>CP125975.1:170682400-171932400 GCA_030063025.1 Avena longiglumis
CTCCATGGTTGTCGTCCACCGGCTTCAACTATTACAAATACTTTGAATAGACACGCGGGTCTTAACAGAAATTAAAGACAACCATATGGCTCGCCGGCTGTCACTTACAATAAGGAACATTGCATACATCATATATAATCACAATCATGGCCATATCACATCACAGCACACCCCTGCAAAACAAAGTTAGACGCCTCTACTTTCTTTGCATATTTTACGTGGTTTGGGGCTTTCAATAAGTGTCGTTCTAACTTACGAACAAGAACCACAACATTGATACTAGTATTGTATCGTTGTAAATTGGATCTTCACTATGCTAGGAGAAACAGGCACCCGCAAAGACACTTATGCAATACAAGTTGCATGTCAAGCGTGGAGCAAGTCTCATGAACGATGTCATGTAAGGTTAGCCCGGGCCGCTTCATCCCAACATACCGCAAGATGCAAAGTACACAAGAAGCAATTGACAATAAAAGCATCAACGCCCACAATGACCATTGTGTTCTACTCGTGCAACAGATCTACATATAGACACGGCTCTGATACCACTGTAGGGGTTCGTAGCATGGAAAAAAAAAATTTCTATCGCATACAAACAAACAAGCCAAGATCTATCTACTAGATTGTAGCAACGAGTCGATGGAATAACTTACCCTCGAAGATTCCAAAGCGGTTAACGAGAGCAGATTCTCGTGGATGATGTAGTCGTACTCTTTCCGATCTCAAGATCGCGCAGACGATCCTTCCGGTCTTAAGTTCGCAGCTCCCTGATCGGTCACACGCTCGATTTTCGATGAAGACCTTCCTCTCCCTTGTTCCAGCAGTAATCGGAGGTTGTAGCACTCTCCTCGCGATTCCGAAGACAACGGCGTGGTACCGGAAGTAGAGGGAGATCTCGCAGGCTTAAGCCGGAGTGAGTATGGTGGAGTATGAGAGAGGTTTTAGTGGTCTAGGATTAGACACACCAATTAGAAGGCTCTAAACCGGCTAGGGCAATTAGAAGCTCTAAACCAAAACGGCTCTAAACCGAGGTGTGGCTAGGGTTTAGATTTAGAGGATAGGAACTTGTGTCTTGGAGGCAGCCCCTCCCTTTATAGGTGGGAGGTGCGCCAAGGGAGGAGTCCTCCCAACTCGGCTTGGAGGTGGGCCGGTTGGAGGAGGAACTCCTCCCCAACTCGGTTTTAATCAAACCTCCTTCTCCTCTTTACCAAAATTAGTTTGACTTTTCAAACTAGCCGTTTGACTTTTCAAACTAGGATTTGAATAAATCCTATATTTGGTACTGATGACACTTAGTACATGATGCAATTATACCAACTTGATATAACACATTCATGTACCCTTCCCCAGTCTTGGGACATTCCGAACCTTCTAGAATATTCCCGATGAAAACACCGGAATCATTCCCCAACTCTGAAACGGGACTTTCCTTTTATGAATCTTATTCTCCGGACCATTCCGGATCTCCTCGTGATATCCCGGATCCCATCCGAGACTCCGATCAACATTCGGTCTCTTTCTCATTCATTCCATAACTACTCAAACAACGTCGAATCCTTAAGTGTGTCTCCCTACGGTTCGTGAATTATGCGGACATGATCGAGACACTTCTCTGATCAATAACCAATAGAGGAATCTGGAAATTCATATGGCTCCCACATATTTCTACGATTACTTTGCGATCGAATGAACCACTTACATACGATACCAATTTCCCTTTGTCTCACGATAGTTTACTTATCCGAGGTTTTGATCGTCGGTATCTCTGCATACCTAGTTCAACCTCGTTACCGATAAGTACTCTTTTCTCGTTCCCGTGATATGTGATCCCTTGTGAGCCAGTCACATGCTTGCAAGCTAATTGGATGACATTACACCGAGAGGGCCCAGAGTATATCTATCCGTCATATGGATGGACAAATCCCACTCTTGATCCATGTGTTTCAACCAATACTTTCCGAACACTCAATGCCACCTTTATAGCCACCCAGTTACGGTGTGGTGTTTGATGTCATCAAAGCATCCATCCGGCAAAGGTGATATGCATGATCTCATGGTCGAAGGAATTAGGTTACTATGTATCAGAAAGCATATAGCAATTGAACTATTTAAAATGACTTGATCTTTTTGCTACGCTTATCTATAGGAGTATGTCCATCACATCATTCTCCTAATGATATGACCCTGTTGTTAATAACATCTCTATGTTCATGATCAGGAAACCATGATCATATATTAACCAACAAGCTAGTTTAACAAGAGGCTTTACTAGGGACTCTTTTATGTTTACAAATCACACAAGTATTAATGTTTCCTGTTAATACAATTATAGCATGGTATGTAAACATTTATCATAAGTATGAAGATATGATAATAACCCACTTTATTATTGCCTCTTGGGCATATCTCCAACATAATACTGGCATCCCATGCATGTCTCAACCAGCTTGTCGGCGTCCGCCTTCGCGGTCAGCCAGTAGAATCCTTGCCGAAAGGCTTTCGTGACCAACGATCGAGGAGCGGCGTTATGCCCGCAATCTCCGAGATGGATTTCACGTAGGATTTCCATTCCTTCTAGCTGGGAAACACACTTTAGGTATACGCCAGTAGTGCTCCTTTTGTAGAGTTGCCCATTAATTATGGTATAACCCTTTGCTCATCGTACTATTTGTCGTCTTTCGACTTCGTCATCGGGCAAAGTTCCGTGTTCGAGATATTCCATGAACGGTTTTGTCCAAGCCGGAGGGACCCTAGTCACCATGTTGAAGAAAGAGTCAGCTCTATCCGGGTTATCGATGTCGGCTCCCTTCACAGATGGTGTGCGCATGTGCTCTAGGAAGACTCCTGGCAGAATTTGCTTGCGCCCTGATCCAAGCTTAGACAGTAGATCAGCTGCCTCGTTTTGTTCCCTAGGTACATATTTTACTTCGTAGCCCAAGAAGCTCTTGGCTATCTCGTCCACATCGTCTCGATATGCCGCCATCATAGGGTTCCGCGCATTCCAAGTGCCAGCCACCTGCTGGGCAACCAAGTCGGAATCTCCACAGCAAACTATGCGCTTGATGCCAATATCCTTGGCTACACGTAGTCCGTGAATGAGTGCTTCATACTCCGCCATGTTGTTTGTAGCCTCGAAGTGGATTTGCAGAACATAGTGTAGCTTGTCTCCTGTTGGTGACTGTAGCAATACACCATCCCCCGAGCCATTGAGCAGCTTTGATCCGTCAAAGTGCATCACCCAATACTCTGGTTCCGGCAACGGAGTAGCATCTGGCATCTTCGTCCAATCTGCAACAAAATCCGCCAAGGCTTGTGACTTGATAGCGCCGCATCTCTTGTAGGTGATCTCGAAGGCGGCAAGTTCAATGCCCCACTTTGCGACCCTTCCTGTAGCGTCGCTGTTATTGATAATGTCGGACAGTGGAGTCTTGCTCACCACTGTGATTGGGTGCTCCTGAAAGTAATGCCTCAGCTTCCGAGAAGCAAGGAATACTCCATAATCTATCTTCTGGTAGTGCGAGTAACGCTGATTGGACTCCGTCAAGACCTCTCTCACATAGTAAACTGGTCGTTGAACTCCGTGCTCATAGCCTAGTTCCTTCTGCTCTACCACGACGACGATGCTGATTACCCGGTTGGTTGCCGCCATGTAGATTAACATGGGCTCTCCAGGTTCGGGTGCTGCAAGGATGGGCGCTGAGGAAAGAATCTCCTTGAGCTGCGTCAATGCTGCATCTGCTTCGTCCGTCCATGTAAATTTGTCCGCCTTCTTCAGCAACTTGTACAGCGGCAGAGCCTTCTCTCCAAATCGGCTGACGAACCGACTAACTGCTGCAACACAACCTGTTAGTCGTTGAATGTCCTTTAGGCATGTCGGACGGTTTATGTTTAAGATGGCTTTGATTTTCTCCGGGTTGACCTCGATTCCGTGTTGGGAAACGATGAATCCCAACAATTTGCTGGCTGGAACCTCGAAGATGCACTTCTTAGGGTTAAGCATCATGTCGTATTTCCGGAGATCATCAAAGGTTTCTTTGAAGTCGGAGATTAAGTCATTTGACTTTTTAGACATCACGGCGATATCGTCCACATAGGCGTGAACGCTCCGACCAATTTGATCGTGGAAGCAACGTTGCATTGTCCGCTGGTACGTGGCTCCTGCGTTTTTCAGCCCAAAGGGCATCGTGACATAGCAAAACGTGACGTATGGGGTAGTGAACGAAGTGTCCAATTGGTCTGACTTCCTCATCTTGATCTGGTGGTATCCTGAGTATGCATCGAGAAAACACAAAAGTTCCAAGCCAGCCGTCGAGTCAATGACTTGGTCAATGCGAGCCAAAGCAAACAGATCTTTGGGACATGCTTTGTTCAAGCCGGTGTAATTAACGCACATTCTTAATTCATTGGTTCCCTTTTTGGGGACAAGTACAGGATTGGCCACCCATCGGGTGTGAAGGACTTCTCGTATAAATCTAGCTTTAAGTAACATAGCTATCTCTTTGCCAATGGCACGTCTCTTCTCATCTCCAAAGCGTCGTAGAGGTTGTTTCACTGGTTTACATTTTGGATCAATGTTTAAGCTATGCTCGGCAAGTTCCCTAGGTACACCTTTCATGTCGGAAGGTTGCCTGGCAAAGATGTCCCTATTCTCACAGAGGAACTCGACGAGCGCTCTTTCCTATTTGGGATCCAGGTTCGTCCCAATGGCGGTGACCTTGGAGGCATCGCCTACCACAAGTTCCATCGGCTTGGTCTCGATGGCGGCCTTGAACGCAGGAGCGGAGTCGGAGATCTGCTTCTTCGACGCGGGCATCTCTGAGTCATCGACCTTGCTCTGGATCTCTTTGAATTATTCGCTGTAGAGGACAGCTTCTGCAACGGCTGCTTCATTGATCTCGCAGTCCCTTGCCTTAGTAAAGCTTCCGGATACGGTGACGACACCGTTTGGTCCAGGTATCTTGAGTTTGTTGTAGATGAAGCATGGCTTGGCCATGAACGTGTGGAATATGTCGCGGCCGAATATGAAGTGGTACACGCTCTTGAAGGGGACCACCTCGAAGGTCATGCTCTCTTGGCGGTAATTATTAACATCGCCAAAGGCAACCTGAAGTGTAATGGACCCAAGGGACCGAGCCTCCCGACCAGGAACTACGCCGTGGAAGATGGTGTTGGTCCTCCTTAGGTTTGCCTCCGTCAACCTCATCTTCTGCAGTGTATCCAGGTACATGATGTTGATGCTGCTTCCACTATCCACCATACACTTGGTGAACTCCACACCGTAAATCAAGGGGTTCATGACCATGGTGTACTGGTTCTCCGTAGGTATAAGGTCTGGGTGGTCCGTCCTGTCCCAAGTTATTGGAACCTCCGACCAGCGCAAGTATTGGGGAACTGGGTGGAGAGTGGCCATCAGGATCCTCAGAGAGGTCTTCTGTTGTCGGACGGTGGGGGTGCCAAGGAAAGTGTGGTAGACTGGAGCCTTCTTTTCGAAGGGGTTCTTGCCCTTGTCGTCTCTCTTGGCGGCGTGCTTGGGGTCAACGTCTTCGTCCATGTCACTTGAATCCTTGGACTCATCCTCCTTCTTCTTCCCCTTGCCCTTGCCTCGCGGTCTGTTCTTCCGACTTTGCTTATACCCGGACTCCGGGTGTTCCTTGAGGTCATTGATGAACTTGTAGTGTCGATTGGTATGGGTGGACTTGCCGTTGGCATCGAGGTGTACGAGGCACGGCATATCGCGGTACTCCTCGTAGGTTTGGGGAACACGGAGCGGCGTCGAGGTAGTTTCACTTCCTCGTTGCTGCCCACGACCAGCTCCCCTTCCTCGGCCATGTTGTCCGCCTTATCCTCGTCCTGCAAAAGTCATAGCGACCATGTCGGTAGATTGCTTTTCTTCTGGAGCGGTTTTTCGCTTTGTACTGCTGTTCCTCCGAGCTTGAGTTGGAACGGCTGTTGCCATCAAGGAGCCGCGAGCATCGTCGTCGGCAGCTGTGAACTCACTAGCCAACTGAATCATCTGGTTCATGTCAAGCTGGTGATTGTCCTGCAAGCGCTTCAGCTTATGTCGGAGCAACGTGCCCCTTTCCAACCCATCGATGAAGGCGGCCATGGCGGTCTGAGCGTGCACTCCTACATAGGAATTCTTCATATCCAGCCAGCGGGAGAGGTAGGCGTGAGATGTCTCGTCTTTCTCTTGCACGCACCACTGTAGATCGCCCACAGTGCAGGGACGCTTGTATGTACCCTCAAAGTTCTTGGTGAACGCTTCTTGCATGTCCAGCCAGTTGTAGATAGATTTCTCCGGCAAGTCATCAATCCATTGACGGGTCGTGCCCGCCAACATTAATGGGAGGTACTTGACGGCGACGTTGGGGTTGCCTCTGGCAATCTCCACCGCGTTGTCGTAGTCCTGCAACCATGTGACTGGCTTGGCGGTGTCGTCATAGGGCTTGATGGTCTACAAATGTATCCTGCCATTTTTTCGATCTTTGCCGGCAAACTCCGAGGAGAGATCCGACGTTGATCCTTCCGCGAACGTATCCTGCCCATAGGAGGTCCGTGCGGGCCTTGATGCTTTCCGATCTTTGTCGGCAAACTCCGAAGAGAGATCTGACATCGATCCTTCCGCGAACGTGTCCAGCCCATAGGCGGTCCGTGCGGGCCTTGATGCTCCTCCGACTCCCAGGGAACTAGTGCCCGAGTCGGTTTCGCCGCTGAAGAGGTCGATGTCTCTGATAGGAACGATCGACGCGTAGGGTTTTTTTTAGGGTAAAATAGTAGGGCAAAGTACCCCACTGCAATTTTTATATATCATAGAGTGTTACAAAAAAATATTTACAAGCTCAAGCCAGCTCAAAAGAGGGATAACATTCTAAGCAGCTATCTCATGTCTAAATTATTTTCGATCCAATCTTTGAGGCCCTGATAATTCTTCTTCTTAATTCTATACAGGACCCATCTTAATTCCTGAGCGACAATAGCCCTCCATTCCTCAAGCGAAGCATTCTTATTGTTGAAGATTTCATTGTTTGCCCCAAGCTCCAAGTATAATAATTTCCATTGCAAAAGGAACTTTAAGATATTTTTTAATACTGGCTAAAGTTTCAAAAAGATTTTGATCAGTCACTTGGACATGTGAGATTTCAGCCCAGCAAGCTCTTGCAAAAGGGCAGTCCCAAAATAAATGCAGAATGGTTTCTTCACTGATGCAGCCATGAAACACACATTCATAGGATGCCAGAGTAAAACATTTCCTTTTCAGAAGGTTTCTTGTGTTTAGCCTATCAAGAAGCAAGAGCCAGAAGAAGAATTTGTGCTTTTGTTGACAAGAGGACTTCCACAACCAGGAGAAATGTGGTTGTACAGGTTGGCAACCAGATAGAGAATAATAAGACTTTTGGACTGAAAAATTACTGCCCCAAATGTAACTCCAGTTGTCAGATCCCCCCTGCCTGCCAGTATTAAGAATTTGCTCAAGGCTTTGATATTCCTAGTAAGCTTGCTGTGACAGAGGGAGGTAAAAATGATCTTGAGTATTATCTGTCTGCAGGAACTCATTGACAGAGATGTGTGGATTTTTTGCATAGGAAAGGAGATGAGGAATCTTATGCTGCAGACAACCATCATTCCACATCTCAGACCAGAGAAGGGTGGATTTTCCATCTCCCACCAAGCACTTTGCAATTCCTTTAAAAATGTCAATCAATTTCAGATGAGCTTTCCACCAAAAGGATCCCTCTAGACTTCTGACAGGGAGTTTACCATTACAGTAATAAGTGTTCCATATAAGGTGAACCCATGGGATATCCTTGTGATTATAAAATTTATCCAAATTCTTCAAAAGAAGTGCAGAGTTTTGGACATTAAGGTCAAGCACTCCCAATCCCCCAGTTTCTTGGGCCGACAAACTTTCTTCCATGCTACAAGAGCTTTACCTCTACCTTGAACATCAGATGTTTTCTTTCTCCACAGACATTGTCTCATATATTTAATCAACTGTTCCTTAATAGTGATAGGAAGATCAAAACAACTCATGTAATATATGGGAAGGGAAGATAAGACAGATTTAACTAGCTGCAGTTTCTCCCCATAATTAAGAAAATCAGCAATCCCACACAACTTTTCTCAACTCTCTGAACAATAGGCAGGAAATGTTCCACTGTAGGCTTATTTATACTTAAAGGAAGACCAAGGTAGGTGAATGGCAATGAGCCAGTGAGGCAAGAAATAGTATTGGCAAAGTGCGCAAGCCTCTCAGAGTCCATGTTAATTGGCATCATACTAGATTTAGAATAATTAACTTTGAGTCCAGTGGAGAGAGCAAAAGTATGAAGAAGGGCCTTAAGGATTAATAAAGTGTCATCTGCATACTGCACCACAGGGAAATCAGGACAAAACACACCTTCAATGGGAAGTGAAAGAAGACCAAGATTCATTACTTTATTGAGGATGCTTTGGAGAAGATCAGCAGCCAAGACAAACAGGAGAGGAGATAAAGGATCCCCTTGTCTAACACCTCTTCTGCAATAAATTTTTTTCCCAGGCACTCCATTTAATAGAACAGAGGAGGAAGCTGAACCAAAGATTAACTGAATCCAAGAAATCCATTTATCACCAAAACCTTTGGCTTTGAGGATACTGATAATTGCAGAGTGCTCAATTCTGTCAAAAGCCTTTTCAAAGTCAAGCTTAAGATTTAAAATTTCTTCTTTGGACTTGTGGCATTGATCAAGGAATTCAAATGCCCAACCTAAACAATCTTGGATAGATCTTTGTTTGAGGAAACCATATTGATTCTTGTGGACAAGCTTAAGGATGACCTTCTGCAGTCTATTAGCCAGAATTTTGGTTATAATCTTGAAGACACTATTGAAAGAACATGTTGGGCCCCCATGTGTGGTTTTGGTAATTAATGACAATCTTTATGGACTAATGTGTGTATTAAGTTGTACTTGTAGGAATTCTCCATTGGCATTGCTTGGAGCATGTTTTGACTTCAAGATAGATGAAATAAGAAGAAGATGTGTTGTGCAAGCTCAAAATGCGCCATCTATAGAAGATCTCATGTTTGATGCTTGCCATCCTTGGTGATCATGGATCGATGATGAGGAATCAAGAAAGGTGTCCATCTTGAGAAGGAAAAGATCGTCTACATCGATCTCAAGTGGATTGCTCAAGGCAAAGGTATAATATTGATAGGTTTTCCCTTTTTCCGGTCTCATGTTTGTTGGGAGACCGGGTTTAGGATAGATAACCGTACTATCAAGAGGGGCTCTCGAATGAGTAACTCGGTCACATCGTTCGGAGAGAGATCAAACCTTTGCATACTTGCATCATCATATTTGGTTGTTATTTGGTCTTATCCATGTGAGGATATAGAGCTTGTGGTAATCTCCATAACAAGATCTAGTCCATCAAAAACGGATTTCCCTTTTATATCTTATTGCGTTTTGATCTTGGAGGTTTTACCGATTTGTATTTTAGAGATAGGTAAAACCTTCCATTATTTGGTTCTTACTCATGTGACGATTTAGAGCTTGTGTTAATCTCCATGACAAGCTCTCGTTCATCGAAAACGGATTTCATATGCATTTTCTATTACGTTTTTTATGTTGGAGGTTTTATCGGTTCATCCTTTTGATAGAGGTTAAACCTTACGTCATTTGGATCTATACTCCCTTGCTGGACTATAATGTTTCTTTGCATTATCTTTTAGAGCTTGTTCTCCTCTTCGAAATGAGCCCAAGATCATCAAAATCGGAGTCCGGATGCAAAAGTTATGGCCGTTTTTGTTCAGGGATGACCGGTAGTACCGGACCAGGGTCCGGTAGTACCGCCCCGTAGTACCGGTCAGTACTGAAAAAGGTGCGTTTGGCGACCTGGGATCCCCAGAGATTGTCCGGTAGTACCGGGAATGTCCGGTAGTACCGGGATTCCCGTTTTTTTGGCTTCAACGGTTGGATTTTCGGGGAACCTATTTAAGGGGCCGTCTTCCCCAATGGTTCCCTAACCATTCTTGCAAGTTTTCCCCTCCATTGTTGACCTTCTTGAGCTTGCTTTCTCTCAATCCCTCCAATGATTCTTGCATATTCTTGAGGGATTTGAAAGAGGAGATCTAGATCTACAATCCCACCAATCAATCTCTCCTCTAAGTGAGGGGAACATATTGGGATCTAGATCTTGGAGTCTTTTGTGGATTTCCTCCATTGTTCTTCCTCTCTTATTCCCCCATAAGCTTTTGTAGCTTTGGTGGAATTTGGGAGAGAGGGATTTGAACACCTTTGTGGTGTTCTTGCCATTTGCATTTGGTGCATCGGTTTGAGTTCTCTTTGGAGGATTTGATTTGAGTTACTCATTGGATCTTGTCCCTCTTGGGTTCTTGGAACCCTAGACGGTTTGTGGCCTTGGTGGCATTGTGGACTTGGTGGCATTTGTTGGGAGCCTCCAATTAAGTTGTGGAGTTGTGCCCCAACCTTGTGAGAGGTTCCGGTTGCCACCGACAAGTGCACCGATAGTGGAAGCGTGGATCGATCCCATTGGGGTGAGGTTCACCGGAGAATAAGGGAGGCCTTTTGTGGCGTTGGTGGTTTGACACCACCCCCTCTCCAAACGAGACGTACTCCATGTTGGGAGGAACTCGGTAAAATATCGGTGTCCCCGCGTGCCTCGGTTATCTCTATAACCGAGCTCTTTACTTATGCACTTTACATTGTGATAGCCTTCGTGCTTGAAGTAATATATATCTTGCTATCACTTTGTTGTTTGTATTGCTTAGCATAAGTTGTTGGTGCACATAGGTAAACCTTAGTTGTTTCTAGGTTGTGCTTTACAAAGTAAACACTAGTTTAATTCCGCCTTTGTTGAGCCACTCTAGGAAAAGTTTTAATCGCCTATTCACCCCCCCCCTCTAGGCGACATCCGTATCCTTTCAACTATTTAGCAAAGAAATAGGCCTAAAATTAGCAGGAGACAGAGGAGCTGCAATTTTTGGAATGAGGGTGATAAAAGAGGCATTAATGCTTTCCAAGGAAGTTTGCCCCTCACAAAAATTCACAAGGAGTTGTTTCAGATCATACTTAATAATAGGCCAGCATTGTTTCATGAATTCATTATTAAAACCATCAGGGCCAGGGGATTTGTCATTTGGCAGATCTTTAATGACCTCTTCAATCTCCTCATCAGAGAAAGGTTTTTCCAAAGCATCCTTTTCCTCTTGCCTTAAGCATTCCCCAGCCAAGTCATTAAGATTGAAATGCATTTCAGGCTTATCAGAAGTACCCAATCTATCTTTAAAGGAATTCCATAGGAGATTTGCTTTGCCATCATGATCATAAATCTCATCATTAGAAACATCCTTAAGCATGGAAATTTAGTTTTGCCTAAAACTTATGGTAGCTCTGGAATGGAAGAATTTTGTGTTTTCATCACCCAGCTTAACCCATTTAATTTTCCCCCTCTGTTTCCAATAAATTTTTGGTCTTGTAACAGAGAAATAATAAGATTTTTTAGGAGATCCCTAAGATTCCATTCTTGGACAGTAAGAGTTCTCATTTCCTCCATGACATCCAGAAGATCAATGGTGGCATTAACATTGCAGATTTGTGATTTCAGGCAGGTCAGATTTTTTGCCCAGAGCTTCAGCCATCTTCTCACATTTTTGAATTTAGCATTGATTTTTTTTGCAGAATCCTGAAAGCCCACAGGAATATTCCAGGCATTTTGAACAATGGCTTTAAATTCCTTATGATGCATCCAATGATTTTCAAATCTGAACACCTGGGCTTTGGGAATCATTGTGCCAATGGAAATGACACAAGGAAAATGATCAGAGGTAGGTTTTGTAAGAGGAGCAACAAAAGTTGAGGGAAAACTCTGGGTCCAGGAAGGAGAAGTAAAAAACCAGTCCAACCTTTCCAAAAGGGGTTCTTTTTGCATGTTACTCCAAGTAAATTTTCTACCTTTAAGGGGTAGTTCTATGAGACCCAAATTATTAACGGCTTCATTGAAAAGAAGCATACCATTCACATCCCCACCCAATTTGTTTCTATCAGAAGGCTGTCTACAGAAGTTGAAGTCACCCACAATGATCCAGTCCATATCATCAGGCATATCAATATTTCCAAACCAGTCCAAAAAGTCTGACTTTTTTTCAGGTAAGCATGGCCCATAAATATTGGTGAGGATCCAGGATTCATTGGACAAGAGAGATGTCAAGGTGATGGAGATGGAGAACTCATTGTGGAAGGAAAGATGCCCAGAGAACAGAGAACTATTCCAGATGGTGATCAAACCTCCAGAGGCTCCTCTGGAGGGAAGAAATTCAAAATTGGTAAATTTGGGGGGCAGAATTTTTTGATGTAAGAGCTGTCAAAATCTTCTCTCTTAGTTTCTTGAAGACAAATAATGTCACAGCCAGACTCCTCAATTTTATTTCTGAGAGCTATCCATTTTTTTCAGAGTTAATACCCCTGATATTCCAATTCAAGACCTTCCAAATTCTTTTGTTATTCATTAAGAAACCAGATCTAAGTAGAGAGATGGGGTGATATAAGTAATGTAATCACCCAAGTGTGGAAACCACAATCACATAGGCAAAAGGAAATCCATATCATAGCACCACAGACAGATTCCACAATAAGTACCAAACACATGAAAAGATCACAAGAACAGATCACAGGACAGGGAGTCAACAAGACTCCAACAAAAGACTTAGTTTGATACATTTAAACACTTAAGAGGAGGGCTTCTTCTTGGCTTGCTGTCCATAGGTACCAGCAGCCCCAGTTTTCTTCTTGCCTCCAATGCTCAAGCCTGATGAACCACTTCCTTTGATGCTGCCTTTCTGAGGAGCCTTAACTGCCACTTCATTGGCCTTCCCTTTCTTGAGCAACCTCTTCTCCATGTCCCCATCCTTAACCTCAGTGTCAACCAAAGGCTCCTTGCCCTTTCTCTTTCTGGCAGGGGTGGAGGGAGAGCAGGAAGATTTTATTAGCTTCAATGCCCAGACAAGGAGCCCGCGTAGGGTTCGTCTTTGCCGGGATCCAGAACTCGTCAGGAGGGACGATCGGAACGTTGCCAGAGAAGAGAACGCGACCGATTGCTATGGTTTCGCCGATTCCCGCGAAGATCTTGGTCCTCGCCCGCTAAAGAGCCTGAAGCGCCTCTTGCCCCATGGTGGGAGCCAACTGTCGTGGTTTTGTCGACACGTACGCCATGGAGGGGTCCTCACAGTGCGTGTTTAGAGACGTGGGGGAAGGCGGACGGTTTACGGGTACGAGGTAACACAGCTTACCCAGGTTCAGATCCCACAACTGTGGCGGAATCCTACTCCTGCTATAAATCACTATAAGGGAAATACGCCGAGTTACAGGGATTGGTTCGCTGTGCGAGGTGCGTCGTAATCGACACTAGGTTGTCTGAAGTTGTTCCCTAAAGGCTCCCATAGGCCCGACTTATATAGTCTCCTGGTCCTAGGGTTACAGGGAAAAGTCCTAGCCAAACAGGTTACAGAGTCCTACACCGTCTATTACTAGTCTTATGTATCTTGCACTCCAAGGCTCCGGGTACGCTGGTGACTCCACCGTAGCCTTCCTTTATCCGGCATGGGCCTCTTCCGATCCATCTAATCAAGCCTGGGCCATAGGCCATGCTACCAACTGTGGGCCACCCGGGTTATCCGAATAGGTGACATGCTATGAGGATACCCATATAGCATATCCCCAATAGGAGTCGTTGTTGTATATATATGTTCTGTGGGCTCCATCATGGACTATTATGTAATGATATTACTTTGTTTTCCACCCACACGCAAGTGCCTGGTGGGCACCTTTGAATCGTTTCTATGCGGGTTTGGCGGGAATCGCTAAAACTTGCATAGGGCCGATTCGGAGGGTGTTACAGAGTGGAATCAGAGCTCAGCAGTTACGATACCCACTAGTCCAGCCTGTAGGATAACCTAGCTAACGGACGTTGTAGAGTGTCAAAACTATTTTGAAAAATCGGTTGGATAGATCTAATTAGGTCTGCTTTTACTTCTTACCCCTCTGCTATTCTCCTCTTATCTTGACGTGTTTTGAATCTGCTCTCTTATCTTTTCTTCGAGTCCAGGAATTCTCGTGGTTGGGTTTTCGTCGCACCTTCAGGGTTTTGCTTCTGCCTCTTGTAACGGTGCTTCGACATCCGACATTCATGCTATATGATCAATCTTTTATCTGTTGTACCTTTCAGTGGACCAAAAATTCACTAAATTTTTTTCTTTGTATCTTCCGGTGTTCTCCTTCATGATGACCTCTTCTACATCAAATCTGATGAGGAGCCTACATCACTCTTTTGTTTCCAAACCTCGAATGTCGAGATCTTCAGTCTGATTCTGAGAGTTGGTTGCATAATTCTCCTATTCATGTGCAGAGTAATGCTTTGGGTGCGCGATGGACTGATCACCATCCGACTACTCTTATCATTCGCTTTTGTACATTGAACGGTGGATCAAGAAATTTTACTCCTTCCATAGAAGTTAGAGGTGGCCTTATCTTTTGATACCCTTACCTTCGTCCTCTGTTCTCCAGAGAATTCTCTCGACGAATGTGATCAACGACCGCTTGTTGGTGGTGTCGCCGATTTCATGGAGTAAGAATCCTTGTTAGTGGTGTCGTGAAGATACACATGAAGCGAGAAGACTTTGATCATCGGCCTTCTTTCCCGTACCATGAGGCGGATCTCAAGGGCGAGATCCATTGTTAGTGGTGTTGAATTGTAGCACCCCGGGTAAAACCACTACTAGAAATTCGCGTGTCTTATCTCTTTGCATCATCATGACATCCACATGCATCTATCTTTCTAAAACTATTTTACTAAAAAGCCCTTTTTCATTTTCTACAAATGTCCCTCTCTTTATTCAAATGTGAAACCTCAGTCTTTTCTGGATCTTGTATTTATCTAAAACTATGTTTTAAAATGTTTTGTTTTATAAAAATAATAAAATATTTTTTATCGGGGAGGCAGTCCAGTCGGCCGGCCCAAAGGCCCAACCGGCCAGACCACCTACTACCCAAAATAAAATCCTGCAAACCCTAGACCCTCTAACCTAATCCCACTTCTCCTTGTCGCCGCCGCCACACCCTGGACGCACACCACCACGCACACATGCGACGCACGCCAGCAGCACGCACACAACACACCTCCATACCCCATCTATCCCATGTGGACCCCACCCCGTGGGTCCCTCTCTCTCTCTCCCCTTATCCCCGCAACCCCATCTTCCCCGACACCCATCCTCTTCCTGCAAACCTCGCGCACCCCGCCGCCATCGCCTCCTACCGCCCGATCTCCGTCGGCCGCAGGCCCCTGCCCCAATCGCTTCCTCCCCGGTTTTCCTCTCCCGCGGCTGCGCCCTGGAGCTCCAACGCCGACCGGCCCGAGCTTCCTGGCCGGGAGCGTGCGTCGCCTCCGTCGAGCCGGCCCTCCTAGGACACGGGCTGCGACCCCTCTCCTGCGATCCCCTGCCCCATCCCAGTTCTACAGTCGCGCAGGCCGCGAGCCTCCCGGGCCCTCGCTTCCCATTGACACCACCAACCTTACGAGCCCGTGGCGCTGATGCTCCCCTCCTCGTCGTCTCGCCTGCGTGCTCCCTACCCCAACCGGAAGATGCAGCCTACCTCTGGTTCAGAAGTGCGGCACAGTCGATTCCAGTCAAATCCCTGACAGTGCCTTCGTTCCTGATGTTGGCTTCCGTTCTGTACTTCTGATGCCTCTCTTTGACCTCAATGCTCAATTGATCCTTTTTTTTGTTTGCTGATAGTGCTCGTGTCTGCGACGATGTGCTTGTACATGGTTTCTTGAGTGAAGATGCCTGGATGTGGTGGCCGTGTGGAGATGTTGACCACCTCAACTATTTTGGCCTTTACTTGAGAATAATCGTGGTACTGCAGAAGACCGAGGACCGACAACTAACGATGCAACCCGAATATCTCCATCTTGGACGTCGAGCCCCCTTCCTGGACCCGAAGACCGTCGATCACGGACCCGGAGACCCTGATCCCCAACCCCAAATCCTAAGATCAATCCCGAACCCGGTGTCGCGCCAAATTCTCCTTCCCGGAGTCCGAAGATCAAGATCGAACCCAAACCCTCGGAGCCAAGATCGTCGGAACCATGTGTGACCCCTCCCGAGCCCTTATTTTATAAATTGACATATTTTACCTGTTGCATACAATTATTCATGCTTGCATACATATTTGTGTGGTTTGGGGGTCTTATGCCGATTCACCTCGTAATTAAATATGGAGGCCATATGCGGGCGAATCTAGTCTAATATTGGCCCCATTTAAATTTGTGTAGCGAATCGGTGACATTTTTTGTCTTATTAAGTCAACATTTAAATTGCGGGTTATCTAAACAACATGAACCGTCTAATTAATTGTCGGGACCCTGGTTCCGCTTAATAATGCCTAATTGCATCGCATCTTTGCCATATCATACATCATACATGCATCATGCCCGATCTTCTGTCGTAGTATTAAATAGTGCATCCGGTGTTTTTTAGTGCATTGCTTCTTCACGGATTAGGCCGATGATTTGATGCGAGTGTCGACCGATCCTCGGATGAACCTTCGGCAGTGTTTTTAGGCGAGCATTCTCCCTCTTTCTACCTATTTTATATTTCTAGTATTTATTTCCTCCTATTGATCTATTGCTATCTGTGTTGCGATGCTCTAGTTTTCGTACCCGTGATATCCCTTGCAGACTCTATATTGCCATGGACACATCCTATTGCCTGTTGATTGATAGACAGTCGGCCTTGCGAGTCGTAGTTGCTTGCTCAGGTGTTGCTTCGTGTCGTCGATGTTCCATCATTGTTGGGTGGTTGACACATGCTTAATGGTGGAGAGGATCAAGACTTTAATTATTGTTTAATAACTAAAATTGAAAGTAGATAAATAATGCAGAGGCACCGGTGGGTAATAGACAATATTTGGTTTTTAACCGCTCACTGGTGTCCCATAGGACCCCGAGTTCTGACACCTGTTCCGAGATCGAGCGCGCTAACCACAGGTGGGGTGTGTGGGCACCCCCATCGATTAGTACCTGATTTCAAAGTACTGTATCGGGGGCCACAAAGTAGTTTGGGGCTTTATTACTATCCTGTACTTATGCCATGTTTTGCTGCTTTATTTACGATTGCGCGTGGAGCGCCTATACTGTTTTGGAACAAATGTGGAATGTTTTCGCGGTATCGACAAGCCCAGTCACACTTTCGGATTCCCAGTCGTTTACAGCCATTGTCACAAACCTCTGGGTTTGTCTCGGAGACCGGCCGAATTCGTTGCGGGTAGCTTAGTGGGGTGGCCCCAATGTGCTTTCTTTGGGTCTGGGAAACGTCGTGTCCAAAACCCCGTCGACATACCGTTGGGTGTATGTTTTGTGATCTTGTACCTACCTGATCTGACAACAGGGGTGTAGGTGCGTGTGGAAACTTTGGTGCACCCCTGCAGGGTTAAATCTTTTCGAGAAGCCGTGTCCGCGGTTATGAACGACTTGGAGCATAGTTCTCGATCATAGACAACTATAACTAAAGTTTACTGTTATAATATGACTTGCATCTGATATGACTAGTAAGTTGGACAACCACGATGGAATGAATGAATAAAGCTGCCAACTGTGTGAGTTTCCTCGGCTTGACTTCCTCGTTTGGTCTCGAGGGGGAAATACCAGGATGGATATGTTTGGTGGTAGTATTAGCTTGGTTCCGGATAGGTATTTCTTATCTCTCTCTGGTAGCTGACAGTTGTATCAAGTCTCTATAGGTTGTTTAGTGCATGCTGCGCTGCCGCTTCAGTCCACCATACCTATGTAGGCGAGGACCGCCGAATTCTAGTCTCGCCGTGTACTGGCCTCAGTACTGACCGCTCTCTTTTTTCCTTTGCCCTTTGTCGGCACCCCTTTTGTTTAAGCAGGTTTTGAGATCGACGTCGTTAGCAGGGTTACCCTTCCGGCTTGGCCTGGGCAGGGTTATGGACGCCATTGGTTATTCTTCAGGTCTCTTAGCCCCATTTGCATCTTGTCCGTAGTCGGACGCTGTATCATTTTCAAGTTGATTTGGATCTTTGTATTTTGTATCTGTATTCTTGACTCATGGAGTCGTTGTTGTATATATCTGTTCTGTGGGTTCCATCGTGTACTATTGTGTAATGATATTACTTCGTTTTCCACCCGCACGCAAGTGCCTGGTGGGCACCTTTGAATCGTTTCTATGCGGGTTTGGCGAGAATCGCTAAAACTTGCATAGGGCCGATCTGAGGGTGTTACATGTCCTATGCATATATTTTCTACTCCATGAGGGACAAGCTGAATGCCACTATGCTATGTTTTCTGTATGTGAAACAAACAAACGTCTTTTAATGCATTGTTATTCATGATCTTTGTTTGTAACCTTTCATGTTGCATGCATAGTTACTTTGTCTTAGTGTTAGAACTCCATCTTTCATGCTCATGTTTAGAGTACTTTGATCCTAGCTTTCAATGCTTTGCAAATGTTTTGATCAAGATTGTGATGGTGCATGTCACCTCAAAAATTATTATTTTTATCACTTATCTACTCGAGGACGAGCAGGAGTTAAACTTGGGGATGCTTGATACGTCGGAAACGTATCTATAATTTTTGATCTTCCATGCTTGTTTAGTATCTGCTTTGTTATGTTTTGACTACACTTTCAGGTATTTTTATACACTTTCTGTAACTAACCTATTGACAAGATGTCACAGTGCCAATTGCCTGTTTTCTGCTATTTTTGGTTTCAAAAAGCTAAAAAATGAATGTTGAACACATGAAAAATGACTAAGGAAAGAATAGTACGCGAGCCGACTTATTGCTTTGTTTCTTACTAACCCTTCTATTTTCTATACTTTATGTTTCTATAAATTTATTATGAGTTATTGTTCATAATTTCTAAGTATTGCTAATTCGATCTATTTATCTTGGACCCATGAGTAGAACACCAAAAAATGGTAGACGTAGGCCGAATAATTGACTCGGAATAACATGAAACATGAAATTAAGGATGATGCACAAAAGGATGCAATTTATACAAACCACCTGGTATCAAAAGGACTAAACTGTTTTTCTTAGACCACACACCTGGTATACCGGGGACTTAATAAATTTAAAGTTTTTAGCTTCAGGCGACAGTTGGTGTCGAATCATCGGCAGATAGAGGAACAACAACCTCGGGAGTAAGGGCCTTCGAGGTATTTTCCTCGGCTACTACCGAAGAAACCTCGGCCTCGGCATGAGCAATAAATTAGGGAGCAGGGGCCTCCGAGGTAGTCACCTTGGGCTCTGCAGAAGATACCTCGACCTCGACAGGAGCATCTTTGGCGTCTTGAACCTCGGTTCCCTTGTGAGAAACCTCGGCTTGAGCTTGAGAATCCTCGCCCCCCTTAGATGAAGACCGGGCCTTGACCTCCTGATCCGAGTCTTATCCATGCTCGTCCGAGCTACCATACTCTTCTTCAGTAATGTCTTCATCCTCGGAGTTCTCCCCGGATTCATCGTTGTTTTCTGCCTCAGCATCTTCATCGGCATTGTCTAGAAGAAAGCCCGGCCCTTCATTCCATTCATGCATGTTGGCATATTGGATGAGTTGGTAGGCTCGATCTTGACGATGTGCAATATAATCCGGATCACTGATCCAACGGGAGCCGGTGCACAGGTTCATCAAAGTATCGAGGCAAATATTTTTGTACCATGATAGTACGACAGTAAGAGCCATGTCAGCCCTGGCTCGTGCCACAGATTCCCTCTAGAGGTTGAGCTGTGTCTCACAGTCCAGCAGTTTATTAGCAAGCACCAACACCCGAGTTATCTTCGGTTCATTTGTCTAGAGCACATGGAGTACTCGGATGGCCGCATCCACCAAATCCTTTCCAAAGGTCTTCATGGGCTTGGTAGAAGCACCAATACTGATCAGATAATCCTCTATGAAAGACTCGCAGTCCGGATCATTGGTTTCACCTCGGTGAGCCCAATCTTCCACCACTTTTATTGCACTTCGAGTTTTACACTCCGGAAAGTTGTCTGAAGAAGGAACAAGGCACGAATCAGAAAAAAGTTGTAGGAAACAACTCGAGCAAGGTTTCGGAGTATGGAAAAAACTTATAGTGGATGAACTGAATAATCTTGGCAAGGTCGGACTTCCAGCTAATTTTTTTCCTTTCAAACCGAGCAAGCTCGTCCTTGGTGGAACTGGCAGTTGCCTCGATGACACGAAGAAGCTCCTTGTCTTTCTCGAGATGAAGAGTTAACCGAGTTTTCTCTTCAGAAAATTCTTGGTCCATTTGCTCCAGTTCGTATTTTTGGGTTTGCTTCAGGGACTCAATCTCGGCACGAAGCTGAGCTATTTCGTCATCCTTCTCCTTCAGTTGTGCCGAGTGATCTCCTGCTTGTTCAAGAAAATGTAGCATCATATCAGGCACATAAATGCACTCTTGGTGCGATGCTGCAAGATGTTTCAATTCGGCTAAGCCGAGGCAAAAGTCATGAGATACTTGAGGAAAGCAAAGATGTGGGAAGAAAATGTCGGGATAAAAACATCCAAGTTACCTTGAAGCTTGGTAACTTGTTATGTGAGATCCGTGTTCCGCTTATCAAGTTTGGCTGAGCAAAAGGCAGGAAAGGAGTTAGCTCGGATGTACAAATCAGAAGAAGAGTCAAAAAAATGAGAAATTAGCAAACTCACCAGTTTTCTGCAAAATGGGTAACATCTTCTGATACTTAGTCTGCAACTTCCTGTGAGAGAAGAGCAGCCTCTAGAACTCGTCTGTGCGCCGGTTATGGGTAACCTACAAATACGGAGCGTCATATTCAGAAGGATATTCGAAGCTGAACCTAAAGATCCGGACCAAGTAAAACTTGACTCGGATCTAGGTGGATGGATATTTGAAGTTAAACTATAAAGATCCGAACCAAGTAAAACTTGATCCAGATCTAGGTGGCTGGATATTCGAAGCTAAACCTAAAGATCTGAACCAAGTAAAACTTGACTCGGATCTAGGTGGCTGGATATTTGAGGCTAAACCTAAAGATCCAAGCCAAGTAGAACTTGACTCGGATCTAGGTGGCTGTATATTCGAAGCTAAACCTAATGATCCGAACCAAGTAAAACTTGACTCGGATCTAGGTGGTTGTATATTCGAAGCTAAACCTAAAGAACCAAACCAAGTAAAACTTGATCCGGATCTATGTGGCTGGATATTCAAAGCTAAACCTAAAGATCTGAACCAAGTAAAACTTGACTCGGATCTAGGTGGCTGGATATTTGAGCCTAAACCTAAAGATCCAAGCCAAGTAGAACTTGACTCGGATCTAGGTGGCTAGATATTCGAAGCTAAATCTAAAGATCTAAACCAAGTAAAACTTGACTCAGATCTAGGTGGCTGGATATTCGAAGCTAAACCTAAAGATCCAAACCAAGTAAAACTTGATCCGGATCTAGGTGGCTGGATATTCGAAGCTAAACCTAAAGATCCGAACCAAGTAAAACTTGACTCGGATCTAGGTGGCTGGATATTCGAAGCTAAACCTAAAGATCAGAACCAAGTAAAACTTGACTCGGATCTAGGTAGGTGTATATTCGAAGTAAAACTATAAATATCTGAACCAAGTAAAACTTGATATGTATCTAGGTGGCTGGATATTCGAAGTTAAACTATAAAGATCCAAACCAAGTAAACTTGATTCGGATCTCGATGGCTGGATATCTGAAGCTAGGGAAAATGTTGTCTAAATTTCTATGATTCATTGTATGCACCCCGGCTACACTAAATAAAGAGATCTGAACAAATGATAAATCATTCGGTCAGAAGCTCGAGGACTAATGGGAACACATTACATTACATGAAAAGGTACAAGTGTAGGCCGAAATGTTTACCTCATTAATGGTGCAAGCGGTTGGTAATGTCAGGGAGATGAAAAGCCTTGGTCCCTGGATTAGCCGCCGAGGTAGTTTCAACCTGATCAGCAGCATTCCAATTTGTAGCATACTCCTCCAAGGATCCGAGACTCACACCGCTCAGAGTGCGCGTTAGCACCTTGCCTTTGGTCTCTCATGCCTGTTGGGTAGTTGCCTCGGCTGTTGGGCCTACAGCAGAACTAGAGGCAAAAGCAGGAGCACCCTTATGGATCATATCGATAATGCGGGGCTGAGTGGAGCTCGGCCCAGTTTTCCCTTGAACGGACTTGGCAACCCCATCTTTCTTGGTGGATGACTCGGCAGTCGGCTATGACTTGGTCGGTCGAGCCACAGTTGGAGCAGCCGAAGGATCTACAGGAGGAGAAGCATATTGAGAGCATGCGCTCTGTTGAACTTGGCATTCTTGCCATGTCTTGGAGGGAACAGTAGGCGCTGGTGCGGTTGCTAAAGCTGAAGGAGTTGAATCTTGAACAGGAGCTGAGGTTGCTGGCTCTTTGGCGGGCGCTGGTTCAGTAGGTTGATCCCTGCAACCTCAGTGATTATAGCCGGATCAGTTGGTTGATCCGGCATGGTAGTGTCGGCATTGTCATCTCCGCCAGTCTCTACCTCCTCCTGCCGAGGTGGACTATTAGTCGGCGCAGGAGGAGGATCATCTTGAACTAGGCCCAAAACCCGAACATCGCTCTGAGGAGGTGGCGATGATGGCCGAGTAATGGGTGAGTCCATACTCGAACCACTCTGGTTGGCGGCAAGCGGAGCACTTCCAAGATAAGAATAAAAGGAAAATAAAGTTAGAAAAAGAAATACACAAACAAGAAATACAAGTTTAGTTCGAATGAGGCAACTTACGCAGAAATTCCGGGCATAGCCTTGGGCCTAGGTGCCTTCTGAGCAGACCTCTTGATTCGCTTCTTGTGAGCTCCGGCTGAAGGATCTTTTGAAGGGTCCACCACATGAACCTGACCAGCAGGGTTAGCTGGGGAAAAATGAGCCGGATACGCATAAGAGACAAGCACCGTGTCAACTACCTTGAGAACTTCAACTCCATCATAGTCATCCTCCTCGGTTCGGTTGAACCCTTACCCTAGGTTCGGGCAGAGGCCAAATCAGGCTTTGGGATGAATTCATCCGAGTCAGGATCGCCGTCATCCGGAGTGTCGCGATACTTGCTCCAAGGAAGGGCAAGAATCTTGTCATCTTCTGTGGCTTGCTCTTCGAATTTCTAAAGAATACAAGTACAAATAGAATCAGCAACTCGATACAGCAGGAGTGAAATATGACACGGAAGAATTAAGTCAGAGTTAAATTACCTTGGGAGGAGGGTTGTCGCGAGTGAAGGGCTTCATGGCCCATGTCTAATCCTAGGCCATATTCGTCATGAAGATAGCCTGGACGCACTTCCAAATCTTCTCATCATTGAGCTGAACGGTTGAGACTCGGTTCGAGTCGAGAGGGCCGCTCATGTAGCAAATCTTGTGGGATTGTTGTTAGAAGGGACAGATTCGGCTGCTAACAAAAGCAGCCATCAAGTCTTCGCCATGTATCCCAGCCCGGGTAAGCTCCTTGAGTCGGAGCTCAAATGCATCGGCAAGAGCATTGGTCCTCCTCGGATTGTAATTCGAGTTCTTCCTGGAAGGCGTGCCGACGGAGAAGGCAGGCAGCCGAATCTTGCCGGTACCATTTCTTGCATGATTCAA
The DNA here is from genome assembly GCA_030063025.1 of Avena longiglumis. Classification (NCBI taxonomy): domain Eukaryota; kingdom Viridiplantae; phylum Streptophyta; class Magnoliopsida; order Poales; family Poaceae; genus Avena; species Avena longiglumis. Next base: position 170,706,060 of record CP125975.1, read on the forward strand.
GGCCAGCGGCACGGGGAAACTCGGATTTCTTCCTAGGCGTGATGGAGGCGGCACCACACTGGGTCAGCGATTTTTCAGAGGGGCGCAGGCTCTTATCCGGCACGACATTAGCTCGGATTTGGAAGAACTTAGACCAAATAACTACTAAGGGCCAGAGGCCTAAGTATCCTTCGGTGGCCAAGATAAATGCTGACAGAGAGGCAACGGCATTACCCGGCAGGTGATGAGGTTGGAGACCAAACAAATCATGAAACTCCATAGTAAAATTGCTAAGGGGAAGACCGAATCCTCTAGAGAAATGAGACATGAAGACTACATACTCACCCGACTTAACGATGAGGGTGAGTTCTAGGCCGGGTAATCGGCAGGTTACCTCGGTGGGAATGCGACGAGTCTTGATAAGCCACTCAATATCCTTGCCAGGAACCGCGCTCCGAGACGGAGGTGTCTTCTTCTCCGGCGACAGCGATGCTATGAGAACTCGGCATGGGGTCATGGAAAGAAGAAAACAAAGAAGAAATGCTAGCGGCGGGGAAAGGCCCAGATTGCCACGGACCCGTCACGGCGGCGGAAGGCGCGATCGCAAGCGGCAGAGCTAGGCCGGAACAGAATGAGGGCTCGATGTGAGCACGCGACACAGTGGAGCAGAGCCGAAAACTAGCGGCGCGGTCGCAAGGAGGAGAGATCTGCAGCGATGACGCGAGGAGGAAGACGAGGAAGTGGGGATTAGGGGAAAGTGAATAAGGGTTTCATCCCACTCCCCCCATTTATAACCCCAAACCGCTAGCAATAGTGGGATCGTGGGGGCATGGCGGTTGCCGCGTACACGCATGTATCATGCGCTGACAACCGCCGAGTGGAGCCACACCGCGGGATACACTGCGCAGGAGATGGTCCGACCGCGGTAACCGTTGTAGTAATCGAAGAGGCACTACGCGGACTTGATCATTCACAGTGATGATTGTTCCTGTGCCAGTATTCACTATAGCGGCCTGAAAAATGAGGCAATGTGCAATGATTATGACACGCATGACAAAACCTACGAGAGAAGATAAGGGCATCACCCGGATAAATAGAATCGACTCGGCAAGTCAAGTTTTATCCCGAAAAGTACCAAAGTGAGTCGGAAGAGTGATAACATGAGAATCAGGGTGTAACTCGAAAGGAGGCCAACTGAAAGATGGGTCGGAAAATTGAAATGTACAATCAAAATATCTTGAACCTGCTATAGCCTTGCCGACTAAAAGTCGCCAAGACCGCACCAGCTTCGGGGACTAATGTTGGGGGGATGACCCGAGGTAGTGTCAAGCTAAGAGAAAAGGGCAAAGCCCTCAAAGATGTTGAACGGGTCAAAGAATGACCCTGCCGAGTTATATCAACACCGGCCGAATAAGGACCGGGTTATCCCGAGTCAGGTATCTAAAGCCTGACTCGACCGACATACGGGGTATGTCAGCTTATCATCTACCATGCTTTATATATGCAGGTTAGGGCTTGGCGGAGTCACACAAGGCGAGGCCGAGTCATGGGGAATCTTGATCGATAAGGAGAGGGGTGGAAGAGCGTCACAGAGGTGACAGTCCCAGATCCCGACGCTCACATGTCGTGGACTCTGGGTCATTGACGTTGATAGAAGGGAGACACGGAAAGGCTCCCACCGAATGACTATTTTTGGCCAAGCATATTCCATGAATATGTTGTCCACGTTACCCCTAGATGTAACCTGGCCCACCCCTTTATAAGGTGAGCCAGGGCCTCCTAGTAGGGGGGTCGATTCTTTTTCACTTAGAGCTTACAGAGGGCTTCCTCTTCCTCTCGCATACACAGCTCGACCAGAAAGTGTAGCCATTGTGGAGCTGAGTAAAGATCAAGTTCGTATATTCTGTGTGTAGAAACCACTAGATCATCCCTCCCTGGATCCCACTAGTGCACATTGGCCCCACCTTAAGCCTACCCATGGCATCTTCCGTGCCACCAATATGACATAACGGGTTCAAAAGTTTTACCTAATCCGACTGGGCCTATCTAAGGTCTTGGGCCTCCACGTCCAGTCGCCGGTCATCTTTAAAGCCTTCTTTCCAATCGCTGTCATTGATGGGCCAGTCGTTATTGTCCTGGTCCAGTCGCTTCCTGCCTTTGCGGATACACCGATTGGCATATCCCCATCAAAGGACGACCATCGGATAACCGGTACGGCACCAAGAAAGTAGCAGCGTTCCACGAAGATCCGGCTGCAGGAGGCAGCTGCAGGCAGAAGCCAAATGACATGCCACAGTGGCCCAAATACACCATGGAGTCAATGCTTGATGGGCCATGCAATTTCCACAGTGGCGGTAACAAGCTAGCCAACCACACAACGCGCCAGTGCCGCTGGACGAAAAAGATGGCCGAAGCCGGCGGATTACCACCACCTCAACCCGCCTCCTCCAGCTGGCGGACCGCCGGGTAACCGCGACCGCCAGAACCATCAGGACGATGATGATGGGTACCCTTGCCAAGTGGATAACTACCATGTCTTCCTCACCAAGTCAGAAACCAAGCACAACAAACAACAAAAAAAGGCAGAGGTGAACGCTATTGTTCTCCCTGTTCCACAGTACCTACACTGGTCCAAGCAATCGATCACGTGGAGCAAGGAGGACCAACCGACTGTGATGCCTAGCCCTGGAAGCTACGCGCCAGTCCTAGATCCCATCATCATCTCCAAGAAGCACTCCTGTAGATTCTCACGCGTCCTCGTCGATGGAGGCAGCATCATCAACCTCCTATACCACGACACCCTCAACCGGCTCAGCATCAGCAAGTCTCGGCTTCAGCCCTCCAGCACTTCTTTCCACGGCGCCGTTTTGGGTCCATCGCACTCGCCAATTGGCAAGATCTGGCTGGATGTTATCTTCGACACTAAGAGCAACTTCCGTCGCGAGCCAATCTGGTTCGAGGTGGTTAACCTCTCCAGTGCATACTGTGACATCCCAAGGTTCCAATCCCCAACATTTGTCATGATTTGTGCATTTCTTGTCTTCATCATGCATGCATCATATTTGTTTATTGGCATTTGATTTGGTTCTTGATATAATTCTATTTGGCTTTTATTAAATTGCTATAATGCCTAATTGGATTTGAGGGCATCTCTCTTTAATTCCCTCCCTCCTATTAACATATCAACAATACCATCATCATTCCCTTTTTATTCGATCTTATATATGTGGGATTCTTGTTGGATTAATGGTATTTTAAATCCTTCCCATGTATAAATCTACACATGATCCAATTGTCCCCTTTTATTTGCATTGCCTTGTGGTTTGTTCCATTATTGTTTTCATCCCTCTACTCTTTGTTCATCTTTCTCCTTTTTCTTTTCTATGTGCGTATACACATATACACATATTAATCTCCATTTGTATTCTTTTTAAACTCCATCCTTTATTAATTCCCATAAAACACCCCATATATATAAAGCCTCTCTTTTATTTCCTACAACTATCTCTACCCCTTTTGTCTACCCTTTTCAATCCTCTTAAAACCTTGTTTCAGTTCCTAGCCTAAACATATGTTGAAACCCCATCTAAAAGCCTAAATTCCTAATAACCTGATCCTAATATACCCAACCCTCCACATGCACTCGCCCAGCTAGCAAAATGCTGCACTCTACCCAGCGCACAGCAGCAACACAACGCAACAAGCCATCAGACACAGCAGCGCTGCCCGTCCTTGTCCTCATACCCTCCCGCAAGAAGTCTCGCTGCTGCCTCAGCGCCATGGCCACCTCACCTTCACCATAGCTCGTTGTCTCCCCCTCCCTGTAGCGTCGTTGTCCCTGCAGCAAGGAGGAGAAGCCCCACAGATGCCTCGCACTGCTCGCCATGGACACCACCTGGGACACGCTTCTCTCCTCCCTCGCCTTCTCGCCGTCAAACCACCATCACAGCCAGGGCCGGTCCTGAGATTTCGGTGGCCCGGGGCGAAACTAAAATTTTGGGCCCCTTATTATAATATTTTATGCATATATGAGATGATGAAAAATAAATATTTAAGTATACTCCCATCTATAATATATATATAAATTTTTTTTGAAGCAAAGTCCATGACAATGGAATCAATATCAATCTTGTCCACTAACTTTTCTCAATGCATAGTGTTGCCAAACCATTTAACCTCTCCTAAGACATTATAGATCTCAAATAGTTCTTTAATAATTTCAACTTTGAAAAGCTTCTTTCGGCTGATGCAACAGTCACGGGCATAGTACCGACATTATTTTCTGGATCAACATAAGTTTGTTCCCCCTCACAAGAACTAGAGCCAACTCATATAGATTCCTCAAAGTGCTCGTATTGCTCTTCAAAAATATATGAAAAGATCCTCTCTGTGATTTTCTTAATTTCTTCTCTTATTGTCTTCTTTTTATTTTCTAAGCACCGAATTCGGGCGTCATAATCAGTTAAATTGGGAGCAAGAACAAACAGATTGATTATTACACCCTTCATTAGTAAGTTAGCGAAAGAAAAAATGTCTCTTCTATTGTGGTTTTAACAAGGGAGTGTCGAGTACATGATGTACTTGGTGCTTGGTGAGGCAGCGACGGATGGCGCGGGAGGCGGGAAGCGAGTCTTCATGGGAGTTGGGAAGGATTCGTCGTTGATCGATCAATCGTCACTCAAGCCCCGGCCGATCTGGTCCAGGGACGAGGGAAGCGACATCAACAAGTACAAGAATCGATTAAGACCGTGGGCTTGTGGCAAGTACAGGACTCGGGAGGGAGACGAGCAGATACACGACGGAAAATATTTCTATGGGACCTGGTCCACAAATGTAGAGACGTGGACCAACTTCAGCAAACAACATGTGTCCAAAACAGAGGAAAAAAAGATTAGCAACAGTTTTGTAGATCTAAATTGTCACGTGTCAATTATACGAGTTGGTCCACTTGTAGACCAGGTCTACATAGAATTATTTTCCATATACGACACGGTTATACTCAGAGTCAGGAACGGTAAGCGACGGAATGGGGCCGAGTCGAGCGGTTTTCACCAGACTAATATATTTTTTTCGATGTATACTAGGCCTATAATTTTTTGGGCCCCTAATTTTTTAGGCCCGGGGGCGGCCGCTCCGCTAGTCCCCCGTGGTCCTCTCTCTCCCGGGCTCCCCCTGGTCCTCCTTGTTCGCCTAGCACCGCTGCGCCGCGCCCGCTCGCTGCTGCTTCCTGGAACGCCGATGACATGGGCCTGCAGCAGCACGTACTGGCCTTCCTCAAATTTTTGCCGGCGTCTCCGTCGCTCCTTTGTGAAAACTTACTAAACGAAACTTGCTCCTATACAACCCAGCTTTTCAACGCATCAAACGGCGCTTGATTTAGTGCCCCGTAGACGGAGATATCATCTTCTGAAATCCAGCTAAAGAATATATTTTTCTGAAATGTTTTCATTCAATTCTGAATCTGATCTGTTCTGAAGCCTTTTCCGGTTCATACGTCATTCCTTTTTAAAAACTTCCTCCTAAAAAGGTGATCTTGGCGAGATCTACAACTTTCGTTTTTACGTAATCTTCCAATTCCTCTCTGTTTTGTCTCCATCGTCGTCCAAAGACAAGCCAATTTTCTGTCAAGATTTCAGTTTCTGTGAAATCCAACTAGATAGATTTCACAGAAACTGAAATCTTGACAGAAAATTGGCTTGTCTTTGGACGACGATGGAGACAAAACAGAGAGGAATTGGAATCTATCTAGTTTATCTGAAACTGTTTCGAAAACCTTAATTTTCCGGCCCATCCGTTGCTTCTTTGGCAAATCTTCCTTCTCCAAAGTTATAGATCTTGGCGAGATCTCCAACTATCATTTTTGTAGATTCTTCAAATGCTTTCTAGTTTTGTCGCCATATTCATTTGAATATAGATTGATTTAACTCAAAATCCCAGATCTGAAATTCCACCAACCCAACCAGATCTTAACGTTTTCTAAAAAGGCCCCTAGACGACTTTTGTCCTCAACCCGCAGTCCAGCTGCCCGACGCCAGATGGGCCGGCCCAGTTCCCTTAGCGCCGCGTGTGAGCAGCGCCTAGCAGCTTCCGCCTGCCCAATTCACCACATCGGCCCATTTTCCTTTTTCTTTTCTGCTAATTCAATTAATGCAAATTCATTCAAATCCAAATAACTTTCAAACCAATTCGAATTTGTAAATAATTTCAACATGAAAATTAAATTATTTTATGAGATGAATAAAATGGCATTAGTGAAATTTTGCAGAAACACCCCCAACTATTGCAACACTCACATTTTTGTCCTTTTCGTCCTAAAACGCAATTTTATAACTTCTAAGCCGTAATTCCAAATTTTACAAATGATGTGTCTAAATCAATTAGCTCGATGACACGAATCCAACCATGGTATCTGTTTGTTCTTTTGCATCATGAATCATCAAACCCTCATGGAATTTGCATCCAAACACCTAAGTAACATGTGGCCGATTTACTTTATTGCTATGCTCTTGTCTCTCAGCCAGTTAAACTTGACTCACTAAACATATCACATCATATACTGCCATGCTACATTATTGATTGCATCACATCGATCATGTGTTGATTGCGTTATTTCCTTGTATGGAAATTGGTTCTTCTCGATAGAAGGTGGGCCCAATGAGTACCAGCAGGAGTTTGAGCAATCTTACGAGTACCCTATCAAGTTTGTAGTAACTCTGTCCTTTGATCCGTCAGGCGAGCATTCCCCCTTCTACATATTTTGTATATAGAGTCTTTACTTCTTCCTTTTGATATATCGCTATTCTTATTGTCGATGCTTTAGTACCATTCCATTTATTACCTGCTCTACTATATTGCCTTGTTTGTCCTACTGCCTTGTTTGTTTAGCTAGCCTTGTCCTTGCGAGTTGTAGGCATGCTTAGTACTTCTCTCATACATGTGGAATTCGATATCTGGATAATGTTAGTGACATGAATATTAATCTGATATTGTTGGTTATGGCTTCACCTAATGATAAGGCCCCAACAGCGACCATCTTTGGGGACTGCTTAAGTTGAACTAGGAATCGTTTGTTCTACGATACCAGTTCTAAGTTGATCGCGCTAAACAAACACGGGGGCCTCTAGGATCCCCTCTCAACTACCGGCACTATTCGTTTATCCAGAGGGTCACAAATTAGTTTTCCATTTGGTGCATATGCATAATATGTCCTCGGACATGGGTGAGTTGGATATGTCTCCAGACTCGATATTTTGGTGGACTGTCGCGACATTGCATACATAAATGCGGTTCAGTCGAGAGATCATCTTCCATAGTGAAGCTTCGATCCTTCTTGACTATGGTCGCAAATGTTATACCTCCCTTGAGAATCGTCGTACCTCCTGGTTGGGTCAACACAATAGGTGATGCCTCTGGATACGCGCCTAGCTATGGGATAGTTCTTGTTGTGAGACTTGGAAGGAATGCCTTTTTCATTTTAGTGCTTGAAGGGTTGAACATGCGTTTAGGTACAGTTGTGCACCCCTGCAGGGTAAATCTTTTTGAAAAGCCGTGTGTCCACGGTTATGGACGCCTCAGGAGTATAGTGTTATGATCATAGATAATGCCACTAATGTTTTTTCCTAATAATATGACTAGTAATTAGCCTTAACAACTAAACAACTGCTTAACTAAAATTGCAACATTTGTGTTCTATGGGACTACTTCCTCGACTGGATTTTGAGGGGGAAATCCTCGGATGGGTTATGCTTGGAGTTATATTATTGTTACTAGATAGTGCTCTCTTATCTCGCTCTAATATCCAAAGTTATAGCATGTCTCTATAAGTTATCCATTTGCAATATTTCACGCCGCTAAGTACACCATACATACTTGTAGGCGAGGATCGCTGAATTCTAGTCTCGTCGTGTACTGGCCTCAGTACTAACGCTCTTGCCTTTATTGTTTGTTTTTTCTTTCCCTTTGGGTTTATTCCCGCTATACAGGTACGTGTCGACCTGAGGTGTACATGTCTGTCCACTCTGATGTCTGCCATGAGTAGACGGGTTCCTACTAGGAAGTCTTGAGATGTGTGGGCATGGAGCTCACTTGCTTATTTCTTGGAATCTTATGCCCATTTGGGTCTTGTCCGTACTCGGACGCTATATCACGTTTTCCGCTTGATGTATGATGTATTGTTGGCACCTCTGTCCTCTCTGTGCTATCTATATATATAATTATTTGGATCTTGTTGCCTATATTTCCATTTTTGTACATGGTGTGCTATGATATGTGGCTTGTATGTAGCCGGCTACATACTCACTTTTGTAAGCTGAGGCGCGATTACCAGGACTGTGCGTGCTCACTCTAGAAGCTATAACCTTGTAGTGGGGTTATACCGGCTAGGGGTTTAGGTGCGTCGGATGGCCGAGATCTACACACACCGCGCCATACTCGGAACACCGGTGATGACTGCAAGTGCACAAATCAATTGTAGCTAGTTTCGAAGTAAAGATATCAAACCCACAGAGAGATATTGGTAGAGGTCTTTATCCCACTCTTCACTATCCGCTAAATGATACTTGTAAGTTTCCTTTGATCTCATCTAAAGTGTGTTTGAAAGGTTTTTGCTTATGTGAAGAAATGTAATTAAAATGATTAAAAGAAAGCAAGTAACAAGTTCGTATAAAAGCATGGTGAAATGCAATAGGGCTAAAATGTTCTCGGGGATGTAGGATACTCCTCTAGCATGGTGTTGTCATTATTAATAATTTAAGGTAATATACTTCTTGTATCATGAGATGTGTGGAGAGAGCTCCATAATAAGATGTTCACTACATGGCTCGTAGGAAGCCACTTTGTTGAGCCAAGAGTGAGGTCACCTCTAAATAACCACTACGATGCCTGAGAGCTGTCACCCATACAAACCACCGCAATTAAGGGTTTCCCCGTGGATATCGTAATTAGCTTAGGGAGCCCCTCTTTATTTCTCCTTTGACTGTGTAGTTCATGAGACGGCGCCAATCTGTCACGGGGCTATTCCAGGTACGATCCCAAAGCACGTCCAAAGGATTTCTCCCTATCTTTAGTACCGAGGGCAAATGGTATGTAGTCGACTTTCACATACCATCTAAAGAGAGTGATCAAACACAAATAATAAATATATCATAGACTGGCAAGTCATACGGATACAAGAATATATCATCTTTATTGCAAATTCATAATAGTGCTAGGGTTTCTCCATCTCCCCAAGAACAAAGGAACTACTCACACATGGAAGCAATCAACAACATCATCATAATCAAATGGATGGATGAAAGTAATGAAATAGATCTAGTGAAAACCACAATTGAATCTGGAATTACAACAAGATCTAATGGATCAAGGATGAGAGTAATGGTGGTGATGTAGATGCAGCGGTTGATGATGAAGGGGATGATGCGTTGTCCTCCAATGATCCGTGGATCAGCAGGGATTTCTCCCTAGCCAAGTTCCTCCTTCAGATCCCTTTCAGATGTGTTTTTTCATGGTTTATGGTGTGTGTGAATGTCGGTTCCCCCTGCCATCTTTGCTAGAGGAAAGTATTTGACGAGATGGTCCCGATGGCACATGGTACGGTGGGAAGGTACGGGCGGGCCCCACCTGTACCGCAGGTCATTAATGGCACTGGATGCCTCTCCTTGCTTGGTAGTTTCCCATGTGCAAAGGTAATTCCACAAAATGACTTTTATCACTTGAAAATATCATATTATAGTATAATATAATAGTTTAAATTGATATGTTCATAATAGACATAGTGATTTGGGATCCTTTTGAAATAAAGACAAAAGGTGCGCATGAACATAGTGAAATACAAAGATCCCTACTCTATTTATGAAAAAACAATAGGTAAAAAATACTTAAATTTTGGACTCATCAACTCCCCTAATTTGGGCTCTTGCTCGTCCGCAAGCAAGATGGTGGCTTATGGAAAAGATCAACATGTTCATGAGACACGAGTCGTTACAATAAATGAGGCAAAAATTTGAAACAGTAATACAACATCGGATGTAGAGAAGCGTCGGGGGTATTATCACACCCTTATACATTACATGACTTAGAGGCTTCCAGACCTTCTCTAGTATTAATGAAATTATAAGAAGCTTCTAGTGATTTAACATATCATATAATCATTGAGTTTAGAAATATTGAGCACTTAGTTTAGTAATGAAGATTCATGATCACTCTTCTTTTCCTCTTGATATTTTATAGCAGCTCTCTCTTTTTGCTTCTTTTGTATTTTGTCTAAACATGCATAAATCTTATTCTTTTATTTTCCCTTTTTTTATTAAACGGCTATTTGATCATGCTCACTACTTTGATGGCTACAAGGAAAACTCTTAATTATAATATGCTACCAGAATTTTTCTTCTCATAACCTAATCAATACGTTTACCAGTGTGGAAGTCGCTAAAAATAATGAAAACTGTACAAGTATCACAACACTCAACCTAGTTAAATCATCTAATATAATAATCATGAATCATAACATACTTCAAATAACATAATGTCTCGCAACCCAACAGATATAAATCATCTCTCGAACAAAGGAAACTTGAAGTTGATGCAACTAATGCAAACTCTGGATTTAAAATCTAACATGCATGTAGAAAAGTAAACATGCTAAAAACTGTAAGATAGATTACAAGGCTCTCACAGATCCCCCCAAGCTTGAAATCAAACCGGGTGGATCAAATAATCCCTTTATTTTATTTGATAACGTGACATGCCTTTTAGTCTGCAGAGGGGTGACCCCTTGAAGCACGAAGGCTTGCTCGAAGCATCTTGTTTGATGCTTCTAGGATCAAGATTTAGATCCGATGCTGCTTGCTAACTTTCTCCAACTTCTCCACAAGAGCTTTGTACATCTCTATTGTTTGCTTCTGAGTGTTGATGGATCGAAACTTGATGTTGAGATTTTCTTTGAGTCCTTTCATTATCTTCAAATCCATCTGGTCTAGATAACGACACAACCGTTCAATATGTTTAGAAGATCCTAGAGATTTTACCTCAATCTTCTTAATATGGCAGTCGAGGGAATCTAAGGATGCTTGGATTGTCTCCCCCTGCTCTTTTGCCTTCTTCAAGTAGATTTCTCCATCTTCTTCTAAATCAAGTTGAACTTCTTCGTAGTCTCCTTCTTTGCCAACACCGAGGCTGAACACCTTACACCCATCTTGTATTGTTTCTATAAGCTTGAATCCATCTTCGAAGTCCATCTCCTTCTTCTTTGATTCAGCAGCCTTGACTTCCTCCATGATTCTTGAAGAATATCCATGGAGATCATCTCTCCCTTGAGCAAAACTCCAAGGATAGGACATTGTTCTATAGTTTTTCGAAGGAAGAGGCAACGCGAAGGAGGTCTGTTTTGACAATAGAAACAAAAAGGCCTTCTAAAGAGGCTTATAATGTTGGGTTCGTTGCATGGAAAACAAAAAAAATTCTATCGCAAGAACACATAAAACTAAGATCCAATATATGGAAAAGACAAGATATAATCTACAAGATAGGTGCAACGAGATTGAAGAGAACTAACCCTCGTAGATCCAAAGCGTTAACAAGATCGGATCTCGTGGTTGATGTAGTCGATCACTTGTCGATCTCAAGATTGCGATGACGATCCTTCTAGTGATGTGTTCCGGCAGCGCTTCCACACTCGGTCACACATATGGATTCAATGAAGACCTTCCTCTCCCCGTTCTAGCAGGCAGCATAGGTAGTAGATCCCCTCGGAATCCCAGTAGCACGACAGCGTGGTGGTGGTGGTGGAGGAGATAATTCTGCAGGGCTTTACCTAAGCCGGAGCAGCGGGAAGGAGGAGGAGGGTGGAGGCTAGGGTTAGGAGAGAGGCAAAGGGGTGCACCCTCCCCTCTTTATATAGAGGGGGTGCGGATAGGGCTGCCCCTTTGTCCCTTCCATCCTAGGGCCGGCGCACATAGGGAGCGGGGGGAAGACTTGCCCCTTAAGTTTTCCCCCTTTCCTTTTTAGGGTTTTTCCCTAAACCCTTTGGGCTGTCCGGTTGGGCCTCTTGGGCTTTGTACGGCTGGACTATGAGCCCCCACCACATTGACCAGCCCATGTGGCTCCTCCCGAGGTGGTGGGACCACTAGTGGTCCCTCTAGAACATTCTAGAAGCTCTGGTCAAAATACCAGAAACTTTTTCGAACCCTAGAAGACAACTTCCTTTATATGAATCTTATTCTTCGGACCATTCCGGACCTCCTTGTGATGTCTCGGATCCCATCCAAGACTCCTAACAAGATTCGATCTCCAACTCATATTCCACATCTACTTAAACAACATCAAACCTTAAGTGTGTCACCCTATGGTTCGTGAACTATGCAGACATGATCGAGACACCTCTCCGATCAATAACCAATAGTAGGATCAGGAGATCCATAATGGCTCCCACATATTCAACAATGACTTCATGATCAAATGAACCATTAACATACAATACCGTTTCCCTTTGTCGCGTGATACTTTACTTAGCCGAGGTTCGATCGTCGGTATCTCCATACCTAGTTCAACCTCATTACCGATAAGTACTCTTTACTCATTCTGCGATATGACATCCCTTGTGACCTAGTCACATGCTTGCGACCCAATTGGATGACATTCCACCGAGAGGGCCTAGAGTGTATCTGTCTGTCATTTGGATGGACAAATCCCACTCTTGATCCAGGCGCTTCAATCCATACTTTCAGAATACCCAATGCCACCTTTATAACCACCCAGTTATGGAAGTGGTGTTTGATGTCATCAAAACACTCATCCGGTGATGGTGATTAACATGATCTCATGGTCGAAGGATTAGGTTACTATGTATTTGAAAGCTTGTAGCAAAACGAACTTAATGACTTGATCTTATGCTATGCTTACTATGGGTGTGTCTCCATCACATCATTCTCCTAATGATATTATTTTGTTATTAATAACATCCAATGTCCATGATCAGGAAACCATGATCATCTATTAATCAACAAGCTAGTTAAAAACAGGCTTACTAGGGACTCTTTTATGTTCACAAAACACACAAGTATTAATGTCTCCTATTAATAAAATTATAGAATGGGATGTAAACATTTATCATAACACACAAAGATATAATAATAACCACTTTATTATTGCCTCTTGGGCATATCTCCAATAGTCTCCCACTTGCACTAGTCAATAATCTAGATTACATGGTAATATACCTAACACCCATGGCGTTCTGGTGTTGGTCATGTTTTGCTCTAGGGAGAGGTTTAGTCAACGGATCTGCCACATTCAGATATGTGTGTACTTTTCAAATCTTTATGTCACCATCTTGGACATACTCGTAAATCGAATGAAAACGTAGCTTGATGTACTTCAGCTTCTTGTGTGACCTTGGCTCCTATGCATTAGCTATGGCACCCATGTTGTCAAAATATATGGCCATTGGGTCCAACACACTAGGAACCACACCAAGCTCATTAATGAACTCCTTCATCCGTATCGGTTCTTGTGAAGCCTCCGAAGTAGCTATGTATTCTGATTCAGTTGAAGATTTCTCCACAACGCTTTGCTTGGCACTCTTCCATCTCATTGTTGCACTCTTCAAAATAAATACGTATCCATACTGTGACTTAGATTCATCCGGATCGGTGTTCCAACTAGCATCGGTGTAACTATTTACAATGAGCTCTTCGTCACCTCCATAAGAAAGAACCATATCCTTAGTCCAGTGTTCCACTCCTGGATCACTTTGATATATGCTGGCCAAACTAACAACATGTGCGATATCTGGTCTTGTACACAACATGGCATACATGATAGAACCTATGGCCGAGGCATAGGGTATTTTACTCATCCTTTCTCTATCTTCTGCCATAGCTGGACTTTGAGTCTTACTCAAGGTCTTACCTGGAAACATGGGCAAGAACCCTTTCTTTATTCCATTCTAAACCTCTTTAGATCCTTGTCCAAGTCTGTACTTTGTGAAAGCTCTATTAAGCGTCTTGATCTATCTCTATAAATCTTGATGCCTAAGATGTATGCTACTTCGCCAAGATCCTTCATTTAAAAACTATTATTCAAATAGCCTTTGACACTTTCAAGAAGTTATATATCATTACCAATCAACAATATGTCATCCACATATAGTACTAGGAATTCTACAGACCTCCCACTCACTTTCTTGTAAATACAAGCTTCTCCAAACATTTGTATAAATCCAAAGTTTTTGATCACCTTATCAAAACGTTGATTCCAGCTCCGGGATGCTTGCTTTAGTCCATAAATGGAGCGCTGAAGTTTGCATACCTTGTCAGGATCTTTAGGATAGACAAAACCTTTGGGTTATACCATATATAACTCTTCCTCAATATCACCATTAAGGAGCGCCGTTTCGACATCCATCTGCCAAATATCATAATTGAAAAATGCAGCGATTGCTAGCAAAATACTCACAGACTTTAGCTTCGCTTTCGGTGAGAAAGTCTCATTGTAGTTAACTCCTTGAATTTGTCGGAACCCTTTTGTGACAAGTCGAGCTTTATAGACAGTAACATTACCATCAACGTCTATTTCGTTTTAAAGATCCATTTGTTCTCGATAGCCTTGCGGCCATTAGGTAGGTCCAACCAAAGTCCACATTTGGTTTTCGTACATGGATCCAATTTCGAATTTCATGGCTTCTTACTATTTGTTGGAATCTGGGCTCATCATTGCTTCCTCATATGTCACAGGGTCATCGGTGTTGTCCACCAACATAACATTCAAGACAGGGTCATACCAATCAGGAGTGGTATGAACCCTCGTCGACCTACAAGGTTCAGCAGCAACTTCATTCAAAGTTTCATGATCACCATCATTAGATTCCTCTCTTATTGGTGTAGGCAAAACTAGAACATCTTTCGGTGCTTTCCTACTCTCAAATCCAAGAGAAGGTCAACAACTTCGTCGAGTTCTACTTTCCTTCCAGTCACTTCTTTTGAGAGAAACTCCTTTTCAAGAAAGGATCCATTCTTGGCAACAAAAAGTTTGCCTTCGGATCTATGATAGAAGGTATACCCAATTGTTTCTTTAGGGTATCCTATGAAGAATAATTTTTCGCTTTGGGTTCAAGCTTGTAGGGTTGTAACTTCTTTACATAAGCTTCGCCAGCCCAAACTTTAAGGAACGACAACTTAGGTTTCTTACCAAAGCACAATTCATACGGTGTCGTTTCAACGGATTCAGATGGTGCCCTATTTAAAGTGAATGTGGTTGTCTCTAATGCATAACCCCAAAACTATAACGGTAAATATGTAAGAGACATCATAGACTGAACCATATCTAAGAGGGTTCGATTTCGATGTTCGGACACACCATTACGCTGTGGTGTTCCCTACGGTGTCAATTGTGAAAGTATTCCACATTTATTTAAATGCATGCCAAACTCGTAACTCAGATATTCACCTCTGTGGTCGGAACGCAGAAACTTCACTTTGGAATTCCTTAAACTTCTCGAAACTTTCGGATTTATGTTTCATAAAAGTAGATATACCCATATCTACTCAAGTCATCCGTGAAATTAAGAACATAACGATATCCACTTCATGATGCTACACTCATTGGACCGCACACATCGGTATGTATTATTTACAATAAGTTCGTAGCTCGCTCACTATCCTAGAGAATGGATTCTTAGTCATTTTTCCTATTAGACATGCTTTGCATCTTTCAAGTGATTCAAAATCAACTGATTCAAGAAGTCCATCGGAATGGAGTTTCTTCATGCGCTTCACTCCAATTTGACCAAGACGATAGTGCCACATGTATGTAGAATTATCATTCAATTTTATTCATTTAGCATATACGTTGTGAACATGTGTATCACTACTATCGAGATTCAATAAGAATAAACCATTCATCTCAGGTGCATGACCACAAAAATATTACCCATATAAATCGAACAACCATTATTATCGGACTTAAACGAGTAACCGTCTCGCAATAAACAAGATCCATATATAATATTCATGCTTAATGCAGGCACCAAATAAAAATTATTTAGATTTAAAACTAATCCCGATGGTAGATGAATAGGAAGTGTGTCGACAGCGATCACATCAACCTTGGAGTCATTTCCAACGTGCATCGTCACCTCGTCTCTTGCTAGTATTTGTTTATTCCGTAGTTCCTGTTTCGAGTTACAAATACCCAAGCACTACTATGATTACTAGTAAGATACACATCAATAACATGTATATCAAATATACCTTTCTTCTTGATGTTGCCGTTCTTTAGATCTGCCAAGTACTTGGGGAAATTACGCTTCTAGTGCCCATCGCCCTTGTAGTAAAAGCATTCAGTATCAGGCTGAGGTCCAACCTTGGTATTTTTAGGGGTAGCAGCTTTCTTTCCACCCTTCTTGAAGTTTCCCTTGTTCTTAGGCTTGCCCTGCTTCTTGAAATTGGTGGTCTTATTGACCATCAACACTTGGTGCTCTTTCTTAATCTCCACTTTAGCAGTTTTTATCATGGAGAAGAGTTCAGGCAATGACTTATCCATGCACGGAATGTTGTAGTTCATCACAAAGTTCTTGTAACTAGGTGGCAGTGTTTGGATAACATGATGAATCCCTAACACATTAGGAATCGTAATTCCTAAATCTTGGAGTTTTTTTGCGTGACTAGAGATTTTGAGCACGTGATCGCTAACGGAGTTGCCTTCTTCCATATTACAGTTAAAGAAATTCTCGGAAGCTTAATATATTTCCACATTCTCTTGACTCTCAAATATCATTTTTAGCTCATTGATAATATCATGAGGGTCGTAGTTCTCAAAGCGCTTCTAAAGCTCTGATTCCAAACCATATAGGATGACACACTAAATTGTGGAGTGATGATTCTTCTGAGTGAGGTAAACATTTTTCACCTCATCGGTAGCATCATCTGCAAGTGTGTCACCTAGAGGTGCATCAAGAACATAGGACATGTGACTAGCATTGAGGAAAATCCTCATGTTACGGACCCAGTCCGTAAAGTTGCTTCCATTGTTTTTCAACTATTCTTTCTCTAGGAACGCATTAAAGTTGATGGTAGGGGCCGCCATGATCTACAACATATTTGCAAAGAGTTTAGACTAATTTTATGATAAATTGAGTTCAAATTTAATTCTTAAATTAACTAGGTGAACTCCCACTCAAAACAACATCCCTCATGTTGTCTTAGTGATTACACGAACCAAATCCACTACACCAAGTCTGATCTTCACGAGAGAAGATGTAGCTTCAAAGGTGAACAATCAACATATTCATCATATCATTCATATGATTCATGCTTTACCTTCTGGGATTCCGAGTTCCGAGGCCATGTCTGTACATGCTAGGCTCGTCAAGGTTAACCTTAGTATCCGCTTGTGCAAATCTGGCTTGCACCCGTTGTATGCACACGTAGAATCTATAACACCCGATCATCACATGGTGCTTCGAAACGACAAGTCTTAGCAACGGTGCCTACTAAGGACGAACACTTTATTACTTGATATTTAGTGAGAGGGATCATCTTATAATGCTACCGTCGCGATCTAAGCAATACAAGATGCATAAAGGATTAACATCACATGCAATTCATAATATGTGATATGATATGGCCTTTCTTCTTGTTCCTTTGATCTCCATCTCCAAAGCACAAACATGATCTCCATCATCACGAGCGTGGCGTCAATGTCAATGGCGCCACTTCATGGTTGTCCATCACCAACAACAACTATTACAACTACTTGGAATAAAGTTATTACATGATGAATAGACACGCAAGTCTTAAAAAATTTAAGACAACCATTAGGCTCCTACCGGTTGCCATATTACAATAAGTACCATCTCATATATCAAATATAATAAAAATCACATCATGTCCATATCACATCACATGCCCCTACAAAAACAAGTTAGACGCCTCTAATTTTCTTTGCATGTTTTACGTGGCTTGGGGATTTCGAATAAGAACTATTCTTACCTATGAACAAGAACCAAAACGCTGATACAAGTGTTGTCAAGTGCATATTGTAAGTTTGTAACACCATAGTGCTGAAAATACTGTGGCTTCTATGTGACACGCCAATCCCCGAATCAGTTCATTGGCTCACACAGAATAAAGATGAATAACATAGCAAATATCCGTGTATCATAAATAACGAAAGATCCAGAGTAATCATTTATTACAATAATGCTTAGCTCTAAGGCTAGCTAAACTTATTCAAGTAGCAACATAAATAAATAACTCCTTCATTCTTTAAATTGTCCACAACTGAACAAGTGCCGAGTGGAGTATCGCGACCTAATCGATCACTCAGAATCCGAACATCCTGTAACATGAAACGTAGCAGCCCCGAAGGGTCAATACATGGAATATATGGCAAGTAGAGCTATTAAAGGAGACAATAAACCTAGCATCTACATACTTATTTGGAAAGTGGAACTATGGCTAGCTTGCATTTGCAAATATCTTTCTCCTACTTTCATAAACAATTTATGATTTTCTTTGAAAAGATCCCAATTAATTTAACCCATCAACATTAAAGCAATTAGGAAACTAGAACGAGCGAGAAACATGTCATGAACTCAATATCAAGCAACTCAGATGTTCATAATTGGGGACACGGCTAATCGATTAGTTTATACACCCTGCAAAGGGTTAGTACACTTTAATCATGGGACTTGGCCAGCCTAGCTCGTACCACCACTCTCACTTTGAGTGATGATAGGAGAAGTCCAAGATGGGACCATTCGGGAAGTAGCTCCCCAATCCCGACACGCTCCATACCAACCTACCAAAATTCTACATCTCTGGCTACGTGGGTTCGAGTTAGCACAACCTACTAAGTCCAACCAACCGTCCATTTTATTATTGGTACATGGTTGTACACGTAAGCTACCAAATAAAGAAGCCAATCATTTTCTCTTGATACCCGTGTGCCTTTACACAATGATACCACCAAAAAATTTCAATCTCGTCACACCCAGGAGATTCATTGATTAAGTTGTTTTTAGTTTTCGTAAACCAACACTTTAGAAACAACATTCAATTGATGTAACACAGCCCTTGTCTATCATAGCACGACTAAGCACATCTACCAACGGTGGATCAACTACAAGAGGTCCCTACCACATAATAGGATATAGCATAGCGATAGTAGTTTCTATTCATGGATCTACAAAATACACCACAATGCATTGAAAATGGTAGGACAATAATCATGAACAAATTAGCATCTACTTGCCTTGACTGCAGCAGTCGAATGAACAATCCTCACACGAGCAAGCGTTGCACTCATCACAATATACGTGGCACAATTACAACACATAAACAATTCAAACACAATCATAGATAAATGAACAAATGCATGCATGACATCTTAATCCAAGTTTCAGTAGCATATGCATGTTCTCTGTTATCTATGACTACTGATGGCGTGCATGAAAAGTTTTCATGCATTGGAAATCATTTGTTAAGAAAATAGTGACCCAATTAAGGCAAATAATAATCTCATGATGTGTAATGTGTTGTCAAATATGGGGAAAATACCTTCTATATGGGCAAGTCAATTTGTGACCAGGGGCAATTGGAATCAAGCGAAAAGGATTTACAAAACTTTTTGTATAATTAAAATACACTAGAATTCCTTTTATTACTTCCAAAGTTATAAGTACAGTAAGACTTTCATTTTAATTCATAAATAGATTCTACATGTTCTTGTGATTCTTTAGACATATTATTTGCAATTTTCTGAGCAGTACTTATTTTGTTATGAATTTATTACTCTAAAAAGTCCAGTAAACCATTTAATTATTCACAGCAAAACCTTACTGCAAAAGTCTAAACTAGTTGCATAACATTGCTCTACGTAAACTTTTGAATCCAACGGTATATTATTTAGGATTTTTGGACCAGTAGTTTAATTGCTATGAATTTTTGAAGTTTTAATCAAATTCTGCCAATTAACCAATTTAATTAAAACAGGGGAAATTCCCGCTGACTGGTCAACGCTGACACGGCGCTGACTGGGCCGGTTGACCGGTCAGCTATTAGTGGTCAAGGCCGACCTGGGTCGTTTGCTGGAGATCGGGCGGCCGAGATTGCACGGGCGGGGCGCTCACCGGCGGCGGCGTAGGGAGCTGGCGGTGGCGCTAGTTTCGGTGGGTCTTGGCGGTGGTGAGGCGGTGTATGACGTGCAGCGGTCGACGACAGTCCCTAGGGTGGCGTCAGCGATGATATTCGTGTTCCTGAATGGCGGTAGTGATGAACCGAAGGCGTGGCGGCATCGAGCTCCGGCAAACCTCACGGGTTGCTGCTCGACGCGCTGTAGAGGAAAACGGGGTTAGGGAAAAGTGGCGGGGCGGTGCTGCGAGGTGGAGGAGGGGGAAAGAGGGCGAGGGGGTGAGTTCCTGAGATCGTACCGAGCAATGGCAGCGGCGGCGATGAAGAACTCCAGCGAGGAATTCGGCGGCTCTCGCGGTGGCGCGTAGATGCGAACTAGGGGGTTTCGGTGCAGGAGATCGAGGGCTATAAGGTAGGGCAGGTGGGGCACGGTGGCTCGAACGAATTCGCGAAATACATGGCTCACGTTGGTCTCGACTTCCATGCATAAGCCGGACACGGCGGCGACATTGGTGCGCCATGGCGGCGCTCGTGGGCTGGCGCGTGGGCGAGCATTGCTAGGTCCTATGCGCGCGGAGCAGTGCTTCCGACCGCTGTTAGCGCTAGCAGGCCCCGGGTGGGCCGGATGGGCCGTGGTGGCTGGTGCGCGTGTTGGTTTTTCCCCCTGAACTTTACACTACTTAGCTGAAACTACACTACCTATTTCTCTGAATTTTCATGAACTAAAATTTTAGCTAAAACTAAATTGGCCATATCTTTTGATCTGCTGCTCCAAATTGGGTGATTAAAATTGCTACAGTTGTGTAATTGTATCCTCTATGTACCTATGAATCCCAAATGATCATAAGGTGCCATTCTAGCAGATGCAAGGTAAAAACCATGTTATTCACCTATATATGATGATCAAGCATTTGTGTGGTGTTTTTGACAAAAACTTTTAAAACTGAATTTTTGGAAAGATGATTATGATGTAATGGCATGTATGATGCTCAGTACCAATTATAAAAATTGGGATGTGACAAGACTAACCCCCTTAATATGAATCTCGTCCTCGAGATTTGGCGTGGCTAGCAAATAGGTGTGGGTGGTCCTCTCGTAGGTCATCCTCTCGCTCCCAAGTGGCTTCCTCTTCGGTGTGGTGGCTCCATTGCACCTTGCAGAACCTGATTGTATTTCTACGAGTAAACATCTTCGTTGTCTCCAATATCTTGACCCGATTCTCCTCATAAGTCAAGTCATTTTCCAGCTGAACCTCCTCTAGTGGCACGGTGTCTCTCAACGGTGTATCCCCCATCTCCGGATGGCACTTCTTCAGCTGGGACACATGGAACACGTCATGAACAGCGGATAGAGCCTCTGGCATATCCAACTGATATGCAACTTCTCCCTTGCGTGCTAAGACCCGGTATGGTCCTATAAACCTGTAGAGGCTTGAACCCAATAAGGTACAAGTCCATGTGTTTATAGTGCTAGTCCCTAGATAGAATAGCTAGCACCCACAGTGAATATGTAATATCAAGAAACAAAGGTCATATTACATCTCATATCCAGTAATAAAATAGTTCATTACAACTTACATAGCTCATATGGCTATCTTATTATAGAGCAACAAATATAACTATAAAGCATGGAGTTCTTCATCTTCATGTGCCATAGGCAAACATGTTGGTTGCAGACTTGTAATCCCTACTCAACAAACTTCACTATCAACAAGAAATCATGCAACATGATAAGTTACAGCCACAAGGGTCAATACATCTGAATTTTATTGGCAAGTAATACCATATTGATATAGAGAACTTAACATCTACATGATTATAAGGCTAAGTGGAGTTTTGGCTGGCCTTTGCATAACATAAGTTTTCCCTATCCTTTGAAAAATAGTTTCTCTTTTCAACAACACTTCATCAAACATGTCACTCTGTATACCCTCCAGGTGATTCCCTTGTTCACCCAACAAGTTTTAACATAGAGAAAATATAATGATGAGATTCTTGATCCTGCTTCATTGTCTTGATGCTCAAAATTGTCATAACCGGGGACACGGCTAAGTACTTAGATTTACCCTCTCGAGAGGTGGTGCACTTTCCCCATAAGACTCGACATGCATCGAGACAAGACTTTTCGGAAGCAATCCCTCAGATCACTACAGACGCGTTCCATCCTATCATCACTACCACCTTCTGTCTGTCTATCTGAGTTCTTGCAACTTAGTTGGTCAAGGCAGAGCCCATATGCCATGTGGCTGCACTGGAAGCTTTCGCGATAAGAATGTCTCCAATCTCTTTGTTCCTGGGTGGCCATCCACAATACACCAGGGTAAACCATAGAAATGGGCCCTGGGTAACCACTCAACAAAAATCCATACAAGTCCCATTTCCACCCAAGTGTTTCATTAACATCAATTATTTTCATTAGTCCAAAAAAAATACTCATATTTCCATAAGACATCATATCATGATTTCCACCCACAAATCTATATAGCTAGACTAAGCATTCTAAGCTAACAATGTCTCCTATCTTTAGGAAATAGTACTAAGGTAGATACTATAGGATTTGCATAGCATAGAAATACACATAATAGTCCTATCATGCACACTACAAAAATCACTAATGCGATATAGAAAAGATAGGACTTTTGATGACCAAAGTATCACTTACCTTTATAGTAGAATATTTAGGTACTCTCCTTGATCTTGCAAATGTCACACTCCTCAAAGTTTAATACAAAACAATCAAGCAAAAGCACACACTCAAAACTACATCACAAAATAACAAAACAATATAAAGGATACGAAGAAATGCATGCAAGCATGCAAAAGGTCATTTTATTGAAAAAGTTACTCGTCCTTTTTATAAAAGAGGAATTCCAATTGGAACCAAGTTAGTGCAAATAAGTTATTTAAATCATTTTTCTTTACTAGAAAAGCTTTATTCAACATTACAAACATTGTTCCTAACATTACAAACATTGTTTAGAACCTTGTTTCTAACAAGGTTATAAACATTACAAACACCTACTGGTCCTTTTTATCAAAGTGGAATTCCAATTGGAACCAAGTTAGTGAAAATAAGTTATTTAATCATTTTTCTTTTACTAGAAAATCTTTATTCAATGGAATAATTTCTAGTGCCCACAAATTATATTTTTAATTTCAAATGTTAGTGTTTATGGTCAAAGGGTTCAAAATAACACCATTTGCAAAAGGATTCACTCAAAAATAATGTTTACAACAATTTTTATACTCAAAATACTCCACAAAAGGTTCTGCCTAAAAATCAGTTTTTTACAGAAGCTTTTGGAAAAAAGGAGGTCACAGTAGTGTAGTTCACATTTTTATGAATCCATAGACACCAAATTTGCATTTTTCTGATTTGTAGATTAAAAGTTATGAATTTTATAAGTTTAAACATCTAAAAACATTTTCTAGATTTTTGTCTGAAGGGCCTGGCCACATGGCCTGTTCTAATTGGCTGGTACCGTTTTGGCTGGATCACACGTGCGTGATGTTGGATCTAAACAATATCATGCGTCTCAGATCAAATGATACATGTTCGCTAGATGATCTATTTTGGGCCCTAGGATGTGCATCTAACGGACTCGAGAACTTGTCCACAGATGGGCGGCGCTGCTGGCGAGCTACGACGGTGGCGTGTCTGGCGACGGCGCACTGGCGGTGCTAGGGGGTAAGGGCAGGATGCAAGGGTGTTACCAAGCTTGCGTGGTCGAGGTGGTCGCGGTGGTGGACGTCGTTGACGAAGGGGCACACGGGATCATCGGGAATCCCTCGCCGGAGTTCATCCGCCATCGGTGGCTTGAAGATGTTGACGTTGTCGAGCGTCTGGTGCATGAGCAAGCAAAAGGATTGTATCAGTAGGTGCGCCCGAATATGACGAGCAACCTAAAGTGAACAGAGGGAAAGGGGGGGTCTGTGCTCACCAGATTTTTTGCTGGAGTTCGTCGGGGACAGCGGTGGTGCAAGCTCGAATTAGGGCAGCCTGGGGGCTCTCAGGGGGAGTGGTGTGAGGGGAACAGAGAGGAGGGAGAGGGGATTAAGAAGAGAGGGTTGAGGGAGGGAATCACTCGTGAATTCAAGCGCTATTTACTCGAATTAAAATCGTTGGAAACGGCAGAGAGAGAGAGAGAGAGAGGGGAGCGGTTACTGGGCGGGGTTGACGACGAGGGTGACGTGGAGGTGGGGCTAGGTGGTCAGTGAGGGGGTGTGGGGTGTGATTAGTGAGAAAAGAAATCTGCGGGGAGAGAGAGAGTGGTCGGGTGGGCGGCTGGGCCGGTTGCTGGGCCTGGGGGTTTGGGCAGGCAGGGTTTCCCCTTTTTCTTCTAATCTTTTTATTTTTCTGTTTCCATTTTCTGTTTTTATTCAAAACAATTTATTTAATCTCCAATTTGATTTCAGATTTGTAACAAATATTTTAGACAGATTTTATACATAATATAAGTTGGTTATTTAGTCTAACTAGGGAATTTCAAATATATTTTTATTAATCTTTTAAAATTGCGTGTGGCACTTTGGCATTTATTTAATAAAATTTGAATATGGTACTTAAGCCCATAAATTTTTAGTAAATAAACTTTTATCCTTTTATATTGTTTTAATATACTTTTATTCCATTCACTTATGGATTTTAGCCATGTCTTAAATTGTCTTGGCAATATTTTGTATTTCTTTTTCTTCCTGTCTTATATAAATCATATGTTTTGATTTATAATTTCCAAAAATGGTGATTCCAATTTGTATAATTCTTTTTAATAAATATTTATCTTTATATATCCTTTAGAATTACTTTGTTCACAATTTAGTATTGATTTTAGCCATGAGCTTTATTGTCCTTGGAATACTTTCTTTTATCTTATATAATTCATAAGTTTTTATCCATGGCTCCAAATAGAGTGAAACCAAATCCTATGGTTTTGCAATACTTTTTTTTACCATTAATGATTATTTAGGAATTTTATTGCTAATTTTTTTACATGGAACAAAGCCATAGTATTGTATTGAACTTGATGATCATTTCTCTTATTAGGGTTTAGGGTTTAGGTTTATCTTTTCCAAATATTCAAAAGCAAGATACATTCCATGCATGAATGCATTTGATCTGTTTGAAAATTTGTTTGTTACTTTCTCATTCAAATTTTGTTCAAGTAAGGTTTTGGTGTTTCCATTTAGAAACAAAAAGTTTCTTTTCCCCCTAAATTTCATCACTTAATTTATTTGTTTGTTTATTTTTCACATTTCAAAATTTGCAAAATTTTGGGATGTGATAAAACCGAGGTGCCAGCTTACCCTTGATTCCAAACCTCTTAATCCCACGCAGTGGTGCTACTCTAAGGTACGCTCGATCTCCGATCTCATACACCACTTCCTTGTGCTTGTCATCAGCATGGATCTTCTGTCTTGATTGTGCTACCTTTAAAATATCCCTAATCAAAGTGACCTTCTCTTCGGCGTCCTTGATCAAATCAGGCCCAAATAGTTGACGCTCTCCTACTCCATCCCATAGCAATAGTGTCTGGCACCTTTTTCCATATAGCACATCAAACGGCGATGTCTTGATGTTGGTTTGGTAGCTGTTGTTGTAGGAAAACTCCGCATATGGTAGATTTTCATCCCAACTAGACCCATGATCTAGAGCACAAGCTCTCAACATATCCTCCAAAATATGATTTCCCCTCTCCGTCTGTCCATCTGTCTGAAGGTGGAATGTTGTACTAAACTCTAACCTAGTTCCCAATGACTCGTGCAGTTAGCTCCAAAAGTGTGATGTAAATTGGGTGCCTCTATCCGATATAATGCTTTTGGGAACTCCATGTAGGCACACAATCCTGTCCATATACATCTTAGCTAACCTTGCACTCGTGTAGGTGGTCTTCACCAGTATAAAGTGGGCTACCTTGGTTAAATGGTCGACCACTACCCAAATAGAGTCATATCCAGACATGGTCCTAGGCAATCATGTGATAAAATCCATCCCCACTCTATCCCACTTCCAATCTGGTACGGGCAATGGTTGCAGCAATCCTGCTGGCTTCTGGTGTTCAGCCTTCACCCTACTTCATACATCACATAAGGAAATATTCTCGGCGATATCCCCCTTCATATTGTTCCACCAAAATCTTTACTTTAAGTCCATATACATCTTGGAATTACCTAGATGTATAGAATATGGCGAGTAATGAGCTTCCTGAAGAATTAGCTTCCATATCTCGGGCACACATAGACGATCTCCATACCACAAGGTTCCTTGCTCATCCTCGCAGAATTCCTTTGCTCGATCCTCCTTCATCTTTTCCTTTATCACTTCTATCTCCATGTCTTCTACTTGATCTTTCCTGATCATGTATTGTAGCATTGGTTGGACTTCCATTGTTATGAAATATCCCTCGGACACCACTTCCAGTCTAAGCTACCTGAATTGCTCACATAAATCCTCAGGTAACTCCCCCACAGTCAATCCATTCGCATAGACCTTCTGGCTTAGAGCATCCGCTAC
Source organism: Avena longiglumis (assembly GCA_030063025.1). Taxonomy (NCBI): domain Eukaryota; kingdom Viridiplantae; phylum Streptophyta; class Magnoliopsida; order Poales; family Poaceae; genus Avena; species Avena longiglumis. The sequence continues at coordinate 170,732,675 of CP125975.1, forward strand.
CACATTGGTTTTCTTGGGTGATATTGCAGGTTCAGATCATAGTCCTTGATAAGCTCCAACCATCTCCTTTGCCTCATGTTCAATTCCTTCTGGGTGAATATGTACTTCAAGCTCTTGTGGTCAGTGTACACATCGCAGTGTTTTCCCATCAGATAGTGCCTCCATACCTTGAGCGCATGTACAACCAACGCTAATCCCAAGTCATGCGTGGGGTAGTTCCTATCATGGTGTTTAAGTTGACGCGAGGCATAAGACACCACTCTCACATCTTGCATCAACACATTTCCAAGTCCCTGCCGAGATGCATCACAGTACACTTGGAAATCCTTCTAAAGATCAGGTAAACATAAGACAGGTGCAGTCACTAGGCGACGCTTCAGCTCCTTAAAACTAGCTTCACACTCTTCGGTCCACTCAAACTTCTTCTCCTTCTTCACTAGTTCTGCCATTGGCTTCACGATCTTGGATAAATTCTCTATGAACCTCCTATAGTATCCAACAAGTCCCAAAAAGCTCTGGATATCACCCACATTCTTGTGCGCCTCCCATTCAGTACTTGATGACACCTTGCTTGGGTCAACAACAACTCCTTCACCTGACACCACGTGTCCAAGAAATCCAACAGTGTTCAACCAGAACTCGTACTTGCTGAATTTGGCATACCGCTTATGTTCCCTCAGCTTGTCCATAATCAGTCGCAGATGCTTCTCATGCTCAACACCATCCTTGGAATATATCGGTATGTCGTTGATGAACACCACCACGAACTTATCCAAGTACTCCATAAATACCTTGTTGATCATGGTCATGAAATATGTCGGAGTATTTGTTATCTCAAAAGACATAACCATATACTCATATAAACCATACCTAGTGGTAAAGGCAGTCTTGGGAATGTCCTCCTCCCGGATCTTCAATTGGAAATATCCCGATCTCAGATCAATTTTTCTAAACACCTTTCCTCCTTTCAATTGATCAAACACATCATTTATGTTTGTTAGGGGGTATTTTCTCTTGATGGTCACTTCATTCGGCGAGCGACAGCCCACCACCAACCTCTTGCTACTGTCCTTCTTCTCCACAAATAGAACATGTGCAGCCCATGACGACGAACTGGCCTGAATAAATCCCTTGTCAAACTGCTCTGTAAGTTGTTTCTTTAATTCCTTTAGCTCATCCACATCCATCTTGTATGGCCTCTTTGCTGTAGGTCCTATTCTCGTCATCAAGTCGATGAGAAACTCCACATCTCTGTCAGGTGGCATCCCTGGTAGCTCCTCCGGAAACATGTCGGGGTAATCCCTTATTATCGGCACTGTGTCCATGCTAACCCCCTTAAGATAATTTAACTTGCACCTTCCCAGTCGTACCAATGGCTTGAACCTAATCCTCTTTCCATCCGGGGTTTTGAGCGAAACCGCCCGTTGTGCACAATCTATGTGTCCCTCATGCGTAGACATCCAATCCATGCCTAGTATTACATCTAGACTTGTGACTCCAATATTACCAGATGTTCAGTGAACTTGTGTGTTCCAATCCTCACAATTAAGTCGCGGCATCTCACACTAGCTATCATTTCCCCTCCAGGTGAGCTTACTCTAATAGACCCTTTTAGAGACTCCATAGGTAACTTATACTTATCCGCAAATTCCCTTCATATGAATGAATATGATGCACCAGTATCAAAAATAATAAGCGCAGGGTGGGAGTTGATTGGAAACTTACCAACCACGAGTTCCGGCTCATCTGGGATATCCTCCACATTCATGTGGCCTTCTGGTTGGCGCATGTCTTGGCTCCCAGTCCCTTCTTCTCTGGGAAGTTGTCAGTGTAATGTCCTTTCTGGTTGCACTTGAAGCATATCACTTCACTCGGGTCCTTCTTCACATAGTGGCGATCATGGTTGCGGTTGTGTCCATTGTGTCCTCCAGAATGGTGAGTGTGTCCTCCCTTGTGGCTATGGCTACTGCTCCTATGACTCTCATGGCGATGTACATTGCCTCCATGGTTGTGACGGTCATGGCTTCCATGGCTCCCATAGTCACTTCCTCCATGCCTGGAGTATCCATCATAGGAAGTGCGAGACTTGTGGTGAGACTAGAGTGGTGGTTGATGTGCTTCCTCTTGCGATTTTCCACCTGTTTATGCTTCCCATCTCCAGAATTCTGGCCTTGTCCATAAGCTCTTGGAAAGTGGGGCAATAGAACACATACAGCTGCAGCGAGAGCTCATCACTAAGGCCATCCAGGAACCTCTCTCTCCTCTTGGCATCAGTGTCGACGTCTTCAGGGCATAACACGACAGGTTGTTGAATTCCTCTATGTATTCTACCATAGCGCGATTGGTTTGGCACAAGTTGCGGAACTCCTTCCTCTTCAGACTCAGAACCCCTGAAGAAACATGGTTGGTCTTGAAACCTTCCTCAAACATGGCCCAGATAACTGTGTCCAGCGGGTGGGTGATCTGGAAAGTATCCCACCACGAAGCAGCTGGTCCCTCCAGTAGATGAGCAGCAAACCTCACCTTTTCAGCATCAGTGCATCCAATAGTTACTAGATCCTTGTTCACCGAACGCAGCTAGTCAAGAGCAACCATTGGTTCAGGTGCAGTAGAGAACTTTTCCGGCCTTAGCCTCAGAAACCTTGCAAGTGCATCACCCTAGGGCTGGTTATTCCTGTTGTTATTGTTGTTGTTGTTCTGGGCGGCCATAAATTGGTTCATCACCTGAGCTAGTTGTACCTGTGCTGCTGAAAGAGCATTTCCTATCCTTGTGATTTTGATGTTTGACAACAACACACTTATCGGTCTAATCATGCGCTAATTGTATCACAGATTTGTTAGATTGTGGCACAAATATTGACTTGTCCACTTGCCCTTGCCAAAAGTCACTGTGCCAACCGGTAGTACCGGAAAAATGACCGGTACTACCGCTTGGCACCAGTACTACCGCCCCTAGTACCGGTTGGACTCGTGCAAGGTTGGGAGGTGTTGTTTTTCATCAGTACCACAAACCCTAAACCCCGGTACCACAGAGCGGCACTACTGCTCCAACCGGTGACAAGCGGTACTACCGCTTGGAGACGGTAGTACCATTTAGCAGTATCGGGTAGTCCTGAGGAAGGACCACCCCACTCCTTCTTGATCAGTACCCACCGGTACTTGGGACCGGTACTACCGCCCTGACCGGTAGTACCGCGTCTTGTGACTGGTACTACCGCTTGGGGGTAGTACCGCAAGGGTGTACCATGCAAAACTGAAGCTGGCTCGACCAAGTAAAGCATCTCCGGTACCTGGTCTGGTACTAGACCGGTAGTACCGCTTGCAACTGGTACTACCGCTTGAGTACAGGTAGTATCGGTGCATTTATTGCTCCAACGGCCATATTTCTCCAAGGGGTATAAATACTCCTCCACCTACCTTGGGACAAGTTGCTCATTTTCATTAAAGTCAAGACCACCATTGGAGCCACCAAATCCACAAGATCTCCTCAATCCACCACCCAAAGTCCTTGATCTTTGGGGAATCGAAGGAGGAGGCCCCGATCTACTACTTCACCAAAAGAGATTTTCATTTCCCCCTCATTCACTTGAGGGCCCCTTTGCTCTAGTGTTTTCTTGGAAACCCTAGTTCTAGATTTGGTTCTTAAAAGCTTGTCTTTGATTGTCTTGACAACTTGCTTGTATTTGGGAGCCTCTAATTAAGTTGTGGATGTGTGCCCCAAACTTGTAAAGGTGTCGCCTTCCACCTTGAAGGTTGTCGATATAGTGGAAGGTTGATCAATCCCGTTGGGGTGAGATTCATCGGAGAACAAGAGAGGCCTCTCATGGCGTTGGTGGTTTGAAACCACCCCCTCTCCAAACGTAGACGTACTTCCCCTCGAAAGGAAGGAGCTACGGGAAACAAATCATTGTTTCTCCGCGTCCACCACTTCGGTTACTTCTATCCTTTACCGCACTTTACTTACTTGCTCTTGCTTAGTTGTGTGTTAGCTTGTGCATGTTTGTCATATAGGTAAATTCACCTTAGTTGCATTATCTAGAGAATTTACCTTATTGTCAAACCCTAATTTGAAAAATAAGAAAATTTGAAGTAGCACCTATTCACCCCCCCTCTAGGTGCCCATACAATCCTTTCAGCTGCTACAAGCTGATACATCTTAGTGGGTTGACGATGGGGAGGCATCTGTTATTCATCACAAATAAGTTTAGAAAGAAACAACTACAAAAATAAGATTCTACCCATGCATTATGGTCATACAACAATAAGACAATCATAGACAAACACAAACAAGCACCACATCAGCAATCATGCAAACAAGCACTGTTCCAGGGGTTCATCCTAGCAATATACAGCTACAAAATAGTTTAGAAGAAATTGCAACAGCTACAAACAAAATAGGCCATAAAAAACATAAAACAAGAAATCTGCCAGAACAGTACATCACTGTTCACGAATTTTTTTGCGTGACTTAAACTCGTCAGAAAAATTAGCAGATTTTTTTGTATATAGTACAGGAAATTTATCACCAGACCCTATTTTTAAGATTTTTCCCAGTTACCAATAAAATATGAAAGATCTTACAATACAGCAGGTTCAGCAAAAAACTGCAGCAGAAATATGACGAATTTTAACCAAAACTTTCCCATAACTGATTTATAAATTCGCACAAATATTCCTGGAACTTTAGAGTACACAAAAGAACATCCCTAACACTTTAAACTAATAGTAACAAAGTTTTACATTGATCGAGGCCTTAATAGTAACGAAGTATCCTAACGAATACTAATTTGGTGGCCATCTAACTACTTCATGAAGAGGTTGCAGTAGGTCCCTGAATCTATGCGTTGGCGCTTCAGTCCACGAGATATCCATGGAGGTGGTGTGTACACCTCCCCTGAATCCTCGCTTGAGACCTCGAAATCCACCTCCTCGGGATCTCGTTCTTCTTCCTCATCCTCTGCTGCAATAGCAACTGCTTCATCTCCTCCACCATCGTTGCCTCCATCATCATCATCATCTTCTTCATCCTCATCTCTGTCATTGTTCCTTATGTCATCATCATCGTAATTATCATCATCTCCATTGTTGTCATTATCAGGCGGGGGATTCAACTGTGCTTGGAGAGCGGCGATTTGAGCTACCATATCAACGATGGTTTGATCCCTTTCCATCACCACTTGGTTCCTCTCTTGGACAGTTCCATTCAGCTGCGCTATGGCATGGTCCTTCTCCTGGATGGCTCTATTCAGCTGCTCTATGGTCTCATCCCTGCCAATAAGCGCTTGCTCCATGACATTCACAGCTGTGTGCAAGGTATCAATTTCCTGTCCATGAATCACTAGACCGTTGCTGGTATGATCAACTATTTCCTTTAGCTGCATCACCTTTTGAGCTAGAACCCCATTCTCAATCTCCATGTCCCCTATGTGCTTCTAGCGGGACGGCATGTTGTTCCTGTTGCCCGGGGTAACCACAATGTTCCCATTCTGATCACGTCTTCCAAACTCACGAAAGGAGGAGTTTATTGGTAGAAGGTGTCATCGAAGGTGGCACTGGCGTGACAAAGCTTCATGCATAGCCAAGTTTAATACAAGCTCCCAGGTGGCATATCGCTTGGTGTAGACCAGATACCAAGGGTTTGGAATGGTGGGATCTCTAAAGATAATTGTGGTGATCTCCTAGGTGGCATCTCCATAACCATAGGTATATAATCTCCTTCTTTTGAACATGGACAGCGGCACACCCAATGACTATGAGAGATCTCCCAACTATCTTGCGAAGGCCTTGGTGAGTCGATCCCAGCATACTCAGTCTTGGTGACTTCTCCCATCTATAATTTAAAAGAGGAAAGTGTGAGAATAGAAAATGATAAGGATTTATGAGAATGAAAGGCATAACAATAAAAGACAAATTTAATATATACTTAATTAATTCTATGGCTTTCTATTCCAAACCTAGGTCAGATCCTATAGTCGACACACGGGATATGATACCATATTGTAACACCACAGTGCTGAAAAGACTATGGCTTCTATGTGACACGGCAATCCCTGGATCAGTTTATTGGCTCACACAGAATAAAGATGAATAACATAGAAAATATTCGTCTATCATAAATAACGAAAGATCCAGAGTAATCATTTATTACAATAATGCTTAGCTCTAAGGCTAGCTCAACTTATTCAAGTAGCAACATAAATAAATAACTCCTCCATTCTTCAAATTTCCCACAAGTGAACAAGTGATGAGTGGAGTATCGCGAACTAATCGATTACTCGGAATCTGAACATCCTGCAACATGAAACGTAGCATCCCCGAAGGGTCAATACATGAAATGTATGGCAAGTAGAGCTATTAAAGGAGACAATAAACCTAGCATCTACATGCTTATTTGGCAAGTGGAACTATGGCTAGCTTGCATTTGCAAATATCTTTGTCCTACTTTCATAAATAGTTTTTGATTTTCTTTTAAAAGATCCCTATTAAGTTAACCCATCAACATTAAAGAAATTAGGAAATTAGAATGAGCCAGAAACATGTCATGAACTGAATATCAAGCAACTCAGATGTCCATAACCGATGACACGGCTAATCGATTAGTTTATACACCCTACAGGGGTTAGTACACTTTACCCATGTGACTTGGCCAGCCCAGCTCGTACCACCCCTCTATATTGGGTGATGACAGGGAGAAGTCCAAGATGGGACCGTTCGGGGAGTAGCTCCCCAAACCCGACACGCACCGTTCCAACCTACTAAAATTCTATATCTCTGGCTATGTGGGTTCGAGTTACCACAACCTACTAAGTCCAACCAACCGCCCATTTAATTATTGGCACATGGTTATACACGTAAGCTACCAAATAAAGAAGCCAAACATTTTCTCTTGATACATGGGTGCCTTTCTGCAATGATACCACCAAAAAATGTCAATCCCGTCACACCCAGGAGGTTCATTGATTAAGTTGTTTTTAGTTTTTTGTAAACCAACACTTTAGAAACAACTTTCAAGTGATGTAACTCAGCCCTCGTCTATCATAGCACGTCTAAGCACATCTACCAACGGTGGCTCAACTACAAGAGGTCCCTACCACATAATAGGATATAGCATAGCGATAGTAGTTCCTATTCATGCATCTACAAAATACACCACAATGCATTGAAAATAGTAGAACAATAATCATGAACAAATTAGCATCTACTTGCCTTGGCTGCAGCGGTCGATTGAACAATCCTCATACGAGCAAGTATTGCACTCATCATAATCTACACGGCACAATTGCAACACATAAACAATCCAAACATAATCATACATAAATGCATAAATGCCTGCATGACATCTTAATCAAGGTTTCAATAGCATATGCATGTTCTCTGTTATCTATGATTACTGATGGCGTGCATGAAAATTTTGATGCATTGGAAATCATTTGTTAAGAAAATAGTGACCCAATGAATGTGTTTAAGGCAAATAATAAGCCCATGTCGTGTACTATGTTGTAAAATCTGGGAAAACTACCTACTGTTAGGGCAAGTCAATTTATGAACAGGGGCAACTGTAATCGCGCAAAAAGGATTTACAGAACTTTTTGTATAATTAAAATACTCTATAAATCCTTTTATTCAGTAAGACTGTCATTTTAATTCATAAATATATTCTGCATGTTCTTATGATTCCGTATAGATATTATTTGCAATTTTCTAAGCAATACTTATTTTGTTATGAATTTATTACTCTAAAAAGCCATTAAACCATTTAATTATTCATGGCAAAACCTTACTTCAAAAGTCTTAACTAGTTGCATAAAAATTTTCTACGTAAAATTTTGAATCCAACGGTATATTATTTAGGATTTTTGGACCAGTAGTTTAATTGCTATGAATTTTTCAAATTTTAATCAATTTCTGCCAATTAACCAATTTAATTGAAATACGGGAATTCCCGCTGACTGGTCAACGCTGACGCGGCGCTGACTGGGCCGGTTGACCGGTCAGTGGTCAAGGCCGATCTGGGCCGTCCGCTGGAGATCGGGCGGCCGAGATTTCGCGGGCGGGGCGCTCACTGGCGTCGGTGTCGGGAGCTTGCGGTGGTGGTGGTTCTGGTGGAGCTTGGCAGCGGTGAGGCGGTATACGGCGTGCAGCGGTCGATGGCGGTCCCTGGGGTGGCGTCAGTGATGATCTTCGTGTTCCCGAATGGTGGCGGCGACGACCGAAGGCGTGGTGGCGTCGAGCTCCGGCGAACCTCACGGGGTGCTGCTCGACGCGCTGTAGAGGAAAGCGGGGTTAGGGAAAAGTGGCGGGGCGGTGCTGCGAGGCGGACGAGAAGGAAAAGTGGGCGAGGGGGTGAGTTACTGAGCTCATTCCGAGCAATGGCGGCGGCGACAACGAAGAACTCCGGCAAGGAATTCAGCAGCTCTCGCGGGGGCATGTAGATGCGAACTAGGGGGTTTCGGTGCGGGAGCTCGAGGGCTATAAGGTAGGGCAGGTGGGGCACGGTGGCTCGACTGAATTCGTGAGATACACGGCGTGCGGCGGTCTTAACTTCCGTGCATGAGCCGTACGCGGCGGCAACATTAGCGGGCCGTGGAGGCGCTGGTGCGTCGGCCCGCGGGCGAGCGTTGCTAGCTGCTACGCGTGAGCGGCGCACATAGCGCCAGCTGCTGGCGCTAGCGGGCCCTGGGTGGGTCGGCTGGGCCGTGGTGGCTGGCGCACGTGTTGTTTTTTTCCTCTGAAATTTACACTGCTTAGTTGGAACTGCACTCCCTGTTTCTCTGAATTTTCATGAACTGAACTTTTAGCTGAAACTAAAATGGCCATATCTTTTGATCTGCTGCTCCAAATTGGGTGATTCAAATTTCTGCAGTTTTGTAATTTTATACTCTATGTATCTATGCATCCCAAATGATCATAAGGTGCCATGATAGCAGATTCATGGTAAAAACCATGCTATTCACCTATATATGATGATCAAGCATTTGTGTGGTGTTTTTGACAAAAACTTTTAAAACTAAATTTTTGCAAAGATTATTATGATACAATGGCATGTATGATATGCGGTACCAATTCTAAAAATTGGGATGTGACAAAGTTGTATCTTAACTATGGTGGGAGAGATAGACACCCGCAAAACCACTTGTGCAATACAAGTTGCACGTTGATTGTGGAGCAAGTCTCATGTGCGACGACATGTAAGGTTAGCCCGGTCCACTTCATTCCACCATCCTGCAAGATGCAAAGTACATGAATAGCAAGTGACAAGAAAAGCATAAACACCCACAAAACCATTGTTCTACTCATGCAACATATCTACGCATAGATTCGGCTCTAATACCAATGTTGGGTTCGTTGCATGGAGAACAAAAAAATTCTTTCGCAAGAACACATAAAACCAAGATCCAATCTATGGAAAAGCCAAAATCTATTCTATGAGAGCGGTGAAACGAGATTGAAGAGAACTAACCATCATAGATCCAAAGCGTTAACGGGATCGGATGTCATGGTTAACGTAGCCGATCACTTGCCAATCTCAAGATTGCGATGACGATCCTTCCGGCTCCGTGTTCCGGCAGCTCTTCCGCACTCGGTCACATGTACGGAGTGGATGAATACCTTCCTCTCCCTGTTCCAGCAGACAACAGAGGTAGTATATCCCCTCGGAATCCCAGCAGCACGACGGCGTGGTGGTGGTGGAGGAGAGAATCCTGCAGGGCTTCGCCTAAGACAGAGCAGCAGGAAGGAGGAGGAGGGTGGCGGCTAACATTAGGAGAGAGGGCAAGGGGTGCGCCCTCCCCTCCCCTCTTTATATATAGGTGGGTGATACTAGGGCTGCCCCTTTTGCCCTCCCCTCCTAGGGCCGGCGCACATAGGGAGAGGGGGAAGACTTGCCCCCCCCCCCATGTTTTCCCCCTTTCCCTTTTTAGGGTTTTGCCCAAAACCCTTTGGGCTGGACGGTTGGGCCTCTAGGGCATGGTGCGGCTGGCCCATGAGCCCCCGCAGCATTGCCTAGCCCATGTGGCCCCTCTCGGGGTGGTGGTCCTACTGGTGGCCCCACTAGAACATTCTAGAAGCTCCGGTCAAAATACCGGAAACTTTTCCGAACCCAGAAGACAACTTCCTTTATATGAATCTTATTCTTCGGACCATTACTAACCTCCTCGTGATGTCCTGGATCCATCCAAGACTTCAAACAACATTCGGTCTCCAACTCATATTCCATATATACTTAAACAGCATCGAACCTTAAGTGTGTCACCCTATAGTTCGTGAACTATGCAGACATGATCGAGACACCTGTCCGATCAATAACCAATAGTAGGATCTAGAGATCCATAATGGCTCCCACATATTCAATGATGACTTCGTGATCGAATGAACCATTAACATATGATATCGATTCCCTTTGTCGTGTGTTACTTTACTTATCTGAGGTTCGATCGTCGGTATCTCCATACCTAGTTCAACCTCATTACCGATAAGTACTCTTTAATCCTTCTGTGATATGCATCCCTTGTGACCTAGTCACATGCTTGCAAGCCAATTAGATGAAATTCCATCGAGAGGGCCCAGAGTGTATCTATCTGTCATTTGTATGGACAAATCCCACTCTTGATCCATGCACTTCAATACATACTTTTAGAATACCCAATGCCACCTTTATAACCACCTAGTTTCGGAAGTGGCGTTTGATTTCATCAAAGCACTAATCCGGTGATGGTGATTAAATGATCTCATGGTCGAAGGCTTAGGTTACTATGTATTTGAAAGCTTCTAGCAAAACGAACTTAATGACTTGATCTTATGCTATGCTTACTATGGGTGTGTGTCCATCACATCATTCTCCTAATGATATGATCTTGTTATTAATAACATCAAATGTCCATAATCAGGAAACCATGATCATCTATTAATCAACAATCTAGTTAAACAAGAGTCTTACTAGGGACTCTTTTATGTTTACAAAACACATAAGTATTAATGTCTCCTATTAATACAATTATTGCATGGGATGTAAACATTTATTATAAACACAAAGATATAATAAGAACAACTTTATTATTGCCTCTTGGGCATATCACCAACATATAAGAGGTTAGAGGTTGGCGGAAATATGTACTGGAAGGAGAAGGGTCGGCCAAGAAAAGAATCCCAACAACTATGGAAAGAAATAAACGAAAAGGAAGAAATTGCGACCACAACGACCACTCGGTACGGGCCCGTACGGTGAGCCCGTACCAGTTCGTTCCCAGGTGCACACGGCTTCGAAGGCTGCAACCTGCCAACCAACTAAGCGGTACGGGCGAGTCCCGCCCGTACTGTCCGTCCGTACTGGCTTTTACCGACTTAATTTTTTACACAAGAATAGAGCCAAAGTTTGGCGAAATGATACCGTATCGGTAATGAGCAATGGTACGGGCGGGTGCACCCTTACCACACGGTCGTACTAAAATAGCAAAACTAGGACAAGGATGCAGTTCGTTTAACGACCAGTGGTATGGGCGGGTGCGGCCGTACCGCGCCTATACCGACTTCGCAAAACCGGCAGTGCAATCATAAAAACATAAGAAAATAAAAAATGCAGAAAGAAATAGCAGAAAATCATCCAGAACAAAGATAACTTCAGATTTCACATACCGGATCAATTTAGAGAGAACGAAATCATATGAGTAGCTTCTCCTTTCTGGATTACCTTTTTATTTTTCTATTTGAACAAGGTGGGTTGAACCAGATCACTAAAACCATTGCAAAGATACTTTGAGAACTTTCTTTTCGGCAATTTTGTTCCTATAGGTATGTAGATGGATGACACTTATTTAGGTGGAGCAATTTCGTAGGTGTCCACGGGTGTCTCATCTATCTCCTCCTTTCTTTGAAGAATCTACAAATCAAATTCTTGCAAAAGTAGAGTCCAACGGATCATCCTTGGCTTAACATCGGTCCTTTCTAGGATTTCCTTTAGGCCAATACGATTGGTATGTACTCTTACTTTTGAATCATTGATGTAAGATCTAAATTTATCATAAGAGAAAACTATAGCAAAAAAATTCTTTTTATACCATGAGGTAATTCTTTTGGGCCCCATTTAGGGTACGACTAACATGATCAATGATATTGATATTATCACCATCATACTGGCAAAGAATTTCTCCCATAGCTGCATGACTAGCTTCATAGAATAACTCAAAGGGTTTCTTCCAATTAGGTGGTTTAATAACGAGAGCTTCAATGAGAGATTGTTTTAATATGTTGAAAGCATTTAGACATCCTTCATTAAAATTAAAGACAATCCCTTTCTAAAGAAGATTAGTTAAAAGTCTAGAAGATTTTGAAAAATTCTTAATGAACCTTCTATAAAATCCCGCATGGCCTAGGAAACTCCTTATACCTTTCACATCCCGAGGAGGAGGAAGCCTTTCTATAGCTTCTATATATCTTTGCGTTGTCAACCTCTATACCCTTACGTGAGATTTTGTGACCAGGTACTATACCTTCTTGAACCATAAAATGGCATTTCTCCCGGTTTAATTAATACTAGGTTAGTGTCTTTGCATCTCTGCAAAACTTTATAAATATTATGGAGACAATGATTGAAGGAAGTTACATAAACAGAAAAATCATCCATGAAGACTTCCATAATACTTTCAACATAATCGACAAATATAACAGTCATGCATCTTTGAAAAGTAGCAGGGGCATTGCAAATACCATAAGACATACGTTGATAAGCATAAATACCATAGGGACATATGAAGGTAGGTTTAAGTTGGTCGCCAGGGTGACCAGCAATTTGAGAAAATCTAGAATAGCCGTCCAAATAACAAAAATAAGAATTCATAGCTATCCTCTCAAGAGTTTGATCTATAAATGGAAGTGGATAATGATCTTTCCTGGGTTTTATTAAGTTTTGTATAGTCAATGCACATCATGTGTCCAACAATAGTCCTAGTGGGCACCATCACATTATATTCATTTTCAACAACAGTAAATCCATCTTTCTTAGGAACACAATGAACATGACTTACCCATTCACTCTCTTCTACATGAAAGATGATCCCTGCATCTAATAAATGTATTATTTCTTTTCTTACCTCCTCTTTCATGTGAGTTTTGATACGTCGCTTAAAGTCTGTGACCGGTTGGGCACCTTCCTCCATGAATATCCTATGGGTGGCTATCGAAGGACTGATCCCCTTCAAGTCACCCATCGAATACTCAAGAGCATTTTTATGCATCTGAAGAACTTTCATCAAAGTATCCTCTTCTTTTTTGCAAGGTTAGAACTTATAATAACAAGGAATCTATTGGTATCATCAAGAAACCCATATTTCAATTCCTTTGGTAAAGTTTTAAGGATAGGAGGGGGAAGAGCTTCATCTCCCTTTCTTATAGGTTCTTCATATTATTGATTAATCTCGGCATCCACCTCAGGTGTGGAGTCAAGATAATCATCTATTTCAGTTTTCTCTATGCCATAGAGGATATTATTGTTATTAAATAAGCTCCTTACTAAATCATCATCTGGAGTCTCAATAACTACCGAGGCCAAATTGAAAAAATTACCTTATTCCTCACGTTCATACTCATCATCATCTAGTTCTTCAATAGCTGGCTTATGGTCAAATTTGGAGAAATGAAAATCCATTTTCTCTTCCCAAATTTGAGATACACGGTTTGTCTCTTGCAATCTATGTTTGCTCCTGCCAAATTTAGAAAGGTTCTTCCAAAAATGATGGGACAATAAACATTGGTAGGCATATTAATTCAAAATCAATAGGATATTTTTATGGTCCAACATAAATCGGAACTCTCTAATTATCCCCATAAGGACTCTTAAGTGTTTTATCGTCAAACATTATAGTCATGTATGTATCCTCTAGTTCAGCTAGTGCTAGTTCTTTTTGGATTTTTAAACAAAAGTTAAAAGGTATCACGTTAACAACTGTCCCTATGTCACAAAGGCCATAGTAGGAAGTTCCTCCGAGAGTACAAGGGAGAATAGGCTTACCAACTTATTTAACTTTTACCTTACCTTCAACAAACTGCGAGGCTTTAGTATCTAGCTTAATCATGTTGCAGTGAGCAAACATGGTCAGGATGTCTTCCTTCGCTGGATCCCCTATCTCTTGTACACTTACTTCTTCATTTTTCCTTACTTGTGCTTCTTCTAGCTTTCTTAGGAATAACTCTTCTTCTTGTTGATCCTCCATGCTGAGCCATCATATGTTTCATCGCCATCCTTGAGAAAGGAAGGGGTTCAACATATGGGGGTACCTCCTGCAATGGTTCAATAGGAGATATAATTATTGGATCATCTTCTACACCTGGCTCAGGTGGTGGAGTGTAATGGAGCGAGTACTTTTTAGGAGACTCAATATGTTATGTAAAAGATTGAAGAATTTGCAAAACAATATCATCATCAAGTTGGAGTTCATCAGCAGTTTCTTTTACCTTACTAGATTCTTTATAAGCATTGAGACAATCATATTCAATTTCTATACCTCCTTCGCCTAAACCAACTCCACATGTTTCTCTATTACGGCTAGTACGTTCTAAAAGTTACCAAGCTTTAGTTATAGTTAACTCCATAAAATAGCCTCCGGAATTGGTGTCTAGCTCATGTTTAATTTCTTGATTAAGTCCTCCATAAAAGATGTGTAAAACATACCATTCATGTAAATCGTGATGGGTACATTTATGAAGTAGGGTCTTATACCTTTTGAAGGCCCTTACCAAGCCTTAACCTAGGAGGTTCTTGAAGTTTGTAATCGCCCTCCTTAATTCAGCAGTCTTTACCTTGGGAAAGAATCGAATCACGAATTCTCCTTTAAGTTTCTCCCAAGTATCTATTTTCTCTGCAGGGAAAACTCTATACCAAGCTAAAGCGGTATTAGTTAGAGATTGTCTAAACAGTTTAAGTTTTAATTCATCATCAGAATAGCCTCTCAATTTAAGAGTCCAACATAGCTCGGTAAAACGCATTAAATGTGTGTAAGGATCCTCGTCTGGATCATCTCCTGCAAAATTATTTTCTTTAATGATAGCAATAAAGAGAGGGTTGACCTCGTATTCTGGTTTTCCCCCACTCGAGAATTCTTTGACAAGTCCTCTGTTGAACTTCTCGAGGTATTTAGTTGCATCAAGTTGATTCATCAGTCCGAGTGCATTCATGGTACTTACCTGAAACTAGTAAGCAACTTTAGTAAAACAATAATTAAAATAAGAAACTAAGAACAAAGACCAAAAGTGCTTAGATCCCAAGCAACGGTGTCATAAAATAGCTTGATGACTGCAAGTGCACATATCAATTGTAGCTAGTTTCGAAGTAAAGATATCGAACCCATTGAGAGCTGTTGGTAGAGGTCTTTATGCCCCTCATCACTATCTACCAAAGGATACTTGTAAGTTGCCTTTGATCTCAAGTAAAGAGTGTTCGAAAGGTTTTTGGTTGTGTGTAGAAATGTAGTTAAAACAATTAAAATAAAGCAAGTAACAAGTTCGTATAAAAGCGTGGTGGAATGCAATAGGGCTAAAATGTTCTCGGGGATGTAGGATAATCCTCTAGAATGGTTTTGTTATTATTAATAATTTAAGATAATATACTTCTTGTATCATGAGATGTGTAGAGAGAGATCCATAATAAGATGTTCACTACATGGCTCGTAGGAAGCCACTTTGTTGAGCCAAGAGCGAGGTCGCCTCTAAATAACCACTGCGATGCCTGAGAGCAGTCACCCATACAGACCACCGCAATTAAGGGTTCCCGTGGATATCGTAATGAGCTTAGGGAGTCCCTATTTATTCCTTCTTTGACCGCGTAATTCACGAACCGACGCCAATCTATCATGGGGCTATTCTGGGTATCATACCAAAGCACGTCCAAAGTATTTCTCCCTCCCTTTAGTCCCGAGGGCAAATGGTATATGGTCGACTTTCACATACCATCTAAAGAGATAGATCAAACATAAATCATAAATCTATCATAGACTGGAAAGTCACACGGACACAAGAATATATCATCTTTATTGCAAATTCATAAAAATACTAGGGTTTCTCCATCTCCCCAAGAACAAAGGAACTACGCACACATGGAAGCGAGAATTTTAATATGCCGCCCGAAAGTTTAGACGCCAAGGCAACGCGGGGCCGAGTTGCATGTAATCTCATGGAATGGCTGTAGTAACTTCGCCAATTGTCTAGAGGGTCCAAATGGGGGTAAATACAAATCTAACAGCCAAACGATCATTTGAACCAGTCAAAAAATATTTGAACTCAAATCCCGCTATTAGGTCAACTCTTCTTGCCCCGTCCTGTCAGTATTTCCTGTTATCCTTTGCGGTTGTGGACTGGTTTGCCCCTGCGAGGACTAGATCTTCTTCTCTGCTCTGCTCTTCTGCCCTATTATTCCCCTCTCCATTACCTTGCTTAGCTCCGAATACTGGTCTCCAGATCGGAGCTCTCCGTTGTGCTCCTTGCATCCCCGCCATGGCCGGTCAACCTCCCACACCCTCAATTGAAGCTCGTTGCCGTCGCCCTCGCCTCATTTTTCCTAGTCTGCGTGTCGGAGCTTCGCGTCCCAAGCCTAGCCTCTCATCGCTGCCTAGACCTTCTCGCACGGCGGAGCGCGTCCGGTCGGGAAAACCGGACCGGTGACCGGCCTCAGGAGGTTGCATGTTGTCGCGCACCCCAGGCATGGTAGCCCTGGCAGAGGAGTTTGACGACAACGCTCTCATGGCCACTATGCTGGGCACGCGTCCCGCCGTGTCGCCGGCAGACTTGTTGCCGACTTTCAGGTCTCGTTTTGGGATCATACGAAAAGTGTTCAATATTGAGGTATGCGCGCCACCATTCGATTTCTTCGTCTGGTTCGCCCACAGCTCATACAGCGAGCGCGTTCTGCATTCTTCCCATTCTTTTGAGTGTTGTGGGGATAAAATGAGCTTCATGCGTTGGCATCGCGCCTGTGGGTGGGACGATCGCTTGGGGCAGCTTCGTTCCTTCTCTAAACTCGGCTTTGACGGGATCCCTTTGCATGCTTGGGAACTGGAGGCCCTCAAGTAGGTCATCAGTAGCCTTGGCAGCGAGCTGGTGGAGATTGTGCCACCGAGCGACAGATGGATCATCGAGGTAAAGGCATGGCTGAAAGATCCTGACACCATTCCTAAGATGTATGAGGTGGAGATTCCAAGCAGAGCAAGAGGACAACTTTGTTGGAAGCACCCGGTGATCATCCACCTGCAGGAGGTTCTGGATCTGGTACATGGCATTCAGGACCCCGACGAGGCGGCCAGAAAGCGTCCTCGTCGCCTGCAGTGTTGGCCTGGAAGGATCGATGGCACAGGACCACCACCGTTCCGCGACGGAGCGCACGGTTTCGGTGGGGGGGGGGCGAGCATGGACAGGCTGGTGGTTCTGATTTCCCTCGAGTGAAGACAGAGGTTTAGTGAATCTGAAAGATATCTAACTTGAGAGCTGATACGTCAGAAATGTATCTATAATTTTTTATGTTCCATGCTTTTTTAGTATCTACTCTGCTTTGCTTTGTCCATACTTTGAGGTGCTTTTTATATTTTTTCTGGTACTAAACTATTAACAAGTTGCCACAGTGCCAGTTGCCTATTTTCTGCAGTTTTTAGTTCCAGAAAAGCTAGTAAGGAAATATTCTCGGAATTGGACGGGACAAAATCCAAAGTCAATATTTCACCGATAAGAACACGGAATCTAGAGGAGATACGGAGGGGAGCCACAGGGCGGCCGCACCCCCCAGGCGCAGGCCCACCCTAGGCCATGCCTGGGCAGGGTGTGGGCCCCCTGGACGCCCTCCTGCCTCGCATCTTCGCCTATAAGAAGCCCCCTATGCCTAAACCCTAAGCACCCGATCAACATCCCACGAAACCGTCTGTAGCCACCGCCACCATTGTCCCTAGATCGGGGGGATCTGAAGCTCTTCCCGGCACCCTGCCGGAGGGGAGATCATCCCGGAGGCCTTCTTCTTCATCATGCCAGCCTCCGATATGAAGCGTGAGTAGTTCCACCTTGGACTACGGGTCCATGTAGTAGCTAGATGCTTGTATCTCCTCCTTTAGCTAGATGGTATGAAGCTCTTCGTTGTTAGTAGCTATCTTGGCCAAGTAGTTGCTAGTGACTCCAAGAGGGGGTATTTATGATCGATAGTGGGTTCATGCCTCTATTTAATTAAGGGAAGTGACAAAAATCTCTAAGGTTGTAGATGTGTTGTTTCCACTAGGGGGAAAACAATGGTCTCTTGTTCATGGAACAAGTGGATTGTTTACCTTACACACTTTGCTTAAAGAAGTTGTCTGTTGCTTGCAACTTAATACTGGAGGGGGTTCAGATGATAACCCAAAGATGGACTTCTAGTCATATATGCAGTTGGATGGCGGTCTATGTATCTTGTTGTATTGCCCAATCGAATCTCATAGGATATTTATGTCTAGTATTGCATTGTTATGCCTTGCTCAGTCCTGTCAATTGTCATGCTGTAATTTGTTTACCTAGCATGCAATTTTTGTTTATCTAAGGAGAACACCTCTAGTGAACTATGGACCCCGGTCCAATCTTTACCATTGATACATCTTCCACTGTTACTGTTTACTTGCTACAAACCACTTTCACCTTCCACACCATATAATTAATCCTTTGTTACAGCAACCGGTGAGATTGACAACCTCACTGTTAGTTGGGGCAAAGTCTTGAGTTCGTGTTGTGCAGGTTTCCACGTTGCTTGCAACACCTTTGAGATGTTTCCTTCCTCCTACTGGTTCGATAACCTCGGTTTCTTACTGAGGGAAGACTTACTGCTGTGCTACATCACACCTTGCTCTTGGGGTTTCCCGACGAAGTGCTCCCACGTTGACGCAGCGCCATCAAGAGTCGAGCACGTAGGACGCCTTATGTAATAGTTTGAACTGTTGTACTATGTGTGGCTGCCGAATTTGTAATGTGTAGCTACTGAATTCGTAGTATGTGTGGCTAATGATTTGTAGTTTGTATGGCAATTGAATTCGTAATACGTTTGAATAATGATTTGTAGTTTGTGTGGCTAATGAATTTTTGGTATGTGTGGCTAATGAATTTGTGTGAATAACCAAGGTTAGCCTCCTAAAAAGAGGGTGGTCTAGAAATGATCAATGTCACCATTGCCGGGAAAATGCTGCTAGTGAGCGATCCGAAAGGCACGAAATGTTGCGCCTTTGTATGCCTCAAACAATTTTTACATAGATTTGATCGAGCTGGTGCGTGATTCTGTATGGAACTTGCATGAATAAACCACCCAAGATTAGTTCATAAAATGTTGTTTGAATCTTGTCTGCCTCGGATAAATATGACAGTAAACTGAATTCAACCGCGAGTAGTAATTGAATAAATAGATACATCTTGATAGTATTTGGTTACTTCCAAATTAATTCCATACTACAGTATGGGATAGCTACAAAAAAGGGGGATATTGCCTCTATAAAAAGCATTCTACAGAGTTAGTCTGAACTTCACTGTTCTACACTAAAGAAACTGCAAATCTGCACCATAAAAGTTGGCTAGCCAATTGCCTAGAGAGGACGTAAGTTTAGGGATCGTTTAACTGCAACTGATCTTTTTGCCTTCCCGCCAAACTTCAAGAGATCTGCAATATTCATGCACTAGTTGACGCGCTTGAACCAGTCCCGGTTTAGTACGAACAGACGTGTCGCCGCAATTATTTCTTAGAAGGTGAACTCTGGCTTCTCATGGCAGGGATCGTAGGTCCTTGTGAATCTGAACCTGAATTCTGGCGCTGAGCTGTTGCCCGTCGTCGGCTCCAGCTGTCGAACACTCCAACAAGCTGAGTCTAGATGGATGCATGCCACCATGGTGTGGTCGCCAACGGTGCGTAGGATGGGTCGTCTTTGCCGCTGACGACGTGTGATCAGATTGCCCCATGGTAAGGTCGCATGCGCCAAGGCATGGAGGCGAAAGTTTGTTGACCTTGGTGTCGCCCTATTCAAGGGTTTGTTTCCTCGACGGCAAGCTCGCAGGAACGCTTTGAAACGTAAGTTCTTTCTCGTGCGCAGAGCACACAAAAATGCCACCACACGCATTCTCCACTACGCTCGGTTGGCCCTTCTCGATGCCACCGCGGCCTTCGCCGTTGCCACCGTCGCCGTCGCAGATGCAGCACATTCTGCGAAGTCAACCGTCTCGGATGGAAATGGAAGACCGGCCTTGTAGTACAGCCGCATGGCCTGCCTTAGAGGGGCCAAATAGCCAAGCTTCGGCGGCGGCCACGGCGGTGGATTTTGCTTAGGTGGGGCCATAGCTAAGCTTCCTAAGAGTGTATCTTATTTATTCGAAACTAGTCCGCCTAACTGTTGAATCTTTATTTCCCTTCTCAGCATAAGAGTGCTAAGATATTAAAAATACAGGTCGTGGCTAGCAACTGGATCGGGCAATGTACCAGGTCAGGGTTCCATTTTAAGTATATTTACAAGTGTGTCCTTAGTTATGTCTAGAAATTTTGCTTGTGCCACTATGATTGTAGAATTGTAGCAACACCATCTGAAACAGGTTAAGAGGACGTGGCATTTTACTGACTTGTGGGACCCACAACCTTCGCCGTCGATGGCGCACATCCCAGGTTTGAGGATTAGTGATCCTAATTATTCTATGATTTTCCATATTTTGTCGCTCGTTTGCAGCTCCACTCTGCTCCACCACTCTGATCTTGCACGCCGCCACTCTGACCCCTCCGGCAACACTCTCGTCCTTCCCTTGGACTATCATCCTCCTGTCATCCCCTACCCACCCTACCCACCCTGCCTTGCCCCCTTGCCCTGTCTCCTTGCCTCTGTCGCTGCCCAGGCGCGTCTGGGAACGAAAATCGTTTGGTGGGCGCTAGGTTCTCGCGCAACAACGGTGGCTTTGATCTGGATCAAGCACGGAAATGGATCCTGCATGGCCGGAGAACACGGACATGGGTCCTTCCCGGACGGAGAGCGAGGAGATGGACCCTTCAAGGCTGGAGAACATGGAGGAGCACAGAATAGGGGAAGAGGACATGGGGTGCAAAGATTTGGTGCTCTGGAGCACATTTGTGGCATCCCGCAAAACCACTACTAGAAAATCGCGTTGAATTTGTGCATTGCATCGTCATCATCATGCATTGTTTGCATAAAACTGTTTTCGCAAAGCCCGATTTGTTTTCCAAACGCCCCATCTTAATTCAAATGCAAAGCCCGGTCTCCGGATTATTTTGTTTGAGTGCTATCGGTTTGCAAACGGTGTTATTTAAACAAATAAAATTTATATTATTTTTAGCGGGCGATCAAGCGGGCGTTTAATTCGACCAACCCAGGTTTTAAATCGCCACTAATTCCTAGGATCACCAAACTACCTACCCAGCCCCTTCCACCTCACCTCACCCAATCATCTCCTCACACCTCACTCTCACCTCCCCTAGCCAACCGTAACCGCCACTTGTCCCACCCTTATCTCCTCTCTCCCCAACCAGCCCCACACCCCCCACACAACCGCCACACACGCACGCGCCTGGACCCAGTCTACCCCCTCCCTGCCCGTGGCCCCACCTCCCCTGCCTCCCTGGCCGCGATCTGGCCCCACCTGCCCTGTCCCCGGGTCCCACCTCCCTACCCCGCCCTGTCCTTTTCCTCTCTCCTTCCCCGATCCTCTCCCTCCCCGCTGCGTAGCCTCCTCCCACTCCCCTCAAGCGCCCGGCCCGGCCACCTCCTCCTCTCTCTAGCGCCACGGCCTTGCCACGAGCTGCTCAGCCTTCGCAAGCTCCCTCCCTACCCTGCCGAACCACCCTCCTCCTCGCCTCCGCCGGCTCGGCTCCACCCAAGCACCGCAAGACACCGCCTCCCCACGCCTGTGCTTCTTCCCCGCGCCCCTCCTCCTCTCCCCAAGTCCGCCAACGCCTCACCCTCCTCCCACCGGCGTCTTGGCCCGCCTCCGCCTCCCGCCCTGTCCAGCTCCTAACGTGCATGCTCCTCCCGCCTCATGGAGCCGAGCCGCGCCGCTTCCGGGACCGACCCCGACGCACGTCCGCCGCCATCCGACGCTTCTTCGCCCAGCCGCCGCCTCGCCCCGCCACCGAGTCCTCCGCGCCCGCCGCAGACGAAGCCGCCCAGCCGCCGTCTCCGGCGTCGCCAAGGTCGCCCGCCGCCCGCGCTCGCCAAGGTCGCCGCCGTCCCCTCGCCAAGCGCCTCCTACGCGTCGACGCCGGCCCGAGCCCGCCTCTCCTGCCACCCCGCGACGCCGAGCCCTGGGGGCCTCTGCCTCCCGTGCGTTTGTCTCTGTGTGCTCGCGTAAGGGAGCCAGGGGGTCTGCTCGTGTTCTCTGTGGGCCGTCCTGAGGCACCCCAAGCTCGCCAACGACCTTCGGCGCCGAACCGATGACCGCCAAGCGCGCCACAAATAGACAATCACTACACCGCGACAAGATCTTCCACACGGACGCCAAGAACCGTTCCCGGAGTCCGGTTGTCGAGCCGAACCCGTGGAACCCCGAACCTTCCCAAGATCTGCGCTACGGGACGACAAGGCCCCTTCCCGTACCGATGCCGACGACGTCGCACGTAAGTCCTTCACCCCGGGTGCCGAGACCCCGAACCCGAAGATCGATCCCGTACCCGGTGCCGCGTCAAGGTCTCTCTTTCGGGCCCCGATGACGCTAACTTCTTCGCCGTAGAGCAACAGGGTCTTCGACAAGACAAGGAACGGCAAGAACTTCACCCCGAATGCCAAGACCGAACCGACACGAGAACCCGACAAGTTCGACACCGGCCAGGGCGAGTCCGATGCCCGACGCATCAGACCGAACGCCAACGTCCCGAGAGACGACAAGACCGACAACATGACCGAAGACCACGGATGCGCCAAGACCTACCCTTTTATCCGAGAACGTCTCCGAACCTCGACCGAGACCGACCCCGAACCCCGGAACCCCAAGATCGTCGAGACCCCTAATGTGTGAACCCCTTCCCGAAACCCTATTTTATAACATAATAACAACTTGTTGCATATTGGATTGTCATACTCGCATGCATATCTGTGGTTTGGGCGCCTTATGCCGATTCACCTAATAATTAAATATGGGGCCCATATGCGGGCAAATCTAGTCTCATATTGGCCTCAGTTAAATTTGTGTATCGCACCGGTGATATATTCTGGCTTGTTAAACAACAATTAAAATTGCGGGGTAGTTAAACAACTCGAACCATATAATCATTTTCGGGACCCCGGTTCCGCTTAATCTTGACTAATTGCATCGCACCTTTGCCATGCCATGCATCATACATGCATCATGCCGATCTTCTGTCGTTGTATTAAATATTGCACCCGGTGTTTCTTCTAGTGTTTTGGTTCTTCGCGGATAAGGCCGTTGAGTTGATGTGAGCTTCGCCCCGATCTTCGGTTGAACCTTCGACAATGTTTTCAGGCGAGCATCTCCCCCCTTTCTACCTATCTTACTTTTGTAGTATTTATTCCCTCCTGTTGATCTATTGCTATCTGTGTTGCGGTGCTTTAGTTTCCATACCTGTGATATACCGTGCATCCCTATATTGCCTTGGACACATCCTATTACCTGTTGTTTGGTAGATAGTTGGACTTGCGCGTCGTAGTCGCTTGCTCAAGTGCTGTTGCGTGTCGACCAGTGCCACAGTTGTTGATGTATTGCCGCATGTTGCTGTTGGAGATGATCATAGTTTTACTTATTGTTCACTTTAATTCTTGTTTAACAACTAAAATTGAAGTAAGCAGAGGCATCGGTGGGTGATAGATAACATTTGGTTTCCGAACGCCCACTTGTGTCCCATAGGACCCCGAGTACTTGATACCTGTTCCTTGATTTATCGCGCTATCCACATATGGGGAATTATGGGCCCCCCTTAGCCAGAGCTTGATTCCGTCTTATTTCGTGGGGCCACAAACTAGTTTGAGGTTTTATTTACGATCCTGTACTTATGCCATGCTTTACTGCTTTAATTAAATTGTGCGACAGATAGCACTGCATCGTTTAGGATCGGACACGATTCAGCGGTGTCGACAAGCCCGCTTTGGGTTCCCATGTTCCACTGACCGTCTACCCAGACCTTGAGTCCGTCTCGGAGCTAGCTTACTTCGTTGCGGGTAGCTTAATGGGGTGGCCCCCTGAAATATTTCTGAATCTTGTGATTGCTCCGTCGTGAAGACCTCGTTGGGTTTTGATTTGGTTTTTCCGAGGTTGATCGTGTGTGTGTTGCTATTTGTGCACCCCGGCCGGGTTAAAACTTTCTGAAAGC
This sequence comes from Avena longiglumis, assembly GCA_030063025.1. Taxonomy (NCBI): domain Eukaryota; kingdom Viridiplantae; phylum Streptophyta; class Magnoliopsida; order Poales; family Poaceae; genus Avena; species Avena longiglumis. The sequence continues at coordinate 170,756,964 of CP125975.1, forward strand.
CGTGTCCGCGGTTATGGACGACTTGGAGCACAGTATCTCGATCATAGACAACTATAACTAAAGTTTACTGTTATAAATTGGCTTGTATCAGATATGACTAGTAATCAGCTTCAACTACAACGGAATGGCTAAATAAACCTGCCAACAATTGCTTGTTTGATTTGTCGCTTGCGACAATTGTACCTGACTAGTAAGTATTACAACTACAACGGAATGGCTGAATAAAAGTACCAACAACTGCTGGGTTTGGGATTATATCATGCCATACAGATTCGATTAGTAATTGCTGCAACTATAACGGAATGGTTAACTAAAATGACCCACTGCTTATTTTATCAGGATGATTATCTAAATCTGACTAGTAATTGTCGCAACTATAACTGAATAAATAAACGCCAACCGTGTGAGTTCCTCGGTTGACTTCCTCGTTTGGTCTCGAGAAACACCAGATGGGTTTGTTTGGTGTTAGCTTGAGTTGGAACCGGATAGGTCATTCTTATCCCTCTCGATAACCGCCAGATTGTATCGAGTCTCTATAGGTTGTTTAGTGTATCTTTTGCTGCCGATCCACCATCCCTATGTGGCGAGGACCGCGAATTCTAGCCTCGCCGTGTCTTGGCCTCGATCGACGCTCCTCTTTTTCCTTTGCCCTTTGTCGGCACCCCTTTTGTTAAGCAGGTTTTGAGATCGACGCCGTTAGCAGGGTTACCCTTCCGGCTTGGCCTGGGCAGGGTTTTGGACGCCATTGGTTATTCTTCAGGGCTCTTAGCCCCATTTGCATCTTGTCCGTAGCTTGACGCTCTATCGTTTTCAAGGTGATTTGAATCTTTGTATATTATATCTGTATTCTTGACTCTCTGAGTCGCTGTTATATATATATATCTGTTCTGTGGGTCCCATCGAGGACTGTTGTGTAATGTTATTACTTCGTTTTCCACCCGCACGAAAGTGCCTGGTGGGCACCTTTGAATCGTTTCTATGCGGGTTTGGCGAATTTTTCTCAAACTTGCATAGGTCCGATTCTGAGGGTGTAGTGGTATCGAGCTCAGCGATTCACGATACCCCTAAGTCCAAATTGTAGGATAACCTAGCTAACGGCCGAAGTAGAGTGTCAAAACTATTTTTGAAAATCGGTTGGATAGTTCTGATTAGGTCTGATTTTACTCCTTACCCCTCTGCTGTTCTCCTCTTACCTCTGCGCGTTTTGAATCCGCTCTCATCTCTTTCTTCGAGTCCAGGAATTCTCGTGGTTGGGTTTCCGTCGTACCTTCAGGGTTTCGTTTTTCTCCCTTTTGTAACGGAGGTGCTACAATCATCAATCTGCAACTGGTTTGTTGTGCCCTTCATCCGATCTTTTGTTCTTGAGCTCCTTATCCATATGTGTTCCTTGCCGGATATCAGTGTCGTTGAAAAACATAGGAGAAGGAGGAGCCTTGGTGAAGTTGGAGTATACCTTGAGCATGTGTTGTTCATGCCAATGGAACCATCGCGGAACCTAATCATTGTGTCTTTCATACGATTTCTGCTGGCATCATCCCTTTGATCCGGATACCGCCTATGAAGATCTTCAGTATAAATCTCGAGAGTTGAGTCGCCTGATTCTCCTACTCATGTATAGAGTTGATAGTTTGGGTACGGGATGGACTGATCACCCTACCCGACTCGTCCTGTTCGCTCGGTACATCGAACTGGTGGATCAATGTAACTTTTCCCTCTTCTAATGGAAGTTAGAGGTGGCCTTATCGTTTGATGCCTCTATCTTCGTCCTTTGTTTCTCCGGAGTGTTCTCTCGACGAACAGGGACAACGACCCTTTGTTGGTGGTGTCGCCGACTTACAGATGGAGGATGAACCCTCGTTAGTGGTGTCGCGAGGATCTACACGAAGCGAGAAGACGCAGATCGCCGACCTTTCTTCCGGTACCATGAGGCGGATCTCGAGGGCGAGATCCATTGTTAGTGGTGTCGAATTGTGGCATCCCGCAAAACCACTACTAGAAAATCGCGTTGAATTTGTGCATTGCATCGTCATCATCATGCATTGTTTGCATAAAACTGTTTTCGCAAAGCCCGATTTGTTTTCCAAACGCCCCATCTTAATTCAAATGCAAAGCCCGGTCTCCGGATTATTTTGTTTGAGTGCTATCGGTTTGCAAACGGTGTTATTTAAACAAATAAAATTTATATTATTTTTAGCGGGGGCAGTCGAACGGGCCGTTTCGACCCGAACGACCGCCCCAGGTTTTAAATCGGCCACTCCTAATTCCTAGGATCACCAAACTACCTACCCAGCCCCCCTTCCACCTCACCTCACCCAATCATCTCCTGCCACCTCACTCTCACCCTCCCCCCTAGCCAACCAGAACCGGCCACTTGTCCCACCCCTTCTCTCTCCTCTCTCCCCCAACCAGCCCCACACCCCCCACACAACCGCCACACACACACGCGCCTGGACCCAGTCTACCCCCTCCCTGCCCGTGGCCCCACCTCCCCTGCCTCCCTGGCCGCGATCTGGCCCCACCTGCCCTGTCCCCCGGGTCCCACCTCCCTACCCCGCTCCCTGTCCTTTTCCTCTCTCCTTCCCCGATCCTCTCCCTCCCCGCTGCGTAGCCTCCTCCCACTCCCCTCAAGCGCCCGGCCCCGGCCACCTCCCTCCCTCCTTCCTCTCTCTAGCGCCCACCCGCCCGCCGGGCTGCGTGCCGCTCACGCCCCGCCCACAAGCTCCCTCCCCCCTGCCGTGCCGAACCACCCCTCCTCCCTCGCCTCCGTCGGCTCCGCCCGACCCCTCAGCACCAAGACACCGCCTCCCCACGCGCCTGTGCTTCTTCCCAGCGCCTCCCTCTCTCCCCCAAGTCCGCCCTCGCCTCACCCCTCCTCCCACGGCGTGCTTGGCCGCTCGCCCTCCTCCCCGCGCGTGGCCCGCTCCACCAGCGCGTGCTCCTCCCCCTCGCCGGGCCGAGCCGCCGCGCCGGCGGGACCGACCAGCGTGCACATCCCCGCCGCCACCGCCGCCCCTTCCTCGCCAGCCTCGCCGGCCCGCGCCCACCGAGTCCTCGCGCCCGCCTAGGCAGGACGACGAGCCGCCGAGCAGCCGCCGTCGCCAAAAGGTCGCCGCGCCGCCAAGGTCGCCGTCCCTCGCCAGCGCCTCCCTGGCGTCGGCGCGGCGAGCCCGCCTCTCCTACCACCCCACGCCGCGAGCCACAGGGGCCTCGCCTCCCGTGCGTTTGTCTCGTGTGCTCGCGTAAGGGCGAGTGCCTTTCGTGTTCTCTGGGCCGTCACGAGGCACCCAAGCTCGCCAACGACCTTCGGCGCCGAACCGATGATCGCCAAGCGCGCCACAAATAGACAATCACTACACCGCGACAAGATCTTCCACACGGACGCCAAGAACCGTTCCCGGAGTCCGGTTGTCGAGCCGAACCCGTGGAACCCCGAACCTTCCCAAGATCTGCGCTACGGGACGACAAGGCCCCTTCCCGTACCGATGCCGACGACGTCGCACGTAAGTCCTTCACCCCGGGTGCCGAGACCCCGAACCCGAAGATCGATCCCGTACCCGGTGCCGCGTCAAGGTCTCTCTTTCGGGCCCCGATGACGCTAAGTTCTTCGCCGTAGAGCAACAGGGTCTTCGACAAGACAAGGAACGGCAAGAACTTCACCCTGAATGCCAAGACCGAACCGACACGAGAACCTGACAAGTTCGACACCGGCCAGGGCGAGTCCGATGCTGACCGGCCTTGACCAATCGCCCGAACGCCAACGTCCCCGCGAGAGACGACAAGACCGACAACATGACCCGAAGACCACGGATGCACCAAGACCTACCCCTTTTATCCGAGAACGTCTCCGTCGAACCCTGGACCCCGAGACCGACCCCGAACCCCGGAACCCCAAGATCGTCGAGACCCCTAATGTGTGAACCCCTTCCCGAAACCCTATTTTATAACATAATAACAACTTGTTGCATATTGGATTGTCATACTCGCATGCATATCTGTGGTTTGGGGGCCTTATGCCGATTCACCTAATAATTAAATATGGGGCCCATATGCGGGCAAATCTAGTCTCATATTGGCCTCAGTTAAATTTGTGTAGCGCACCGGTGATATATTCTGGCTTGTTAAACAACAATTAAAATTGCGGGGTAGTTAAACAAATCGAACCATATAATCATTGTCGGGACCCCGGTTCCGCTTAATCTTGACTAATTGCATCGCACCTTTGCCATGCCATGCATCATACATGCATCATGCCGATCTTCTGTCGTTGTATTAAATATTGCACCCGGTGTTTCTTCTAGTGTTTTGGTTCTTCGCGGATAAGGCCGTTGAGTTGATGTGAGCTTCGCCCCGATCTTCGGTTGAACCTTCGACAATGTTTTCAGGCGAGCATCTCCCCCCTTTCTACCTATCTTACTTTTGTAGTATTTATTCCCTCCTGTTGATCTATTGCTATCTGTGTTGCGGTGCTTTAGTTTCCGTACCTGTGATATACCGTGCAGCCCTATATTGCCTTGGACACATCCTATTACATTGTTTGGTAGATAGTTGGACTTATGGCGTCGTAGTCGCTTGCTCAAGTGCTGTTGCGTGTCGACCAGTGCCACAGTTGTTGATGTATTGCCGCATGTTGCTGTTGGAGATGATCATAGTTTTACTTATTGTTCACTTTAATTCTTGTTTAACAACTAAAATTGAAGTAAGCAGAGGCATCGGTGGGTGATAGATAACATTTGGTTTCCGAACGCCCACTTGTGTCCCATAGGACCCCGAGTACTTGATACCTGTTCCTTGATTTATCGCGCTATCCACATATGGGGAATTATGGGCCCCCCTTAGCCAGAGCTTGATTTCGTCTTATTTCTTGGGGCCACAAACTAGTTTGAGGTTTTATTTACGATCTTGTACTTATGCCATGCTTTACTGCTTTAATTAAATTGTGCGACAGATACTGTCTTGTTTAGGATCGGGACACGATTCGCGGTGTCGACAAGCCCAGTTTGGGTTCCCGATCGTTCTGCCTACCTGCACCTTGAGTCCGTCCGTCTCGGAGCTAGCTTACTTCGTTGCGGGTAGCTTAATGGGGTGGCCCCCTGAAATATTTCTGAATCTTGTGATTGCTCCGTCGTGAAGACCTCGTTGGGTTTTGATTTGGTTTTTCCGAGGTTGATCGTGTGTGTGTTGCTATTTGTGCACCCCGGCCGGGTTAAAACTTTCTGAAAGCCGTGTCCGCGGTTATGGACGACTTGGAGCACAGTATCTCGATCATAGACAACTATAACTAAAGTTTACTGTTATAAATTGGCTTGTATCAGATATGACTAGTAATCAGCTTCAACTACAACGGAATGGCTAAATAAACCTGCCAACAATTGCTTGTTTGATTTGTCGCTTGCGACAATTGTACCTGACTAGTAAGTATTACAACTACAACGGAATGGCTGAATAAAAGTACCAACAACTGCTGGGTTTGGGATTATATCATGCCATCTGTATCTGATTAGTAATTGCGGCAACTATAACGGAATGGTTAACTAAAATGACCCACTGCTTATTTTATCAGGATGATTATATAAATCTGACTAGTAATTGTCGCAACTATAACTGAATAAATAAAACTGCCAACTGTGTGAGTTCCTCGGTTGACTTCCTCGTTTGGTCTCGAGGGGGAAACACCAGGATGGGTTTGTTTGGTGTTAGCTTCAGGTTGGAACCGGATAGGTCACTCTTATCCCTCTCTGATAACCGCCAGTTGTATCGAGTCTCTATAGGTTGTTTAGTGTATGCTGCCGCTGCCGCTCAGTCCACCATCCCTATGTAGGCGAGGACCGCCGAATTCTAGCCTCGCCGTGTACTGGCCTCGATCGACGCTCCTCTTTTCCTTTGCCCTTTGTCGGCACCCCTTTTGTTAAGCGGGTTTTGAGATCGACGCCGTTAGCGGGTTACCCTTCAGCCGGCACGGCAGGGTTATGGACGCCATTGGTTATTCTTCAGGGCTCTTAGCCCCATTTGCATCTTGTCCGTAGCTGGACGCTCTATCGTTTTCAAGGTGATTTGAATCTTTGTATATTATATCTGTATTCTTGACTCTCTGAGTCGCTGTTATATATATCTGTTCTGTGGGTCCCATCGAGGACTGTTGTGTAATGTTATTACTTCGTTTTCCACCCGCACGAAAGTGCCTGGTGGGCACCTTTGAATCGTTTCTATGCGGGTTTGGCGAATTTTGCTCAAACTTGCATAGGTCCGATTCTGAGGGTGTTACAACATTGAACATGCCGTACATCCTCCCTAAAGGGTAAGAACTACAATTCCGTCTCTACATCTCCCAATTAGCGTTTATAGTCCTGTGTTGATGGAGAGGATCTATGTTGGTGACCGTAGGACGTCTGCTTCATCCATATTTCTTTTGAAGATTCGGCATGGGTGTTGGACTGAAACCTTGTCCGATGGTAGAATCGGAGTTACCAGTGGATTTGATTTGGCTGACAGTAGACATGGAGGACATAACTCTAAGTGACTTGTACATGCAATTTGGCAAGTTTCCCATTGGCCAGCATGATGAATTCGTAATCAGATACTACGACACAAACTCGCAGACTTTCTGCGATGTTAGAACTAAGGAGACTATGTCCATGATGTGGGGTAAAGACCTCGGCACGAGGACTATGCTAATGTTTGTGCACATCTTTAACAAAGATACTGGGGAAGAGACTGTCGTAAATGATACCGTCCCGTGTGGAACGCGAACAGAGCAGTCTCTATTTTTTTATACCGAGCGCGATCGACCAGCCTGTCGTTGAGCATGAAGACATCAAACTGTGTTGCGTTCAGGGTGATTTTGTGCTCGACGATGATGATGATGATGATGATGAGAAAGCATATCCAGATGTGGCTGCTGACCCTGATAGGATGGAGAGTAGGTAATATTTGGTTGATTCGAACTATGAGCCTGACTATGGGACTGATGAGGAAGAGGAATGTGAGGATGGGGAAATGGGATGCAGATACGATGATGAAGACGAGGACAGACCAGTGATACACTTTGATAGGGACAACCCTACAATTGATGAGGGGACTGTCTTTGATACTGCGGAGGAATGCAGATATGCCATTGCTACCTATGCAATAAGAGTTGGGTTCGAATTTATCGTTAAAAGGGGCGACCAGTAGAGATTTAGGGTGCATTATAGGGAAAGTAAGGTGTGTAAATGGAGATTGCATGCATCTCCAATGTGGGGTGGACACCCATTTCAGGTTGCAATAGCTACATTTGGTTTCAGTCTTTCTCATATTTCTTTTGCTAATGAGTCCTCTAATTTATTTTTATTCCCATTGAATGCAGATCAAGGTAAACACGAAGAAACACAACTGTCCTAATACTTCTTTAAGTGATAAAGTTAGAATGGCAACAACCAAGTGGATTGCTGCTAAGGTACTTGACTGGGTGAGGCAGGATCATAGCATTGGACCTGCTGAACTCATAACTAAGCTTAGCAAAAAGTTTAACGTTCTGATTCCTTACCATAGAGTCTTTGATGGGAAGGAGATGGCTCTAGACTTCATTCAGGGCAAGTGGACTGACAGTTTTCACATGTGTATAGTTTCAAAGTTGAGGTAGAGAATACATCACCTGGTAGTGATGTTGACATTGATTACGAGGTTGTAAAAGGAAGAGAAAAGGTATCAAGGGGGGTCAAGTATAAGCAGGAAGATAAGAAATTCTTCAGGAGATGTTTTGTCTGACCGAAGGCGTGTTGGAAGGGGTTCCTAGATGGCCGCAGGCCATACTTGGCAATAGAGGCAACTTATTTAACATGGAAGATCAAGGGATAGCTTGTTACCGCTTGTACTATGGACGCGCATAATTGGATTTTTCCTGTAGCCTATGCTGTTCTTGAGGGTGAATCGACTGAAAGTTGGACATGGTTCATGCAGATACTATGTGTAGTAATTGGTCACCCTGAAGGCTTGGTGATACACACCGGTGCATGCAAGGGGCTTCAGAATGTTGTTGATGTTGTGTTTCCTGGGGTTGAGCATAGGAATGCATGCAGCACCTTGCTACTAGTTTCACAAAGAAGACCAAAGGAAAGACCTTTGAAGACAACTTGTGGCGATCATCATACACGTACACGCCAAGCACGCATGCTACTTACATGCAGAACTTGTATAACATACCGAAGCTGAAAGAATACCTCGACGAACATCATAACAAGTTATGGGACAAAAGCAAGTTTGGTGAGTTAAGGAAAGTGGATTTTGTTTGCAATAATCTGACAAAAAGGTTCAATGCTAAGATTAGGAGAATGAAGTCACTTGCAATTGTTATTTTGTTAGATGCAATAAGACAGTGTATAATGGCGAAGATAGGTTTTAGGCAAAGAATTTGTGCGAGAAAATTTGTAGGCCATAAAATAGTTCCAAAGGTGGTTTTATTACTGAATGCAAGAACCAGGGCAATGAGAACGATAAAGACGATGATGGTCAGAAGTTCCAATACATTGGCTGAGGTTTATGCACAAGACAAGCATGGATGGATGTTTACTGTAGACATTGGTAACAAGACTTGTTCATGCAGGAAGTGGTAGGTTACTGGTCTGCCATGCCACCATGCACTGCACTTCATCTTAAAGCTGAGAGGTAGAGGTGCTGAAATAGAGAACTATGTTCATAACTATTTCTCCGTGGACAAGTTTGTTATGCAGAAAACGTACCACCTATTGCTAATGAAAATGATTGGGAGATAGTCGATCCAGGGTTCAAACTCAAACCACCAGTTCTTAGAAGGCCACTTGGGAGGCCTAGAAAGGAAAGGGCTGAAGCCTTCACTGCAAAAGGTTCGAGAATAGGAGAAAGGAAGCGGAAGTGAAAATGGTGTGGAGGGTTGGGCCATATCAAGAGTCTATGCAAAAAAACCCAGTTCCATGTGATTTTGGAGATGCTGACCTTGTCCCCGTTCACATCACGGAGGCACAAGATGAGGCTTCTCAGGCAGAACTGGAGGAAGCGCAGTGAGATGACGTGGAGGAAGTGCTGCATGTGAAGGAAAATGGTGATGCGCATGTGGAGGGAAACATTGGTAAGCAGCAATTGGTTGAGGACGTGGACGTGCCGGTGGGGATAGGGGCGAAAAAAAAGGGTAAGCGGGAGCAGAAGGGAAACGATAATGATGGAGTTGAGTTTTAATATGAAGAAGTTGCTGGGGTGATTGAGGATGTTCTTGAGGATCTTTCGGCTAACTGTAGGAGAAATAATAAATCCCTGTCAATTTCGTCTGTGTACGATTCTCCGGACGAAAGGTAAGCTTGAAACAAGTTTTGATTGGCATTTTGATCATTTTTGTTTCAGTCCTCATCATTTTTTTGGTGCAGCGCGGGATTGAACGGTAATAAGAGGAGCAGAGAGAAGGTGGCACAGTAACATCATTTCTTGGATTTTTATTGAAATTTATTTATATCTGGTACTTTTAACGGGTATGTGATGTGTGGTGTCGACCATATTTCAGGTTGTTAGATAGTACATTAATTTTTAAACCGATTATCCATAAACAATAATCATGGATTTGTAACAGCTCAACAACCAAAATTATGGACGTACCATAGAGTTGGTGAGGTTCACCTCCCTTGTATTCCCATCTCAAACAACATGACACGCGCGTCTCCTTCTCCTTTGATGCACTCCAAAATTATGAATGTGCCATAAAGTGTTGGGAGCAGAGACAGCGTACCGTCCCATCAGCCTCGCCTCGTCTTTGTCAGCGATGTATGATGCTCGCATTGGCTACGTCAGGGGCATTAATGCTCTAAGAGGAAAAAAGCTTTGGCAAGAAAAAAAGGATAATAAAAGAGTTTTCATAAATAAGTTTTTATTTCAGTAGAGAGGCCTACCGGTGTGTCTAAACGCTGGAGCATACTTGGTTTTGCTAGACTCGTGTCTAAGATTTTCTTTAGACTCAACTAACGATGTACAAGAAAAGAGATTTCACAAGAAGAAAATAATAGGAAAAGATCCCTTTTAAATAGGTTTTTTATTCTAACAGTGGGGCCAATCAGTGTGTCTAAACGCTGTAGCATATTTTCCTTTGCTAGACTCGTGTCTAAGATTTTTGCTAGACTCAAACAACGTTGTACACGCTCTTCCAACTTGGCCATTCTATCCGAAGAGGTCATTAAAGCTACCATGCATAGATTAAATTTAGGCTCAAGTGACCCTAATCGACTATGCCGCTCCCGCTGTCTTCGCCATGCACGACGTCCTCCGCATCGCCGTCCGCCTCTTCCGAGTCTGAATCGATGAGGACGAGCCCCACGGTGTTCCTCTTCACGAGTTCTCGCAGCATGGCGCATCGATATGGAGGGCGTCGCCCGACCGCCTGAAGAGCTTCCTCCTTGATTGCGCGGTCTGGGTGGATCTGCGGGTATGAGCTCAAAGCCAAAGCAACGCCTACCATTCCTTCTTGAAGCGCCTTGGCCAGTACGTGTTGGTACGTCCGTATCGGACAATTTCCCTCTTGCGCTCTGGTAGCTGGCGGCGGCGCTCCTCGATCTGCCTCGATAGCTCGATGCCGCGCACAAGCGGCACCACGGGCACCCCGGCGTAGCTGAGCTCGTAGCTAGCCGGTAGCCTTGATAGCGGCGGCATGGGTATGTCGTAGTGGGCGAACAACTCGGCCTTGTGCAAGCTGAGACGGGGCCTCTCCATGGTGAGGTGTCGTTTCGTCAGGTATGATACGATGCTTGTGCTGACGCGAGTTGCAGGGAACGAACGGGGTGTGAGCTTCGGCCACACGGTCGCGTTTATAAAGTCAAGGAGGTAAGCCCTTTGGTGGTTGCAAGGGCCAATAGGGATGCAGAAATGCCTACTCGCGGATCGCTATTGTAAAGGATGATCCTTATCATCCATTCTCCCCAATCCAACGGTGCCTAACAATTGGGACGTAGAATCAACCTGGCCCCGTAGGGGGGCTTCTAGAAGACCCTAACAATAGGCATAGTTTCTGCAAGGATAACAATCTAGTTAACGTGGTTTATCCTGGGTTTAAACAGCTTTCAAAACATCATAAGTCTTTGTGAAAATTGAGAGTGTCTTGCATGGAAATTGCCTCGGGCCCATGGGCGCGCCCTAATCTTGCACCTCCTTTGGGAAAACACCGGTTTTTCGGGTTCAGAAAATAGAAAGTCGAGATTTCTCCAAATGACCACGAAATATATAGTTCGAGAAGTCGCTTGTGATGTCGAGAGGGAGCTAGGTGTCGGGTTTGGGCTCAATCCATGGAGTGGTTCCATGTTATGGGCAACAAGGGGGGAATCTAGGGTTGGAAGCCATGTTAACTCACACTCGATAGATATCCTGGTGGTGCCTTGGGGCCAAAGGACCTGGTATGCCTTGCCTATGATTTTACGAGGGTAGTGGGTCACATGCAAGGGCTCTAGGAGTTGTTTTCACATTTTTTTATTTTTTTTAGATTTTGTTTGGTGCTGCCCTAAATAATGGGAAACTCGCTGGAGGTCATGGCAACGCGACAGTCGGTGCAATCTAGGACCCAGGCATGCATCCAGCCTAGGTACCCTATGGGGCACCCCAAACCATTTCCCCCTGAAAATTGTGAGTGTCTTATAGGGTACATACAGTTAGAAATCACATTTACCAGGATGTAACTCAAAACAATACAGTATATGCTTGCACCACGAGATAAATACCCACCTCCCGGAAATGGCCATGCACCATGGTGTAGCATGCGTGGAAATTGCCTAGGGCCCATAGGCGCGTCCTAATCTTGCACCTCCTTTGGGAAAACACTAGTTTTTCGGGTTCAGAAAATAGAAAGTCGAGATTTCTCCAAATGAACACAAAATCTCTAGTTGGAGAAGTCTCTTGCGATGCCGAGAGGGGGATAGGTGCCGGGTTTGGGCTCAATCCATGGAGTGGTTCCATGTTTTGGGCAGCGAGGGGGAATCTAGGGTTGGAAACCATGTTAACTCACACTCGATAGACATCCTGGTGGTGCCTTGGGTGCCAAAGGACCGGGTATGCCTTGCATATGATTTTATGAGGGCAGTGGGTCACATGCAAGGGCTCCAAGAGCCGTTTTCACGTTTTTTTTATTTTTTTTAGATTTTTTTTGGTGCTGCCCAAAAAACGGCGAAACCCGCCGGCGGCTGTGCAACGTGACGGTCGGTGCAATCTTGGACCAAGGTATGCATCCAGCCCAGGTACCCCATGGGGCACCCCAAACCATTTTTCCCTGAAAATTGAGAGTGTCTTATAGGGTACATACAGTTAGAACCCGCATTTACCGGGTCGTAAATCAACAAAAATATAGTATATGCTTGTACCACGGGATAAATACCCACCTCTCGGGAATGGCCATGCACCATGGTGTAGCATGCGTGGAAATTGCCCCGAGCCCATGGGCGCGCCCTAATCTTGCACCTCCTTTGGGAAAACACCGGTTTTTCGGGTTTAGAAAATGGAAAGTCGAGATTTCTCCAAATGACCGCGAAATCTCTAGTTGGAGAAGTCACTTGTGATGCCTAGAGGGAGCTAGGTGCCGGGTTTGGGCTCAATCCATGGAGTGGTTCCATGTTCTGGGCAGCGAGGGGAGAATCTAGGGTTGGAAACATGTTACCTCACACTCAATAGACATCCTAGTGGTGCCTTGGGTGCCAAAGGACCTGGTATGCCTTTCCTGTGATTTTATGAGGGCAGTGGGTCCCATGCCAGGTCTCCAGGACCCGTTTTCACATTTTTTTATTTTTTTAGATTTTGTTTGGTGCTGCCCAAAAAAACGGCGAAACCCGCCGGCGGCCGTGGCAACGCGATGGACGGTGAAATCTTGGACCCAGGCATGCATCCAGCCTAGGTACCCCATGGGGCACGCCAAACCATTTTTCCCTGAAAATTGAGAGTGTCTTATAGGGTACATACAGTTAGAAACTGCATTGACCGGTCCGTAACTCAACAAAAATATAGTATATGCTTGCACCACGAGATAAATACCCACCTCCCGGAAATGGCCATGCACCATGGTGTAGCATGCGTGGAAATTGCCTTAGGACCATGGGCGCGCCCTAACCTTGCACCTCCTTTGGAAAAACACCGGTTTTCGGGTTTAGAAAATAGAAAGTCAAGATTTCTCCAAATGACCACAAAATCTCTAGTTGGAGAAGTCGCTTGCGATGCCGAGAGGGAGCTAGGTGTCAGGTTTGGGCTCAATCCATGGAGTGGTTCTATGTTCTAGGTAGCGAGGGGGATCTAGGGTTGGAAGCCATGTTAAGTCACACTCAATAGACATCCTGATGATGCCTTGGGTGCCAAAGGACCTGGTATGTCTTGCCTATGATTTTATGAGGGCAGTGGGTCACATGCAAGGGCTCCAGGAGCCGTTTTCACATTTTTATTTTTTTTAGATTTTGTTTGGTGCTGCCCAAAAAAAGGGCGAAACCCGCCAGCGGCCGTGGCAAATGCGACGGTCAGTGCAATCTTGGACCAAGGCATGCATCCAGCCTAGGTACCCCATGGGGCACCCCAAACCATTTTTCCCTGAAAATTGAGAGTGTCTTATAGGGTACATATAGTTAGAAACCACATATACCGGGCCGTAACTCAACAAAAATACAGTATATGCTTGTACCACGAGATAAATACCCACCTCCCAGGAATGGTCATGCACCATGGTGTAGCATGCGTGGAAATTGCCTCGGGCCCATGGGCGCTCCCTAATCTTGCACCTCCTGCGGGAAAACACCGGTTTTCGGGTTCAGAAAATGGAAAGTCGAGATTTCTCCAAATGACCATCAAATCTCTTGTTGGAGAAGTCGCTTGTGATGCCGAGAGGGAGCTAGGTGCCGAGTTTGGGCTCAATCCATGGAGTGGTTCCATGTTCTGGGCAGCGAGGGGGGAATATAGGGTTGGAAACCATGTTAACTCACACTCGATAGACATCCTAGTGGTGCCTTGGGTGCCAAAGGACCTGGTATGCCTTGCCTATGATTTTATGAGTCCAGTGGGTCACATGCAAGGGCTCCAGGAGTTGTTTTCACTTTTTTTTATTTTTTTAGATTTTGTTTGGTGATTCCCAAAAAATGGAGAAACCCGCCGGTGGCCGTGGCAAAGCGACGGTTGGTGCAATCTTGGACCCAGGCATGCATCTAGCCCAGGTACCCCATGGGGCACGCCAAACCATTTTTCCCTAAAAATTGAGAGTGTCTTATAGGGTACATACAGTTAGAAACCGCATTGACCAGGCCGTAACTCAACAAAAATACAGTATCTGCTTGCACCACGAGATAAATACCCACCTCCCGGAAATGGCCATGCACCATGGTGTAGCATGCGTGGAAATTGCCTCGGGCCCATGGGTGCACCCTAATCTTGCACGTCGTTTGGGAAAACACCGGTTTTGGGGTTCAGAAAATAGAAAGTTAGATTTCTCCAAATGACCACAAAATCTCTAGTTGGATAAGTCACTTGCGATGCCGAGAGGGAGCTAGGTGTCGGGTTTGGGCTCAATCCATGGAGTGGTTCTATGTTCTAGGCAGCGAGGGGGGAATCTAGAGTTGGAAGCCATGTTAACTCATACTCGATAGACATCCTGGTGGTGCCTTGGGTGCCAAAGGACCTAGTATGCCTTGCCTATGATTTTATGAGGGCAGTGGGTCAAATGCAAGGGCTCCAGGAGCCGTTTTCACATTTTTTATCTTTTTAGATTTTGTTTGGTGCTGCCTAGAAAAGGGCGAAACCCGCCGGCGGCCGCGGCAACGCGACAATCGGTGCAATCTTGGACCCAGGCATGCATTCAGCCTAGGTACCCCATGGGGCACCCCAACCATTTTTCCCTAAAAATTGAGAGTGTCTTATAGGGTACATATAGTTAGAAAACGCATTTACCGGGTCGTAACTCAAAAAAATACAGTATATGCTTGCACCACGAGATAAATACCCACCTCCCGGAAATGGCCATGCACCATGGTGTAGCATGCGTGGAAATTGCCTCGGGCCCATGGGCACGACCTAATATTGCACCTCCTTTGGGAAAACACTGGTTTTTCGGGTTTAGAAAATGGAAAGTCGAGATTTTTCCAAATGACCATGAAATCTCTAGTTGGAGAATTCACTTGCGATGCCGAGAGGGAGATAGGTGTCGGATTTGGGCTCAATCCATGGATTGGTTCTATGTTCTGGGCAGCGAGGGGGAATCTAGGGTTGGAAGCCATGTTAACTCATACTCGATAGACATCCTGGTGGTGCCTTGGGTGCCAACGGACCTGGTATGCCTTGCCTATGATTTTATGAGGGCTGTGGGTCACATGCAAGGGCTCCAGGAGCCGTTTTCACATTTTTTATTTTTTTTAGATTTTGTTTGGTGCTGCCCAAAAAAAGGCGAAACCCGCTGGCGGCCACGGCAACGCGAAAATCGGTGAAATCTTGGACCTAGGCATGCATCCAGCCTAGGTACCCCATGGGGCACCCAAAACCATTTTTCCTTGAAATTGAGAGTTTCTTATAGGGTACATACAGTTATAAAACTCATTTACCGGGTCGTAACTCAAAAAAAATACAGTATATGCTTGCACCACGAGATAAATACTCACCTCCCGTAAATGGTCATGCACCATGGTGTAGCATGCGTGGAAATTGCCTCGGGCCCATGGCCACGCCCTAATATTGCACCTCCCTTGGGAAAACACCGGTTTCTCGGGTTCAGAAAATGGAAATCGAGATTTCTCCGAATGACCACGAAATCTCTTGTTGGAGAAGTCGCTTGCGATGTCGAGAGGGGGGTAGGTGCCTGGTTTAGGATCAATCCATGGAGTGGTTCCATGTTCTGGGCAGCGAGGGGGAAATCTAGGGTTGGAAGCCATGTTAACTCAGATTTGCCATCTATGCTAGTTACGAATACTCGGAAAATCCCTTACTATAGCTCACCCAGAAACCAGCACGCCCTGATTGGTCTGACAGTTGTCACATAGATCGTGCCAGCCAACCGTTGATCCTCTTTGATCTAACGGCCACACGAAATTGTTATAGTAGCAACATCCCAATATTATTACACACGACGTGGTAGTTACAACAATTATAATGCAGGATGTGGCAGTTAAATATGTAATAACAATACTAACAACAAAACATTACTCGTCGTCCTCGTCGTCATCCTCATCGTCGTCCTCATCGTCGGTGGCGGCGGCGGTGTCCTCCAATGACTCGTCGGCAACTCCCTCATCGTATATACGCGCCCTCTTCTCGGTGGAGTCCTCCTCCTCCTCGTAGTCCCACGGGTCGACGTCACTCTCCTCCACTTCTGCCTTCAACTGCTCCACGAATGCCTCCTCGTTGCCCGACTTGGAGTTGTCCTTGTCGCTGGCTCCTCTATTCCTCCTACCCTTCTTCATGGTGGTCTCACATGCTTTCCTCCAGCGCCCCTCCGTCTTGGATACTACTTGGCGCTCCTTCGTCTCTGCCGGTGCAACGCGCTTCTCGGGTGCGGTGGGTATGACAAGCTTCGATGTTGCGGTGTCCTCGAGCACCGATGTGGATGGATCCAGGCGTGGTTGGACACGTCGTGGTGCCTCAAATGGCTGCCGGCAGGCACGAACGATGTTGCAATGAGCAGGTGATGCTGGACGGTCAGCCAGATGCAAGGATCTGCCACTGCCACGGCACAGTTCCATCGTGCGCGAGGAAGTTGTTCGAAAATGCGCGATGGCGGGTACACGGAGTTGGGTGCCGGTCCTATTAGGGGCGCCAGGAGCATGTCATAGTGCTACATCGTAAAATATCTACGTATTGGGAGTGTTTTCACGTAACAAATCACAAAATGCGCCGTGTGGAAGCGTCGGGAAGTGTCCAGTGCATGTCTATCGACGTGGAGTTGAACGTTTCAGCATGTTGTGTCCTTGCAGCAGTTGTGCATGTCATGACAACCCCTTGAGAACGCACACACACTGGACGTGTAGCCCGTAATCACTTCCTTCCTCGTAGTCCCGCCCGTCGCCTTTTTCCACGGGATACTAGACGGCACGCGCCGAAGCCCCCGCTGAAGAAACAGTGGTCTTGTATAAGACTGTACCATGGACTGGACTCTTTGACCATTCTCCCCCTCCCATCACTTTCTTCTTCCTCATGCCCCCACCTTCCTCCATATGCATTAGCCATGGATACCCAAAGGAGAGGCAGATCGATCATGCGCGTGGAGAGAAAGGATATAGCATGTTGCCTTGGACTTCCTACTCAACCAGCTGCTCATCCCCCCCTCGCATAGAGACCCAATATCTCCTAGAAATGGCGTTGAATATTCCAGCAGGATGGGGCTCCACCCGCTCCCGGTACAGTATTCTTCTTCTTCTCTGTTTTCTTCTTCTGTGTCTACTTCTTATTCTTCTTCTTATTACTATGCTACATATTCCAGGGTGGCCATGGACCCTCAAAGCAGCACGATGGCGGCGGCGCTTAATGTTCCAGCAGGCCAGGGCTCCTCCCAGTATAGTCTTCTTCTTCTATGTCTACTTCTTATTCTTCTTCGTATTACTATGCTACATATTCCAGGGCGGCCGTGGACCCTGAAAGTAGCACGATGGCGGCAGCGGCACTAAATGTTCCAACAGGCCAGGGATCCTCCCGATACAGTCTTCTTCTTCTATGTCTACTTATTCTTCTTCTTATTACTATGCTACATATTCTAGGGCGGCCGTGGACCCTAAAAGCAGCACGATGGCGGTGGCGGCGCTGAATGTTCCAGCAGACCAGGGCTCCTCCCGGTACAGTCTTCTTCTTCTCTTTTTTCTTCTTCTTCTTCAATGTCTACTTCTTATTCTTACTATTACTCTGCTACATATTCCAGGGCGGCCGTGGACGCTAAAACAGGCATGATGGTGGTGGCAGCGCTGAGTGTTCTAGTAGGCCAGGGCTCCTCCCGGTATAGTCTTCTTCTTCTCTGTTTTCTTCTTCTGCTATGTCTACTTCGTCTTATTCTTCTTATTCTTACTCTGCTACATATTCCAGGGCGGTCATGGATCCTGAAACCAACATGATGGTGGCGGCATCGCAGGACCCATTCATCCCTGTTCCCCGGCTCAGCGAGGTAGGAAATCCCCACATGCATTTGGTTTTATTTTTGAGATTCTAAATGTGGAAATATTATCGTGTCTCCCTGCAAGTAGCCTCCAAGTAGGGAGCACACTCAATCTTCGTAGACACATTTGGGGTTTTTGTGACTTGAATATTGTGCTTCCCTAGAACATGCAGTGCAATTATAGAGTACCTATTTTAAATAACATGAACGATGCAGCAAGCGAAGGCCGATTGCCATGACAAAGTGGCCGCGATCAATGCCGAGATAGACAACCAACTGCAGGTTGCACGCTCCCTAACCTAGGCTAATGATCGCCTACGAAGGCATTTGTCTCTGTAGAAGGAGATCACGCTTGATTTTTCACTTAACATCAAGAGGCTCGAAGTAGAGCGTGATGAGCTGCAGAGGGTGATCGACGAGCTGTAGAAGTTGATCGCACACAGCTTGTCCAAACAAGAACTGGCCATCAACTTAATTACGAAGCTCTTGTGTGCCAAGAATAATCTCCAGAATAGATGTATCCTCCTGCTGAACGAAGCCACCAAGACACGCAGAGAACGCATCATCGAAGCAAAGGCTGTCGTCGAAGCCTAGAATGACAGGGACCGTTGCCTGGATGCATTGAGATAGATGAAGGAGGACATGGGCCGAGGTCTCACCATGCCCAAGGGTCCAAACAAGGAGAACAGGGAGCTGACAGCAATGCCCAATTCAGATTCCAAGTAGAGGGGGCAAGAATCTCAGTTCATCCTCTGCTGCTTTTGTAATTTATATATGTCGTGCAATTAAGTAATCTTGGAGCAACTCCTTATTTCTCTGTTTATCTTACTTGCCTGTCAACTGAATTATGGGTTTATTTTCTCATGAATGGTCATCACCCTTTCTTTCCATTATGTATCTGAGCTTGGAATTAGATTATGACTATGCCACTACTATTTGGTTACATTGGAAAAACACACAACACCCTTAGTTGGATATAGTCCCACGTTGCTTTGAAATTGAAATTAGGACTATGTCACTACTTTATCCTGTTGAATTGGGGAAAAAGGCTATATTGCTTTGAAATTGAAATTAGGACTATGCCACTACTTTATCCTGTTGAATTGGAAAAATGGCTATATTGCTCTGTCATAGAAATTAGAAATATACCACTAGTTTATCTTGTTGAATTGGGAAAATCCTATATTGCTCTGACATTATTTCTGGAATTAGGACTATGCCACTAGTAGATTCTATTAAATTTTGAACAATCCTTGATTGCTCTGTCCTTCAAATTATGACTTTGACACTAGTTAATTGTTTAAATTATGGAAACTAATCACATATTTTTGTTGCAACAGAACAGGCGAAAGCTCAAACCAGAAATGCCGACCTGGCTAAAGGACAAGATGGCTATCCAAATGGAGAAGCAGAATTTTCAGAAGGTGTCCCATGACCGCATGAGAGAAGAAGTCGCCATCCTTTATGACAAGTGCCACAATCTGAAGGTGGACATCGCCGGCTGGAAGGAACTTCACGAGAAAAGTATCGCCTCGGCACGTGTGAAGGCGGACATCATAAAGGATCTCATGGTGGATAATATTAAGCTTATTGATAAGCTTGTCACTTCCCAGATGGAGCACTTGAACCAGCGGGAGTCACACGTCCAAGTACTTAGGGAGCAGGTAAAAACCAAAGCGGACCTGATAAAACAAACCCTCGAACTGGAGCTTCTCAGGAAGGAAAACGAGCATCTCCGTGCCAGGCTCAGTGCAAACTATAAGTTCCCCTGTAGTTTGCAAACTATGTGTTCTGACGGACCAAATCATGTTTTATCCATGTAGTAGTGATTTTATAAACGTGGACCGCTCTCTATGCAAACTATGCTTTCTTCTGAAAGGTTATTTTGCTCAAGGATTGAGTTTGGATTAGTCAAGATATCAAAATTGCAAGTCTTATAGTTAACTAGTTTCAGATATTGCCATGGCAATTATTCATCTAAAATTTCCTTAATCGTCTATAGCTTGTCCTTGTTCACCTCGCGCTCCTTCTTCAGATCCTTCAACAGATCCGCAATGCAGTACTCTAGCTTCTTATTCTCTTCCATGAGCTGATCCCTCTCCTTTTCTACCTTCTGAATCTTCCGTGCAGTTCCCACCACCAATCTCCCATTGATTGTGTCATTTACTTCTGACCGCAAATGCTTGATTTCCTGTTCCAGCTCCTTATTTCCTACCAAGAGCTTGTAATTTTTTGCAGCTGCATCACGGGCATCTGTAAATCTCCTCGACCTTTCGAGCTCATACATATCCCACAACTAAGCCAAACATTTCTTAAGTGCGTCTGGCCACTCAAGATCCACCCACTCTACTTGTTTACACACCGGTCCAACCTAAAAACACACGGGACCTAATTATCAACATAACACTACACAATTTTCTTCATGTCGCCATTGTATCTCAGTTTTAGCCCATGGTCACATGGTACTTCCCAATCAATATCTAGGCCCTCCCAATCGGGGTCGTAGATCGTGAGTGGTACCTATAAGGGAATGAAAAGCTAGAAATAAACACGATTGCATGCACATTTCAAGTCTAGGGTTGAGGTAATTACCAATGCCTAACCATTGCCGAGAAAATAGAGAAACTCACATCAAGGAGGGAAGACTCGATGTCAGAGAGAAACTTGTCACTGCTCGACTGGTTTTCCTCATTGTTCCAGGGCGGCATGGCGAATGCGGTTGTAGCGACATGGCATCAGCGGTGACGAGAGAGAGAGAAGGGTAGTGAGTGGAGAAAGAAGGAGTGGGGAAAGTGAAGTGCGTCAACGTTGCAACATTGACTAATTTGGCATGCTAAAATGGTTTAATTGATACAATGTCCTGTGGCTGGATTACTATCTCATATCTAATAGTTTTTATCTTCCTTCATTTTAATTTATAATATTAATCATGTACTTCCTCCTTCCCAATATGTTTGACTTATAGCAACACACAAAATCTTATGTACCGAATAATATAGGATTATGGTTTATGGTTTAGGGTCTAATGAACTGTTTATTGTACTAACCCCTTAACCCTTATTCCTAAATCCTAGACATGTCCGTCCAATAGATCACTGTCTCCTACTTAGTAAGTTTTTTTTCCTAAACCCTATGCCCGTTCATCCATGATAGTACTTCCTTCTAAGTGACAGATAGTTATCCAGCGATTAGTCAAATTACTGATCCCACAAAGCATTATATTACATCATAATCATGTCAACTACAAGGTACTTATATATCACCTTATTCATGATGGTTTCAATGAATGATATGTCCTAAAATCCCAATAGCTCACAACACATTATATTACAATCTCTCAACAATCATAATCTCATAAACAAATATATCACATCATCTCAGCAAACATAATCATGTCAACTACAATGTACTTGTGTCCTATTACAACAACGATGCTTTCATCGAGTGATATGTCCAAAAATCTCAACAACTCACAGAACATCAGATTGCAATATCTGAACAAACACGACCACATCAACATAGTTTCAAAGCAACAACAATCTTTGTTACAAATACAGGCAGGGGAGCCCTGTGGTCTATCTGACAAGCCCTGGGTAGCAGATCTCATCAGATCTGATCAACGTCTATCGCCTCGTTCTGTTCAGCCACAACAGGGGCCTCTACATCCACTACAACCTAACCAACAACATCAGAAATGGTAGCCAGGAAGAACACCTTCCTGGTTTGCTTCATTCGTTTCATAATCTACATCAGATCATCGGTATCCAAAACCTCTATGAACTCCTGCTTCTAATGATACCACCACAGGTGTCGTGCCATCTGCTTAGGGCCAATAATGATTTTCTTACTAATCATCTCTCTCAGTTCAACAAGAGTTATGTTTTTAGAATCAATAGGTCTCTCCATAGTACATGACGTAATTGGCTTATTAACTCCGCCATCCAGTTTTGCTGTTATGAATCCACCTCTAGGTGTATATTGAACTTAGCTTGATCGGCATTCGGTGGTCTGTCAACTCAAGTAGCAGAAGCTCTGGCTACAAGATCTCTAGTATCTGCATACATATCATCAATCATCGCTTCAACTTTCACCTAACGATCAGCTGCACAACACTCCCAAAGCATCTGAAGCTCATGGGAGTGCTCAATTTGCACATAGGTATCACTCATGTTATGCCACACCAATTTTGCCCTCTGTCTGGATCCCCAAGGAATTCTAGAATGAAGCATATATATCAGCTGCGAAACAGACACAACCTCTTTGTAGTTGACAAGCAGACGCACATCCTGCCCAAACACAACCCTCTCGCAACCAAAGTCTAGTTTTGAAGTGTACTGGCGGACATGAACCGTGAACTCGTATAGGTCCGTTGCATCGAAGTTGTTCCTAATTTGATTAAAAAGGGGACCTTTCAGTTCATTCGACAGTACTTTGCAGTAACTAGTCTACTTGCAAGAGAAGGCACAGAAAAGAAAAATTCACCTCTCTCTCTTCTCCCTGGTGGTTTTCTTTGATATCTAGGTTGCACGACCCCGCACTGCAACCGAACACTCCGTCGTCGTCCTAGCTTTTCTCTTCAACCCGCTGCTCGTAGGTACCCTGTTAGCAGACTTTTGGATGACCTCCTCGCTAACTTGGGCTACATACCCCGCCGCTGCTTCGCTTTTCTAGTGTTGTGCCCAAGACGCTGGCTCCGACGAAGCCGAATCAGTTGCCGACATAGCTACCACCTTGGCCTCGCTTGACATTTCGTCGCCGGATTCAGTGTGTGGGGGGTAGGGAGGGGGAGGGGGCAGGAAGAAAAACGACCGTCATCGCAGCTGAATCGGATTCAGTGTAGGGGAGAGAAAAAGGACCACCGCCGCCGCCGGATTCAGTGTCGGGGGTTAGGAAAGTACATAAATGGATTTTCCCGTGTGGCACGTGGACGGTGACTTAGAAGGGGCACAGCAGGGGCACGGCAGGTACTAATGTAACGGAATATCCTGACATAACGGCTAAGATTTGAAAATATTTGGTTTGGCCACCATTCACTCAAAATGCTCCTCTCGGTAATTACCCCTCCAACTTTTCGAATTGTGGTGATTACACGCAACTCGGACCCCGCGATGCCTTCGCCTATGAACTTTTGAGCCGCAAAGTAGTATTCCCGTGATGACCGCACTCGCCTTCGTGGATTTCTCGTAGGATCTCCACTCCTTCTGGAGAAACACATCGCTGAAAATCCCTAGAAACACTCCGCTTATAGATCTCACCATTTATTACTATTGTATAGGCTTTTGCTCGTCGGACGATCTGCCGGCTCAGGACTTCGTCTTCAGGTAATCTTCCATCTATCAGGAAATCCAGATAGGGTTTTGTCCATCTAGGAATTACAGCCATAACTTCTATTAGAGGTGAGTCGGATTTCGTCGGAGAGTCCTCATCAACTCCTATCATGGAGGGGACCTTTAAATGCTCTAAAAGCACCATCTAGGACTTGTTTTCGCGTAGAGCCTATTCTTGATAAAGCATATGATTCCTCATTTTCTGCTTGAGGGATGTTGTACTTCAAAACCCTCGAACGATTTCGATAATTCATCCACGAAAGCTTTGTAGGCTACCATATGTTTGTTTGCATTGAAGATATCGGATACTTGCTGAGCAACTAAATCCGAGTCTCTATAACACATGAGTCTTGTTACGCCAATGTTTTTGGCCTTGCGTATTCCATGTAACAATGCTTCATACTCGGCAATATTGTTGGTTGCCATGAAGTGTATTTGTAACACATAGAACAGCTTGTCTCCTTGGGATGAATTCAGCACCACGCCATCCCCCGAGCCTCCTCGTGCTTTTGATCCATCAAAATGAAGGGTCCAAAATCCTAAGTCTGCAGGACTTGTGTTTTCTGTTGTCCCTGTCCAATCAGCGACGAAATCGGCAAGTATTTGGGACTTGATTGTTCTATGTGGCTTGTACTCTATGTCGAAAGCTACAAGATCTATTACCCACTTTGCGACATGTCCTGTGGCGTTGTTGTTGTTGATTATATCTCGCAGGGGAGCAGTACTCACCACTGTGATCTTGTGCTCTTGAAAGTAGTGTCGTAGCTTTCTGGAGGTGAAAAACACTCCATAGGCTAGCTTTTGATGGTGTGGATACCGTTGTTTTGACTCTGTTAGAATCTCACTCGGGTAGTAAGTTGGACGTTGCACCTTATGCTCATAGCCTTCTTCCTCACGTTCCACTAATGTTACCACACTTATGATTTTGTTAGTCGATGCGATGTAAAGCAACATAGGCTCCTAAGGCTCTGGTGCTGCGAGGATTGGTGGGTTCGAAAGCAGGTCTTTCAAACTTTGTAAAGCAGCATCAGCTTCATGGGTCCAGACAAATTTGTCGGTTTTCTTCAAGAGTTTGTATAAAGGCGTGGCTCTTTCATCGAGCCGCCTGACGAACCAGCTCACTGCTGTGATGCAACCAGTGAGGCGTTGCACGTCCTTCAGGCAAGTCGGCCTGGTAATGTTGAGTATAGCCTTAATTTTGTCCCGGTTCACCTCTATGCCTCTTTCAGACACGATGAAACCTAACAATTTTCCGGCTGGAATTCCAAAGAAACACTTCTTCGGATTTAGCATTATGTTGAATTTCCGTAGACTAGCAAATGTTTCCTCTAAGTCGGAAATAAGTGTTTCCTTCTTTTTGGACATCACTGCTATATTGTCTACATATACATGGACATTGCGTCCTATTTGATCGTTAAGGCAACGCTGCATTGTGCGTTGATACGTAGCTCCTACGTTCTTTAAGCCAAAAGGCATAGTTTTGTAGCAGAAGGTTCCGAAAGATGTGACGAAAGACGTCTTTAGTTGATCCAGTTCTTTCATCGGTATTTGGTGATATCCGTAATATGCATCTAAAAAACAGAGTAATTCCAACCCTGCCGTTGAGTAGATAGCTTGATCAATTTTGGGCCGTGGGAACGGATATTTGGGACAAGCCTTTTTCAAGGCAGATTAGTCAATGCACATCCTTAAATCAATAGTGTCCTTTTTATGGACGAGTACATGATTTTACACCCATTCAGCATGGATTACATGTGCGATAAATCCGGCTAACTCTAGTCGGGCTAATTATTTGGCTATTGCTTTGCACTTTTCATCACCAAACCGTCGTAAGGACTGTTTGATGGGTTTAGCATCAGGGTATACATTGAGAGAGTGCTCGGCAAGTTCCCTAGGTACTCTAGTCATGTCAGAAGGCTGGCATGCGAAGATATCACTATTAGCTTTGAGGAACTCGACGAGCACGCTTTCCTATGCGCGGTCTAAGCCTACCCCTACATTCGTCATCTTGGAGGGATCATCTTCCTTCAGGAACATCTTCTTCGTCTCTTCCGACACCTTGAACTACATGCTTGGCTTCAGCACCTCATTCTTCGTAGTGGGCATCTCGGATGGGTCGATGGTCTTCATGATCTCATGGAACTCCTAGGCGTGCAGCACGACTTCGGCAAAGGCAGCAGATCCTTTGTCCTACTCTCGCGCCTTCTTTGGATTTCCCCAAATGGTGATTGCGCCCTTTGGACCTGGAAGTTTTATCATGTTGTAAATGTAACATGGATGAGCCATGAACCCCTAGTAAGCCAGATGTCCGGAGATGGTGTTGTAAGCACTTTTGAACGGTACCACCTCAAAAGAGAGTGGCTCGATCTGATAACTGTCTCGGGTTCCGAATGTTACGTCTAGTGTAATATCACCTAGAGAATCCGCCTGTCTCCTTGGTACAATGTCATGGAAAGTTACACTACTTTAACTCAACTGGCTCTCATGGATCTTCATGCGGTGGAGCGTTTCAATGTAGAGAATGTTAATTTTGCTGCCACCGTCCATGAGAGTTTTAGAGAACTCATAGCCATCAATAAGAGGATTGAAGACCCGAGGGTACTTTCCCCGATGATGTGTTTTCCTCGGGTGATCTGAGCGGTCAAAGGTGATGGTTACATCCGACCAATCCAGGAATTGGGAGATAGCCGGAACCGTGGCATTGAGCTCATAGAGAACCACCTTATTTACCTTAGTCGGCTGAGTCCCAAGGGAGCAGACGTATGTGTCTTTCTTTGTGGGATAATCCTTCTTTCCATCCGACTTGGGTTGTGCGGAGTCCGCTTATTCCATGTCGGAATCTTCCTTGGGCTCCTTGCCTTTCTCAGAATTTTTCTTTCCTTTTTGTCGCTTGGCCCTATAGCCAGCGGATTCGTCTTTCTTGATGTTGTCATTGAAACGACACTCGACATTTGTGTGGGTAGAGCCTCCGTTACTATCCAAGTGATGCACGCGGGGATTATTGGCAATGTCGGCCCAGGTATAGGTTCTTCCACGTTGCTCATCTCCTCTGCCCTGGATTTGGAAGTTCCGCGGCCTCGTCCCCAGCCGCCTCCGCGCCCTCCTCATCCTCCGGATCCGAATGTTGTGTTAACCGTTGTGTTGCCGGGAGCCGGTTTATCTTTCGAGGTGTTCTTGTGCTTCTGAGTTTGTGGCTTCTGTTGCTTGGCCGTGTTTGGGTTGGCCAGAATATTCAGCAGTCCTTCTGAATCGTCATCGGCGTCGGCATATTTGCTCTCCATTTCGATCATCTCTCCCAAATTTGTAACGTGGTCACTCTTTAGCCTGTGACACAAAAGTCTGACTGGGAGTCCTGCAATGAAAGCTTCAATCGCAGTTAGATCATTTACTCCCTCGCAGGAGTTTTTTGTGTCGATCCAGCGTCCGAGGTATTCCTAGCAGGTTTCTCTGGGTAGTTGATTGCAACGCTGGAAGTCTACGACTATGCAGGGCCTCCTGTATGTTCCCTCAAAGTTTGAAAAGAAGGAACTTTGCATGTCATACCAGTAATGAATTGAATTCTCTGGAAGTTTATTGAGCCATGACTGGGTCGTCTTCCTCAGCATAAGCGGGAGATATCGGACTGCGACCAGGCTGTTTCCTCCTTTGACGATGCAGCAGGCCTGGAAAAAATCTTGAAGCCATGTATTTGGCTGAGCTGCACCATCGTAGGGTTGGATGTGTTTGGCGATACCAAAATCAACCGGAAATTAGGTTCGACGGATGCGTGGGCTAAAGCACTTGGGTCCCATGTACACGTCCTCTTCCTAGTACCACCATGCCTCTACGTTTGACTCAATGTGATGGTGAGTGTCGTTTGGCGAGAGATATCTACGCCTTGGAGGCTCGTGGCTTCTGCGCGACGGAGTCGGATTTCTGCTTCTCCTTTCACCATTGACACCTCTACCTCTTCGGCTTCCATGGATGCGATGAGATCCTTCATGGTCGCTGTCTGGAGGTGATGGTGGCCCTGGTGGATTGTTTCCGGTTGGGTTATGCGGTGGTGGTGGAGCCTCATTATGATGACTCCGAGGTTGGTTTCTCCGGGCCCCGTCCCTACTAGATTCAGGACGGTCCGGATCATCTCTTCATTCATCGTTACCAGTCGAACAGCTTGGGGGTGGCATTCTTAGCCGATCCTGTTCTTGTTGGTGACGCACTTCTGGATCTTCTCTGTGGCGATTGTTCTGCCGATTATGGCCCTGATGAGGCACCATTGCCCTGATAGCATCTTCGGACGCAGCCGAAATAACTCTCAACCAGTCGTGTGCGGGCCTGCGATGATGACCGTTTGATCCGGTGCTTGAATTTTCTTCTTCTCCCCGGGGATGATAACGTTGATCCGTATCCCTGCGAGGTCTTTCGTCAACGCTTTGGTCGGATCCAATGTGGCAAAATTCCAACTTTCAGACCAGCTTGCGACTGAATGACGCGGTTGTCTTCTGCTATTTCAATCCTTTGTCCAGCAACGCAACGCATTGCTAGACTTGCTCTGGAGACTAATTATTGGCGAGGATATCCCAAGCCACTGCAACATTCTCTAATGGCGTGTTGTAGACTCGAATCTTCTCTCCAGATTTTTTGTCGAATAAATCTTTGTGGATATCTGGGTTCCTATTAGCAAGAACCGGACCTTCCCTTGTCTTGTTTGGTAGTCGCTTGAAATCTGACTGGTATTTGGCAGGATCGTTGTCTAACTGTTGTTTGAGCTCGACGATGCACGCAGCTTCCTCGAGTAAAAACAGGCGATGCTTTTCCAGGTCCTCGACCCTTTTCTCCAGTGCATCCAGAGTGAGATCCGAAGCAGTTGGGATTGGTATCGTGAGAGTGTCTCCGTAAATTTCACATGCACCCTTGGTGACAACGTGTCCATCTACATGAGGGTCAATCGGTGTGGGATTAATCGGATCTCCATCCTAATTCTCCATCTCGATCTCTTCGTCAACTTTTTCTTTGTTGGTTTCCTCAACGTCTGGCTTTGCCGATGTCAGATTTTTCTTCTTCTTATTTTTCTTCTTCTTTGACCGCCCAGTAGCCTTAACGTGCGTACCGGTGACAAAGACGGCTTTCGGTCCGGTACCGGGAGATAAACTTCCGTCAGTACTTTCCGTAGTAGTTGGCTTCTGGACCTCGGATGAATCTCCGGTGTCCATATCATCTTGCAAGGTGTAGTCTTCATCCATGATATCGTATGGACACGGAGGAGTTTCCGGCTCACCTTGTATTGGTTTGGAAGCGTATTATTCTTCATATGCCTCCATCTCCCTCTCGAAGTCTCGAAGTTCCTGCGGCGTTATTGACTCCTGAGGGGAATCAGGTAAGTCGGCGTTTTCCTTGATTGCGTCGAGAACTGAATCGTTTCCGTCTCCAGCATCGACGGAGTCGGATCCAGATCTCACATGGTATACAAAGCAGCGCTTCTTCTTGTTCATGTTCTGAAGGTAGTGACACAGCTGGGTTTCCGCCTCTGCCATCTCAAATCTCTCCTTGATATCGGTGATTACTTCATAATCGATGTAGGGGTGTTTCATCATCTTCTTTATCCAGTGCCTTAAGAGTGTTTTTTTATGCTCCGGCGTTAGTAGGACCAGATCCAAAGCGGATATACTCCTTGTCCGTGTATCCAATCTCAACGGGGAGATCTGATCCGGATTTTTCTTCCACAACTTCTTCCACTACACGAGTGGGCTGGGTCGGTTTAGGTTTTTCCAGGATCTTGAACTCTTCCTCCTCTGTGGACAGAGCAGATCCGGATTGTTCTTCCGCCATGGTCATCACCTCAAGGGTGGGTTGGGAGGGTTCAGCGAAACCGAGGTAGATATCGATCTCGCCGTTGGACATGATTGTGTAGGTTGTCATGGGCTTGCTAGCCGGAATCCATGTCTCGTCGAGAAGAACGAGAGGGACATCACTGGCATAGACCACATGACCCATAGCGATTGTTTCGCTAATTCCTGCATGCGTAGATTCTGCCTGGAATGAGGCTCCAAATGTCACCCGTCCCACGGTGGGCGCCAACTGTCATCGGATTGTCGACAAGTACGCCATAGGGGGTCCTGGAGGCGTTGAGAAGATGCGGTGTCAGACGTCGGATGTTCCGGGAACGGTGAGCACAAGTTTACCAATGTAACACCCCAGTTTAGTTAATACTAATTAGGGTTAGTTTATGCATCATGTATTTTCGCTAAGACAAATAATGCAAAGTAAAACAAATGTAAAACCCCTAAACCCTACTTTTTCCCCCTCTCTTGTAAATCAATTCAAAAGGGTGTTGAATTTTGAAAATTACAAAGGTGTGGATCCCAAATAGTATAGAGGACTCCTAAGTGTTCCAAAACTATTTGCAAACCTCTGGTATTTTTGGAATATTCAAAAACAGAATTGAGTTGAAAATACAAAGAGAAATGAGAGAAGAGAAACAGGAAAATGTTTCAGGAGAAAAAAACAAGTCAAAGAGCAAACAGGCCGAAGGCCATCTACCCTTCCCTCTCCCTGCCGCTCAGTGCGCCACAACGCGGTCCAAACCAGCCTAGCCCGCCTCCTGTTTCGTCGTCTTCCTCCCGGTCGCAAGCTGCTGCGTGCCCGAGCGCTCGCCGTCGATCTCTTGACAATGCACGCCGCCGCCCGCCGTCTTTTGGAGGGTATAAGACCCAGCACTGGACGTCTCTCTTCCCCTGATCCCCTCTTTCCCTCTTGCAACTTCTCTCTCCCGGTTTTCCCCATCAGAGCCTCACCTTCTCGGTCCCCCCCTCGCCAAACAAATCGAGCCGTGTTCCTGGAATCGCCGAGAATCGACGTCTCCGTATGCGTCAGTCGTCCTCGAGCGGCCCTGAGTCATCCTCCCTACATCAACTTGTTTCAGCCACCGCTGCTTGCGTCCATGGCATCGCCCATCCTGGTGAGCTCCTCCCGCTAAACTGATTGCCGCTGCGCATGTCCGGCCAGAGAGCCAAGCGCTCGCGCGCGATCGTGGAGTGCAGCATGGCCTTAATTTGTTTACTAACTCGTTTTGTGAATCATTTCTTTTAAGTGGATAGAGTCAGTTGTCCTGTACCGTGGTATGCTAATCTAAATCACTGTACATACACGTATTTGAAGTTTCACCCACAGAATATTTCTATTCCATCAGAGTACCAATCCGGTCAGTTTGTGAATACATACATCCACTACGGCCATGTCCATCTCTTCAGAACGTTATTTTTTTCTATTGTGCACGTCTTGCCAAGCTGAGCCATATAATTCGAATTTCAACAACAACCTAAAAGATGAGAGTGTTCACTGCTGCCAATGTTCAGATCATTATAAGAAAAACTATATATTATATCCTAGAAAAACGACCAGATTAGCCTACTTACTAAACTAGATCCAGTGCCATGTCTTCTCGTGTACTTCTGCACATACCGAAGATCTCAGCTAAGTGATATTTAATGAAGTTACCGAGACTAGTTTAGAGAGTTCAAAAGTCCAATTTCGTACTGTTGTTTTTCCGTTCTCAGGGAATGTCTGGATCTTGTAAATAACATAACTAATACATACTAACTCTGAAAAATACAAATAATATATCAAAATGTTCAGAAAAATGAGATTTACCTCTTTAAGCTATAATCATCCATTGATAATCAACTTACATGACAAGTTTAATTAGAGAACCAAATAAACCCTCACAGGTGCTTACGGAGTTTCCCCGGCTTAGTGTTTATAGCCCTCGGAACCCCGATTAAACTGTCGAGCATGTTTTAGGGTTTCAATTCAATACAATTTAACTTGTCATATCATCATACTTGCTTGAGCATTGCATCAATGTCATGTGTTTATTGTTTCCCTTTCTTTTCCGGTGTTTGGTTCTTCGCGATAGAATACGATATCGAGATCGAGATCGAAGCCCGAGGTCAACACCATCGAAGATCGAAGATCGAAGAACAATACTTTACCAACTATAACAAGTCAAGTACAAGGCTTCTGAAGATCTGCTTATCCGTTATCAACTGGCAAAGGCAAACATAGCCCCACCATGATATAATCCTATGATTTCGAAAGGATTTCAATTCTGCCATGTTGCATACGATTCTACCGTGGTCTTTTATTGATAGATAGAGTGTCCTATCTATTGTATTACTCCCTTGAGCTTATATTACCTGATCCACTGCTCCTAGCGTAACTAGGTTTGGCTTGTGTGCACTGCTAGAGCTTGTTCCATGTCTTGCTTAGCCATGCATAGCTGTTGAGTCTGGTCCATCCAGATGATGTATCAGATGCAGAGAATCTAGTATGACAGGAGAACGTGATGAGAGGGATCAGAGGTGATATGAGATTAAACATGCTAAGGCTTGTATGGGAGGCCACGGTGGGATGTGGTTTTTCTAGTCCCATGCTCGCCACCACTAGGAACCGAGTTCTTGCCTTTGGAACCGAGATGAGCGTACAGCCACACGGGGCTTGGGAACCCCTCGCCTGATTAACTTGCCTAGTAGATTCCATGAGTCACATAGTTCGGGCGTTCCATTCGACATGCGCATTGAAAACCTTTTGAAATATTTGTCGGGTGAAGGTGCATCATAACAGGTAGGTAAGCGTGGCCGGGGTTGCTTGGGGTCGATGGAGCCCCTGGTGAACCAACATCGCCTCACATATTTAAGTACCAGCTTCGGGATTTGACCCGTTACGGCGGAACCATACTTATTGCGTGACTCATGGTCTCGGCGAAAGCAAGGTAAAGGTCGTGGCCAACCACCCTCTGCCGGCCTTCCAAGGAAGAGGGCTAATGTACTGGCATTAAGAGTCGGTTGGTACATGTGGGTAAAGTTGTACACCCCTGCAGGGTTAAATCTTTTCGAAAAGACGTGTTCACGGTTATGAACGCTTGGTGCCCAGATTCTAAGATCATAGAGAACTTTAACCTAATCGTAAAACTTGGCAGATCAACGTGTGATTAAGGGTGCTTCCTCATGGGTACGAGGGGGTGATCCCAGTTCAGGAGATGATGATGATTCGGTGGATATCAAAAGATGATGATCAATACTTTGGAGATGTCGCTCTCTTATCCCATTTTAAAATATTCTGACTAGACGAGCTTCTTCTCCCTATTGTCTTATAAACAAAAGTGGTTTTATGCAAAACAACTCCACCAGCCATAAGTCTTGCGGAGTACACCCTGTACTCACCCTTGCTTTGTTGATACTTTTGGCAGAGTAAGTGTTCACCTAAAGACGAGTTTCGTACTACATCGACATCAACGAGTAGCTTGGGGTTCCCGGCCGGCAGCCTGGAATCTATGGGCTGGGACGTCATCGTTATGCTTCAGGCCTCTTAGGCCATTTGTTAAGTTTGCTATACTTAATAGCATAATTTGCCTTCCGTTGTTTGATGTTTGTGGTCAGTGACCTCTGCTTGTAATAATTTGGTTCTCTGCTCAGTTATGAGCTTGATGTAATAAACTTTGTGCCGTAGGGTCACTGCCGTGTTACCGATTCTTCACTGGATATTCTCGAGCTCAAGGTTAAGCTTATTTCAGACAGAGGACTGGGATTTGTTTAGCCCTGATCCCGGGGGTGTCACAACCTAGGTTCAGATCCGACTGCGGTGATCGGATCCTACTCCTGCTAGCAACCCAGTAATATATCAGTGATATCCAGATGCTACAATGGATTACAAGAGAGGTTTGCCTATGCGATTAGGTTGTGGTATTGTTCCCTAAAGGCTCCCATCGGGCTGATTTATATAGTCACCGGGACCTAGGGTTACAGGAGAGACCTATCCGGCTACGTTACAGACTCGGTAAGTAGATACATCTTGGACTACAAGTAATACTACAGGCCTAAGTCGGTAACTCCTATGGGCCTTGTCATAGCCGGAAGTGGCTCCTCCTCTTTCTCTGACTAGGTTGCCAGTGAAGCAAATCTCTAACCTGTTGGTAGGCCACCCTGATCAGTGAGTCATGTGAGTATACCCGAAAAGTATATCCCCAACACAATGGCATGATCACGTTCCTTGATGAGTTTATTAATGATTTGATCATTTGCCTCATCGAGGCCTTCAAGTTTTATTTCAAGGGACATCCTAGTCTCGTGTTCTTCTTCTTGAGCATTATTTAGTGCCTACACCTTAATCATATGCTCTCTTCCTAGTTTACATCTTTCATCAAGAAGCTATTGTGTCTGATAAAGTTGACTCAAGAGGTTCACAAAATGCTTCTTGTGTTCTGTAGCACCCCAGGTAAATCCGCTACTAGAAAATCGCATGTTAAATAAAACTTTGTGCATCATCATGGCATCATGCATCTTTGGCTCTCAGAATATTTTAACTAAAAACTATTTTGTCTGAAACAATACCTCTTCTCTTATTTCAAAACAAGTCTTATAGTTATTTGTTAAACTATTTGCTAAAAATATTTAAAACAAAACAAATAGAATATTTTTATAAACAAATAATAAACCTAAATCTAGACCTAAATCGGCCAGGCCCAAAAGGCCCAATCGGCTGAACCCTAACCCTAACACCCTAGCCACCAAACCCTAGACCACCTAGTCCTACCCACCCTGCCGCCGCCACCCACCCGGTTGCACCCCACCACCCCCGGCTAAACCAAACCCCACACGCACTCCTACACGCTACACCGAACTGAACCCACCCCTTCCTGGCCTCTCCTCAGTCCCCACCGACACCACCAACCCAACCTCCCTGATTCCCTGGTCCCACCACGCCCCGATCAAACCCCAAGCCGCGCCTCTCTCGCCCGATTCCTCCTGCAACCCCGTCGCCTCCCTCCTCTATTTTCCCCATCCCGCCGCCGTGCTCCCCTTTCCCTATTGCCAAGCCGTCTCGGCCATCGTCTTCTCTAGGAGCACCCAGGCCTGCCCCGGCCGACGAGCCTCCGCCACAGCTACCTCCTCCCGCGAGGCCCTGCAGTGCCCCTTCCCCTGCTCGCGAGCCCTGCTGCCAGGGACGCAAGCTCCCATCCCCATCTCTGCCCCTGCATAGGTCGTCGGCTCGCCCGTGCCTATGTCCTCTTCGGCCGAACCTGCGCTGCCGCTCGTTCCTGTCGAGCCCTTGCTTCACCGCCGGTCGGCCACCCTCTCCTGAACTCCACCAACTCCCGCTGCGAGCACGTCTCCCTCTGCCGGCCTCACCCGCGTCGTCGGGCCGCCTCATTCTCGAGCACAGTGCCCAGCGCCCGTCACCGCAGCAGCGCTCCTCCGTCTGCCTCGACCTCGCCCTACAGCCGCCGTCGCCCTTGTATTGTCCATGCCATGCGTTCCCGTCCTCCTTCGTGTGTGCGCCTACAAGGTCAAGCTTTGCATGCCTGTTGGTACATCGTGTTGAGGATACTGTAGGGTTTCGTAGCATGGAAAACAAAAAATTTCTACCGCATACAAACAAAACAAGCCAAGATCTATCTACTAGATTGTAGCAACGAGTCGATAGAATAACTCACCCTCGAAGATTCCAAAGTGTTTAACGAGAGCGGATTCTCGTGGGTGATGTAGTCGTACTCTTTCCGATCTCAAGATCGCGTAGACGATCCTTCCGGCGCTGCGTTCCGGCAGCGCTCCTGCAGTCGGTCACACGTTCGGTACTCGACGAAGACCTTCCTCTCCCTTGTTCCAGCAGGCAGCGGAGGTTGTAGCACTCTCCTCGCGATTCCTAAGACTGGCAGGCGTGGTACCGGAAGTAGAGGGGAGATCTCGCAGGGCTTCGCCTTAAGCCGGAGCGAGTATGGTGGTGTATGAGAGAGTTCCTCGACGATCTAGAGTTTAGACACGCCGAGGAGGAGCAAGCCGGCGGCTAGGGTTTAGCTAGGCGGTTTGCCTAGGGGCCATGGCGGCTTGGTACTAGGGTTTGGAGGAGGATCTTGTGTGTCAAGGAGGAGCCCCGCCTCCTTATATAGGTGGAGGGGCCGGCGCCCAAGGGAGAGGAGTCCCTTCCCAACTCGGCTTGGGTGGGCGCCGCCGGTTGGAGGAGGGAACTCCTCCCCAACTCGGTTTCCCACTCCTCCTCCTCTTTCCAAAAATTGCCGTTTGACTTTCAAACTAGCCGTTTGACTTTTCAAACTAGGATTTGAATAATCCCTCTATTTTGAACAGCGATGACACCGAGTACATGATGCAATCATATCAACTTGATATAACACATTCATGTACCCTTCCCCCCGGAGTGCCGGACATTCCAGAACCTTCTAGAACATTCCCGATGAAAACACCGGAATCATTCTCCAACTCGGAAACGGGACTTTCCTTATATGAATCTTATTCTCCGGACCATTCCGGATCTCCTCGTGATATCCCGAATCCCATTCGAGACTCCGAACAACATTCGGACTCTTTCTCATCATTCCATAACTACTCAAACAACGTCGAATCCTTAAGTGTGTCTCCCTACGGTTCGTGAATTATGCGGACATGATCGAGACACTTCTCCGAACAATAACCAATAGAGGAATATGGAAATTCATATGGCTCCCACATATTTCTACGATTACTTTGCGATCGAATGAACCACTTACATATAATACCAATTTCCCTTTGTCTCACGATAGTTTACTTATCCGAGGTTATGATTGTCGGTATCTCTGCATACCTAGTTCAACCTCGTTACCGATAAGTACTAATTTCTCGTTCCCGTGATATGTGATCCCTTGTGAGCCAGTCACATGCTTGCAAGCTAATTCGATGACATTTCACCAAGAGGGCCCAGAGTATATCTATCCGTCATATGGATGGACAAATCCCATTCTTGATCCATGTGTTTCAACCAATACTTTCCGAACACTTAATGCCACCTTTATAGCCACCCAGTTACGGTGTGGTGTTTGATGTCATCAAAGCATCCATCCGGTAAAGGTGATATGCATGATCTCATGGTCGAAGGAATTAGGTTACTATGTATCAGAAAGCATATAGCAATTGAACTATTAAAATGACTTGATCTTTATGCTACGCTTATCTATAGGAGTATATCCACCATATCATTCTCCTAACGATATGATCTTGTTGTTAATAACATCTCAATGTTCATGATAGGGAAACCACAATCATCTATTAACCAACAAGCTAGTATTATATAGAGGCTTTACTAGGGACTTTAAATTAAGTTTACAAATCACACAAGTATTAATGTTTCCTTGTTAATACTATTATAGCATGAATGTAAAAATTTATCATAAACACAAAGATATAATAATAACTACATTTATTATTGCCTCTAGGGCATATCTCCAACAGTCTCCCACTTGCACTAGAGTCATCTAATCTAGATTACATGGTAATATATCGAACACCCATGGCAGTTTGGTGCTGGTCATGTTTTTCCCTCGGGAGAGGTTTAGTCAACGGATCCGCCACATTCAGATCTGTGTGTACTTTGCAAATCTTTATATCCCCATCTTGGATATGTTCTCGAATAGCGTGAAAACGTAGCTTGATGTGCTTCAGCTTCTTGTGTGACCTTGGTTCTTGCGCATTGGCTATGGCGCCCATGTTATCACAGTAGATAGACATTGGGTCCAGCGCACTAGGAACCACACCCAGCTCTGTAATGAACTCTTTCATCCATATCGCTTCTTGTGAAGCCTCCAAAGCAGCCATGTATTCCGATTCAGTTGAAGATCTCGCCACAACGCTTTGCTTTGCACTCCTCCAGCTAACTGCACCATTCAAAATAAATACGTATCCATTGTGATTTAGAATCATCCGGATCGGTTTTCCAACTAGCATCGGTGTAACCATTAACAACGAGTTGTTCATCACATCCATAAGAAAGAACCATATCCTTAGTTCTTCTCAAGTACTTAAGGATGTTTTGATCATTGTCCAATGATCCACTCCTTGATCACTTTGATATCTGCTAGTTAGACTAACAGCATATGCAATGTCGGGTCTAGTACATAGCATGGCATACATTAGAGATCCTATGGCTGAGGCATAGGGAGTCTTACTCATCCTTTCTCTATCTTCTGCCGATGTCGGACTTTGAGTTTTACTCAAGGTCGTATTGGGCAACATGGGCAAGAACCCTTTCTTGCTATCTTCCATTCCAAACCTCTTTAGAACTTTGTCCAAATATGTACTTTGTGACAATGATATTTGGCATTTCGATCTATCTCTATAAATCTTTATGCCTAATATGTAAGCTGCTTCGCCAAGATCCTTCATTGAAAAACTATTATTCAAATATTCCTTAACACTATTAAGAAGGTCTACATCATTCCCAATCAACAATATGTCATCTACATATAGTATTAAGAATGCTACAGAGCTCCCACTCACTTTCTTGTAAATACTAGCTTCTCCATAAGTTTGTCTAAAACCAAAACTTTTGATTACCTTATCAAAACCAAACTTTAAGGAACGACAATCTAGGTTTCTTCCCAAACCATAATTCATACGGTGTCGTTTCAACGGATTTAGATGGTGCCCTATTTAAAGTGAATGCGGCTGTTTCTAATGCATAACCCCAAAATGATAGCGGTAAATCTGTAAGTGACATCATAGAACGAACCATATCTAAGAGAGTTCGATTACGACGTTCGGACACACCATTACGCTGTGGTGTTCCCCATGTGTCAATTGTGAAAGTATTCCACATTTCTTCAAATGCTCGCCAAACTCGTAACTTAGATATTCACCTCCACGATCAGAACGTAGAAATTTAATCTTCTTGTTACGTTGATTCTCTACCTCACTTTGAAATTCCTTAAACTTCTCGAAAGTTTCGGACTTATGTTTCATGAAATAGATATACCCATATCTACTCAAGTCATCCGTGAAGGTAAGAACATAACGATAACCACCACGCGATGCTACACTCATTGGACCACACACATCGGTATGTATGATTTCCAACAAGTGTGTAGCTCGCTCCATCATACCAGAGAATGGAGTCTTAGTCATTTTACCCATCAGACATGCTTCGCATCTTTCAAGTGATTCGAAATCAAGTGATTCAAGAAGTCCACCGGAATGGAGTTTCTTCATACGCTTCACTCCAATGTGACCAAGACGACAGTGCCACATATAGGTCGAGTTATCGCTCGATTTCAAACGTTTAGCCTCAATGTTATTAATATGTATTTCCACTATCGAGATTCAATAAGAATAGACCATCTATTAAAGGTGCATGTGCATAAAACATATTACTCATATAAATCGAACAACCATTATTCTCAGACTTAAACAAGTAACCGTCTCGCAATAAACAAGATCCCGATATAATTTTTATGCTCAACGCAGGCACCAAATAACAATTATTTAAGTATAAAACTAATCCCGATGGTAGATGAAGGGGTAGCGTGCCGACCGCGATCACATCAACCTTTGATCCGTTTCCCACGCGCATCGTCACCTCGTTCTTCGCTAGCTTCCGTTTATTCTGCAAACTGTTTCGAGTTACAAATATGAGCAACCAACCAAGATCAAATACCGTGCACTACTACGGGTACTAGTGAGATACACATCAATAACATGTATATCAGATATACCTTTCTTATTGATGTTGCCGTTCTTCAAATCCGCCAAGTACTTTGGGCAATTCCGCTTCCAGTGACCTTCTCCCTTGCAGTAAAAGCACTCAGTATCAGGCTTAGGTCCAGCCTTGGTCTTCTTCGTCGGCGTGGCAACTTTCTTACCACCCTTCTTGAAGTGTCCCTTCTGCTTAGACTTGCCTTTCTTGAATTTGGTGGTCTTATTGACCAACAACACTTGGTGCTCTTTCTTGATCTCCACTTCTGCAGATTTCAACATGGAAAAGAGTTCTGGAAACGTCTTGTTCATGTTTTGCATGTTTTAGTTCATCACAAAGTTCTTGTAACTTGGTGGTAGTGATTGGAGGACACGGTAAATCCCCAAAGCATTAGGAATCACTATACCCAAGCTTTGAAGTTTGTTTGCGTGTCCAGACATCTTAAGCACATGCTCACTGACGGAGCTGCCCTCTTCCATCTTGCAGTTAAAGAATTTTTCAGAAGCCTCATAGCTTTCAATTGCCGCATGAGTCTCAAAGATCAATTTGAGATTCTCGACAATATCATATGGGTCTGAATTCTCAAACCTTTTCTGAAGCTCCGATTCTAAACCATACAAGATAGCACACTGAACTGTGGAGTACTGAGTCTTCTGAGTGAGGTAAACATTCTTTACTTCATCGGGAGCATCAGCTGTAGGTGGGTCACCTAGCGGTGCATCCAGCACATAGGTCAAATTACCAGCTGTGAGGACAATCCTCAAATTGCGGAACCAATCCGCGAAGTTGCTTCCATTGTTTTTCAACTTTTCTTTCTCTAGGAACGCATTAAAATTGATGGTAGGGGCTGCCATTGATCCTCGAACATATTTGCAATAGTTTAGACTAAGTTTATGACAAATTGAGTTCAAATTAATAAAAAAAATAATCTAGGTGAACTCCCACTCAAAACAATATCCCTCACATTGTTTTAGTGATCACACGAACCAAATCCACCACATCAACACCGATCATCACGAGAGTTGATATAGTTTCAATGGCGAACAATCGACATGTTCATCATATCTACTATATGATTCATGCTTTACCTTTCGGTGAACCGTGTTCCGAGACCATGTCTGTACATGCTAGGCTCATCAAGATCAAACCTTAGTTTCCGCATGAGCAAATCTGGCTTGCTCACGTTGTATACACTTGCGGAATCTAACACACCCGATCATCACGTGGTGCTTCGAAACAACAAGATTTAGCAACGGTGCTAACTAAGGGTGAACACTTTATGACTTGAAATTCTTGTGCATGAGGGATCATCTTATAATGCTACCGTCGTCTACTAAGCAATACAAGATGCATAAAGGATTAACATCACATGCAATTTATAATATGTGATATGATATGGCCTTTCTTCTTTGTGCTTCCGATCTCCATCTTCTAGCACGAACATGATCTTCATCATCACCGGCATTGCATCAAGGTCAATGACGCTACTCCATGGTTTTCGTCCACCGGCTTCAACTATTACAACTACTTTGAATAGACACGCTGGTCTTAACATAAATTAAAGACAACCATATGGCTCCTGCCGGTTGCCAACTTACAATAACGAACATTTCATACATCAAATATAATCACAATCATGGCCATATCACATCACATCACACCCCTGCAAAACAAAGTTAGACGCCTCTACATTCTTTGCATATTTTACGTGGTTTGGGGCTTTCAATAAGTGTCGTTCTAACTTACGAACATGAACCACAACATTGATACTAGTATTGTTAATCACCCGTTGTAAATTGGATCTTAACTATGCTAGGAGAAACAGGCACCCGCAAATCCACTTATGCAATACAAGTTGCATGTCAAGCGTGGAGCAACTCTCATGAACGATGTCATGTAAGGTTAGCCCGGGCCGCTTCATCCCAACATACCGCAAGATGCAAAGTACACAAGAATCAATCGACAACAAAAGCACCAACGCCCACAAGGACCATTGTGTTCTACTCGTGCAACAGATCTACATATAGACACGGCTCTGATACCACTGTAGGGTTTCGTAGCATGGAAAACAAAAAAATTCTACCGCA
This sequence comes from Avena longiglumis, assembly GCA_030063025.1. Taxonomy (NCBI): domain Eukaryota; kingdom Viridiplantae; phylum Streptophyta; class Magnoliopsida; order Poales; family Poaceae; genus Avena; species Avena longiglumis. The sequence goes on from CP125975.1 coordinate 170,797,940, forward strand.
TACAAACAAAACAAGCCAAGATCTATCTACTAGATTGTAGCAACGAGTCGATAGAATAACTCACCCTCGAAGATTCCAAAGTGTTTAACGAGAGCGGATTCTCGTGGGTGATGTAGTCGTACTCTTTCCGATCTCAAGATCGCGTAGACGATCCTTCCGGCGCTGCGTTCCGGCAGCGCTCCGATCGGTCACACGTTACTCGGCGAAGACCTTCCTCTCCCTTGTTCCAAAGCAGCGGAGGTTGTAGCACTCTCCTCGCGATTCCTGGCACAACGGCGTAATGCAGGAAGTAGAGGGGAGATCTCGCAGGGCTTCGCCTTAAGCCGGAGCGAGTATGGTGGTGTATGAGAGAGTTCCTCGACGATCTAGAGTTTAGACACGCCGAGGAGGAGCAAGCCGGCGGCTAGGGTTTAGCTAGGAGGCGGCGGCGGTTTGCCCTAGGGCCGGCGGCGGCTCTGGAGGCGGCGGCGGCTTGGTACTAGGGTTTGGAGGAGAGGATCTTGTGTGTCAAGGCGGGGAGCCCTGCCCCTCCTTATATAGGTGGAGGGGGCCGGCCGGACAAGGGGAGGGAGAGGAGTCCCTCCCCAACTCGGCTTGGGTGGGCGCCGCCGGTTGGAGGAGAGAACTCCTCCCCAACTCGGTTTCCCACTCCTCCTCCTCTTTCCAAAAATTGCCGTTTGACTTTCAAACTAGCCGTTTGACTTTTCAAACTAGGATTTGAATAATCCCTCTATTTTGAACAGCGATGACACCGAGTACATGATGCAATCATATCAACTTGATATAACACATTCATGTACCCTTCCCCCCGGAGTGCCGGACATTCCGGAACCTTCTAGAACATTCCCGATGAAAACACCGGAATCATTCTCCAACTCCGAAACGGGACTTTCCTTATATGAATCTTATTCTCCGGACCATTCCGGATCTCCTCGTGATATCCCGAATCCCATTCGAGACTCCGAACAACATTCGGACTCTTTCTCATCATTCCATAACTACTCAAACAACGTCGAATCCTTAAGTGTGTCTCCCTACGGTTCGTGAATTATGCGGACATGATCGAGACACTTCTCCGAACAATAACCAATAGAGGAATCTGGAAATTCATATGGCTCCCACATATTTCTACGATTACTTTGCGATCGAATGAACCACTTACATATGATACCAATTTCCCTTTGTCTCACGATAGTTTACTTATCCGAGGTTATGATTATCGGTATCTCTGCATACCTAGTTCAACCTCGTTACCGATAAGTACTCTTTTCTCGTTCCCGTGATATGTGATCTCTTGTGAGCCAGTCACATGCTTGCAAGCTAATTGGATGACATTTCACCGAGAGGGCCCAGAGTATATCTATCCGTTATATGGATGGACAAATCCCATTCTTGATCCATGTGTTTCAACCAATACTTTCCGAACACTTAATGCCACCTTTATAGCCACCCAGTTACGGTGTGGTGTTTGATGTCATCAAAGCATCCATCCGGTAAAGGTGATATGCATGATCTCATGGTCGAAGGAATTAGGTTACTATGTATCAGAAAGCATATAGCAATTGAACTATTAAAATGACTTGATCTTTTATACGCTTATCTATAGGAGTATATCCACCATATCATTCTCCTAACGATATGATCTTGTTGTTAATAACATCTCAATGTTCATGATAGGGAAACCACAATCATCTATTAACCAACAAGCTAGTATTATATAGAGGCTTTACTAGGGACTTTAAATTAAGTTTACAAATCACACAAGTATTAATGTTTCCTTGTTAATACTATTATAGCATGAATGTAAACATTTATCATAAACACAAAGATATAATAATAACTACATTTATTATTGCCTCTAGGGCATATCTCCAACAGATACCGTGTTCAGTCCTCGATGTGGTGTTTTCCTCTAGACATGTTGTATATATGGATGTTGCCACTGACTTGGTTTTTGCAATTCTCTGTGTGGTTGCAACCTTGGTGCTACCAAGTCAAATATGAAGACCCACTTGCTCAGGAGCATTGTCGACAAGGCCTCATCGCTTGAAGTGTTGCCACCCCATAGTTTCAGTTCGGGACACCAAGATGAAGCAGAGAGATCCCAAGAATCAAGGAACCTCGGAGACCAAACCGAACCCCTCGAAAACCACAAGTCCTTCATGAACACCCGAAGACCTAATCCCGAGGATCCGAAGATCGATCCCGGCGAGACCAAGCCCGTTTCCTCAAACATCTTCGGACCCCAAGATCTTCGACCCCAATGTGTGACCCCTTTTCCCGAGACCCCTATATTTTTGTAATATATATAATATACTTGTTGCATATTAAATTGTCATGCTTGCATACATATTGTGTGGTTTGGGGGGCCTTTTGCCGATTCACCTCATAATTAAATATGGAGGCCATATGCGGACAAATCTAGTCTAATATTGGTTCCACTTAAATTTGTGCATCGAACCGGTGATATAATTTTGGCCTGTTAATACAACATTAAATTGTGGGGTATCTAAACAACATGAACCATCTAACTAATTGTCGGGACCCCGGTTCCTCTTAATATTGCCTAAATGCATCGCATCCTCGCCATGCCATACATCATACATGCATCATGCCGATCTTTTACCGTAGTATTAAATAGTGCATCCGGTGTTTCTTCTAGTGCTTTGCTTCTTCACGGAATAGGCCGATGAGTTGATGCGAGTGTCGACCCGATCTTCGGATGAACCTTCGGCAATGTTTTCAGGCGAGCATTCTCCCCCTTTCTACCTATTTTAACTTTCTAGTCTTTATTTCTTCCTTTTGATCTATTGCTATCTGTGTTGCGATGCTTTAGTTTTCGTACCCGTGATATCCCTTGCAGCCTTATATTGCCTTGGACACATCCTATTACCTGTTGTTTGGTAGATAGTCGGCCTTGCGTGTCGTATTTGCTTGCTCAAGTGTTGTTGTGAGTCGTCAAGTACCACAGTTGTTGGAAACTGCCATATGCTTTATGTTGGAGATGATTATGGTTTTAATTATTGTTTAATAACTAAAATTAAAGTAGGTAAATAATGCAGAGGCACCAGTGGGTAATAGACAATATTTGGTTTTTAACCGCTCACTGGTGTCCCGTAGGACCCCGAGTTCTTGACACCTTTTCCGAGATCGAGCGCGCTAACCAGAGGTGGGGTGTGTGGGCACCCCCATCGATTAGTACCTGATTTCAAAGTACTATACTGGGGGCCACAAAGTAGTTTGGGGCTTTATTACTATCCTGTACTTATGCCATGCTTTACTGCTTTATTTACGATTGCGCGTGGAGTGCCTGTACTGTTTTGGAACCAACGTGGAATGTTTTCGCAGCATCGACAAGCCCAGTCACACTTTCGGGTTCCCAGTCGTTTACAACCATTGTCACAAACCTCTGGGTCCGTCTCGGAGCCGTCCGACTTCGTTGCGGGTAGCTTAGTGGGGTGGCCCCCATGTGCTTGCTTTGGGTCTGGGAAACGTCGTGTCGAGAACCCCGTCGACATACCATTGGGTGTATGTTTTGTGATCTGACAACAAGGGTGTAGGTGCGTGTGGAAGCTTTGGTGCACCCCTGCGGGGTTAAATCTTTTCGAGAAGCCGTGTCCGCGGTTATGGACGACTTGGAGCACAGTTCTCGATCATATACAACTATAACTAAAGTTTACTATTAAAAATTTGACTTGTATCCGATATGACTAGTAATCAGCTTCACTATAACGGAATGGCTAAATAAAAGTACCAACAGGGTTTTGGGGATATCTCATGCTAACTGTATCTGACTAGTAAGAATGCAACTACAATGGAATGGTTAACTAAAACTGCCCACTGCTTATTATATCAGGATGACTATCTATACCTGACTAGTAATTTCTGCAATGATAACTGAATAAATAAAACTGCCAACTGTGTGAGTTCCTCGGTTGACTTCCTCGTTTGGTCTCGAGGGGGAAATACTAGGATGGGTATGCTTGGTGATAGTATCAGGTTGGTTCCGAATAGGTCTTTCTTATCTCTCTCTGATAGCCGACCGTTGTATCGAGTCTCTATAGGTTGTTTAGTGCATGCTTCCGCTGCCTCTCAGTCCACCATACCTATGTAGGCGAGGACCGCCGAATTCTAGCCTCGCCGTGTACTGGCCTCAGTACTGACCGCTCTCTCTTTTCCTTTGCCCCCTTGTCGGCACCCCTTTTGTTTAAGTAGGTTTTGAGATCGACGTCGTTAGCAGGGTTACCCTTCCGGCTTGGCCTGGGCAGGGTTATGGACGCCATTGGTTATTCTTCAGGGCTCTTAGCCCCATTTGCATCTTGTCCATAGCTGGATGCTCTATCGTTTTCAAGGTGATTTGGATCTTTGTTCTGTATATCTGTATTCTTGACTCATGGAGTCGTGTTGTATATATATATCTGTTCTGTGGGTCCCATCGAGGACTGTTGTGTAATGTTATTACTTCGTTTTCCACCCGCACGCAAGTGCCTGGTGGGCACCTTTGAATCGTTTCTATGCGGGTTTGGCGGGAAGCGCTGAAACTTGCATAGGGCCGATTCTGAGGGTGTTACATGGGAGTAGAAGTAATAGAAAGAGCAGCCACACCACTTGATGTTTCCTCTTCATCATCTTAATTGTCGGAGGAGAATTCTTCATGTGTTATCAATACAATTTCACCCGACTTCTTGTTGGTGGGATTCTTCTTGATGAAGGGTTTCTTGAATGGAGCCTTGGAGTTTTTATTTAACACAAGTTTACCCCCCCCCCACGATCTTCTCTTTTATCATAGGGACACCGACTACAAAATGGTAGCGGTCACCACAATTGAAGCAAGTTATCAATTTTGATCCATTGTCTCTTCTCCCATTTGGGTTGCTTCTTCGTTGCATCTCCATCTTGGCCTTGGTGGGGTATTTCTAAAAGTTTCTTGCATAGAAGGCCATATACTCATCATGAGCAACCTTGACATCATCGGGGCAGCTCATATACAAGCCTTCATCACCATCTTCTTCATCCACATACTCCATAACTTTGGCCTTTAAGGAAAGGTTGACACCACTTCTCATTCCAATAGCTCGAGCATGTGCATCTTTGGCATTTTTGGTAGCAACCTTGAAAGTAGCCATCTCTTGCATAACTTCATTGTAGGTCATGAGATGGTAGATGTGTCTTCCTTGTAGACTCTTCAAGTCAGTGGGATCAAAGGGCATGAGTGCACTCACATGTTTCCTTTTTATCCAAGAATCATCCATATGTGAGGCACCCACATTCCTAAAGGCGGTGGCAGTGGACTTGAGCCTTCGATACATGTCTTCATGATCTTCACCATCCTTCATTTAGAAGCCTTTGGCTTCATTTCTCAGTGCATCATACCAGTTTCTTCTCATGCTCTCATTTCCAACATATACCTCGGTGAGAGTATCCCAAGCTTCCTTGGCAGTGTTGAGGTGTTCAATGTGACGGTAATCTTTTGTACCCAAACCTTGTTGAATCATGTGCAAAGTGATGGCATTGAGTTGGATATTGACAAATTCTCTTCTTTTCAAGTTGTTTGGATCCACAATTCGGAGTCCTTCTTCAATTATGTTCCACAATTCAATGCAAGATCTGCGCATATGAGATTTCATTAATGATTGCCATTGAGCAAAGGAAGTTGCATATAACTTAGGTGGGTCAACTATATTGTTTATATGTGGGTGAGGGATAAGTGGGTCGGGTGAGTACCAATTGGTGACCTCATGGTGCTCTACCTTCCCATCATCCTTTTTGGTGGAGGGATTAGTGTTGTCATGATTATCCCCCCACCACCACAACCGCTGGTGATGCCGAGACATTCACCTTTGGTAGCTATGGAGCTTCCTCTCGAGGAGGAGGAGGTGGTGAGGCAAATTTATCTTTACCAAGTTGCCTAACTAGGTCGTGCAATTGTTTTATTGCGTTGCCCAGGGTGGATCTCAAGCTTGTTTCCAAATTCTTGAGATCCTCCATGGACACCGTGTTACTAGTCTCACCATCATCTTATCCTACTTGGCTACCCATTAACTCTTAGGCATTAAAGCCCGAATAAAGAGGCGAGGCTCTGATACCAATTGAAAGGATCGTATGGGCACCTAGAGGGGGGGTGAATAGGTGATTCTTCAAATTTTAATATTTCCCAAATTAGGGTTTGACACAAAAGGTAAATTCTCTAGATTATGCAACTATGGTGAATTTACCTATATGCCAACCTAGCACAATGCTAAGCAAGAACGAGATAAGTAAAGTGTAGTAAAGGATAGAAGTAACCAAAGTGGAGCACGCGGAGACACAAGAATTTGTTTCCCACAGTTCCTTCCTTTTGAAGGGAAGTACGTATGTGTTTGTAGAGGGGGTGGTTTCAAACCACCAATGCCACGAGAGGCCTCCCTTGTTCTCCTATGAACCTCACCCCAACGGGTTCGATTCACCTCTTCCACTATATCGGCAACCTTCAAGGTGGAAGCCGACACCTTTACAACAAGTTCGAGGCACACATCCACAACTGAATTGGAGGCTCCCGGATATAAGCAAGAAGTCAAACAATCAAAGACAAGCTTATAAGAACCAAATCAAGAGCTAGGGTTTCCAGAGAAACACTAGAGCAAGGGGTCCTCAAGTGAATCAGGGGAAATGGAGATTTCTCTTGGTGAAGGTATAGATCAAGGCCTCCTCCTTCGATTCTCCAAAGATCAAAGACTTTGGATGGTTGGATGAAGAGATCATGTTGATTTGGTGGCTCAAATGGTGTTGGATTTCTTGACTGGGTCGAGAAGATGGAGGAAGGGGATGAGGTTCCCTATTTATAGTCCACTCACTCTGAACCGTTTCTGACCGTTGGGCAAAATGTCACACCGGAGACTCCGGTCTGCAGACCGGAGACTTTGGTCTACACCGGAGACTCCAGACCATCTCTGGTCCGTCTCCGGACCACCATCCAAAATGTCCCAGGTGACTTGGGGAAAGATCCTTTGGAAACTTTTCAAAGACTCTGGTCTCTTGTACACCGGAGACACCGGTCTAGCCACATCGGAGACTCCGGTCTGAGTGCTTGCACCGGAGAATCCGGTCCATCTCCGGACCCCTATACAGATTGTCCCAAGCAACTTTCTAGAGGCCCCTCCAGAGACTCTTGGGGAAACTCCAGACCACACTGGAGACTCCGGTGTTTTCATACCAGAGACTCCGGTCTGGAAAACCCTGAAATATGTGGATTCTTGTAGGAACAATTTCACAGGGCAAAGACCTTTTCACTTTTCATTATTTCATCATGTAAACATTAACACACTGTAAAATGATCTACAAGTTGTTAACGAACACCAAAACTAATTAAGACAATAAATGTCCTTTTGCCATGGAAGTTAGAAGTAGCCTTATCTTTTGATACTTTTACTTCCACATCATCATGGTTTCATCCATTCAACCACTAATTATTGGATTTTTTATTTGATTATCATGCTAACCCTGTTGTCCTATTCGGGATGGAGAGTCGTGATCAAGATCCTGCACTTCCACTAGACCTGGGACAAGTGCTTGTCAAGTTGACAGAAGACATGACCAGATTGCAAGACAATAAATGTTGAAGCTTACTGATTTAATCGGGTATCAATTTAGAGTTTCCTTGATCTGAACCCTCGCACGTTCGATGCTTCTAGAGAGCCATTGGAAGCTAAAAATTGGATTCGTGAAACAAACCAAGCTCTCAACGCTGCATCTGTGGCACAACAAGATCGTGTTCTCTTTGCAACCCACCTTATTCTTGATCATGCTCTATATTGTTGGGAAGTCTATCAACAAACGCAAGGTGCGGATATTGAAACTACTTGGGATGAGTTCCAAACTATTTTCAAGATGCACCACATTCCTGAGACAATTGTAGAGACGAAGTGTGAGGAATTCCTCCAACTCACTCAAGGCAATAAGTCTGTGCTAGACTATAGGACTGAATTCAACCATCTACCTTGCTATGCTAAAGAGGAAGTGTCTACTGATGCTAAAAAGAAAGAAAAATTCCGCAAAGGTCTCAAAACTGAGTTAAAGTATGCTCTCAACCTTTTCAAGTGCTTAGCCTTCAAGGAGTTGGTCAACATGGCACTAAAAGAGGAATATGGGCAAGAAGTGTTGGAAGACTCTCGCAAGAACCTTCGTGATGAAGGATCTTCTTCTTCAACCATGCCACCTCAGAAATGTAGGATTTGGGTACCTTTCTATGCTCCTGCACCACCCACCTACATGTCAGGGTGCTCGACTTATATTCCCCGCCTACCCACTCCAACAAGTTTCTAGATGCAACCTAGGCCAAATTTTTAGAAACAACAAATTCCAATAGTTTCAAGAACTGGATTCGTCTGTCACAAGTGCGGCGAAGAGGGCCACATCAAGCCCAAATGTCCATAGAACAAGCTTCCTCTAATACCAACTCACTCTACTTTGACTCAAGCGAGGGTTCGTTATCCCGCTCCAAATCCAAGGTTCGATCGTATGAACTACGCTAAGATGGAGAAATCCGAGAAAGCATCAGAAGTAATTCTTGGCACCTTACCCGTCAAGTCTATCTCGACAAGAGTTCTCTTTGATACCGGAGCCTCACACTCATTTGTGTCTCTAAGTTTTGCTAACAAGCATGGGTTTTCTTAGTGTTCTCTACCCATAGAGTTGCTAGTTCAATCGCCAGGAGCTCGGATGCATACCTCCTTGATAAGCCACGGGAACCAAATTGAAATTGGCGACCATACTTTCCTTGTTTCCCTTGTCATAGTCGGCAACTCTGACATTGATGTCATCTTGGGCATGGATTGGTTAAATGCCAACAAAGCTATGATTGATTTTTCCAAGAAATTAGTTTCTCTTAAAATTCTGGATGGTTTCATAATCTACTCACCAAAGTAAACACCTACAATTCAACTCCTCTCCTTGAGTTCCTCGAACAATCTTGTTCCTTTAGATATGTGAGCCATACTCCATGATAGGTGTCTTTCCAATCTATTTCTTCTAAAGCTCACTTAATCCTTCCAAGGAACACCCCGTCAGATTCTACAAGAGGCAGAACGTTAGACTCGCAACAAGTCAATCGAGTTTTGAGAGGTGCAAGTTTGCACCATCCCACCGAAGAAGATATATGAGAACTTGAAGGTTTATTTTCCTTGGAATATTGGGGCGAGATTCTTGTTTAGTGGGAGAGAGTTGTAGTATCCCAATTTTCTAACAATTGTAATGCTACTTGGTTTATTCCATATTTCTACTTCCTTTATGTCATTACTGCATCATCATAATATCATGCTCATGTCACCATGCCACATTGCATTTGAGCATTCATATTAAAACCTCTCATTTGGCTCTTTCCTTACATGCATTTGTTTTATTAATTGTATTTGCTTCTTGATATTGCATTTGGTTTTGATATATGCTAGATGCCCAATTTGAGTTGAGGGCATATATTTTAAGCTCTTTCCACCTACTAACTAGTCAATCTCAACTTCCATGTGATCATAACCTCCTTCCACCATATATATGTTTGTGGAACATACATTTGTTCTTAGGTTTTAGTTCATGTCGTACATATTCTTTTGGCCACCTTCTTTTTTATATCTATCCACAACTCTACCACATATTTGTATGTGGGCAATTGTATTTTCTTTTGGTATTAAATTCTAGCCCATATATATTTTAGTATGGATTCTTATTTCACATACACATGGTCTTTGGTTTAAATTCAAACAAATCGAACTATGCCATGAGATTGTTCCCCTCCAATTCTTGATCTCTACAAATTCTTTTAATTGCCATTTTTTCTCTTATGCATGTTTCCTACATTTTTGTTTTCACAAAAGTGCCACATGCAATAATAGAACATCTTAATCCATACTCTTATTTTCTTTCTGGTCTTGTATTGTATTAAAAATCAAATAAACCTTTGAGCTAATCTCTTATTGTTGTTACAAATCAACTATCCTCATATAATCTAATCTAACTACACCTACATCATCACCCCGCCTAAACCTACCCTCCCAAACCGTGACCATCACCCCTTCCCCTTGTCTTGATTTGCAAGATGATCATGTTAGCCTCTAGCCCGACTCCCCACCTCCTTGGTCCCCTCTCCCTCCCTCTTAAAGCAAAGAATGAGAGAGAGCAAGAACCCTACCCGAGACACCCCTCCCCATTTGGCAAAAGGTGGACACCCCATGTGCCTCTCCCCTATCTTTCTTGTCTCCTCAACCACTCCCTCTCTGATCAGATCTCAATCCAGAAACAACCAGCACGTCCTCTCACTCTCTTATTCCACCGCCAGTTAACCATGGCCATCTCCATGCCGATCTAAAACCCTACCTCGGTCATATTCTCTCCCAGGTGTTCTGGAGCTTCCCTGGGTGAACCAAGAGAACCAGCGGGATCTCCTGCTTCCCCTTAGTCCACCTGTACACGGAGCCCCACCGGATATCACCGGGGTTAACGCCTCGCTGCCATAGATGCCATGTACCTGAAGCTGCCGCAGTTGCGGCCTCTGCTTCCCTCTGATCCCTTGTGCTCCTCGCTCTAGAGACCACTTAGACAAGTTCCTGGTGAGCGCCTCACCCTCCCAGTGAAGGGTTTCGCAGCATAGTAAATCGAAATTTTCTACGGATGCGAACAGAGGGAAGCCAAGATCCAATCTAGGAGATGCAAACAACGAGAGTGATTGGATTAGATCTTCATACCCTTGAAGATTCAAGCTGATGAGCGTTAAATCGGAACGTGGGTGATGTAGTCGTACTCGCTTCTCCTCCTCGCGATCCGATCTGATCTAGCACCGCAAGTGGCGATGCCTCCGTGAGATGCACACGTGCAGCACCTCGACGTCTCCTCCTTCCTTGGTCCAGCAAGTATGGTGGAGAGACGGATTGGATCTACAACACGACGGCGTGGTGTATATGGTGGAGAATTTCTGCGTGCAGGCTTCGCCTACAAGCAGTCGGGAGGAGAGGAGGCAGCAAGGCAGCTAGGGTTGGAGGGAAGATGTGGGGGGTGCGCCTAGCCCTCTTTATATAGAGGGTGGGCGCAGCCTAACCCTCCCAAGCCCAAACCGGCTCCAAAGGAGGAGGAGGGGGCAAGGAAACCTCCCTTCTAGAAGCTCTATCTAGGGTTTAAACCCTCTTTGGCGGCTGGGCCCTATGGGGACTTGTGCCTGGCCCAATGCGCAGGCACTCCCTCATAGGCCCATGCCCCTCCCGGAAGGTGGGGCCACGTTGGTCCCCTTCCGGAAGGTTTTAGAAGCTTCGGTACAATCGATTAACGGAACAATTCGAACTCCAAAAACTGCATGCCTTATATGAATCTTATTCTCCGGACCATTCCGGAACCTCTCGTGATGTCCCGGATCCCATCCGAGACTTGAACAAAAACTCATAAACCAATTATCCAATCTATCCTAGCGTCGAGACACGTTAAGTGTGTGACCTGCGGTTCGAGAATATGCACATGATCTTCTATCAATAATCAACAACGGTGCGAAACCCATATTGACTCCACACATTCATCGATGATCATATCGGATGAACCGTGATGCCAGGATTCAATCAATCCCATATATATATTCCCTTCGTCTCGCGATATTTTACTTGCCGAGATTCGATCGTCGATGCCGTCATACCTAGTTCAATCTCGTTCACGGCAAGTACTTTACTGGATTCAGAATCCGATATCACTTTGTGATTAACTCCTTAACCACATGCTTGCAAGCGGTGTTGATATCGATTACCAGTGGGCCCAAGTATATCTCTCCGACTTGGGAGGACAAATCCCATCTCGATACATACAACCCAACAGATACTTTCCGATCACCTGAGAGACACCTTTATGATCACCCTCTCATAGGATGACGTTTGATGACCTCAAAGCTTTCTTCCGATACCAGGGAGTTGTATTATCTCATGGTCTAGGGAATACAATATTTGACATAAGAAAAGCTTCGCAAAGACGAACACGATGACACGATCTAATTGCTTCGCTTAGTTTGGGTATGTCCATCACATCATTCTCCCAATGATATGATCTCATTATTAATCGACAACTCATGTCCATGGTTAGGAAACCTTAACCATCATTAATCAATGAGCAAGTCCATAGAGGCGTACTAGGGACACGGTGTTGTTCACAAACCACACAAGTATTAAAGTTTCCGCTTAATACAATTCTAGCATAGAATATAAACATTATCATGAACAAGAATTATAATAATAACATCTTTATTATTGCCTCTAGGGCATAATTCCAACAGTCTCCCACTTGCACTAGAGTCAATAATCTAGGTTACATTTGGCAACAATCTCACACCCATGGCACTGAGGTGCTGATCATGTTTTACACGTGGAAGAGGTTTAGTCAATGGATATGCGACATTCAGATCTGTATGTACTTTGCTAATCTTCAGATCTCCATCTGTTATATAATCTCGGATTATATGAAACTTGCGGTTGATATGCTTGGTCTTTGGATGATATCTTGGTTCCTTAGCGAGTGCTATGGCGCCAGTGTTGTCACACAATATCTACAGTGGGTCCAATGCACTTGGAACCACGCCAAGCTCAGTGATGAAGTTCCTAATCCAAACTCCTTCACTTGACGCTTCTGCAGCAGCCATGTATTCCGCTTCTACTGTAGATCCCGCGATCACGCTTTGCTTGCAGCTTCTCCAGCTCACGGCTCCTCCATTCAAAATATACACGTATCCTATCTGAGATTTAGAATCATCCTTGTCGGTGTCAAAACTAGCGTCGACGTAACCTTTTACGACGAGCTGTTCATCACCCCCATAGACTAAGAACATTTCTTTAGTCCTATTTAGGTCCTTTAGGATGTTCTTCACGGCTGTCCAGTGTTCCACTCCTGGATCACTTTGATATCTGCTCGTCAAACTAAGATCATTGGACACATCCGGTCTAGTATACAGCATTGCATACATGATAGAACCTATGGCCGAGGCATAAGGCACTTTGCTCATAGCTTCCCTATCATTTACCGTGGTGGACCGAGCCTTGCTCAATATCTTACCTGACAACATAGGCACTGAACCTTTCTTTGCCTTATCCATTCTGAACCTTTTCAGAACCTTGTCTAGGTATGAACTCTGGCTTAAAGCTATCAGGCGTCTTTGTCTATCTCTATAGATTTTGATGCCCAATATATAAGCAGCTTCACCTAGGTCTTTCATTGAAAAACACTTGTTCAAATAACTCTTCACATCGTTAAGCATGTTAATGTCATTTCCAATAATCAATATGTCATCCACATATAGTACCAGAAATGTCACCGAGCTCCCACTCACTTTCTTGTAGATGCAAGCTTCGTAGCAATTTGGAACAAATCCAAAGCTCTTGATCACTTGATCAAAACGAAAGTTCCAACTCCGAGATGCTTGCTTTAGTCCATAAATGGAACGCTGAAGTTTGCATACTTTATCAGCATCCTTAGGATTGACAAAACCTTCGGGTTGCATCATATACAACTCTTCATCAATGTTGCCATTGAGGAAAGCAGTCTTGACATCCATCTGCCATATTTCATAATCATGAAACGCAGCAATTGCTAATAAAATCCGAATGGACTTAAACATCGCTACGGGAGAGAAAGTCTCATCATAGTCAACACCTTGAACTTGTCGAAAACCTTTTGCGACAAGCCGTGCTTTATAGACAGTAACATTACCATCCGCGTCCGTTTTCTTCTTGAAGATCCATTTGCACTCAACGGCCTTTCGGTCGCTAGGATGGTCCACCAAAGTCCATACTTGGTTTTCGCTCATGGATCCCAATTCGGATTTCATGGCTTCTAGCCATTTCTCAGAGTCTGGGCTCATCATCGCTTCCTCATAGTTCGTAGGTTCACTGTCTTCTACTAACAAGACAGTCAAGGCAGTTCTTGCACCACTCGGGAGGAACGCGACCTTGTCGACTGCGACGTTCGATGCGACATCGTCTGAAGCTTCATGATCCTTGTCATTAGCTTCCTCTATCGTTGGTGCAGGCGGCACTGGAACAATTTCAGGTGCTGCGCTACTCTCCAACTCAAGAGAAGGTTCAATAACCTCGTCTAGCTCTACTTTCCTCCCACTCACTTCTTTCGAGAGAAACTCCTTCTCAAGAAAGGAACCGTTCTTTGCGACAAACACTTTGCCTTTGGTCATGTGATAGAAGGTATACCCAATAGTTTCCTTAGGGTATCCTATGAAGACACATTTCTCCGCTTTGGGTTCGAGCTTGTCCGGCATCAACTTCTTGACGTAAGCTTTGCATCCCCAAACTTTAAGAAACGACAACTTAGGTTTGGCACCAAACCACAGTTCATACGGTGTCATCTCAACGGATTTAGATGGAGCCCTATTTAAAGTGAATGCAGCGGTTTCTAATGCATAACCCCAAAATGATAACGGCAAATCAGTAAGATACATCATCAATCGGACCATATCTAATAGGGTTCGATTCCGGTGTTCAAACACACCATTGTGTTGTGGTGTTCCGGGTGGCGTGAGTTGCGAAACGATTCCGCTTGCTTTAAGATGCGTGAGAAAATCATAACTCAAATATTCACCTCCACGATCGGATCGTAGAAACTTAATCTTTTTGTTACGATGGTTCTCCACTTCTTTCTGAAATTCTTTGAACTTTTCAAATGTTTCAGATTTTTGTTTCATTAAATAGATATACCCATATCTACTTAAGTCATCGGTAAAAGTGAGAAAATAGCGATATCCACCGCGCGTCGAAACACTCATCGGTCCGCATACATCGGTATGTATGATTTCCAACAAGTCCGTTGCTCGCTCCATCATACCGGAGAACGGGGTTTTGATCATCTTGCCCATGAGGCATGGTTCGCATGTGTCAAATGATTCAAAATCAAGAGACTCCAAAGTCCATCGAATGGAGTTTCTTCATGCGTTTACACCAATATGACCTGAGCAGCGGTGCCACAAATAAGTAGTATTATCACTATCTACTTTGCATCTCTTAGCCTCAATGTTATGGATGTGTTTCATCCCTTTCGAGATTTAGAAGAAATAAACCATTCACAAGAGGTGCATGACCATAAAAGATGTTACTCATATAAATAGAACAACCATTATTCTCGATTTAAATGAATAACCGACTTGCAATAAACAAGATCCGAAATAATGTTCATGCTCAGCGGGCACATAATAACATTTATTGAGGTTTAAAACTAATCCCGAAGGTAAAACTAAGGAGGCGTCGATGGCCATCACATCAACTCTTGATCCGTTGCCAACGCATCGTCACCTCATCCCTCATAGTCGCCCTCTATTCCGTAGCTCTGTTTGAGTTACAAATATTAGCAACCTGAACCCGGTATCAAATACCGGGCACTACAACGAGGGCTAGTAAGGAAAACATCAACAACATGTATATCAAATATACCTTTGATGGTGCCTTCTTGTCCACTAAGTACTTGGACGATTAAGGCTTCCGGTGACCCTTGTCCTTGCAATAGAAGCACTCGATGTCGGCTTAGGACCAGACTTGAGCTTCTTCTCGGCGAGCAGGCGCTTGCCCGCCCTTCTTGAAGGGCTTCTTTGCACCTTACCTTTCTTGAAGGTGGGCTTGTTGACCATCAACACATGATTATCCTTTTGATGTCCACTTCCGGCCTTCACTTTGCGAAGAGCTCGGTGATCGTCGATGGAACCAATCTGATTATGAGTCACTACAAAACTTTTGTAGCTGGAGGAGTGATTGCGAACCTGTCAATCTTGAGCTCCTCTGGAATCGTGCATTCCGGCTGCTCAAGCGTTGAGTGTAGCCCGTCATCTTAATGGCGTGCTCACTAACGGAACTCCCTTCCTCCATCTTGCGATTAAAGAACTTCTCGGAGATCTCATATCTCTCGAGCGGGCTGAGTCGTAACATGGTTTTCAGCTCTTGAGAATCTCAAAGGGCCAGGATAGTCTTCAAAAGCGATTTTGAAGTTCGGTTCCATAGCAAACAACATGGTGCTATTAATCACACCATAATCATCTTTGCTTGACGATAGACTTTCTCATCGGTAGCGCGATTCTAAAGGGGTCACCTAACGCTTTCCCAAGGACATAGTCCTTTTTGACCCGAGAGAGAATGATTCTTAGATTGCGGAACCAATTGGTGAAGTTAGACCCATTGTTTCTAAGCTTTTCCTTCTCAGCGAAAACGTTGAAGTTGAAGTTGGACTTAGCCATTTGATCTACAGTATTGCAAGTACAAATTAGACTATGTTCATGATAACTAGTTCAACTTTTAATCAAATTACTAGATGAACTCCCACTAAATTCAACATCCCTCAAGTTGTTTAGTGAACATGATCCAAATTCACCACACCTAATCCGATCATCACGAGAAGAGACGTGGCTTCAATGGTGGACAATGAAGTGTCGATCATATCATTCATATGACTCATGCTTAACCTTTCGGTTCATGTGTTCCGAGGCCATGTCTGTACATGCTAGGCTCGTCAAGTTAGACCCAAGTATTTCCGCGTGTGCAAAACTGGCTTGCACCCGATCATCACGTGATGCTTGGACACGACGAACTTTTGCAACGGTGCATACTTGGGGAGAACACAGTTTTTATCTTGATCTTTAAGTGAGGAATCATCTTATAATGCTACCGTCGCGATCTAAGCATAATAAGATACATAAAAGGATAAACATCACATGCATATAACTTTATGTGACATGGTATAGCCAATCTTCGCGCAATGATCTCCATCTTGTGCGTTCCGGCATGATCTCCATCACTCCACCATGATTGCCTCCACCACGAATAGCAACTACAACTATTGCTAACTACTTAGCGATAAAGTGAAACTATTACATGGCGTATAAGAAGTTGGCACACAGGTCATACACAATTATAAAGACAACCATATGTCTCCTGCCGGTTGTGTACTCATCGACATGCAAGTCGTGAAACATTACAAAACATGATCATCGCATACATTATACACATCACATCTTGGGCCATACCATATCACAGAAAACACTCAATGCAAAAACAAGTTAGACGCCTCTACTTTGTTGTTGCATGTTTTACGTGGCTTATGGGAGTAGATGCTAAGAACGATTCTTACCTACGGAAAGCCACAACGGTGATATTATGGTTGCCAAAATCCAGTGTAAATCCCATGACAACTATAGTGAGAGAAACTGGCATCCAGCAGCCGCATGTGTGGAACAAGCCACACGTCAAGTGCGGAGCCGGTCTCGCGAACGACGTTGCGTAAGGTTGGCCTGGACCGCTTCAATCTCACTATCCCGCATCATAAGAAGAACACAAACAAGAGGCTTGCAACAGAAAACATAAACGCCCGCAACAACCATGTTGCGTTCTACTCGTGGAACACATCTACGCATAGATCTAGCTCTGATACCACTGAAGGGTTTCGCAGCATAGTAAATCGAAATTTTCTACGGATGCAAACAGAGGGAAGCCAATATATAATCTAGGAGATGCAAACAACGAGAGAGATTGGATTAGATCTTCATACCCTTGAAGATTCGCACAGTGGAACGTTCGTCGGCACGTGGGTGATGTAGTCGTACTCGCTTCTCCTCCTCGCGATCCGATCCGATCTAGCACCGCAAGTGGCGATGCCTCCGTGAGATGCACACGTGCATCACCTCGACGTCTCCTCCTTCCTTGGTCCAGCAAGTATGGTGGAGAGACGGATTGGATCTACAACACGACGGCGTGGTGTATATGGTGGAGAATTTCTGCAGCAGGGCTTCGCCTACAAACAGTCGGGAGGGAGAGAGGAGGGCAGCAGGGCAGCTAGGGTTGGAGGGGAAGGTGTGGGGGGTGGTGCACCCCAGACCTCTTTATATAGAGGGGTGGGGCACAGACCTAGCCCCTCCCCCAAGCCCAAACCGGCGGCTCCAAAGGAGGAGGAGTGGGGGGCAAGGAAACCCCCCTTCTAGAAGCTCTATCTAGGGTTTAAACCCTCTTTGGCCGGCTGGGCCCTATGGGGCCTTGTGCCCCTGGCCCAATGCGGCCAGGGCACTCCCTCATAGGCCCATGCCCCCTCCCGGAAGGTGGGGCCACGTTGGTCCCCTTCCGGAAGGTTCTAGAAGCTTCCGGTACAATACCGATTAACCCGGAACAATTCCGAACTCCAAAAAACTGCCTTTGCCTTATATGAATCTTATTCTCCGGAGCATTCGGAACCTCTCGTGATGTCCGGATCCCATCCGAGACTCGAACAAAACTCATAAACCAATTATCCAATCTATCCTAGCGTCGAGACACGTTAAGTGTGTGACCCTCGGGTTCGAGAATATGCGTACATGATCTTCTATCAATAATCAACAGGGTGCGAAACCCATATTGACTCCCACACATTCATCGATGATCATATCGGATGAACCACGATGCCAGATTCAATCAATACCATATATATATTCCCTTCGTCTCGCGATATTTTACTTGCGAGATTCGATCGTCGATGCAAGTCATACCTAGTTCAATCTCGTTTACAGCAAGTACTTTACTCGTTCCGTAATCCGATATCACTTTGTGATTAACTCCTTAACCACATGCTTGCAAGCAGTGTTGATATCGATTACCGAGTGGGCCCGAAGTATATCTCTCCGACTTGGGAGGGACAATTCCCATCTCGATACATACAACCCAACAGATACTTTCCGATCACCTGAGAGACACCTTTATGATCACCCTCTCATAGGATGACGTTTGATGACCTCAAAGCTTTCTTCCGATATCAGGGAGTTGTATTATCTCATGGTCTAAGGAATACAGTATTTGACATAAGAAAAGCTTCGCAAAGACGAACACGATGACACAATCTAATTGCTTCGCTTAGTTTGGGTTTGTCCATCACATCATTCTTCCAATGATATGATCTCATTATTAATCGACAACTCATGTCCATGGTTAGGAAACCTTAACCATCATTAATCAATGAGCTAGTCCATAGAGGCGTACTAGGGACACGGTGTTGTTCACAAACCACACAAGTATTAAAGTTTCCGCTTAATACAATTCTAGCATGGAATATAAACATTATCATGAACAAGAATTATAATAATAACATCTTTATTATTGCCTCTAGGGCATAATTCCAACACCCAGACACCTCCATCCTCCCTCTCTTGATGTAGATCACCGCCTCTCTCCGTCGAGCGGGCTACGTACGCGCCGCCGCAAGCACCACCCCGCGGCACACCACACCTCCGGCCTCCCCGCTTGCGCTTGTGTGAACATGGAGCAGCGGGAATCTCTACTTCTGCTGGCCCAACCCCGCAACCGCACATGTCGAGAAACATCGCCATCAACGGGATCCGCCACCGGCCCATGCTCTTTGATGCCGCCTCTCTACCGAGGATTTCTTCGCAAGCCTGCTTCGCGCCTAGCCAGCCTCACCCCGATATATGTGCTCTGCTTGGAAGCCCTTTGTACCACCTTTCCATCGATCCTAGCCATGCTCCAAACAAACCACCGACTCGCTTGACATCGTCCCCAAAAGATCGTTGCGCCTCCCTGTTTCCCGGCAGCATCTGATAGTTTCGATAGAGAGAAGAACAGTACCACTTCAGAATCCCGTGGCACTCTTCCGCATACCCCCATGCTATTTTTTGGCTTTTAACCTGGCGTCCCTAGCGGCCCCGCTTGTCAGCCACACCACAACCCCAGCAGGATTTTTGCATCGTGGGCCCTTCCCTTTTCCAGACTCAACCCGCATGCCACGGTTCGCCTACTTGTCACTAACCGGTTCGTGTGCGCGCGCATGGATCCGCCTTGGCCATGTACCCACCTATAAGTGACTGTGTGTAGAGTGAACCCGAGTAACAAAAACCTTCAGCAGTTTTCAAATTTAAATAAAATCCAAAAATATGAATAAATATCAAATAATTTGTATCTTTTAAATGGTTTGAATTTGAAATCAAACTTAATATGAAATATGAATTATTTTTTAATGAAAATTCAAATATTTAGTCAAATATTTTCAAAATTAACTTTATCTAGTCAAACCTTTGAATTTTGACCTAAATTAAATTGTTTTGTATTAAATAATATCTTTAAATTCGTATTTTCAAATAATACAAATGATATATGTTTTTGAATCAGGAAAAATATCAGGAATACGAATATGATATTTAAAATAATATTTGAGCAGTTTGAAATTTTGAAATAATTTAAATGACTATTTATTGAGTAATTCACAACTTTAAATCCGTAACTCTGAATTCGACAAATGATATGTCTAATTGATCAGCGACGAGCCCATTCCAACTATGCATTCCATGATATCAATTGAAGCATGCATCATAGAAATATTGAATATCCAGCAAGGTTTATGGGAGTAAAACATGCCCAAATAATTAATAAAAATGCTTCTCATGTACCTACACCTCACCCATGCCATGTTATGTCATACCATGCAATTGTGCATCATTCCATCATGGCATACTTTTTTTGCTTGTTGCATATGATTCATATGATTGCGCACTTTATTTATTATGGCCATTGTGTGTTTGGTTTTTATTCCAGATATACGTCGAGCAAAGGAGTTATCAGGAGAACCAAAAGTACTACCCGGATCCCGGCTATCCTACCGCTGAGCTACCAGGCAAGCATTCTCTATGCTTGCGCTACATATAGTACATGTTGCATCTATCTTATTCTTGTATCATAAATCGTGTTGCAAATTAAATTGCAATCTCAAGTACTGCATAACCTTTATTTTTAAACCCCACCAAAGCTTATATCTCAATCCTATCAGCCATTACTATAGGAGTTGTTTGAGCCATGTGAGTCATAGAAATGCATGTGTAGGTTTTATGCGAGTCTTTGAATAATGAGGTAGCTAAAAACTGAATTGTGTAGTAATGGGATAACTAAAGAAAGAGGCATCGTTGGGCAATATCTGCTATTTGGTTCTTTAATGCTCACTTGTGTCTCGTAGGACCCGATTACTTGATACCTGTTTCTTGACTATCACACTATCCACATGTGGGACCATGAATCCCCTTTTCCTGATCTTGATTCACATCTTATTTCTCAGGGCCACAAACTAGTTTGGGGTTTTTTTATATTCTAAATTATGCCATGTATACCATGTTTATTATTTGTTGCTTGATGAGCGTTTACTACAACATTGTTTAGGATGTGGGTCATTATGTTGAGGATTATACCTATGGCCTTTAGTCTCTTGTCTGTTCTCGCAACCTTTGGGTCCTCCTTTGGAGCTCGAGCGACTTCGTAGCGGGTATCTTAGTGGGATGACCCCCTGAAATCATTTTTGAATCTTGTGAATGCTTTTTCGTGATTCCTCGTTGATTTTCAATTGGTTATTTTCGGGGTTGATCATGTGTGAGTTGCTATTTGTGCACCCCTACAGGGTAAATCTTTCAAAAAGTAGTGCCCACGGTTATGGACGACTTGGACCACAGTTTCTCGATCATAGACAACTATAACTAAAGTACTGCTTTTAACTTGACTACACAGGACTAGTAATTGGTGCAATATTTATGGAATGATTAATAAACTGCCAACGCGTGGGGTGTTCTTCCGCTTTCTCGTTCGGTAAACAGGAAGGTGGACAAGCGATGTTTACTTATGATGTTATATCTGTTGGATACTTAAATATTGTTTATTTAATGAACATCCGTCTATCTGTGGTTAGGCGGATGTTGTAGCGTGTCTCTATAGAACTATTTAGCTATTTATATTTCGTTGCAATTGCATCACACCCAGGTTAATTCCTTTAGATGCATAATGACTTGTTGAGTCCCTTAAGATCTCACACGATAAATATTGTTCATATGGATAGGTATACCCCTAGGATGGTTACTGGGTCGACGAGTCTGATGATGGTGGCAACGACCCTCTTGCGTAGAGATTCCGGGGATGGAGATCTTTGAGATCTATGGGCGGGAATGTGCTTACATATGAGCATCTTATGCCAATTTCCTTCTTTATCCATACTTGGATCTTGTCTTCCACTTTGGTTTCATACTATGTTGATTGATGTATCCTAAACTATTATATCTATCTAGGATGTTTGGATCTTGCCATATGGCGTTATAATATTTCTATTTCTTTTAGATGTTGTGGCCCTGATGTACTCTTATATGTCGTTGGCATACATACTTATTTGTGTATGCTTGACTCGCAGTCCAGCCGGCTACGTCTCTCGCACATGAAGCTATAACCATGCGAAGTGGGTAGGATGGTTGGTCGGTATCATGTCCTGCTAGGTGGACCTACACGTGGGTGGCCTTCGGCCTCTACGGTAGCACACCTTATCCACTTTTAGGTTATACCGTCTTGTGTTTAGAGCGTAGGGTCCAGGGAATTATATAAAACTACTAGGGTGCTTGGCTTCCAATAGGCCTCCTCCAAAAGCATCCACATACCAAACTGACGCTCAGATGCTGCATGCTCCCTACTACCACACTCTAGATACATGTGTCCCATGGAAACCACACACTTCACAATGCTTCGAAAGCTTCTCAAATTTCACCTAAAGAAACCTCTGATCACCTCCCTCCAGCGTGAGTGGGACAAAGTGCGTTAGCGGCTTCATCAAGTCTATCTTCACCCACATACATTGGAAAACACTAGTCATGGTTTTCACAGCTGCAAGATCAACAACAATAACCTCTCCCACCCTCCGTGCAAACTGAGTCGGGACTTCCACGTTAAGGAACAATGGCAACAACTTATGAATCTGCACCCAGGCGAGACTCCTTGTGGAACCCCCTGAAAAGTTGCGACCCTTCTTTCATAATTATTTTCCAATCCCCTAAATAGTAAGCCTAGTACATGAACAAGTTCGGTTTGATCACTGGCCACTTTATTGACAGCCAACGGCTGATCTTCTCCTTGCCTAAAACAACGCCATTGCGTTTCTCATCATGCAACTTTGAACTCTTCAGCAACTCATCCACGTCAACCTCCTTCTCTTTCCCCTCTCTTGCCATGGAGCTTTTTGCCATGGTGATCTCAAACTCCTTTCCGTCACTCCGACCAAACCCCACCCGCCAATCGGTCACCCTAGGCCAGCACGCTAGGCCATCTAGCCCCTTAGTCAACCAGAGTTGACCGGGTCGAGGGGGTAGGAACATGGTGGACGACGGTCTTCCAGCGATGAAATCAATCATCGCTGAAATCGCCTGCCCTAGAAACCCTAGGTAATTGCTGCTCGATCGAGTTCTTTCTGAAAATTTGGAGAAAGGTACTTCAACCCATTTGCCCATCGCATGCATCAGAAGTTCACGGCTATGCGACCAACTCGAGGGAGCCGCACGCACAACATGTTGCTTTCTAGGCCAGACCCATATATCGCCAATGCGGTTTTATGCATGCTTTTTTCCGGTTTGTAAAGATGTTGTAGGTTTTTGTTGGTTTTTCCGGATTTCTATCAGGTTTTCGATTTTACCTCCTAACAATTTTGAATCTCGAACAAATTATAAAAACTTAACTTTTTAAAAATTTGAACAATTTTAAAATCTGAACATTTTCCAAAAATTTAAAATACTAACATTTTTCAAAATGCGATTTTTTTAAATATAATTTTTTTTTATTTGAACTTTTTTCAAATGTGAACATTTTTCAAAAATACAGACATTTTAAAAATATGTTTAAAAAAAATTAAAGTCGTAAAATAAAGTAATATAAAAGTAAATAGAAAAAGAATAAAAAATAAAAGAGAAAACAGATGATAAGAAAAGGAAAAAAGAAAAACGAATGGGAAAAAAAAGAACATGAAGGAGGTGCGGCGCGCGATGTGGACCATGTCCATACCGTGTGCGCGCGTGGTAGGTGTCGACCTGTGCAGCATATAGGATTTGTCCTCGAGGGAATAAACTGGACTTTTGTTTTGAGAACGAGGGAATAAACTGGACTGAGAAATGGCAACTGACGCTTGGGCCTGGGCGGCTAGGCGGTCTACTGGATCGCTATGGTTTGCTCTAGGCGGCCGGCAGGCTTCTGGTCGGGGGCCATAAATTGCTCGGATTTTGATGAGATGACACACGTTCCACCACGCCATCGAGATCCACCCGCGGGAGAAGGGAAGGGGCATCTTCAAGGCTGGTCACAGTGGAATAACGTAGATTAATGCGTCGTAAATTCTTGAGTGGTATTACCTTCATATAGTGGGTATGCTTGTGACAAGTATCGTATAGTCTTATTTATTCATGTAGACTCATATTATTTTGGAGTGTATGATGTTTTGGTAACATAGTTAGTTATCACAAGACTCTCTTTCATCATTTAATGACATGCCACATCACCAAAATGCCTAGTTTGCACTGCATATAAATGCATGTTACTATGTTACTCTCATTATGACCAGTCTAAGATGAGCCGCCGCCGCACCTCGCCGTCCTAGGCGCTTCCGTTGGATAACGACGACCTCCTCTGGGAGATCCTGCTCCGCCTGCCCCCGCAGCCTTCCACTATCCCCCGCATCTCCCTCGTCTGCAAGCGATGGCGCCGTCTCGTCGCCGCCGCCGCGTTCCTCCGCCGCTTCCGCACCTACCACCGGAGGCCCCCCATCATCGGCTTCTTCTCCACCTTCGGTAGCCCGGTATTCACCCCCGCGCTTGATCCGCCAGACCGGATCCCCGCCGAGCGCTTCTCCTTGCGGCTTGAAGAAGGCGACCGCTACAAGTTCCTCGGCTGCCGCCATGGCCGCGCCCTCATCCTCAACACGAGGCGGCCCTTCCTCCTGGTATGGAACCCGGTCACAGGCGATCAGCCCCGCGTGGACGTTCCCCCGGAGTTCAACAGCGACAAGATCTTCATCCTCACGGGGGCGCTGATTTGCACTGCCGGTGACCAAGGCCACGCGCACGGCGATTGTCACTCAGGCAGCTTCCAGGCGGCCCTGCTGGCCACTGACGTCGGAGACCGGCAAATGGAGTGAAATCATCTCAGCACGTACCAGTGAGATATCTCCTGCTATGGGAACTTTTCAACCTAACATCACTCCTATCTTGATTGGAATTCAGTTTACTGGTCGTATGGTCGTCGTGCTTTCATAGTCGAGTTTGATTTGGATAGACAGAAAATAACACTAACAGAGCTACCACCAGTTGCGAACACCCACAACGACACCGTTTTCGCAGTTATGCACGCTGAAGATGGTGGCCTTGGATCAATCACTCTGTCGAATTTCTGCGCCGAACTATGGAAGAGGAAAGCCGGTGATTGTGATGATAGTGCTATATGGGTTTTGGAAACAACTGTTGAACTGGACAAGCTTCTTTCGCTGGGAGCAGCACGCAAGAGGAAGTCACTACCTTAGTGCGGTTTGATGAGCAAAACAATGTGATCCTTGTAAGGGCATATTCAGGCGTCTTCATGGTCTATCTCCAGTCAATGAGGTTTAAGAGACTTTGTGTGGCATCCCGCAAAACCACTACGGAAATCGTGTTGATTTTGTGCATTGCATCATCATGACATCAGCATGCATCTAATTGATTAAAACTATTTTGCTAAAAGACCTACTTTGTTTTCTATATTAATATCCTCCCCTTTGTTTAAACCAAACCGTCGGTCCAGCCGGATCTTTTATTCATCTAAAACGAATTACAAAATTTATTTTAAATAAAAGAAAACCCTAGACTAAAATATCTAGTCCTAATCCTACCTATCTAAACCCTTTTCCTACCCCAACCCAGTCTACCCAAACCCCTCCACCTCACCCCAACCTATCCTATGTCGCCACCTCATCCTCTCCACATCACCCCACCAACCAAAGGCCCACCTCCCTATTCCCACCTGCCTAAACCCCCTCTCTCTCACTCTGTCTCCCCGGTCCCACCGACCCACACAACACACGCACGCCACACCCCCACGCCCCCCTCCCCCGTGGCCCCGACCCCTGCCCTGGACCCAGCCCGTTCACCCCGCGTGGCCCGCTTCCCACCAACCGCGTCTCCCTCTTCCTCCCCAACCTTCAGCCTCTCCTCTGTTTCCCACTCCCTGCGGTGCTCGCCTCCTCGACCATGCCCAGATCCTCCGCCTCATCTCCTCCCTCTCTGCCAGAGCTCCTCCCCATTTCCCTGTGGCTCACTTGCCACGCGTCGCTGGCCGCCATCCTCTGCCGCCGGCTCGCCTCGCCCGCCTCTCGCTCTTCCGTCGCCTCGCCACTCGCCTCCTCCTCCATGCGCCGCGCGCATCCTCCGTCCTCCTCCTCCGCTCGCCCCGGCCTCTGCCCCCTCACCTCTGCCCCGCCTCACATGGCCGCTTTCTTCTCACTGCCTCTCGTCGACCTCCACGCCGCCTCAGCCTCGCCTCTCCCCTCGAGCTCTCCTCCGTCGCCTCTCCCGGCCGTGGCAATCCCATCCAATTGCCGTCTCCCGCTCCCTCTCGTCTCACTGGCGCCCTCTCCCGTGATGCCCTCCGAGAACTGTGGCCCCGGCCTCTGACAATGCCAAGTCCCCTCCCTCACCGGGCGTCCAGCCGCAAGAACCTCCTCTCCTCCCTCGGCCTCACCTCTGCTCCCCTGGCGAGCCCCCGTCCGGACCCCGCCGTTAGTGGCCACGACGTTGCACCCTCCGCCATGGTCTCCGCCGAAGTCTTGACCTCATGGCGCGTCCTTCCCCTCGTCGTCGTGCCTCGTCTCGCCACATCAACCCTGCTCCCTCATGGGTACTCCTGTTCGATTGTGGTGAACACCGTCTGAGAATGTGAGGTCTCGAACTCAAGATGAAGTTTGTCTGGGCATGGAGAGAATGCGAGTGCTCCGTGTCAAACGCAAAGGAAAACCTCGAACCGAAAAACAACTTGTGTCGGAACCAAGTCCATCCTCGACATAAGAAGTCAGGAGCCGAAGATGTTGTTCTTGGACTCCGAAGACCGATCCGAAGCGCCAAGGCCTTCGACAAGGAATCGACAAGATCATCGCGGAACTCCAAGGTCTACCCCATGGATCCGAAGACCGATCTTCAAACCCTCCGGAGCCGCCAAGATCGCCAGGGAACGACAAGTACTTCACCCCGGATGCCAAGACCGACTTGATGGCGCGGACCCGACAAGATCTTCGCAACGACAAGATCGGCACCGACCAGGGCGAATCCGATGTGACCCCGACGCCAACCAAGTTCTTCTCCTCGGATGCGACAAGATCCACTTCCGTTGTCCGAGACCGATCTCGTCGAGCCGTTCTCCCGTCGAACCCTGAGAACGAACCCCAGATCCGGACCCTGAGAACCGATCCTGAACCCCCTGAACCAAGATCTGCCGAACCCAGATGTGTGACCCTAAGCCCCTATTTTTATAAATGATATATCTTGTTGCATATTAAATTGTTCATGCATGCATATTGTCATGTGGTTTGGGGGCCTTATGCCGATTCACCATATAATAAATACGGGGCCCATATGCGGCAAATCTAGTCTTATATTGGCCTTATTTAAATTTGTGTAGCGAACCGGTAACTTGTCTTGCCCTGTTATTACAACATTTAATTTGCGGGGTAGATAAATAACTTGAACCGTTTAAATAACTGTCGGGACCCCGGTTCCACTTAATATTGCCTAATTGCATCGATTCTTGCCATGTCATACATCATACATGCATCATACCCGATCTTCTGCCGTTGTATTAAATAGTGCATCCGGTGTTTATTCTAGTGTTTTGCTTCTTCGCGGATAAGGCCGTTGAGTTGATGCGAGTGTCGACCCGATCTTCGGATGAACCTTCGGCAATGTTTTCAGTCGAGCATCTTCCCCTTTCTACCTATCTTACTTTTATAGTATTTATTCCCTCCTGTTGATCTATTGCTATATGTGTTGCGATGCTCTAGTTTCCGCACCCGTGATATCCCTTGTGGCCTTATATTGCCTTGGACACATCCTATTACCGTTGTTTGGTAGATAGTTGGACCTGCGCGTCGTAGTCGCTTGCTCTATTGCTGTTGCGTGTCGTCAAGTACCACAGTTGTTGGAGTATTGCCGCATGTTTATCGTTGGAGATGATCAAGACTTTAATTACCGTTTAACAACTAAAATTTAAGTAAGTAAGCAGAGGCACATGTGGGCAATAGATGTTATTTGGTTGTTAACCGTCCACTTGTGTCCCGTAGGACCCTGAGTACTTGATACCTGTTCCTTGAATATTCGCGCTATCCACATCCGGGAGGATTATGGGACCCCCCTGAGCCAGATCTTGATTCATTCTTATTTCTTGGGGCCACAAACTAGTTTGAGGTTTTATTTACTATCCTGTACTTATGCCATGCTTTACTGCTTTATTTAAATTGTGCGAGGTACTGCACACTGTACTGTTTAGGGAAGCAGAGTGTTTTCGCGGTATCGATAAGCCCAGTCACATTTTCGGGTTCCCAGTCGTTTACAGCCATTGATGCAAACCTTGAGTCCGTCTCGGAGTCAGCTAGCTTCGTTGCGGGTGTACTCAACGGGGTGGCCCCCTGAAATATTTTTGAATCTTGTGATTGCTTTGTCGTGAAGGCCTCGTTGGGTTTTGATTTGGTTTTTCCGAGGTTGATCGAGTGTGTGTTGCTATTTGTGCACCCCTGCAGGGTAAAACTTTCTGAAAGCCGTGTCCGCGGTTATGGACGACTTGGAGCATAGTATCTCGATCATAGACAACTATAACTAAAGTAGTGCTATAAATTTGACTTTATAATGACTAGTAATCAGCTTCACTATAATGGAATGGCTAAATAAAACTGCCAACAATTGCTTGCTTGGGTTGTCGCTTGCGACCATTGTATCTGACTAGTAAGTATTGCAACTATAACGGAATGGCTAAATAAAAGTACCAACAACTGCTGGGTTTTGGGGATATCTCATGCTAATTGTATTTGACTAGTAAGTGTCGCAACTACAACGGATTGAGTAACTAAAATGGCCCACTGCTTATTTTATCAGGATGACTATCTACACCTGACTAGTAATTGCTGCAACGATAACTGAATAAATAAAACTGCCAACGGTGTGAGTTCCTCGGTTGACTTCCTCATTTGGTCTCGAGGGGGAAATACCAGGATGGGTATGTTTGGTGGTAGCATCAGGTTGATTCCGAATAGGTCTTTCTTACCCCTCTCTGATAGCCGACAGTTGTATCGAGTCTCTATAGGTTGTTTAGTGCATCTTGCCGCCGCTTGATCCACCATACCTATGTAGGCGAGGACCGCAATTCTAGCCTCGCTGTCTTGGCCTCGATTAACGCCCTCTTTTCCTTTGCCCTTTGTCGGCACCCTTTGTTTGTTAAGGTTTTGAGATCGACGTCGTTAGCGTGGTTACCCTTCCGCTTGGCTCAGGGTTATGGACGCCATTGGTTATTCTTCGTGGCTCTTAGCCCCATTTGTATCTTGTCCGTGGACGCTCTATTGTTTTCAAGGTGATTTGGATCTTTGTTAGATATCTGTATTCTTGACTCATGGAGTCGTGTTGTATATATATATCTGCTCATGGGTCCCATCGAGGACTGTGTAATGTTATTACTGCTTTCCACCCGCACGAAAGTTCTGGTGGGCACCTTTGAATCGTTTCTGCGGGTTTGGCGGGAATCGCTGAAACTTGCATAGGGTCGATTCTCGAGGGTGTTACAGAGTGGTATCGAGCTCAGCGGTTGTGATACCCACAAGTCCAAAGTAGGATAACCTAGCTAACTACCAAGTAGAGTGTCAAAACTATTTTTGCAAAATCGGTTGGATAGTTGTGATTAGGTCTAATTTTAATCCTTACCCTCACGCTTCTCCTCTCACCTCTGCGTGTTTTGAATCCGCTCTCTTCTCTTCGAGTCCGTGATTTCGTGGTTGGGTTCCGTCACCTTCGTGGTTTCGCTTCCTCCTTTGATAACGGTGTTCTACCATCCGGTGTTCATGCTGTCTGAGAAATCCGTCTACTGTGGTACCATTCTTTGTTCCTTGTTTGTGCCTTCCGGTGTTTTCCGACGCGACGACATCATCTACGTCCGATCCGATGCAGAGTCTGCATCACTCCTTTGTTTCTGAACCTCGTTTGTCGAGATCTTCAGTCTGAATTCCGAGAGTTGGTTGCATAATCCGCCTATTCGTGTGCAGAGTAATGGTTTGGGTGTGCGATGGACTGATCACCATCCGACTACTCTTATCATTCGCTCTTGTACATCGAATCAGTGGATCCAGCAATTTTACTCCGTCCACGGAAGCTAGAGGTGGCTTTATTTGTTGATACCTCTACCTTCGACCTTTTGTTTCCGGAGTGTTTCCCTCGACGGTCACGGACAACGACCTCTTGTTAGTGGTGTCGCGGTGATCTACCCGAAGCGAGAAGACGCAGATCGCCGACCTTCCTTCCGGTACCATGAGGCGGATCTCGAGGGCGAGATCCATTGTTAGTGGTGTCGAATTGTGGCATCCCGCAAAACCACTACTAGAAAATCGCGTTGATTTTGTGCATTGCATCATCATGACATCAGCATGCATCTAATTGATTAAAACTATTTTGCTAAAAGACCTACTTTGTTTTCTATATTAATATCCTCCCCCTTTGTTCAAACCAAACCGTCGGTCTAGCCGGATCTTTTATTCATCTAAAACGAATTACAAAATTTATTTTAAATAAAAGAAAACCCTAGACTAAAATATCTAGTCCTAATCCTACCTATCTAAACCCTTTTCCTACCCCAACCCAGTCTACCCAAACCCCTCCACCTCACCCCAACCTATCCTATGTCGCCACCTCATCCTCTCCACATCACCCCACCAACCAGTGCCCGCCACCTCACCCTATTCCCACCTGCCTAA
This sequence comes from Avena longiglumis, assembly GCA_030063025.1. NCBI lineage: Eukaryota > Viridiplantae > Streptophyta > Magnoliopsida > Poales > Poaceae > Avena > Avena longiglumis. The sequence continues at coordinate 170,828,705 of CP125975.1, forward strand.
ACCCCCTCTCTCTCACCCTGTCTCCCCGGTCCCACCGACCCACACAACACACGCACGCCACACCCCCAAGCCCCACTCCCCCGTGGCCCCGACCCCTGCCCTGGACCCACCCCGTTCACCCCGCGTGGCCCGCTCCCCACCAACCGCGTCTCCCTCTTCCTCCCCAACCTCCGTCGCCTCCCTCCTCTGTTTCCCCGCAGCCTCGCCTCCTCGACCACAGATCCTCCGCCTCCGCCTCTCCTCTGCCAGAGCTCCCTCCCCGCTTCCGGCCTCACATCGAGCGCCACCCGATCACGCGCCTTCTCGCTGACGCTGGGCCTTTCAAGGCCTTTCTCGCTCTTACTCGCGCCTCGCCACCTCGCCTCCTCCTCCGCCACCACCGCCAGCCTCGTCCTCCCTCCTCCGCCTTCCCCCGGCCGCGCCATGGCCGCTTTCACCGCCTCGCTGACCTCTCACCGGCCTCACCGACCCAGGCCCACGATCTCTCTCCGCTGGCTGGCCCTGCCGGCCCGGGCTCCGCCCCGCCTGCCTCACGCCTGCACCTCTCCTCGGCGCCACTCTCCTCAAGCCCCCGACGACGCCCGATCTGCCGCACTGCCCTGGCGCCAGCGTCCTCCTCCTCAACTGGCAGTCCACGGCGACCCTCCTCTCCGCCTCCTCGGCTTCACCCCTCTGCTCCCCTGCAGCGAGCCCCACGTCCCGGACCCCGCCGTTCGCAGAGCCGCCGCTGACGTTGCACCCTCCGGCCATGGTCTCCGCCAGGCCGACCTGGTAGGCTGGCCGTCCTTCCTCGTTGCCGCCAGCTCGTCTCCCCATCGCCACATCAACCCTGCTCCCTGTCATGGGTACTCCTGTTCAGTTGTGGCTGAGGCAACCGTGCAGAATATGAGGTGCTGCTGAACCTGAAGATGAAGTTTGTCTGGGCATGGAGAGAATGCGAGTGCTCCGTATCAAACGCAAAGGACAACCTCGAACCGAAAAACAACTTGTGTCGGAACCAAGTTCGTCCTCGACATAAGAAGTCAGGAGCCGAAGATGTTGTTCTTAGACTCCGAAGACCGATCCGAAGCGCCAAGGCCTTCGACAGGGAATCGACAAGATCATCGCGGAACTCCAAGGTCTACCCCATGGATCCGAAGACCGATCTTCAAACCCTCCGGAGCCGCCAAGATCGCCAGGGAACGACAAGTACTTCACCCCGGATGCCAAGACCGACTTGATGGCGCGGACCCGACAAGATCTTCGCAACGACAAGATCGGCACCGACCAGGGCGAATCCGATGTGACCCCGACGCCAAACAAGTTCTTCTCCTCGGATGCGACAAGATCCACTTCCGTTGTCCGAGACCGATCTCGTCGAGCCGTTCTCCCGTCGAACCCTGAGACCGAACCCCAGATCCGGACCCTGAGAACCGATCCTGAACCCCCTGAACCAAGATCTGCCGAACCCAGATGTGTGACCCTAAGCCCCTATTTTTATAAATGATATATCTTGTTGCATATTAAATTGTTCATGCATGCATATTGTCATGTGGTTTGGGGGCCTTATGCCGATTCACCATATAATAAATACGGGGCCCATATGCGGCAAATCTAGTCTTATATTGGCCTCATTTAAATTTGTGTAGCGAACCGGTAACTTGTCTTGCCCTGTTATTACAACATTTAATTTGCGGGGTAGATAAATAACTTGAACCGTTTAAATAACTGTCGGGACCCCGGTTCCACTTAATATTGCCTAATTGCATCGCATCTTGCCATGTCATACATCATACATGCATCATGCCTGATCTTCTGCCGTTGTATTAAATAGTGCATCCGGTGTTTATTCTAGTGTTTTGCTTCTTCGCGGATAAGGCCGTTGAGTTGATGCGAGTGTCGACCCGATCTTCGGATGAACCTTCGGCAATGTTTTCAGGCGAGCATCTTCCCCTTTCTACCTATCTTACTTTTATAGTATTTATTTCCTCTTGTTGATCTATTGCTATCTGTGTTGCGATGCTCTAGTTTCCGCACCCGTGATATCCCTTGTGGCCTTATATTGCCTTGGACACATCCTATTACCGTTGTTTGGTAGATAGTTGGACCTGCGCGTCGTAGTCGCTTGCTCTATTGTTGTTGCGTGTCGTCAAGTACCACAGTTGTTGGAGTATTGCCGCATGTTTATCGTTGGAGATGATCAAGACTTTAATTACTGTTTAACAACTAAAATTGAAGTAAGTAAGCAGAGGCACAGGTGGGCAATAGATGTTATTTGGTTGTTAACCGTCCACTTGTGTCCCGTAGGACCCCGAGTACTTGATACCTGTTCCTTGAATATTCGCGCTATCCACATCCGGGAGGATTATGGGACCCCCCCCCCCCCCTGAGACAGAGCTTGATTCATTTTTATTTCTTGGGGCCACAAACTAGTTTGAGGTTTTATTTACTATCCTGTACTTATGCCATGCTTTACTGCTTTATTTAAATTGCAGGTACTGCACCATCTTGTTAGGGAAGCAGTGTTTTCGGTATCGACAAGCCCGTCCACATTTTCGGGTTCCCAAATGTTCTGACCATTGAGGCAAACCTTGAGTCCGTCTCGAGTCACTAGCTTCGCTATGGTGTACTCAACGGGTCGCCACCGAAATATTTCTGAATCTTGTGATTGCTTTGTCGTGAAGGCCTCGTTGGTTTTGATTTGGTTTTTCCGAGGTTGATCGAGTGTGTTGCTATTTGTGCACCCTCGAGGGTAAAACTTTCAAAGTCGTGTCCGCGGTTATGGACGACTTGGAGCACAGTATCTCGATCATAGACAACTATAACTAAAGTAGTGCTATAAATTTGACTTTATAATGACTAGTAATCAGCTTCACTATAATGGAATGGCTAAATAAAACTGCCAACAATTGCTTGCTTGGGTTGTCGCTTGCGACCATTGTATCTGACTAGTAAGTATTGCAACTATAACGGAATGGCTAAATAAAAGTACCAACAATTGCTGGGTTTTGGGGATATCTCATGCTAATTGTATTTGACTAGTAAGTGTCGCAACTACAACGGAATGACTAACTAAAACGGCACACTGCTTATTTTATCAGGATGACTATCTACACCTGACTAGTAATTGCTGCAACGATAACTGAATAAATAAAACTGCCAACGGCGTGAGTTCCTCGGTTGACCTCCTCGTTTGGTCTCGAGGGGGAAATACCAGGATGGGTATGTTTGGTGGTAGCATCAGGTTGGTTCCGAATAGGTCTTTCTTACCCCTCTCTGATAGCCGACAGTTGTATCGAGTCTCTATAGGTTGTTTAGTGCATGTCACGCCGCCTTCACCACCATATCTATGTAGGCGAGGACCGCAATTCTAGCCTCGCTGCGTACCGCCTCAAGATCGACGCCCTCTTTTCCTTTGCCCTTTGTCGGCACCCCTTTGTTTAAGCAGGTTTTGAGATCGGCGTCGTTAGCGGGTTACCCTTCCGGCTTGGCCAGGCAGGTTATGGACGCCATTGGTTATTCTTCAGGGCTCTTAGCCCCATTTGCATCTTGTCCGTAGCTGGACGCTCTATTGTTTTCAAGGTGATTTGGATCTTTGTTCTGTATATCTGTATTCTTGACTCATGGAGTCGTGTTGTATATATATCTGTTCCGTGGGTCCCATCAAGGACTGTTGTGTAATGTTATTACTTCGTTTTCCACCCGCACGAAAGTGCCTGGTGGGCACCTTTGAATCATTTCTATGCGGGTTTGGCGGGAATCGCTGAAACTTGCATAGGGTCGATTCTGAGGGTGTTACACTTTGTAACAGTGGCAATGCCAGGGCTATCCGCATCTATCATTCATCCCCAAGTTTCTATGCAGCAGGTAAAAGCATGCCTTTACTTAAATTATTTTCAGTAACTGTTGATGAAATGCCTCTCAGAATCCTTGAGTTCAGTACCGATGATTTCAGTTCATATCAGTTCAAATTTTCTTTCGCTGCTTGAGGAATTCTTTAAGAACGACAATACTAAATGTTAATGTTCTTGTCTATTGGCTATATGCATAAACTGTGTTACTGAAGTAATATTATGCAAACAGCTGCACTGTAGACCTTTTCAGCATGAGGTTTGATGACAGTTAGAAATTGATGACTAGTAGTACTTGAAAACTACCCTTGAACAAACTCAAATGTCAAATGAGTAACTCGGTTGGCTGTCACATTCGGAACATCAAAGCAATTACATTAGTTCTCTCATCGGTCCTTTAATCTAATTTGATATTGTTATAACTCCTAAGCCTGTAACAGTGGCTTGCTACGAACCCTTACCTTTTGACACGATAGTTCATTTTTACATGCCGTGAAAAATCAACTGGATATATTTTATCTGTTACAGGCTTATTTAAATCTTAGTACCTATGATCACTTTTGCTTGTAGAGACATTAGTTTGGGCATGTTTTGATTTTGTCCGCTGTCATTACAAGGAATGGGTGGACTTGAGATAATTTCTGCATCATATATTTTCGTTGCATAAATTGTGCTAGGTTCTATTCACAATGCATATACGAACATAGCTGTGTTGAGGGTGTGATATGTAACAGTTGAAATTTGAAGAGATCTAAGCGAAGTGGAATGCTGGGTTTGAACCAACTGAAACGTCAAATGAGTAACTCATCTGGCAATTTCAGCACCTTATTTGATGATTTTTCCTCTGTTCATCTTGCTTTCCATAATAATTACAGCTCGTATCGGTCTCATCACATAAATAATAGTTTTATGTTATGCCTTGTCGAAAGAGTCTTGCTGCAAGCGAGGAACCTTTTTGTACTAGAATAAATCATTTTCATTATGTTTTAGTACCAGACTTCACATCTAAACAGTTGGTTAATCTTTTTCATTGGAGCAACCAGCAGGAGCACTGTCTTTTCTATTAGAAGAAGAGAATTGGCTGGTTTGGAACGGAAACCGGCCAAAACCCGATACAAACGTATATACACATGGGTCCGGTTAAAAGGGGAACCGGACCAAAAAATACCCCAAGCGGCATAGTTTCAGGAAAAACCGGCAAAACCAAGATAAGACCATGCGACCTAGCTCGACTAGGTCTGGAGCACCAACACCAGCACAACGGCAATCGTGCCGCCATGCAGGCAACCACACCGGTCCTGGGACCGCGCGCACTCCTAGCCAACGATGCATCAACCAGACAACACAAACCCCATCGCCTAGCGGAGCGCCAAAACCTCCAAAGACATCGCCCCCAAGAGGGAAAACGACGGTGGCGCCGCCGATGCCCGCTCTGGCAGAAACCAGAGCTCAGGTTTTCACCCGGAGAGTCTGCGACCCGAAACGACGAGAGAGGTGAAGGAGCTCCTCAACGATGCCTCCGACAAGGGAAACGACGTCCGCGGACGCCGACATCGCCGATATCAACCTAGGTTGATGCAATGTTTTTGCGCGGAGAACGCCATACCCGAAGCCGAACAAGCCGATCCACCAAGGCGAGGAAGTCCCTTGCAGCGCATCGCCGACCACCACATGCCGCAGGGAACCCACAACGGTACCTCCTCCTGCGATGCCCCCTGCTGCCACCACCAGCTCTGCATAGCCGCCAAGACACTGACGGAGCCGGGCGTCGCCTCCACGAGACCACCGCGCCAAGACACCCCTGACCCGCCGTCCTCCATGCCACTGCTGCGTCGAGGCAAAATCTGGCCGCCACCCACCCACACGCCACCGGGGCCCCGGGGCCGCCGCCCCGGCGTCCTCGACTCCGGGGAAAGGTAGACGTTGGCGCCGGAGCAGCGGCACGGCCACCCCTGCCGCCCGCTCGTGTAATGCGTCCACTATTTTGTGTAATGCGTCCACTATTTTGTTGCCAGCTCCCAGGCAACCGACAGATGTTTATGCCTGGAAAGTTAAAGACTCAAAGCTATACCATGTCATCAGATATTGCTGTCGTTCTAGATTGCCAGATTACCGTCGTATGGTACTTGAAGATCATGTCGTTATTTGTCATGCTGTTGTTTATGAGATGATTATGGAAGTACAATTGAGAAACAAAACCCTTGAAAAAGGAAATTAGTTTTCTGTGGGGGCTTGAAGGATCAGAAGTACCTGCCTTGGTTTGTGGGAGACTGCAGCTAGCTAGATAGCTGTTGCTTGCTCAGTCCTGGACTTGTGCAGGAACGCAGGATCCTACTCCGGTGAAGAGCTAATTCAATCCCACCAGGTCAGCATTGGACGGGAAGCTCCAGGACTATGGTCATGATTCATTTTGGCTCTCCGACCTTAAAACTTGGCCTGCTGGGCCTTGTGGAAGTCCTGATTGGGCGGGGTCTTCACTTGGACCAGTACTATGCAAGTTGATTGGATTCTCACTTCTGCCTTTGTGAATCTCCACCATCTCATACATCCTCTCCAAAACCTCCTGGCCCAAAGAACTCTCTGACCATCAGCAATTTTCCTTTGCTAGACACCTGCTTAAACCTTATGACATGGTTATTGGTGATGGCCTACAAAGTCCCTTTTCAACTGATCCACTGGAATCATTATGGCTTCATGAAAGCATACACTGTTTATGATTGCCCACGTGGATTTTTTATGTTTCTTTACTGGTGGCATCAATCAAAGAGAGAAATCTTGAGACCGTCGAGCACAATACCATCTTGAAGATGACTTATCCTCTCAGTTTTCAAAAAGATTTCTTTAGTTATGTAACTTCTATGGTGTTGCTCGATGGTGTCATAGCTGAAAATTTGCATTGCCATTGCGGTTTCGGGAAGGGAAATCCTCTTCCTACTCTTCTCTTTATCATAGGTATAATTGTTAAAGAAAATATTAATGAAGCTTCCCATCATGATCTTGTACATCTTCTAGATTTCTGAACAATGTGTTTATCACGCAGCATGTTCTTGCCAGCTTCTATGTCTCAAATGCCTTCTCGAATCCTTAGCTAGTCCACATCATACTTTGTGTGGCCTTTCACGACTCTTGCCTTCTGACGATGAATGTTTCCGATGAAAAATGCATCAGGTAGGGCTCCTTGATTGAAAATTAGGCATATTTCCTTTTACACATCTTGCCTTCCGCTCGTTCTATTTTGCCTAGAAATCATAGATTTTGCCCCTCTCATCGAGAGTGTGTGCAGTCGAAGTTCAGAGTTGCTTCATGTGCCCCATTTTGTCTTTTGATGGTCATATCATGGTCAACAAGGTCGTCATGAATGACATGTCTAGTTTCTATCTGTGTAGTCTTAATTTCCGGAAAGTGTCAAGAAAGCTATTGAGTTCGACGTTGTAGTTGTGTTGATGTTGTTATCAATGGAACCAGGGATGTCATAACATTGTACTTCCTTTGCTCACTAATATAAGCCATCTCTTAGCAAACTAAATCAGGTAGCTAAAACATCTTATATTAGTGAATGGCGCAATTGTTGATGGGCAGACTTGTTTTAACGAAATAAAACAGGACTACTTTAAAAAAACAAAGGGTGTACATTAATATCACAATCGCACAAGAACGAACCAAGAACATGTAATTTCTACGACATATTGTTAATTATTTTCACCCTTTTCGAAAACCTTCGGATGATATATAAATCAAAAGACTACGAAAGACAGTTCGTCGTAGAAGTTCCCCGGTTTTGCTTCGGTGTGTACACGCGACAGTTCGTCGTACCACGGGTCAACGTCTAGCTTTACCACAGACGCGACGATACAGAATCTCCGGTGCGCTCGCGTCGCTCCGGAGCCCCACACCGAACCCGAACCGGCACACGTCGACACGTACCCGAACCGGCGCCCCGCCGCGAGCGATACGACAGCGCGGCGCTACCCCGCGGGCCAGCCACGGAAGAAAGCGAAGGGGCACGCGAGCCGTCGGGGGCGCGAGCTCGCAGCACAGGGAAACGCCGCTTTCGTGGCGATCGGGAGCGGATACGGCGCGGGTCGCGGGGAGAGATTTTGAGCAGGAGGGGGCGATCTTGGGAAAACGAATCGCCGGGGGGTGGAAGGAAAGGCAAGGAGGAAAGCGACGCGGTATCACGAGACCCACGCGCCCGGGGATCCCCGAACCGCTTCGGTTTCCGATCGATCGTGGCGTGGCGTGGGGCGCGATCGCGCTGGGGATTTGGTGGTAGCTCGGGGAATCGATCGATCGATCGATCTTCGGATCAGGGAGGATATCGAAGTTGGTGCGGCGGTGGATACCGGTGTACTACCTGAGAGAAGACATGGCATGGAAGCTCCGAATCCGAGGATACGCAACCGGATATTTTTATTTTCTATACAGTCGGTGGCTAGCTCAGATAGTCAGATATGCTGACTTCATTTTTTGGTAGCTAAGATAAGAGTATACTGAGTCCTTGACTCGTGTGCTCGGGCCTCTTGTATAGTGTGACTAAATCCGAAAACTATCGTGACCTCCCGAGGTTAGTGATTATTTAATTTTAGAAGTTTGAAAATCATATTAATAGATTTGAAAATACTGCAAATAATCTAGATATGATTAATGATGTATTAGTTAGGAGGGAAATGGTACCTAGCCCACCGGGTTTAATGTTTTGTGCATCGTAAAGATGGAATCTTTATGCGGGTTTTCGTTAACAACAAGATGTTTGGAATGACTTCGTCAATTTTAAGATTCGCCGACTCGATCTCTCGAAGATACTTAAAACATCCGGCCTCATACTCCAAAATAACTGGGTACAAGATGGAAAAGGTAGCTTTTCTAGATATCACATATGGACACGCATCTAGATTTTTTTACGGTTTCCTGCAAAAGATCGTTTTCGTGTTGTATATATTCAGTTCTGGGAACCGCATATACGGTCTACCGCAAACCAAAAATGGTTTGGCGGGAGAGGATATTCAGCTATAGGACCTAGGTACTTATCGCTGCCGCCACCACCGGAGATCGATTCCGGCCATCTCAACATCGCTGCCACCGCCAAAAGTCGGTCGCCGGAGCTGCAAAGGGTCTCAGGATGACTTCTTTTGGGCTTATGCTTATGTAGAAGCAGGCTTATGAATTTCGGTGGGGATAAGTTGCGGTGAGGATAAGCTCCTAAAAACTGTTCTTACACTTCTTTGGGGCTTATGTAATTTTGCTTATGACATATGTAATGTCTATGTTACCCTGAACCTGTTACATGTAGAAGCTACAGCATGAACAATTGCAGTCTAGCTTACATATCCAATAACTACATGATGCAGCCCGTCCTACGGACGCACCTCCATCTACAACACATAGTCCCCCAAGTGGACCAATGACTCGCGCCCGTGCCAAGCTCCTACAAGCCAAGGTTAACTCGCTCCTTTCCTCATGTGATTTTGGTCTACCTTTGGATGGCTTGCTACTTCATGCATCTACGTTGTGTATCCTCAGATATGAAGCAACACCATCACACCAAGCCACCAAGGAAGCAGGACCAGGAGAAGAAGCTGCTGGAGCTCTGCACACCGGAGTCTCCGGTGTAGACCGGAGTCTCGGTCTACACGAGTCTCGGACCTTCCTCCGTCGACCGAGACCCAAGCCCGGGACAGCCAGAAGCCCCCTCCGGAGACGGGTCCGGAGATTGACCGGAGTCTCTGGTCCAGACCGGAGTCTCCGGACTGATCGTCGCGAGGCATGTTAAAGCCTTTTGGGCCTGGCCCATGTAACACCCAATTTCGCCAAAACTTCCAATTTTATTTCAGAACTACCTCTGTTTATGTGGTTGGCCTATATATAGCCCCACCCCTCATATGTAAACCCTAGACTTGGATAATAATAGATTAAGGATACCCTTTGAGGATCTTTCAATCTATTGGTCTCATGCTCCTACCAAGGAGCACCTATTGTCCACCCTCCTCTTGGATCTTTCCTAGTGCGTTCAAGTTGTACAAGGCCTTGGGTTCTCGGTTTCTCGCCCCCAAGTCGTCAAGGTCTCACCAAGCACCTCATCCCCCGTTGTTGGCGTGGAGAGAGAGCTTCGCCCAACACCGATCCTAGAGATTATGTTGGACCGGTTGCCACCGGCGTGAGATATCGGCGTGTATCGTGGTTTGCGTGCGTGTGTTCGTGGTTTTCATCCCTTCTTCCCCCGTCCACCGCTTTCCCCTCGCTTCCCGTGGAAATTCGTGAAAGATCGGGCCACCCCTAGGGGTTCCCCCATAACATCTTGGTATCAAGAGCAAGGTTGATCACGAATTTCCCCCCAATTTTTCTTCTATCCACCATAAATTCGAAAATTTCCCAAAAAACAGCCCCAATTTGCCTTTGGATCGATCTGTCGTTTGGGAGTGTTATTTGTGCTTTTGATCCGACCAAATCTTGTCTAAGGTGTTGGTTCAGCTTTTGCCTGCGTTTCCCAGCCCAATTTTGGCCAAATTTTCGCGGATTTGAGGACTCTAGGCGTGGATTTCCGCTCAAGAACACGAGCAGACATCCCACACCGGAGTCTCCGGTCTACACCGGAGTCTCCGGCCCAAGATCGGAGTCTCCGGCCCTGGACGCCAGTTTTGCCCATTTTTCCTCTTTTCTGCATTGGCTAATCTATCCACTTGTTGTTTGTGTTCTGTGTGCGTGTCACCAACTAACAGATAGCTTCCTCAACATCGCCGCGCTCTTCGACACCACGGACCCCAAACTCTTCCCCGCTCCATCGACACAAGATCATCACCATCAACTAAGGTATAACTTGTGTCAACCCTTATAGCCATATCTTCCTTTGTGTGTACCTATCCTATGAGAGCAACTCATTTTGTGTTTGTCTAAGCATTGTGCACTTGCCATTGGAAAGTGAGAGTGTGAGGGCAAATACAAAAGTTAACATAGAAGCATAGCAAGGGAGAAAAAGAAAAAGAATTAAAAAAAAGAGAGAAAAAGAAAAGAAAAATAGAAAGATACATAGTCTCCCAATACAAAGAGAGCATCAAGCTTGTAAGCAAAAGAGAGAGGAAGAAGCGCGCCAATGCAAGTGCACAAATCCGTTGCTTACCCTTTTTTGGCAAACGAGTTGTGGTCTCTCCTTGCGTTGGCACGACACCCGAACGTAGTCTTCGTTAGGCCATTTCGTGCTCATTTTCATAGTCGTGCTAACCCCATTTTTTTCTCCACGCGTGTGTGTAGTCGTAGGTTCTCGTCACCTTTTGAGTTGACCATTTCCTTTTGACTTGAGTTGTTGGATTTTCTCCACTTTTGTCTATCCTCTGCGTTCGGTTGGTTCTTTGGTTTTCCCACAATCCTACCCATCCACCAAAAGCTTTTGAGAGTTGTAGCTCCTTTGTGTGTGAGTTTCTTTTCCATTTCACTTTGCACGCTGTTCGCTCCTTTGTGTGGCAATTGGTTTGATATAATCTCCAAGGTGAGGTAAAGGGCTAACTCTACGTACCCTTTTTCTCCATATACAACCCTTGTCGGCTTTGCATCATGGACAGGAATGGCGAGCCGTCCCAACCACCACCACCTCCGGAGGACGACAATCCATACATGACAAGATGGGACCATTGGAAGGTCCGAGGAGAATTCAACTACCGTTGTGAAGCACTTGAGCGGCGCCAAGATGAACAATTTAGCGAAGCCCGAGTGGAGTTCAAGAACATTGACAACCGCTTCGAAGAAGTCCGAGGCCAAATGCATGCCATGCAACACAACCTTGGTCATCAAAATGAAGCTCTTGGTCGTGCCCTCGCCTCAACGGATGAGAAGCTTCAACGCCTCATTGATGGGTTAGCAAGGCCACTCTCGCGCGACTCAAGATCATCACGGCACTCCTCAAGTGAATCAAGTGCTCCTCGCCGTCACGCTTCAAGGCACCGGGATGGACCAGTACTTCAATCCATGAGCTCTTCTCAAGCGGTACCATCTCCGCGACACGCCGCAACGTCAAGCTATGATGGTGACCTCTTCGCAAGACCTCCAAGACGTGACATGGACCGGCCACAACAAAGGGCACTTGTGCTTCAACAAGAACAACCTCACATGGACCACCTGTAGGGGTTCGTAGCATGGAAAACAAAAATTTTCTATCGCATACAAACAAACAAGCCAAGATCTATCTACTAGATTGTAGCAACGAGTCGATGGAATAACTTACCCTCGAAGATTTCAAAGCGTTTAACGAGAGCGGATTCTCGTGGGTGATGTAGTCGTACTCTTCCCGATCTCAAGATCGTGTAGACGATCCTTCCGGCTGCGTTCCTAAGCGCCCAAGATCGGTCACACGCCGTTGACTGACGAAGACCTTCCTCTCCCTTGTTCCAGAAAGCGGAGGTTGTATCACTCTCCTCGCGATTCCAAAGACAACCTGGCGTGGTACCTAAGTAGAGGAGATCCCAGAGGCTTCGCCTTAAGCCGGTGCGAGTATGGTGGAGTATGAGAGAGGCTATTAGTGGTCTAGTAATTATACACACCAATTAGAAGGCTCTAAACCAATTAGAAGGCTCTAAACCGAAGGCTAAAGCAATTAGAAGCTCTAAACCGAAACGGCTCTAAACCGGAGGTAGAAGATAGGAACTTGTGTGTACTAGGAGGGGAGACCTGCCGCTCCTTATATAGATGGGAGGGGCCGGCGGCCAAGGGGAGGGGAGTCCCTCCCCAAGTCGTCTTGGTGGTGCGCCGGCCAAGGGAGGAACCCTCCCCCAATTCGGCCTCCACCAATCCTCCTTCTCCTCTTTCCGAAAACTGGCAGTTTGACTTTTCAAACTAGCCGTTTGACTTTTCAAACTAGGATTTGAATAAACCCTTTATTTCGGACAGCGATGACACTTAGTACATGATGCAATCATACCAACTTTGATATAACACATTCATGTACCCTACCCCCCCGGAGTGCCGGACATTCCGGAACCTTCTAGAACATTCCCGATGAAAACACCGGAATCATTCCCGAACTCCGAAACGGGACTTTCCTTATATGAATCTTATTCTCCGGACCATTCCGGATCACCTCGTGATATCCCGGATCCCATCCGAGACTCCGAACAACATTCGGTCTCTTTCTCATAATACCATAACTACTCAAACAACGTCGAATCCTTAAGCGTGTCTCCCTACGGTTCGTGAATTATGCGGACATGATCGAGACACTTCTCCGAACAATAACCAATAGAGGAATCTGGAAATTCATATGGCTCCCACATATTTTCACGATTACTTTGATCGAATGAACCACTTACATACGATACCAATTTCCCTTTGTCTCACGATAGTTTACTTATCCGAGGTTATGATCGTCGGTATCTCTGCATACCTAGTTCAACCTCGTTCTCGATAAGTACTCTTTTCTCGTTCGTGATATGTGATCCCTTGTGAGCCAGTCACATGCTTGCAAGCTAATTGGATGACATTCCACCTAGAGGGCCCAGAGTATATCTATCCATCATATGGATGGACAAATCCCACTTTTGATCCATGTGTCTCACCCAATACTTTCCGAGCACTCAATGCCACCTTTATAACCACCCGCCACGGTGTGGTGTTTGATGTCATCAAAGCATCCATCCGTAAAGGTGATATGCATGATCTCATGGTCAAAGGAATTAGGTTACTATGTATCAGAAAGCATATAGCAATTGAACTATTGAAATGACTTGATCTTTATGCTACGCTTATCTATAGGAGTATGTCCACCATATCATTCTCCTAACGATATGATCTTGTTGTTGATAACATCTCAATGTTCATGATAGGGAAACCACAATCATTAATCAACCAACAAGCTAGTGAAGTATAGAGGCTATACTAGGGACTTCAAATTAAGTTTACAAATCACACAAGTATTAATGTTTCCTTGTTAATACTATTATAGCATGAATGTAAACATTTATCATGAACACAAAGATATAATAATAACTACATTTATTATTGCCTCTAGGGCATATCTCCAACAGTCTCCCACTTGCACTAGAGTCATCTAATCTAGATTACATGGTAATATACCGAACACCCATGGCAGTTTGGTGTTGGTCATGTTTTGCCCTCGGGAGAGGTTTAGTCAACGGATCCGCCACATTCAGATCTGTGTGTACTTTGCAAATCTTTATATTCCCATCCTGGATATGTTCTCGAATAGCGTGAAAACGTAGCATGATGTGCTTCAGCTTCTTGTGTGACCTTGGTTCTTGCGCATTGGCTATGGCGCCCATGTTATCACAGTAGATAGACATTGGGTCCAGCGCACTAGGAACCACACCCAGCTCTGTAATGAACTCTTTCATCCATATCGCTTCTTGTGAAGCCTCCAAGCGACCATGTATTCCGATTCATTGAAGATCTCGCCACAACGCTTTGCTTTGCACTCCTCCGCCTAATCGCTGCACCATTCAAAATAAATACGTATCCGGATTGTGATTTAGAATCATCCGGATTAGTGTTCCAACTAGCATCGGTGTAACCATTAACAACGAGCTGTTCATCACCTCCATAAGAAAGAACCATATCCTTAGTTCTTCTCAAGTACTTAAGGATGTTTTTGACCGCTGTCCAATGATCCACTCCTGGATCACTTTGATATCTGCTAGTTAAACTAACCGCATATGCAATGTCGGGTCTAGTACATAGCATGGCATACATTAGAGATCCTATGGCTGAGGCATAGGGAGTCTTACTCATCCTTTCTCTATCTTCTGCCGATGTCGGACTTTGAGTTTTACTCAAGGTCGTATTGGGCAACATGGGCAAGAACCCTTTCTTGCTTTCTTCCATTCCAAACCTCTTTAGAACTTTGTCCAAATATGTACTCTGACAATGATATTTGGCGTTCGATCTATCTCTATAAATCTTTATGCCTAAAATGTAAGCTGCTTCGCCAAGATCCTTCATTGAAAAACTATTATTCAAATATTCTTTGACACTATTAAGAAGGTCTACATCATTCCCAATCAACAATATGTCATCCACATATAGTATTAAGAATGCTACAGAGCTCCCACTCACTTTCTTGTAAATACAAGCTTCTCCATAAGTTTGTATAAAACCAAAACTTTGATTACCTTATCAAAACGTTGATTCCAACTTCGGATGCTTGCTTCAATCCATAGATGGACCGTTGAAGTTTGCATACCTTGTTAGCATCTTTAGGATCGACAAAACCTTTGGGTTGCATCATATACAACTCTTCATCAATGTCTCCATTGAGGAATGCTGTTTGACATCCATCTTCCATATCTCATAATCATAATATGCAGCGATTGCTAACATAATCCTCAGACTTCACTTACATCTTGGTGAGAAAGTCTCATCGTAGTCAACTCCTTGAATTTGTCGAAACCCTTTGCGACAAGTCGAGCTTTATAAACGATAACATTACCATCAAGATCTGTTTTCTTCTTGAAAATCCATTTGTTCTCGACAGCCTTCCGCCATCCCAGTAAGTCCACCAAAGTCCATACTTGGTTTTCGTACATGGATCCAATCTCGGATTTCATGTCTTCTTGCCATTTATTGGAATCTGGGATCATCATCGCTTCCTCATATGTCTCAGGGTCATCGGTGTTGTCCACCAACATGACATTCATAACGGAATCATACCAATCTGGAGTGGTATGAGTTCTCGACCTCCGAGGCTCAGAGCAACTTCAACCGAAGTTTCATGATCACCATCATTAGCTTCCTCTCTTATTGGTGCAGGCACCACAGGAACTTCTTCCGGTGCTGCGCTACTCGCAATTTCGAGAGAAGGTTCGACAACCTCGTCGAGTTCTACTTTCCTTCCAGTCACTTCTTTCAAGAGAAATTCCTTCTCTAGAAAGGATCCATTCTTGGCAACGAAGATTTTGCCTTCGGATCTATGATAGAAGGTATACCCAATAGTTTCCTTCGGGTATCCTATGAAGACACATTTTTCCGCTTTGGGTTCAAGCTTGTCCGGCTGTAACTTCTTTACATAGGCTTCGCATCCCCAAACTTTAAGGAACGACAATTTAGGTTTCTTCCCAAACCATAATTCATACGGTGTCGTTTCAACGGATTTAGATGGTGCCCTATTTAAAGTGAATGCGGTTGTTTCTAATGCATAACCCCAAAATGATAGCGGTAAATCTGTAAGTGACATCATAGAACGAACCATATCTAAGAGAGTTCGATTACGACGTTCGGACACACCATTACGCTGTGGTGTTCCCGGCGGTGTCAATTGTGAAAGTATTCCGCATTTCTTCAAATGCTCGCCAAACTCGTAACTTAGATATTCACCTCCACGATCAGAACGTAGAAATTTAATCTTCTTGTTACGTTGATTCTCTACCTCACTTTGAAACTCCTTAAACTTCTCGAAAGTTTCGGACTTATGTTTCATGAAATAGATATACCCATATCTACTCAAGTCATCCGTGAAGGTAAGAACATAACGATAACCACCGCGCGATGCTACACTCATTGGACCACACACATCGGTATGTATGATTTCCAATAAGTCCGTAGCTCACTCCATCATACCAGAAAATGGAGTCTTAGTCATTTTTCCCATCAGACATGCTTCGCATCTTTCAAGTGATTCAAAATCAAGTGATTCAAGAAGTCCATCGGAATGGAGTTTCTTCATACGTTTCACTCCAATGTGACCAAGACGACAGTGCCACATATAGGTCGAATTATCGCTTGATTTCAAACGTTTAGCCTCAATGTTGTTGATATGTGTATTTCCACTATCGAGATTCAATCTATCAAAGGTGCATGTGCGTAAAACATATTACTCATATAAATCGAGCAACCATTATTCTCGGACTTAAACAAGTAACCGTCTCGCAATAAACAAGATCCCGATATAATGTTCATGCTCAACGCAGGCACCAAATAACAATTATTTAAGTATAAAACTAATCCCGATGGTAGATGAAGGGGTAGCGTGCCGACCGCGATCACATCAACCTTTGATCCGTTTCCCACGTGCATCGTCACCTCATTCTTCGCTAGCTTCCGTTTATTCTGCAAAGACCTTGTTCGAGTTACAAATATGAGCAACAACCAAGATCAAATACCGAGCACTACTACGAGTACTAGTGAGATACACATCAATAACATGTATATCGATATACCTTTCTTCTTGATGTTGTCGTTCTTCAAATCCGCCAAGTACTTTGGGCAATTCCGCTTCAAAGGACCTTCTCCTTGCGGTAAAAGCACTCAAGATCGTGCTTAGGTCCAGCCTTGGTCTTCTTCGCTAAGCGTGGTAACTTTCTTACCACCCTTCTTGAAGTGTCCCTTTGCTTAGACTTGCCTTTCTTGAATTTGGTGGTCTTATTGACCAACAACACTTGGTGCTCTTTCTTGATCTCCACTTGCAGATTTCAACATGGCAAAGAGTTCGGCAACGTCTTGTTCATGTTACGCATGTTGTAGTTCATCACAAAGTTCTTGTAACTTGGTGGTAGTGATTGGAGGACACGGTAAATCCCCAAAGCATTAGGAATCACTATACCCAAGCTTTGAAGTTTGTTTGCGTGCCGGACATCTTAAACACATGCTCACCGACTGAGCCTCTTCCATCTTGCGGTTAAAGAACTTTTCGAAGCCTCATAGCTTTCAATTGCATGAGTCTCAAAAATCAATTTGAGATCCTCGACAATATCATATGGGTCTGAATCCTCAAACCTTTTCTCAAGCTCCGATTCCAAACCATACAAGATAGCACATCGAACTATGGAGTACGATTCTTCCGAGCGAGGTAAACATTCTTTACTTCATCGGGAGCATCACTGCAGTGGGTCACCCAATGTGCATCCAGACATAGGTCAAATTACCACCGTGAGGACAATCCTCAAATTGCGGAACCAATCCCATGATTGCTTCCATTGTTTTTCAACTTTTCTTTCTCTAGGAACGCATTAAAATTGATGGTAGGGGCTGCCATTGATCTACAACATATTTGCAATAGTTTAGACTAAGTTTATGACAAATTGAGTTCAAATTAATTAATAAAGTTAATCTAGGTGAACTCCCACTCAAAACAATATCCCTCACATTATTTTAGTGATCACACGAACCAAATCCACTACATCAACACCGATCATCACGAGAGTTGATATAGTTTCAATGGCGAACAATCGTCATGTTCATCATATCTACTATATGATTCATGCTTTACCTTTCGGTGATCCGTGTTCCGAGACCATGTCTGTACATGCTAGGCTCGTCAAGATCAAACCTTAGTTTCCGCATGAGCAAATCTGGCTTGCTCACGTTGTATACACTTGCGGAATCTAACACACCCGATCATCACGTGGTGCTTCGAAACAACAAGCTTTAGCAACGGTGCTAACTGAGGGTGAACACTTTATGACTTGAAATTCATGTGCATGAGGGATCATCTTATAATGCTACCGTCGTCTACTAAGCAATACAAGATGCATACAGGATTAACATCACATGCAATTCAATATATATGTGATATGATATGGCCTTTCTTCTTTGTGCTTCCGATCTCCATCTTCAAGCACGAACATGATCTCCATCATCACCGGCATTGCATCAAGGTCAATGACGCTACTCCATGGTTGTCGTCCACCGGCTTCAACTATTACAACTACTTTGAATAGATACGCGGGTCTTAACATAAATTAAAGACAACCATATGGCTCCTGCGGCCGGTCGACTTACAATAAGGAACATTGCATACATCAAATATAATCACAATCATGGCCATATCACATCATCAGACACCCGCAAAACAAAGTTAGACTCCTCTACTTTCTTTGCATATTTTACGTGGTTTGGGGCTTTCAATAAGTGTCGTTCTAACTTACGAACAAGAACCACAACATTGATACTAGTCTTGTTAATCACCCGTTGTAAATTGGATCTTAACTATGCTAGGAGAAAGCGAGGCACCATAAAGCCACTTATGCAATAGAAGTTGCATGTCAAGCGTGGAGCAAGTCTCATGAACGATGTCATGTAAGGTTAGCCCGGGCCGCTTCATCCCAACATACCGCAAGATGAAAAGTACACAAGAAGCAATCGACAATAAAAGCATCAATGCCCACAATGACCATTGTGTTCTACTCGTGCAACAGATCTACATATAGACACGGCTCTGATACCACTGTAGGGGTTCGTAGCATGGAAAACAAAAATTTTCTATCGCATATAAACAAACAAGCCAAGATCTATCTACTAGATTGTAGCAACGAGTCGATGGAATAACTTACCCTCGAAGATTCCAAAGCGTTTAACGAGAGCGGATTCTCGTGGGTGATGTAGTCGTACTCTTCCCGATCTCAAGATCGTGTAGAAGATCCTTCCGGCGCTGCGTTCCGGCAGCGCTCCCGCAGTCGGTCACACGTTCGGTACTCGACAAAGACCTTCCTCTCCCTTGTTCCAAAGAAAGCGGAGGTTGTAGCACTCTCTCGCGATTCCGAAGACAACGGCGTGGTACCTAAGTAGAGGAGATCCCATGAGGCTTCGCTTAAGCCGGTGCGAGTATGGTGGAGTATGAGAGAGGCTATTAGTGGTCTAGTAATTAGACACACCAATTAGAAGGCTCTAAACCAATTAGAAGGCTCTAAACCGAAGGCTAAAGCAATTAGAAGCTCTAAACCGAAACGGCTCTAAACCGGAGGTAGAAGATAGGAACTTGTGTGTACTAGGAGGGGAGCCTGCCCCTCCTTATATAGATGGGAGGGTCCGGCGGTCAAGGGGAGGGGAGTCCCTCCCCAAGTCGGCTTGGTGGTGCGCCGGCCAAGGGAGGAACCCTCCCCCAATTCGGCCTCCACCAATCCTCCTTCTCCTCTTTCCGAAAACTGGCAGTTTGACTTTTCAAACTAGGATTTGAATAAACCCTTTATTTCGGACAGCGATGACACTTAGTACATGATGCAATCATACCAACTTTGATATAACACATTCATGTACCCTACCCCCCCGGAGTGCCGGACATTCCGGAACCTTCTAGAACATTCCCGATGAAAACACCGGAATCATTCCCGAACTCCGAAACGGGACTTTCCTTATATGAATCTTATTCTCCGGACCATTCCGGATCACCTCGTGATATCCCGGATCCCATACGAGACTCCGAACAACATTCGGTCTCTTTCTCATAATACCATAACTACTCAAACAACGTCGAATCCTTAAGTGTGTCTCCCTACGGTTCATGAATTATGCGGACATGATCGAGACACTTCTCCGAACAATAACCAATAGAGGAATCTGGAAATTCATATGGCTCCCACATATTTCTACGATTACTTTGCGATCGAATGAACCACTTACATACGATACCAATTTCCCTTTGTCTCACGATAGTTTACTTATCCGAGGTTATGATCGTCGGTATCTCTGCATACCTAGTTCAACCTCGTTCGATAAGTACTCTTTTCTTGTTCGTGATATGTGATCCCTTGTGAGCCAGTCACATGCTTGCAAGCTAATTGGATGACATTCCACCGAGAGGGCCCAGTGTATATCTATCCGTCATATGGATGGACAAATCCCACTCTTGATCCATGTGTCTCAACCAATACTTTCCAACACTCAATGCCACCTTTATAACCACCCGATTCACGGTGTGGTGTTTGATGTCATCAAAGCATCCATCCGGTAAAGGTGATATGCATGATCTCATGGTCGAAGGAATTAGGTTACTATGTATCAGAAAGCATATAGAAATTGAACTATTGAAATGACTTGATCTTTATGCTACGCTTATCTATAGGAGTATGTCCACCATATCATTCTCCTAACGATATGATCTTGTTGTTGATAACATCTCAATGTTCATGATAGGGAAACCACAATCATTAATCAACCAACAAGCTAGTGAAGTATAGAGGCTATACTAGGGACTTCAAATTAAGTTTACAAATCACACAAGTATTAATGTTTCCTTGTTAATACTATTATAGCATGAATGTAAACATTTATCATGAACACAAAGATATAATAATAACTACATTTATTATTGCCTCTAGGGCATATCTCCAACACCACCAAGCCCATCGTCATCGACATGTTATTTCCACAACAAGTGAAGCATCCGAAGTGGAAGAACAAGTTCGCCGGCGGTGTGAAGCACTCGAAGATCCACCAAGGCGACCCCCTCGACATGAACGTCAACGTCGTCAACATGATCTTCACGACGAGCCTCCTCCACATCAAGAAGAAAGAGAGCAGCCCATTGCGCATGCGGCTCGACGTCCTCCTCGCCACATGGCGCAAGATAATGCTCCTCGGCATTAACCACGACAAGAACAAGAGCAAGCTCCCCAAGCTCGCCGTGAGGACCAACAACCTCCTTCTCGTCCTCAACCACGCCAACAATAAGAGCAAGCTCCCCAAGCTCGTCGTCCAAACCACGTTCCACCACCAAACGCGGCACCTTAACAACCGCAAGAGCAACGCCACCATCAACAAGAAAGACATGAGAGCTCGGATGATGAAGATGGCCGCCACAATCATGGCAACCGTCGAAACCGGAACCGCAATGAGGAAGAAACTTTTGGCAAGCTAAAGTTCACCATGCCCAAGTTCAGCGGTTCCAATGATCCCGAAGAGTACCTCTCATGGGAACTCAAGGTTGACAAGATATTTCGCATGCACAACTTTAGCAATGAGAAGATGATGGCCATGGCATCCCTCGAGTTCGATGAATATGCCAACCTTTAGTGGGAACAAATCCAACTCGCTCGTGAATCAAAAGAAGAGCCCCCAATCTCAACTTGGCAAGATATGAAGGCTCATATGAGATCCCGCTTTGTTCCTTCACACTACACGCGTGACCTCTTCAACAAGCTTCAAACGCTTAGTCAAGGAACAAAGACCGTGGAAGAGTACTTCAAGCAAATGGAGCTCAACATGATCCGTGCCAACATTGAAGAGCATGATGAACAAACAATGGCACGTTTCCTCAATGGCTTGAACCATCCTATCAAGCGCATCACCGAGTTCCAACGGTACAACAACATGGTTGAGCTTGTGCACATTGCATCAAAGGCCGAACGTCAAGTGCAAGAGGACATCAAGTTCAACAAGCCAAAGACATACTTCACATACAAGCAAGCTCCAACCACTACTCCGACAACACCAAGTGGAAGCTCCTCAAATACCACCAAGCTTCCCTTCAAGCCAACACTTCCTCAAGGAAACCGCCCCCAAGTGGCAAGTACACAAGAGATGAACAACCATTCAATGGTGAGTGCTACAAGTGTGGAGGCAAAGGACACAAGTCGACCGTATGTGGGAACAAGAAAGTTTTGTTCATCCATGACAACGGCGATGAAGAATACTTGAGTGAAGATGAGTTTGATGCAAGGGTCAAGGAAGCCATGGCAAGGCAACATTTGGAAGAGGACCAAGAGCTACTCATGTGTGAGCATGACGCAAGTCCATCGCTTGTCGTCACAAGGGTCTTAACTACTCAAGCCAATGAGAATGAAGACCAACGATCAAACATCTTCCAAACTCGTGCCGGTATCAATGGGAGGTCCATCAAAGTTGTCATCGATGGAGGAAGTTGCCACAATCTCGCAAGCACGGAATTGTGTGAGAAGATCAACCTCACCCTCCATCCACATAAACACCCCTACCATATACAATGGCTAAGTGACCAAGGATCCGTCAAGATCAAGCACACCGTCTCGGTAACGTTCTCAGTCGGACCCTACAAGGACACGGTGGAATGTGACGTGGTCCCAATGACGGTTTGCCATATGTTGCTAGGAAGGCCATGGCAATTTGAGAAGCGTGCTTTGAATAATGGTCACTCAAACACCTATACCTTCAAATGGCTTGACAAAACTTGTGTGTTGCAACCAATGACTCCTAGCCAAATAATTGCGGACAATGCAAAGGCTTTAGCGAGGGCGCAATACACAAAAACATCTTGTGAGAAGAGTGGTGAGCGAGAGGACCACACTATAGTGAGTGAGTGCCACAAGCCAAACTCGAGTGGAAAAACTAAGAGTGTTCTTCTTGCCACCAAAAGTGAGATGAGAGAAGTGCGGAACAACCCATCCATTTTGCACTATGTCCTTGTATGCAAGGGACTAGCGCAAGGAACTAATGACTTGACAAATGTTCCTCCTTCTTTGATGGCTTTTTTGCAGGAATTCCAAGATGTATTTCCCGAAGAGCTTCCTCATGGACTACCGCCTCTTCGTGGAATCGAGCACCGCATCGACCTCATACCCGGCGCCCCACTCCCAAACCGCGCCGCGTATCGCACGAACCCGGAAGAGACGAAGGAGATAGAACGACAAATGAACCAACTCGTCTCCAAAGGTTTGATCCAGGTAAGCACTAGCCCAAGCGCGGTCCCCATGATTCTAGTTCCAAAAACGGATGATACGTTGCGGTTATGCATGGACTGCCGTCCAATCAATGCTATCACAGTGCGTTATCGACATCCTATACCGCGTCTTGATGACATGCTTGATGAGTTATGTGGAGCCACTATATTTTCGAAAATTGATCTTCGTAGTGGTTACCATCAAATTCGCATGGCCGAAGGTGATGAGTGGAAAACCGCCTTCAAGACCAAGCTTGGTCTCTATGAATGGTTGGTTATGCCTTTTGGCTTATCTAATGCCCCATCTACCTTCATGCGCCTCATGAACCATATTTTGCGATCTCTCATTGGGAAGAGTGTAGTTGTTTACTTTGATGACATCCTTGTCTATAGCAAGTCACTAGAGGAGCATGTTACTCATGTTAAGGAGGTCCTTCAAATCCTTCGTCATGAAAAGCTTTATGCTAATCTCCCAAAGTGCACTTTTGCAAAAGACAAGCTGATTTTCCTTGGTTTTGTTGTGTCTTCCAATGGCATTGAAGTTGATGTCTCAAAAGTCAAGGACATACGAGATTGGCCCATCCCTACAAATTTTAGTGAACTTCGTAGTTTTCATGGGTTGGCTGGCTTTTACCGTCGCTTTGTGAAAGAATTTTCTACCATTGCTTGCCCCCTCAACGAATTGACCAAGAAAAATGGCATGTTAGTTTGGGGAAAAGAACAACAAAAGGCTTTTGATGAGCTGAAAAGAGGCTCACCGAAGCACCACTTCTTGCATTACCGGATTTCACAAAACCCTTTGAGATTGAATGTGACGCTAGTGGTATTGGCATTGGTGGAGTCCTTATGCAAAATGGGCGTCCTATTGCTTACCATAGTGAGAAACTTGATGGCGCACGCCTCAACTATCCCATTTATGACAAAGAACTTTTTGCCTTGGTTCGAGTTCTTCAAGTGTGGCAACACTATCTTTGGCCCAAAGAATTTATCATCCATTCCGACCATGAGTCGTTGAAGTATCTTAAGGGCCAAGCCAACTTGAGTAAAAGGCACGCAAAATGGGTTGAGTTCATGGAGTCTTTTCCTTACATTGTCAAATACAAGAAGGGCAAAGAAAATGTGGTAGCGGACGCCTTGTCTCGCAAAAACACAAGCCTTCTTACACGACTCGAAGTAAATGTCTTGGGTCTTGATGACATCAAATCTTTGTACGCGTCCGACCCTTTCTTTGGACCAATTTTTGCAACATGTTCAATAGACAAAGGGATTGATGATTTCTATTTGCATAAGGGTTTTCTTTTCAAACAAAACAAGCTTTGCATTCCGAAATCGTCTCTCCAACTTTTGCTTCTTCAAGAGTCCCATGGTGGAGGCCTTATGGGTCACTTTGGCCGTGACAAGACTTATGACATGCTCTCCACTCACTACTTTTGGCCAAAGATGAAGCGCGACGTGGAGCGCCACGTCCAACGATGCACTACATGTATCCAAGCTAAGTCTAAGTCCAACCCCTTTGGTCTTTATATGCCATTGCCTATTCCTCATGCACCTTGGTCGGACATTAGCATGGACTTTGTGTTAGGCTTGCCTAGATCTAAACATGGTCATGATTCTATATTTGTAGTAGTGGATCGCTTTTCAAAAATGGCACATTTCATTCCGTGCCATAAGACCGATGATGCTTCACATGTAGCAAATTTGTTTTTCAGGGAAATAATTCGGCTACACGGTGTACCAAGAACAATCGTCTCCGACCGCGACGTAAAATTCATGAGCTACTTCTGGAAGACTCTCATGGCCAAGCTCGGCATCAAGCTCCTCTTCTCGTCCGCCTCGCATCCTCAAACCGATGGACAAACCGAGGTCGTCAATTGAAGTCTTCGCACACTCCTCCGGGTGTTGATAAAGAAGAACCTTAAAGACTGGGAGGAATGTATTCCACACGCCGAGTTCACATACAACCGCGCCAAGCACTCCACCACCATGAGGAGCCCGTTCATGATCGTCTATGGCTTCGAGCCCCTCACCGCGCTGGATATCCTTCCACTACCTCTTCATGAACGTGCCAATATGGACGTGGTCAAGCGTGCCCAAACAATGAAGAAACTCCATGAAGACAAAAGAGCTACGATCGAGAAACAAGTCCTTCACCAAGCATCAAGGCTAAACAAGAACAAGAAAGAGATGATCTTCGAAGAAGGCGACCTTGTGTGGATACACTTGAGTAAAGACCGCTTCCCCAAGGACCGCGACTCCAAACTCAAGCCAAGAGGTGATGGACCGTTCAAAGTGCTAAAGAGGATCAACAACAATGCCTACATCATAGATATCCCAACATCCAAGTATCTTGTGAGCCCGACATTCAATGTCACGGACCTATCACCCTACCATGGCGAATATGACGTTGAGAAGGTTGAAGAGTCGAGGACGACTCTTTCCCAAGGGGGGAGCTGATGCAGCCCGTCCTACGGACACACCTCCATCTACAACACCTAGTCCCCCAAGTGGACCAATGACTCGCGCCCGTGCCAAGCTCCTACAAGCCAAGGTTAACTCGCTCCTTTCCTCATGTGATTTTGGTCTACCTTTGGATGGCTTGCTAATTCATGCATCTACGTTGTGTATCCTCAGATATGAAGCAACACCACCACACCAAGCCACCAAGGAAGTAGGACCAGGAGAAGAAGTCTTGAGCTCAGACACCGGAGTCTCCGTGTAGACCGAGTCTCGGTCTCCTACACCGAGTCTCGGACCTTCCCCGGCCCGAGACCCAAGCCCGGGATAGCCAGAAGCCCCCTCCGGAGATGGGTCCGGAGATTTACCGGAGTCTCTGATCCAGACCGGAGTCTCCGGACCCCAGACCGGAGTCTCCGGACTGATCGTCGCCAGGCATGTTAAAGCCTTTTGGGCCTGGCCCATGTAACCCCCAATTTCGCCAAAACTTCCAGTTTTATTCCAGAACTACCCCTGTTTATGTGGTTGGCCTATATATAGCCCCACCCCTCATATGTAAACCCTAGACTTGGATAATAATAGATTAAGGACACCCTTTGAGGATCTTTCAATCTATTGGTCTCATGCTCCTACCAAGGAGCACCTATTATCCACCCTCCTCTTGGATCTTGCCTAGTGCGTTCAAGTTGTACAAGGCCTTGTGTTCTCGGTTTCTCGCCCCCAAGTCGTCAAGGTCTCACCAAGCACCTCGTCCCCCGTTGTTGGCGTGGATAGAGAGCTTCGCCCAACACCGATCCTAGAGATTATGTTGGACCGGTTGCCACCGACGTGAGATATCGGCGTGTATCGTGGTTTGCATGCGTGTGTTCGTGGTTTTCATCCCTTCTTCCCCCGTCCACCGCTTTCCCCTCGCTTCCCATGGAAATTCGTGAAAGATCGGGCCACCCCTAGGGGTTCCCCCATAACACTACATGTACACAAATTTGAGCAAAACAAATTTGAACAATTGCAATCCATCACACATCGACAGAGTGGCCATGGCGCTGGTCAGCAGAGCTTGAGGACAGGCTGCTGAATCGGTGTCCGCGCTACATCGGCAGAGTGGCCATGGCGCTGGTCGGCAGAGCTCGAGGGTGAGCTACTAAATCGGTGTCCGCTCGAGCGCAGAGAGGTGCTGCACATAAACGGTCGTCGGCCTGGCGGCGGGGAACCAAGGCGGCGAGCCTGGAGGTGGTGGGGAATCGACCGGGGAGGAGGAGACGGGGATTCGGCGAGGCAGGGTCTAGGGATGCGACGCCGGTGAACGGATGCAGAGGCGGCTGCCGGATATGGGCGTGTGCAGCGGCGGCGGCTGGAGACGGGCGGGTGTGGTCGCGCCGGAGGAATCCTAGGCGCCAGCGCAGACATGGAAGCGTGCGGCGGTGGCTGGAAACGGGCGGGTGCCATGGAGCGTGGTAGCGCTTCGTTGGGAGACTCCAAGAGCAAGGTGTGATGAGCACAGCAGCAAGTATTTCCTTAGTAAGAAATCGAGGTTATCGAACCAGTACGAGGAAGGAAACGACTCAAAGGTGTTGCTAGCAACTTGGAGACCTGCACAACACAAACTCTAGACTTTGCCCCAACGAACAGTGAGGTTGTCAATCTCACCGGTTGCTGTAACAAAGGATTAATTGTATGGTGTGGAAGGTAATGATGGTTTGCAGCAAGTAAACAGTAACAGTGGAAGATGTATCAATGGTAAAGATTGGACCCGGGTCCATAGTTCACTAGAGGTGTTCTCCTTATTTAAGATAAACAAACATGGCATGCAGGGTAAACAAATTACAGCAGGGCAATTGACAGGACTGAGCAAGGCGTAACAATGCAGTACTAGACATTCATGATCCTATGAGATTTGATTGGGCAATACAACAAGATACATAGACCGCCATCCAACTGCATATATGACTAAAAATCCACCTTCAGGTTATCATCCGAACCTCCTCCAGTATTAAGTTGCAAGCAACAGATAACTGCTTTAAGCAAAGTGTATAAGGTAAACAATCCACTTGTTCCATGAACAAGAGACCGTTGTTTTCTCCCTAGTGACAACAGCACATCTACAACCTTAGAGATTTATGTCACTTCCATTAGATTAAATAGAGGCATGAACTCACTATCGAGCATAAATACCCCCTCTTGGAGTCACTAGCATCTACTTGGCCAAGATAGCTACTAGTAACGAAGAGGATGCAAGATCACAAACAACACAGACATGATAGAATTAATAAGACAAAACCATTAATCAATCTGACATAGTAATCTCAATATCCATCGGATCCCCACAAACACAACATGCATGATTACAAATAGATGATCTTGATCATAAACAGATCTCACAAGATCTAAACATGGTAGCACAAAGGAGGAGATACAATCATCTAGCTACTACATGGACCCATAGTCCAAGGTGGAACTACTCACACTTCATACCGGAGGCTAGCATGATGAAGAAGAAGGCCTCCAAGATGATCTTCCCTCCGGCAGGGTGCCAGGAAGAGCTTCAGATCCCCCTAATCTAGGGACGATGGTGGCGGCGGCTACAGACGGTTTCGTGGAATATTGATCGGGTACTTAGGGTGTTGGCATCAAAGGGTCTTTATAGGCGAAGAGGCGAGGCGGCTGTGGTGGTCACTGCCTGTGCGCGACTAGGGCTAGCCAGCCACAGGTGTGGTGCCTCGTGCCTCCCTCCGTGCATCTGTCTCCGTGTTCCCCACGGTAAAATATTGACTTTGGCTTTTGTCCCGTCCAATTCCAAAAATATTGATTTTCTACCTTTTTGGAACCAAAAACAGAAGAAAACAGGCAATTGGCACTGTGGCATCTTGTTAATAGGTTAGTACCAGAAAACATATAAAAACACTTCAAAGTGTAGACAAAGCAAAGTAGATACTAAAAAAGCATGGAACATCAAAAATTATAGATACGTTTCTGACGTATCAAGCATCCCCAAGCTTAACTCCTTCTCGTCCTCGAGTAGGTAAGTGATAAAAATAATAATTTTTCAGGTGACATGCACCATCAAAATCAAGATCAAATCATTTGAAAGATGAGATCAAAGAACTCTAAGCATGATCATGCAAGATGGAGTTCGAACAGTAAGACAAAGTAACTATGCATGCAACATGAAAGGTTACAAACAAATATCATGAATAACATGCATTGAAAAACGTTTGTTTGTTTCACATACATAAAACATGGCATAGTGGCATTCAGCTTGTCCCTCATGGAGTAGCAAATAGATGCATAGGAAACCTTCAAGGTTCATAAGAGTGACTAGATACAAATAGCACAAGAACAAGTAATAACAACAATATGCATCAATCAATAAATTTTGGGACAATGCACATAGAACTAATAATGGCAACTATGCTCTTTTAACTGGTGCCAAAAGATAGAAGGTGGAGACTCGATATAAAAGTGTAAAAAAGGCCCTTCATATAGGGAAGCAGGGATTTTAAGTCTCATAAAGAGCTTCCAAAATTATGGTACTTGTTAGCTTTTAGCTCTCATTGCCCCTATCATAAGCATCTTGAAGTGATTAAGGTTAAATTGAACAAACTATGGAGTATATGCTTGACAAAGTATAAGTTGGCAATCTCATGTCCCTTGAATACGAGGGCCGCTCCTCATGATACTCAAGTTTAGTTACTTGCAAGTTCTTGTCATAGTAAGTACATGTGTATCATATAGAACTGCCAAAGGGGTACCCCTTGCACATGATACATGAGCTATCCCATAATCAAAATGACAAGGCAAGCAGACAATGAGCATCTTAGCAATCTTCTTATTTACCATGGGAATATGGTTCTTTTTCTCTCTTTCCTCTTTTCTCATATTTTTTCTTTTTTCTCAATCTCTTTTTTCTATCTCTTTTTTTATAAGAAGAATGCTTCATAGATGTCAATATGGTGATGCGACAAGTTTCCACCATGATTAGGCATGGCTTAGGCTAGCGGCCCAGGTGTTTCTCTAACACACACACATAACTCCATGGACTTACAAGCTCCCCTTTCATTTCACACCAACAACATCTATAGACAAAAGAGCATGATATCAACTGTGTACGAAGTACAAGTGTAATATTAAAAGTGTTCCTGGTGACAACACGGTTCTACTAATTCCAACGTATAAGTGCAAGCATATACAACATAGATGACACAATGGTTCAAGTTTATTAGGGGCAAGAAAAATAAAGTGTTTCATCAAGTTCGTGAGAGCTTTAATCACTAAGTTTTCACATAACAAAATACTTTTTAATTGGAAGATAGATGAAAACAAGAATATACTTAGAATGGTATAACACACCATGCATAGGAATTTATAGTGGACACTTTGGAATAACTTGGTTTCTTGGGAGTTGGATGCATGAGTAGAGCTTACTCATACAAGTGGAGGCTAGCAAAAGACTGGGAGCGACCAACTAAGAGAGCAATAATGGCCATAATCATGTAGAGCGACAAAACATTACTAATCAAAACATAAAGTGGTACTACAAGTCAAGGACTAAATGATCATAGAGGCTATGGTGACTTGTTTATAGTCATAACATGGTGTGAGCATGTGCCAAGTCAACCCAAACAAAGCATCAAAGGAGAATACCACAATACTATACTTTTGTATGCTAAAACAACACATGATTCCTTCAAGGCACACTAAGCAATCCCAATTGTTTGGAACAAGTCATGATACAGCAATAATCACTAAGCATAAGGTCAAAACAACATATATCATGACATGATAAAGTCTAAGTCATAGTCAAAGCAAGTTCCTCTTGTACTACTCAAGCAAGAACTTTCTACTCCTCTCCAACACCAATCAACTTATTTGAAACAACACAGCGAGAACGGGGGTCAAAACTACTTATTCAAGCAAACTAAGCAAACTAAACAAAAACTAAGATGCTCCAAGAACAACACAACAGTGAATGAAACAATAAAAACGCAGTGTCTAGAAGACCTGAGCTTTTTATTGATGAAGAAGGGAATGCTTTGGGCATCCCTAAGCTTTGACGCTTGTACCTCTTGGATATTTATTGGGGTGACACCGGGGTGGCATCCCCAAGCTTGAGCTTTTGTCCATTTTTCATCTCATTACATCATTCTCTCTCTACACCTGAAATTTTCCTTCATACAAAACTTCACACAATCTTTATTAGCAACATTAGTGTACTCAAAAGATAATAGATCTTTAGGCTTAACTTTGGAACAGCAAAACTTTTCACTAAAAACACAAGCTAATTTAGCAACTCCTTCAAAAATCTGAATGCTCAAAAAGATAACTCAAAAAGAAATCAATAAGAAGCAAATGCAAATAACGGCAGAAATCTGTCAAAACAAACCAGCAGGTAGAAACCGATTTTTTCGAAGACCTTCTATTGCTCAAATCAAAAAGTGTTGAACTAACTAAAGTTAGCTAACATACTGGGGATTTATTCAGAAAATATCAGCTCAATCCGACTTGAAGATATTCCTCACGAATTTTTATGGTGGAGCACAAAAATCTGTTTCAGAACAACAACTCCCCATATCTTGCTTCCCTCTCATTAGAGGTCATTCTTGGCACAAAAAAAAAGGATAAGGAGAGGTCATTACTAAAGTAATAACTTCCAAGACTCAAGAAAACCTTTGGGTTATCTCCCAATATGTACTTTTCTTTAACGCCTTTAAGTTAGACACAAGAAGCAAGAATCAAGTATTTTAAAATGAAGAAGCATTAACATAAAACCTTGCTTTCAAAGGAGCAAAAAACAACATATCTATCCTCATAGGGAATTGTTCAATACCTTTCTTGAATGAAAATTGATATTTAATGATGCCTTCTTTCATATCAATAATGGCACCAACAGTTCTAAGAAAAGGTCTTCCCAAAGTAATAGGACAAGAAACATTGTATTAAACATCCAAAACATAGAAATCAACATGGACATAAGCATTGTTAACCATAATAAGAACATCATTAACACTCCCCATGAGTTTCTTTTTAGCATTATCATTAAGTGGTACATCCAAATAACAATCTTACAAAGGTGGCAAATCAAGCATTTCATAAATATTTCTAGGCATAATAGAGACACTAGAACCAAGGTCACATGAAGCTTTGAGATCAAAGTCATTCACTTGCATATTAATAATGGCTTCCCAACTATCTTCTACTTTCCTAGGAATAGAGGCTTTGTGTTTCAACTTCTCTTCCTTAATTTTAATAAGAGCAACTGTAATGTGTTTGGTGAAAGCTATATTCATATCACTAGCATCAGGACTTCTAGCAAGCTTTTGCAGGAACATAATCACTTCAGAAATATTGCAACCATCAAGATAAAAATCAAACATAGCATCACTAGTAGTAGACTCATTGGGTTTAGGCATTGTGGTAGGAGGAATATGGACTTCTTGTGGTTTAGTGACATCCATGTTGGTGATGATAGTGCACACACTATTATTTCTAGCAATTTCAGCTTCTCTTTCCCACTTAGCATGAAGTTGGGCTAATAGTCTTACATTTTCATCAATAGTAACTTGTATGGCATGAGTAGCAGCAAAGGTACTTTCCAAAGTTTCAGGTTTAGCAGCCATTTTATTAATCAAAGAGGACTGTGGTTCAGACAAAGAGGAAATATTTTTCTCAACATTCAAAAGCTTTTCCTCCACAATCTTGTTCAAAGTGGTTTGTTTACTAATAAAGTCTTTGAGCATGACTTCAAGTTCAGAGGGGGCACTTCTAGTATTGTTGTAGGAGTTTCCATAGGTATTTCCATTATTAGGAGGATAAGGCCTATAATTGTTGTTACTGCCAAAATTATTCCTATAGGCATTATTGTTGAAATTGTTGTTTCTAATGGAGTTCACACCAACTTGCTCTTCTTGAGCAATCAAAGAGGCTAAGGGAACATTATTAGGATCTAAAGGAGCTTTTCCATTAACAATCATAGCCATGATAACATCAATCTTATCACTCAAAGAGGAGGTTTCTTCAATAGAATTTACCTTCTTACCATGTGGAGCTCTCTCAGTGTGTCATTCAGAATAATTAACCATCATATTATCAAGGAGTTTTGTTGCAGCACCCAAGGTGATGGTCATAAAGGTACCTTCAGCAGCAGAATCCAGCAGGTTTCTTGAAGAGAAGTTCAAACCTGCATAAAAAGTCTGGATAAGCATCCAATCAGTAAGTCCATGAGTGGGACAATTCTTAACCAAACATTTCATTCTTTCCTAAGCTTGAGCAACATGTTCATTATCAAGTTGTTTAAATTTCATAATATCACTTCTCATAGATATAATCTTAGCAGGAGGATAGTATTTTCCAATAAAAGCATCCTTGCACTTAATCCAAAAATAAATACTATTTCTAGGCAAGGATAGCAACCATTCTTTAGCTTTTCCTGTCAAGGAGAAAGGAAACAACTTGAGCTTAATAATATCTCCATCTATATCCTTATATTTTTGCATCTCACAAAGTTCAATCAAGTTATTGAGGTGGGCAGCAGCATCATCAGAACTAGCACCAGAAAATTGCTCTCTCATCACAGATTCAACAAAGCAGGCTTAATTTCATAAAAGGTAGCATCAGAAGCAGGTGGTGCAATAGGAGTACTTAGGAAATCATTGTTGTTTGTGCTAGTGAAGTCACACAACTTGGTGTTCTCAGCAGAGTTCATTTTGGCAAAAGTGGAGCAAGCCAACAGTAGCAACAACTAGAGCATGAACTAATTTTTTGTGTATTTGATAAGAGAAATCAAACCAAACTAAACTATTTTTTTGGAGTTTTTGATAAAAAGAGGCAAACAAAACCAATCAAAATAAACTAAGAAAAAAAAACAAAGCAAAGAGAAAAGTTGTGAAGGACTCCCCTTGTGAAGACGTCCTTAGCCTCCCCGGCAACAACGCCAGAAATCTTGATGGCACTGCGTCAACGTGGGAGCGCTTCGTCGGGAAACCCCAAGAGCAAGGTGTGATGCAGCACAGCAGCAAGTCTTTCCTCAGTAAGAAACCGAGGTTATCAAACCAATAGGAGGAAGGAAACGTCTCAAAGGTGTTGCAAGCAACTTGGAAACCTGCACAACACAAACTCAAGACTTTTCCCCAACTAACAGTGAGGTTTTCAGTCTCACCGGATGCTGTAACAAATGATTAACTGTATAGTGTGGAAGGTGATGATGGTTTGCAGAAAGTAAACAATAACAACAGAAGATGTATCAATGGTAAAGATTGGACCGGGGTCATAGTTCACTAGAGGTGTTCTCCTTATATAAACAAACATGGCATGCAGGGTAAACAAATTACAGCAGGACAATTGACAGGACTGAGCAAGGCATAACAATGCAATACTATACATTCATGATCCTATGAGATTCGATTGGGCAATACAACAAGATACATAGACCGCCATCCAACTGCATTTATGACTAAAATTCACCTTCAGGTTATCATCCGAACCTTCTCCAGTATTAAGTTGCAAGCAACAGATAACTGCTTTAAGCAAAATGTGTAAGGTAAATAATCCACTTGTTCCATGAACAAGAGACCGTTGTTTTCTCCCTAGTGACAACAGCACATCTACAACCTTAGAGATTTCTGTCACTTTACTTAGATTAAATAGAGACATGAACTCACTATCGAGCATAAATACCCCCTCTTGGAGTCACTAGCATCTACTTAGCCAAGATAGCTACTAGAAGCGGAGAGCATGCAAGATCACAAACAACACAGACATGATAGAATTAATAAGACAAAACCATTAATCGATCTGACATAATAATCTCAATATCCATCAGATCCCCGCAAACATAACATGCATGATTATAAATATATGATCTTGATCATGAACGAGGCTCACAAGATCTAAACATGGTAGCACAAAGGAGGAGATACAACCATATAGCTATTACATGAACCCGTAGTCCAAGATGGAACTACTCACACTTCATACCGGAGGCTGGCATGATGAAGAAGAAGGCCTCCGGGATGATCTCCCCTCCGGCAGGATGCCGGGAAGAGCTTCAGATCCCCCGATCTAAGGACGATGGTGGCGGCGGCTACAGACAGTTTCGTGGAATATTGATCGGATACTTAGGCTTTTGGAATCGGGGGATCTTTATAGGCGAAGAGGTGAGGCAGGGGCGGCCAGGATGGTCACCCCCCCCACCAGGCGTGGCTAGGGCTAGCCCGCGCTGCCAGGAGGTGTGGCCCCCTGGCGCCTCCCCTCCGTCTCGTACTCTAGCTCCGTGTTCTCCACGGTAAAATATTGACTTTGGCTTTTGTCCCGTCCAATTTCGAGAATATTGATTTTCTGTCTTTCTAGAAGCAAAAACATAAGAAAAATACAATTGGCACTTTGTCATCTTGTTAATAGTTTCGTAACAGAAAACATATAAAAATACCTTAAGGCCTTGTTCGATTAATCCCCTTCTCAAGTGTATTGGAGTGGATTGAAGTGGATTGAGGTGGATTTTTACTTATTGGGGATTTAATCCACCTCAATACCTCTCAATACACTTCGGAATTTATCAAACCGAACAAGCCCTAAAGAGTAGACAATGCAAAGAAAAGAGATACTAAACAAGCATTGAACATCAAAAATTATAGATACGTTTCCGACGTATAACGCTCGAGGAATCCTAGGCGGCGGCGCGTTCATTTTCGTGTGTGAGAAAGAAACGACCGATGCTACTTCGTGTCATACTAACAAAATTGGAGGATAACGTTTTGGCCCATAGTGTCACTTCTGCTGTAATTCGAATAAGAAATAAGGGTATTTCGGTACACCGATTCAGTTTTAGCCCAGAAGCCCCGGGAAGCTGCCCTCGGGCTACTTCTCCAGGCCACGAAATTTATACTATAAACACAAATTGCGGTGGGAAGAAGTTAGGTAGAAACGTACACTTCTTTTAGTCTTCTCCGATGGAAAACCTAGAAGCTCTAGAAGCCTTAAAAAAATTCACCCTCAAGCAGCTAGCGGCCAAGCGGCAGTCAACCACATGCACATGGCACAAGCAGCAATCCAAGCAGTGAGCAGCCAAGTAAC
The DNA here is from genome assembly GCA_030063025.1 of Avena longiglumis. Lineage (NCBI taxonomy): Eukaryota > Viridiplantae > Streptophyta > Magnoliopsida > Poales > Poaceae > Avena > Avena longiglumis. Next base: position 170,864,396 of record CP125975.1, read on the forward strand.
AGCCAAGCACGCGCGCAAGAAGCAAGCTAGCAGTGAGCGGCCAAGCGCGCACGCGCGCAAGAAGCAAGCAGCTAGCACGCACGCGCTGTAAGCAAAATCAGCGAGCAAGCAAGCAGCCAGCACGTGCAATAAGCAGGGACAAACGAATTCAGGCGACGGCGGCGCAATTTCGGCCGCCCACGGTGTGAATTAGAACGGTTTTCTCGAAGCAGCGGCGGACACACGTCAGTCTTGATTTAGATCCCGTGTCTACGAAAAAAATGACAAAATATTCATGAGTATATTTTATTTTGCGATATGCATATGCTTCGTACCGATGTTTTCTGTATCGCAAAGACGATTTACGGTATATGCATACGTGTTTTGCGGTATGACCCGATGTGGTATTTACTAGAGATGCTCTTATAGAGTAAAGGTGTATGCATGTGTGCGTTCATGCAGGTGCTGTATGTTGGTATCTAAGAGTATTTGTACTATGTTTCTAAAAAAGCATACGATGACGGATATTCCAGTGAAGGCGTTCATGTGGTGAGCTCCTCCTCGCGATACCTCCTCCCTCGTAGCGCCTCCGGCGAGGGAGGCCAATCACCCGCGCCACCTCCTCCCCTTCCATCCATCTCCTCGCTCGGAGGCAGCCTAAGTCTTGTGGCGCGGTGATGGGGGCGGCGGGGATCTGGCCTCCCGTCCCTAGCGCGGTAGTAGGGAGGAGATCGCCGGCGCTGGACGCCCCCCCCCCCTCGCCATCGACGTCTCCATGGCTCCGGCCGGCGGTGGCTTCGTGGGAGCTTGGATCTGGAGGCGGCGGCCTCTACCGGAGTGGGGCGGGTGGCGATCTGGTGGAGGAGGTGCCGGCGATGGGATTCTGTTGGAAGACCTAGATCGGCTCTCTATCCTTAATTGCCTGCTCGATCCGTTCTCCGGAAACCAGCCGGCGGTGTGGGGATCGTTGTGTCAAATCTAATAAAGGAGGTGGTCTTTTGGTTTCTTTCGCACGAAGACGAAGGTCTCCTTGATGTCTGCCCTTGTTGATTTGGTCTGGAGAGGCGGGTTCCAGAAGGCTCCGCCGGCGAACTCCCATGGGCGTATCATGCCTGGAGATTGCTCGATCAGAAGGTATTCGGTCGTGCACATCTTATTTTTTTGGCCGTTTGGTTTCAGCGGGAGTGTTGCGAAGCTCTGTTGTTTGTTACCACCAAGTATCATTCTTAGAGCCATGGTGAAGTCAGATGCGGAGAATGTCAAGAAAGCGGAAATATGAAGGTAGCGATGATGATTTTTGTTTTTTGTGGCGACGGAGAACTAGCTGCGTGATCTGGGACTCGTTGCAGCGACTGTTGGTGAGGGAAGACAACATATGTGGAGTTCCGAGTTTTATCTTGCAGGGTGAAAATCCAAGGTCTGGCCTTAACTGGTTGTGCTTGGCAATGACCTTGTTGAAGGCATTGTTTTGTGAGCAAGGACTTTCTCCAGGGTGAAAACCTATGATGTTTGATCGGACAACGACGATACTTGGGCACTGTTTCCTTCTTGAAGGCGTTGTTATTAGGGTGGAGGACTGCTGGTGTTGTTCTGATGGTATCAGTGTCGTTGCTTTGAGGATTAGTTCTCTGTAGCGGGAATTTTCTTTTTTGTAATTCTTATCTTCTTTTTCTGAGTTGTGTGTATCCGTAGGGCCACTAGGGCATGCGTTATTGTAGAGGCTAGGTGTAATTGGTATTCCTGTGATATTAATATATGCTCTTTTCCAAAAAAAAAACATACGATGAATTTTCTAAGTTGTGGGCCACACTCACAATAATAACAAAATATGATAAATTTTAAAGTTCTAAAATATGCACGGTGTATACTTAGATCTATATATTTTTCTTTCTTGTGTAGTTCATAATATAAAGTATCTCACATTGAGATTTTGCAAGTTTTTAGGAATACATTACAGAGTACATCTAATGCTATTTACACAAATTTAAAATTTTAAAAAAATATTTTATTTTTTTAAAATAAAGAGATCTCCAAAGCTCGGGAGTCAGAAATGCCTAATCGACCAAATAGCTCATTACGTGCATGCAGTAAAGCTGCAACCAACATGTTTACGGCATCTCTATATGCTTTAGAAAATAGTCTCTAAAAATTGACATATACGATTGCTTTAAACAATTTTGCACAGAGGGTGCAAACTTGAACATTTTGTATTTTTTATTTTCTGTATTTCTATTACTTAGATCATTCAAGATACATTTGACACCCATAATAACATCGAAATGTTGTGGTCTACACCTATTGTTTATTGTTTAGACAACTGCTACACGCACGTAGACAAGGTTTTAATCACTGTAGTTTTTTTTTTGTTTTTTCTTCTTCTTTTTTGTTGTGGGGTTGTGTGTATTTGTAATGTCTTGAGATTAGGTGTAATTGATATCTCTGTGATGTTAATATATTTATTTATTAAAAAAAAGATAAACCTAAAACTATCTTTGTAATAACTACTAGGATTGCAACAATAGTCAATGCGTAATGCAGGCGGTGGTTTCTTTTTGCGTTGCATATTTTTTAACTTCTTCATCTTGGCTTGGTTTCATTCGTCTTCATATTGTGTTCATAAACGGATTACATTTTGTGAAATAAAAAAAACTAATTCTTTTACAAGTCCTTCTTGATTCGGTTTTCCTTGAGCATGTTGGTCATGTCCTTATTGTACACCTATATAATAGCCCTCCTCCTCACATAAACGCAATGAGAGTGGGAGCAGGGCGGGGGTCAATAATAACCGTCCTGCGAAGATGTCAACATATCTAGAGAACATCTTAAAAAAAGCAACATGCTCACGAACAAAATAAAAGCCTATCTCCACATGCTTGGTACGTGGATGATGAACCGGTTTTGTTGAGGTAGAAGGTGGAAATGTTATTGCAATAGACGGAAAGGACTCTCCTCCCACACGCGTCGCTCTCGGGAGGGCAACCGCGGATCCCTAAGCCGTTGTTGCCCCCGAATTCTCCTCCCCGCTCCTCCCCCGCTGCCACCGGAGGACGCCGGCTGGCCGACGGTGGCGGCGGGGCTGCCTCCTCACGTGGTGGACTCTCCCCCGCAGGGAGCCGCTTGGGCGCTTGATGGTTTTCGCCCCGACGACGATCTGATGGCGGCGGGGTCTGGAAGCCGGGGCAGCGGCCTCGGGCTTTGATGGCGGTTCTTCCTCGGATGATGGTGGCGCGGTTCGCATCTGCTGGCAGGGGCGCGGTCCTAGGGTTTCTCTCACGCCAAGACGAAGATTTTCCTTTAGCCTGTTTTCATAGATCTGGTGGCAGTGTCGTGTTCCAGAAGGCTCCGCCGCCGAACTCCCATGGGCGATTCATGCCTAGAGATTGCTAAAATGGATGGGATTCGGTCGCACGCAACCGTTGTTTTCTGACCGTTTGGTTTCAGAGGGAGCGAGGTGAAGCTATGCAGTCTATTGCCATCTTGGACCATGTCTTTAGTTCCACGGTGAAATCAGTGTGCAGAGAATGTCTTGGAATCCATGATTTGTGGACTAGCTATGGTGGCTCGAGTCATGGTGGCGATGAGGAATTGGCTTGGTGATTCGTGAATTGTAGCATTGGCATCGGAAAGTGGGGGCAGCAGCACAGGAGGAGTTCATAGTCCTACCTTGCAGGGTGAAAACCCAAGGTCTGGCCTTAATTGGTTGTGCCTGGCAATGACCTTGTTGAAGACATTGTTTTGTGAGCGATGAATTTCTCCAGGGTGAAAACCTGTGATCTTTGATCGGGCAATGACGGTGCTTTTGCTATGTTTTCTTCTTGGGGACGTCGCTATTGGAGATGTTGGACTCGTGTTTTTCTGGTGGGATTAGTGTCGCTGCTACTAAGGATCTAATCGATGTAGCGGGACTTCTATTTTTTATAATTCTTCTTCCTTTTTCCGGCTGTGTGCATCCCTATTGCCAATAGGGTATGTGTTGTTGCAGAGATTGGGTGTAATTGATATCCGTGTGATATTAACATATGCTCATTTCCACAAAAAAATAGGAGTGTGCTACTCATGTGTAGGGGCGGTTGTGGCTTCACTTGAGGTGGAGTGTACGGTGCTGGTGCAGCAGGTGGGGCAATGTGTGATGGAAGGATGATGGGAAAATTGTCTAAAATGAAAGATCGGTGGCTACTAGAGATGGGGATTGTTTGGTGAATGGTAAGGTGTTTTCGGAAAAGATGACATGGCGAGAGATGATGATTTTATTGTAGGGAGATCAAGACAATGATAGCCGCGATGACTGCAGGGGTACGTGAGGAATATATGTGCGGTCGTGTGTAGAGCTAGTTTGTGTGGTTATATAGCAGAGAGGTTAGCATAACAAAGACAACTGAAAACGTGTAAATGATCAAGGAGTAGAGGTAGGTTGTGAAGAGCCTCATAAGGTGTACAATGCTTTAGGGTTTTAGCTGGGTGTAGGTTGAAGGTGGTTGTGTGAAGATATTCAACCCAATAGGTATGAGGCATGTTGGCTTCAACAAGAAGGGGCCACACCATATTATTGGTAGAGCGAATGAAGTGTTCGGCTTGGTTGTATGGAAAAGAGATGTTAAGGGTGTCCTCCCTATTCGACATCATCAGAACGAAAGCGTGAGCGTGGGCAAACATGTGAGCCGAGAGCTACTCCCTTAGACTAGGTTTCAGGTTGAGTTGTATTGTGCGGTGTTGGTCCTTCTTAGGACTTGATGTATAACCTTCTTTTCTATCAATGCATCAAAATGGAATTTTTTTTACGCTTTTTCCCAAAAAAAACCTCCAGAAAGAGATTGTCGCACGTGAGCCGATGATGACGTGTCCAGCCATAGATCGATCTCGAGATTTTTCATGCCAAAAGCTGAGTTTCACGCCATCAACTTCGATATAGCCTGATTAGGGATTGTGTGATCATGTATGTAAATCAAGACGTGCGCTGGGTAAAAGAAAATACAGTGCTTGGTACTTGGTAGTAGTAGTAGGAAGCACTACTGATGTAGTACCAGCAGACTAGGTATGTGCACGTCAAACCGGAAGGTCACACCTGTACAAGATTTCCTTTCTCTTTTTTCTGCTTCACCAAATCGCCAGAAATGACCCAAATCTTTTCTTTTCAGGTCAGCCAAGCAAGAGGACAACCCAAGAAACGAAAAAATAAAGGCGGTGAGGCAGATAGACGGGAGAAAAAGAGAGGGAACAAAAGAAAATGGTGGACCATAAGGGAGGCCTGTGGCTGATGTTGCTGGGGTCTATTCTATTGTGGAGTCAATTCATGGCAAGATTTGGCGGAAATCTGCCGAGGATCTTGCTTTCCATGAGGTGGGATTTCCTTTGGTCATTACACTTGTTTTCTCCCACCCACTTTTTTCCCCATATCTCCCCTGGAATCCTTTTTCATGTGCTTGGATGTATATATAAACTCAGCCCCACCCACACACTCTTGAAAAGCAAAGGAAGGAAGAAGTCCCCCCCTCTCATGCCAAGCGCACACACCACCTGTATTTCCTCTACCAGTCTTGCTTTCTCCTCCTAGCATCCGCCTTCTCCTCCATCACACAGAACACACACTCTTTCTTCTCCAATGGCAGTGGCAATCGCCGAGGCCCCATTCCATGTCTTGGCTGTGGATGACAGCCTCCCTGACAGGAAGCTCATTGAGAGGCTCCTCAAGACATCTTCTTTCCAAGGTATCAATCATGCCATGCTCCTCTTGGTTTTATTATTTGCAGCTTCAGTTATTTTCCTGCTATGGCGTCTGATGCAGAGTTCTGTTGCTGTGTTCGCCTTTGTTTCTGCAGTTACCACTGTTGACTCTGGGACCAAGGCTCTGGAGTTCTTGGGGCTCCATGGTGCGGACGCCTCGATTTCTGTCCATGCAGACCACCTGGTAAGAAGATAGTTTTACATGTCCTAATCACGCTAGTAGTGTTCTTGTTCTGGAGAATGGTTTCTGATGGATATCTGGTTTTGTTCCTAATTAAGCAGGATGTTGAGGTGAACGTGAACCTAATCATCACTGACTACTGCATGCCTGGCATGACAGGATACGACCTACTCAAGAAGATCAAGGTAATCACTATCTCCTTTTCTCTCTCTTTCTAGGAGATCTTCTAGGTGTGATCAATTAGTTAGTTTGATATGCTCAAGTATGGATCCAACAGTTCTTGATGGTGTCTCTGGTTTGTTCAATCAGGAATCGTCGTCTCTCAGAGACATCCCGGTTGTCATCATGTCATCTGAGAACATACCTTCCAGGATCAATAGGTGAGCAACTTTTATATGGACTTAAAGTATTGTTGTTCAGATCATACCCAAACCAGTCCGCTGATATTTTGATGCAAAAATTCAGGCGCGGCTTTGCATAAAAACTGAGTGAACACATGAACTGGATTGAATCTCTCATACGTAAAAATCAGTGGATACCTTTTTCTAAGAATAAACCTTGATTGGTGATAATATTTTCTTGGTTCAACAACCATTAGGAAACTTTCAAACGGTTCGATCCAAATATGTTATGAACCGATATATGCCTAGGACTAAATAAGACACCAAGATCTGTGAGAATCATTTTTTGATTTGGCGTCACATGCCGTGCGTGTAATAAAGGAACAAAGTCCCACCACCGTCACAACAGCTCACGTTGTCCTAATATTCTATCTCCAAATAATTAGCGTGAAAATAAATAATAAAGATATGGAATGATACGGAGATCAATCCTGACGATCTTTCAAGTTGATTGTGCCGATACAAAATGGGTTGTAGTTAGTTGCAGACAACTCACCAGCATCACTTGTCTCTGTCCTCCCTGTCTATTTCTATCGGCACAAATGGAGTAAAAACAGGGGGCACGGAAAGTAATAAAGCTGATATCCTAAGATTTGGAAATAAAGAAAACTGTAAAGAATTAGGACACAAAGTAGGCAACCCTAGAATAATTTCTGTTTCCCAAAATCATGCTAAAAGAATGTTAAAGATCTTCAAATGGACTTTGACAGATTTATGGTTTTGATATTTTAATCCAGATGTCTAGAGGAAGGAGCAAATGAGTTTTTCCTGAAACCAGTACGGCTATCGGACATGAGCAAGCTGAAGCCCCACATAATGAAAAGCAGATGCAAGGAGCATTACCACCAGGAAGAAGACGACCTGCTAAGCAACAGCGATAGCAACACCAGCAGTAACCCCACGAACAACAGCAGCAGCGACACCATCAGCACCAGTAACCCCACAAATTACAGCAGCAACCCGACAGACAACAGCAGCGGCGATAGCAGCAGCGCCCGCAAGAGAAAGGCGGCAGACGACGAAATTTTACCCAAGACAAGCAGACCAAGGCACAGTTAGCAGCACAAAGATTATTTGACAGTTTTCTTTCTTGATTCTTGATTTCACTCGGGGTTTTGACATCTGATTTGTAACACCTATGCTAGCTCTAGTTTGCAGAACAGGATGGAATCCATAAATGGATACTGCTTCAATTCCAGTAGACCATTCTCTCAAGTACAAACACCTGCTATTGTAATGAGCCACTGAACATGGAACAACAGTACTCCCTCCCTGCCCAAATTAACTTAGGAAAAAAGTCAATGCTTTCTAAGTTTGACCAAGTATATAAACAAAAATATGAAAATCTACAATACCAAATCTACATCAACAGATTCACCACAAAATATATTTCCATAATGTATTTATTTATTATTGTAGGTTTTTATAATCCCTTATTATATTTGGTCAAACTTAGAAAGCATTGACTTTTTGATTAAGTTCATACGCCATGTATTTGGGGACTGGGGCCTGAGGGAGTAGTAACACAACTTTACAAAACAGCTGTCTATAGCTTTCATCCATGGAAACACATGTAATCCTCAGAAAATACATCGGTACGTTACATGATTCCCTGTAAGCTCGCTATCATATGTAACTTTAATTACGGTTCCCTTGCCAAGGCCATAGTAGCGAGCAACAGCATCAGTCTCTAGCATGCGAGGAAGCTGAAACATAGAAGCACCATTTTCAGCAAACTGTGGTGAAATTACTATATCACAACTTGATGTGGATATCAAAGAAACTGAAGTTCCACGGAAAAAGAAGCTAATAGAAAATGCAGTTTGGCATTTCAGGCATGCCAATATTCCACCAGCCAGATTAAAGGGGAAAATGGAAGATGATGTATGCCCCACAATGACTATAAGACATATCATAGGCATTTCTCCAATTAAATTTATGATAACAGCACAATCAGTCACATCAAATTCTGGTTTAAGTAAAGCCGTATAAACATCAGAACACAGTAAAGACACAAAAATTGTGTTCAAGTCAGCACATTATCAACACGATATTTCTTAAGTGACGCAAGTGCTCAGGATGGTAGCATGGTACATCATCACATCCAAGCACAATGGGGGGGGGGGGGGGGGGTGCTATCTCCCTTAAGGCCACATTGATGTTGCGAACACAATCAAGTACGGCATCATGTTGTTATACCAACTAGCAACTAGCATGCAGACCAATAGGCAACAGCAAGACCAGGCCGTTTTGTCAAGAAAATAATGACATTCAGCAGGATGTAACAAAACAATGTTACATGGTGCACATAGCACAATGACTTGCAATATCAGTACGACTGAAAAAACAACATCACTGTTCTAGCATAAAACACTTGACACACACAAAAATGGGGAAACCTATGGTGATTGATTATTTGCTGCCTTTAAGTTGGCAATTGATGAGTCGCACTACAAAAGGAGATGAGATTTTCCGCTGTTTCCATGTTTCAACCCTTCTTCCACATCTAACAGACCTACTCCCTCCTCTCCTCTAGCCCCACCCTTGATTCTCCAAGCCAGTTCCCAACATCAAGTGCCAGCTAGGCCTGTTCAAACCCTTTTTTGCACAACTATAACAAAAAACTCAAAAAGGAGCTCTCCAACTCATGTATAGTACAACACATTGATCACCGTGGCATAGGACGTCAAGGACCAGGTGGACGGATTTGGCAGTGCCCCTGCTGGCAAGGAGGTGAAAATGGGAGTGGCCAGTGACAACAATGTCGTCGTTTTGTAGTCAGTGAAACTCTACTGCTTGCCTGACGAGTCATCACATCGGAACAGCAGGAGTCCCTAATGAAGTTGAGGTCCAGGGAAATATTCCAAAATCTCGAAGTGTTGGCTCCATAGTTAGCGAAGTCTATTCCCCACCTTGGGACTCACATGAGGAGGTGGCAGGAGTGTGGAGAGCTTGGTAACAAATAAGGTCAGGCAAGGGTGGCTGTTGGGCACCTTGGGGTTGCAATATATATGAAGGTCGCCATGTCCGTAAACAAGTAAACCACTGTGTACACGCAGCCTTCTTCTGTTGCAACACGGAGATGTGTAGGTAGGAAAGTGGAGGTGAGGATAGAAAATGGAGAAGAATAATCCAATGAGGATTTTGAGATTTCCAGGTTCGGATATGATAGAAGGGATGAGAGATAGATATCAACCCCTCCTTGGTATTCAAGCGAGGTAACCAGACAAGACGAGGGGAGGAGCCTTTGGGAAAGTGGAGGTAGGGAAGAAGCAAAGGTACAAGGTGAGGACAAAGAGAATAACTGTAGTTAGGATTTCTGAGCAAAAGAAAAAAGGAAGATACAATAACACAGGGAAGGCGTAAATTTTATCAATTTCTCTCTTTTTGGTGGAAAACTATCAATGCAACTTTGAAAGCAGAAAATCCTTGGTCACCATTTTTTGGAGTGGAAAATCACCAAATTTCCACATGGAAAATAGCTGATTATGTGTGAGTTCCAGAAAACAAGATTCAAAAACATGACCATACAAGTCACCAACCTTTTCACTCTATTTGTTATACAAATAAACCATAAACCAAATGAGAATATGAAGAAGCAAACAAAAATAAAGTAAATAAGAGGGTAACATGTGGGTTAAACATATGTATAGCTACTTCATCAAAGCCTATAAAATCACATGATGCTGGCATTTTGAATTCTTTTTGTGAGATGCTATTTACTGGAATAGTGAAACATAAAGTTGAACCATCTAAGCAATTCAAAAAACTAAGTCACGAACTCAATATCACAACAACATTTTTTGCATTACATTTGTGAAGAAAGCTACTCCCTCTGACCCATATTAGTTGACTCAAATTTGTCTAAATTTGAATGAATCTAGACACTATTTAGTATATAGGTTCATCCAATTTTTGACAAATCCAAGTCAACTAATATGGGTCGGAGGGAGTACCATATCTCTGACACGCATGCATATAATCCCTAGATTGTACTACCTGCAGACTGCAGTTTTATCTCTTTGTTTTCCCAGTTAAATAATATCTTCTCCATAATAGATCTTGGTTTTAACCTGGTAATTGTTCCCGTATAGCTAAAGAATCTAGAAAACAAAAAAAATAGAAAATGCATGTTCTAAAAAAGACTAAAAATCTGGAAACTATTTAATAAGCTTAAAAATGGAGAAAAATATTTCATTCAATACAAACATATTTCAACTGTGTTTCCATCTTAAGAATGGTTGTCTGGCAATTTAACTATAGTAAAAAATTATTGCTCTGGCTCCCCAAAAGGAAACTGCCTGGATAGATGCAAACAATTTAGAATAAACATATTACTGGAAGTACTGTCAAATATTTCATATTTGTAATCGCTAACAAATTATAGATAGACATACCTGTGAATCCTCCACACTGTACTCCTTCAGGAGCTTGGCCTTTTCTTCTGTAGACAACACTTCATGCTTGGGCTTTAGGACATGCTTAGTAATATTAACCAGTAATTGCTTGACCTTTTGTTAGAAGAGCACATTAGTTCGAAGTTTGAGCATGTAAGGTGTAAATATCAACATAATATAAAATAGTACAGCATAACTACATGACCTATGTCATGACTCGTGAAACTACGAATAAAGATTCTAGGTCGACAGCTTAACTTGCAGAAATATGTACACTGAATTCCGATACTAATCAATAGAGTATACTACATTATATGATTGTATCCAGTACCAAATGCACAAAAATATACATAGAATTACTTTTGTGTGCTTTACTTAATAGCATGTCATTATTCTCACAGTGACACACAAGGATGATGTATATAATTTCCACTTCAAAATAAGTCATTAACAACTATGCAAAACTAACCTGAAAAATATCCACTTTAAATGTGAATTTCTCCTTCATAGACTCTTTAGCTCTAGGCATCATTTTTCCATCCAATATCAGAATAAGTCTAGACAAGTTCTCTCCTTCGATCTGGTCATATATCTCCTCGATAGTCGCAATTCTGACTGTCTTGTGTGGACAGAATAGAATTTGCACCTGACATAAGAGTTAACCATAGTTAAAGCGTACTCCTATGTTACTCTCTTATATATTTAGACACGCCAAGCAATAACAATATGCACTAAAAAGATAGAACACTCAGTACTATATGGTACTCCCTCCGACCCATATTAATTGACTCAAATGTGTCTAAATTTAGATGAATCTAGACACTATTTAGTATATAGGTTCATCCAAATTTTGACAACTCGAAGTCAACTAATATGGGTCGGAGGGAGTATGTAAAAACACTAATTTACGATAGTTCACCTGGGGCAAACGATTTCCCACAGCACAGCTCCACCCTCTACTGCGTTGCCACTGGACCACAACAACACCACTTTTCTTTTTGTTTCCCTTTATTTCCTATCCTCATTTCTCTCTGTGTTTCTTTCCCTTCACTGCAGAGCAGCTCCACCACCGGGACTCGAGGCCTTTTCATCTGTTCCCCTCTGAGTCCACTGCAAATGCCACCCTTCTCTGTCCGTGCCACCCTTCTTGTCGGTGTCTGTGCTGGGAGTTGGTGAGGTGGGGGCAGATCTAGGCCTCCATTATTCACTGAGGCGAGGGCCAGATCTGGGATTTTTTTGGCAATCGTTGCTGACCCCATGGGAGGTAGGGTGCTGTATATAGGGGTTTTTTATCCTCTTTTTTAGTTGAAAATTTTAGTGAGTGACAGCTTCGATATTGGTAGTCCAAAGTTGAAATCCATCAGTTTGGAAGCTTTATTTGTTTGGTTTCAGTGGGTTAAAAGATGATTGTGTGGGTTAGAAGTGCCATCTTTCACGAGTTGAAAGTTGGTCTTGATTGGGTAAAAAGTAGAAACATCCGGTTGATTTTTTTTATGAGAGTTGGCAGTCAATTCTCTCTAGGTCGAAATCTGGAGAACATATGGTTGACAGTTTGTTTTTAGTTAGGTGAAAATTGCACGTCGCCAAATTGAAAAGGTTGATTTTTTTCCCCATGTTCTTTGGTACCGGCAACCATAGTGCTATTTTCTCCTTTTCGGTGAAGGTCACGGCCATGGTCAGAGCAGGAAGTGGAAGGGGGTGCACGGTGACTACATCCTAAGGCTGAAGTGGGGGTTGTGAGAGGTGGCAGAGATCGGGGAGGAGGAAGGGATGTGGGGTCGGCACGGAGTTGTTCCGACAGTGCAAGCTAGCCGTTAATACGTAGTCCTATTAATTTGCACATCCTTATGTTATGTAAGCATTGAACTTCAGTGCATACATTACTAAATTGAGCCATCCATTTGCAGAATTGCGCTAACCCTAATAAGCTGAAACCACAAGAACATAGTTCTGCTTACAGCCAGCGAAAAAAGGTTAGCAAAAAACTGATATCATCTCTTTTTCCCTCCTCTATTTCTCAAATTCGCAATCCTTCCTATATTCCAACCCAATTGGACTCTAGGTCCCGAATAATCATTCACGATGATCGCGGAAGCACAATAGCACATAGAGGAATCATAATCGCCGGGGAAGGAGCAGTGAACTCACCTTGTCGGAGTGGTCGGAGGCACGGGCGGTGGAAAAGGCGAGGCGCTCGAACTCGGGATTCTTTGCCCACCACGCACGGAACTCCGGGAGTGTGCGGGCGAGCTCGGACTCCGGCACGCTGTACCCGCGATCCCGCAACATCTCCAGCGCCGTACGCCGCGCCAGGAAGAGGCGGTGGCTCTCCTGGCTCGCGCGGTCCCCGCGGTCGACCATCGACGACATCCAGCCGACGACCTCGGGGACGTCGTCAAATCCTAGGTCCATTCCGAGGGCGGGGGAGACAAAAGGCGGCGGCGGCAGCGGCAGAGGGGGGAAACCGTTGGGAGGCAGCCGTGTCTCGTCCACGCGGTCGTACGGGGTTTTTAGACGATTTTAGACTGGCATGCGGACCGAACAAGTTCGAACAAACTCTTCCAACACGTTAAAATGTCTCAAGTTTGTTTAAATTTAAATGTATCTATATACAGATACATTTAAATTTAGAAAAATTTAAGACATTCTTTTTGAAACGAAGGGAGTATTTTTTTAACCGAGTGCGTCCGAAGGACCTAGATGCTGCATTAGTCAAAGCGGTGGAGATACAGATTATAAAGGGGACCTACAAGAAATCAGAAATAACACACAAGTCCCTAGATTTTGCACAGAGGACCCCAAATCTAAATCCACAGAGGAGATCCAGTCCTCGCTCTCCTTCGCTTCCGATGGGTTCGCTCGAACTCCGGCTGCCGCCTCCTTCACTAGGGATCGAGCCACTTGGGAATGGGACAGCGTGGGACGCCATCGTCGAGCCACCAGAACCTGGCCTCCGATGGAGGTTAAAGATGCGCCTTGCCGGCACTGTGAGCTGCCGATTTTCGGCGTGGATCAGAGGCTGGCATGCCGCCGCCTCTGTGGAAGAACTCGCCACAGCAGCAGAAGTACCCCACAGTCGGCCAAGATCCAGACGAAGGACTTCAAGACCCCGCACCCCCTCGCCTCCACGGCCGGCCAGGGGCAGGATCTTGTCGTCGACGTCCTAAATCCACCGACCATCGCGCTTATTAGAGGAGCTTGTACCCGAGGGCGCTGCTGCCTTCCACCATGGAAGGAAAAGCTCCTCGTTGACGCCTCCGCCGCCGTGCGCGCCATTAGCAGCGAAGAAGGGCTCCGGGATTCAGCTTTATTGTCGGAGATGCCTAGGCTACGGCCTCCCGGCAGCGAGCGCCCCAGCCACCGAAGCACAGCCACGAGGAAGGAGAGCACCAGTATGCGGCCATAGCAGCTGAGATCCATCAGCGGCCTATTCCCACACATGGCCAACCTGGCCAAACCTAACCCTAGACTAGCCCTACCTACCTCGACACCGCCTGACATGGATATACCCTATGGGTGCATAACATTGGTATACTCGGTCCAGCCCAAGGAAGGTCCATGTGAAGACTCGCAGCCCAGGAAGATTTCGGGTGGCCCAAGCCCATGACTGATGACCCACAAGTATAGGGGGTGTATACTTTCGATAAATAGGAGTGTCGATCCCAACGAGGAGCAGAAGGTGCTGAATAGTGGTATGGAGCAGGAAATCCCTGTGAATACTTAGCAAACGGATTTTTAGTGATTTTCTGACAAGGCAACAAAACAAAGAGCAAGTAACAGAAGTAACAAACAAACGAAGAAAGTGGCCCAATCCTTTCTTAGCAAAGGACAAGCCGGTGGAAATACTTATAAGGACCAAACGTTTTTGAGGACACATGGGAATTCTGTCAAGTGCTTTCGCTTCAAATAGCTGAGTACTCTTCTCTGGTGTTTGTAAGTGTTGTGTGGGTGAACTTGTGCTAACATACCGCCCTTCCTAGGACTAATACATACTTGTGATTAAACCCCCTGCAAACATCCGTAACTACAGGAAAGTAATTAAGATATAAATCTAACCACAGCCTTAAACTCTGTGATCCTACACTCCCTTGTGCAAAGGTGTCCTAACGAGGGTTCGGGTTTCTGTCACTCCGGCAACCCCACGATTAGTAGCCAAATACACAATGCATTCCCCTAGGCCCATAAATGGTGAAGTATCATGTAGTCAACGTTCACATGACACCACTAGAAGAATAGCACCACAACTTAAATACTAAACCATTGAATAATAACTCATCACAGATTCACTACTAACAACATGACTTCTCCATGTCCTCAAGAATAATACGCTACTCACAAGACATCATATGGATCAAGATCAAAGATGATATGATAATGGATAACAATCTGAACATAAACAATAATCCAATGGTTCCACTCACAAGCATCAACTACAATAGTAATCAACACTGGGAAAGTTTCCCCTAAGAACTAAAGCAATATCCAACACAATTGTTATAGTGGGACGGAGTGGTGATGATGGTGCTAGTGGAGATGATGGTGTGGATGATGATGATGATCCTGATGAAGCCTAGCTTAATGATGGTGTTGATGGCGACGGTCTCCCCTCTCCGGGAAGGAATTCCCCTGGCAGAAATCTGTCTGCCGGAGAGATCTTTCTCTCTCGGTGTTTTCCGCCCCCAGAGGCGACGGAAATCTATCTGTGGTCGCTCCCCGAGGCTTAGGGTTCCGAAGGGAAGTAATAGGCGAGGGGGAGAGTCGGAGGCTGGGTAGGTGGGCCACACCTTCCCTAGGCGCGGCCTTAGGTGGGCCCGCGCCTAGGGGGTGTGGGCCCCTGCGGCCCTCCTTCGCTCCTCCTTCTGGCTTCCTTCATCCTCAGGTAAAATAATATGTTTCCATATTTTTCTGGTATTTTTCTGATCTTCGCGAAATTGCACCGAAACGCCTTCTTTTCATCAGAATCCAGACTCCGGCAGTCCATCCTCCAGGAATCATCCAACATGCATAAATAGATGAAAAAGCCATAAGTAATACCTCATAATAAGACAAATATCAATGAATAGAGGTAAATTATGATATAGAATGGTGATGCAAATTGGGTGTATCAACTACCCCAAGCTTAGACTTCGCTTGTCCCCAAGCGAATACTGAGCTCAGTAAACATGTCCACGGGTTTATGGAGTGAAGTGTCGATAAAAGAATACGAACAAGAAGCATCACACTTACCATTGCACAACTCATAGAAGAAAGCAACTTACCATTATATAACTTAGCTTGCAACCAAGTACAGCTGACACAAAAGAGATGCATAAAGATAAATCATAATTGGAATTGGCAAACTTGTTCTTGGTCAGAGAGCACCTGGCAAACAGTTTCACAAAAAGCTTTCTGTAGAAGTTTCAAGACAGGAGCACTCTTTTCTCAAAAAGGTTTTCACAAGTGAAGTCTTTCAAAGTAATACTCAATATATAAGAGTTTTGTGCAAACAAGGAAGATAGAGAACATGATTGAATAAATCACCATATGAATGCTTGAAACACAACAACTCAAAAGCTTGCTCGAGAAAGAGAGGAAGTAGGTTTACTAACTCAAACTGGTAACTGGGAGAAAGGTCCCTTCTTAGAGGGTAGCAGGGATTACAAGTCATAAAGAGCTTCCAAAAGATTATGGTACTTACTAGCTTTGAGCCCTCATTTCCCCTATCATAGGCATCTTGATATGATTAAGGTTAAAGTGAACAAATATGGAGTATATGCTTGACAAAATATAAGTTGGCAATCTCATGTCCCTTGAATATGAGGGCCACTCCTCATGCATACTCAACTTTGGGTCCAGGTAAGTTCTTGTCATTGTAAGTATTTGCATATCATTGAGAACCGCCAACGGGATACCCCTTGCACATGGTACAGGAGCTTTCCCATAACCAAAACGACAAGGCAAGCAGACAATGAGCATCTCAGCGATCTTTTTATTTACTATGTGTATAGATTTTTATTGAGGGTGCTTCATAGATAGCTCACTATGGTGATGCTGCAAGTTTCCACCATGATTAGGCATGGCCTAGGCTAGCGGCCCAGACATTTCTCTAACATAGAATACAAACTCCATGGACTTACAAGTTCCCTCTTTATTTCACACCGTTGACATCCATAGACAAAAGAGCACGATATCAACTGTGTACAGAGTACAAGTGCAATGTTGAAAACATTCCCCATGATAGCACGGTTCTGCTAATCCCAACGTATATATGCAAGCATATACAACTTCGATGTTCACAATGGTTCAAGTCTATCAGGGGCAAGTAAATAAAATGTGCCATCAAGTTCGTGAGAGCTTTACTAACTAGTTTTCACATAACAAAATACTTTTTAATTTGAAAGGTAGATGAAGCTTGAGAATTTGATAGGAATAGCAAAAGCTACTAGGTAGATATGGTGGACACAAGTGGAAAAAGTTTCGGGTTCAAAGGATTTTGGAAACATGAGAAGTATGCCTTCTCAAAACAGGTTTTTGGCTAGCAAGGCTGGGTAGCAAGCAAGAGAGTTAAAAGAAACAAGCAAACATACAAGTAATAAAGCCAAACATGCAATCTTCCTTGAAGACACAAAAGAATCTTAAATAAAGAATACTAAGCTTATGAGCCAACAAGAAAGAAAACAAATGATACCAAATACCTGTAAGCCTCTTCTTTTTTTCTTTTTCGTTCAAATTAATGCCACTGACCAGAACTCGGTTTGCCAAAACCAATTTATATCCACTTGATGATCCCAAAGTGGTGCCAATACTGAAACACAAGATCCATCATATAATAGAGATTGCAAACTAAAAATAAGAAGTGCAAAAAGTAAAAGATGGGACTTCTCATTAATATTCCAATAAAGGCACTCACACCAAGGGATACATAGATAATCAACTAAAGGAGAGATA
Organism: Avena longiglumis; assembly: GCA_030063025.1. Lineage (NCBI taxonomy): Eukaryota > Viridiplantae > Streptophyta > Magnoliopsida > Poales > Poaceae > Avena > Avena longiglumis. Next base: position 170,882,002 of record CP125975.1, read on the forward strand.
CTTCCACATGCAAACCAAAGTATAAGATAACCTCTCTACCACAGATATGAATTCACTATAAAGGTAAAAGATAAAAGATAATGGCGGTGATACCGCGGCACTCCCCCAAGCTTGGAACAAGCCAAGGAGATGCCAAACCTGATGATGAATTACTCCTTCGGTGGTGGTGGTGTTCTATTGTCATGGGTCAGGAAATCTTCCAACATCTTACGAAGCCTGTTATTTTCCTCTTGAAGCATATCCACCTTCATCCTCAAAGCACGGTACTTATCACAAAACTCGTTGGTGGTTCGAAGGGCTTCCGCTGCCTCAGGGCAGTATATGAGTTCTGGACCGAAGGCTATGATTCCCTGCATGTGACGAGAAAAAGCATCAGTAGTGTTAGTTGCTCCTTTAAAAGTAGGTTTCCTTCCCATTGTTCCTACGGTGGTTTGTTCTTCCAACTCTATCTCCACGGGCTTCTTGCCTTTGTCGTTGGTGAAGGCCATGGTGCTCCAAACTTGAGAAAATTTCCAGACAGAAACAGATCGAAACGAAAACACGATGCAAGAACCTCGGGGGATCCGGGGAGTTATATATTACGAAGTTTCAATGCATAAGGAAGGTTTTGACACGGAAACAAAGCGGAGATGGAGTTCGAGGGTGGCAAACTCCCTCCAGGCGCGACCAGGCTGGGCCCACGCCTGGGGTGGGTTTGTCCACCTCGGGCTCCATTTCCTCTTCAGTTTTGTCTCGTAACTTCCCTTATGTATTATAAAAATCATAAATATAAAAAGATTGGGGTTTCACGAACCTTCTGTTTTCACCACTTTTACCTATTCAAAGACGAACTCTCCAGATTCCTTTTCTCTTTCTCCTGAAAATTTCCTTCTTACAAAACCCTTGCACAAACTCAATGACAACATTAGTGTAAGAAAAAACAAGAAACCTTTGGTAAACATTTCAACTGAAAACCCATCAAAACAAAAGCTTCTATAAGAGGCAAATGCAAATGATGACAGAAATCTGTCAAAACAGACCAGCAGGTAAAGATAGATTTTTCGAAGACCTTATGTTTCTCAAATCAAAAAGTGTAGAACTGATGAAAGTTGGGTAACAACTTGGAGAACAAGCTCAGAAAAATGCAGCTCCATCCGAAGTACTGAGATTCCTCACGAATTTTTACAATGCAGCACAAAAATCTGTCCCAGGACAGCCACTTTTCACAACTCCTCTACTTCACAAAAGTAGTTGAACTTGACACAAAAACCAAAACAAAAAGTATAAGGAGAGGTTATTACAGAGGTAATAACTTCCAAGACTCGACAAAACTCTTGGGTTATCTCCCAACAAGTACTTTTATTTAATGCCTTTAAGTTAGGCTTGAAACTTCCAAAGATGCTCACATAGGATATATATATATATATATCTAGAGTAAAAGAGAGCATCAAGAAGCAAATAACCAAAACACTTGAGTCTAACCCACTTCCTATGCATGGGGGTATCATGAGAAAAATAATTGTTGAAACAAAATGCTACAAGCATAGGAAGACAAAACAAATGCAACTTTAAAGCTTTCAACATAAAACGGGGAAACTTAACATCATTGAGATGCATAAAACCATGTTTTCCTCTCTCAAAATAACTTTCAGTAGCACTCTGAACAAAGTTTACAATATAACTGTCATTGGCAACAACTTTATTATCAGAATAAGCATACTTACAGTCACCAAAAAGAGGTCCAAGGTCATAGACTGGATCAATAGAAGCAAGTTGTTCCATCCTGAAATATTTATTAGGCAAGCTATTTTCACAAGGAGCTTTAGCAAATTTGGAAAATTTAAACTCATAAGAATCTCCATCAAACTTTGTTAAAACGTTTTCCTTCTTTCAATCAATAATGGCTCCACAAGTGTTCAAGAAAGGCCTACCAAAAATGATAGGACAAGTTTTGCTAGCTGCTGAATTAAGCACTAGAAAATTAGCAGGATATTTAATCTCACCACAGAGAACTTCCACATCTCTTACAATGCCAATGGGGCAAATGGTCTCTTTATTAGCAAGGTGAATAACCGCATTAATGTCCTCAAGCTCACAAGGACCAATCTCATGCATAATTTCCCTGTAAAGCTCATAAGTAATAGCACTAGAACTAGCACCAATATCACATAAACCATAGTATTAATGATCACCAATTTTAACAGAAAGCATAGGGACACTAGATTTTCTAAATTTACCAGGATGAGAAATAATATTATAAGCGTCTTCACAGAATACAATGTGCTCATCCTCTATATTTTTAGTGACAGTATCTTTCACAATAGCTACCACAGGTTTATCACTCAAATGCTTAACAGGCTCCACAGTTTTTATTGTACCTTTGCTATTTGCACTAATAATCATATAATACTCCTTTACCTTAGCTGGGAAAGACATTTTATCAACATGAGGTTCATGCACAATATGATTAGTAGTACAAACTTGAGTACTTTTGACGGGATCATGACTGACAACATCTTTATAAGGAGCATGGTACTTATTCCACTTCTTCTTGGGAATTTCAATGTAAGAGGAAAAAGCCTTAAAATAGCTGGCAATACTTTGGGAATCAAAACCAAACTCATTGCTAATATCACAGAAGCTATCAGTTCCCATAAAAGATTTAATGCATTCATAATCATAGTTTATACCTGACTTCCTTCCTTTTTCATTCTCCCAAGCTTTAGTGTTCTCTTGAATACGGTCTAGTAGGTCCCATTTAGCTTCTTCCTTCATACGTGTGAATGATCTAGCACAAGAAGCATCTAGTAAATCTTTATCTTGAAGAGAAAGCCTAGCATAAAAGTTATTGAGAATAATATTGTTAGGGAGTTCATGAATAGGACATTTAAGCATTAGTAACTTCAATCTTCCCCAAGCTTGAGCTATACTCTCTCCATCAAGAGGCCAAAAGTTATATATAAGACTTCTATCCTTATGGATTTCACTGGGAGGATAAAATTTAGAGTAAAAGAGAGATTCCAGCTCCTCCCATTCCATGGAATGTCCATTCTTCAGGAGCTTATACCATGCCTTAGCTCTCCCTATCAAGGATATGGAGTGTAACTTATTCTTCACATGTTCAGTTGTGATACCTGCACACTTAAACAACCCGCATAATTCATGGATAAAAAGCAAGGGATCACCAGGATGGACAGTTCCACCCCCAAAATAATAATTATCCATAACACGATTAACAATACTAGTAGGTATCTTAAAAGGATCTATCTCAACAGGAGGTGGTTCATCTACTACCCTAGCAGTGGTAGTAGTTTTCCCAAACAGAAAACCAAGTGGGTTATACATATTGGAAACAACGTAACAAGAAGTAACAAAAGCAATACTCACAATGAAAGTTTCTCTTACCAGTCCACTCTTCAACAATGCTTCACTCCCCGGCAACGGCGCTAGAAAATATTCTTGATGACCCACAAGTATAAGGGGTGTATCGTAGCACTTTCAATAAATAGGAGTGTCGATCCCAACGAGGAGGAGAAGGTGCTGAACAGTCGTATGGAGCAGAAAATCCCTGTGAATACTTAGCAAACTGTTTTTTAGTGGTTTTCTGACAAGGCAACAAAACAAAGAGCAAGTAAAAAACAAACGGAGCAAGTGGCCCAATCCTTTCTTAGCAAAGGACAAGCCGGTGGAAATACTTATAAGGACCAAACGTTTTCGAGGACACATGGGAAATTTGTCAAGTGCCTTCGCTTCAAATAGCTGAGTACTCTTCTCTGGTGTTTGTAAGTGTTGTGTGGGTGAACCTGTGCTAACATACCGCCCTTCCTAGGACTAATACATACTTGTGATTAAACCCCCTGCAAACATCCGTAACTACAGGAAAGTAATTAAGATATAAATCTAACCACCACCTTAAACTGTGAGATCCTGCACTCCCTTGTGCAAAGGTGTTCTAACGGGGGTTCAGGTTTATGTCACTCCGGCAACCCCATGATTAGTAGCGAAATACACAATGCATGACCCTAGGCCCATAAATGGTGAAGTATCATATAGTTGATGTTCACATGATACCACTATAAGAATAGCACCACAACTTAAATACTAAACCATTGAATAATAACTCATCACAGATTCACTACTAACAACATGACTTCTCCCATGTCCTCAAGAACAATACGAACTACTCACAAGACATCATATGTATCAAGATCAAAGATGATATGATAATGGATAACAATCTAAACATAAACAATAATCCAATGGTTCCACTCACAAGCATCAACTACAATAGTAATCAACACCGGGAAAGTTTCCCCTAAGAACTAAAGCAATATCCAACAAAATTGTTACAGTGGGACGGAGTGGTGATGATGGTGCTAGTGGAGATGATGGTGTGGATGATGATGATGATCCCGATGAAGCCTAGCTTGATGATGGTGTTGATGGCGACGGTCTCCCCTCTCCGGGAAGGAATCCCCCCAGCAGAAATCTGTCTGCCGGAGAGATCTTTCTCTCTCGGTGTTTTCCTCCCCCTAGAGGTGGCGGAAATCTATCTGTGTTCGCTCCCCGAGGCTTAGGGTTCCGAAAGGAAGTTATAGGCGAGGGGGAGAGTCGGAGGCCGGGCAGGTGGGCCACACCTGCCCTAGGCGTGACCTCGGGTGGGCCCGCGCCTAGGGGGTGTGGGCCCCTGTGGCCCCCTTCGCTCCTCCTTCTGTCTTCCTTCATCCTCAGGTAAAATAATATGTTTCCATATTTTTCTGGTATTTTTCCGATCTTCGCGAAATTGCATCGAAATGCCTTCTTTTCCGTCAGAATCCAGACTCCGGCAGTCCATCCTCCAGGAATCATCCAACATGCATAAACAAATGAAAATCCATAAGTAATACCTTATATTAAGACAAATATCAATGAATAGAGGTAAATTATGATATACAATGGTGATGTAAATTGGGCGTATCAATGACGAGTTCGAATCCTTGGAGGACAAGTCAAGATTAGATAGAATTCAAAGGGTTCAACCCTAATCTATAACCGACTTGACCTATCCCCGGGACCTGGCCTATCTATATAAAGGCCGGGAGGGCACGACAAGAAGGATCTGAACACCTCATACACACACCTCCACGCCATATTGCATCTACGCACCCCTGTAACCTTCAGTTCCGTCGTAATCAAGAACAGACAAGCAGGAGCAGGGTTTTCCCTCCGGGGGCCTGAACCTGGGAAAACCTCGTGTAACCGTGTTGCTTTCCTGTTAACCATCTCGCGACTTCCAGCATCCTCATCTTCTCCAAAACCCAAGTCCATAACAATGGGCATTGACGAGTCGAACCCTCGTCAATTGGCACCGTCTATGGGAAACGGGGACGCTGATCGTGTGGTCGTGATGGTCCCATCCAGAGCGATCTATGATTTCTCGGCGACGGAGAGTCACCTACTCTTTGGCGCCTTCAACTTCAATGCCCACTCACTGGCCACTCTCAAAGGTTTCGAGTCCGTAGGCGACAGAATCGAGATGTTGTTCGGGAGCTTCTGCTTCCAGGTGGGGCAGACCGGCACCCTCCGCCTCCCAAAGCAGGTGCCACTTCCATCAATCAGGCCCGCTTCATGGGTCCCTCCCATCGATGCCTTATGTACGTCGATGCTGACGGACGATTCGGACGACAGCAACAGCTGCAACTCTGATTTGTGTGATCCCCCTTCGGATGAAGGAACCTACGGTTCTAGATCTGAGAGCTGCGGCAGCAACGGCCCACTCCATGAGCACTACCTGTGCACCGTTATCCATGGTGGTGATGTCAACAACGGAGTAGATCCACCACTGGGTTCGACTCCCAACCCCCCTTCCAATCCCGCTCCCTAACCTCAAGTTGAGAACGAGGGAAACAAGGTGAACCCGCCTAACAGGGCGGCTAGAGCCATTGAGGGCATCAATCGCGCCCACAACCAGATCAACCTCAACGAGGAAGGCTGGGAAATTGCACGCGAATCCATGCGGGGCAATCACATCCTACTTGTGGATGTCTCCCATGATTTGCTGATGGCCTATCACTGGCTCCTGATTGATGAGCACAATCGACAGGTCAAGCTATAAGACGACCTCGAAAAGCACAAGCGAGCAGCTAACGAGTCAAGCATGCGGCGAGCTACGCTCTCCGCGGGTGGCTCCTCTTCACACGGGAACAACGCCAACAAATACCTCTCTCGCCTGGAGCACATGGACCCTGCCGCACGGCACGAGGTCACCAAGGCACTCGACACGTCCTTCATGATGTTGGACTCGCAAGGAAATATCATGCTGAAAACGCCACAGGACGCAATCATAGCAGCCACCACCTATGATGATGGACTCGCAAGGCAATATCATCCGAAGAACGCGATCCATAAGTCTGCGCTAGCAGGCCTCGGACTCGTTGGAGCTGCGCTCGATGATGAAGCCCTAGCGGAGTCGAAGAAAAAAGCCACGGTCAAGTTCACTCGAAGCCGCCTCATCCGAGGAGGAGGAGGAGCATGACCTGCCTCGACACCGTCGGAGCCCGCGGTGCCATAGAAACAACTACGACGCTCTTAGCGAGCTCACACAACGCAAGTTCGACAAATCACGCACTAAGTGATACGTCAGAAATGTATCGATAATTTTTGATGCTCCAAGCTAGTTTAGTATCTACTTTTCTTTGATTTGTCGACACTTTGAGGTGTTTTTATATCTTTTCTAGAAATAACCTATTAACAAGTTGCCATAGTGCCAGTTGCCTGTTTTCTTCTGTTTATGGTTCCAGAAAGGCAGAAAATCAATAATCTCGGAATTGGACGGGACAAAAGCCAAAGTCAATATTTTACCGTGAGGGACACGAATCCAGAAGACGGGACAGAGACGCGAACCAGGCTGGCCAAACCCCCTAGGCGCAGCCAGGGGTGGGCCCGCGCCTAGGCAGGGTGTGCCCCCCCTGGTCGCCTCCCGGCCTCGCCTCTTCGCCTATAAGAAGGCCCCGATACAGAAACCCTAAGTACCCGATCAAAACTCCACGAAACCTTCTGTAGCCGCCGTCACCATCGTCCCTAGATCCGGGGGATCTGAAGTTCTTCCCGGCACCCTGCCGGAGGGGAGATCATCCCGGAGGCCTTCTCTCTGGTATGATGCGTGAGTAGTTCCACCTTGGACTATGGGTCCATGTAGTAGCTAGATGGTTATATCTCCTCCTTGTGCTTTCATGTATAGATCTTGTGACCTCCGTTCATGATCAAGACCTAATCTATTTGTAATCATGCATGTTGTGTTTGCGGGGATCCGATGGATATTGAGATTACTATGTCAGATTGATTAATGGTTTTGTCTATTTGATACTATCATGTCTGTGTTGTTTGTGATCTTGCACGCTCTCTGTTGTTAGTAGCTATCTTGGCCGAGTAGTTGCTAGTGACTCCAAGAGGGGGTATTTATGCTCGATAGTGGGTTCATGCCTCTAGTTTCCAAGGGAAGTGACATAAATCTCTTCGGTTGTAGATGTGCTGTTGCTACTAGGGAGAAAAAAACGGTCTCTTGTTCATGGAACAAGTTGATTGTTTACCTTACACACTTTGCTTAAATCAGTTGTCTATTGCTTGCAACTTAATACTGGAGGGGGTTCAGATGATAACCTGAAGGTGGACTTCTAGTCATAGATGCAGTTGGATGGCGGTCTATGTATATTGTTGTATTGCCCAATTGAATCTCATAGGATCTTTTTTGTCTAGTATTGCATTGTTATGCCTTGCTCAGTTCCTGTCAATTGCCCTGCTGTAATTTGTTTACGCTTCATGCCATGTTGTTTATCTAAGGAGAGCACCTCTAGTGAACTATGGACCCCGGTCCAATCTTTACCATTGATACATCCTCCACTGTTACTAGTTTACTTGCCGCAAACCATTACCTTCCACACCATACGTTTAATCCTTTATTACAGCAAACTGGTGAGCTTGACAACCTCACTGATTTGTTGGGGCAAAGTCTTGAGTTTGTGTTGTGCAGGTCTCCGCGTTGCTTGCAACACCTGTGTGACGTTTCCTTCCTCCTACTGGTTCGATAACCTCGGTTTCTTACTGAGGGAAAGATTGCTGCTGTGCTCTTCACACCTTGCTCTTGGGGTTTCTAACGAAGCGTCCCATGACAACACTGGGGCGCCATCACAAGCTTTTCTAGCACCGTTGCTGGGGAGGCTAAGGACGTCTTCACTAGGGGAGTCCTGCACTTCCTTCCTCTTTACTTTGTTTTTAGTTTGCTTAGTTTCTTTTGCTTGGTTTTGTTTGCCTCTTTTCAAAAAACCCAAAAAATTAGTCTAGTTTGGTTTGCTTTCTTTATTCAAAAACACAAAGAACTTAATTCTTGCTCTAGCTGCTGCTGCTGTTTTTGGCTTGCCCACCTTTGCCAAAATGAACTCTGCTGAGAACACCAAGTTGTGTGACTTCACTAGCACCAACAACAATGATTTCCTTAGCACTCCTATTGCTCCACCTGCTCCGGATGCTACCTTTTATGAAATTAAGCCTGCTTTGTTGAATCTTGTGATGAGAGAGCAATTGTCTGGTGCTAGTTTTGATGATGCTACTGCCCATCTCAATAACTTTGTTGAACTTTGTGAGATGCAAAAGTATAAGGATGTAGATGGAGATATTATTAAGCTCAAGATTTTTCCTTTCTCATTGAGAGGAAAAACTAAAGAATGGTTGCTACTTTGCCTAAAAATAGTATTGATTCTTGTAGTAAGTGAAAAGATGCTTTTATTGTAAAATACTATCCTCCTGCTAAGATTATATCTATGAGAAGTGACATTATGAAATTTAAACAACTTGATAATGAACATGTTGCTCAAGCTTGGGAAAGAATGAAATCTTTGATTAAGAATTGTCCCACTCATGGACTCACTGCTTGGATGATTATCTAGACTTTTTATGCGGGTTTAAACTTCTCCTCAAGAAACCTATTGGATTCAGCTGCTGGAGGTACCTTTATGAGCATCACTTTGGGTGCTGCAACTAGACTCCTTGATAATATGATGGTTAACTACTCTGAATGGCACACCAAGAGAGCTCCACATGGTAAGAAGGTCAATTTTGTCGAGGAAACTTCCTCTTTGAGTGATAAGATTGATGTTATTATGGCTATGCTTGTTAATGGGAAAGCTCCTCTAGATCCTATTAGTGTTCCCTTGGCCTCTCTGGTTGCTCAAGAAGAGAAATTTGATGTGAACTTCATTAGAAACAACAATTTCAACAACAATGCCTATAGGAATAATTTTGGTGGTAACAACAATTATAGGCCTTATCCTCCTAATAATGGCAATTCCTATGGAAGCTCTTACAACAATGCTAGAAGTGCCACCTCTGAACTTGAAGTCATGCTCAAAGACTTTATTAGTAAACAAATCACTTTCATTAAGGCTATAGAGGAAAAGCTTTTAAATGTTGAGAAAAATATATCCTCTTTGTGTGAAGCTCAGTCCTCCTTGATTAATAAAATGGCCGCTAAACCTGAAACCATGGAAAATACCTTTGCTACTTCTCATGCCATACAAGTTACTATTGATAAAAATGTTAGGCTATTAGCTCAACTTCATGCTAGGTGGGAAAGGGAAGCTGAAATTGATAGAAACAATAGTGTGTGCACCATCACCACTAAACCACAAGTAGTCCATGTTCCTCCTCCTACTATGCCTAAGCCTATTGAGCCTACTACTAGTGATGCTAAGTTTGATTTTGATATAGATGGTTGCAATATTTCTGAAGTAATTATGTTCTTGCAAAAGCTTGCTATAAGTCCTGATGCTAGTGATATGCATGTTGCTTTCACTAAACACATTACAGATGCTCTTGTTAATATTAAGGAAGAGAAGCTAAAACACAAAGCTTATATTCCTAGGAAAGTAGAAGATAGTTGGGAACCTATTATTAATGTGCAAGTGAATGACTTTGATCTCAAAGCTTCATGTTATCTTGGTCCTAGTGTCTCTATTATGCCTAGGAATATTTATTAAATGCTTGATTTGCCACCGTTGGAAGATTGTTATTTGGATGTCCCACTTAATGATAATGCTAAGAAGAAACTCATGGGGAGTATTAATGATTTTCTCATTATGGTTAACAATGCTTATGTACCTGTGGATTTCTATGTTTTGGATGTTGAATATAATGCTTCTTGTCCTATTACTTTGGGAAGACATTTTCTTAGAATAGTTGGTGCCATCATTGATATAAAAGAAGGCACCATTAAATATCATTTTATATTCAAGAAAGGTATTAAACACTTCCCTATGAGGAGAGAGAAGTTGCTTTTTTGCTCCTCCTTTGAAAGCAAGGTTTGATGTGAATGCTTCCTCATTTGAAAATACTTGATTCTTCTTGCTTCTTGTGCCTAACTTAAAGGCGTTAAAGAAAAGTACTTGTTGGGAGATAACCCAAGAGTATCCTTGAGTCTTGGAAGTTATTACTTCTGTAATGACCTCTCATTATCCTTTTTGTTTGCTTTTTGTGCCAAGAATGACCTCTAATGAGAGGGAAGTAAGATTTGCGGAGTTGCTGTCCCGAAATAGATTTCTGTCATCCACCAAAAAATTCGTGAGGAGTCTATGTAACTCGGATTGAGCTAAAAATTTACGAATAAATTCCCCAGTATGTTAGATAACTTTTGTTAGTTCAACACTTTTTTATTTGAGCAACAGAAGGTGTTCAAAAAAATTGGTTTCTACCTGCTGGTCTGTTTTGACAGATTTCTGCCATTATTTGCATTCACTTCTTATCGATTCCTTTTTGAGTTCTCTTTTGGGGAATTCAGCTTTTTGAAGGAGTTACTATAGTATCTTGTGTTTTTAGTGAAAATACTTGCTGTTCCAAAGCTTTTATAGGGGTCTAATATCTTTTGAATAAACTAATGTTGCTAATGAAGATTGTGTGAAGTTTTGTATGAAGAAAAAATTTCAGATGTAGAGAGAGAATGATGTAATGAGATGAAGAATGGACAAAAGATCAAGCTTGGGGATGCCACCCGGTGTCACCCAAAGAAATATCGAAGAGGTACAAGCGTCAAAGCTTGGGGATGCCCAAGGCATCCCCTTCTTCATAAATAAAAAGCTCAGGTCTGTCTAGACACTTCGTTTTTATTGTTTCATGCACATTTGTGTTGTTCTTGGAGCGTCTTAGTTTTTGTTTGGTTTGATTAGTTTGTTTAGTTTGCTTGAATAAAGTAGTTTGGACCCCCGTTCTCGCTGTGTTGTTTTGCAAATAAGTTGCTTGGTGTTGGAAAGGAGTAGGAAGTTCTTGCTTGAAAGTGAAAGAGGAGCTTGCATTGACTGTGACTTAGACTTTAGAATGACATGCTAGTTGTTGTCTGTCAACACCCGGATTTTTAATCCCATATGCCTGTTATGCCACACATCGCAATCCCAGGATTACCATTTTTGCGAGACATAACAGAATTGGATACCACAGTACATCATCCATTACAAACCATACATAAGGTCTTACACAAATAAGGATCTCATGATCCAGTTCTTAATACAATTTCAAGCAGCGGAATACGTAATAATAACGGTAGCGTAGGCGAAGCTTCATCTTCGGGGTCACAGGCAATGCTGACGATGGGAGATGATCCTAGTTGTCATAACCTTCCTGAGGTCCATCCTCAAGGTACTCCTCTTCATAGCCTGGCCATGGGAATAGCCAGGGACAAAGCCATGAGTACTCTTTAAGTACTCGCAAACTAAAACTAACAGGTAAATGGGTTTTTGGATAATAGGACACTAGGCTCTAGGGTTGTTTTGCAAAAGCCAGATTTATCCCTACTAAGTTTAGAGGCAACGAATGCTCGTCACAATTTTATAACTCCTAAGTGGGAACTTGTATTTCATATCACAACTCTGTTGTGGTCAAGTCAAAGTTTCAAATCATTTCACAAGTCTTTTGAAAACATCTGAGGGCGGAACAGTATGGCCACTCCAACTGCCCATAACCGCGGACGCAGCTATTCGAATAGTTTGACACTCTGCAGAGATTGTACACTTTCACCACAACATTCGATACATCCGTCAGGAACAAATCCTGAATTCACCATACTCAGTATGCGGATAATCAATCCTAACCTTTCAATTACACGCCCTAGTATAAGCACCTCTCCTGTGAGTTTGGCCTCCCAACCATGAACAACTGTCATCTTGGGTACTGCACAGGTGGACAATCTTCACAAGGTAGCCTCAGCTCAGACCTTGGCCGAGAGGGAACTAATACTAAGGTATATAAGTTTCCAGTCAAGCCCTACCTAATCTTCGGGTATTGTGGTTGTACAATAAAATTGGAATGGTATCGCATCCAGACAACCATTAGTTTTATAAAGGGCTAAGGCTCATGCCTCAACATTTTCATCACCAAAATCATCAGGTGTTCGGAATCACATGTCAAAACATATCAGTAGAATGATCCGTCATTCTAAGGTTTTCATAACCATTTTCACCAAGTATTCCCATCTAATGTTGATCAAGTTTTATGCTTAGTACTAGCATCTACAAGTGGGGGTAAGCACTAATGAGGTGTGGTAAACTATTGGAGTGTAACTGAGTTTAATCTCATGCCTTAGGATGACATCAAGATTATCTAGCTTAGGCCAAATTTTATGCTCTTTATGCAACCTTCAATTATCCTTCTAGTATCTACCATTTATTCCAGTACTCTCTAAGTAAGTGCTTTGATAAAGAAATAAAGTAATAAACTTGCAAGTAAAACTAGGATTGGTTTATCAAGGGGTTATGATCATATATGCTTTAAGGCATATAGTGGGCATGGTAGCAAGCAGGTATTAGCTTGCACATTCAACTAGTAGTATTAGGCTTGCTAAAGTAGATTATCTTGCAAGTGTTACCTTGCATAGGTCAACTTGATTAGTAAAGCTTGCTAAGTTAATAGCTTGCAAGTATTGGCTTCCCTTGTGCAGAGCAGTGGTTGAAGTTCTCCTCGGCTTCTTCTTCGTAGTATCCTCCTTCCTCCTCGTATCCTTGGTCGGTACTAGCGTCTATGAATAAATACGAGGTACACAATCACCAAACAATACTTAACTACTTGCATTCGTCACACACAAAGGTCCTATAGATGATCTAGCATCATCACTAACATTACAAGATTAAAGCTTGGTTTAATTCCTTTTATATTTAGAAAAGTAATTTCTACTCATTGAAAAACTACTTAAGATTTAATATTCTCCAAACCAAACATGGGATCATGTTGACACATGTCATCACCACATATTTTAGTCCATGGGAATGTGATTTAAAGTGGTGTCAGAATTTAATAAGGTTTTACCCTTTTATTTTAATTAAATAAAGTGACTAGAAATGCCTATGGGGCATTCTTTTATTACTTGAACATTATTTCTGTAAGTAATCCTATATATTTTTATATATTATGAAAGGTATGGTTAAATGTGATTTTTGAGAGTTGGAATCAACTCAAAAGCTATTATGGTTTAAATTTGAAAAATGTTTGAATGCATAAAAGCTTCTGCCTTGTTATTTTTACCATGGATGATCTATAGATCTAAATGACTTGAATCCAACGGGCTTGGATTCAGCACTTCCAGACCTTTCTAACAAAATTAGTTTCATTCGATTTGGTGCACTGAATCGACCTGGGTTGATTTTTGAAACTGGGTACAGAAGTGTGTTTGAAAAAATGGAAAAGGTTAAATTCGAATAGCTGGGCTGTGCGGGAAGCGATACTGGGCCGGCCTGCTAAGGACAACGCTTACACGGGCTGGTTAAGTGGCTGTCCTCACGCGTCAGTGAGACGAGGGGGTGCGAAGCGGTATGGGGCGATGTGGTGCGTTCGATCTGGTTCTAATCCAACGGCTGAGAGTCATCGTCGACGTTGGGCAACGCCATGCAGACGAAACCTAGAGCGCTGGGGGTCGTTGGGGGCTCACCGGGGTTCGGGCGAGGGTTGGCGAGGCGGGCGAACGACGAAGTCGACGACGGCGGTTCTCCTGGTACCGGCAGCTTCTCCTGGGGCGGCTCCAATCGCTGGCTCCCTTCTTCTCCAGTAGCGGCGGGCTCCGGTGAAATTCTGGCGAAGTGCTGCTCGCCTTGCTCCGGGAACAGGGTGGAATGGTCAGTGAGGAGAGGGGAGTGAGATGGTGTGCTCAATTTGGCTGGGGGTGGCCTCTATTTATAGTCGCGACAATGAGACCGAACGTGATGGGCAGGCGACGGTGGCGACATGGCTACGGGCGGCTAGAGGCATGGCCGGTGGTGGCGATCGCTTGGTGGTCTCCTGGCGATGCTCTATGGCTTTAATGTGCGCGTAGGGGTGGTGCGGTTTGGTCTGGAACATGCGACGCTCTGCGCGGCAGAGGCGGCGTCTTCGACGGCGAGCGGTGGCTGTGAGGCATGGAGCGGCGAACGGGGATGTCTGGCGGTCTCTTGGGTCGGTGGTGATCATGTATGCACGCGACGAGGGCGGCGCGTGGTCTGTGGGCTTCGGTCGAGGGTGGCGCTCTGGCGCATGCTCGGCATGGTTGCTGGCGGGCTGGGCGCGGTCCATGTGTGGTCCAGATGTGGCGGGGTTCAAGCTGAGCAGGAGTGGTGGCGGTGGGGCTGCCTCCTAGACAAGGTTGGCACGACTAAATCTCCTCCTAGCTTGCTGTCTCCACTGGGGTGGCATGGTGAGCTTCGGCTGTTCACCATTGATATCATTGCCCAGCTTACAGTGAGGCTAGTGCTTGGTTTACCTTGCTAGGTGATCTACTGATATGGTTGTGAGCTATAGAGGGAACAAGTTAGGCTTCAATCACTGCTCACAATAGTGTTTAAGATTTTGATGATTTGTGTCTGCAATGTGTTTGATGAAATGGCCGCAAGAATTCAAGTTTTGAATTTTGAAAAGATTTTTGGTGGGTGTGCTAGGTTGGTGCTGGTGAGTCTGCAGATGCTTGGGTTTTGAAAGTTGAGCTTGTTTGAGTGGTTTTTGAAAAAGTGGGATCTTCCCATACGATAAAGATTCAATTTTGAATTGTCATTTAAACTATGCATTTCAAAGTTTCTGGATGATCACAAAGTGGGCCTTGATAATTTGTTATAAGTACAATCAAGGGGTGCAAAGATCCAGAAAAGTTTTTGTTAGGTTCTGAAAGTTTGAGACAGCCAAAGTAGGCATGGGAGTTAAATTGGTAAAAATGACCATTCCCTTATTTTATTTGTTTTGATTTACTTGTCTTTGAGAAAAGTTTGGGAATTGTTTAGATGATGTTTATTTCACCTAAGAATCCATTTACAAGCAAAGGAACACACAAACAAGGTGGTTCAAAAGAATTCCAAATGAAATGCATACACCATGCATGCTTTCATATTTTTATTTTAGAAAAGTTTTTGTTAACCCTAATTTTGGTGATTAGAGTTTGATGATCCAAGTCTAGTATTTTTGGGATGTTACATTGTCTTGACCTTGTGCTTAGTGATTATTGCTGTAGCATGTCTTGTTCCAAATAATTGGGATTTCTCAGTGTGCCTTGAAGAAATTATGCGTTGTTTTAGCATGCAAAAGCATAGTATTCTGGTATTCTCCTTTGATGCTTTGTTTGGTTTGACTTGGCACATGTTCACACCATGTTAGGACTATGACAAGTCACCATAGCCTCTATGATAATTTAGTCCCTGACTTGTAGTACCGCTCTATGCTTTGATTAGTAATGCTTTTTTGCTTTGCATGATTATGACCATTATGCTCTCTTAGTTGGTTGCTTCCAATCTTTTGCCAGCCTTCACTTGTATGAGTAATCTCTACTCATGCTTCCAACTCCCAAGAAACCAAGTTATTCCAAAGTGTCCACTATAAACTCCTATGCATGGTGTGTTACACCATTCCATTATATTCTTGTTTTCAGCTATCTTCCAATTAAAAACTATTTTGTGATGTGAAAACTTAGTGATTAAATCCCTCACAAACTTGATGGCACACTTTATATTCTTTGCCCCTAATAAACTTGAACCATTATGTCATCTATGTTGTATATGCTTGCACTTATACGTTGGAATTAGCAGAACCGTGTTGTCACGGGGAACATTTTCAACATTGCACTTGTACTTTGTACTTAGTTGATATCATGCTCTTTTGTCTATGGATGTCACCGATGTGAAATAAAGAGGGAACTTGTAAGTCCATGGAGTTTTTATTTTGTGTTAGAGAAACGCTTGGGACGCTAGCCTAAGCCATGCCTAATCTTGGTGGAAACTTGCAACATCACCATAGTGAGCTATCTATGAAGCATCCTCAATAAAAAGCTATGCATATAGTAAATAAAAAGATCGCTGAGATGCTCATACTTGCCTTGTCATTTTGGTTATGGGATAGCTCATGTACCATGTGCAAGGGGTACCCCGTTGGCGGTTCTCTATGATATGCATGTACTTACAATGACTATAACTTACAGGTGATTGAAGTTGAGTAGCATGAGGTGTGGCCCTCGTATTCAAGGGACTTGAGATTTCCAACTTATACTTTGTCAAGCATATACTCCATCTTTGTTCACTTTAACCTTAATCACTTCAAGATGCTTATGATAGGGGCAATGAGGGCTGAAAGCTAACAAGTACCATAATTTTTGGAAGCTCTTTTTGAAACTTGAAATCCCTGCTTCCCTTTGTGAAGGGCCTTTCTTCCACCGTTATTTGAGTCTCCACCTTCTAGCTTTAGGCACCATTAAGAGAGCATAGTTTTCATTCTGTGTGCAGTGTCCCAAAGCTTATTGATTGATGCATATTGTGATATTACTTGTTCTTGTGCTATTTGTTTCTAGTCACCCTTGTGAACTTTGAAGGTGTCCTATGCATCTATTTGCTACTCTATGAGGGACAAGCTGATTGCCACTATGCTATGTTTTCTGTATGTGAAACAAACAAACGTTTTTCAATGCATGTTATTCATGATCTTTGTTTGTAGCCTTTCATGTTGCATGCATAGTTACTATGTCCTATTGTAAGAACTCCATCTTTTATGCACATGTTTAGATGTCTTCGATCCCAGCTTTCAATGCTTGCAAATGGTTTGATCTTGGTTTTGATGGTGCATGTCACCTAAAAAATTATTCTTTTTTATCACTTACCTACTCGAGGACGAGCAGGAGTTAAGCTTGGGGATGCTTGATACGTTGGAAACGTATCTATAATTTTTGATGCTCCATGCTTGTTTAGTATCTACTTTGCTTTGCTTTGTATACACTTTGAGGTGTTTTTATATCTTTTCTGGAACTAATCTATTAACAAGTTGCCACAATGCCAGTTGCTTGTTTTCTTCTGTTTTTGGTTCCAGAAAGGAAGAAAATCAATATTCTCGGAATTGGACGGGACAAAAGCCAAAGTCAATATTTTACCGCGAGGGACACGAATCCAGAAGATGAGACGGAGACGCGAACCAGGGAAGCCAAACCCCCCTAGGCGTGGCCAGGGGTGCGCCCGCGCCTAGGCAGGGTGTGGCCCCCCTAGTCGCCTCCCGGCCTCGCCTCTTCGCCTATAAGAAGCCCCCAATACAGAAACCCTAAGTACCCGATCAAAACTCCATGAAACCTTCTATATCCACCGTCACCGTCGTCCCTAGATCGGGAGGGATCTGAAGTTCTTCCCGGCACCCTGCCGGAGGTGAGATCATCCCAGAGGCCTTCTCTCTGGTATGATGCGTGAGTAGTTCCACCTTGGACTATGGGTCCATGTAGTAGCTAGATGGTTGTATCTCCTCCTTGTGCTTTCATGTATAGATCTTGTGAGCTCCGTTCATGATCAAGATCTAATCTATTTGTAATCATGCATGTTGTGTTTGCGGGGATCCGATGGATATTGAGATTACTATGTCAGATTGATTAATGGTTTTGTCTATTTGATATTATCATGTCTGTGTTGTTTGTGATCTTGCATGCTCTCCGTTGTTAGTGGCTATCTTGGCCGAGTAGTTGCTAGTGACTCAAAGAGGGGGTATTTTATGCTCGATAGTGGGTTCATGCCTCTAGTTTCCAAGGGAAGTGACATAAATCTCTTCGGTTGTAGATGTGCTGTTGCTACTAGGGAGAAAACAACGGTCTCTTGTTCATGGAACAAGTTGATTGTTTACCTTACACACTTTGCTTTAAGTAGTTGTCTGTTGCTTGCAACTTAATACTGGAGGAGGTTCGGATGATAACCTGAAGGTGGACTTCTAGTCATAGATGTAGTTGGATGGCGGTCTATGTATATTGTTGCATTGCCCAATCGAATCTCATAGGATCTTTTTGTCTAGTATTGCATTGTTATGCCTTGCTCAGCTCCTGTCAATTGCCCTGCTGTAATTTGTTACCCTTCATGTCATGTTGTTTATCTAAGGAGAGCACCTCTAGTGAACTATGGACCCCGTTCCAATCTTTACCATTGATACATCCTCCACTCTAACTTGTTTACTTGCTACAAACCATTACCTTCCACACCATACGTTTAATCCTTTGTTACAACAAACTGGTGAGCTTGACAACCTCACTGATTCATTGGGGCAAAGTCTTGAGTTTGTGTTGTGCAGGTCTCCGTGTTGCTTGCAACACCTGTGTGACGTTTCCTTCCCCCTACTGGTTCGATAACCTCGGTTTCTTACCGAGGGAAAACTTGCTGTTGTGCTCTTCACACCTTGCTCTTGGGGTTTCCAACGAAGCATCCCACGACAACACTGGGGCGTCATCACTAAGCGCGCGTGCTCAACTGAGTCCGAGGAGGAGGATGGCGGAGAACCGTGCGGAGCCAGATGCTTCAGCAGATCGATTCGGCAAATCGTGGATGCCAAGAAACTTCAAGCTCCCTTCGGACAACCCCAAGTTTGATGGCATGCAGGAGCCAAAAACCTGGCTCGATGACCATCTGTCATCAGCCAAGCTCCATGACGGGAACAAGAACACCGCCCTACAGTGCCTTCAGTTGCAGCTGACAGGCACAACCAGGGCCTGGCTCAGGAGCCTCCCCTCCAGCTCCATCCGAAGCTGGGAAGAATTGGCGTACAACTTCATCCGCAACTTCAAGGGCACCAGCAAGAGGCCAACTTCAATCGAAGAGCTGCGGGCCTACACCCAATGGAGCAACGAGTCCATTCGCTCATATATACTCCGCTGGTCTACCATCAAGAACTCCACCACAAACATCTCCGAGGAGAGGGAAATCGACGCCTTCAAGGACGGCATCAAACACCGCGAATTCAAGGAGGATCTCAGGCGCGTTAACTCCAAAACCCTTGATCACCTCATGGACATCACCAGCCGCTGGGCCGATGGCGAGGATTCCGTCAGCCGAACACATTTGAATGACGAATATGACTTTGTCCGCAGGTGCGATCTCCGCAGCAAGAGAAGGTCGCACATCTACGACGATCACGAGGAAGTCGACATGGTTGCAGTTGGCTACGCCGATCGCTGCAACGATGGCAACCGCAACAACGGATACTGCAGCAGCATTTACCGCGACGGCGGACAACCCACCTAAACGTGACAACGTCGCAACCGCGATGATGAGCCTTCAACATACGACAAGCTATCACGTCCCTACACCATCCACTTCTACATCGACAAGCGGGATGATAAGAAGAAGGCCAGCCACATGCTCAAGGACTACCGGGAGTTCTAGAAACTCAGTGAGGGCTTCACCCAGATGCGACGCAAGCGGTGAACCCAGAATTCGCACCGGCCCTAGGGTCCGTCGCCCACGGAGATCCTCCACCACCACCTGGAGGACCATCGCAGCCGTTGACTGCACCAGCACCGAATAACGGTGCAGACGGGTACCCGCCACCGATAGGGTCCATGATGATCCAAAAGGGGCACCCAACCAACATGGTGCAGAAAAAGATCACCCGCCAAGTCAATCTGGCCGTGACCTCCCCACCATCCATACCTGAGTACCTCAGCGGCTCGGAGTCCTGCATCATGTTCGATCGTTCGGATCACCCGCATCAGATACCTCGCCCATGCCACTCTGCCCTGGTGCTCGAGGCCCAGATCGGAGGGTTCGACATGAGCCACGTTTTTATGGACGGCGACAGCGGCATCAATGTGATGTTCGCCAGCACACTTGTAGCCATGCGGGTCCCGCTCTACATCTTAGAACCGTCGGACACGATGTTCCACAGCATCGTCCCAGGGAAGGGCAGATACCCCTTGTGTCAACACCCGGATTTTTAATCCCAGATGCCTGTTATGCCATACATCGCAATCCCAGGATTACCATTTTTGCGAGACATAACAGAATTGGATACCATTGTACATCATCCATTACAAATGATACATAAGTTCTTACACGAATAGGGATCTCATGATCCAGTTCTTAATACAACATCAAGCAGCGGAATACATAATAATAACGGTAGCGTAGGCGAAGCTCCATCTTCGGGGTCACGGGCAATGCTGACGATGGGAGATGACCCTAGTTGTCATAACCTTCCTGAGGTCCATCCTCAAGGTACTCCTCTTCATAGCCTGGCCATGGGAATAGCCAGGGACAAAGCCATGAGTACTCTTTAAGTACTCGCAAACTAAAACTAACAGGTAAATGGGTTTTTGGATAATAGGACACTAGGCTCTAGGGTTGTTTTGCAAAAGCCAGATTTATCCCTACTAAGTTTAGAGGCAACGAATGCTCGTCACAATTTTATAACTCCTAAGTGGGAACTTGTATTTCATATCACAACTCTGTTGTGGTCAAGTCAAAGTTTCAAATCATTTCACAAGTCATTTTGAAAAGTCGGGGAACAAGATGGCCTCAATCGTCCATAATCATGACGCTATTTGAATAGTTTGACACTCTGCGAGATTGTACACTTTCACCACAACATTCGATACATCCGTCAGAACAAATCCTGAATTCACCATACTTAGTATGCGGATAATCAATCCTAACCTTTCGATTACACGCCTAGTATAAGCACCTCTCCGTGAGTTTGGCCTCACAACCATGACCAACCGTCATCTTGGGTACTGCAATTGGACAATCTTCACAAGGTAGCCTCAGCTCAAACCTTGGCCGTGAGGGAACTAATACTAAGGTATATAAGTTTCCAGTCAAGCCCTACCCAATCTTCGGGTATTGTGGTTGTACGATAAAATTGGAATGGTATCGCATCCAGACAACCATCAGTTTTATAAAGGGATAAGGCTCATGCCTCATCGTTTTCATCACCAAAATCATCAGGTGTTTGGAAACACATGTCCAAAACATTTCAATAGAATGATCCATCATTCCAAGGTTTTCATAACCATTTTTCCACCAAGTATTCCCATCTAAAGTTGATCAAATTTTATGCTTAGCACTAGCATCTACAGGTGGGGGTAAGCAATAATGAGGGGTGGTAAACTAGTGGAGTTCTAACTAAGTTCAGTCTCATGCCTTAAGATGACATCAAGATTATCTAGCTTAGGCCAAATTTTATGCTCTTTATGCAACCTTCAGATATCTTTCTAGTATATATAATTCACTTAAGTAAACTCTAAGGAATATATTTGATAAAGAAATAAAGTATAAAGCTTGTAAGTAGAAACTAGGATTGGTTGGTCAAGTGGGTTGGATCATATATGCTTAAGGCATATAGTGTGCAGAGTAACAAGTAGTGGTTTGTGGCATCAGTAGGGTATCTTGCAAGGGTTAGCTTGCATTGGTACACTTAGTTAATAAAGCTTGCACAATATTAGTATAAGCTTGCTAAATTGCAAGTGTTAGCTTGCCTTGTGCAGAGCAGTGGTTGAAGTTCTCCTCGGCTTCTTCTTCAAAGGCGGCGGGATCCTGGGGTGGTCACGGCAGCTCCTGGGGTGGACGAAATCGATGGCGCCCTTCTTCTCCATAGGCGGCGGGCTCCGGTGAAATTCCGGCGAGGTGGTGCTCGCCTTGCTCTGGGAACGGTGTGGCACGATTAGTGAGGAGAGGGGAGTGAGATGGTGTGAAGAAATCGAGCGGGGGTGGCCTCTATTTATAGTCGAGAGAGGGGACCGACGGGGCGCACGGTGAGCTCGTCGGGGGCGATGTTACAGGCGGCTATTGGCATGGGCAAAGGTAGGGGGCGGTGCGGTGTTCCCTAGCGATGCTCAACGACATGGTTTTGAGGCGTGGGGCGGTGCGGCTTGGTCTGGAACATGCGACGCTCTGCGCGGAAGAGGCGGCGTCTTCGATGGCGACCGGTGGCTGTGCGTCATGGGGCGGCGAACGAGGATGTCTGGTGGTCTCCTGGGTCGGTGGGGATTGTGTATGCACGCGGTGAGGGCGGCGCGCGGTCTGTGGGCGCTGGTCGAGGGTGGCGCTCTGGCGCATGCTCTGCATGGTTGCTGGCGAGGTTGGCATGGTTCGTGCGTGTGGTCCAGGGCTTGGCAACGCTCGTGGCTGGGACAGTGGGTGGCAGTGGACGGTGGGCTGCCTCCCAGACATGCTGGCTAGGCTTGCTTTTCTTCCTAGCTTGCTGTCGACATGGGGGTGACATGGGTGTGCTCGGTTGTTCACCATTGATGGCAATGCCAAGCTTACAGTGATGCTAAGGGTTAGTTTAGTTTGTTAGATGATCTACTAAGGCTAGTGGTGTCCAGAGAGGGAACAAGTTAGGCTTCAATCACTGCTCACTATAGTGTTTAGATTTTGTAAGATTTGTGTCTGCAACCTGTTTGATGAAATGGCCGCATGAAATCAAGTTTCGAATTTTAAAAAGATTTTTGGTGGGTTTGCTAGATTGGTGCTAGTGAGTCTGCAGATGCTTGGGTTTTGAAAGTTGAGCTTGTTTGAGTGGTTTTTGAAAAAGTGGGATCTTCCCATATGATAAAGATTCAATTTTGAATTGTCATTTAAACTATGCATTTGAAAGTTTCTGGATGATCACAAAGTGGGCCTTGATACCTTGTTATGAGTACATTCAAGGGGTGCAAAGATCCAGAAAAGTTTCCAATTAGGTTCTGAAAGTTTGAGACAGCCAAAGTAGGCATGGGAGTTAAATTGGTCAAAATGACCATTCCTTTATTTTATTGGTTTTGATTTATTTGTCTTTAGGAAAAGTTTGGGAAATGTTTAGATGATGTTTATTTCACCTAAGAAACATTTTACAAGCAAGGAAACATACAAACAAGGTGGTTCAAAATAATTTCAAATTAAATGCATACACATATGCATGCCTTCATAATTTTAATTAGAAAAGTTTTTGTTAACCCTAATTTTGATGATTAGAGTTTGATGATTTAAGTTTAATATTTTTGGGATGTTACACCTTGGGAAAGATATGGATCGACATCATCTTAGGCAAGACCGAAAACTTCAGGCGTGAATGGCTGGAGTTTGAAGTGGTGGACTGGCCATCACAGTACCACGCCATCCTCTGGCGCGTGGCATTTGCAAGATTCTTGGAAGTACCGCACTACGTGTACCTTCTACTGAAGATGCCAGGACCTACGGGTGTCATCACCGTCCCAGGAAGCTTCACCAGGTCAGACAGCTATGACAGAGACTTCAACAGAATCTCCCAGTCGTTCGGCATGCAGGAGGAGCTCACGAGGCTCAAGGAGGTGACAGATAATGGGGCAAACCCAGTCACCAGGCAAAGCGCACCTGATATGTCGTTCGACTCCACAGTCAACACAAAGAAGGTGCAGGTTCACCCGGCGGATGCCTCCAAGAAGGTGTTGATCGCCAACGACCTGAGTCTCGTATAGGAAAGAGCGCTCGTCAAATTCCTCCATGAGCGCTAGGAAATTTTCGCCCAGTGTCCTATGGACATGCCAGGAGTTCCCAGGGAATTCGCCGAGCATGCACTCAATGTGTTTCCAGATGTGAAGCCGGTCAAGCAGTCGATGCGTCGACTGTCCGAGCCAAGATCCGAAGCCGTTGGAATCAAAGTTAACAGACTCCTCGATGCCAACTTCATCTGGGAAATCAAAGAAAGCGAGTGGCTG
This sequence comes from Avena longiglumis, assembly GCA_030063025.1. NCBI lineage: Eukaryota > Viridiplantae > Streptophyta > Magnoliopsida > Poales > Poaceae > Avena > Avena longiglumis. Next base: position 170,905,907 of record CP125975.1, read on the forward strand.
GCCAACACCGTGCTGGTCCCCAAAAAGGATACGAACATCCTGAGGATGTGCATGGACTTCACATCGCTTAACAAGCATTGTCCCAAGGACCACTTCCCTCTACCAAGGATCGGTCAAATGATCGACTCCACTGCAGGATGCTGATACATCGTAAACGTATTTATAATTTTTGATGCTCCATGCTTGTTTTGTGTCAACTATCTTATGTTTTGTCTACACTTTGAGGTATTTTTATACACTTTCTGGAACTAACCTATTGGCAAGATGCCACAATGCCAGTTGCCTATTTTCTGCTATTTTTGGTTTCAGAAAAGATAAAAAATGAATATTCTCGGAATTGGACGGGACAAAAGCCAATCTTCATATTTATCCCGGAACTATACGGAAAATCAAAGCTGAGACGGAGTAGGGCACCAGGGTGGGCACACCCTAGGGTGGCGCGGGCCAAACTAGGCCGCGTCACTAGGGGGTGTGGCCCCCGTGGCCGCCTCCTTGCCTTGCCCCTTCACCTATAAGAATCCCCCGGGAGAAAACCCTAGATCATCAACAAAACACCCCAGAAAAGTTCCGCAGCACCGTCGCCATTGAAGGGGAGATTCGGGGGACAGAAGTCTCTGTTCTGGCACCCATCCATCGATCTCCACCACCATCTCCATCGCCGTTGCTGATTCCCATGATGAGGGAGTAGTTCTTCCTCGAGGCTAAGGGCTCTACCGATATCTATGTGTTCATATCTCTCTCTATGCATGATCTTGTTGTGGTCATGAGCCTTGTAATCAAGTAGATCTACATTGCTACTCAAGTGCTTCAATAGATCTCTGCTCTCCCCATGTGTGTGAAAGTGACAGCGTGTGCACCGTGGTGGCACTTAGGCTAGAGTTTATAAATACTTGTCATGAGTTATATTTGGAGTTGGATGTCTCTATGAAATTTTGGTGTTTGTTGGAACCATCTAGCGCTCAAGGTAACAGTGTGGGGTTATATAGATTGGGAAAGGCGGACTTTGAGGAGTGTTTTTATAGCCCTACCATGGATTAGAGTGTCCAACTGGAGAGTAGTTAAGAGTAGTATCATGAAGAGAATATATTTATATGAGAGTGTTCACTAGTGAAAGTATGATCCCTAGGCCTTGTTCCTAAGCATTGAAACACCGTTTGCACCTTGATCTGTTGCATGTTTGCTTACTTCCAACCTTTTCCTCCCCGTTAGAAGCTCTTTTCTGGCAATGTTACCACTTGTATTTCACTATCTCTTCGCCGAACTAGTGCACCTATACACCTGTCAATTGTATTGGGTGTGTTGGGGACACAAGAGACTTATTGTATCTTGATTACAGGGTTGCTTGGGAGGGATACCTTTGACCACTTCCTCCCTGAGTTTGATAAACCTTGGGTAATCCACTTAACGGAAACTTGCTGTCGTTCTACAAACCTCTACACTTGGAGGCCCAACAACTGTCTACAAGAATAGAAGTGCGTAGACATCAAGCTCTTTTCTGGCACCGTCGCTGGGGAGGTAAGTTAAAAGGTACTCACATCCTCTGGTGTGAGTGCTCGAAGTTATTTCCTTTAGATTCTGCAATTTTGTCTTTTTGTTTCTTGTTTTCACTAGTTAGGCTTAATGGAAAACAACAACAAAAATAGAGAGCTTTATAGTATTTATCTTGAGCAAGGACATGAAGTGTTTGAACAGAAAATTAAAAAACCTTTGGAGATTTATTTGCATGGTAATAGCAATGTTATTAGTATGAATTCTTTGAACACCATTATTGCTAATGCTATGGAAAATTCTAAGCTTGGGGAAGCTAGTTTTTATGAAAATGATCTTTTTAGTTCCCCAGCTTTGGAAGATAGCTATTCTATTGCTTATGATGATACCAAACCTCCAATATATGATGATTACAATGATGAATATGGTAATTTCAGTCCACCTACTATTGAGGAGAAAATCAATTATGATTACAATATGCCTCCTATATTTGATGATTATGGTGATGAGAATAATAATGATAGCTATGTTGTTGAATTTGCTCCTACTACAGTTAATAAGAATGTCTTTGCTTATGTGGAGAGTACTAATCATTTTATGCATGTGGCTCATGATAAGAATGTTTTATGTGATAGTTATATTGTTAATTTCATTCATGATGCTACTGAAAGTTATTATGAGAAGTGGGTTAGACTTAAATTTGTTTTGCATTTGCTTATTGATGCTCTCTTTTACTTCAATTCATATTTCTTATGTGAGCATCTTCTCAAACTATCAAGCCTAACTTAAAGGCGTTAAAGAAAAGTACTTCTTGGGAGATAACCCAATAGTTTTCTTGAGTCTTGGAAGTTATTACTTCTGTAATAACCTTTCCTTATCCTTTTTATTTGATTTTTGTACCAAGAATAACCTCTAATGAGAGGGAAGTAAGATTTGGTGAAGTGCTGTCCTGAAACAGATTTTTTGTGCTTCATTGTAAAATTTGTAAAAAAACTCTATATGTCGGATTGAGCTGTAATTTTCTGAATAAATCCCCAAGGTTGTTAGATAACTTTCATTAGTTCAACACTTTTTGATTTGAGCAACAGAAGGTCTTCGAAAAAAATTGATTTTCACCTGCTGGTCTGTTTTGACAGATTTCTGCCATTATTTGCATTTGCCTCATTATTGACATCTTTTGAGTTCTCTTTGGGAAATTGAGATTTTTAAGGGAATGCTATAGTAGCTTGTGTTTTTAATGAAACTTTTGCTGTTTTAAAATTAAACCCAAAGGTTTATTAATTTTGAATGCACTAATGTTCCTAATGAAGATTGTGTGAAGTTTTGTATGAAGGAAAATTTTTAGGTGTAAGAGAAGAATGATGTAATGCGATGAAGGATGGACAAAAGCTCAAGCTTGGGGATTCCACCCCGTGTCACTCCAAGAAATATTCAATAGGTACAAGCGTCAAAGCTTGGGGATGCCCAAGGCATCTCCTTCTTCATCAATAAAAATCTCAGGTCTTTCTAGACATTTCGTTTTTATTGGTTTATGCACTGTTGTGTTGTTCTTGGAGCGTCTTAGTTTTCGTTTTCGTTTGCTTAGTTTGCTTGAATAAATTTGGTTGGACCCCAGCACACTTCTTTTGGAGAGAGGCACACTTTGTTTTCATTGCCTAGAACACTCTAGTTTTCATTCTTATTGTTTTGTGAGTGTTCTATTTAGCTAGCAATGTGTTTAGCCTTAGTTTTCTTATGCTTTTTGCTTAGAACTTTTTAGTTCTTCTTTGTGGATTTGTGAGACAAGCTCACTGATCTTTATTGATTATTATCTTTGTGAGTTGTTTCAAATAAGTTGATTGGTGTTGGAAAAGAGTAGAAAGTTTCATGCTTATAGTGGCACAAGAGGGAGCCTGTTTTGATTGTGGCCTAGACTTTATCATGTCATGCTAGATGTTGTTTTGACCTTATGCTTAGTGATTATTGTTGTAGCATGACTTGTTCCAAACAATTGAGATTGCTTAATGTGCCTTGAAAGAATCATGTGTTGTTTTAGCAAACAAAAGCATAATATTGTGTTATTCTGCTTTGATGCTTTGTTTCGGTTGACTTGGCACATGCTCACACCATTTTATGACTATGAACCAGTCAACTTAGCCTCTATGATCATTTAGTTTTTGACTTGTGGTACCACTTTATGCTTTGATTAGTAATGTTTTATTGCTCTGCATGATTATGTCGCTCCCAGTCTTTTGCTAGCCTCCACTTGTATTGAGTAAGCTCTACTCATGCATCCAACTCCCAAGAAACCAAGTTATTCCAAAGTGTCCACTATAAATTCCTATTCATGGTGTGTTACACCATTCCAAGTATATTCTTGTTTTCATCTATCTTCCATTTAAAAAGTCTCTTTGTTATGTGAAAACTTAGTGATTAAATCTCTCATGAACTTGATGACACATTTTATTTTTCTTGCCCCTAATAAACTTGAACCATTGTGTCATCTATGTTGTATATGCTAGCACTTATACGTTGGAATTAGCAGAACCATGATGTCATGGGGAACGCTTTCAACATTGCACTTGTACATTGTACACAATTGATATCATGCTCTTTTGTCTATGGATATCGTCGGTCTGAAATGAAAGGGGAGCTTGTAAGTCCATCGAGTTATGTATGTGTGTTAGAGAAACGCCTGGGCCGCTAGCCTAAGCCATGTCTAATCATGGTGGAAACTTGCAGCATCACCATAATGAGCAATCTATGAAGCATTCTTCTTATGAAAAAAGAGATAGAAAAAAGGAAAAAAAGATAAAAAGAGGAAAGAGAGAGAAAAGCACCATATTCCCATGGTAAATAAGAAGATTGCTGAGATGCTCATTGTCTGCTTGCCTTGTCATTTCGATTATGGGATAGCTCCTGTATCATGTGCAAGGGGTACCCCGTTGGCGGTTCTCTATTATACACATGTACTTACTATGACAAGAACTTGCAAGTAACTAAGCTTGAGTAGCATGAGGAGCAGCCCTCGTATTCAAGGGACATGAGATTGCCAACTTATACTTTGTCAAGCATATACTCCATAGTTTGTTCACTTTAACCTTAATCACTTCAAGATGCTTATGATAGGGGCAATGAGATCTGAAAGCTAACAAGTACCATAATCTTTGGAAGCTCTTTTTGAAACTTGAAATCCCTGCTTACCTTTGATGAAGGGTCTTTCCTCCACTATTATATTGAGTCGCCACCTTCTATCTTTAGGCACCAATTAAGAGAGCATAGTTTTTATTCTTAGTTTATGTGCATTGTCCCAAAACATATTGATTGATTCATAATGTTGATATTACTTGTTCTTGAACTATTTGTATCTGGTCACCCTTGTGAACTTTGAAGGTTTCATATGCATTTATGTTTTGCTACTCCATGAGGGACAAGCTGAATGCCACTATGCTATGTTTTCTGTATGTGAAACCAACAAACGTCTTTCAATGCATTGTTATTCATGAATCTTTGTTTGTATCATTTCATGTTGCAGCATAGTTACTATGTCCTATTGTTAGATCTACATCTTTCATGCTCATGTTTAGAGTACTTTGATCCCAGCTTTCAATGCTTACAAATGGTTTGATCTTGATTGTGATGGTGCATGTCACCTCAAAAATTATTCTTTTTATCACTTACCTACTCGAGGACGAGCAGGATTTAAGCTTGGGGATGCTTGATACGTCATAAACGTATCTATAATTTTTGATGCTACATGCTTGTTTTGTGTCAACTATCTTATGTTTTGTCTACACTTTGAGGTATTTTTATACACTTTCTGGAACTATCCTATTGGCAAGATGCCGCAATGTCAGTTGCCTGTTTTCTGCTGTTTTTGGTTTCAGAAAAGCTAAAAATGAATATTCTCGGAATTGGACGGGACAAAAGCCAATCTTCATATTTATCCCGGAACGATACAGAAAATCAAAGCAGAGACGGAGTAGGGCACTAGGGTGCGCACACCCTAGGGTGGCACGGGCCCACCTAGGCCGCGTCACTAGGGGTGTGCCCCCCTGGCCGCCTCCTTGCCTTGCCCCTTCGCCTATAAGAATCCCCCGGGAGAAAAACCTAGATCATCAAAAAAACACCCCACAAAAGTTCCACAGCACCGTCGCCACCGAAGGGGAGATTCGGGGGACAGAAGTCTCTGTTCCGGCACCCTCTAGGGTGGGGAAGTGCCCCCGGAGCCATTTCCATCGATCTCCACCAACATCTCCATCGCCGTTGCTGATTCCCATGATGAGGAGGTAGTAGTTCTTCCTCGACTCTATGGGCTCTACCGGTAGCTATGTGTTCATCTCTCTCTATGCATGATCTTGTTGTAGTCATGAGCTTTGTAATCAAGTAGATCTACCTTGCTACTCAAGTGCTTCAATAGATCTCTGCTCTCCCCACGTGTGTGAAAGTGACAGTGTGTGCACCGTTGTGGCACTTAGGCTATAGTTTATAAATACTTGTCATGATTTATATTTGGATTTGGATGTCTCTATGAAATTATGGTGTTTTTTGGAACCATCTAGCGCTCAAGGTGACAGTGTGGGGTTATCTAGATTGGAAAAGGCGGAATTTGAGGAGTTCTGTTATAGCCCTACCATGGATTAGAGTGTCCAACCGGAGAGTAGTTAAGAGTAGTATCATGAAGAGAATATATTTATATGAGAGTGTTCACTAGTGAAAGTATGATCCCTAGGCCTTGTTCCTAAGCATTGAAACACCGTTTGCACCTAGATCTGTTGCATGTTTGCTTGCTTCCAGTATTTTCCTCCCCGTCAGAAGCTCTTTTCTGGCACCGTTACCACTTGTATTTCACTGTATCTTCGCCGAACTAGTGCACCTATACACCTGACAAGTGTATTGGGTGTGTTAGGGACACAAGAGACTTCTTATATCTTGATTTCAGGGTTGTTTGAGAGGGATACCTTTGACCACTTCCTCCCTGAGTTCGATAAACCTTGGGTAATCCACTTAAGGGAAACTTGTTGCCGTTCTACAAACCTCTACACTTGGAGGCCCACCAATTGTCTAAAAGAATAGAAGTGCATAGACATCAGATGCGAGAAGCTCTCCTTTCTCGACGCCTACTCAGGCTACAACCAAATTCTACTGAAGGTCGAAGATCAGGAGAAAACGCCATTCATCACGCTGTTCGGGGTGTTCTGCTACAACACAATGCCCTTCGGTCTAAAGAACGCATGCGCCACTTACCAAAGGTGCATGCAAGCATGTCTAAAGGACCAGATCGGTCGCAACATCCAGATCTATGTCGATGACATAGTAATCAAGACCAAGGAGGCCAGGACGCTCATCGACAATCTCCGCGAGACGTTCAATAACCTTGATCGTTACAAGATCAAGCTGAACCCAGACAAGTGCGCCTTCGGCATCCCATCTGGCCAGTTAATTGGGTACTTCATCTCCCGGCGTGGCATCGAGGTGAACCCAAAGAAAATCAGGGCTATACTAGCCATGGAGAAGCCTAAGAACCTCAAGGGGGTCTAGCAGCTAGCCAGGCTAATCGCGACGCTCAGCAGGTTCATCAGTCGCATGGGTGAGAAGGCTCTCCCCTTTTATTAGCTGCTGCGCAAGGCCGACAAATTCGAGTGGACGCCAGAAGCAGACGATGCATTCGAGGACCTCAAGTGCCTGCTCTCCACATCACCGGTCCTAGTCACGCCGAAGCAAAGGGAGCCTTTGTTGCTGCACATAGCAGCCACACATCAGGTGGTTAGCACCGCACTCATGGTCGAACGACCCAAAGATGGCAAGACCCACGGGGTCCAGCGCCCAATCTACTACCTCAGCAAGGTACTGACCCCGACAAAGCAGAGGTACCCTCATTACCATAAGCTTGCCTACGGCGTATGCATGATGACGCGTTGGCTGAGCCAGTACTTCCAGGAGCACTAGATCGTGGTCATCAACGATGCCCCATTGTCGAACATCCTGAACAACCCCGAAGCCATGGGGCGCGTAGCCCTGTGGGGCATCGAGTTGTCTCCTCGAGACATCATCTACGAGTGGCGCGCCGCCATAAAATCTCAGGTCCTCCCCGACTTCCTCGTCCACTGGATGGAGCTCCAGCTGCCGAATACTCTGGACATGTCGCAGTCCTGGACGATGCACTTCGACGGCTCCAAGCGCGAGGCTGGATCAGGGGCCAGCGTCATACTGATGTCCCCTCAAGGCGACAAGATGAAATATGTCCTTCGGATGAAATTCCGCGCCTCCAACAACGAGGCCGAATATGAGGCCCTCATCCACGACATGTGGATGGCTAAGGTATGCGGCGTAACATGCCTTGTCATCTATGGCGAGTCGAACCTCGTTGTCCAGCAAACAATGAACGAGTGCGACGCCCATAGCGCCAACATGATCGCATACCGTGCGCTCTACAATTCACTCAAAGGGGACGACTGCGAACTTCGGCATTTTGGTAGGGAAAGCAACGAGGAAGCCGACAAGCTCGCCAACATCGGCTCTACCTACGCTCGGGTGCCACCAGGAGTGTTTCTCGAACAAATCTGCGTACCCTCCATCAAGAGGAAATTCCCAAAAGGCTCAGCCGAAGAAGCAGCACACTGGGGGGATACGCTACCCGAAGGACAAGGAGGACCAGAAAATCTCGACATGGAGGTCAAGTTGGTAAGCCTTATGTAGGTCATGGCGGTTGAGGAAACTTTGACGCAATTGTACCTCCGCTTCCTAATAAACAAGCAGCTGCCTGAGGACCCGATAGATGCCTGACGCATATCTCTCCGATCAAAGGCCTTCACTATCATCAATGGCGAATTTTACAAGCGCAGCATTTCGGGTGTGCTCCAATGATGTGTCACCATTGGTGACGGCAAAAGCATCCTCCTAGACATCCATGAGGGTATCTGTGGCCATCACGCATGCAGCCGCGCCTTGGTCGCTAAATCTCTGCGAGCTAGGTTCTACTGGCCAACCGCAATGAACGATGCCAAGGAGATAGTCCAGAGGTGCAACGCCTGTCAGAGGTACGCGGATAAGACACACGCGCCAGGATCAGAGCTACGGCCTATTCCAGTGGCCTGGACTTTCGCCCAGTGGGGCCTCGACATGATCGGCAAACTGCCAAAGTCCTCGCCAGGGGGCCACGTCTTCCTCCTAGAATAAGTCGACAAATTCTCGAAGTGGATCGTGGACATGCCCGTCACCAATCAAAGCGGAAAAACTGCCGTCAAAATTTTCGAGTCTATTGTCTACAGGTTCGGAGTGCCCCATAGCATCATAACGGAAGACAACTCGAACTTCATCTCGAAGGAGTTCTAGGACTTCTGCGGGAATCTCGGAATCAACCTGTCATACTCCTCCATGGCGCACCCGCAGACCAACGGATAGGTTGAAAAGGCCAATGGCCTCATCGGAAATGGCATCAAGAAGCGCCTGCTACATCCACTCGAAAGGCTTGCGGGAGCCTAGGTGGACGATCTACCCTATGTTCTCTAGAGCCTGCGCACAACTTCAAACAGCTCAACTGGCTACACGCCCTTCTTCATGGTGCACGGAGCCGAAGCTATGCTACCTGCTGAGGTATGCTACAAGGCCCCACGGGTCGTTGCATACAGCGAAGCCGAATCATCGGCCACACTCAAAGACGCCGTCGACACACTAGATGAGGCACGCGACATCGCCGCGGCTCGCTCAACGGTGTATCAACAGAGCCTCCGCAACTACCACAACCGTCGGCTGCGTCCAAGGTCCTTCGTCGAAGGATACCTCGTCCTACGACTCAAGCAAGAAGGGAACAAGAAGCTCGAGTCACCCTGGGATGGACCCTACATCGTCACCGAAGTCATCCTAGGTGGCATCTATCGCCTCATGGACGTTGCATTAGGGGTCAAATACTCCAACCCCTGGAACGTCGCACGACTACGACGCTTCTACCCGTAGTTACCCTTTACTTTCAATAAGGCAATTCAGCCAGGCTATTCAGCCAAACAATGTACCTCCTCGTTTATGATGAATAAAAGCTAAGTTCCTTGGCCCAAAAATCCTTTTCTCCTCACCTTATTTATCGCTAAACATGCTCGGGGGCTGTGCCCCACCTTATGACTTCGTCGATTGACAAAAGAGTATATAACCTGAGTAGCTGACCACATCAGGATAACAAAAAGGATATGCACATTACATAATCATACAATGCACTATGTGCCAATACATACAAACTTTGCAAAGGGCATTAGAATCCCACTCAAATAAATATAGACTTCACATTATCTCGTTTTTGTTTACAGAACGTTTGTCCGCTCCTCAAACACATCTACAATTTCTTCGGCATATTGCGCCACAGCCGAATAATGCGGACGCATATCCCATGACATTGCCATCTGGAGGTGGAGGTGGCCCAGCCGCTATCTCCGCAAGATCAACGTCATGGTGATGCAGTCGAACAAGTGAAAAGGCTACCTTCACGCCTGCCACCAGTTGATGGCGCACCAACTCTTTTACATGACCTGCATCTCGAAACTTCCCAAGCAAACCTAGAAAGCTAGAAGGCGCGGAATATAAAGGGAACATGGTGGCCCAAATCACCACGAGTGACGCCCTCGCTCGCTTCAGCACCCGAAGAACTTGGTGGATGCGATCTTGCACCATCGCAAGGATGATCACTCGATCGTGGTCCATCCAGAAGAAACCGCCGGCTTCCAGCTCTTGTTGTGTCAAGCAATTCATTCGAAGTGCTACGCGTTCCTTCTCTTCCTTCGGAAGAAGATTCACAAATGCACACAAGCAGTGGATAAGCTCACACAAAACAACTGGTGCACTCGAAAAGACAACGAGTCCAGGTAACTTACATTGGAGTTGCTCGCCAATCTACCGAAACTCTTCAAGCAGAAACTTCTCCCTGGCAATGGATCGCTCAGCCTTCAACTTCCACACATCCGCGTGACCACATATGCTAAGGATGTCCTTCTCCAAACTCCGGACACGGTCACGCAAAAAAGGAAACTGCGACGACTCGCTCAACGACGGGCGAGCGGCAGGCGCAGGAGAAGGTGTAACCACCGAAGCCGCACTCGAAGGACCCTAAGGGTGCATAGGCAAACATCAAAATCACAAAAACTTGACAGCGGTCAAAAGGCACATTCATATATACATAAATTAAGCCACTGCGTGGAAGAGTGACACATGTCCCACACAAAGGCATTACATATGCAAAACACAGAAGGCAAGCTAAACTAGCTACAAAGCATAAAGGGCGTAAGAGCCAGCACCCGGAGCAGCTTTGGAGCCAGATTTCCTACTCTTGGCCGCCCGCTGCTATTCTACCACGTAGTCAGCTAGGAGGTCTATCAGCTTAGGCCCAAAATGCTTACAGCGGGAGGCAAAGGTGGAAAAGGCTACCTCAGAGCCATCCGCCGCTTTCAGCATCCTGGACGTGACCTGCGTCAGATCCGGCTAGGCTCCAGACGCCAGTGCCATTGCCAGCCCCATATCTGCGCCAACCCCCTTCTGTGCATGCTTATACTTCGCAGGAGCATCATCCGCTAGAGCCTCCGCAAGGGAGTCGACGTCCTCAAGGGCAACGCCCTTGGGGTTGATCTCCTTATAGAAGCAAGTGAGCGCCTTCTTGGCTTTATCGAGCGCCTCCATAGATGAGGTGCAACGATGTTCGATCGCTGCAACAGCATCCGCCAGAAGATCACCATGCTCTAAGGCATCACGATCGAACGTAGCACCTGAAGCATCTGCAAAGAAAACATCAAACTCATGAGATGAGGAGTAGGAAATCGCAATCAAAACATTTAACACTCAAAAGAATTGCAAGGTGACCTACCAGAGATAGCCTTGGCAGCAGCCATAAGATTTTCAGCCATGGCCTTCTCCCGGGTCGCTGCGACGACCGCGAGCTACTACTCACGGTCTTCAGCCTCCTTTTGCTGGCGCTTGAGGGACTCTACAGCATCCTTCGCCTGTTTCTCCTCTTTGCCGAGGCTATTTTCGAGAGCGTTCAGCTTGCGGAGAGCATCATTGTTCTCGTCTGCAGCAGGGGACAACAAAAGGGTGAATACAAGGAAAACTTTGGAGGACTCGAAACAAAGAAAAATAGACCTGCGCACCTCGAAGCTGCTTGAGATTGCCTTCCAGCAAAAGGTGTTGCTTGATCAGGCGATTGGAGTCACACACAAAAGGCTGCAAAGAAAACAACAAGCTCGCTGAAAAAAGTGCTTGGGGGCTCCCCCCCATGGAAAATAGGAAGGACACTTACATGGTATGCTGTGGACTCCGAAGGTTTTGATATCCTCTTCCATGTAACGAGTGCACGAGCCTCCCACCTCGCGGAGCTCGAATCCTCGTCATCGGAGTTGGCCTCCACCTTAGGAAACGAAGACACCGACTTCTATTCCTCGATCATCTCTTCGGTGTCCTCCTCAAGGGACTCCTCCGCGTGATGACTACTAGCACTTACAAAGAACCAAATCAACAACAAGCTAATACTTAGCATATGAATAAAGTAACAAGATTCGACCAAGGCAACTTACGATGGTATGTCTGACAAGTTGAAGACAGGACCCTCCTTCTCCTTCTTCTTCTTCTTGGCTGGCGTCTGCGGGGCCACCGCTCGAATAGGCACAACAGGAATGGTTGTAGAGGTCGCTCCCTCATCCCCGCCGTGCTTCTTGAGGAAGGAGGGGCCCTTCAGCGTTTGTGGCGTCGCCCCATCCGAAGTTTCGCTTCGGGACCTCTTTGGAGTCTGCCCTTCGCTCGACTCGGGGGCTTCCGCGGAAGGAGACTGCACCAGGGGAAGCTCGAATTCGGATTCCGCCTCTTCGTGGTTCGACGCATCTGTGTACTTCTCAGGTAGAGGGGGCATCATCCCCGCCACCTTGAGGCCCTGCAAATTGAAGACAAGAGATGCAAAATTGTAAGTATAGATAGCAACACGGACTCGAAAATAGTGCTATGCGCAACTGCAAGTTTCACCCGGGGAACGACCTTCTTGGCACTGAAAGGGGAAGTCAAGGACTTCCCCAGGAGATCCTCGTCGGCTTTGTAGTTCAGCAGAGGCCGAAGATCCTTATCAAGGTCACCCGAAGACTTCTCCTCAGACAATACCCTTGTTGGGTCGTTGGGGCCAGCATACAGAAACATCGGGTGCGCCCTCGCTTGGAGCGGCTGAACCCAACGCTTGAGGAAGGTGCGGATGATGTCGACACCGTTGACCTCTTTGCCGGCCACCAGCTAGAGAGCCTCCACCTGCTTGTAGATCTTCTCTACCTCTTCGAATTCACCCTCCATGTCATGGTATTGCCGATGAGTACGCCATAGAGGGGTCCACACAGTGCGTGTTTAGAGACGTGGGGGAAGGCGGACGGTTGACGGGTACGAGGTAACACAGCTTACCCAGGTTCAGATCCCACAACGGTGGCGGAATCCTACTCCTGCTATAAATCACTATAATGGCAATACGCCGAGTTACAGAGATAGGTTCGCTGTGCGAGATGTATGTTACTCGATACTAGGTTGTGCCCTAAAGGCTCCCATAGGCCCGACTTATATAGTCGCCAGGTCCTAGGGTTACAGGGAAAAGTCCTAGCCGGACAGGTTACAGAGTCCTACACTGTCTATTACTAGTCTAGCGTGTCTTGTACTCCAAGGCTCCGGGTACGCTGGTGACTTCACCGTAGCCTTCCTTTATCCGGCATGGGCCTCCCTTCTGGATCCATCTAACTAGGCCACCCAGTAGGCCATGGGCCATGCTACCAACTGTGGGCCACCCGGGTTATCCGGATAGAGGACATGCTATGAGGATACCCATATAGCATATCCCCAATAGTATCCCCCGGAGAACTCCGAGATCTTGCGCCGTCTTGCCTCTTCACGTTGAATGCTCCATCTAGATGGATGTCGGAAAATCGTCAAGCAACATCTTGTAGTCCTCCCAAAGAACCCTGCAAGGTTTTTCTCCGTCTTCAATTTGTAAGTCGGAGAATTGCTGAATCTTCTATCGTACTCTTCCATAGCCGGGCCGTATCCATTCATGCCGGAATCTTCCGATGTGATGGTTCATCTGCCTATGACAGCTAGGGCGACGTAGACATAGGTCAGCAACGCCTCGTAACTCACACATGCAGAGAACGCAATCATGTCCACTTTTCCCGCGCGAGCGATATGAACCGTTGGCGGTGACGGTTGGTACGTGGCAAAATTTCTGCGCACTCCTCCGCACACGTTGTCTACACGGCAACCATTCGATCAAGCTGCACGAATCTTGATGTCGGAGACCATAAATAGTAATTGCGATGGAAAATTTACTTTTTCACCTCATTCTCCTCTACATTGTCTTCTTCCTCCAGCGAGCGCCTCCTCGAGCTCTCCGCGCAACATGCGAAAAACCCTAACTCCCCAATCTTCCCCAGTCACCACCGAACACATCCAATGGCCAGTTGTAGCTCCTCCCCTTCCATGGCGGCGTCGGGCGAAGCCGCGGCGAAGCCGGCGAGCTCTGTCGTCGTGCCCCCTAAGGGCCTGGTCATCCCCAAGTCCGCGATGGTCGAAGCCACCGGTGACGACCATAATCCTGCGGTGCTGGAGCTGCTGGAGGAGGAGTATGATTCGCACAAGGGCGACTGGCGCGGTTTGGATATCACGGACCGCGACATCAAAGAACTGATCAACGAGGGCTACCTCTCTGTGACAGAGGGGCTCGCCTGGCGGGAGGCGCCGGCCGGCGAGGTCACACCTTCTTCCAAGCCGGAGAAAAAGTGTACCTCAAAGCGCAGATGGTACGCGACGTCTCCCTGCCCATCTCCAACTTTTTCCTTGTTGTCCTGAATCATTACCGAGTGTAGACACAGAACCTCTCCCCCAATAGTATCTTAGCGCTCATCAATTACACGGCACTCTGCGAGGGTTATTTAGGGATTAGGCCTAGGCTAGATCTGTTCATATATTTCTTTACCGTCAAGCGCGAAGCCGGAGCCGGCAAGGACGAGCTCAGAAATTGTGGTACTATTAGTTTTAAGATCCGGCCTGACCGGCGGTTCCCCGACATCGTCGGCCACGAGTCCTGCAAGAACTGGCAGCGTACTTACTTCTATGGCCCAGATATCCCTCTAGTCGGCCGAGAAGTAACGTACCCGGACTTCGTCGATGGAGCTTCCGCTGAAGCCCCGACATGGAGATACCAGGCCTCCCTTCCCTACGACATCGACGCTTCCCACGCTATAAGGCAGATAGAGTGGTTCGTCGAGACGGGTTTGACCGGATTGGACCTAGACATGTGTTGCTTCATCAGGCGGATCCAGCCTCTGCAGCACCGCTCGAAGCTGATGCACGAGTATTCCAACGATAGAAGGGATAGCCTCCGCATCTCTGAGGATAACTTCTCGAGCGACTCCGTCAAGCTTCAGGACATCGTTAAGGTGAAGGATAGGAAGCGTGGCTTCACCATCACCTACGACATGTTCGTAGAGAGCAAGTGCCCAAAGGTACCTATTTTATTTTCCGTGTATGACATATACTCCAGTTCTTCCGTCTAGCCATTACCATCTCATCTAACACGATGGCTTTTCACTTAACAGCTTAGCGATCTAGAGGAGGATAGCATGGCTCTCCAAATCTATGATCCAAAGATGAAGGAAGTCACGGTCGTGTCCGACGACGATGTTCCGTTGTCACGAAAGGGGAAGAGCTCCACCTCTGACGCTGGCGACAGAGGCAAGAAAAAGAAACGGAGGGTGGAGCCTCCAAGAAGACTACCGCCGCCCTAGAGGCGGAGAAGAGAAAAGTTACTGGGATTCCCTTTGCTAAAGCACCCCCTCTTGTGTAAGCTTCTTTCTCTCTAACATTGTTCATTGTCTGTCTTATTCCCATACTTATGCATTTTGCACGTTTTAGGAAGAAAGCCACAACCAGCTTGAAGAAGACCTCCAAAACTTTGGGGGCTTCTAGAACCCTAAAGGATATGCTGCATTGCGACGTATCTCCCGCCATCGCCCCTGTCACTCCCATCGTCCAGCCCTCGTCTGCTTCGACAAGCTCTCAAGATAAAGAAGCATCTGGGCCTTTCGCCATGGAAGTGGACTCAGGCGCCTCCATAGAGCTCGCTGTTGTCGGTGAACAGGCGATGCAGGAGAGTGCCACAAATCAAATGGCTGAATCTTCGGCTAAGGATGCCATGGGTAGCGGTAAGGCGGTGGTGGAAGGTGGTACATCTACCTAAGGCGGCGTCCTCGCCCCCAGGAAAGCCATAGAGTTACCGAAGATAGTCTATCCGGCACTTACACCGGGTAACACTTCTCTGGTTCCTGGTGCGACGCCGACATCTCCAACGTGTGGTCTCGAGGAGCTTCTCCGGCAAGTATAAATCTTGCAAGGAAAAAGCGTATCCTTCGGCAATTTGCTGGCTGAGAGTGCTACCAATCTCAAGATCATTGCACTTGAAAGTTTTATTTGCCTTTTGCATTTCATATGAGTATCCCACTGTAGCCCTCGAGGATTTAGACGGAAAACCATAGGTCTTTGCGTCTAAATGCTCTAAGAGTGACTAAGCTAGAAAACTTCTCACTGTAGCCCCCAAGCATATAGTTTGAATGAATTATTCCAACTAGATGCTTTAAGAGTAGCATACGTAGTGTCTATAAATTTCGATACTATAGCCCCCAAGCTTCTAGTTGTAACTGAATTAGTTCTGACTAGATGCTTAAAGAGAAGCTAAGCATACATCTGAGTTAAAAACTTTATACTATATCCCCCAAGATTCTAATAAAAAACTGAATTAGTTCTGACTAGATGCTTAAAGAAAGACTAAGCATATTGCTAAGTTAAAAAACTCTCGTTGTAGCCCCCGAGCGTATAGGTGGAAATTTTCCGGCTAGATGCTCCAAGTAGACCGAACAACGTTTAACTTTCTTCTTTCCATAGAATGAGAATGCTCGGAGGGGCATGGCCAACGACAAGTACCAGAAGATGCGTGCTGATTTGGAAGCCGAAAAGGGTAAAACTGCCTTCTTGAAGGAACAAATCACCAAGAGCAAGCGTCTGTTTTCCTTTCTTTTTTCGCACTCCGACCTGGTCTTGTGCCAATATTCTCCGAGTAGTTACTGTGTACTGGTCTTTTCTCCGACTTGCAGAAACCATTTCCAAGGCCAAGGATATTGTCGAGCAATCCAAGCACATTCAGCAGCTGGGTAGCAAAAACAAAATCCTCAAGCAGGAGAGAAAGGACATGCTGAAGATGCATGAAGACTCGATGTAAGCCCTGCAAGACTCCGCCAGTGAGGAGATGAACCGCTTGAAGGAGGAAATCGCGATCTTAAAAGATCAGAAGAAAGCTGCCGATGAGCAAAATCAACGCCATCATGAATCGTACAAGATCCTCCGACAAGAACGGGACTCCATGGCGGAGACTCTCCATCAAGCTGAGATAAGCATCTTCAGTAAGTGATTCTCCGTCTTGGACTTCTGTAAGCTGAATACTCTGAATTTTTGAACTCATGCGCTCCTTTGTCGGAAATTTGCATCTCCTATGGGTTTAACCCGGTCGCCTCTGCCGCCAAAGGAATGCATGGTCCTTGCCGACAACTTTATCAACATCGCCATCACGCAGACCAAAGAGATTGCCAAGCCCCTCCAGATTAACATGAAGGCAGTGGATTCTGTGATGAAGTTCTCGGAGATCCTGCATCGAGCCCCCGAGCGTATCTCAAGCTGGAAAGCTTCATGTGCACGGGCCGGTACCAGGATGGCATTGTCAATGGTGAAGGCACACTACGAGAATGCCGACATCGACACGGTAACCTCTGGTATCCCCGACGTAGACGACGAAGGCCAAAAGATAAACCACAAATCTATCTTGGCATCGCTCGCGGGTTATGACACTAGAGTCGCTGAGTTGGTCGACGTTAACGTCTTTGTCCCCCTGAAAACCATTGAAGACAAAAGCCAAGGCTCCTCCGAGTTCCTCAATACTGCCGACTTCGAGGGAGGTGACTCTCCTGCTGCCGATGATGTTGCTTCCAAGTCGCCTGCGCCAAAGGAATAAAAAAACTTGTAATATTTATTTCCTCTATAATGTGTATGCGGAAAAAACTACGTGTTAACTTAAGGCGAAAATCAATGGTTGTTATTTCCTGCTACTCAAGAACTGGTTCCAGTATGTATATATTTTTTAAGAAAGTGCTGGTTTATCCATTACTTTGGTTTTTATGCTTGACTTTTCGTGAGTCGGAAGACTCGTTGTCGTAACTACGCGCTCAGGTGATGACGCCCAATGGCACCGTCAAGAACCTAAACACAAAATCACCGACAATAAGTGCCAAAAGTCACTACTCCAGAATCCACATAAAAACAACAAAGAACGTGTAGACCAGAAAACTTAAGCTAACGCCCGTAGGCGGAATTTTCACAAGTGCAATCGCAAAGCTTGTGCATAAAGGTTTTATACGATCCAAAAATGAACACTAAAGGAGGTAAAAGACTCAGAAATATGAGTGAACCAGAGAGATTTATTTCATTGATCATATAAGAGGTACACAATAGATAACAAATGCTAAGTGTAGAAAGGACGTAGCTGTGCTATGTTCCATGGCCGATCAAGCTCCGGGTAGTCATCATCCGGGTCACGTCGCTTACGCTTATGATCCTTGTTGGGTCTATCCTTCAGTTCACGATTGTCAACGAGGAAGTAAGACCCATTGAGTAGGGCCTTGCTTATGATGAACGGTCCTTCCCATGGTGGGGATAACTTGTGTGACTTCTTCTGCTTAAGTCGGAGCACCAGATCGCCCTCTTTAAATGAGTGATGCCTAACACGGCGACTATGGTAGATGCGTAGCTTCTGCTGGTAGATGGCGGATCTTTGGCATGCCAAAACGTGCTCCTCCTCGAGAAGGTCCACATCTAGGCGTCTGGATTCTTTAGCGTCATCTTCGTCGTAGGCGGCAACCCTTGGTGCATCGTGAAGTATGTCGGAAGGTAGGATGGCTTCTGCTCCATATACCATGAAGTAAGGGGTGTAGTCGGTGGATCTGTTAGGTGTAGTTCGTAAACTCCACAACACAGATAGCAATTCTTCCGCCTAGGATCCAGCTGCTCTATGTAGCGGTGCCTCAAGACGTGGCTTCATTCCCTGTAGAATTAATCCATTGGCTCGCTCAACCTGACCATTGGATTGTGGGTGTGCCACAGATGCAAGGTCAACTCGGATGCCTTTGTCCCAACAATAAGAGTCCACTTCTCCGAGTGAAAAGTTGCTGACGTTGTCGGTGATAATGCTATGTGGGAGACCAAATCTTACCACTAGATCTCAGACAAACCTAAGGGCAGTTGCCCCGTCAAGATTTCTAATGGGTTTAGCTTCTATCCATTTAGTGAATTTATCAACTGCTACTAGCAGATGCGTAAATCCACATGGTGCCGTTTGTAACGGTCCCACCATGTCTAGCCCCTAGACTGCAAACGGCCAAGTTATTGGTATTGTTCGTAATTCTTTAGCTAGAACATGTGGTTGTCGGGCATAATACTAGCATCCCATGCATGTCTCAACCAACTTGTCAGTGTCCGCCTTCGCAGTCAGCCAGTAGAATCCTTGCCGGAAGGCTTTCACGACCAAAGATCGAGGAGCGGCGTTATGCCCGCAATCTCCGAGATGGATTTCACGTAGGATTTCCATTCCTTCTAGCTGGGAAACACACTTTAGGTATACGCCAGTAGTGCTCCTTTTGTAGAGTTGCCCATTAATTATGGTATAACCCTTTGCTCATCGTACTATTTGTCGTCTTTCGACTTCGTCATCGGGCAAAGTTCCGTGTTCGAGATATTCCATGAACGGTTTTTCCAAGCCGGAGGGACCCTAGTCACCATGTTGAAGAAAGAGTCAGCTCTATCCGGGTTATCGATGTCGGCTCCCTTCACAGATGGTGTGCGCAGGTGCTCTAGGAAGACTCCTGGCAGAATTTGCTTGCGCCCTGATCCAAGCTTAGACAGTAGATCAGCTGCCTCGTTTTGTTCCCTAGGTACATATTTTACTTCGTAGCCCAAGAAGCTCTTGGCTATCTCGTCCACATCGTCTCGATATGCCGCCATCATAGGGTTCCGCACATTCCAAGTGCCAGCCACCTGCTAGGCAACCAAGTCGGAATCTCCACAGCAAACTATACGCTTGATGCCAATATCCTTGGCTACGCGTAATCCGTGAATGAGTGCTTCATATTCGGACATGTTGTTCGTAGCCTCGAAGTGGATCTGTAGAACATAGTGTAGCTTGTCCCCAATTGGTGACTGTAGCAGTACACCAGCCCCCGAGCCGTTGAGAAGCTTTGATCCATCAAAGTGCATCACCCAGTATTCTGGTTCTGGCAATGGGGTACCATCTGGCATCTCCGTCCAATCTGCGATAAAATCCGCCAGGGCTTGTGACTTGATAGCATCACGTCTCTTGTAGTTGATCTCGAAGGCGGCAAGTTCAATGCCCCACTTCGCGACCCTTCCTGTAGCATCGTTGTTGTTTATGATGTCGGACAGTGGATTCTTTCTCACCACTGTGATGGGGTGCTCCTGGAAATAGTGCCCTAGCTTCCGAGAAGCAAGGAATACTCTGTAAGCTATCTTTTGGTAGTGCGGGTAACGCTGCTTGGACTCCATCAAGACCTCGCTTACGTAGTAAACTGGTCACTGAACTTCGTGTTCATAGCATGGTTCCTTCTGCTCTACCACGACGACAACGTTGATTACCCGGTTGGTGGACGCCATGTAAATTAACATGGGCTCTCTAGGCTCGGGTGCTGCAAGGATAGGCGATGAGGAAAGTATCTCCTTGAGCTGCTTCAATGCTGCATCTGCTTCGTCCGTCCATGTAAATTTTTCTGCCTTCTTCAGCAACTTGTATAGCGGCAGAGCCTTCTCTCCAAGTCGGTTGACGAACCGACTAACTGTTGCAACACAACCTATTAGTCGCTGTATGTCCTTTAGGCATGTCGGACGGTTTATGTTTAAAATGGCCTTGATTTTCTCCGGGTTGACCTCGATTCCACGCTGGGAAACAATGAAGCCCAACAATTTGCTGGCTGGAACCCCAAAGACGCACTTCTTAGGGTTAAGCATCATGTTGTATTTCCGGAGATTATCAAAGGTTTATTTTAAGTCGGAGATTAAGTCATTTGACTTTTTAGACATCAGCGCTATATCGTCCACATAGGCGTGAACGTTCCGACCAATTTGATCGTGTAGGCAACGCTGCATTGTCCGCTGGTACGTAGCACCTGCGTTTTTTAGCCCAAAGGGCATCGTGTCGTAGAAAAACGTGTCGTAGGGGGTAGTGAACAAAGTGGCCAATTGGTCCGAATTCCTCATCTTGATCTGATGGTATCCTGAGTATGCATCGAGAAAACACAAAAGTTTCAAGCCAGCCATCGAGTCAATGACTTGGTCAATGCGAGGCAAAGCAAACGGATCTTTGAGGCATGCTTTGTTCAAGCCGGTGTAATCAACACACATTGTTAATTCTTTGGTTCCCTTTTTGGGGACAAGTATAGGATTGGCCACCCATTGGGTGTGAAGGACTTCTCGAATAAAACTAGCCTTAAGTAACCTAGCTATCTCTTTGCCTATGGCGCGTCTCTTCTCATCTCCAAAGCTTTGTAGAGGTTGCTTCACCGGTTTGCATTTTGGATCAATGTTTAAGCTGTGCTCGGCAAGTTCCCTAGGTACACCTTTCATGTCGGCAGGTTGCCAGGCAAATATGTCCCTATTCTCATAGAGGAACTCGACGAGCGCGCTTTCCTATTTGGGATCCAGGTTCGTCCCAATGGCGGTGGTCTTGGAGGCATCGCCTACCACAAGTTCCACCGACTTGGTTTCGATGGCGGCCTTGAATGCTGGGGCGGAGTCAGAAATCTGTTTCTTCGACGCGGGAATCTCTGAGGCATCGACCTTGCTCTGGATCTCCTTGAATTCTTCGTTGTAGAGGACAACTTCTGCGTAGGCTACTTCTCCAATTTCGTAGTCCCTAGCTTTTGCCAAGCTTCCGGATGCAGTGATGACACCGTTTGGTTCGGGTATCTTGAGTTTGTTGTAGACGCGACATGGCTTGGCCATGAAGGTGTGGAATATGTCGCGGCCGAATATGACATGGTACATGATCTTGAAGGGGACCACCTCGAAGGTCATGCATTCTTGGCGGTAATTATTAACATCACCAAAGGCGACCTAATGTGTGATGCACCCAAGGGACCGAGCCTCCCGACCAGGAACTACGCCGTGGAAGATGGTGTTGGTATGCCTTAGGTTTGCCTCCGTCAAGTTCATCTTCTGCAGTGTATCCAGGTACATGATGTTGATGCTGCTTCCACTATCCACCATACATTTGGTGAACTCATTGCCGTCAATCAAGGGGTTGATGACCATGACGTATTGGTTCTCCATAGGGATGAGGTCTGGGTGATCCTTCTTGTCCCAAGTAATTGGAATCTACGACCAGCGCAGGTACTGGGGAACTGGGGGTAGAGTAGCCATCAGGATCCTCATAGAGGTATTCTATTGTCGGACGGTGGGGGTGCCAAGGAAAGTGTGAAAACTGCCGCTTTCTTCTTCTTCCCTTGGGGTCAATATCCTCATCCATGTCACTTGAATACTTGGACTCCTCCTCCTTCTTATTCCCCTTGCCCTTGCCTCGCGGTCTGTTCTTCCGACTCTGCTTGTAACCGGACTCCGGGTCCTCCTTAAGGTCGTTGATGAACTTGCAGTGTCGATTGGTGTGAGTGGCTTTGCCGTTGACATCGAGGTGTACGAGGCACGGCATATCACGGTACTCCTCATAGGTTTGGGGAACGCGGAGCGCTGCCGAGGTAGTTTCACTTCCTCGCTGCTGCCCGCGACCAGCTACCCGTCCTCGGCCACGTTGTCCGCCATCACCTCATCCTGCAAAGGTCATGGCGACCATGTCGGGAGTTTGATTTTCTTCTGGTGCGGTTTTCTGCTTTGTGTTGCTGTTCCTCCGAGCTTGAGTTGGAATGGCTGTTGCCGGCAGGGAGCCGCGAGCATTGTCGTCGGCAGCTGCGAACTCACTGGCCAACTGAATCATATGATTCAAGTCTAGCTGGTGATTGTCCTGCAAGCTCTTCAGCTTATGTCGGAGCAACGTGCCCCTTTCCAACCCATCGATGAAGGTGTCCATGGCGGTCTAAGCGTGCACTCCTGCGCAGGAATTCTTCATATCTAGCCATCGGGAGAGGTAGGCGCGAGATGTCTCGTCTTTCTCTTGCACGGACCGCTGTAGATCGCCAACAGTGCAGGGACGTTTGTATGTACCCTCGAAGTTCTTGGTGAATGCTTCTTGCATGTCCAACCAATTGCAGATGGATTTCTCCGGCAAGTCATCAATCCATTGACGGGATGTGCCCGCTAACATCAATGGGAGGTACTTGACGGCAACATTGGGGTTACCCCCGACATATCCACCGCGTTGCCATAATCCTGCAACCATGTAGCTAGCTTAGAGGTGCTGTCATAGGGCTTGATGGTCTTGTCAATCCGGAAACCTCTGGGGTAAGTTGCGGACCGTATCGCAGGTCCAAAGCAACGTGGTCCTAGGTATGGTCCTTCCCGGGCTTCGTGGATCTTGTCTATCCGCGAACGTGCATTGTATGGATCCGGGTTTCTTTTCTTCTTGTCAACAGGGGATGGGCTGCGTGAACGACGCGGGCCCCCTCCGCCATGGTGACTGCTAGGTGGCGACGGAGGCGGAGGTGGCGGTGGGTTAGCCTTCTTGATGTTACCCTCCTGTGATGCCTCACGCTTGTCGCGGTTGCTTGTCGGACGTGGAGGGTCATGGCGCGACATGCTCTTGTGTCCCTGGTTGCACTCTCCGTCATGACGGTTCTGCTCCGCGTTGTCGCAGATGACAATGCCGCTCTGCCTTGGCGGGGGCAGATCCGTACGACGGTGAGCCTTGGGGTCTTCGCGATGTCGCGGGAGCGGGGTGGTGGCGATGGGCGACGAAGTTGGGCTTTGCCTCCATTTTCGGAGGATATGGGGATAGCATCCTTCCTATTGCGCGCGTCCCTCCGTCTTTGTTCTGACGAACCCGTCTAAGACCCGACATCAAGAGGAGATCTGTCCCTTGACGGCTTATGCTGGCTGGACTGGCAAAATGCTGGGTCAGACTCAAGCCTCTGAGAGGTGGCCTTTTCCTGCTGCTTCACCGCCTTGGCCACTAGGTCATAGACCTGGTCCACCGCCTCAGGCGATCTATCCTACTCCAAAAGGGTCTTCGCGACGGCGAGGTTGAGGAGAGGAGTGGGCATCACCTGCCTGCCTTCACTATCAATGTATGGCTTGGCCTGTGCCGCTTCGGGGGAGCCCATCCTAGGTTTCGCCGGATACCAGGATCGTTGATTATGCGAGCCGGAGCTTTCTTGGCCTTCTGCTGCTGCAGCAGAGTCTTGTACTCGGCCTCCATTGCTCTACCTTTCTCTATGGATTTCTGTGTGTTGACCAGATCTCGATCTAGCTTAGCGCCTTGCTCCGCGATGGCCTGCGCTTCCTCCAGCAGCTGCTGGCGCTTCTCGTCAAGTTGGGTCACGTTCCGGATATGAGCTACGGTCAGTGGCTCGACGAGGAGATTGTCGTACATTACTCTATCAGCTGGAGTAACTTGGGCGGCAGCAGACCTAGATGCCGGAGGCGGAAAGTTTGCGGTGTTGTTGTTGCTTGGGCCGGTACCGAGTTCCTGCAGCTGTTGCACTAGGTTAGGCGGTGGGGGCATGACCTTTGCGCGATCATTGTCGGTAGCAACGAGTGGTCCCCTCCCCTTATCCAGCGCTGTAGGCGGAGCTTGTCCGGGTTGATCTTCATCCATCGCCGTCCCAATGGTGACGAACACCCCTCGGGACGTGACGACGTTGTTGGCCTGCTCATCGCGCGTGTACTCCTCATCCATCTCCTACATGGCAGAGTCTAGTTCCTCTAGGATGAAATCTATCTCCTCCGAGTCTGCACTGAAGTCGGTGTAGAGCGTGTTAATCACAGAGTCGGAGGGTGCCCGGGCTTCCTCAATGACGGGGGGTGGAGGTGCAACAGGAGCGACAATGACTGGAGGTGGTGGTGCTGCTATGGCGATGGCTGCCGGAGGTGGTGGAGGCGGTTGCTGAGGCGGCGGCGCTCCGCCAATGAGCGCAAGATCCTCCTGAGCTACCCCTTCGGCCTCCGCGTAGCCGTTGACGGTGTTCACCATACTTTTGAAGGTGAGACACCCTGAAGCTTGCTGCCGCCTTAGAGAATGACGGAGAAGCGTTCCTGGTCCAATCCTTCCACAAAGTGATACATAGCATCATCATTGGGGTAGTGTTCCAGGTCGGCTCATATATGGAGCCACCTGGAAAGGTAATCGCAGGGGTTTTTGCCCTCTCTCTGAATGCAACGCGCCAGATCTAAGATGGTAACCATGCCAACAAACTTGGATCTCTGCTGTCCAGACGCACGGGCGAAGCCGGCGGACTTGAAGTGATCTTCCACCGTTATATCCTACACAGGGGCGGTTTGGGTGGGCCTTGAAATTTTCCGATCTTTGCCGACAAACTCCGAGGAGAGATCCGACATCGATCCTTCCGCGAACGTATCCTGCCCGTAGGCGGTCTGTGCGGGCCTTGATGCTCCTCCGACTCCTAGGGAACTAGTGCCCGAGTCGGTTTCGCCAATGAAGAGGTGGATGTATCCAATAGGAACGATCGAACACCACATAGGTTCGTCTTCAACAGGATCCAGAACTCGTCGGGAGGGACGATCGAAACGTTGCCGGAGAAGAGAACCCGAACGATGGCTACGGTTTGGCCGATTCCTGCGAAGATCTTGGTCCTTGCCCGCTGAAGAGCCTGAAGCGCCTCTTGCCCCACGGTGGGCGCCAACTGTCGTGGTATTGCCGACGAGTACACCATGGAGGGGTCCTCACAGTGCGTGTTTAGAGACGTGGGGGAAGGCGGACGGTTTACGGGTATGAGGTAACACAGCTTACCCGTTCAGATCCCACAATGGTGGCGGAATCCTACTCCTGCTATAAATCACTATAATGGCAATACGCCGAGTTACAGAGATAGGTTTGCTGTGCGAGGTGTATGTTACTCTATACTAGGTTGTTCCCTAAAGGCTCCCATAGGCCCGACTTATATAGTCGCCAGGTCCTAGGTTACAGGGAAAAGTCCTAGCCGAACAGGTTACAGAGTCCTATATTGTCTATTACTAGTCTAGCATGTCTTGTACTCCAAGGCTCTGGGTACGCTGGTGACTCCACCATAGCCTTCCTTTATCCGGCATGGGACTCCCTTCTGGATCCATCTAACTAGGCCGCCCAGCATGCCATGGGCCATGCTACCAACTGTGGGCCACCCGGGTTATCCGGATAGAGGACATGCTATGAGGATACCCAGATAGCATATCCCCAACACTCCAAGATGTCGTTCCCCCATGACCTCTTTTAGATGATCTCTTGGTTGGAGTCTAAGGGAGCAAGACTGTAATGCTGACCGTCCAGCTTAATGTCACGAATGTAGAACCACTTCCTGCGACAATACTGGACGGACTCATAGAGGGAGAAAGAGAAGAACTGGACAGTGGAGCAGATAGAAATTCCGTAGCCACCCAGTGGATAAACACCATCGGTACCAGATTGCCTCTTCACAGAGTAGAGTCTACGGAAGAGGCCAAAGTGAGGCTCGATTCCGAGCCAGCACTCGCAAAGAGTAATAAAACAAGCGATATGGAGGAGAGAATTGGGAGAAAGATGGTGAAGCTAAATCCCATAGAAGAAAAGAAGCCCATGAAGAAATTCGTGGGTGGGCAAAGAAAGACCCCGGATGACAAAGGCGTAAAACATCACCCAAAACCCTTCGGGTGGGAGAGGGATTACCTCTTGGTTCGGGAGGATGGTGTTGTCCTTCTCCTTGGAGATCATGCCGACATCACGCAATTTGCACAAATCTGAGTTGCACATCTCCGTGCGCTGCCACCCGCCGTCGGTGGTGCGGCTCGGAGCAACGGCTTTCTTTCTAGCGCCGGCGGCACTTGAACCTGCTACAGCATAGGAAGCCTTCTTGTACTTGCCCATCACGGAGCGGCGAGTGCGACGATGCAAGCAGAGAAAAGCAGAGGGAAATACGCGAAGGATGTCCAGTGCGCACTGAGAACAAGAACTCAAGGAATGGTGGAAAAAGTGAAGAAGCAAAGGCAAATGGCGAAGGGTAAAATTCGCTGTTTTCCCCATGGTATAAAATGACAAAGACGATGCAGCGGAGCCGTCGATTGAGAAGCCCTAACGCGTGCCTCAGATCTCACCGTTCATGTGTCAGCACCAAACTAAATCATCACCAGCACACCGTCCACTACGCGCGGAAATCGAGGAGACACCGTAACTTTCACCACGTTACATGTGAATAGTCAAATTCAAGTCAGGCCATGGGACCCACGATCATCCCGTCACATCGCCTCTGCTGCCGCAGACAGTTGAGCTCACCGGTTGTCAGCAATGACGTCATCAAAGCGAAGCCAGCAACGGCTCAAAGATTTCGACTGAGCATAAAAGTACTTACTCGAGTCTATGACTCAACCAACTACTCGGGGGCTACTCCTATCAGGAGCGTTGGCCGCACACCTGAGAAAATACAAAGGTAACAACACCTTGAAAAAAAATCTTCGAGTCCTATGTCGAGTATGCGACTCCACTACGAACTCGGGGGCTACTCCCATAGGGAGCGCTAGTCGCGCATCCGAAAAATGTGTCTTTTGGACTAATAATGGAAACAAGCACGAATGACTGAACTAAAGTCTCTGCTCGAGTCTATGACTCGAACAGACACTCGGGGGGCTACTCCCATAGGGAGCGCTGGTCGCACACCCTATGAATTATTCTACTGACATCCTTCGGATCAAATACGGCAAAAAATCTATTGGCAACTTTGCCCAAATTAACGCCAAGTGAGAAGCAGTCTCCTTGGTCACCTGAAACACCTCCGCGGTGATAACTTCGGATATTGTGTCTGCGACACAAAGATAAGTCCTACAGATATCATCTGATGGCCTGGTAACACACCTGACTGCGCTCTGCTAGTAAACTCCCGTGTCAACATGCATGATGAAAATCCCGACGGATGCGTTGAGTACATCACTTGAAAAGCACTGGGATTCGACTCCTATAAGAACTCAATGGCCTGAGTAGAATTACACCAGCATTCGTTCTGGATTCGAGTCCGGGGACTCGAGTCTGATGAAGATCGTGTTGTTTTGTCCTATGACAGTTAACTGGCCCTGATCCGTCGGGTGAGCCAAGCACACGCATCAACAAT
The DNA here is from genome assembly GCA_030063025.1 of Avena longiglumis. NCBI lineage: Eukaryota > Viridiplantae > Streptophyta > Magnoliopsida > Poales > Poaceae > Avena > Avena longiglumis. The sequence goes on from CP125975.1 coordinate 170,933,716, forward strand.
CCTTATGAATTAATATTTTTATTCCTGAAGACAGGTTCAAATACAAAGCACCCAAAAGATTATAGAGTATCCAGATGAATCTACGATTTGACTGAACACTCAGGGGCTACTAACATGGATATACCCTACGGGTGCATAACATTGGTATACTCGGTCCAGCCCAAGGAAGGCCCATGTGAAGACTCGCAGCCCAGGAATATTTTGGGTGGACCAAGCCCATGACGAGTTCGATTCCATGGAGGACAAGTCAAGATTAGATAGAATCAAAGGGTTCAATCCTAATCTATAACCGTCTCAACCTATCTCCGGGACCTGGCCTATCTATATAAAGGCTAGGAGGGCACGACGAGAAGGATCTCAACACCTCATACACACACCTCCACACTAGATTGCATCTGCGCACCCATGTAACCTTCGGTTCCGCCATAATCAAGAACAAACAAGCAGGAGTAGGGTTTTCCCTTTGGGGCCTGAACCTGGGTAAACCTCGTGTCCCCGCCTTGCTTGCATGTTAACCGTCTCGCGACTTCCGGTGTGGCACCCTGGATTTACGGTCCAAGAATACCCATTATGCATATCATTCACGTTCCCATGATCAGTGAGCCATGAGCATAACCGACAAGTATCATTACATCATCCTTACATTAATGAATACAACAACTTACAAGGAGGCCTTTATGGCGATTACAACACAAATAACTGAAGTCTTCAGTGCAGAGCCCGTGCCTTAACCTACAGGCAACTGACTGGGAATATGGCCTAGCTCACATAGACGTCAACACCTTCGTCTCTTCTTAACATCTGCAATCTGGCCAAGTAAATGACCAAGGACAATGCCAGTGATTACTTTGAATGTACTCGGAAACCACTGAGTCAAGGATAAGAAGAACATGCATATTTGGGCTGTGGCAAGATAGCTCTATACTACAGCTGTTTTTGAAACGAAACCTAACATTGGCATCTCTATATCTTTGTTGAAAAGGAGTTTTTGGAAAATATGTCTCCTTTTTGAAAATCCGGACATCACCACGTCCTTGTTAAAAGATTTGAAAACAGTTTTGTTGTAAAACCCCTTTTTAAAACCTTAACGGCCATCTCTGGTTAAAAACATTTTCATTATTATCTTTCCTCGTGACCAAGTCACATCCTTATTATTTATCACAACTTAACGGAAGGGTACTCCTAGCTCTTGCCATTCCAACCGTCCTTGTCCGTGGACACGGCTATTCGAATAGATCACACTCTGCAGAGGTTGTGCACTTTACCCACAAGAATCAATACATCCGCCGGGATAAAACCGCGGCCTGCTACACAAAGTAGACAAGGGTTCGGATAATCAAACTTGAACCTTTCATTTGTTGATCCCTAGCAACGGCGGCTTTTCCTTTTGGGTTTATCTCTCCGGTACGAGTATGGGGTACTACGACCCTGGTCCTTCCTTCCATACAGACCCCTACCTCCAGACCTAAGCCTGACTGGTAGCAATAGTGACAATTGTTCCATCCATACTACCTAAAAGCATACCGTCCGCGAGAGACCCAATTGTTGCACCAGTGCCTTACCCTACGGGTAGCCCATATTTCAGGGGATTTCTCCCCTAAAGTGAGTAAGAGCAGCCCCGGCTAATGACCACAAACTACGAGCTAAGCCCCAGCGACTGGGGTAATGTGGTTGAACAAATATAATTGTTCCGGACATTGGCTTAGAACATCCCTTCCTTTCTCTTGCTTGAATTTCTCTTCAACCACATCATCTTTTGTTTGGTAAAACTTCCACTCGGAAATGATGCCACTTTCCAAGGGTTTTATTTTGAAAACTTTGTAGTAGGGTATAACCCAAAATAGTTTTATCATTGAAAAATCTGTGGGTTCCAAGAGGTAAGATGCTAATCATCTTAACCTTGTTCTAAGGGGTAAAGATAGGTGTAAATAGGGTAGGTGTCAAATAGACACTCATTCATAACTTGGAGGAGCCAAGTTACTCACGTCTTTTTATTTGAAACATACCATGTCGGTTTTCATGCAATTTACAAACGAGATATAAAACAGTTGATAAACAGAAGTAGGGAAATATAGGAGTTCAGGAATGGTGGCTTGCATGTGACCAGCGAGAAATCCCTTGACGTTGTCAGATAACCAAAAAACCAATAATAACGATAATAAAGATGACTCCGATCCTTCCTTCTTCTCGGCGTCACACAATCGCAACTATCACCATTATCGATCATACATGCAAACAAACAATACTACAATCAATACAAGCATACAAACATCAAAACATACAGCAAGCTAAGGATAAATACATGATAAAACATCAGTAGGATGTTGGAGTTTGAGTTCATTGGATTGGTAGATGATTAGGAGACATTAGGGAAGAGGCTTCCCTTTGGATTTAATGTCTAGGAATTAACTACGAGAGGTTTTTGGTCAAGTACTTGAGCTGTATGATACCATTGGATAAAAATGATACCATCTGATAGGCTTTGATAAAATGAAGCCAACAAAAGTGGTTTCACTATTTTATCAATTTCCCTTGATTTATAATGATTTATAGTGGATAAAAGTCTAGTTAAGGAGATAATTCACCAGAACTTCTCTGGAGTTCCAAATATTATTTCCTTGGATGATTAAGTAGTATTTGATGGACTGAAGTCAGAGGAGTTGGAATCTCCTCCAAACAATTAACAGATTTCCCTTGAGAAATTCCCAAAGGCAGTACTGGCTAGGATTTGTCTTTTTAATCAGATTTATTTTGCAGAAGATTTTTAGTTGATTACAAGGAAACATGGTAGGTACTGAGAGTACCTTTCTGTAGAAATTGGAATCAACATTTTTGGAGTTACATAGATATTGTAATGCTTTTAGTAGTGAATAAACCATACACATAAAAGTTTAATTCACCAAAATTCAAAAGAGGCTCATAAAATTTTGAGCTGCTGGTTTTAGGAAGATATGCTTATGTGTGTTTACTAAGAGTTGGATTTAGGTCATAAATCCATTTTGTTTGACCTAGAGAATTTACTAAAGACAGAAAGCAATATATTTTGTTATTTTTTCTACCAGCAAACTAGGAAGCAATTGACTAAGGGGCCTATGGGTATGAAAAGTATGGGTGATACCTTACATTACCAACTGGAATTACTCTAGTTGGACTTGTAAAACATTCTGGAGAATTAAAATAGTGATCTAGGCAGATCTTAGTAGTGGATTTATCATATTTAATTTAATCATTTATTTGGTCTAGTACCAAGCCTGCATGTTAGAGAAAAGGTGTATCCATGTGTTAAAAATTAGATCTGAATATTTGGTGGCGTTTTACATTTTTATTTGAATTTAAAGTAAACTACTAAGTGCCAGATATACAGGTTTATAGAAAAAGGGAAATGGATCTGGGGTGCTCTGGGCTAGATCTGAAGTAGATGGGCCGAGGAGGGGAGGTTTCAGCCCAACCAGGGGGAGGGCGACGCACACGGGGGAGTCGTTCAAGCCTGCCAGGTGGGGCCTACTCGTCAGTCACACCGGGCGACGAAGGGGTATGCAGAGGTAGTGGCCGTTGGATCTGGGAAGGAATCAACGGCTCTCGCCTCATCTTCTTCCTCCGGTGGCTCAGAACACAATAGAAACCCTAGGTCAAGCTGGGGAGGTTGAGGGCTCACCGGGGAGGCAGTGAGAGGCTAAGGGGAGAGGGGGAGGAGGTGCGGCTCACCGTGGGGAGTCCGTCGATGGGCGGCGAGGCCGGCTTTGGTGCCCGGGGGTAGATCTACGCGTGACGACGACAGGGGATGCCTCGGTAGCTCGTCAGAGCTGCTGCGGGAGCGTCTGCATGTCCAAGGGGAGGGGTTAGAGGGGGTCCCAGGGTCCTAGGTAGGTCGGGAGAGGTCTGCTTACCATGGGAGAAGCTCGAGGATCTGGGCCTCATCGGAGAAGCTTCTCTCGGGCTATCTTGACAGTGGCGAGCTCCAGGGGTCCTTCACAGGGAGGGAGGAGCAGGGAGAGATGGCTTAGGTGTAGAGGAGAAGATCCGAGAGAGAAAAGGAGAGCTGGGTGTCACCTTTCCTTGGCAAATTTGCAAGCAAGCACCAACCCGAGAGGGTGCTTTCTCCCTTCTTTGCTCAAGTCAAGGCAGGGAAGGAGAGGGGAGCTCCGAGGGAGGCTCTCTGGTGAGTTTGGGGGCAAATGAGAGAGCAGAAGCGAGGTGGGAGGCTCCTGGCCTATTTAACTAGAGAGGGGGTGGTCTAGCATGGACTAAGTCCATGGGGAGGCTAGGGTTGGCCCATGGCATTTCCATTGGAGGACAAGGGTGGTGTAGATAGAGGTGTGGGGTACCGGGGTCGTGCTAGGGGACATAGGTGAGAGGGGGCTGCTGCAAGAGTTTAAAATGGCTTGAGGGGACTTGACCATTGTCTCTTACATGGACAAGCACAAAGGACAAGAGGGGTAGTGGGGTCAAGCTATAGTGCTGGTCGACCAGAGGAGTGAGGGGTGCTGGGGTGTAGTGTTTGACAAGGTTTGGTGATGATTTGATTTGGGTTTGAAACAAGATTTGACTATTTTGCCAAATTTGGTTTAAACTTGAGTTGTGAAGGAAGTTTGAAAATTTGCATTAAGCAATGGGTGGAAATGGTACTGGTAGATAGAGTAGATCAAATAATCACCTCATGATTTAAATGGGATTTTTCTGATGATTATAATCCCATTTAAATGCACTTCTTCAAAAAGTGCTAAAGTAGATTATTGATGCAAAAATGATATTTTTACATTGGACAAGCTTTGTTTTTTATTTTATATGGTTCTAAATACCATAATACACATTGGGGGATTTTATTGGGATTTATTTACATGGAAACGTATTTTTGGAGAATTATTTCTTGTTTCTGCGATTTAAGAAAAAGGGCAAAAAGAACTAATAAAGAATCTAAAAAATATGTATTTTTGAGTTGGGGAAGATGGGATATGAAATATAGGCATCAAATGTGCCTTGAGTTGGCAAGGTTATTTGGAGGAAAACAAACTTGTCTTTATAGACAAGGGTTTTAGGGTTTTGCCAGAAAAAGAATTTAAATAGTTTTAGGCTCCAAATAATTATGGGGATTATTTGTCAAATGATTATATTCAAGGTAGGCGATGTTAACTTGAGATGGGAATCAAGTTCAACCTTGGTTTTTAAGAAAAGTGGTGGAAAGGTTGTAAACTAGATTCAGGGAGGATCTAGGGTTTTGTTATTCTGATGCCATCTAAACAGGGTTAGATTAGGGAGGTCAGAGCTCACCTTGGTACAATGGGTATATGGATAGATAGACCATGTCATATAGATGATCATGGAAGCAAGAGTTGGGCTTGGTTGCCTTTGAGGTGGTTGTGGAGTGATGTCAAACTTTGTTTAAAATAAGGCTGCCATAGCAGATACATCAGGTAGCCTCCTAAACCATGTCGGTTTAAGATGCACAAGGCTCCAATGTAAACAAGTGAAGTGGGAGTTGATATACCATGATAAGTAGATCAAAATCATGAAAAGAGTTGGTCAAGGGGAGGTGGCACATGGATGGGAGCTTCTGCCAAAGTAGGCAAGATGATAAGATTTGCAGAAAAGATTATTATTTTGACTACAAAACCATCATGGATGAGTGGGAATTAAAATGGCTTAGCCAAGGGAAAGAGTGTGCCTTGGTAGTACTAAAGATGTAATACAAGGTGGTTAAAGTGAATTCTAAATAATGCACATGGATTGGAAAAGGTAGAGCTCCAAAAATGGTATCCAGATAAGAATTCCAGACTTAGCCATTTTGGCAGATTTAGGGTTTTAGACTAGAGTGCAAGTGTAGATGATTTAGGGGAGGATGCTTGTGATACAAACTCATGATCAAGGAGATGATGTTTATGTGAGGGGTAATTAGATATTATCCTTGATTGGATTGGGTCTTCACTGAGTTGGAAACCATCCAGAAGGCTTATCCTTGGGTTGAGATAAGCATGAGATGAGATGATCACTAGAGTGACTTAGGATAGATCCAAACCTTGGATGCTTGCTTGGGATGGAGGATATTAAGCAAGCATTGGATCCTAAAGGATTAGCAACTAGATTAGATCACTTCTAGTTCCTAAGCAAGCAAGGCAATCAGCAGGTCAAGGCAATTAATCAGACAGCATATCAAGGCAATTCATCAGACAGCAGATCAAGGTAATTCATCTTGACTTATCTAACTACTACTAGGGTTACCTTCAAGCCTAGCCTAAGGTAAGGATGGGTATGCTTAAAAGGGATTGTGCTTTGAAGGAGGATAAGACCATCTTGGTATCTCTACCAAGATTGAGATGAAAAGGTTTTAGTAAAGGTTTTGGAAAAACCTAGAGATAAGGGTAGTTGAAGTTCTGTCTTGAAAACATAAGGAGATAATATATATAGGTTTCCATAGTTTTGGTAATAGAAGCTAGTAAAGTATTTGGTTGTGTCAAAGTCATCTTGGCTCAAGTTTTTGAAAGGCCAGAACATTTGAGAATATAAAAGATGAGCCAAGACATCTCTTTTGTAAAATAGTTTTTGTAAATTAGGGTTGAGATGAGGAGCACACAACTAATACGCAAGCAGTTGCTTGAGCACAAGCAAGCAGGTAATCACACAGTGCATGAAAAAGTTTTTGTTCCCCCTGATTTTTGCCTTTCTGACATTAAATCAGGTTTGCTGAAATTGGGATGTTACATCCGGCATCCCCATCTTATCCAAAACCCAAGTCCATAACAATGGGCATTGACGAGTCGAAGCCTCATCACCGCCCCTTCGCCGCCTTCGGCCAGCATTGCCGCCGGATTTGGGTCAGGGGAGGCCCAAACACTCACAGGCGGCTCTCAACGGGAGAAACGCGTGGGGAGAGGGGAAAGTGTTGTTCTGTCACGGTTTGGTGGGCTCTCCCAACATGTTATAGGGCTTCTTGATTCATATGATAGTATCGAAAGCTTGAGATCCTATGACTTATTTTATGCAACGACCATTTGGTTCATCGTATCCTATGAAAAACAATATCATATACTTCACCACGATCAAAGGAAATTGTTTCTCTCATGGGATTCAAGGGGACATGACATGAAAATCCTATAGATTTTTCTATTCTAGGAATCAAAGGAGCCCATAGAGTTTTCTCTTCGAATAATATAAGTGGTGGCTATTTGGTGGTCAACCGTGCCCAACGCTCTCTGAAAGGGCTGTCAGAATCTAGCCACCCTCCCTAATCCGCTTCTTCCCAAACTCCGTAGAATACCTCCATTATTAACTTCTTACATTTGGTAAGTCATTCCGCCCCTAGAACCACCAATTGTTGAACCACCGCCATGTCCGCTTGCAGCTATCGAGTTGTCGCATCGCCTCGCTGCCCCTCACTACCCTAAGCTACTACTCCACAAGTCCACCACCGACCTGACCATCTCTTTAAACTCCCACCCCTCCCCCGCTCCTGGCTAACCCCTTTCTTCTCTGACGCTGACGACCGCACCCTCCCACCCACAAACCCCTAAGTTTATGGCTTGCCTTTGCCGCGACCAACCATGGTGGCGATGGCTCCATCTTAGTCGTCATGTTTCATTCTTGTTGTATTCGTGAACGGAGGAAGATAGAAGGGGCCAAGGGAGAGTAAATCCCACGTGTGGGGTGCAGAATAATGCACGTGTACTAATGGGGGCCACCCCTGGCGCGCGATGCACACCAAGATTAGACGGGGCGGTCAATTGTGAAGAGTAATATCAACCACAGCGACGATGGCTCCATCTTAGTCCTCGTGTTTCATTCTTATTGGATTCGTGGACAGAGGAAGATAAAGAGAGGGGAAGAGAGAATGAGACAAGGGAGAGTAAAGTCCATGTGGGGGCGGAGGATCAGGCACGTGTACTCATGGGCCACTCCTGACGCACGCGGTGAGTGCCAAGAGTAGACGTGGTGGTCAATTGTAAAGGAGTAATCGTGGTAATAAGATATTTACTCGCATGTAGCATCACGCGACAAGCAAATCACACATCTCGTAATTGGGGTTGGTGAACCCCTAGTTTTATTTGGCAAACTATTCATAACGATGTAAGTATTGTTTGATATTAATTAATAAAGCTAGCTAGGAAGACATTCTCTAGAATAAAAACACATCTTATATAGTGCAACGAACATATACGAGTTATGTACTCTATGAATTGCCATGTACTAATTTACCCATATAGCCACTTTTAGCTGGCAACCTGCGGTGACAGTTCGAGCCACCCTAGGGTTGATTTCGCACCCTCGGGCATTTTTGCGTCATCCTAGATGTATGGATATGAGAAAATATGGAAAACAAATTTGGTAGAAATATGAGATGGGATGGTGTGTTATGCAAAAAGGATAGGGATTACATGTTGAGGAAACATGTGAAGATGGGGTTAATCTCGTAAAATAATGCTTTCTCTGATCCATATTGATTGTCACTAGATTGGATGTATCTAGCACTAAAACATGTTGAGATACATCCATTTCTGTGACAAATATATGGATCGAAGGGAGTAGCATGGATCCCAAAAACAATAGAGTCACCGCTTTCCCTTGCTTCGCACCTTGTCATAGCCCTGAAAAGCTCACTCGGAGTTCTAGTTAGAGAATGGGGTATGATTCACTACTTGCCTACTACTGCCTGGGTCGTGAGATCGAAGAAGGTATACTATTAGACAAGGTTCATTCCAGCTTTGCTGCTCTTTTTATTTTGATTCTTTCTGTTTCTTTTTCCTTGAGCTAATTCTTTACTTGCTTTTTTTTATTGGCTTGGTGCTGGGAATGGAATCACAGCAAGAGACGGGACTAATGGTTGGTTCTGTCTACTATATTTAGTATGATTTTTTATATCTTCGACCTTAAGAGGCGGTTTACAAAAGAGACTCGTGGAAGACTTGAGAAATGGAAATATCTGTCCATTACCCAATGGTGAGTAGTAATGACTTTCCAAAAAGTTATGTCATTTTACTATGGTGATGATGTCCCAATGTGGCAAACAGTTCTTTACAATATTAGAATCATATGCAGGGCCTCTATTTCACGTGACTCTAAGAAATGCATGAATAAAAAATAGAACTGGATCATGCCACACTAATTCCTAAAGAATTACTTAGATAGTTTTATAGCACAAAATCTCTCGTTTAGAAAAAACCATCCATGGTAATTCTGGTGGTCACATTTCTTTTGCACCAAAAAAAAGAACTTGTACAAAATCCTATGGGATTGAAATTTTATAGAATTCTGTGAACATACTTCAGTATTGGGAACCCTTAATCCGGCTTGGGTAATCATAAAGGATGCGGATTGTACTCACTTAGTTCACAAATAAATGATGAATTGGATATTGATGTTGTCTTTGAGTTGTAATTTTGGCTGCTATTTTTACTACAGTATGCTTAAAACTCCCAAAAAACAATATTCTAGACATACTTTCGAGGAAAATACATACTCCCTTCGTCCTTAAAAGGATTTCACAAAGTTTTCTAAATTTAAATGTATTATACACTGAAATACGTCTAGATGCATTTAAATGTAGACACATCCGTGACATATTTTTTAAGGGAGTACATATGATTTTTAAGTTCACAATGGATGTTCAAAACATCACTAGATATTCAAAATGATATTGGCGGTCAGTGTATATCCGGAACCCAATCTAAATATCTCAATAAATATTAGCAATCTAAGTTTAAATTTGGATCTAATGTATTCCCTCTATTCCAAATTATAATATGTTTTAGTATCTAGACGGCTTAGAACAAAATGAATAAACCTATAGACTAAACGACGTCTAGATACACATGTTTCAGAAAAAGGCTAAAACATCTTATATATTAGAACAAATGGAGTATATTCAAACCACCACTTATTTGTGAACTAGAGGGAATAACATAGTGTTTTCACTGTGTTTTTGCCTTAATCAAATTGCACACAGATGTACTTTTGCATTCTAGAATTTGGGACATAAGATGTGAGATCGTTGTCCCTTCGGGCACATCCGATAAAATTGGATCGATACAGAGAAGGTGTGAGATCACTGCAATTGCAAAATATATATATTATATATACACTTAACTTGATATCTCTATAAAACTTTGTCCATGCCAGCTTACATAATAGAGCGGCACTTTATGGTTCCCAACCACAAGTTCATAACTGAGCCTCGACAATATGATGATCTAACCAAAAATGGTCAAAAGGGGGTTTTCATTTCAGCTCCATATTAATCCAAATCAATTTGCGTCCTTTCATAATTTATTTCAACTGCCAAAATTTTCATCAGCATTGTGTTAGGTACAGTAAATGATGACAGTATCATACGAAGCATAGATTCATCAGCCTGAATCAAAAGAATAACCCTACCGTGACACAGAGCTTCACCACAGGTGAGAGCATGAAAAACCTATCTCTAGTTACAACAGAGCAAGTTCTTCAAATAAATTAACACTTCAGCAAGCGTGCATAATCATGTAAACCACCGACAGAGCAGGATGGTAGTTTTTAGTTTTGATCCAAGTATCAACAACACAATCCAACTTGGAAGAGCACACTTCTCCAGTGGGCAAAAAAAGGCTACATATTACACTAAAGTGCTATGCCTTCAGCATGTCATCAATCAGAACACCTTTACTTTGCATGTTGGACAGTCTGCGTCCCTGGGAACATCTTGTCTAACTTCACACTAGAGAGAACCTTGTTAGGGTCCAGCTCCATGCGCGCCTTGTTATACGCGTCAACAGGGAAACGCTTCCGCAACCTAACCTGCAATTCAGCAAGTTCATCCTTGTCCTTTGGAACCTAAGGAGAGGAATAAGAAAGTATTAATTCAGAGGTGCACTATTTTGTAAATAAATAATGCAAGATAGTTCAGCAAGCCACTGCTATGCCTGCAAGAGAAAAGATCATTCTCTTGTAATGAACAAGTATGATGCTAATCTTCCACCATGTCAGCAGCAAAGCTTACTGTAACAAACACCCAACAGTAGGTGCATAAATCTTGCAGGTGCTAGTAAAAGTTGGTACCTCAATTTTGGCCCAGTGCTCATAGGCAGAATAATCATCCCAGAGACTAGTTTGTATCAGACTTCTGTAGTTGAAGAACTCCTCGGTAATGTCCTTCCTTTGGCGAGGGTCCGATGTTGGTAAATACATTATTATACCGACCTGTATTGCATACACACACACTAAGTTTTTTAAGAGGATCAACAAAGAAAGCTGTTAACTAGTTACAACATGGTAAAAACTGCACAAAACCTTATTACATTGCTAAAAAATGAATAAACTGATGGAGCTACAGTGCCTACAGAAGTGCACCAAGTGTTGCAAGAACATGTTAAAACCTCTGAAAAATAATTCACATAATTTTGAGAATCTCCAGAGCAGTTAATTAGGTTATATGTACTGTTAGTGTTCTATCACTCCTTTCAGGCTGATTTATAATTTATATTCCAGAATATGATAAACGTTTTGAAACTTTCCACATCATCTACACTGAAAAGAATTTTAAACAACGGTCTGATTTTATTACAAACAAGATAGCATGAAACAAAGCTCTTTCCATGACTGCTGTTATTACTGAAACTGACACCAATAGATTACAAGAAATACTGATTTATGTAGGTACGGCTGCTATTTGCTAAGTACACATGACATGAAAGCATTAAGAGTAGAATGTATTTCATCAGCTTGTAAGCTATATATCAACGTCATTTTGAACTGAGTTATACATGAGCATGTCCTCTAAAATTGGGATAAATACTGCAAATGCGTTAAAAATCATGTAAGAAGTTTTAAAATCCCGAGAGATATACCAAATATAGAATAGGAAATTTCTATATCTTTACAAATTTTAAGATAAACACAAATCTCATTTGAACCAAGAGGAAACATGGGGAATAGTATGACACATTATTCGGTAACTCAGTACTACTTGTCTTTTTGGTATCGTGCAAATCTGAATGAGTTTAATTTTAAAATTTCGCATGGCCATGGAACATGCCCTCCCATGAGTCTGGCATAACTACACTTTTGTAACTCACACGTCTGATTTTCAAGCAATCTGCATCATTTAACCCATTTCCCCAGATATCCCCCACCCCCCCCAAACAAAAAGAACACCCATATATAGGACAAGTAAGAAAACTGTAGGTGGATGACAGGCAATAATAACATTGATTGACACAACAACACACAAAGTTACAAAGAACAAGTTACCCATGAAAATATATCATCTTCTTCGGAGCTTGATGCTGGGCTCATGGGACTCCTGCTGCGGGCAGTCCAACGCTGCTCAATAGGTGCAGGCGCAGGTACATCTTCCTTCTCAATCAACTGTAGCAACTCCTCCATATAATCTAAATCCTTCATACTTGGTTTCGCTAGAGTTCCAGTAGGGAAGCAGGTTTCATTAACCCACTGCTGCCCACCACATTCAAAACCTAGTATTTCATCACTCCAGCCCATGCGATATCCCTCAGATTTCTTCCAGTACTCAGCTTCTGCTTTATTAATCCTGATCACATGATCTTTATCGAGAGGATCAAGAGCAAGCAATTGATCTCTCAATTCAGGAAATGATAGTTCATCGATCGCTGAGTCTTTACTTTCTGCTTCATTTCTGAAAAGCATCTATAAAGTGGCATGAGCTAGAAACCAAATTAAAAAAATCACTATTGCATAGTAAAGCTAGAAAATTTAGTGCAGAACATATTCAAATTAGTTCATTCGAGTAGATCTACAAGTGATTCCAACATCTTTTTAAGTATTTTACTTGGCTACACACACCTCCAATTTGAGCATGTATGTCAATCATTTCAAGGTAACAACACAATGCTTAACTAGCGGGCACAAAAAAAATCCCATCTGACACTTGTCAAAATTATAAGTTACCCAAATCTTCCTACAACGGCACCCCCATGCCTTTCTGTACAAGCCTCAAGAGTGACAACGGTATCAAGGTGGAGAGGTCTCAAAATTATGACTTAGGCAACTCTTCCTACAAATATGACGGCACCCCCCATGCCTTTCTGTACGAGCCTCGAGAGTGACAAGGAACTCAAGGTGGAGAGGCCAAACTCAAATAAACGTGTAGGAGCAAAGCTAAAGACACAATGGTCACCAGAGTAAAATCGCTTTCTCCTACAGTTCAGTTTCTAACAAAGGAAATATTTAGCTGATTCATTTGAGTACAAAATAATATCAGCATAAGAGCAGAGTATCCAAATGAAGTTTGTTAGTAGTCAAGCGTGACAGAGAAAAAGTGCAAGTGTACTTGTAATGTGCTCTCCTGTTAACCTATAAAGGATTATCATGCAATTTGCATGGAGAAAACTACAGAATATTGCAAGTCCTAGTAGCAAACCATTAACCATGTGTTCGCACCTATATTTCTTCAGTGACTCCCGATAAAGGTCGCGAACATGCTGCAGGGCTTCATCCTTTCCGTATTTTGATGTCAACTTTGGCGTTTTCCATTTTGAAGGAGGATTACATTGGACAACAACAACTGTATCAGTATATGGAATCCACAGGTACTTGATATGTTTGTTTTCAGACAGCCATTTCCTGAAAAGGGTGGGGAAGCACGGAAGTTAGAAATTCTTCCAGTAAAGGATAGTAAAACTGTACAGACTAATCAACTGAGACAGTGTGTAATATTACTTGTGGTTTTTCTTGATCTCATCTGCATTAGAAACAAAGCTATGCTCAACAAGTTGGTGTCTTTCTACACACTGAAGAGTAACTTCTGCAACGACTCCTAGGCCACCAAGTCCACAGCGGGCAAGATAAAATAAGTCAGGATCTTTCTCACTCGATAACTCTAATGTCCCTTTGGCAGGAGTAACCAGTTTCATGCTAATAACCTGCTCGTCAATTGGAGGCAATAATGCACCAGTGCCATGGGCACCAACCTGTGTGCAATCAAGAATACATTTGAAATTAGTTATACCTAAATGTATTTGGTCTTAAATGATGTTAATGGAGGTCAAGATTCCCACAAGTTGTAGAGCAAGCTAAGAAACAATTAGATCCCTCAAGGAGTAGGGCGGGAAGAGTAGGGCATACATATTCTATATTCAAGCGTCATTACATAGTTGCTATGCCCACAGGGCAGTGACTGGACACTTGAGATCCCAGAGGCCAATATGTTGGATTATGGATGTTGGTTTATGGATCTGTTCCTTTGATGCCATAAGAACTGTCCATACTATTCATCCCTTGAGCAATACTTGTCTCTCTCAAGAAAAAGGGCAATACTTATGTAAACAGTTTCAATTTTTAGTAGATACAATTGGAATTCTAAGATAAAATATGTCAAAAACATTTGTAGCTGGTAACAACTTAGTAACAACGAGCGATTAAATATAGAATAAAGACCAAGCTAAGAAAATTCCCCTTCTGAAGAAAAGAAAATGTATGGAAGTCCTGATTGGACGATAAGACTCGACCAAAGATAACCTTGAGTCTTTCTATCTACTCCCTCCGTTCACAATATAAGCCTTTTTAGCAAGCTGTTTTAGTTCGCTAAAAAGGCTTACATTATGGAACGGAGGTAGTACCATTTTCTGCTGATTGATCTGCCTGTGAATTACAAAGGCCCCTGCCCTCTAGGTTCTAACCCTTTTGTTATAAGGTGCAAGGACATGACCTGAATATACTCATACAATACCCTTATTTAGGTAGCGAAGTTATTTGATTAACTTTTTGAATTTAACCAATTAAACCCATTTTGAATTTAAGATTATCTCAATGAAATAAATTTTTGAAAAAATTGAGAATTCCAGTATTTTTTTTCTATGTGAAAGTTTTGCTGATCTATGGAAAAATCGGTTGTTTGCTAGATCAAGCATGTTTCAATCCCTGCAACATAGCAGTAACTATTGCACTGTTGCCAATGTGAAGCATTTCATCCAACATTTTCAACCAAATTTGTGCCAAGTGATTATGCCAATTTTCATTCTAATATCCAAAATTCATAGATGCAGCTCCTTGCCTGTACAAGAAATTGATTTCCCCCCAGTAGGTCATACCTGAATGATGCCACCGACCTGCTGCTCCCGAACGGACGCAAAGTTCTGCAGCGTGAGACCATGCTCTCGGAGCGCATCGACGAGCTGAGAAACACGTATCCCTGCCTGCACCGTGACAGTCTTCTTCTTGACGTCTACGTCGAGCACCTTGTCCATGAGCGCAAGGTTGACCATGCCGGCCCGGGAGAGGCCGAGGCCGTTGGGGGACAGCCCAGAGCCGACGGGCCTGAGCCTGCGTCGCTCCCTGTGGGCGGTGGCAAGGGCATCCTCGAGCGCGGGGATGGAGTCTGGCTGGAGGAGGACGCGGGTGTGGACCTCGTGTGTGCCGCTCCAGTTGGAGACGGTGTGGAGGTCGTCGGGGAGGGGCGCGTACTTGAAGGGGACGGCCTTCTTGTGGAGCGCGTCGGCCGGGAAGGGGAAGGAGTAGTAGGTGGCGGCGCCGCAGCCGAGGACGAGGAGCGCGTAGCCGGCGTACTTGCGGAGGTCGGCGTCGGAGGACGGGAGCGGGGAGGAGGAGGAGAGGGCGCGGATGAGTTGGAGGTGGTGGTGGTGGGGTTGGGAGGGGGGCGAGGCGCGGCGGAGGAGGCGGGAGAGGAGGAGGTGCCGCATCGTCGGTAGTGGGGAGTGGAAGTTGGTGCGTGGCCCGGCGGTTTTGCGTGGCCGGAAGATTGGCGACGGGGGCGGCCACCGCACCAGATCGCGATGGGTTTTAATGAGTGCAGTTTCGTCAGGGAACGGGGTTTTCTCAATGGGCGCTACCAGCGTGAAACCGGATTAGTCGGGCGGACCGGTAGGATCCTCCAGCTCAAGAGCAACCGTATACGCGCACTTCATCTTTTCCAAATTATTTGTCACAGGTTTATTTAGACTCTCCCAAATTATTCTTCACATGTTTTTTAATAAGTACTCCATCCGTCTAGAAATATAACATATTTTAGTTTTATGAAACAAATATATCTAGATGAGTTTTGTGTATAGATTCGAAGTAAATCTATACATAAAAGACATCTACATATATTCGTGTAACACCCGGTCACTCTGCCGACGGCTGTCACCTCTGGCAGCTCAATAGGACCTCTAGACTAACCTTACAGACCAACACTACTTTTCTGTGCATTTGTCTTCACTCGTGCGCACCCGGTACCCACTTCACGATCGGTCACACATTCTAGAATTGCTCTAGCCCAAACACGCTTAACCTTAGAGTTTTTTTTTAAATGAGCTTCCAGAAAAGAAGTTGCAACTTGTTGATATGGGTTTCATATCAATCTATTGAGCCATGCACCAGGGTCTACACCCACCCTTAAAAGATCGACGTCCTCGTCGATCAACCACAAGCCAGGAACGTCCCCTCTTGGCATACGTCTGTGCGCCCAGTGCCGGCACATGTGCCATGTGTCCACTCCGGGCCACACACGCCATGCACCACATGTCTGCCACTAACCAGCACACGTCCGTGTAACCGCGAGGGTCGGCTCTGATACCACTTTGTAACACCCTCTGTCACTTCGGACCGACGGCTGTCACTTCTGGCAGCTCAATAGAATCTCTAGACTAACCCCACAGACAACACTAGTCCTTTCTGCGCACTTTGTCCTCACTCGTGCGCACCCGGTACCCACTTTCCGGTCGGTCACTCATCCTAGAATTGCTCTAGGCCAAGCACGCTTAACTTTAGAGTTCTTTTCAAACGAGCTTCCGGAAAAGAAGTTGCAACTTGTTGGTATGAGTTTTCTATCAATCCTATTGAGCCATGCACCAGGGTCTCACAATTCGTTTCACAGAGTTAAAATGTCTTACATTTCTAAAATAGAGGGAGTATGTGTGACACACTAACTCTCGATCCACAGTTTGTTGAAGTTTCCACAAGTTTTTCATGCCGTCGTGCCTGGAGAGGACATAATTCAACGAACTATGCTCGAAGAAGAAAGAGGAAGGGAAACTCTAAGAGAGATCAACGTCTTGTCTTACAAGTTGATGTCTATCTCCTGGTTGCAGCCAAGGATTTGTTACTGTCACTCTTTGTCTTTTGAGCCTTGGTTGGTCTTGGGTCTGCTTCTTCGCCGCCACATGGACCTCACGTATTTATTGCCGCTCATCTCTCTATCTTCACACATCGAGCATCTGGCAACAATCGTGTTGTGACAATGCCCCCTACCCTAGAGATCTAGCTTGCCCCCAACCTAGTGATTGTGGGAACTTATCAACGACCGCTCCCAAGTGCTCCAAAGTCTGGCATGTCTTTGGTCAGCTTTCCCTTTGTAGCAGAAGCTGAGGTAAACGACTGTTCCCTCGACGAATGATGTGTTCGTCGCAAATGACAATTGTTGTGGATGATGCAGGTCCTGCAACAAGGCAATTGGCGGTTCAGCACTAACCTGATCTTCTAGGTGATAAGCTTTCTTCCATTCTGGCACATGCACAACTGGATGAATGCGAGATGACTCTGGTAGCTGGAGTTTGTATGAAACGTTGCTCATCTTCTTCAAAATTAGGAAAGACCCAAAAAATTTGAATCTCTGTTTCTGTGAAGATCGTTGAGCCAGAGATGTTTGCACATAGGGTTGAAGACGCATGTACACCCTGTCTCCAATATTAGACATGCGTTATGTTCTCTGGTTGTCTAACCTGATGTTTCATTCTGCATTATGCCTTCTCTAGATACTGTCGAATTACCGGCATCATCGCCGCTCTGTCTTTGAGCCAAGAATCAAGATCATTCTATCCAGTGGGAGCTCCTTGCTAAAACCCAAAAGGACTAGGCTGCCTTCCACACAATGCTTCAAAGGGTGATCGTCCCAGGGCTGAGTGGTATGATGTATTGTGTACTCTGCCAACGATAATCATTTTTCCCAATGATTTGGATGTGCATGAACGAGGCAAGGAAAATATGATTCCATGCATTGGTTGAGCCGTTCCGTCTAGCCGTCGGTTTGGGGGTGGTAGGAAGAACTCATGTTGAGTGTTGTGTCAGCTAGGCGAAAGAGGTTTTGCCAGAAGTGACTGGGGAAAATCTTGTCTTGATCGGTGATCAGAACTTCGAGCATGTTCTTGTCTTGATCGGTGATCAGAACTTCGGGCATGTTATGCAAATGGTACACATTGTGCAGCTATGGCTGTTGTGAATGGGTGCTTAAAGGTAATGAAGTGGCCAAACTTGGAAAACTTATCAACCACTACTAGAATTGTGTAAAACTTACCGGAAGTGGGTTCCCTCGATGAAATTTAATCCCACATAATGCCATGCTTAACGGGAAGGGGTTGTAACTTGCCTGGATATTTTGTGTGTTCACTTTTAGCCTGTTGGCAGACTATGCATTGTTGCACAAACTTAATCACCTCATTCTTCATGCTTAACCAGGAAAAAATTGTTTCATTTTGTGATATGTCGGAAGGAAACCAGAGTGGCCACTAATGGAACCAATCTACGTGGACACCAAATCATTCGGACTCCAAGCGTAAAGTGATATAGCAAGGGTGTTTTTCCCCATAAAGGTGACCCGGGGGTTTATATCGAACTCTCGAGGAAACGATAATTGTACACTTTTCTCTCCCATTCTAGCAACCTGCAAAACAAAGATGGTTGTCTTGTGTCCCCAACTACAAGAAGTGGTTGTCAAGCACAAGGTTTCATAGTAGAATTGAAAACAATTGAGTAAATAAAATAACTAAAAATAAATATGCAGCAAGTAAAGTAACTAAATGCAATATGAAGGATAAACTAAATGTGATGCAAACATAAAGTGGTATAGTGATGGTAGTGGTGTAAACTATATAAGAGAACTAAATGCAAGTATGATAATTTTTTATATTTTCGTAACTAGATTTCTCTCTGCGTCCCCGGGGCGCGGCCAGTATCCCGAATGTTTTATGATGTGATCGTGCTACATCTACGTGCAAGAGAGAATATTTATTCTCGGTAGGATAAATGGTAGCTCGTTTGGGAAACAACGTCGTGTGTTTGTATGGTGACGCTAAGTGATAGCTCGTTTGAGAGAACAACCTCGCATTCTTATGGTGTGGGCCTCAGCGCGGCTTAAAACAAAGCTCGCACCACTAAATCCTATGAGAGCACTCTGAAGCACGTAGTCTAGGATTCAGTCGGTACATGTTTTGATAGCTAACCGGCTATAGCGTGATGACTCTTAGGTATGAGTAAAAGGTTAAAAAAAAATAAGTGAGGTTGGCATACTTCGAGTCTATGATTGTCGTGTGGGTAAAACGTCATTTGTAGGCCAAGACTGAAGTAGGTAGGCAAAATGTTGGTGATTCAAGAAAAAAATATTTGGATGCGCAACAGTTAGACATATATTGTATATATACAGACATCAACGATGCACATATGTGATTCTTTTACGGAAACTCTTACGGCATGATGTGGGCTATCACAATCGAAGGCTCCACGCCGGCTATTTAAAATTCTACTACAGTAACACTGTTTCACGTTTCTTTGACATGTCAGCCTGCAATCATAGTCCGTACCATGATTCCATACATGCAATTCGTATTTGGGCGCACGATAGATACCACAAAAAGTCTCGTGCTAGTCAATTTTCTATCTTGTCTAGAAAAATATACGGAAGAACAGTCACATGCTTATAAGAGAAAGCGAAAGAATAACAAAAGTTAAGCATCGAGAAAGGTATCCGCTCTTAAAGCATCACAGATATTTTATGTCACAAAGAATAATAAACTCTTATACATGTTAAGGATACATTGACAGAAAATAAACATAGCAAAAGACGCTTATTTCTTTTAAAGTCTTACCAAAACTAACAAACTAAAAATTAACATTGACTTAGCTATGTATGACACGCTAACGTCTAGACTCTAGATTACTCCATAGCTTATGAAGAATAACGGCTTCCGTGGTGTATACGACTTCGTGATCACCGCCGCTTCCATTGCCTTCCGTTTTCATTTTACCAACATAGACACTTTGATCGGTCACATAGACGATCTGCTTGCCTGTATCTGCGGCATTGTGGTCAGTCACTTAGATGATCTTCTTGCTTGTGTATTTGGCGTTTTGGTAAGAATATGAAGCCGCTCTTGCATGCGCTTGTGCGTGGGAAGCAGCGAGGAGACCTCTTCGTGCTCAAGCGGCACATTCTTTGTTGGAGATATGGATAAGTTCCACACGTCTGAAAACCAAAAAGATGTAAATGTGTAGAGGAAGTGTAACATCCCAGCATTTAGGAACCAACGAAGGGTAGATTTAGAATTTGTGCATATGCATGCATTCATCTGTAAAATATGGGTAAATTTTTCGTCAAATAAAAACCTAAAGTGATCAGAGTTTCTTTCACTCTCTAGGTGTAGGAATAGCTCTGGAGAGTGATCGTCATAAATTTTGACATGATCTTTATGAATTAGTGTGTTTTGGGGGAAAAGAATTTGAATTCAAATTTAAACTTTGAGTTTATATTTTAAAGTTAGGAATTGATATTTTAAAATGAATTCTAAAATGATTTAACAATATTATTTAATTTAAACAAGAAATAATAAATAGTAATGGGAATTCAAACAAGAAATGAATCTTTTATTCCTTATCTTTATTCCATGGATAAGTTACAAAGAATAACTCATTGAGTCAATAAAGATTCATTACAGTAAGGAAATTACAAAAAAGAGAAATATATCTATAATAAATTATTACACATTTCTTACAAAAGAATGAAATAAAAATTACAAAGGAATTTATTTATTCGAAGTAATCCTATCTAAATCTTGAATCTTCAGATCTTGTACCTACAACATCAAGAACAGACGAAAAGGAAAATAAAAGTTAAATTATTAATTTTACTCTCAATAGAGAGCAGTGAGTTGTACTGCTCAAGATTACATCATTGAGTAAATCTTTTAGGGGCAAGTTTCACCAATATGAAAAAATGTGATCTTTCATAATAAATAAACCATAAGTCAAATGATCACAAAAAGTAAAAGGGCAAGTTTCACCAGGCAGGTTAACAGTAAAAAAGATCAAAGGGGTGAGACATCTTACTGATCTCATCCATAACCATGCAACAGACACACAGGCAGCACAATCACTAACTGCATGGGGTGTGTTGTCGACACAGCCACAACAGCTCACCCAAGTAAAAGGATCAAGCATAGACGTGGCAGCCACTAGTTCATCTTTGCATTTCCAACACCACACCAAGAACACTCAGCCTCACAAAGCTAAGCAAATCACCAGCCAAAACTACACACCAGATCAACCTAGCATCACCAGATGGTGACATAAGGAGGGGGTGGATCAGGTGGATAGCAAGGTCAAGCTGCAGGAGCTAGGAGGTGAAGGACTGATCAAGGCCAAGCACAAGAACTAGGATAAACAAGAACAACATCAAGAGGTGAAGGACCAGATCAGGCCAGCAACACCACTAGCAAAATCAAGCCACCACAATCATCAACTATTATGGTGAGTATCATAAAACATCCACATGATCTGTTCATCTTATTCAAACAGAAAAGTATGTGTTGTTTTATAAGTTAACCTCTCAGTGATCACCCAAGTGGGGTGAACCTATCCTAGAGTATTTAAAATATAAAAGACCAGAAGTAAACTCTACTAAATGCACCAAAATCTCAGACCAGCATCATAGATCTGGTGATACCAAAACAACTTATATATTCCATCATTTGTTCATATAAAATATAGGCACATCTCCTAAAAGAGTAGCACCTCATATTTCATAAGCTACAAACAAACCAATCATCTTAACCAATTAGGATCCAAGATCCAGTGAGCAACCATGATACTTTAGCATATTTGAAAGGGACAGCAAGATAGGAATCTAGTTCCTAGAGCCTTAGACCAACATCATAGGCATAAATATCAAGAGAAGCTTTCAACTTATTTTTAGGCATCTATCCAATCTCAAGTACTGGCCATAGTAAAGCCAGTAGTAGAATCAACTTCTGTGCCATTCTAAGATGGTGCCACAAGAACAAATCCTACAACCAAGTCAAACAATTATTTTAGCTTTCATGAATAAACCAGTAAGCCAATAATTATCATTTCCCTGAGATTACACTCAGAGATCATCTAACATATCCATCTATCTTTAAAGTACCATTAGACTCCAATGATTAAGTTCAGACTAGTGATAACTATACAATCCAACACCCATTGATGCAGTGAATCACCACTGACAGTGTTACTGTCAGTATCAAAGTACTGATAGTAGATGAACACACTAAGCAAATTTCACCAAACAGATTTCACAATTGTGCCATTAGGATAACCAAGCTTAATGTCGGGGGGATGACCCCCGGGTGGGGAAAGCCAGGCCAAAGTAGGTCAGCTCCAGAAGGCGCAGGCCGCTTGGCCATCAAGCAGGACAACTCCAGCCGCTTGGCTAATGCCTCTGGACTGGGCTTAAAGCTTCCCCGACTGGCCCGCTTAGCCCGACAGCCAGAAGAACTGGCCGGGTGGTCGCTTCCACCTGGCTTGCCTCGAATTCGATGAAGAGTGCAGAGGGGGAGACGCTCCTTACGGGGTACACCTCTGGCTCCCTTCGTCGTCAGAAAGGCTGGCGTGCCATCAGGACCAGCGCTACCCGACAAGGATAAAGCAAAGTGGTCGGCTGACCGTCAAAGCAGTCCGAGTGACCGTTAAAGCAAGGATGACGCCCCAAAGGGAGCCCGGGTGACCGCTAAAGAAGAATATGATGCTAAAAGAAGGTCGGACTGGGTCCTGGCCCACCGGCTGGGCCCTGCAGCCGGCCATGCCCTGTAAACCCATATCCAAACAGTTAACCTAGAGCCCAAAGTGTAACCTGTCCCCCTGACCAGTATAAAAGGGCGGGCAGAGCTAGGGTTCTAGGTAAGTAAGATTGATAGCAAGAAGAGCTATCCTCTAGTTTCATCTTCCTCTAGCTCTCGATAGTAGCTAAGGAAACAAATCAAGGAGCATCTGTACTGGGCACCCGCCCCGATATAGTTCATCTTGCAGGAGTAGGGGTGTTACCTCGCCGAGAGGGCCCCGAACCTGGGTACATCGCTGTGTTTGCAGTTTACCGTGCCCAACCCGTCGCGTGAGCCACCGATTGCATCTGAGTGTCCCTTTTTAGCCATCCCCGATGGCACTGCCGTGTTCCACACCACGACAGTTGGCGCCCACCATGGGACACAATGCTTCGAATGGGATCATCTTCCGCACGGGACTTCCGCTCGTCGCCGATGAAAGCGTGGCTTCTGGCCTCGTCCTCACATTCGGCGCTTTCGACTGCGTCGTCGACAACGCCGCGTGCTTCACTGGGAACTCCTTCCCCGCCAACGGCTCCATCATGCACTTCGGGGACATTCGCGTCTACGTCGCCACCGTCGTCGAGGTCTTTCCCAGCGCGGTCACCTCCATCATCGGCGTGCCTCTCCTCCGCCACGCCCACGGCCCGACCACGGTGAACCATTGCGTCGAGGTCATGGTGGTAAACGCCCGTGAAAACCACCGCCCGCCTCAGGAGCGTCGAGCGGGAGGAGAAAACTCCGTGCTCGAGCAAGAGCAGGATCCGCTCACTGCCTCCATCCAGCACCTGCGCACTCCAGTCGTCATCGAGGCAGACCCGGCAGCCGCCGCGGCCGCGCTCGAAGCTACGCGCCAAAAGCTCCTGGAGGAAGCCTCCAAGGTCGCCGCTAACCAGCGCCGACTGAATGCCATTGTGCAATAATACAATGCGGCCCAAGGCTTCTCCAGGCAAGTCCAGCATCGGGAGCGTGACCTCACGTCGGAGCTGGACTGCACCGCCGACTCACGCGCAGGCATGGCACAACCCGTTTACAGCACTCCTGCTAAGAACATGAGAGCGGTCGAAGCGGTAGCCGCGGAGCTGAAACACCTCGAGGGACAAGGTCTTCATCGCCAACAGGAGCGCATCCAGCTCCTCGTCGCCACTACTAACAAGAAGCAGGCCGAAGGTACCCCCAACGAGGCGGGTAACACCCAGGACATAGTCCTCCGCAAAGGCGCAGACCAGACGGCGCATAGAGGAAGCAAGCACCAGCAGGCGTCTTCCCTAGGAGGAGCCGGGCAGAACAGCCGCCTGCATGGCGAATCTGGCAATCGTGGCCGCCACAACCGTGACGCTAATGCTTCTAGCATATTCCGCGCTCCGGCTGCAGGAGCTTCCCAAGGAAAGAAAGGACGCGCCTGGGAGGAAGGAGCCGATGCGAACAAGGACCCGCCTGCGTCGTGTCTGAAGGGCCGACTCGGCCCCCGAGAACCAGCTGACGCGCGCGAGCGCATCGACCTATTGGTGCAGTCACGCACATTGGAGGAGGAAAGCCCGGCTGGACCAAAATGTTTCAGCCCGTGCATCCGGAACGAGCCATCTCCAAAGGGTTTTTCTCTTCTAAGGGACACGCCAAAATACAACGGCACGGTCAAGCCCGAGGATTGGCTGGTGGACTACACCACCGCGGTGGGAATCGCCAACGGAAACCTCCGCCTGACCGTCCGCTACGTCCCCCTCATGCTTGTCGATTCAGCAAGAACATGGCTCAACAACCTCCCCGACAATAGCATCAACGCCTGTCTGGACTTCGAGGATGCGTTCATTTGCAACTTCACCGGAACATGCAAGCGGCCGGGTCGACCTCGCGAGCTTTCCCTCTGCGTTCAAGGCAAAGTCGAGTCCTACCGCGCATACCTCACCTGATGGACCAGCATGCACAACTCGTGCGAAGGGGTGCGTGAGCACCAGGCAATCGACTTCTTCACCAACGATTGCCGAGACGGCACCATGTTGAAGCATAAGCTCAGTCGGGCAGACCCGCAAACCATGGCCCAGGTCATGGCCATCATGGACAAGTACGCCACCGCTGACACGACTATGAAGAAGCCCATCGTGGTGGACGACCAAGGCCAAATCATAACAGACGAGCAGGCGGAGCGCCGCCAGCCGGGTGACCATCACCCCAGGCGGCATGACCATGACAATCGCCATGGCAAGAGGAAATACGACCAACCTGACAGTCGGTACGACGCCAAGCAAGTAGCTGTGATGCATGAGGACCCGTCTGTAGGCGGCAGCCGGAGGCAGAGGCCAGATGATAGGCCGCCACGGCCCAAGTACACCCTGGATTCCATGCGCAATGGGCCGTGCAAGTTCCACAATGGCGGCAGCAAGCCCGCGAACCACACAACGTGACAGTGCAGCTGGACAAAGAAGATGGCCGAAGCCGGCGGCCTCCCACCACCACTTCCACCGCCAGCTAGAGGCTCGCCGGAAAACAGGGAGCGGTGCAACCGCCACGAGGATGTGTAACATCCCAAAAATACTAAACTTGGATCATCAAACTCTAATCATCAAAATTAGGGTTAACAAAAACTTTCCCAACTAAAAATATGAAAGCATTCATATGTGTGTGTATTTAAAATTTGGATTCTTTTGAATTGCCATGGTTCTGTGTTTCTTTGCTTGTAAAATGATTCTTAGGTGAAATAAACATCATCTAAACAATCCCCAAACTTTTCCCAAAGACAAACAACTCAAAATAAACAAATGAAGTGAATGGTCATTTTTGCCAAATTAACTCCCATGCCTACTTTGGCTATCCCTAGTTTTCAAAACTCAATAGAAACATTTGTGGATCTTTGCACCCCTTGTTAGTACTCATAATAAGGTACCAAGGCCCACTTTGTGATCATCCAAAAACATTCAAATGCTAAGTTTCAATGACAGTTTAAAATTGAATCTATCTCATATGGGAAGATCCCACTATTTCAAAAACCACTCAAACAAGCTTAATTTTTAAAACCCAAGCACCCACAGAATCCCCAGCACATTCCTAGCACACCCACCAAAAATCTTTTCAAAATTCAAAAGTAAGTTTCTTGCAGCCATTTCATCAAACACCTTGTAGACTCAAATCAAACAAATCACAAACACTATTATGTGCAGTAAATTGGGCCTAACTTGCTCCCTCTCTGGTTGCAACTAGTCTTTAGTAGATCATCTAGCTCTTTTAACTATCCTTAGCACCACTGTGAGCTAGCCTTGCCATCAATGGTGAGCAGGCCGAGCCTCACCATGCCACCCCATTTTCGCCGGCCAGATAGCAGCCACCCTAGCCTTGCCAACCTTGTCTGGGAGGTAGCCAACACCTCACCGCCCCTCTCGACCAGCCCTAGCTCAAGGACAGAGACAAGAACCACCAGGAACGTCGTGCCCGCGCCGCTGTCGACCTTGGCGATGTGCACCACCGTGCACGCGCCGTTCCCACTCAACCCGACCACCTCGAGCCCTTGCCGCCCGCCAGCATGAACCCCACCGTCCCAGGAGACCAGTAGACATGATCGTTTCCTCGCCCGTACCCCGTAGCCACCGCTCGTCGTCAAAGACTCCGCCTCTGCCGCACAGAGCACCGCACGTTCTCGACCGATTGCCACTGCCCCTAAGCGCCCATTCAAGCTCTAGAGCATCGCCAGGGGACCGCGCGTCGATCGCCAACCTCAGGCATGCTGCTAGCCGTCCGTATCCATGTCACCACCGTCGCCTGCCCATCCCTCTCGGTCTCGCCGTCGAGCCTATAAAAGGAGGCGACCCCCAGCCGTTTGAAGCACACCATTCCACTCCCCTCACCTCACTGATCGTTCCACCCTCTTGCCGGAGCACGAGGAGCAACAGCTCGCCGGTATTGCGCCGGAGCAGGCCGCCTCTGGAGAATAAGGGAGTCATTGATTTCGACCACCCCCGGAGCTGCCTCGACCATCCCTGAGCTCGCCGTCGACCACTCATTCGTTTGCCCGCCTCGTCGTTGTCGCGGGAGCCCTAGTGTGCCCCCTATGCACCCCCACTAAGCCGCTAGGGTTCGAGCTCGCCGGTGACATGTTCATCGTCGACGACGATCCCCAGCCGTCGATCTTCCTTCTAATCCAACGACCCACACATCCCTGTACCGCTTCGCGTGTTATGAGCCACTGACTGGTGGAACCCCCCTGTCAGCTGCGCCCCGTGCTATGGAGTGACACTGGGCCAGCCCATTAACCTTTCCCGCGCAGCCCAACCGTTTGAATTTAGATTTTTCTATTTTAATTCAAACTCAATTCTGTTCCTAGATTCAAAAATAAACCCAGCTCGACTCAGTGCACCAAAATTCATGAAATTAATTTTGTTAGAAAGGTACTGAAATGTTTAATCCAAGCCCGTTGGATTCAAATCATTTGGATCTGTAGATCAACCTTGGTAAAAATAACAAGGCAGAAGCTTTTTTGCGTTCAAACATTTTTAAAAATTCAATCATAATAGCTTGTGAGTTGATTCCAACTCTCAAAAATCACATTTGATCACACCTTTCAGAATATATAAAAACATACGGGTTTAGTTACAGAAATAATGTTCAAGTAACAAAATAATGCCCCATAGGCATTTCTAGTCACTTTATTTAATTAAAATAAAAAGGTTAAACATTATTAAATTGTGACACAACTTTAAATCACATTCCCATGTACTGAAATATGTGGTGATGACATGTGTCAACATGATCCCATGTTTGAGTTGGAGAATATTAAATCTTAAGTAGTTTTTCAATGAGTAGAAATTACTTTTCTCAAATTAAAATAAATAAGACAAATGCTTTAATCTTGTAATATAGGTGATGATGCTTGATCATCTATAGTGCATCTTGGTGTGATGATTGAAAATAGTTAAGTATTGTTTGGTGATTGTGTACCTCGTATTTATTTTTAGACGCTAGTACCGACCAAGGATACGAGGAGGAAGAAGGATACTACGAGGAGGAAGCAGAGGAGAACTTCAACCACTGCTCTGCACAAGGCAAGCCTTACTAACCAAGTTGACCTATGTAAGATAACACTTGCAATTATGAAAGTTAGATAACCTATGCAATGCATTAAGCATGCTTGGTTAGACATAGTTGATGATACCCAATCCTAGTTTTACTTACAAGCTTTATACTTTACCTCTTTATCAAAACTTTCTCTTAGAGTTTACTTAAGTGACTTGTAGATTCTAGGAAGAAAATTGAAGGTTGCATAAAGATCATTAAAATTTGGCCTAAGCTAGATAATCTTGATGTCATCCTAAGGCATGAGATTGAACTTCATTAACCTCCACTTGTTTACCCCCCCCCCTCATTAGTACTTACCCCACATGTAGATTCTAGTGCTAAGCATAAAACTTGGCCAACTTTAGATGGGAATACTTGGTGAAAATGGTTATGAAAACCTTGGAATGATGAGTCATTATACTGAAATGTTTTGACATGTGTTTCCGAACACCAGATGATTTTGATGATTAAAATGTTGAGGCATGAGCCTTAGCCCTTTCTAAAACTGATGGTTGTCTGAATGCGATAGCATTCTAATTTTACCGTACAACCATAATACCGGAAAATTGGGTAGGGCTTGACTGGAAACTTATATACCTTAGTATGGGTTCCCTCACGGCCAAGGTCTGAGCTGAGGCTACCTTGTGAAGATAGTCCACCTGTGCAGTACCCAAGATGACAATTGGTCATGGTTGGGAGGCCAAAATCACAGGAGAGGTGCCTTTACTAGGGCATGTAATTGAAAGGTTAGGATTGATTATCCGCATACAGAGTATGGTAAATTCAGGATTAGTTCCTGACGGATGTATCGAATGTTGTGGTGAAAGTGTACAATATCTGCAGAGTGTCAAACTATTCGAATAGCCACGTCCGCGGTTATGGACAGTTGGAGTGGCCATACTGTTCCCCCGTCAGATGTTTTCAAAATGACTTGTGAAATGAATTGATACTTTGACTTGACCACAACAGAGTTGTGATATGAAATTCAAGTTCCCACTTAGGTATTATAAAATTTCAACTAGCTTTCTTTGCTTTTGAACTTAGTAGAGGTAAATCTGGCTTTTTGCAAAACAACCCTAGAG
Organism: Avena longiglumis; assembly: GCA_030063025.1. Classification (NCBI taxonomy): domain Eukaryota; kingdom Viridiplantae; phylum Streptophyta; class Magnoliopsida; order Poales; family Poaceae; genus Avena; species Avena longiglumis. The sequence continues at coordinate 170,962,622 of CP125975.1, forward strand.
CTTAGTGTCCTACTACAAAAGCCCCCATTAACTTGTTAGTATTAGTTTGCGAGTACTTAAAGAGTACTCATGGATTTGTCCCTAGCTATTCCCGTGGCCAGACTATGAAGAGGAGTACCAGGATGACGTACCGCAGGAAGGTTACGACAACTAGGATCATCTCCCATTGTCAGCATTGCATGTGACCTCGAAGACGGAGCTTCGCCTACGCTATCTTTATTATTACGTTATTCTGCTGCTTGAGTTGTATTAAGGACTGGATCATGAGATCCTTATTTGTGTAAGACCTTATGTATGGTTTGTATTGGATGATGTACTATGATATCCAAATCTGTTATGTCTCGCAAAAATGGTAATCCTGGGATTGCGATGTATGGCATAACAGGCATCTAGGATTAAAAATCCGGGTGTTGACAAGTTGGTATCAGAGCCATCCTGACCATAGGAGACCCTAGTTAGACTGGACGTTTGAATCAAAAACTTAGTTTCAAAACCCAGGAAAGTGAGTATTTACAAAAAACTTATTCCCATTCTTATCACTTTGATTCTTTCATAAAAAAATCATGTTCCTCAAAAACTCTTGCAAAATACATAAAATTTGACACACTTGATCACTCTACTAACTTACTCATCCTATATTCTTATAGATGGACGTGAAGTACAACAAGTTTTATCAGTTGGGGAATGGATGAGACCTCATCTTTGAGCGGGATTTGGACCAGCTTTCAGAACTTCAGGAGCGTCCGCACCCCGAGTTCTTCGGATCTCAGCTCAATGATCAGGAAGGAGAAGATCGGCAGTGGCTAGTTGTTGCAAGTCTCCGAGGAAAGATTGAACCTCCCACTGCTGAGGGAATTCAGTTCACCTTAAGAGAGAACAACTGGCTCGATGGACTTGCCAGGGCCATGCAGGAAGCTCTTGCCTGTCTATGTGGGCAGATAATCAATCAGATCAAGGGTACCCGCTTTGAGTTTTGTCCAAGGCGTGATGCTATGGGACAGCCACTGGAATCCCCATACCACCACGGGATGAAGACTCAGTTAGACCATCTTAGATTCATGATGTACGATCATCAGCAAGAACTGGACAATGCCCGTGACTACTCCAACCACAAGTCCGCCATCATCAAGACGAAGGATCAGACCATCGCCATGCTAGCGAAGGACCGCAAGTCTCGCCGCCGTCAGCTCGACAAGAAGGAGTGCATCATTGCCCGTCTTCGTCATCGTATCTCGGATTTGGAGGAGACCATCCATGAGAGAGACATGTAGTTGGAGGAAAGGGAGAATGCCGGAGAAGACCTTCGTGGAGACCCCTACTCCTATCTCAGCGATGATGATGACTTTCTGGAGGATCAGGCCATGGACTTCTTCATCGATGAGGAGGATTTCACCTTCATCGATGAAGATGAGGATGATGATTACACCAACTCCGAGGAGTAGTAGCACTTGAGCACTTGTAACACCCTCAGAATCGGACCTATGCAAGTTTTAGCGAAACCCGCCAACCCCCATAGAAACGATTCAAAGGTGCCCACCAGGCACTTTCGTGCGGGTGGAAAACGAAGTAACAACTGTACACAACAGTCCTCGATGGGACCCATGTAGATATATATATACAACGACTCAATGAGTCAAGAATAGATATAATATACAAAGATCCAAATCACCTTGAATGAGAGAGAGCGTCCGACTACGGACAAGATGCAAATGGGGCTAAGAGCCTCGAAGAATAACCAATGGCGCCCATAACCCCGGGCCAAGCCGGAAGGGTAACCCTGCTAACGACGTCAATCTCAAAACCTGCTTAAACAAAAGGGGTGACGACAAAGGGCAAAGGAAAAAGAGGAGCGTCGATCGAGGCCAAGACAGCGAGACTAGAATTCGCGGTCCTCGCCACAGGTATGGTGGATCAAGCAGCGGTAGCATGCACTAAACAACCTATAGAGACTCGATACAACTGGCGGTTATCAGAGAGGGATAAGAATGACCTATCCGGATCCAACCTGAAGCTAACACCAAACGAACCCATCCCGGTGTTTCCCCCTCGAGACCAAACGAGGAAGTCAACTGAGGAACTCACACAGTTGGCAATTTTATTGATTCAGTTCTCGTTGCAGCAATTACTAGTCAATTATAGATAATCATCCTGATAAAATAAGCAGTGGGCCATTTTATTTAACCATTCCGTTGTAGTTGCAACACTTACTAGTCAGATACAATTAGCATGAGATATCCCAAAACCCAGCAGTTGTTGGTACTTTTATTCAGCCATTCCATTATAGTTGCAATACTTACTAGTCAGGTACAATGTCATGTCGCGACACCCAAACAAGCAATTGTTGGCAGTTTTATTTAGCCATTCCATTATAGTGAAGCTGATTACTAGTCATTATAAAGTCAAATTTATAGCACTACTTTAGTTATAGTTGTCTATGATCGAGATACTGTGCTCCAAGTCGTCCATAACCGCGGACACGGCTTTCAGAAAGTTTTACCCGGCCGGGGTGCACCAATAGCAACACACACACGATCGACCTCGGAAAAACCAAATCAAAACCCAACGAGGCTTTCACGACAAAGCAATCACAGGATTCAGAAATATTTCAGGGGGCCACCCCTTGGAGTACACCCGCAACGAAGTAAGCTAGCTCCGAGACGGACCCGAGGTTTGGGTGGACGGCTGTGAACGACTGGGAACCCAAAACTGAGCTTGTCGACACCGCGGAATCGTGTCCCGATCCTAAACAGTACAGTGTGCTCCTCGCACAATCGTAAATAAAGCAGTAGCATGGCATAAGTACATGATCGTAAATAAAACCTCAAACTAGTTTGTGGCCCCAAGAAATAAGACTGAATCAAGCTCTGGCTAAGGGGGGCCCATAATTCCCCGTATGTGGATAGCGCGATAAATCAAGGAACATGTATCAAGTACTCGGGGTCCTACGGGACACAAGTGGGCGGTCGGAAACCAAATATTATCTATCACCCACCGATGCCTCTGCTTACTTACTTCAATTTTAGTTATTAAACAGGAATTAAAGTGAACAATAAATAAAGTCGAGATCATCTCCAACATCAAACATGTGGCAATACTCCAACAACTATGGTACATGGCGACACGCAACAGCACTTGAGCAAGCGACTACGACGCGCAAGTCCAACTATCTACCAAACAACAGGTAATAGGAGGTGGCCATGGCAATATAGGGCTGCAAGGGATATCACGGGTACGAAAACTAGAGCAACGCAACACAAATAGCAATAGATCAAAAGGAGGGAATAAATACTATAAAAGTAAGATAGGTAGAAAGGGGGAGGTGCTCGCCTGAAAAACATTGCCGAGGGTTCAACCGAAGATCGGGACGAAGCTCACATCAACTCAACGGCCTTATCCGCGAAGAAGCAAAACACTAGAAGAAACACCGGATGCAATATTTAATACAACGGCGGAAAATCGGGCATGATGCATGTATGATGTATGACATGGCAAAGGTGCGATGCAATTAGGCAATATTAAGCGGAACCGGGGTCCCGACATTATTCAGGTGGTTCAAGTTGTTTAGATACCCCGCATTTTAAATGTTGCATTAACATGGCAAGATAAGTTACCGGTTCGCTACACAAATTTAAATGAGGCCAATATGAGACTAGATTTGCCCGCATATGGGCCCCATATTTAATTATGAGGTGAATCGGCATAAGGCCCCCAAACCACAGAAATATGCATGCGAGATGAATGACTATTATGCAACAGGTTTTATATTTAGCATTTATAAAATAGGGGCTCGGGAAAAGGTTCACACATTGAGGGGTCTCGACGATCTTGGGTTCCGGGGGTTCGAGGTCGGTCTCAGGGTTCAGGGTTCGACGGGATCGGTCTCGGCAGAACATTCTCGAGCAACGGGTAGATCTTGTCGCATCCGGGGTCTCGGCGAGCTCGGCGTCCGGGAAGGAGAACTTGTCGTCCAGGGTCTCGGTGTCCGGGGTGAAGTACTCTGCGTCCTCGAGGAAGTACTTGGCGTTCCGGGCTCTCGACGAATCTTGGCGTCCGAGAAGAAGATCATGTCGCATCCATGCCTTTCTGCAGGTTCTCGGCTCCCATGTAGAAGATCTTGTCGTCGCGTCGAAGAACTCGGGTTCGGGGTCGAGTGTCGGTGGACTACTTGATGTTTTCCCTTAGAAGATCTTCGGGTTCCGTGAAGGAGGTCTTGGTGTGCCAGATTCAATTAGCGAAGGTGTACCACACCAACAGATACTATGGGTTGCCGAGCAGAGATCTCGTACAGGACAAGGCGTCAGATGCAACCATATGGGGGCTCAAGAGGCACTGAGGCAGAGTCTCCCATACAGCAGCACAAGGCATGGAGGAGGCCATGCGGCGGCATTTCACCAAGCGGAGAAGGGCGGCGGTCTGAGCACAGACCAGGGGCGCGGAGCGACTGGAGGCGATGGACAGAGGGGTAGCAGAGGACGAGCCTGGCGACCTTGCTGAGGAGTAACAGGCCGGCGAGGTGGAGGCTCTGGTGGCGGGGAGCACGTCGGGGAAGGGAGAGCTACGGAGGGTCGCCAGCGAGAGGATCTGCAGGGGATGGCGACGGCTCGAGACTCGCGGGGGAACAGGCGAAGTCGGCGACGGCGCAAAGGGCGTAGAGGGTGGTGATGGAGCTTAGGAGGGCCGCCATCGGAGGAGGCATCCCTGGTGGCGCCGGAGGTCGATGCAGTCGTCCGGAGGTCGACGGCGCGCTGAAGGGAGGACGCACATGGTGGAGAGGAGAGCTCGGGTCAGAGGGGAGACTTGCAGGCGAGGAGGAAGGCGCGTCCGACAGGGGCGAGCTGACGGGCGAGGCGGCGGATCTTGCCACGGCCCTGGCGGAGGGTGGCTGCTGGTGGGGCCGAGGCGAGCGGGCGGTGAGGGGCCGGCCGGAGAGGCAAGGCGGCCGGGTGGAGGAGGCCACGGAAGGAGAGGCTGGCGTGGTGGGTGAGCAGAGGCGAGGGAGCGTGGTCGGGGGAGGGAGAGGATGGAGAGGGGAGAGAGGAGCGGGAGGGACCGGTGGGACCGGGTGGGGTCAGACACGGGGACGGGGTGGGTTGACCAGGGGTAGTTGGGAGGGAGCGGTTCGGTGGTGGGGAGGTGGGGCCGCAGGAAGAGTGGGGCTGGCGTGTGAGGAGGCAGAGAGAGGGAGTGGGTGAGGTGGCTGTGTGGGATAGGGTAGAGGAAGGGGAGAGGTGACGTGGCGAGACGCGAGTGGCTGGGATGAGGTGGCTGGGGAAGGGTAGATTAGAACTAGGTAGAAAATGGTTTAGGTGGACCGTTTTAGTTTTGTACGGGGGGTGGTCGACTGGGTCGAATCGGCCCGTTCGACTGCCCCCTAAAATATTATAACTTTTAATTCATTTGCAATAAACTTTGGCAAATAGTTTTTAGACAAACAAAATATCCGGAAGCATCCGAGGGTTTAATTTGAAATAGAAGGAGGGCTAGTTTCGGAAAACAGTAGACTTTCGCAACATAGTTTCAAGTAAAATAATATGCATGATGATGACGATGCTCAAATGCAATGTGGCATGATGACATGAGCATGCGGTCATTATGATGCAATGCACAAAAACAACGCGATTTTCTAGTAGTGGTTTTGCGGGATGCCACAATTCGACACCACTAACAATGGATCTCGCCCTCGAGATCCGCCTCATGGTACCGGAAATAAGGACGGCGATCTGAATCTTCTCGCATCGTGTAGATCCTCGCGACACCACTAACAAGAGGTCGGTGTCCATGATCGTTGAGGGAACACTCCGGGAACAAAAGGTCGAAGGTAGAGGTATCAACAAATAAAGCCACCTCTAACTTCGATAGGAAGAGAGAACCGACGCATTCTCATCCACTTCAATGTACACAAGCGAATAGAGTGAGTAGTCGGCATGGGGGCCAATCCATCACGCACCCAAACTATTACTCCGCACAATCAGTAGAAAAGCATGGAACCATTCTCGGAATCAGACTGAAGATCTCGACAATCGAGGTTCAGGAACAAAGGAGTGATGCAGACTCTGCATCGGATCTGGCGTAGATGATATCGTCGCGTCAGAAAACACCGGAAGGCACGAGAAGGAACAAAGAGAAGTCCATCAGACGAAGGATTCCTCGGATAGCATGAAGACCAGATGTAGCAACACCGTTACCAAAGGAGGAAGCGAAACCCTGAAGGTACGACGGAACCCAACCACGAGAAATCCTGGACTCGGAGAGGGAGAAGAGAGCGGATTCAAAACACGCAGAGGTGAGAGGAGAATAGCAGAGGGGTAAGGAGTAAAATCAGACCTAATCAGAACTATCCAACCGATTTTGCAAAAATAGTTTTGACACTCTACTTCGGCCGTTAGCTAGGTTATCCTACAGGCTGGACTTGTGGGGTATCGCAACTGCTGAGCTCTGATACCACTCTGTAACACCCTCAGAATCGGACCTATGCAAGTTTTAGCGAAACCCGCCAACCCGCATAGAAACGATTCAAAGGTGCCCACCAGGCACTTTCGCAAGGGTGGAAAGCGAAATAATAAGACAACAGTCCTCGATGGGACCCACAGAACAGATATATATACAACAGCGACTCAATGAGTCAAGAATACAGATATAATATACAAAGATCCAAATCACCTTGAAATGAGAGAGCGTCCGACTACGGACAAGATGCAAATGGGGCTAAGAGCCCTGAAGAATAACCAATGGCGTCCATAACCCTGCCCAGGCCAAGCCGGAAGGGTAACCCTGCTAACGACGTCAATCTCAAAACCTGCTTAAACAAAAGGGGTGCCGACAAAGGGCAAAGGAAAAAGAGGAGCGTCAGTACTGAGGCCAGTACACGGCGAGACTAGAATTCGGCGGTCCTCGCCTACACAGGTATGGTGGACTGAAGCGGCAGCGGTAGCATGCACTAAACAACCTATAGAGACTCGATACAACTGGCGGTTATCAGAGAGGGATAAGAATGACCTATCCGGATCCAATCTGAAGCTAACACCAAACGAACCCATCCTGGTGTTTCCCCCTCGAGACCAAACGAGGAAGTCAACCGAGGAACTCACACAGTTGGCAATTTTATTGATTCAGTTCTCGTTGTAGCAATTACTAGTCAATTATAGATAATCATCCTGATAAAATAAGCAGTGGGCCGTTTTATTTAACCATTCCGTTGTAGTTGCAACACTTACTAGTCAGATACAATTAGCATGAGATATCCCAAAACCCAGCAGTTGTTGGTACTTTTATTCAGCCATTCCATTATAGTTGCAATACTTACTAGTCAGGTACAATGGTCGCGAGCGACACCCAAACAAGCAATTGTTGGCAGTTTTATTTAGCCATTCCATTATAGTGAAGCTGCGTACTAGTCATTATAAAGTCAAATTTATAGCACTACTTTAGTTATAGTTGTCTATGATCGAGATACTGTGCTCCAAGTCGTCCATAACCGCGGACACGGCTTTCAGAAAGTTTTACCCGGCCGGGGTGCACCAATAGCAACACACACACGATCGACCTCGGAAAAACCAAATCAAAACCCAACGAGGCTTTCACGACAAAGCAATCACAGGATTCCGAAATATTTCAGGGGGCCACCCCTTGGAGTACACCCGCAACGAAGTAAGCTAGCTCGAGACGGACCCGAGGTTTGGGTGGACGGCTGTGAACGACTGGGAACCCAAAACTGAGCTTGTCGACACCGCAGAATCATGTCCCGATCCTAAACAGTACAGTGTGCTCCTCGCACAATCGTAAATAAAGCAGTAGCATGGCATAAGTACAGGATCGTAAATAAAACCTCAAACTAGTTTGTGGCCCCAAGAAATAAGACTGAATCAAGCTCTGGCTAAGGGGGGCCCATAATTCCCCGTATGTGGATAGCGCGATAAATCAAGGAACATGTATCAAGTACTCGGGGTCCTACGGGACACAAGTGGGCGGTCGGAAACCAAATATTATCTATCACCCACCGATGCCTCTGCTTACTTACTTCAATTTTAGTTGTTAAACAGGAATTAAAGTGAACGATAAATAAAGTCGAGATCATCTCCAACATCAAACATGTGGCAATACTCCAACAACTGTGGTACATGGCGACACACAACAGCACTTGAGCAAGCGACTACGACGCGCAAGTCCAACTATCTACCAAATAACAGGTAATAGGAGGTGGCCATGGCAATATAGGGCTGCAAGGGATATCACGGGTACGAAAACTAGAGCAACGCAACACAGATAGCAATAGATCAAAAGGAGGGAATAAATACTATAAAAGTAAGATAGGTAGAAAGGGGGAGGTGCTCGCCTGAAAAACATTGCCGAGGGTTCAACCGAAGATCGGGATGAAGCTCACATCAACTCAACGGCCTTATCCGCGAAGAAGCAAAACACTAGAAGAAACACCGGATGCAATATTTAATACAACGGCGGAAAATCGGGCATGATGCATGTATGATGTATGACATGGCAAAGGTGCGATGCAATTAGGCAATATTAAGCGGAACCGGGGTCCCGACATTATTCAGGTGGTTCAAGTTGTTTAGATACCCCGCATTTTAAATGTTGCATTAACATGGCAAGATAAGTTACCGGTTCGCTACACAAATTTAAATGAGGCCAATATGAGACTAGATTTGCCCGCATATGGGCCCCATATTTAATTATGAGGTGAATCGGCATAAGGCCCCCAAACCACAGAAATATGCATGTGAGATGAATGACTATTATGCAACAGGTTTTATATTTAGCATTTATAAAATAGGGGCTCGGGAAAAGGTTCACACATTGAGGGGTCTCGACGATCTTGGGTTCCGGGGGTTCGAGGTCGGTCTCAGGGTTCAGGGTTCGACGAGATCGGTCTCGGCAGAACATTCTCGAGCAACGGGTAGATCTTGTCGCATCCGGGGTCTCGGCGAGCTCGGCGTCCGGGAAGGAGAACTTGTCGTCCAGGGTCTCGGTGTCCGGGGTGAAGTACTCTGCGTCCTCGAGGAAGTACTTGGCGTTCCGGGCTCTCGACGAATCTTGGCGTCCGAGAAGAAGATCATGTCGCATCCGCGGCCTTCGGGTACGGGTTCTCCGGGCTCCCATGTAGAAGATCTTGTCGTCGCGTCGAAGAACTCGGGTTCGGGGTCGAGTGTCGGTGGACTACTTGATGTTTTCCCTTAGAAGATCTTCGGGTTCCGTGAAGGAGGTCTTGGTGTGCCAGATTCAATTAGCGAAGGTGTACCACACCAACAGATACTATGGGTTGCCGAGCAGAAATCTCGTACAGGACAAGGCGTCAGATGCAACCATATGGGGGCTCAAGAGGCACTGAGGCAGAGTCTCCCATACAGCAGCACAAGGCATGGAGGAGGCCATGCGGCGACATTTCACCAAGCGAAGAAGGGCGGCGGTCTGAGCACAGACCAGGGGCGCGGAGCGACTGGAGGCGATGGACAGAGGGGTAGCAGAGGACGAGCCTGGCGACCTTGCTGAGGAGTAACAGGCCGGCGAGGTGGAGGCTCTGGTGGCGGGGAGCACGTCGGGGAAGGGAGAGCTGCGGAGGGTCGCCAGCGAGAGGATCTGCAGGGGATGGCGACGGCTCGAGACTCGCGGGGGAACAGGCGAAGTCGGCGACGGTGCAAAGGGCGTAGAGGGTGGCGATGGAGCTTAGGAGGGCCGCCTTCGGAGGAGGCATCCCTGGTGGCGCCGGAGGTCGACGCGGTCGTCCGGAGGTCGACGACGCGCTGTAGGGAGGACGCACATGGTGGAGAGGAGAGCTCGGGTCAGAGGGGAGACTTGCAGGCGAGGAGGAAGGCGCGTCCGCTAGGGGCGAGCTCGCTGACGGCGAAGGGCGGCCGGATGCGCGGCCACGGGCCCTGGCGGCGGAGGGTGGCTGCTGGTGGGGGCCGAGGCCGAGCGGGGCGGTGAGGGGGCCGGCCGGAGAGGCGACGGCGCGGCCGGGTGGAGGAGGCCACGGGAAGGAGAGGCCGCGGCCGGCGGTGGGTGAGCAGAGGCGAGGGAGCGTGGTCGGGGGAGGGAGAGGATGGAGAGGGGAGAGAGGAGCGGGAGGGACCGGTGGGACCGGGTGGGGTCAGACACGGGGACGGGGTGGGTTGACCAGGGGGAGTTGGGAGGGAGCGGTTCGGTGGTGGGGAGGTGGGGCCGCAGGAAGAGTGGGGCTGGCGTGTGAGGAGGGAGAGAGAGGGAGTGGGTGAGGTGGCTGTGTGGGATAGGGTAGAGGAAGGGGAGAGGTGACGTGGCGAGACGCGAGTGGCTGGGATGAGGTGGCTGGGGAAGGGTAGATTAGAACTAGGTAGAAAATGGTTTAGGTGGACCGTTTTAGTTTTGTACGGGGGGTGGTCGACTGGGTCGAATCGGCCCGTTCGACTGCCCCCTAAAATATTATAACTTTTAATTCATTTGCAATAAACTTTGGCAAATAGTTTTTAGACAAACAAAATATCCGGAAGCATCCGGGGGTTTAATTTGAAATAGAAGGAGGGCTAGTTTCGGAAAACAGTAGACTTTCGCAACATAGTTTCAAGTAAAATAATATGCATGATGATGACGATGCTCAAATGCAATGTGGCATGATGACATGAGCATGCGGTCATTATGATGCAATGCACAAAAACAACGCGATTTTCTAGTAGTGGTTTTGCGGGATGCCACAATTCGACACCACTAACAATGGATCTCGCCCTCGAGATCCGCCTCATGGTACCGGAAAGAAGGGCGGCGATCTGAATCTTCTCGCATCGTGTAGATCCTTGCGACACCACTAACAAGAGGTCGTTGTCCGTGATCGTCGAGGGAACACTCCGGGAACAAAAGGTCGAAGGTAGAGGTATCAACAAATAAAACCACCTCTAACTTCGATAGGAAGAGAGAACCGACGCATTCTCATCCACTTCAATGTACACAAGCGAATAGAGTGAGTAGTCGGCATGGGGGCCAATCCATCACGCACCCAAACTATTACTCCGCACAATCAGTAGAAAAGCGTGCAACCATTCTCGGAATCAGACTGAAGATCTCGACAATCGAGGTTCAGGAACAAAGGAGTGATGCAGACTCTGCATCGGATCTGGCGTAGATGATATCGTCGCGTCAGAAAACACCGGAAGGCACGAGAAGGAACAAAGAGAAGTCCATCAGACGAAGGATTCCTCGGATAGCATGAAGACCAGATGTAGCAACACCGTTACCAAAGGAGGAACGTCAAGCCAACTTAGCCACCCTTCAGTACATAGCTCAGATGGACAACAACAATCAAGGCCAATGAAATCAAGACAACCATGGATCTAAGCTCAAGAATTTCCAGAACACCAACCCACCTGTTTTCACTAAGTCGGAAGAGCCCCTAGATGCAGATGATTGGCTGCAAACCATGGAAAACAACCTGGAAGTAGTCGGAGTGGAAGCTAGCGAGAAAGTTCTATTCGCCACCCACTATCTAGCCGGAGATGCAAGAGCATGGTGGAATAGCGTTCGTGGAATGACCGGAGGAGAGATGATGACCTGGGAGGAATTCAAGGTCAAGTTCTGCAGAACCCATGTGCCACCGGGTTTGATCAAGAGGATGAGAGATGAATTCAGAGAGCTAAAGCAAGGAAGGATGACCGTAGTGGAATACCGTGACAAATTCTTGTCATTAGCTAGGTATGCCCCGGATGAGATCGACACTGAAGCCAAGAAGAAAGAAAGATTCTTGAATTGTCTGCACGATGAGATGCAGAAGGTGTTAGTCAATATCCCCTTTGCTGATATTGAAGCCCTCGTCGACTCTGCCATTCAGATGGAAGGAAATATCAACCAAGCCAATGAGAACCGAAAGCGTCGCATGATGCATTAGCCAGGAACCCATCATACCCCAAAGTATCGCCCCAACCCATCTCCAGGATTTGCCCCGAGAACCAACCGACCCCCGATGAACCGTCCGACCTATCCCAACCGTGTAAACCCAAGGACCGGAGGAAACCACAACAACCCCAGCAACTCTGGCAATTTAAACCGTGCCCCACCCAAGTTCAACAACAACAATGTCTGCCAACACCAGCCTGCCCGAGGATCGGAAGCAATCTTGTACTGTTGCGAGAAAGGACAAGTCGCAAGTGACTTGTTATGACTGTGGAAATAAGGGTCACTACTCCAATGAGTTTCCCAAGAAGAATGCCGCAGCCCCCAATGCAAATGCCCCATCTCAGCAGGAGCGTCGTGTCCAGCCCGGAAGAAGGTTTGCCCCAGGGAACTCGCTCAACCGCAACGGCCGTCTTTTTCTCATGCATGCTGAAGAAGCCCAGGAAGCGCCAGATGTCGTGCTAGGTATGTTTTCTGTTAATTCAGTACTTGCAAGAGTGTTGTTTGATTCTGGTGCATCACACTCATTTTTCACCGAAGAATTTGCATGCACTAGTAAGATTCAACCAACCAAACTGAAGCATGTTATGATTGTTCAAATCCCCGGTTCAACCACCAAAGCTAGGCAAATTTGCAAAGCCATCCCTATCTGAATCCATGGCATAGATTTTTATGCAAATCTGATAGTATTCAAAACTAAAGGTTTGGAAGTAGTACTAGGAATGGATTGGATGTCCAAACATAAAGGATTAATCGACTGTGCCAAGAAAGCCATCACCATGACCAGTACAGCCGGAATAACAGTCGAGCATGTATATGAAACCTTACCTCGTCAATTCAAGTGCAACAAGAGTATAGCCCAACCTACCATTGACCAATTCCGGATAGTCTATAAATACCCCGATGTATTTCTAGATGTTTTGCCCAGTATGCCCCCAAATCGGGATATCGAGCTTATCATTGAACTAATCCCCGGAACATGACCCATAGCCCAGAGACCATATAGTATGAACCCGTCTGAACTAGCGGAACTGAAGAAGCAACTGGATGCCATGCTGGAAATTGGATTGATTCAACCAAGTGCGTCACCATGGAGATCACCTGTCTTGTTTGTGGACAAAAAAGATGGAGGTAACCGTTTGTGTACAGATTATCGGAAGTTGAATGATGTCACTATCAAGAACAAATACCCGTTTCCCAAGATAGAAGATTTGTTTGATCAGTTGACCGATGCCCAAGTGTTTTCTAAGATTGATCTTAGAACTGGCTATCATCAACTCAAGATTCACGCAAAGGATATCCCCAAGACTGCCTTTACCACCAGATATGGATTATACGAGTATACCATCATGTCTTTTGGATTAACCAATGGCCCCGCTTATTTCATGAATTTCATGAATAAGATTTTTATGGACTTTCTGGATAAGTTTGTCGTTGTTTTCATCGATGACATTCTGATTTATTCCAAATCAGAAGAAGAACGTGAGCTACACCTAAAGACCATTCTTGGAACCCTTAGAGAGCATCAGTTGTATGCCAAGTTTAACAAATGTGAATTCTGGTTATAGGAGGTAGGATTCCTCGGACACATTGTATTAGCCGGAAGGAATTGCCGTTGACCCTGCAAAGGTGAAAGATGTCGAAGATTGGCAAGCCCCAACCACCCAAACCCAAGTTCGTGCATTTCTCGGATTGGCGGGATACTACCGCAAGTTCATAGAAGGATTCTCGAGTATCGCCAGACCCATGACCCAATTGCTGAAGAAGGACAAAAAGTTTGAATGGACGGACAAATGTGAAGCGAGTTTTCAAGAACTCAAGAGGAGATTGATTTTAGCCCTAATCTTAATCATGACGGATATCACGAAGCCTTTTGACATGTATTGTGACTCATCCAAGATCGGTCTCGGATGTGTGCTAATGCAAGAAGGCAAAGTTATATCTTATCTATCCCGACAACTGAAACAACATGAGCAGAACTATCCAACCCATGACCTCGAGCTCGCAGTTTTAGTTCTAGCCCTGAAGACATGGAGGCATTACCTGATGGGAAACCGTTGTGAGATTTATTAGGATCACAAGAGCCTGAAGTATATATTCACTCAGAAGGAGCTGAATATGAGAAAGAGAAGATGGATTGAGCTAATCAAAGATTACGATCTGGACATTCACTATCACCCCGGTAAAGCCAATGTGGTAGCAGATGCCCTTAGCAGATTGCCGTGCCGATTGAACTCCATGATTTTGAAGGAGCAACCAATTCTGCACAAAGAGATGGAAGATTTCCGAATGGAATTAGTGAGTGTAGGATTTTTGGCTAGCATAGAACTTCAACCCACTTTGATCAGCCAAATCAAGGAGGCGTAGAAAGGAAATGCTAGTATCGAAGGAATCAATCATTGTATCGATACAGGCAAGGTACCCGGATTTACCGAAGACGAAGAAGGAGTTCTGTGGTACAAAGGTCGCCTTTGGGTACCAGCAGATTCTGAGTTGAAGGAAGTTATTCTGAAGGAAGCTCATGATACTCTTTATTCTATCCATCCCGTAGGAACGAAGATGTATCAAGATTTGAAAGAGCAATTTTGGTGGCATAAGATGAAGAGAGAAATCGGAAGCTATATCGCCAAGTGTGATATATGTTAGCGAGTCAAGGCGGGACATGAAAGACCCGCAGGATTGTTGCAACTATTGCAGATTCCGGAATGGAAATGGGATTCCGTTGGAATGGACTTTATCACCGGACTGCCTACTTCTAGTAGGGGAAATGACTCTATCTGGGTCATAGTGGAAAAATTGTCCAAAGTTGCCCATTTCTTACCAGTCAAGACCACATATCAGAGTTTGAAGCTAGCAGAGTTATACATCGCTAGAATCGTCAGTTTGCACGGAGTCCCCAAGAACATCGTATCTGATCGAGGAACTCAGTTTACCTCGATATTCTGGAAGAAAGTCCAAGAAGGTTTAGGAACTAGACTAGATTTTAGCACAGCTTATCACCCTCAGACCGACAGACAAACAGAGCGAGTAAATCAAATACTCGAAGATATGTTGAGAGCATGTGTGTTAGAGTATGGATCTAAATGGGAAGATTGTCTGCCTTTCGCAGAATTTTCATACAAAAACATTTATCAAGCTAGTTTGCAAATGGCCCCATTTGAGTTCATGTATGGAAGGAAGTGTCGCACCCCTTTGAACTGGTCGGAAGTTGGAGAGAGTCAGATTTTCCGACCCGACATCCTACGAGAAGCAGAAGAGAAAGTTCACAAGATTCGTGAGCACCTCAAGACCGCCCAGTCAAGACAAAAGAGTTACGCCGACAAGAGACGTCGAGACCTCGCCTTCAACATCGGAGATTTTTTGTATCTGAAAGTGTCACCATTGAAAGGAATGCAACGTTTCCAACTGAAGGGAAAGTTAGCCCCCCAGATATATCGGCCCCTTCAAAATTCTGAACCGTCGAGGAGAAGTGTCGTATCAATTGTAACTGCCTGAAGAAATGTCAGCCGTGCACAATGTGTTCCATATCTCATTACTTCGCAAGTGCCTCGAAGTTCTGGAGAAGACTGAAGTGTTCAAGAACATTGATCACTGGACCATAGAGATCAACGATGACCTGACCTATCCCGAAGTACCCATCCGTATTTTGGAAGTAGCTTTCAGAACTACCAGAACCCGAAGCATCAAGTTTCTCAAGATTCAGTGGAGCAACCACACAGAGGAGGAAGCTACCTGGGAGTGCGAAGATCACATCAGGACGGAGTTTCCCGATCTCTTCAAATCCTAGGTAATCTTTTTCGTCCTTTTTCAAATCTCGGGATGAGATTTTTTTAAGGGGGGAAGGTTTGTAACATCCCAAAAATATGAAACTTGGATCATCAAACTCTAATCATCAAAATCAGGGTTAACAAAAACTTTCCCAACTAAAAATATGAAAGCATTCATATGTGTGTGTATTTAAAATTTGGATTCTTTTGAATTGCCATGGTTCTGTGTTTCTTTGCTTGTAAAATGATTCTTAGGTGAAATAAGAATCATCTAAACAATCCCCAAACTTTTCCCAAAGACAAACAACTCAAAATAAACAAACGAAGTGAATGGTCATTTTTGCCAAATTAACTCCCATGCCTACTTTGGCTATCCCTAGTTTTCAAAACTCAACAGAAACATTTGTGGATCTTTGCACCCCTTGTTAGTACTCATAATAAGGTACCAAGGCCCACTTTGTGATCATACAAAAACATTCAAATGCTAAGTTTAAATGACAGTTTAAAATTGAATCTATCTCATATGGGAAGATCCCACTATTTCAAAAACCACTCAAACAAGCTCAATTTTTAAAACCCAAGCACCCACAGAATCCCCAGCACATGCCTAACACACCCACCAAAAATCTTTTCAAAATTCAAAAGTAAGGTTCTTGCGGCCATTTCATCAAACACCTTGCAGACTCAAATCAAACAAATCACAAACACTATTGTGTGCAGTAAATTGGGCCTAACTTGTTCCCTCTCTGGTTGCAACTAGTCTTTAGTAGATCATCTAGGTCTTTTAACTATCCTTAGCACCACTGTGAGCTAGCCTTGCCATCAATGGTGAGCAGGCCGAGCCTCACCATGCCACCCCATTGTCGTCGGCTAGATAGCAGCCACCCTAGCCTTGCCAACCTTGTCTGGGAGGTAGCCAGCACCTCACCGCCCCCTCTCGACCAGCCCTAGCTCAAGGACAGAGACAAGAACCACCAGGAACACCGTGGCCACGCCGCTGTCGACCATGCCGACGCGCACCACCGTGCACACGCTGTTCCCACTCAACCCGACCACCTCGAGCCCTTGCCGCCCGCCAGCATGAACCCCACCATCCCAGGAGACCACTAGACATGATCGTTTCCTCGCCCGTACCCCGTAGCCACCGCTCGCCGTCGAAGACGCCACCTCTACCACATAGAGCACTGCACGTTCCCGACCGATTGCTACCGCCCCTAAGCGCGCATTCAAGCTCTAGAGCATCGCCAGGAGACCGCGCGTCGATTGCCAACCTCAGCCATGCCGCTAGCCGTCCGTAGCCATGTCGCCAGCGTCGCCTGCCCATCCCTCTCGGTCTCATCGTCGAGCCTGTAAAAGGAGGCGACCCCCAGCTGTTTGAAGCACACCATTCCACTCCCCTCACCTCACTGATCGTTCCACCCTCTAGCCGGAGCACGAGGAGCAGCAGCTCGCCGGAATTGCGCCGGAGCAGGTCGCCTCTAGAGAAGAAGGGAGCCGTTGAATCCAAGGTGATTTCAACGTTGATTTTTACCAAGGTTGATCTACATATCCAAATGTGATTAAGTACTTATTCACCTTCGCCTCTAGAGAAGAAGGGAGTCGTTGAATCTACCAACGTTGAAATCACCTTCGCCTACGCTATCTTTATTATTACGTTATTCTGCTGCTTGAGTTGTATTAAGGACTGGATCATGAGATCCTTATTTGTGTAAGACCTTATGTATGGTTTGCATTGGATGATGTACTGTGATATCCAAATCTGTTATGTCTCGCAAAAATGGTAATCCTGGGATTGCGATGTATGGCATAACAGGCATCTGGGATTAAAAATCCGGGTGTTGACAGGATGACTAATATGGTTACCCACGTCAAGTGGGCAACTGACACATATTTCTTACGGAGCCAGAGACAAAGAACTCCAAAAGGAGATGCGAGGCGGAGGTGAACACAATCGTTCCCCCCGTTCCCCAATACCTACATTGGTCGGACCAGGCAATCACCTGTAGCAAAGAAGACCAGCCGGCCGTGCTGCCAAGCCCTGGAAGATACGCGTTGGTCCTCGAGCCCATCATTGTCTCCAAGAAACACTTGTGCCGTTTCTCCCGTGTACTCATCGATGGAGGAAGCAGCATCAACCTCCTGTGTCGGAACAGCCTTGAGCGGCTCGGCATTAGTGAGTCCTAGTTGCAGCCCTCAAGCACTTCGTTTCACGGGGCAGTTCCAGGCCTGTCGCACTCACCAACCGGCAAGATCCGGTTGGATGTCATCTTCGGCAGCGAGAACAACTTTCGTGATGAGCCGATTTGGTTCGAGGTGGTGAACCTCTCCAGCGCCTACCACGCCATACTAGGGCGCCCAGCCCTCACCAAGTTCATGGGAGTGCCACACTACGCCTACCTCAAATGAATCTTCCAGGCCCGAAAGGAGTGATCACCGTTGACGGCTGCTACAATCGTTCGATCGAGTGCGCCACAGACGGCTCCAAGATAGCCGAGGCAATGATCATCGTGAAGGAGAAGCGCGTCATAATGCAGAACATGGCAGCCCTACACAAGGATATGCTGGCTGGAGATCCCAAGTCGTCTGGAGAATCACAGTTCAAGCCATCGCAGGGCACAAGGAAGATCATGTTGAACGAGGAGGACTCAAGCAAGTCCGTCCTGGTCGGTGACGGCCTAGACAGCAAATAGGAAAGTGCGCTCGTCGACTTTCTCCATGAGAATCGGGACATTTTTGCATGGTGCACCAAAGACATGCCAGGTGTCCCGAGGGAACTCGCCGAGCACTCTCTTCATGTTCGACCAGAGGCGAAGCCGGTCAAACAATATTTATGCCGCTTCGCAGAAGAAAAAAGAAGAACCATTGGTGAGGAGATCACACGGCTGCTCGCAGTCGGCTTCATCATGGAAGTTTTCCAGCCGGAATGGTTGGCCAACCCAGTACTGGTGCTGAAGAAGAACAAGACATGGCACATGTGTGTTGACTACACCAACCTTAAAAAAGCGTGCCCCAAGGATCCCTTCGCTCTGCCGCGGATAGATCAGGTCATTGATTCCACTGCTGGATGTGATTTGTTGTCTTTTCTGGACGCTTACTCGGGCTATCACGAGATTAAGCTCAATGTAACCGATCAAATAAAGACATCATTCATAACCCCGTATGGGATTTATTGCTACACCACCATGCCCTTTGGTCTGAAGAACGCAGGAGCGACCTACCAGCGCTGCATGCAGAAATTCTTGCAGATACAGATTAGTAGAAACGTGCACGCCTACGTCGACGACATCGTCATCAAGACCAAGGAGTGGCACACGCTGCTCGAGGACCTGAAGGAAACGTTCGACAACATCTGCCGGTTCCAGATCAAATTAAACCCGGAGAAGTGCGTCTTTGGTGTCCCAGCCGGTAAACTCCTCGGTTTCCTTGTCTCCGAGCGAGGGATCGAGGCAAACCCGGAGAAGATCGGAGCCATCAAGCGCATGGAGCTGCCATAGAGCCCGCGTGATGTGCAGAAGTTTACCGGGTGCCTGTCTTCCCTCATCCGGTTCGTCAACCGGCTGGGTGAGAAGGCCCTCCCCCTGTACCAACTCATGAAGAAGACGGACAGATTCGTCTGGACAGCTTAGGCGGACGAAGCCTTCCGGGATCTCAAGTGCATGCTCACCTCACCACCTATTTTGGCAGCGCCGACTGCAAAGGATCCAATGCTGATGTACATCGTAGCCACGAACAGAGTCGTAGCATGGTACTGGTGCTGGAGAGGCCAGAAGAGGGGAAGGCCCAGCCGGTCCAGCGCCCCGTGTACTACCTGAGTGAAGTATTGTCGCTCTCCAAACAGAACTACCCCCACTACCAGAAGCTGGTGTACGGCATGTACATGGCCGCCAAGAAGCTTAAGCACTACTTCCAAGAACACTCCATCCGGGTGGTGGCATTGGCTCCGCTCGCAGAGATAACTGGCAACAAGGACGCCACTGGGCATGTGGCGAAATCGGCCATAAAGCTCGCCGCACGCAACATTCAGTACGAGCCAAGGATGGCAATCAAGTCCCAGGCACTGGCTGACTTCATTGTCGATTGGGCAGAGACACAATACATGCCACCGGTCCCCGACTCAACATACTGGAAGCTACACTTCGATGGATCCAAGATACGAGGAGGACTTGGAGCCGGAATTGTGATAACCTCGCCCAAAGGAGACCGGCGAGAGTACGTCCTCCAGATCCACTTCAAGGCATCCAATAACGTTGCCGAATACGAAGCACTCATCCACGGGCTCAAGATGGCCAAGCAGATAGGCATTCAGAGAATACTATGCTTCGGATACTCGGACCTGGTGGTGCAGAAAGTCTCCGGCGAATGGGACGCGAGGGACGCCAACATGGCCCTCTACCGTTTCTTTGTTCAGCAGTTGTGCGCCTTCTTTGAAGGGTGCGAGTTCCACTATGTACCCAGAGCCAACAACGAAGCCGCTGACGCCCTGGCCAGAGTCGGCTCAACAAGCTCCCTCGAACAACTGCGCAAGCCATCCATCACCCCGTCAGCGGAGTCTGACTCCATAGTACTCAATGTAGACCCAGGAACAGCCGAAGCATCGCACCCGGGGCCTCCCTCGCCGCACCCGGGGACTGCCTCGTCGCACCTGGGGACTGCCTCGTCGCACCTGGGGACCGCCTCTCCGCACCCGGGGACTGCTCCACTGCAGCAAGGGGTCGTCACCAGCGAGATTCTACCCAGCAAACCGCCTGACACTCTGGAGACAGTCGCCGGCGAGGAGATCAGGCTCATCATGCAGACGGTGTACGCCATCCGGGAAACAACCGACTGGGCGTAGCCATTCATGAACTTCTTAGCCAAGGACGAGCTGCCTATGGAGGAAGTGGCAACACGACAAGTGAGACGAAGGGCAAGCGCATACACCATCATCAAGAACGAGCTGAACAAGCGCAACATCGAGGTAATATACCAGCGGTGCATAAGCCAAGAGGAAGGAATCAAGCTCCTAGTGGACATACACCAGGGCGAATGCGGCCACCACGCTTCGTCAAGAGCAATAGTAGCCAAGTCTCTTCTCCATGGTTTCTATTGGCCGACAACGCTAAAGGACGCCTAGGAATTGGTCAAAGCATGCAACAGTTGCCAGCAATTCAGCCAGTTGAAGCACACACTATCTACAACACTCAAGACCATACCAATTACCTGGTCGTTCGCAGTCTGGGGGCTCGACATGGTTGGGCCGTTCAAAACAGCCCGATCCGGCATGACACACCTACTCGTAGCCGTAGACAAATTCACCAAGTGGATAGAGGCAAAGCCCATCAAGAAGCTGGATGGAGCAACGGTGATCAAGTTCTTCATGGACATCATCAACCGATTTGGTTACCCACACAGCATTATCACGGACAACGACACCAATTTTGCCAAGGGTTTTTTCCCACTTTTGTGGAGACATGGGCATCCGTCTGGACCTAGCCTCGGTCGCGCACCCTCAGTTGAATGGGCAGTGCGAGCGTGCTAACGGCCTGGTTCTAGCCGGAATCAAGCCAAGACTGATCGAACCTCTCATCAGGTCACCCGGATGCTTGATAGAGGAGTTGCCAGTTGTGCTATGGAGCCTACGCACCACCCCGAACCATTCAACCGGCTTCACACCGTTCTTTCTCGTCTATGGAGCAGAGGAAGTTCTCCCCACTGACATCCAGTTCGATGCACCCCACAAACAGCTCTACACAGAATAGGAAGCCAAGGAAGCACGGGAGGACAGCGTGGACCTGCTCGAGGAGGAACGCGAGTTGGCCCTGCCCAGGTTAGCAATCTATCAGCAGGATTTGCGCCGCTACCACACCAGCCGGATACGGCCTACTTCTTTTCGCGAAGGAGATCTGGTGCTGCGCCTGGTCCAGAGAACAAAAGGAATGCACAAGTTGTCCCCACCATGGGAAGGACCATTCATCATCAGCCGAGCGCGGCACAACAACTCATACTACCTGATCGACGCCCAGCAGCCGACGAAGAACAAGGCAGATCGCTTAGACGAGGAAACTGAGCGCCCATGGAACGCGAGCCTACTCCATCCATTTTACACTTGAACCAGAAGTGTATGTATCTTCCTTTTCATGTAATAAATGAACTAGATTGGAAGCCTCGGCACAGCACCGAGGACTTTGTCTCAATTCGTGCACCACATATGTCTCCGTACCGGATGGCCCAGATGCCCGTGATTTCTACAGGTGGCAGAGTATTGTACGGGGCGCCTAGAGCCAACTCTTCGGTTCCAGCTTCAGACCGCAAGCCGGCTGTCGACCCGACAAGAGCAAAATCTCGAAGTAACTTCTACAAGAAATGCCTAAGAAGAAAACAAGGCCATCTGGGAGTACCGGTCGCTCCTGCCCGAGCAAAGCCACACAGTCGAAGTATCACGAGGCACGCCAACCTAGCTACTCCTTCGGTTCCGGCTGCAGACTGCAAACCGGTTGGCAGCCGGCAAGGTCAATGCTCGAAAGGCCAATGCTCGCTGAGAAAAGGGAGCTGCTAATGGCCTAGCTCGAAGGGGCACCATTTTTGTGTTCTATCGTAACTATAAATGAACGCGCATGTAATGAAACTAACTCAAGCAACGTTGTATCTTGTACGACACGAGCCACAACTTCACAGGAAATAAGGTGGCAAAGAGCTTCGACCCGGTTGGCTACCCCAGCCGGCCCAAACCTCGGGGACTACACCCAGTGGGCATGCTCCCGCGCACCCATCAACTCAAGCCAAGGAGGTGAAGGAGCTTCGACCCGGCTGGCAAGCCCATCCGACCCAAATCTCAAGGACTACAACTGACGATCGCGTGGACAAACACACACCCGCACAAAGGCGCAAAGACAAAAATGTCCAAGACAAAAAAAATACAAATTGAGTTCAAGCCAATAAGCGGAACACGAAGGTTCCGCACAGAATTCAAAGTTTGACATCAAGGTTCACCCATAGGCAGCACCGATGAAGGACAAGTTTGAAAAATACTCATGGCATACCAGGGATCAAGGTGCAGGAGCCGTGGCGGCAGAAGGAGCAACAACAACAGGAGTAGGATGTGGTCCGGCAGGAGCATTGGCGTCGGCCGCAGGCACTTGGCTGGTGGAGGCAACGTCGGCAAAGTTCCTAGGAGCTGGGATCCAATGAAATGACACTGGCTCAGAGGGGTCGCGCTCCAGATACATATAAGTGCCGATCTTCACCCCGCAGGACCGGATCACTGGAATGCTGTCGTGGAGGCCCTCGTAGTTGGTTCCAAGACGTAAACCACAAGTAAGCACACCTAGATCAGCCTCTGGGTACCAGGATTTCACCAGGGCTAGAGCCATCTCCACACCGCCACGCGCTGCCCACTCCTTGTGGATCTCTAGCACGTCGATACCGCGAGACAAGACAACAGCCAAGCTGGCAATATCGTGTGGCTCGTCCGTCTCTGGCCAGATGTATTGTAAGAGGTCGTTGGCAACAACATGAAGGCCATTGCTCTCCTCCTCCAGCACCTTAACCAGATCCAAGGCGATCAGATCGCGGCCAGCTTCCTCCGCTGGCAGCTTCTCGATAGCCATCTCGGTCGACTCAGGGTAATGAGCTACAGCAGAAGGCAGGATTAAGTGGCAAGATTTAGCTCAGCTAGCCACGGTATAGAGGAGGCAAGAAGGAGAAAACTTACTAACGACCATCTCAGAGATGCTCTGGAGTTACTGGGTCAGCTCCTCATCCCAGGAGCGGAGAGTCTTGATCGTCTCCTCCCTTTGGGCGGAGATCGTTTCAATAATTCTTCAGCGCCTCCGCTCGGATGTCATCCGCCTTCTTGCCCCTCTCCACGCTGACCTCAGGCTGGTGCTTGGCCTCAGCCAGTTGGTCGAACTGCGCCTGCCACGTCTTGTTGGACTCCTCCAGCCGGGCAACCTCAGCTTTGAGGCGCTCCACTTCCCTCTCCTTGTCCAGGATCATGGTTGTAGGAGGATACCCGATGGTCAACAAAAAACAGGAAAAGGGGGCCAACCGCCAAGACAGGTCGGAAGAAGCAATCTTACGGCCTAGATCCCGGGTGTTCTTCACCGACTCCGAAAATGCTCTCTGCAAAGAGAAACAAGTAAGGAACAGACCGGAAATCCGGCTGCCAAAAACCGAGTGCGGCACAAGAAAATGGGGAGAGACACCTACCTCCATCAAAGCAGGCAAATTTTTGGCCTCGCCAAGGCCCTTCTCCATTCCCTCAACCAGGTGGCGAACCTGGCTAGGTGCAACGGGCACCGCGCCCGAGAGCTGGGCGAGGATCGCACCCGGCGTCAGCACAGCCGAAGCTGGCCTCGAGCCGGTCACCACGACCTCTTCATCATCAGCGGCCGCACCCGAAGGCGCGACCACCACCAGCTCCCTCCCCGCCAGGTCGACAGCGCCCGGCTGTCCATCACCCGCTGCAGCCGTCTACACCACCGCAACCTCCTCTGTCACTTCCATGATGATGGGCCTCGCAGAACTGGCTGGAGCATCGCTCCAGGTCGGGTTCACGCCAGCCCTAGGACGGAGGAGGGGGGTCTCGGGGTCCTGCGCGACTATGAAAAGCTGCCCCACCCGCGAAGATGCGGGCGCTTGGTGCAGCAATCCCGCAGTTGGGGAACCCTGAGGAGCCCCAGGCGGAGACGACGTGGCAGGCGCAGCCGGCGCGGGTGCAGCCGAAGACCTCGCCGCCTCCTCAACCACCGGAGGTGGAGGGGGGAGACGACGACAGCACCAGAGCCACCAAGCGACATCGCCTCGCTGTGTAGGACAAAAGTGAGAAAGACCCTAGCAGAACAGCAAGGCAAAAGAGGAAAACAGGACAAGGGAAGACGCTAACCCAACGATGGATGGCACGACAACCACTTGGCGCCCTCGGCGTGTCCTTTTTTGCTCAACTTGAATCGGCGCGACAACGGGTGTCGCCTTCTTCCCCCGAGCTTTCGCCGTGGCCCTCTCTTGGCCGGCCTCATCGTCGGCGGCATCGACTGCAACAAAAGCAAAATCTCAGCCACAACTCCACAAGCCAGGACAAAGGTAGGAGCTGCACCCGACAATTACCATGAGGATCCGAGGGGCCGTCGTCCGACCGTACGGGAAACCCTTCGGGCTCCGTCTGGGGGTACTTCTTCGGCTTCCTATCCGCCAAGAAGGAGGGGAGTGGGAAGTCGCCCATGGCGTCTTCAGCTAGCTGCACCGTGAACAACTACTCAAAAAGGGGAGGATAAGGCACCCAAGGAAAACTACCGAGAAGAAAGAGAAACACAAAAAGGGAAAGAAAACCAGAGAGCAACTCACCCGGGGCGACAGGCAGCCGCGGTGGTACGGCGGGCAGGAGTACGCCCAGGTAGCCTCCATGCGGAACTTGGAGATCATGGAAATCCAGTTCAGCAGGTCCTGGTACGGCATGTCCTTCCGCGACGTCTGTGTCGGGTCGTCAGCGGTCGACAGATGGCACATCTTGTGCGACCGCTTCTGCAGCAGCAGCATGCGACGCGCCATCCATGATAGCGTGATGCCTCGGGCGATGAGCCACTCCGTCTCCACCATCGCCTCCACCCTGACAGCCATCCGATCGAGGTCCGCCTGGGCCCCCATTCCCTTCGTCGTCGAGGCCTTCTGCATCGAGGGCACATTGATGAAGGGCAACAAGCAGATCCAGTTCACCTCCGTGGCATTACTCACATAAAAATATGAGCGCTGCCATAACTTGACGATGTTGGGGAGCTCTGATAGTGCTTGACGAGGTGGAAGAGTTTGAAGTAGATTCCCAGTAACGACACCAGAAAGCTTGATGGCGCCTGGTGTTTAACGTGGAAGCGCTTCGTTGGAAACCCCGAGAGCAAGGTGTGAAGCAGCAAGCAGCAAGTTTTCCCTTAGTTGAGACTGAGGTTATCGAACCAGAAGGAGGAAGGAAACGTCACACAGGTGTTGGAAGCAACGTGGAGACCTGCACAACACAAACTCAAGATTTTGCCCCAACGAATCAGTGAGATTGTCAAGCTCACCGATTTGTGGTAACAAAGGATTAAACATATGGTGTGGAAGTTAATGGTTTGTAGCAAGTAAACAAGTAACAATGGAAGATGTATCAATGGTAAAGATTGGACCGGGGTCCATAGTTCACTAGAGGTTCCCTCCTTAGATAAACAACATGGCATGAAGGGTAAACAAATTACAGCGGGGCAATTGACAGGAACTGAGCAAGGCATAACAATGCAATTACTAGATAGAAAGATCCTATGAGGTTGATTGGGCAATAAAACAATATACATAGACCGTCATCCAATGCATCATGACTAGAAGTCCACCTTCAGTTATCATCCAACCCCTCCAAGATAAGTTGCAAGCAACATAATCGCTTTAAGCAAAGTGTGTAAAGTAAATAGTACACATGTTCCATGAACAAGAGACCGTTGTTTTCTCACTAGTAGCAACAACACATCTACAACCGAAGAGATTATTGTCACTTCCCTTGGAAACTAGAGGCATGAACCCACTATCGAGCATAAATACTCCCTCTTGGAGTCACTAGCAACTACTTGGCCAAGATAACCACTAGCAACGGAGAGCATGCAAGATCACAAACAACACATACATGATAGAATCATAAAGATAAAACCATTAATCAAACCAACATAATGTTGGAGATATGCCCTAGAGGCAATAATAAATGTGGTTATTATTATATCTTCGTGTTTATGATAAATGTTTACATTCATGCTATAATAGTATTAACAAGGAAACATTGATACTTGTGTGATTTGTAAACTTAATTAGAAGTCCCTAGTATAGCCTCTATACTTCACTAGCTTGTTGGTTGATAGATGATTGTGGTTTCCCTATCATGAACATTGAGATGTTGTCAACAACAAGATCATATCGTTAGGAGAATGATATGGTGGACATACTCCTATAGATAAGCGTAGCATAAAGATCAAGTCATTTCAATAGTTCAATTGCTATATGCTTTCTGATACATAGTAACCTAATTCCTTCGACCATGAGATCATGCATATCACCTTTACCGGATGGATGCTTTGATGACATCAAACACCACACCGTAACTGGGTGGTTATAAAAGTGGCATTGAGTGTTCGGAAAGTATTGGTTGAGACACATGGATCAAGAGTGGGATTTGTCCATCCACATGACGGATAGATATACTCTGGGCCCTCTCGGTGGAATGCCATCCAATTAGCTTGCAAGCATGTGACTTGGTCACAAGGGATCACATATCACGGGAACGAGAAAAGAGTACTTGTCAGTAACGAGGTTGAACTAGGTATGCAGAGATACCGACGATCATAACCTCGGATAAGTAACATATCGTGAGACAAAGGGAAATTGGTATCGTATGTAAGTGGTTCATTCGATCGCAAAGTAATCGTAGAAATATGTGGGAGCCATATGAATTTCCAGATTCCTCTATTGGTTATTGTTCGGAGAAGTGTCTCGATCATGTCCGCATAATTCACGAACCGTAGGGAGACACACTTAAGGATTCGACGTTGTTTGAGTAGTTATGGTATTATGAGAAAGAGACCGAATGTTGTTCGGAGTCTCGGATGGGATCCGGGATATCACGAGGTGATCCGGAATGGTCCGGAGAATAATATTCATATAAGGAAAGTCCCGTTTCGGAGTTGCGGAATGATTCCGGTGTTTTCATCGGGAACATTCTAGAAGGTTCCGGAAAGTCCGGCACTCCGGAGGGGAAGGGGTACATGAATGTGTCATTGCATGTTGGAATGATTGCATCATGTATTTAGTGTCATCGCTGTTCCAAATAAGGGATTAAATCAAATCTTAGTTTGAAAAGTCAAACGGCAAGTTTGAAAAGTCAAACTGCCAGTTTTCGGAAAGAGGAGAAGGAGGATTGGTGGAGGCCGAATTGGAGGAGGGTTCCTCCCTTGGCCGGCGCACCACCAAGCCGACTTGGGGAGGGACTCTCCTCCCCTTGGCGCCAGCCTCCTCCCACCTATAAAAGGAGGGGCAGGGCTCCCCTCCTAGATACACAACTTTCACCTCTAGATCTCCGGTTTAGAGCCGTTTTGGATTAGAGCTTCTAATTGCTTTAGCCAGCGGTTTAGAGCCTTCTAATTGGTTTAGAGCCTTCTAATTGGTGTGTCTAATTACTAGACCACTAATAGCCTCTCTCATAATCTCCACCATACTCGCACCGGCTTAAGGCGAAGCCCTGCGGGATCTCCCCTCTACTTCCGGTACCACGCCGTTGTGCTGCCGGAATCGCGAGGAGAGTACTACAACCTCCGCTGCCTGCTGGAACAAGGGAGAGGAAGGTCTTCGTCGAGTACCGAACGTGTGACCGACTGCGGGAGCGCTTCCGGAACGTGGCGCCGGAAGGATCGTCTACACGATCTTGAGATCGGAAAGAGTACGACTACATCACCCACGAGAATCCGCTCTCGTTAAACGCTTTGGAATCTTCGAGGGTAAGTTATACCATCGACTCGTTGCTACAATCTAGTAGATAGATCTTGGCTTGTTTGTTTGTATGCGATAGAAAATTTTGTTTTCCATGCTACGAACCCCTACAGTGGTATCAGAGCCAGGTCTATATGTAGATCTGTTGCACGAGTAGAACACAATGGTCATTGTGGGCGTTGATGCTTTTATTGTCGATTGCTTCTTGTGTACTTTGCATCTTGCGGTATGTTGGGATGAAGCGGCCCGGGCTAACCTTACATGACATCGTTCATGAGACTTGCTCCACGCTTGACATGCAACTTGTATTGCATAAGTGGCTTTGCGGGTGCCTGTTTCTCCTAGCATAGTAAAGATCCAATACACAACGGGTGATTAACAATACTTGTGTCAACGTTGTGGTTCATGTTCGTAAGTTAGAACGACACTTATTGAAAGCCCCAAACCACGTAAAATATGCAAAGAAAGTAGAGGCGTCTAACTTTGTTTTGCAGGGTGTGCAAGATGTGATATATGGCCATGATCGTGATTATATTTGATGTATGCAATGTTCCTTATTGTAAGTCGGCAACGGCAGAGCCATATGGTTGTCTTTAATTTATGTTAAGACCCGCGTGTCTATTCAAAGTAGTTGTAATAGTTGAAGCCGGTGGACGACAACCATGGAGAGGCGTCATTGACCTTGATGCAATGCCGGTGATGATGGAGATCATGTTCGTGCTTGAAGATGGAGATCAAAGTACAAAGAAGAAAGGCCATATCATATCACATATATATTGAATTGCATGTGATGTTAATCCTTTATGCATCTTGTATTGCTTAGTAGACGACGGTAGCATTATAAGATGATCCCTCATGCACATGAATTTCAAATCATAAAGTGTTCACCCTTAGTCAGCACCGTTGCTAAAGCTTGTTGTTTGAGCACCACGTGATGATCGGGTGTGTTAGATTCCAAGTGTATACAACGTGAGCAAGCCAGATTTGCTCATGCGAAACTAAGGTTTGATCTTGACGAGCCTAGCATGTACGGACATGGTCTCGAACACGGATCACCGAAGGTAAAGCATGAATCATATAGTAGATATGATGAACATGACGATTGTTCGCCATTGAAACTATATCAACTCTCATGATGATCGGTGTTGATGTGGTGGATTTGGTTCGTGTGATCACTAAAACAATGTGAGGGATGTTGTTTTGAGTGGGAGTTCACCTAGTTTAATTACATTAATTAATTTGAACTCAATTTATCATAAACTTAGTCTAAACTATTGCAAATATGTTGTAGATCAATGGCAGCCCCTACCATCAATTTTAATGCGTTCCTAGAGAAAGAAAAGTTGAAAAACAATGGAAGCAACTTCGCGGATTGGTTCCGCAATTTGAGGATTGTCCTCACACGGTAATTTGACCTATGTCTGGATGCACATTGGTGACCCACTGCGGTGATGCTCCCGATGAAGTAAAGAATGTTTACCTCGCTCGGAAGAATCAAGACTCCATAGTTCGATGTGCTATCTTGTATGGTTTAGAATCGAGCTTGTAAAAGGTTTGAGGATTCAGACCCATATGATATTGTCGAGGATCTCAAATTGATTTTTGAGACTCATGCGGCAATTGAAAGCTATGAAGCTTCTGAAAAGTTCTTTAAATGCAAGATGGAAGAAGGCAGCTCCGTCAGTGAGCATGTGCTTAAGATGTCAGGGCACGCAAACAAACTTCAAAGCTTGGGTATAGTGATTCCTAATGCTTTGGGGATTTACCGTGTCCTCCAATCACTACCACCAAGTTACAAGACCGTTGTGATGAACTACAACATGCGTAACATGAACAAGACGCGTTGCGAACTCTTTGCCATGTTGAAATCTGCAGAAGTGGAGATCAAGAAAGAGCACCAAGTGTTGTTGGTCAATAAGACCACCAAATTCAAGAAAGGCAAGTCTAAGCAAAAGGGACACTTCAAGAAGGGTGGTAAGAAAGCTACCACGCCGATGAAGAAGACCAGGGCTGGACCTAAGCCTGATACTGAGTGTTTTTACTGCAAGGGAGAAGGTCACTGGAAGCGGAATTGCCCAAAGTACTTGGCGGATTTGAAGAACGGCAACATCAAGAAGAAAGGTATATCTGATATACATGTTATTGATGTGTATCTCACTAGTACTCGTAGTAGTGCTCGGTATTTGATCTTGGTTCGGTTGCTCATATTTGTAACTCGAACAGGTCTTTGCAGAATAAACGGAAGCTAGCGAAGAACGAGGTGACGATGCGGCGTGGAAACGGATCAAAGGTTGATGTGATCGCGGTCGGCACGCTACCCCTTCATCTACCATCGGGATTAGTTTTATACTTAAATAATTGTTATTTGGTGCTGCGTTGAGCATGAACATTATATCGGGATCTTGTTTATTAAGTAGACGTTACTTGTTTAAATCCGAGAATAATGGTTGTTCTATTTATATGAGTAATATGTTTTATGCACATGCACCTTTGATAGATGGTCTATTCTTATTGAATCTCGATAGTAGAAATACACATATCAACAACATTGAGGCTAACGATTGAAATCAAGCGATAATTCGACCTATATGTGGCACTGCTGTCTTGGTCACATCGGAGTGAAACGTATGAAGAAACTCCATTCGATGGACTTCTTGAATCACTTGATTTTGAATCACTTGAAAGATGCGAAGCATGTCCGATGGGAAAAATGACTAAGACTCCATTTTACGGTATGATGGGCGAGCTACGGACTTATTGGAAATCATACATACTGATGTGTGTGGTCCAATGAGTGTAGCATCGCCCAGTGGTTATCGTTATGTTCTTACCTTCACGGATGACTTGAGTAGATATGGGTATATCTATTTCATGAAACATAAGTCCGAAACTTTCGAGAAGTTTAAGGAGTTTCAAAGTGAGGTAGAGAATCAACGTAACAAGAAGATTGAATTTCTACGTTCTGATCGTGGAGGTGAATATCTAAGTTACGAGTTTGGCGAGCATTTGAAGAAATGCGGAATACTTTCACAATTGACACCGGGAACACCACAGTAATGGTGTGTCCGAACGTCGAATCGAACTCTCTTAGATATGGTTCGTTCTATGATGTCACTTACAGTTACCGCTATCATTTTGGGGTTATGCATTAGAAACAGCCGCATTCACTTTAAATAGGGCACCGTCTAAATCCGTTGAAACGACACCGTATGAATTATGGTTTGGGAAGAAACCTAAATTGTCGTTCCTTAAAGTTTGGGGATGCGAAGCCTATGTAAAGAAGTTACAATGGACAAGCTTGAACCCAAAGCGGAAAAATGCGTCTTCATAGGATACCCGAAGGAAACTATTGGGTATACCTTCTATCATAGATCCGAAGGCAAAATCTTCGTTGCCAAGAATGGATCCTTTCTAGAGAAGGAATTTCTCTCGAAAGAATTGACTGGAAGGAAAGTAGAACTTGACGAGGTTGTCGAACCTTCTCTCGATATTGCGAGTAGCGCAGCACCGGAAGAAGTTCCTGTGGTGCCTGCACCAATAAGAGAGGAAGCTAATGATGGTGATCATGAAACTTCGGTTGAAGTTGCTACAGAGCCTCGGAGGTCAACGAGAACTCGTACCACTCCAGATTGGTATGATTCCGTTATGAATGTCATGGTGGTGGACAACACCGATGACCCCGAGACATATGAGGAAGCGATGATGAGCCCAGATTCCAATAAATGGCAAGAAGCCATGAAATCCGAGATTGGATCCATGTACGAAAACCAAGTATGGACTTTGGTGGACTTACCGGATGGCCGAAAGGCTGTCGAGAACAAATGGATTTTCAAAAGGAAAACAGATGCTGATGGTAATGTTACTGTCTATAAAGCTCGACTTGTCGCAAAAGGGTTTCGACAAATTCAAGGAGTTGACTACGATGAGACTTTCTCACCAGTAGCGAAGCTAAAGTCTGTGAGGATTATGTTAGCAATCGCTGCATATTATGATTATGAGATATGGCAGATGGATGTCAAAACAGCATTCCTCAATGGAGATATTGATGAAGAGTTGTATATGATGCAACCCAAAGGTTTTGTCGATCCTAAAGATGCTAACAAGGTATGCAAACTTCAACGGTCCATCTATGGATTGAAGCCGGCATACAGAAGTTGTAATCAACGTTTGGATAAAGTAATCAAAAGTTTTGGTTTTATACAAACTTATGGAGAAGCTTGTATTTACAAGAAAGTGAGTGGGAGCTCTGTAGCATTCTTAATACTATATGTGGATGACATATTATTGATTGGGAATGATGTAGAACTTCTTAATAGTGTCAAGGAATATTTGAATAATAGTTTTTCAATGAAGGATCTTGGCGAAGCTTACATATTAGGCATAAAGATTTATAGAGATAGATCGAACGCCAAATATCATTGTCACAGTATGTATTTGGACAAAGTTCTAAAGAGGTTTGGAATGGAAGAAAGCAAGAAAGGGTTCTTGCCCATGTTGCTAATACGACCTTGAGTAAAACTCAAAGTCCGACATCGGCGTAAGATAGAGAAAGGATGAGTAAGACTCCCTATGCCTCAGCCATAGGATCTCTAATGTATGCCATGCTATGTACTAGACCCGACATTGCATATCTTTGTTAGTTTAACTAGCAGATATCAAAGTGATCCAGAGTGGATCATTGGACAATGATCAAAAACATCCTTAAGTACTTGAGAAGAACTAAGGATATGGTTCTTTCTTATGGAGGTGATGAACATTTCGTTGTTAATGGTTACACCGATGCTAGTTGGAACACCGATCCGGATGATTCTAAATCGCAATCCGGATCGTATTTATTTTGAATGGTGCAGCGATTAGCTGGAGGAGTGCAAAGCAAAGCGTTGTGGCGAGATCTTCAACTGAATCGAATACATGGTCGCCGGAGGCTTCACAAGAAGCGATATGGATGAAAGAGTTCATTACGAGCTGGGTGTGGTTCCTAGTGCCTGGACCCAATGTCTATCTACTGTGATAACATGGGCGCCATAGCCAATGCGCAAGAACCAAGGTCACACAAGAAGCTGAAGCATATCAAGCTGCGTTTTCACGCTATTCGAGAACATATCCAGGATGGGGATATAAAGATTTGCAAAGTACACACAGATCTGAATGTGGCGGATCCGTTGACTAAACCTCTCCCGAGGGCAAAACATGACCAACACCAAACTGCCATGGGTGTTCGGTATATTACCATATAATCTAGATTAGATGACTCTAGTGCAAGTGGGAGACTGTTGGAGATATGCCCTAGAGGCAATAATAAATGTGGTTATTATTATATCTTCGTGTTTATGATAAATGTTTACATTCATGCTATAATAGTATTAACAAGGAAACATTGATACTTGTGTGATTTGTAAACTTAATTAGAAGTCCCTAGTATAGCCTCTATACTTCACTAGCTTGTTGGTTGATAGATGATTGTGGTTTCCCTATCATGAACATTGAGATGTTGTCAACAACAAGATCATATCGTTAGGAGAATGATATGGTGGACATACTCCTATAGATAAGCGTAGCATAAAGATCAAGTCATTTCAATAGTTCAATTGCTATATGCTTTCTGATACATAGTAACCTAATTCCTTCGACCATGAGATCATGCATATCACCTTTACCGGATGGATGCTTTGATGACATCAAACACCACACCGTGAATCGGGTGGTTATAAAAGTGGCATTGAGTGTTCGGAAAGTATTGGTTGAGACACATGGATCAAGAGTGGGATTTGTCCATCCACATGACGGATAGATATACTCTGGGCCCTCTCGGTGGAATGTCATCCAATTAGCTTGCAAGCATGTGACTTGGTCACAAGGGATCACATATCACGGGAACGAGAAAAGAGTACTTGTCAAGAACGAGGTTGAACTAGGTATGCGTAGATACCGATCATAACCTCGGATAAGTAACATATCGTGAGACAAAGGGAAATTGGTATCGTATGTAAGTGGTTCATTCGATCGCAAAGTAATCGTGAAATATGTGGGAGCCATATGAATTTCCAGATTCCTCTATTGGTTATTGTTCGAGAAGTGTCTCGATCATGTCCGCATAATTCACGAACCGTAGGGAGACACACTTAAGGATTCGACGTTGTTTGAGTAGTTATGGTATTATGAGAAAGAGACCGAATGTTGTTCGAGTCTCGGATGGGATCCGGATATCACGAGGTGATCCGGAATGGTCCGGAGAATAAGATTCATATAAGGAAAGTCCTGCTTTGAGTTCGGGAATGATTCCGGTGTTTTCATCGGGAATGTTCTAGAAGGTTCCGGAATGTCCGGCACTCCGGAGGGGAAGGGGTACATGAATGTGTCATTGCATGTTGGAATGATTGCATCATGTATTTAGTGTCATCGCTGTTCCAAATAAGGGATTAAATCAAATCCTAGTTTGAAAAGTCAAACGGCAAGTTTGAAAAGTCAAACTGCCAGTTTTCGGAAAGAGGAGAAGGAGGATTGGTGGAGGCCGAATTGGAGGAGGGTTCCTCCCTTGGCCGGCGCAACACCAAGCCGACTTGGGGAGGGAATCTCCTCCCCTTGGCGCCAGCCCCCTCCCACCTATAAAAGGAGGGGCAGGGCTCCTCTCCTAGATACACAACTTTCACCTCTAGATCTCCGGTTTAGAGCCGTTTTGGATTAGAGCTTCTAATTGCTTTAGCCAGCGGTTTAGAGCCTTCTAATTGGTTTAGAGCCTTATAATTGGTGTGTCTAATTACTAGACCACTAATAGCCTCTCTCATAAGCTCCACCATACTACTTAAGCTTGGCGAAGCCTGCGGGATCTCCCTCTACTTGGTACCACGCCGTTGTCTTTGCCGAATCGCGAGGAGAGTACTACAACCTCATTTTCTTTGGAACAAGGAGAGGAAGGTCTTCGTCGAAAACCGAACGTGTGACCGATCATGGAGCGCTGCTTAACGTGGCGCCGGAAGGATCGTCTACACGATCTTGAGATCGGAAAGAGTACGACTACATCACCCACGAGAATCCGCTCTCGTTAAACGCTTTGGAATCTTCGAGGGTAAGTTATACCATCGACTCGTTGCTACAATCTAGTAGATAGATCTTGGCTTGTTTGTTTGTATGCGATATAAAATTTTTGTTTTCCATGCTACGAACCCCTACACATAATAATCTCAATATCCATCGGATCCCCGTAAACACAACATGCATGATTACAAATAGATTAGATCTTGATCATGAATGGAGTTCACAAGATCTATACATGAAAGCACAAAGGAGGAGATACAACCATCTAGCTACTACATGGACCCATAGTCCAAGGTGGAACTACTCATGAATCATACTGGAGAGAAGGCCTCCGGGATGATCTCCCCTTCGGCAGGTTGTCGGGAAGAGCTTCGGATCCCCCCGATCTAGGGACGATGGTGGCGGCGGCTATAGACGGTTTTGTGGATTTTTGATCGGGTACCAGGGTTTCTGTATCGGGGGCTTCTTATAGGCGAAGGGGGAGGCCGAGGCGGCGGCCAGAGGGGGCAAACCCTACCCAGGCGCGGGGTAGGGCCCACCCGCGCCTAGGGGGGTTTAGCCGCCCTGGCACGCCTCCTCGTCTCTCCTCTGGACTTCTTGTTCCCCACAGAAAGTTATTGACTTTGTCCTTCGTCCAGTCCAATTCCGAGAATATTTCTTTACTAACTTTTTTGAAACCAAAAACAGCAGAAAACAGGCATCTGGCATTGTTGCAACTTGTTAATAGGTTAGTACCAGAAAACATGTAAAAAGCACCTCAAAGTGTGGACAATTAAAGCAAAGTAGATACTAAACAAGCATGGAACATAAAAAATTATAGATACGTTTCCAACGTATCAGCATCCCCAAGTTTAACTCCTGCTCGTCCTCGAGTAGGTAAGTGATAAAAGAATAATTTTTGAGGTGACATGCACCCTCACAATAAAGATCCAACCATTTGCAAGCATTGAAAGCTGGGATCAAAGAACTCTAAACATGTGCATGAAAGATGGAGTTCTAACAGTAGGATATAGTAACTATGCATGCAACATGGCAAGCTACAAACAAAGATCATGAATAACATGCATTGAAAAACGTTTGTTTGTTTCACATGCAGAAAACATAACATAGTGGCAATTAGCTTGTCCCTCATAGAGTAGAAATATAATGCATAGGACACCTGCAAAGTTCACAAGGGTGACTAGAAACAAATAGCACAAGAGCAAGTAATAACACAATATGCATCAATTAATAAGCTTTGGAACATTGCACACAGAATGACAACTATGCTCTCTTAATGGTGCCTAAAGGTAGAAGGTGGAGACTCAATAGTGGTGGAAGAAAGGCCTTTTTGTAAAGGAAGCAGGGATTACAAGTTTCAAAAAGAGCTTCCAAAAATTACGGTACTAGTTAGCTTTCAGCCATCATTGCCCCTAGCATAAGCATATTGAAGTGGTTAAGGTTAAAGTGGCAAAGTTGGAGTATATGCTTGACAAAGTATAAGTTGGAAATCTCATGCCCCTTGAATACGAGGGCCACACCTCATGCATACTCAACTTTGGGTCCAGGTAAGTTCTTGTCACTGTAAGTATTTGCATATCATTGACAACCGCCAATGGGGTACCCCTTGCACATGGTACATGAGCTTTCCCATAACCAAAATGACAAGGCAAGCAGACAATGATAATCTCAGCATTCTTATGTACCATGGTAATATGGTGCTTTTTTCTCTCTTTTCTTTTTTCTCAATGTGTCTCTTTTTTATAAGAAGAATGCTTCATAGATGTCACTATGGTGATGCTGCAAGTTTACACCATGATTAGGCATGGCTTAGGCTAGCGGCCCAAGCGTTTCTCTAACACAGGATACAAACTCCATGGACTTACAAGTTCCCTCTTTATTACACACCGGTGACATCCATAGACAAAAGAACATGATATCAACTGAGTACAACAAGGTACAAGTGCAATGTTGAAAACGTTCCCCGTGACAACACGGTTCTGCTAATTCCAACTTATAAGTGCAAGCATATACAACAAAGTTGTCACAATGGTTTAAGTTTATTAGGGGCAAAGAATAAAGTGTGCCATCAAGTTCGTGAGGGCTTTAATCACTAAGTTTTCACAAAACAAAATAGTTTTTAATTGGAAGATAGATGAAAACAAGAATATACTTTGGAATGGTGTAACACACCATGCATAGGAGTTTATAGTGGACACTTTGGAATAACTTGGTTTCTTGGGAGTTGGAAGCATGAGTAGAACTTACTCATACAAGTGGAGGCTAGCAAAAGACTGGGAGCAACCAACTAAGAGAGCAATAATGGCCAAAATTATGCAATGCAACAAAGCAAACTAATCAAAGCAAAGAGTGGTACTACAAGTCAAGGACTAAATGATCATAGAGGCTAATGGTAAATTGTCATAGTCATAACATGGTGTGAGCATGTGCCAAGTCAACCCAAGCAAAACATCAAAGGAGAATACCACAATACTATGCTTTTGCATGCTAAAACAACACATAATTTCTTCAAGGCACACTAAGCAATCACAATTTTTTGGAACAAGACATGCTACAACAATAATCACTAAGAATAATGCTAAAACAACACCTAGCATGTCATGCTAAAGTCTAAGTCACAGTCAATGCAAGCTCCTCTTGCACTTCAAGCAAGAACTTACTACTCCTTTCCAAACACCAAGCAAACTTATTTGCAAAACAACACAGCGAGAACGGGGGTCCAAACTAATAAAGCAAACTAAACAAACTAAGCAAAGCAAACAAAAACTAAGATGCTCCAAGAACAACACAACTGTGCATGAAACAATAAAAACAAAGTGTCTAGACAGAACGCTTGTACCTCTTGGATATTTCTTGGGGTGACACCATGGTGACATCCCCAAGCTTAAGCTTTTGTCCATTCTTCATCTCATTGCATCATTCTCTCTCTACACCTGAATTTTTTTCCTTCATACAAAACTTCACACAATCGTCATTAGCAACATTAGCTTATTCAAAAGATATTAGACCACTAGCAAAGCTTTGGAACAACAAGGCTTTTCACTAAAAACACAAGCTACTGTATTAACTCCTTCAAAGAAACTCAATTTACCTAAAGAGAGCTCAAAAAGGAATCAATAAGAAGCAAATGCAAATAATGGCAGAAATCTGTCAAAACAGACCAGCAGGTAGAAACGATTTTTTTCGAACATCTTATGTTGCTGAAATCAAAAAGTGTTGAACTAACAAAGTTAGCCAACATACTAGGGGATTTATTCGTAAATTTTGAGCTCAATTCGAGTTACAGAGCCTCCTCACGATTTTTTTGGTGGAGGACAAAAATTTGTTTCGGGACAACAACTCCCCAAATCTTCCTTCCCTCTCATTAGAGGTCATTCTTGGCACAAAAAGAAAACAAAAAGGATAAGGAGGGGTCATTACAGAAGTAATAACTTCTAAGACTCAAGGAAACTCTTGGATTATCTTCCAACAAGTACTTTTCTTTAACGCCTTTAAGTTAGGCACAAGAAGCAAGAAGAATCAAGTATTTTCAAATGAAGAAGCATTAACATCAAATCTTGCTTTCAAAGGAGGAGAAAAAAGCAACTTCTCTCTCCTCATAGGGAAGTGTTCAATACTTTTCTTGAATGGAAAATGATATTTGATGGTGCCTTCTTTCATATCAGTGATGGCACCAACTGTTCTAAGAAAAGGTCTTCCCAAAGTAATAGGACAAGAAGCATTGTATTCAAAATCCAAAACATAGAAATCAACAGGACATAAGCATTGTTAACCATAATGAGAACATCATTAGTACTCCCCATGAGTTTCTTCTTAGCATTATCATTAAGTGGGACATCCAAATAACAATCTTCTAATGGTGGCAAATCAAGCATTTCATAAATCTTCCTAGGCATAATAGAGACACTAGAACCAAGATCACATGAAGCTTTGAGATCAAAGTCATTCACTTGCATATTAATAATGGGTTCCCAACTATCTTCTACTTTCCTAGGAATAGAAGCTTTGTGTTTTAGCTTCTCTTCCTTAATCTTAACAAGAGCATCTGTAATGTGTTTGGTAAAGGCAACATGCATATCACTAGCATCAGGACTTTTAGCAAGCTTTTGCAGGAACATAATCACTTCAGAAATATTGCAACCATCACTATCAAAGTCAAACTTAGTATTACTAGTATTAGTCTCACTAGGCTTAGGCATAGTAGGAGGAGGAATAGGGGCTACTTGTGGTTTAGTGGTGATAGTGCACACACTATTGTTTCTATCAATTTCATCTTCCCTTTCCCACCTAGCATGAAGTTGAGCTAACAACCTAACATTTTCATCAATAGTAACTTGTATGGCATGAGCAGTAGAAAAGGTATTTTCCATAGTTCCAGGTTTAGCAGCCATTTTATTAACCAAGGAAGTTTGAGCTTCAGACAAAGAGGATATATTTTTCTCAACAGTTAAAAGCTTTTCCTCTATAGTCTTATTGAAAGTGGTTTGTTTACTAATAAAGTCCTTGAGCATTACTTCAAGTTCAGAGGTGGCACTTCTAGAATTATTGTAAGAGCTTCCATAGGAGTTTCCATTATTAGGAGGATAAGGCCTATAATTTTTGTTGCTACCAAAATTATTCCTATAGGCATTGTTGTTGAAATTATTGTTTCTAATGAAGTTCACATCAACTTGCTCTTCTTGAGCAACCAAAGAAGCTAAGGGAACACTATTAGGATCTAGAGGAGCTTTCCCATTAACAAGCATAGCCATAATAACATCAATTTTTTCACTCAAAGAGGAAGTTTCCTCAACAAAATTTACCTTCTTACCATGTGGAGCTCTCTCAACATGCCATTCAGAGTAGTTAACCATCATATTATCAAGGAGCCTTGTTGCAGCTCCCAAGGTGAGTCCCATGAAGGTACCTCCAGCAGCAGAATCCAACAGGTTTCTTGAGGAGAAGTTCAAACCTGCATCAAAATTCTGGATAATCATCCAAGCAGTGAGTCCATGAGTAGGGCAATTTTTAACCAAATATTTCATTCTTTGCTAGGCAGGAGCAACATGTTCACTATCAAGCTATTTAAATTTCATTATGTCACTTCTCATAGCAATAATCTTAGCAGGAGGATAGTACTTTCCAATAAAAGCATCTTTGCACTTAGTCCAAGAATCAATACTATTTTTAGGAAAAGATAGCAACCATTCTTTAGCTTTTCCCCTCAAGGAGAAAGGAAAAATCCTGAGCTTAATAATATCTCCATCTACATCCTTATACTTTTGCATCTCACAAAGTTCAACAAAGCTATTAAGATGGGCAGAGATCCAGCACCAGAAAATTTCTCTCTCATCACAAGATTCAACAAAGCAGGCTTAATTTCATAAAAGATAGCATCAGGAGCAGGTGGAGCAATATGTGTGCTTAGGAAATCATTGTTGTTGGTGCTAGTGAAGTCACACAACTTGGTGTTCTTAGTAGAGTTCATTTTGGCAAAGGTGGGCAAGCCAAAAGTAGCAGCAGCAGCAGCTAGAGCATGAACTGATTTTTGTGTGTTTTTGAATAAGGCAAGCAAACCAAACTAGACTATTTTTTTTGGGTTTTCTGAAAAGAGGCAAACAAAACCAAGCAAAAGAAACAAAGCAAACTAAAAACAAAGTAAAGAGAAAGGAAGTTTAGGATTCCCCTAGTGAAGACGTCCTTAGCCTCCCCGGCAACGGCGCCAGAAAACTTGTTGATAGTGCTTGATGATGTGGAAGAGTTTGAATTAGATTCCCCAGTAACGGCACCATAAAGATTGATGGCGCCTGGTGTTTGACGTGGAAGCGCTTCGTTGGAAACCCCAAGAGCAAGGTGTGAAGCAACAAGCAGCAAGTTTTCCCTCAGTTGAGACCGAGGTTATCGAACCAGAAGGAGGAAGGAAACGTCACACATGTGTTGGAAGCAACATGGACACCTGTACAACACAAACTCAAGACTTTGCCCCAACGAATCAGTGAGGTTGTCGAGCTCACCGGTTTGCTGTAACAAAGGCTTAAACGTATGGTGTGGAAGGTAATGGTTTGCAGCAAGTAAACAATTAACCGTGGAATATGTATCAATGGTAAAGATTGGACCGGGGTCCATAGTTCACTAGAGGTGCTCTCCTTAGATAAACAACATGGCATGAAGGGTAAACAAATTACATCGGGGCAATTGACAGGAATTGAGCAAGGCATAACAATGCAATTACTAGCCAGAAAGATCCTATGAGGTTGATTGGGCAATATAACAAAATACATAGACCGTCATCCAAGTGCATCTATGACTAGAAGTCCACCTTCAGGTTATCATCCGAACCCCCTCCAGTATTAAGTTGCAAGCAACAGACAACTGCTTTAAGCAAAGTGTGTAAGGTAAACAGTCCACATGTTCCATGAACAAGAGACCATTGTTTTCTACCTTGTAGCAAAAACACATCTACAACCGAAGAGATTATTGTCACTTCCCTTGGAAACTAGAGGCATGAACCCACTATCGAGCATAAATACTCCCTCTTGGAGTCACTAGCAACTACTTGTCCAAGATAACCACTAGCAACGGAGAGCATGCAAGATCACAAAAAACACAGACATGATATAATCATAAAGATAAAACCATTAATCAAACCAACATAATAATCTCAATATCCATCGGATCCCCGCAAACACAACTTGCATGATTACAAATAGATTAGATCTTGATCATGAACAGAGCTCACAAGATCTCTACATGAAAGCATAAAGGAGGAGATACAACCATCTAGGGGGGTTTAGCCGCGCTGGAATGCCTCCTCGTCTCTCCTCTGGACTTCTTGTTCCCCACGGAAAGTTATTGAATTTGTCCTTCGTTCCGTCCAATTCCGAGAATATTTCTTTACTAACTTTTTTGAAACCAAAAACAGCAAAAAACAGGCATCTAGCACTGTTGCAACTTGTTAATAGGTTAGTACCAGAAAACATGTAAAAAGCACCTCAAAGTGTGGATAAGTAAAGCAAAGTAGATACTAAATAAGCATGGAGCATCAAAAATTATAGATACGTTTCCAATGTATCAAGCTCGAACCATGGCATCGACGAAGAGGGACGCGGGTAGATGGCACAGCAGCCTGTCTGCGTTAGCGGGACATCCTTGGCGGTGTGATGGGCCTTGATTGGAAGAACTTGAGAAAGTTCGCCACCTTGGGCCAAACCCGAAGGTACGATTCACAGCAGGCCGCATGATGCGACAACTGCGCAATGGCGTTCACACCGAGGTGGTGGAGTTGGAGGTCAAAGAAGACGAAGAGCTGAAGGAGGAAGGGACTGATGAAGAGGCTGAAGCCACGGGCTAAGTGTGCGAGGAATACGACGCGCTCCCCCGGCCGAGGGTCAGGCACATGTTCCCCCTCCGGCGTGAGC
Organism: Avena longiglumis; assembly: GCA_030063025.1. NCBI lineage: Eukaryota > Viridiplantae > Streptophyta > Magnoliopsida > Poales > Poaceae > Avena > Avena longiglumis. The sequence goes on from CP125975.1 coordinate 171,005,163, forward strand.
CGATGCTTCACCAGCATCGACGAAGGGATAAACCTACCCCGCCGATACTTGTACATGAGGTCGTCGGTCAAGAAGGACCCGCACCAACCCCCGCGCTGCTCCGGCAGTATATTGGCAGAAGGAGTAGCCATGGTGAACGGGTGTGTGGTAGCTCCACCGACAACAAAGAAGAGGCGCAAGGAGCAAAGTGCGTAGAGAGGCAGGGGAAGGAAGATCCGGAGGAAGAGGAAGTGTGAGCCTCGTTCCCCTCCAGGGCTCTATTTATCCCCGCGGGGGCACCGTCGCCTCCTTAGCCTCCGCACGACGCGTGTCCATAAGACACCCCTACCACACGACGCTACGGCTCTCGATCCTCTGCACTGATGCTACCAAGCACAAAAGATCCGCAAGCATTACCAGGAGACGAGGCGTGCGCTCCCGCCCCGAGAAACCGCTGCGGCAAGTGGCGTGCGTAGTTACCAAAAAGTAACGCAGCGACGCGGAAGTCCAACTGACGCGACGTGCGCCAGAGCAATAGTCGTGGCTGACGACATCACCCACATCATCAAATTGACGCTTTGTCTCCAGCTTCGACAGCCGGTTGCTGCCTTCGCTGTTTACACCCAGTGGGTGGGAATCAATTTCGCAGCTGGTTGAATCCAGCCGAAAAGCAAAAGCAAAAGCTACAGCCGGGCCTGGCCAAAAAAACTACTTCGAGATGCAAGAGAGCACGCAAGACCTTACCCACCGGCCAAGTCCTTAGGCGCTCGGGGACTAGTGTCGATGGGATGACCCCCGGGTGGGGAAAGCCAGGCCAAAGTAGGCCGGCTCCAGAAGGCATAGGCCGCTTTGCCATCAAGCAGGACAACTCCAGCCGCTTGGCTAATGCCACCCGACTAGGCTTAAAGCTTCCACCGGCTGGCCCGTCTAGCCCGACAGCCAGAAGAACCGGCCGGGTGGTCGCTTCCACCCGGATTGCCTCAGATTCGATGAAGAGTGCAGAGGGGGGGGGGGACGCTCCTTGCGGGGTACGCCTCTGGCTCCCTTCATCATCAGATAGGCTAGCGTGCTTTCACGACTAGCGCTACCCAACGAGGATAAAGCAAAGTGGCCGGCTGACCGTCAAAGCAGTCCGAGTGACCGTTAAAGCAAGGATGACGCCCCAAAGGGAGCCTAGGTGACTTCTAAAGAAGAAGATGACGCTAAAAGAAGGGTGGACTGGGTCCTGGCCCATCGACTGGGCCCTGTAGTCATCCCTGTCCTGTAAACCCGTATCCAAACAGTAAACCCTAGACCCCAAATTGTAACCTGCCCCCCTGACCAGTATAAAAGGGCGGGCAGAGCTAGGGTTCTAGGTAAGTAAGATTGATAGCAAGAAGAGCTAGCCTCTAGTTTCATCTTCCTCTAGCTCTGGATAGTAGCTAAGGAAACAGCTCAAGGAACATCTATACTGGGCGCCCGCCCCCGATATAGTTCATCTTGGAGGAGTAGGGGTGTTACCTCGCCGAGAGGGCCCCTGTAGCACCCCGGTAAAACCACTACTAGAAAATTTGCATGTTGTTTATATTTTGTGCATCATCATGACGTCATGCATATTTTTTTGTTTTTCATAAAACTTTTTCGTAAAATCCTATGTTGTTTTCTAAATAGTCCTCTCCTTTAATTTCAAATTAAAGCCTCGGTCGGTTCATATCTTGTATTTGTCTAAATAGTATTTACAAAATGTTTTTTGAATAGAACAAATAATAAAATATTTTTCTGGGGAAGGTCGCTAGCCTGCCAGGCCAAAGGCCCAGCTAGCCAGCAGCCTACAACCTCAAACCCTAGTATCCCCTAACCCTAGTCCCACCCCACATCCCACCAGATCCCCAAGCCACTCCCCCACCCCGTCGCCGCTGAGCACAACTCCACACCACACACAATGCACGCGACCCGTTTCCTGCACACACCAGCACAAACGTCGTGTGCACAGCTAGCCACCTACCACTCCCTGGTCATTTGCAGCTAGACCCCTCCACCGCCTTGGTCAAACGCCATCGGGTCCTCGTCTTCCTCCCGAGCAACCAATGCGAGCACCGTCGCCCGACCTCGCGTCCCCGCTCGCGATACCCTCTCTCTCCCCGTGCCGCTCGCCTCTGCCGCCAGACACTCCTCTCTCTGCCGCTTCCCCTCGCCACCATCCTCTCCTTCCTCGCCTCCTCCCTGCAGGAGCCCTGCCGATGCCCCTCTACGGCTTCTCGACGAGCTCCCCGTCGTCCTCGACCCCTCTCCCTCCCCGTCAAGGACGACTGACGCCATCAGCACCCCGTCGGCCCTCTCCTGCACTGCGACCCATGCCTCCCCGCCCCTGAGCGCCGCCCTGAACGCGACCACGGCGTCGGCCTCGCCCGTCCCTAGCCCGCGCGTCCTCCACCAATTCCCATCGTGCCCCGCTCCCCTTGTCCTCACCTCCGCCTCCACCAGAGCTCCTCCCCTCGCGATTTCCTCCTCCTCCCCACCTCGCGTAGGACACCGCCCGCCAACCACAGCGAGCCCCCGCCCCCTTCGCTGCGCCAGCATCCTCTGCGCCACCCACGACCTCCGTGCAACGGTAGGGCCCCCGGCGAGCCCGTCGTCGCCCCCTGCAAACTCGCCTACACCGCCTCCTCCTTCCTCCCCTTCGGCAACCGCCGCCGTCGCCATCCCTAGGCCTGCAGAGCTCCACCCGGCCGCTGCCTTGCCTGGGCCGCATCCGTGTCGACCGCCGCCACCAGCGGGCCCCACTTGGTCGCGCCTTCCTCGCCTAGTCGCCGACCCACGCGCCTCGGTCTGCTCCGCCTCTCGCCGCCGCGGTTCAAGCTCGAGATCCCTCCTCATCTGCAGCCGCCATGGCGCTGCCCTCTCACGGCCTCTTCCTGTCGAGCTCGCCGTTGTGCCCCTTCCTCGCCGGTCCTCCACCCCCTCCGACGAACCCTCTGCTCGGCCTCCCGCGAGTCCCTGTGCACCTTCCTCCTCGGCCACAATGCCCCGGCACCCCTCCCGCGTCCCCTGTTCCCGAGCACCTTCTCGCCTTGCTCTCCGTGCGATAGCACAGCGCCCCTCGCTTACGGCCATGCCTCTACAATCCCCAACCGATGAACTTGTCACCTGTTCCTCCCGCACGAGTCCCTGCTCTGGGGCGTCTATGTGGTTCATCTGTTGTTTGGCCCTGTTCCTGCTAAACCAACGCTACCTATTCCTGTCAAGATGTGGCTGTTGTGTTTACTCAGCTTCTGCGAGGCTATGTGTGTTGCAAGTTTGGGTGAAAACAGGTCAGTATGAATACCACACATGCCCCGACTTCATCTCGACAATATCTTCGCCTTGATGCTATCTGAAGAATATTGAAGCCCCACGAAGATCGTTATCCCTGGTTTTCGCCAAGATCTTCTGAACACCCCGGTGCCGACCCTGAGTCCAACACCACCGACGCGAAGCCCGGACCGCAAGACTGCCGGCACGGATCCGAAGACCGATCCCCCGAACCCTCGGACCCCAAGATCTTCGACCCCCATGTGTGATCCTCTTCCCGGGCCCTATTTTATAAAATGTATTACAAAATTGTGCATCTTAAATTATTCATGTCGCATACATATTGGTTTGGGGGCCTTATGTCGGTTCACCTCATAATTAAACATGGAGACCATATGCGGGCGAATCTAGTCTAATATTGGCCCCATTTAAATTTGTGTAGCGAACCAGTGACATGTTTTGGCTTGATAAGACAACATTTAAGTTGCGGGGTATCTAAACAACATGAACCATCTAATAAATGTCGGGACCCCGGTTCCGCTTAATAATGCCTAATTGAATCGCATCTTTGCCATGTCATACATCATACATGCATCATGCTCGATCTTTTGCCGTAGAATTAAATAGTGCATCCGGTGTTTCTTCTAGTGCTTTGCTTCTTCACGGATTAGGCCGATGAGTTGATGCGAGTGTCAACCCGATCTTCGGATGAACCTTCAGCAATGTTTTCCAGGCGAGCATTCTCCCCCTTTCTACCTATCTTAATTTTATAGTCTTTATTCCCTCCTGTTGATCTATTGCTATCTGTGTTGCGATGCTCTAGTTTTCGTACCCGTGATATCCCTTGCAGCCTTATTGCCTTGGACACATCCTATTACCTGTTGTTTGGTAGATAGTTGGACTTGCGTGTCGTAGTTGCTTGCTCAAGTGCTGTTGCGTCTCGTCAAGTACCACAGTTGTTGGGAGACTGCCATATGCTTTATGTTGGAGATGATCATGGCTTTAATTACCGTTTAACAACTAAAATTGAAGTAGGTAAATAATGCAGAGGCATAGGTGGGCAATAGATGTTATTTGGTTTTTAACCATCCACTTGCGTCCCGTAGGACCCCGAGTACTTGATACCTGTTATTTGAATATTCGCACTATCCGCATGTGGGACCATGAATCCCCCTAGACAGAGCTTGAGTCATATATTATTTCTTGGGGCCACAAACTAGTTTGGAGCTTTATTACTATCATGTACTTATGTCATGCTTTACTTCTTTATTTACGATTGCGCATGGAGCGCCTGTACTTTTTAGGTCAGCAGAGTGTTTTCGCGGTATCGACAAGCCTAGTCACACTTTCGGGTTCCCAGTCGTTTACAGCCATTGACACAAACCTCTGGGTCCGTTCCGGAGCCGGCCAACTTCGTCGCGGGTAGCTTGGTGGGGTGGCCCCCTGAAATTTATATGAACCTTGCAATTGCTATGTCGTGATGCCTCGTTGGTTTTTCATTTGGTTTTTCTCGAGGTTGATCATGCATGTGTTGCTATTTGTGCCCCCCTGCAGGGTAAAACTTTCTGAAAGCGGTGTCCGCGGTTATGGACGACTTGGAGCACAGTATCTCGATCATAGACAACTATAACTAAAGTAGTGCTATAAATTTGACTTTATAATGACTAGTAATCAGCGTCACTATAATGGAATGTCTAAATAAAAGTGCCAACAATTGCTGGTTTGGATTGTCACTTGTTACCATTGTATCTGACTAGTAAGTATTGCAACTATAACGGAATGGATAGATAAAAGTACCAACAACTGCTGGGTTTTGGGATGCCTCATATTATATGTATCTGACTAGTAAGTGCTACAACTACAACAGAATGGTTAACTAAAACTGCCCACTGCTTATTATACCAGGATGACTCTCGCTATCTATACCTGACTAGTAATTGCTGCAACGATAATTGAATAAATAAAACTGCCAACTGTGTGAGTTCCTCGGTTGACTTCCTCGTTTGGTCTCGAGGGGGAAATACCAGGATGGGTATGTTTGGTAGCAGCATTAGGTTGGTTCCGAATAGGTCTTTCTTATCCCTCTCTGATAGACGACAGTTGTATCGAGTCTCTATAGGTTGTTTAGTGCATGCTGCGCTGCCGCTTCAGTCCACCATACCTATGTAGGCGAGGACCGCCGAATTCTAGTCTCGCCGTGTACTGGCCTCAGTACTGACCGCTCTCTTTTTTTCCTTTGCCCTTTGTCGGCACCCCTTTTGTTTAAGCAGGTTTTGAGATCGACGTCTTTAGCAGGGTTAGCCTTCCGGTTTGGCCTGGGCAGGGTTATGGACGCCATTGGTTATTCTTCAGGGCTCTTAGCCCCATTTGCATATTGTTCATAGTCGGATGCTGTATCATTTTCAAGGTGATTTGGATCTTTGTACTGTATATCTGTATTCTTGACTCATGGAGTCGTTGTTGTATATATCTATTCTGTGGGTTCCATCATGGAATATTGTGTAATGATATTACTTCGTTTTGCACCCGTACGAAAGTGCCTGATGGGCACCTTTGAATCGTTTCTATGAGGGTTTGGCGGGAATCGCTGAAACTTGCATAGGGCCAATTCTGAGGGTGTTACAGAGTGGTATCAGAGCTCAGCAGTTACGATACCCACTGGTCCAGCCTGTAGGATAACCTAGCTAACGGACGTCGTAGAGTGTCAAAACTATTTTGGAAAATCGGTTGGATAGATATGATTAGGTCTTCTTTTACTTTTTACCCCTCTGCTATTCTCCTCTTATCTCGACATGTTTTGAATCTGCTTTCTTATCTTTTCTTCGAGTCTAGGATTTCTCGTGGTGGGGTTTTCGTCGTACCTTCAGGGTTTCGCTTCCTTGCTCTTGTAACGGTGCTTCAACATCCGACATTCATGCTATCTAATGAATCTTTCATCTGTTGTACCTTTTGGTGGACCGAAAGTTCACAAAATTTTTTCTTTCTATCCTCCGGTGTTTTCCGATACAACGAAGTCATCTACATTAGATCTGATGAGAATCTCCATCCCTCCTTTGTTTCTGAACCTTGATTGTCGAGATCTTCAGTATGAATTCCGATAGTTGGTTGCATAATTCTCCTATTCATGTGCAGAGTAATGCTTTGGGTGCGCGATGGACTGATCACCATCCGACTACTCTTATCATTCGCTCTTGTAGATTGAATGGTGGATCGATGCAATTATACTCCTTCCGTGGAAGTGAGAGGTGGCTTTATCTTTTGATGCCTTTACCTCCGTCCTTTGTTATCCGAAGCGTTCTCGCAACGAACGTCAGCAACACCCTTGTTGGTGGTGTCGCCGATTTCAAGGTGGAGAAGAATCCTTGTTAGTGGTGTCACGAAGATCTACACAAAGCAAGAAGATTCTGATCGTCGGCCTTCTTCCCGGTATCATGAGGCGGATCTCGAGGGCGAGATTCATTGTTAGTGGTGTCGAATTGTAGCACCCCGGTAAAACCACTACTAGAAAATTTGCATGTTGTTTATATTTTGTGCATCATCATGACGTCATGCATATTTTTTATTTTTCATAAAACTCTTTCGTAAAATCCTATGTTGTTTTCTAAATAGTCCTCTCCTTTAATTTCAAATTAAAGCCTCGGTCGGTTCATATCTTGTATTTGTTTAAAAAGTATTTACAAAATGTTTTTTTAATAGAACAAATAATAAAATGTTTTTCTGGGGAAGGTCGCCAGCTTGCCAGGCCAAAGGCCCAGCTAGCCAGCAGCCTACAACCCCAAACCCTAGTATCCCCTAACCCTAGTCCCACCCCACATCCCACCAGATCCCCAAGCCACTCCCCCACCCCATCGCCGCTGAGCACAACTCCACACCACACACAACGCACGCGACCCGTTTCCTGCACACACCAGCACAAACGTCGTGTGCACAGCTAGCCACCAACCACTCCCTGGTCATTTGCAGCTAGACCCCTCCACCGCCTTGGTCAAACGCCATCGGGTCCTCATCTTCCTCCCGAGCAACCAACGCGAGCACCATCGCCCGACCTCGCGTCCCCGCTCGCGATCCCCTCTCTCTTCCCGTGTCGCTCGCCTCCGCCGCCAGACACTCCTCTCTCTGCCGCTTCCCCTCGCCACCATCCTCTCCTTCCTCGCCTCCTCCCTGCTGGAGCCCTGCCGACGCCCCTCTGCGGCTGCTCGACGAGCTCCCCGCCGTCCTCGACCCCTCTCCCTCCCTGTCAAGGACGACTGATGCCATCAAGACCCGCCGGCCCCCTCTCACCCTTGTCCTCACCTCCGCCTCCACCAGAGCTCCTCCCCTCGCGATTTCCTCCTCCTCCCCACCTCGTGCAGGACACCGCCCGCCAACCACCGCGAGCCCCCGCCCCCTTCGTTGCGCCAGCATCCTCTACGCCGCCCATGACCTCCGTGTAACGGTAGGGCCCACGGCGAGCCCATCGTCGCCCCCTGCAAACTCGCCTGCACCGTCGCCTCCTTCCTCCCCTTCGGCAACCGCCGCCGTCGCCATCCCTAGGCCTGCAGAGCTCCACCCGGCCGTTGCCTTGCCTGGGCCGCATCTACGTCGACCGCCGCCACCAGCGGGCCCCACTTGGTCGCTCCTTTCTGCCTAGTCGCCGACCCGCGCGCCTCGGTCTGCTCCGCCTCTCGCCGCCGCGGTTCAAGCTCGAGATCCCTCCTCATCTGCAGCCGCCATGGCGCTGCCCGCTAACGGCCTCTTCCCGTCGAGCTCGCCGTCGTGCCCCTTCCTCGCCGGTCCTCCACCCCCCTCCGACGAACCCTCTGCTCGGCCTCCCGCGAGTCCCTGTGCACCTTCCTCCTCGGCCACAATGCCCCGACACCCCTCCCGTGTTCCTGTTCCCGAGCACCTTCTCGCCTTGCTCTCCGTGCGATAGCACAACGCCCCTCACGTACGGCCATGCCTCTGCAATCCCCAGCCGATGAACTTGTCACATGTTCCTCCCGCACGAGTACCTGCTCTGGGGCGTCTATGTGGTTCATCTGTTGTTTGGCCCTGTTCCTGCTAAACCAACGCTACCTATTCCTGTCAAGATGTGGCTGTTGTGTTTACTCAGCTTCTGCAAGGCTATGTGTGTTGCAAGTTTGGGTGAAAACAGGTCAGTATGAAGACCACACGTGCCCCGACTTCATCTCGACAAGATCTTCGCCTTGATGCCATCCGAAGAATATTGAAGCCCCACGAAGATCGTTATCCCCGGTTTTCGCCAAGATCTTATGAACACCCCGGCGCTGACCCTGAGTCCAACACCACCGACGCGAAGCCCGGACCGCAAGACCACCGGCACGGATCCGAAGACCGATCCCCCGAACCCTCGGACCCCAAGATCTTCGACCCCCATGTGTGATCCCCTTCCCGAGCCCTATTTTATAAAATGTATTACAAAATTGTGCATCTTAAATTATTCATGTCGCGTACATACTGGTTTGGGGGCCTTATGTCGGTTCACCTCATAATTAGACATGGAGGCCATATGCGGGCGAATCTAGTCTAATATTGGCCCCATTTAAATTTATGTAGCGAACCGGTGACATGTTTTGGCTTGATAAGACAACATTTAAATTGCGGGGTATCTAAACAACATGAACCATCCAATAAATGTCGGGACCCCGGTTCCGCTTAATAATGCCTAATTGCATTGCATCTTTTCCATGTCATACATCATACATGCATCATGCTCGATCTTTTGCCGTAGCATTAAATAGTGCATCCGGTGTTTCTTCTAGTGCTTTGCTTCTTCACGGATTAGGCCGATGAGTTGATGCGAGTGTCGACCCGATCTTCGGATGAACCTTCGGCAATGTTTTCTAGGCGAGCATTCTCCCCCTTTCTACCTATCTTACTTTTATATTCTTTATTCCCTCATGTTGATCTATTGCTATCTGTGTTGCGATGCTCTAGTTTTCGTACCCGTGATATCCCTTGCAGCCTTATTGCCTTGGACACATCCTATTACCTGTTGTTTGGTAGATAGTTGGACTTGCGTGTCGTATTTGCTTGCTCAAGTGCTGTTGCGTCTCGTCAAGTACCATAGTTGTTGGGAGACTACCATATGCTTTATGTTGGAGATGATCATGGCTTTAATTACCGTTTAACAAGTAAAATCGAAGTAGGTAAATAATGCAGAGGCACAGGTGGGCAATATATGTTATTTGGTTTTAACCGTCCACTTGTGTCCCGTAGGACCCCGAGTACTTGATACCTGTTCGTTGAATATTCGCACTATCCGCATGTGGGACCATGAATCCCCCTAGACAGAGCTTGATTCATATATTATTTCTTGGGGCCACAAACTAGTTTGGAGCTTTATTACTATCCTGTACTTATGCCATGCTTTACTGCTTTATTTACGATTGCGCGTGGAGCGCCTGTACTGTTTAGGTAAGCGGAGTGTTTTCGCGGTATCGACAAGCCCAGTCACACTTTCGGGTTCCCAGTCGTTTACAGCCATTGACGCAAACCTCTGGGTCCGTTCCGGAGCCGGCCAACTTCGTCGCGGGTAGCTTGGTGGGGTGGCCCCCTGAAATTTATATGAATCTTGCAATTGCTCTATCGTGATGCCTCGTTGGGTTTTCATTTGGTTTTTCTCGAGGTTGATCGTGCGTGTGTTGCTATTTGTGCCCCCTGTAGGGTAAAACTTTCTGAAAGTGGTGTCCGCGGTTATGGACGACTTGGAGCACAGTATCTCGATCATAGACAACTATAACTAAAGTAGTGCTATAAATTTGACTTTATAATGACTAGTAATCAGCGTACTATAATGGAATGGCTAAATAAAAGTGCCAACAATTGCTGGTTTGGATTGTCACTTGTTACCATTGTATCTGACTAGTAAGTATTGCAACTATAACAGAATGGATAGATAAAAGTACCAACAACTGTTGGGTTTTGGGATGCCTCATGTTATATGTATCTGACTAGTAAGTGCTACAACTACAACGGAATGGTTAACTAAAACTGCCCACTGCTTATTATACCAGGATGACTCTCGCTATCTATACCTAACTAGTAATTGCTGCAACGATAATTGAATAAATAAAACTACCAACTGTGTGAGTTCCTCGGTTGACTTCCTCGTTTGGTCTCGAGGGGGAAATACCAGGATGGGTATGTTTGGTAGCATCATTAGGTTGGTTCCGAATAGGTCTTTCTTATCCCTCTCTGATAGCCGACAGTTGTATCGAGTCTCTATAGGTTGTTTAGTGCATGCTGCGCTGCCGCTTCAGTCCACCATACCTATGTAGGCGAGGACCGCCGAATTCTAGTCTCGCCGTGTACTAGCCTGAGTACTGACCGCTCTCTTTTTCCTTTGCCCTTTGTCGGCACCCCTTTTGTTTAAGCAAGTTTTGAGATCGACGTCGTTAGCAGGGTTACCCTTCCGGTTTGGCCTGGGCAGGGTTATGGACGCCATTGGTTATTCTTCAGGGCTCTTAGCCCCATTTGCATCTTGTTCGTAGTCGGACGCTGTATCATTTTCAAGATGATTTGGATCTTTGTACTGTGTATATGTATTCTTGACTCATGGAGTCGTTGTTGTATATATCTATTCTGTGGGTTCCATCATGGAATATTGTGTAATGATATTACTTCGTTTTCCACCCGCACGAAAGTGCCTGGTGGGCACCTTTGAATCGTTTCTATGCGGGTTTGGCAGGAATCGCTGAAACTTGCATAGGGCCGATTCTGAGGGTGTTACATCCCCGAACCTGGGTACGTCGCTGTGTTTGCAGTTTACCGTGACCAACCCGTTGCGTGTGCCACCGATTGCATCCGAGTGTACCTTTTTAGCCATCCCCGATGGCACTGCCGTGTTCCACACCACGACACTTTATCACCAATCAGAGGCAACACTATGAACCACTAGCATCGAATCAACAACAACATCAATTAGTCAAAGCACGACAGCAAGCACTGAGGTGCAGAGAGAACAATACTCACTAGGAATCATTACCGGATCAAAATCACTATCTTACAAGCACACAAAGGGTTGAACCCGAGAACCAGGGATCAACCTAGAACCAGTACGAACCCTAATGAAGGATAGACACTAGTTACACACAGAGATACTCGAAGTAGACAGAGGCAAGGATGATAACAGAGAACCAACTCACATGTGGTCCTCGCTGGAGAATTGAACAGGAAGCAGAGGGGCCGACGAGCTCACGGCGGCACGGGGAGCACCCCAGAGTGCGCTGTAACCCACACCTAGACGCGACGACAGCCACATCAGCTCAAGAAGATGCACGAGCATCTCACCATCACCACTGGAGCATCAGAAGCGGCGTCAACAACACCACCCCGGCGAATCGGGTTGGAGCAGACGAAGGAGCATGGTCAACAACCTTGCCCTGCACCACGACAGCGGACAGGGATGACCAAATAGGGTTGGAGCCTGGCCACAGGAGGGCTCCAGAACCAAATCGGGTTGGAGCAGACGAAGGAGAATGGTCAACAACCTTGCCCTACACAACGACAGCGGACAAGGAGGACCACGACGGCGGGCATCGCACGGCGGCGGCGTCAGCGAGCACGGGGTCGAGGAGGAGAAGAGATAAGGTCGAGAGAGAGACAGGCAGAGAATGGGCCGATAGGGCCAGAACCCCTTCGGGTAGATCTTTTGGCCAAGCCACTTGGGCCCAGTTTGGCCCAATAAGCCCAAAAGGTTAGCCCAAAAACTTAAAAGATATTTAACAATTAATAAAAGACCAAAATACCCTTAGAACTAAATAAAATTCTAGAGAATAAAATAGAAGTTTTAAAAATTCAAATAATATATTTTTAGACTTATAAAAATTCAACCTATTTAATTAAATTAAGAGATAATTTTTATATATATAATTTTTGGTCAAGAATTTTGTAATATATATATTCCTTATGGAATTTTAAAAAATTAAAGAAAAAGGATAAAAATAAATAAAAATCACTTTTATTATATTTTATTATTGTAGTATTTTAGAAAAATATCAAATAAATATTTAGAGTTACCAAAAGGAAATTCTCTTTTATTTAAATGCTAATTCTTAAAAGAATTATTAAACAAATAAATACAAGAGTGTATATTAAATAAAGATTTTTAGCTATAACTTTATTAGTAGTATATTACATTACAAAAATAGTGAATGTGATATTTATAAATATTAAAGATTATTCTTTAAAATAAATTTCTTTATTATTTAAGGAAATTCCAAAAACTAAAATATTGGGTAAAACACACAAAGAAGATAAATAATAAATAATGCATTGCATTACTATGCATATTCATTTTGCTTCTTTAAATATTGTCCTTACCGGGCAATAATGATGTTTTGTAGACATAGAAGCTCAAGGTCCAGTGCAAGCATCCGACTTCACTACCTTGCAATCACAAGGCAAATTCATCACTTGCTCATGTCCATTTGAAGAGTCCTTACCAAAGTATTTATAAATTGTGTGTTATCATCTATATTTCAAGAAAAGAAAATAGTATTTTCTTATATAATTAAAATGATGATATCATCCTAAGTGATGATATAGAGAAGCAATAGAATTTAGGGATTCTATTGGCAATAATGATAATCATCTAGGAATTTAACAACCCCTAACATCAGTGATTCTAGCGTCGTATATTACGCGTTAACCATGAGATTTGGAATGGGACAGAGAAGTCAGATGTATCTTCTTCCTCTCGCATGTAGCCGGATGTGCAGGTCATGGCTGTTATCCTTGTGACATGCATTAATTGGTAATTCGTAGAGGATATGCAACATATGGGTGGGAACCCTCATCGTCCCATGATAGTTCTGGCATCTAACGGTCTATACAAACCATTGTCGTAATTCATTGGGTGGGCATGGTGTACACCAAGGAGGCATGCGGGGTCGCGAAGGGGGCAATGATTGGCTTGGATCACCTACTAGGCCCCACATCATGGAATTATGGACGGGAAAGTACGCCTGGTTGTGCAACAAGGAGTTGATCTCTCATGGGTAAAGTAACGCACCTCTGCAGAGTGTAAGAACTGTAACTTGTTACTCTCTGTTCTGGGAAGGAGCTACGAACCCGGCAGGAAAGGAACTCCATGAAAGTTCTGGTAAACCTGTGAAGGCTGATGGTCATAGATTTTCCCAATAAAATCAATCTTTGAAGGAAGATTTACGAAAACTGCATAGTACCAAGGAAATTCCAGAAACTAAAATATTGGGTAAAACACACAAAGAAGATAAATAATAAATAATGCATTGCATTACTATGCATATTCATTTTGCTTATTTAAATATTGTCCTTACCGGGCAATAATGATGTTTTGTAGACATAGAAGCTCAAGGTTCAGTGCAAGCATCCGACTTCACTACCTTGCAATCACAAGGCAAATTCATCACTTGCTCGTGTCCTTTTGAAGAGTCCTTACCAAAGTATTTATAAATTGTGTGCTATCATCTATATTTCAAGAAAAGAAAATAGTATTATCTTATATAAATAAAATGATGATATCATCCTAAGTGATGATATAGAGAAGCAATAGAACTTAGGGATTCTATTGGCAATAATGACAATCATCTAAGAATTTAACAACCCCTGACATCAGTGATTCTAGCGCCATATATTACGTGTTAACCATACATCAGGATCGCGAAGGGGGCAGTGATTGTCTTAGATCACTTACTAGGCCCCACATCATGAAATTGTGGACAGGAAAGTACGCCTGGTTGTGCAACAAGGAGTTGATCTATCATGGGTAAAGTAATGCACCTTTGCAGAGTGTAAGAACTATAACTTGTTACTCCCTGTTATGGGAAGGAGCCATGAACGCGACAGGAAAGGGACTCCATGAAAGTTCTAGTAAACCTTTGAAGGCTGATGGTCATAGATTTTCACAATAAAATCAATCTTTGAAGAAAGATTTACAAAAACTGCATATTACCAAGGACTTATAGTCTGAGGTGGTAGATAGAGCTTCAAACTTCCTACCTTGCATATAATGAACTTTTTGGGTAACGCTGTTACTCACCCTTTCCTTTGATCCCCTGCTTAGACTCTGAGGATCCAGAAGATATCTCAATGTATGCAGCAGAATGTCAAGATGATGTCTTCTATGAGGAACCTGACCAGTCAGGAGGTGTTAAAGGAGTGGACTACGAGATCCTATATGGAGTGGATGACAACGAGTCAGATTAGTTGCCTTAGTTATTAGTAATCAATTGAGCCGAGCAGCATGAACCTTATATAATAAGCTGTTGAGCTTAACTCTGGGATGGAGTTGTTACTTTAAACTTCCACTAAAACACTTTATATTTTGGTTTGTAAGTTGAATATTTTGAATTCCTGAACTTCTGGTATTGTAATAATAATAAATGGTGTATGTTTGTAATATGGACCCGCAATGTTTCTATTGTACCACTCTGAGGGGTGTGATATTTACGGAACGGTGTTCTGTGGATGCCATGTCAACGACTATAGTGTACTACACATGAAGTGGTATGCTGGGTCACCACAGTTGGTATCAGAGCAAATTGCTTTGACCTTAGGTTGGAAACCTAGTAAAGCGTATTACCTGTAGGAGTGTAGAGCAATGATAAAGAATTCTCTAAAAGGGTATAATGAGTATTCAAATGAGAATATTCCGTTATATATCTTTAGTGCGATAATTCTTTGTTATGATGGAATATATTATTGGTTACTAATAAAATAATATTTTTGATATATAGAGTTATGGCACCAAAGTTTCCAAAACAAACTTTGGCAAGGAAAGAGGAGACTCTCGATGACTACCAAGGATCATTCACTGATCAACTTCGTCAACTCTTGAGGATTTTTAGTTGTCCAACTAAAATTCCGGTGAATACCATAACCTATTCTGATGGTTGGATGTTATCCAAGTATCGTGTGAGTATTCAACTTCCAGAGGAGCTTGGATTATATCATGATCTACCTATAGGTGAAGGTAGGAGTCATTTAGCAGCATATCATGTTGCTGTTGTGGAGGCAATAGCCAATATCTGGGAGCATAAAGCCAAGGAGTTAGAAGGGAGCACATTTTCTGTGATTCCTCATGATTCTATAGACTCGGAGCCAGTACCGGATCATCTTACTTTGGTGAAGAAGCATCCTAAGTTAGCTTCCAAGTTTATGGATCAATATCGAACACTTGTTGCGTCTTTTTATAAGACACATCAAGTTATAGTTGAATATAAACATGACATGTTAGAGGATCTAACTGATCTAGAAAGAAGGAAGCAGTTAGCATTCCAGTTGGAGAAATAAGCAAGGAGTAGTGCAAAACCAATTTTTAAAGATATACCCATAGATCCTGAATCTTTTACACCATATCCTTATTCACCCAGATCAGAACCTACTTATGATCTTACTTTAGATATGAGGTATCCAGTACCATAGGGTTTAGAGGAAGGGTCTGATTTAGAACTTCCTATCGAGAATTCTGGTGGTTGGAGAATGGGATCACCTGAGGGATCCCAAAGGAATCAGATGTCTATAGATGGGTCTGATAGAGATGTTGAACAATCCAGTTGGATGGGTGCAGGAACCAATCCTAATAACAATAGTAGAAATAACATACTCGTAGATGATCGGGATGAGGAAGAAGATCCTAAGGAGAAAGTATTTGAATCATCAACATCTTCTCAAAACCTAGGGAATATACATTATCCAGTGTTTAACTATCTTGCCCAACAGAGCACCAGGGGAGCAGCAGAATCTGTGTATTCCGTTGACAACTCTAGGAATGAAGCTCAGGATATGCAAGTGGGTGATAATGTCGAACAGGTTTCTGAAGACTTTTCAGCTTAGCTGGATGGAGTCAATGCACTCAGGCTGAGTAATGACGCAAGTCCTGATACTTCAGATACTGAGTATGTTCCTTTTTGAAGGCCATTTGTTCCATAAACTGTGCGACGGACGTTACATCATCACGGTTGGACTTCAGGCATGTATGATGAGCGTCGCGGATACTAGAAGCAGGCTACTTCTTAGGAAGTATCGGGTATTGCGTATTATAATCCGAGAGAGTGATGTAGCTAAATAAATGTGGAAGTGTTGTTAATTGGTTTAGTGTACCTATATGGTACATGTTGTAATGACTTTGTATTACTAAGTTGTTTGTAATGTATAATATGTAAAATGCAGGATTTTTATTTCCATTGTGTGACTAGTTTTGTGCGTAAAGTTGAGCTCAAAACACATGTGCATGATGTAATTATGAGTATTCACTTTATGTTGCAGGACTAGGGGGTCATGCAATCGGGTGTAGAAACCGAGTCTGAGCAGCAGTGCATGGAGCGCGAGGCCAAGGAGAAGGCAGATGCAGATGCCAGAAATCAGGGAAAATTACCACCACCGCCACCAATGAGGCCGCTAATGGAGCTGAACTTTATGCAGTATATGCAAATGATGCAAGAAAACCAAAACAAGTTCATGGAAGAGTTGTTGGGACGAGCTGGAAACCAGAGAGCACTTGAAGGTGGAGGAGTGAGTCTTTTTGACTTCCAGAATGCAAGACCGTTACCTTTTGCATCAGCCCCTGAACCAATGGCTGCAGATGATTAGCTAGCAGATACGGAGAGAAAGCTGAAGAATGTAGGTTGTAATGATGAGGAAAAGCTGAGATATGCAACTCATCTTTTAACAGAACCTGCAGCATCATGGTGGGAAAATCAGTTAGCCATTCAACAGCCAGGAAGAGAGTATACTTGGGAAGAGTTCAAGCAGAGGTTCCATGAGTATAATGTTCTGGAAAGTGTTATGGAGTTGAAGCAAAGAGAGTTTGAGGAGCTTCAGCAAGGTTATACTAGTGTCATGAAGTATATCCGGGAGTTTAGCCAGTTTTCTCGTTATGCTGAAGATGAAGTGAGCACTGAAGTGAAAAGGAAGAAGCGTTTCCTGCGAGGGTTAAACCCATTTGTGAAGATGCAGTTGAGGCTGGCCAATAAACAAACTTTTCAGCAGTTACTGGATGCAGCCATCACTTTTGAAGATGAGTATAAGAATGTCCAAGAGGACCGAAGGAAGAGAGCCAAGAAAGAGACAAAGAGGATTCAAGCAAGTAAACCTAAACCCAATATGGAGTTCAAACCTAGAAACAAAGCTTACAACAACAATAAAAACAACAAGGGAAATGGTGGAAATCAGTCCAATCCACGGAGAAATGTTATTTGCAACAATTGTGGACTTCCAGGGCATTTCTTGTAAGGTTCCCAACCTTTAATAAGGTAGAGATCCCTGTGTTTACAATGCTAGTCCCTGGATCAATATCTAGCATCCACAGTTAAGATGTAATATCAAGAAACAAAGGTCATAATACAACTTTATAACCAGGAATAACATAATTTATTACATCTTACATAGCTCATTTGGCTATCTCATTACAATGCAGCAGAATTTAACAATAGCATGGGGTCCTTCATCTTCAAAGTGCCACAGGCAGACATGTTGGTTGTAGACTTGTAATCCTAATCATTAAACTTCACTAATATCAAACAAACCTGCAACATAACAAGTTACAACCACAAGGGTCAATACATTTGAATTTTATTGGCAAGTGATACTATGGTAGTATAGTGGATTCTATCATCTATATGAATTTGGCTAAGTGGAGCTTAAGCTTGCTTTGCTCAAAATAGGTTTTCCTTATCATTTGAAAACACTAAGTTTTTGCTTGACACAAAAATCTTTCCCAAGGCATCTCCCAATAGAAATTGGTGATCCTTCAACCCTTGTTCACCCACAAATTTTTAACTTAGAAATTGGGATGAGGAGATTCTTGATAGCTTCCATGTCTTGATACTCAAATTGTCCTTTGCTAGGGACATGGCTAAGTACTTAGATTTTACACTCTGCAGAGGTGGTGAACTTTCCCCACAAGACTTGGTTTCACCAAGACAAGATCTTTCAGAAGCCTTCCCTTAGACCAGAATGGACGCGTTCCAACCTATCATCCCCTACCACCAACTGTCCATTTGGCTAAGTTCTTGCAACCTATATGATCCAGACAGAGCCCATAATGCCAAGTGGCTCCACTTGAAGCTTCTCAACATTTGACATCTCAAATCTCTTTGTTCCTGGGTGGCCATCCACAAGTGAGATACACAAGGTAAACCATAGAAATGGGCCTTGTGAACCACTCAACACAAACATTCCTTCCATTCCACCCAGGTGATTCATTCACTTAGTTGTTTTATTAAACAAAACTGAAGTCCTCAGACTTAGAAATTTCCATAGCATGATTATATATTCCACCCTTGTTTTCTAATAGCTAATCTAAGCATGATAGTAGTAGGAATCTTAACTTAGGAAATTCTACTAAGGTTTCATCTACTAGGATTTCCCATAGCATAGTTTATACTTAGCAAAAATTCGATGCAAGTCCTACTTAGAAATATCACTAATGCATAGTGAAAATAATGGGACAAAAGTATGAAGCATCACTTGCCTTTTTGGTAGATGGTATAAGTTCACTCCTTGATCTTTGCAATGTTCACACACTTCAAGTCACTACAATTTAATCAAGCAAACAATATTTCAATCTACCATTCAAGCAATTCATCACATAAAATGATAAAAACAAAGCAATGCATGCAAGCATGTCAAGGATTGTTTTATTTGAAAAAATGGTTTCTAATGGTTCATAAACATTTGAAAACACCTAATGGTCATTTTATAAAGTGGCAAAATCATTTGTATAAGATTTTACTTCATAAACCATTTTTAGATCAAGTCATTATTTTATGTGGTGAAGAAATGCTTTTAATAAGGCAAAATTCTATAGGTTTCACAAAATATGTTTTCAAACCATATAACCTTGTGTTTAGGGTCAGAGAGTTTATTTCCAAAACATTTCTCAAAGGTTTTCTTCCAAAACCATTTTTAATAATTAAACCATATTTTTATTTGACTAGAAATGTTTTAAATCAAAGATTCATTCTTTTATTTCACCAAATACATTTTTGAAACCACAATTTGTTTCCTATGTTCAGTAGGTTCAAAACACACCATTTGCCAAAGATTTTATCCTTAAAATCATTTTGGAATAAATTTTATATCCTAAACATGCATACACAAGTTTCTGTAAAACAAAAAATCTAACAGAAGCCTTTTACTAAACAAAGTGCATGGTTGGCTAGGGCTTGTCTTGCTGATTCCATTGATATAAAGTTTGCAAAATTTGGACGTGTGGTTTGAAAGTTATGAAT
The DNA here is from genome assembly GCA_030063025.1 of Avena longiglumis. Classification (NCBI taxonomy): domain Eukaryota; kingdom Viridiplantae; phylum Streptophyta; class Magnoliopsida; order Poales; family Poaceae; genus Avena; species Avena longiglumis. The sequence continues at coordinate 171,024,629 of CP125975.1, forward strand.
TTTTCAAATTGGCATATCTAATAGAACAATTATGTTTTAAATCAAACGAACAGAGCCACGTGGCGTGATATTACTCGTCCATACCATTTCGTCCGGATCAGCTACTCTTGCGCGTTGGATCTAAAGTAGATCGTGTGTCTCAGAAGCAAACATACCCCTTCGCCTAGATTCTATCGCAGCGCTTGGATCTGGATCCTACGGTGCACAGCACTCGGCCACAGATGGGCGGCACTGGCGGCGGCAGGTGGCGGCGGCATGTCTGGCTACGGCGACGCGGCGGTTACAGGAAGCGAGGGAGAGAAAGGTGTGGCTCACCAGGTTTTCCGTGGCGTGGGGAAGCTCAAGGTGGTGTTATCTCGTCGAGGGGCGCACGAGGCCACTTGCAATTCCTCGTCGGAGTTCTCTCTGGCGACGGTTGCTCTCGGTTGAAGACGACGGTGACGCTACGGTGCATGCCAGAGCAAGTTAAGGAAGCAGTCAGATGCGCAAGATCGCGGTGAGCACGCGTGTGTGAAAAAGAAGGAGAGGTGCGGTCAGGTTCTTACCAGAGGCTTCGCCGGAGAGGAAACAGACGGTGGCGGCGGTGGTCGTCGTCGTTGCCAAGGCTCTGGGACGCGCGGGGGAGAGATGGAGCTACGGGGAGGTTCGCCAGGGAGTGGGGATCATGTGGGCATGGTCGAGGAGGCGAGGGGCGACGAGGGGCTGCCGGAATCGCGTGTGGAGCTCGCCGGAGACAGTGGCAATGCAAAGCAAAATTGACGCAGCCTGGTGGCTCCGGGGATGTGGCGTCTGGGGGAAAGAGGGAGGAGAGCCTGGCGTTGAAGAGGGCGTCGTCGTAGCGAGGGATTAATCGGCCGTTTAACGCGAATTTAAGGGCGCAATTACGACAGAAAACAGCAGCGAGGTTTGGGGATGAATGGGTCGCGGGGTTGACGACGAGTTGAGCTGGCGGTGGGGTCCGCTTGGCAGCGTGAGAGAGGAGTGGGGAGATGGGGTCCATCGGTCAGCGACGCTGTGGGTGTGTGTCTGAGTGAGGAAACGTTTCGGGGAGAGAGGGGTGAGGTGGGATGCGAGTTGGGCTTAGTGGGCTGGGCTGGCTTGTTCTCTTTTTTTTGTTCTGTTTGTTTTTGTTTTTCTCGTTTGATTTTTCTGTTTTCATTTTGAATAAGCAATTCAAACATTCATTTGAATTCAATCCTTTGCAAAAATTTGTGTAGGTTTAAATATTTATTTGTAATATATTCTGATGTCAATTTTTGAAATAAAACTTTATTCTTTTTTTGGGGTCTTTTTATTTATTTAATTAGGCCCTTGTTTTAATTCAATTAGGTTTTAATAATAATTCAAACACCATTTAAATTCTTTAAACTTTCCAAATCTTTTCAGTAGGTTTTTATTTGTTTATTTGGGTTCAAATAATTCAGCTTGAATTATTTGGAAAGTATTTAATATGATTCATAAATCATTTGAATTGGGTATTTGTTTTATTCAAATGGAATTTTAATATAGTTTTAATTCCCTAATTTTTTTATTTGGAAGATTTATTTTATTTAAGTTAGTTAAACAACTTTTAATCCACTTGGGTAATTCCAAAATACCATTCTCTCATGAATATAATCATTCTTATTAAAGATTTGTCTTTGTTAAAATAGGGATAGAATGGTTAATGCCATTTTATTTTATTTTGGAAATTCTTTATCTTTTTATTTTATTTGGATTTGGATTATATTCATTCTATTTGCTTATGGATTAGGCCAAGATTTATTTTGTCTTTCAAATATTCTTTATTTAATATTTCTATCTTTGTCTTATAAAATCCATATCTTTTTATTTAGAGATCCAAACTTGGTGATTCCAATTTATAAAATCTTATTTAATATTTACTTATCCTTTTAAATACTTTTAGGATTATTTTCTCACCATTTTGTATGGATTTTAGATAAGTTCTTTATTAGCTTTAGAAATTACTTTTCCTTATCTTATTTAAATTCATAGGATTTTATTTATGGTTCCAAATTAAGTGAAACCAATTTATATAGTTTTATAATATTTCTATTTGTCATTCTTGATCATTTGTAAATGTTTGTTGACAAATTTTTATATGGTTCAAATTCATAGGCTTGGAGATAACTTGGAAATGATTTTTATTCCATTAGGGTTTAGGGTTTGGATTTATTTTCGAAGTGTTTAAATTTCCAGATGCCTTTTATGAGGAATGCATTTCTCTTGATTTGGATTTTGTTGAAATCAAACTTTAATTAAAGTTTTTTCAAGATGGGATTTTAATTTCCTTTTAAAAACAAAAGTTTCTTTTCACCCTGATTTTCAACAATAATTTTATTTTGTTTATTTATTTTTCACATAACAAGATTTGGAAAATCTTGGGATGTGACAGGCTACCACCCTTAAAATAAATCTCGTCCCGAGATTTGGGGAGGCTAGGGTTACAAATTGGCTCAAAGCAACTAGGGTACTACCACCCTTAAAATTTTTCCAACTAAATTACATCTTGGCTTGCTTGGGATCTTGATGAAATTTCTCTGGGCAAACATCTGCATAGTGTCCTTTGTTTCCACACTTGAAACATGTGACAAGGCTGATATCCTTCATAGGCTTTATCTTGTGCTTCATCTTTTTTGTACAATTGCTTGCATAATGTCCTTGGTTACCACAATTGTAACATGTGATAAGATTGAGTTCTTCACGTATCTTCTGTGGACAAGTTGCTACATAATGGCCTAGCTCTTTGCAGTTGTTGCACCATACTTGGCCAATCTCCTTATACTTCTTCTTCTCTTGACATTCATTGGCATAGTGTCCCATTTCTTTGTAATGGCAACATTGCACATGGCTTTTGTCCTTCTTTTTCTTGGGTTTCTCCAAAGCTAAGAGTGCTTCTAATTCATGTTCTTCATATGTTATCTCAAAGGTAGGAAAAGTTCCTGGTCTCCTTGACCTTCTATTATTCCTTGGATAATACATATGTCTCCTCTTTGGTCCTTTAAATTGAGTCATATTGCATGGAGGTGCAAGTTGAGATTTTCCTTTGTCTTCATCCTTCTTGGTAGACTTGGTTCTCTCATGGTAGTCTGCAATCAGTTGTTGCACTCCACCTTGTTTCCTTTGTTGAACTATGGAATAGATGGGGCATTGGATAGGGACATGATTATTTCCTTCACATAGGAAACAAGTAGCTTGAGATGTGGGGCATTGGTCAATTGGATGTTTCTCTTCACAATTGGGGCATTGATCTTCATGCTCCTTGGAAGTGTGATCCTTGTCTCCACAAATATTGCAAGCTTGGGTTCCTTCTAGAATATCATCCTTGACATACTTGTTGTCACAAACTCCTTGGTAAAGGTTGTCTCCCATGTTGATCATTTGAGAGGCCATCCTTTGCAACAATTGGGATTGAATTTCCAAAAAAAATTGTATGGTTGGGTCTAATCCATTGTTGTTGGCTAAAAACTGAGTTGTCACTTGGTTCAACTGGGTTTGGTTTGCTAGTAGTTGTTCTCTCATGTGCATCTCTTGGTTGTTGTTGTTGTCATTCTTGATGTTGAAGTTCTTTGGAATAGTCATCTATTTGGGTTGGATTTGGATTAGAATGGGCAAAAAGATTTCTAAGGAAATAATTCTAATCACACACATCACAATTCACACAAGCAATGTGCAAGCAACCACAAACAAACATTCCACTCAAACAACAAAGTTCAAGCACATCTTTAGGCAACCAAAAATATTTTTGTTACACCACACTAAGTTGGTGTGTTTGACTTAAACTAAATATGGTGGTCCATCTATATGGTTCACTTGAGATCTTTCCATCCTTCTTGGTTGATTCTTCTTGAACAAGATCTTTGTATCCTTGGAGACAATTTCTTGGTCACAAAATTTCAAAGTGATGATGGTTCCTTCTAAGTTGTGTTTCCTTAGTCTTCAAGTCTTGAGTAACATTTCTTGTCTCACTTGTAGTCCTTAGTGATATCCAAGGTTGAAGTCCTTGTTGAGAATAAGGTTGAAATCACTTGAAGATGTTGAAGTCATTAGAGTTGATGAAGTCCTTTGCACATGGTGAAGTCTTTGGCCATGTGGTAGGCTTTGTCCATCAAGTTTGAAATAGAAGAGATGTAGAATCAAAACCAAATTGGTTGAGGAATGAGTTTACAAGGTTGTTTGTAAATAAATTTTGGAACAAATACAACTCCTATTTTTCTAAGGGGTTTTGTCCAATCCTAGGGTTACAATCCTACAGGCAACACAATGCTCTGATACCATCTGTAAGGTTCCCAACCTTTAATAAGGTAGAGATCCCTGTGTTTACAATGCTAGTCCCTGGATCAATAGCTAGCATCCACAGTTAAGATGTAATATCAAGAAACAAAGGTCATAATACAACTTTATAACCAGGAATAACATAATTTATTACATCTTACATAGCTCATTTGGCTATCTCATTACAATGCAGCAGAATTTAACAATAGCATGGGGTCCTTCATCTTCAAAGTGCCACAGGCAGACATGTTGGTTGTAGACTTGTAATCCTAATCATTAAACTTCACTAATATCAAACAAACCTGCAACATAACAAGTTACAACCACAAGGGTCAATACATTTGAATTTTATTGGCAAGTCATACTATGGTAGTATAGTGGAGTCTATCATCTATATGAATTTGGCTAAGTGGAGTTTAGGCTTGCTTTGCTCAAAATAGGTTTTCCTTATCATTTGAAAACACTAAGTTTTTAATTGACACAAAAATCTTTCCCAAGGCATCTCCCAATAGAAATTGGTGATCCTTCAACCCTTGTTCACCCACAAATTTTTAACTTAGAAATTGGGATGAGGAGATTCTTGATAGCTTCCATGTCTTGATGCTCAAATTGTCCTTTGCCAGGGACATGCCTAAGTACTTAGATTTTACACTCTGCAGAGGTGGTGCACTTTCCCCACAAGACTTGGTTTCACCAAGACAAGATCTTTTAGAAGCCTTCCCTTAGACCAGAATGGACGCGTTCCAACCTATCATCCCCTACCACCAACTGTCCATTTGGCTAAGTTCTTGCAACCTATATGATCCAGGCAGAGCCCATAATGCCAAGTGGCTGCACTTGAAGCTTCTCAACATTTGACATCTCAAATCTCTTTGTTCCTGGGTGGCCATCCACAAGTGAGATACACAAGGTAAACCATAGAAATGGGCCTTGTGAACCACTCAACACAAACCATTCCTTCCATTCCACCCAGGTGATTCATTCACTTAGTTGTTTTATTAAACAAAACTGAAGTCCTCAGACTTAGAAATTTCCATAGAATGATTATATATTCCACCCTTGTTTTCTAATAGCTAAGCTAAGCATGATAGTAGTAGGAATCTTAACTTAGGAAATTCTACTAAGGTTTCATCTACTAGGATTTCCCATAGCATAGTTTATACTTAGCAAAAATTCCATGCAAGTCCTACTTAGAAATATCACTAATGCACAGTGAAAATAATGGGACAAAAGTATGAAGCATCACTTGCCTTTTTGGTAGAGGGTATAAGTTCACTCCTTGATCTTTGCAATGTTCACACACTTCAAGTCACTACAATAATCAAGCAAACAATATTTCAATCTACCATTCAAGCAATTCATCACATAAAATGATAAAAACAAAGCAATGCATGCAAGCATGTCAAGGATTGTTTTATTTGAAAAAATTGGTTTCTAATGGTTCATAAACATTTGAAAACACCTAATGGTCACTTTCTAAAGTGGAAAAATCATATGTATAAGATTTTACTTCATAAACCATTTTTAGATCAAGTCATTATTTTATGCGGTGAAGAAATGCTTTTAATAAGGCAAAATTCTATAGGTTTCACAAAATATGTTTACAAACCATATAACCTTGTGTTTAGGGTCAGAGAGTTTATTTCCAAAACATTTCTCAAAGGTTTTCTTCCAAAACCATTTTTAATAATTAAACCATATTTTTATTTGACTAGAAATGTTTTAAATCAAAGATTCATTCTTTTATTTCACCAAATACATTTTTGAAACCACAATTTGTTTACTATGGTCAGTAGGTTCAAAACACACCATTTGCCAAAGATTTTATCCTTAAAATCATTTTGGAATAAATTTTATATCCTAAACATGCATACACAAGTTTCTGTAAAAACAAACAACCTAACAGAAGCCTTTTACTAAACAAAGTGCATGGTTGGATAGCGATTGTCTTGCTGATTCCATTGATATAAAGTTTCCAAAATTTGGACGTGTGGTTTAAAAGTTATGAATTTTTCAAATTGGCATATCTAATAGAACAATTATGTTTTAAATCAAACGAACAGAGCCACGTGGCGTGATATTACTCGTCCATATCGTTTCATCCGGATCAGCTACTCTGGCGCGTTGGATCTAAAGTAGATCATGTGGCTCAGAAGAAAACATACCCCTTTGCCTAGATTCTATCGCAGCGCTTGGATCTGGATCCTACGGTGCACAGCACTCGGCCACAGATGGGCGGCGCTGGCGGCGACAGGTGGCGGCGGCGTGTCTGGCTACGACGTCGCAGAGGTTACAGGAAGTGAGGGAGAGAAAGGTGTGTCTCACCAGGTTCGCCGTGGCGTGGGGAAGCTCAAGGTGGTGTTATCTCGTCGAGGGGCGCACGAGGCCACTGGCAATTCCTCGTCAGAGTTCTCTCTGGCGACGGTTGCTCTCGGTTGAAGACGACGGTGACGCTACGGTGCATGCCAGAGCAAGTGAAGGGCGCAGTCAGATGCGCAAGATCGCGGTGAGCACGCGTGTGTGAAAAAGAAGGAGAGGCGCGATCAGGTTCTTACCAGAGGCTTCGCCGGAGAGGAAACAAATGGTGGCGGCGGTGGTCGTCGTCGTTGCCGAGGTTCTGGGACGCGCCGGGGAGAGCTGGAGCTACGGGGAGGTTCGCCAGGGAGTGGGGATCATGTGAGCATGGTCGAGGAGGCGAGGGGCGACGAGGGGCTGCCGGAATCGCGTGTGGAGCTCGCCGGAGACAGTGGCAATGCAAAGCAAAATTGACGCAGCCTGGTGGCTCCGGGGATGTGGCGTCTGGGGGAAAGAGGGAGGAGAGCCTGGATTTTAAGAGGGCGTCGTCATAGCGAGGGATTAATCGGCCGTTTAAAGCGAATTGAAGGGCGCAATTACGACAGAAAACAGCAGCGAGGTTTGGGGATGAATGGGTCGCGGGGTTGACGACAAGGTGATCTGGCAGCGGGGTCCGCTTGGCAGCGTGAGAGAGGAGTGGGGATATGGGGTCCATCGGTCAGCGACGTTGTGGGTGTGTGTCTGAGTGAGGAAACGTTTCAGGGAGAGAGGGGTGAGGTGGGCTGCGAGTTGGGCTTAGTGGGCTGGGCTGGCTTGTTCTCTTTTTTTTTGTTCTGTTTGTTTTTCTTTTTCTCGTTTGATTTTTCTGTTTTGATTTTGAATAAGCAATTCAAACATTCATTTGAATTCAATCCTTTTCCAAAATTTGTGTAGGTTTAAATATTGATTTGTAATATATTCTGATGTCAATTTTTGAAATAAAACTTTATTCTTTTTTGGGGTCTTTTTATTTATTTAATTACGCCCTTGTTTTAATTCAAGTAGGTTTTAATAATAATTCAAACACCATTTAAATTCTTTAAACTTTCCAAATATTTTCAGTAGGTTTTTATTTGTTTATTTGGGTTCAAATAATTCATCTTGAATTATTTGGAAAGTATTTAATATGATTCATAAATCATTTGAATTGGGTATTTGTTTTATTCAAATGGAATTTTAATATAGTTTTAATTCCCTAATTTTTTATTTGGAAGATTTATTTTATTTAAGTTAGTTAAACAACTTTTAATCCACTTGGGTAAATTCCAAAATACCATTCTCTCATGAATATAATCATTCTTATTAAAGATTTGTCTTTGTTAAAATAGGGATAGAATGGTTAATGCCATTTTATTTTATTTTGGAAATTCTTTATCTTTTTATTTTATTTGGATTTGGATTATATTCATTCTATTTGCTTATGGATTAGGCCAAGATTTATTTTGTCTTTCAAATATTCTTTATTTAATATTTCTATCTTTGTCTTATAAAATCCATATCTTTTTATTTAGAGATCCAAACTTGGTGATTCCAATTTATAAAATCTTATTTAATATTTACTTATCCTTTTAAATCCTTTTAGGATTATTTTCTCACCATTTTGTATGGATTTTAGATAAGTTCTTTATTAGCTTTGGAAATTACTTTTCCTTATCTTATTTAAATTCATAGGATTTTATTTATGGTTCCAAATTAAGTGAAACCAATTTATATGGTTTTATAATATTTCTATTTGTCATTCTTGATCATTTGTAAATGTTTGTTGACAAATTTTTATATGGTTCAAATTCATAGGCTTGGAGATAACTTGGAAATGATTTTTATTCCATTAGGGTTTAGGGTTTGGATTTATTTTCCAAGTGTTTAAATTTCCAGATGCCTTTTATGAGGAATGCATTTCTCTTGATTCGGATTTTGTTGAAATCAAACTTTAATTAAAGTTTGTTCAAGATGGGATTTTAATTTCCATTTAAAAACAAAAGTTTCTTTTCACCCTGATTTTCAACAATAATTTTATTTTGTTTATTTATTTTTCACATAACAAGATTTGGAAAATCTTGGGATGTGACATTTCTAGAGAGAATGCAAAAAGCCAGTAGTTATTTGCTACAGTTGTAGGCAGAAAGGTCATATCAAGCCTGATTGTCCGAATAAACCACCGGGTGGCTGGCCTACAAAGGGTGGAGGACAAGCCAGTGGAGGTAATGGACAGCCCAATCAAGGAGGAAATTACGTCAAGAACAACAATGGCAAGAGGAATAGATCCACCGGGAAGCTAAATTGTGCAACCTTGGAGGAGGTGGATAACTCAGAGCATGCAGGGATAGGTACGCTCAATATCCTTACCAATCCCGGAAAAGTTCTATTTGATAATGGTGCAACTACTTCATTCATTTTTGAAGAATTCTGTGATAAATTCGGGATTAGAAGGGCAACGTTAGAAAACCCTATGACCGTGGTGACGGTAGGGGGAAATGGAGTTGTACGCCACATTAAACAAGATTAGGTTATCTCGAACTGTGGTTGTACATACTTTGCAGACCTTTATGTAATTCCTTTGAAGGGAATTGCAGTAGTTCTGGGTATGGACTGGATGACTGAACATGGGGCTCAGATCAATTGTGAGGATAAAACTGTCTCAATCAAGATTCCAAGTGGAGAAAGGATAGTTTATCAAGCTGATAAGCACAGTCATATCATGGTGGATCTTCAGTTAAATTCAATGAAGGAGGTCAAGTTGGAGGATATTCCTATAGTAAATGAGTTTCAAGATGTTTTTCCTACAGAGTTACCAGGAATGCCACCAGATCGGGAAATAGAGTTCACTATTGATTTAATTCCGGGTACAACACCAATTGCTCAAGCACCATACAATATGGGTCCGAAGGAATTAAAGGAACTAAAAGAGCAAATTGATGAGTTAGCCAAGAAAGGATTCATTCAAGAAAGTGTATCTCCATGGGGAACTCCGGTGATCTTTGTAGATAAAAGAGATGGAGGAAGAAGGATCTGTGGGGACTATATAAATCTCAACAATGTTACCATCAAGAATAAGTATCCATTGCCTAGAATTCAGGATCTGTTTGATCAAGTTAAAGGAGCTGGAGTATTTTCCAAGATTGATCTAAGATCCGGATACCACCAGATAAAAATCAACCAGGAAGATGTCCCAAAGAAAACATTTGTCTCAAGGTATGGACATCATGAGTATCTTGTCGTACTGTTTGGTTTGACCAATGCACCCGCAATATTCATGAATCTGATGAACAAAATATTCATGTCGTACTTGGACAAGTTTGTCATAGTGTTTATTGATGATATTTTGATATATTTAAAGGATAAGGAAGATCATGCTGATCATTTGAGAATAGCATTGCAGATCCTAAGAGACCATAAACTTTATGCTACGTTCAGCAAAAGTGTGAATTCTGGCTAGATGAGGTAGAATTCCTAGGTCATGTGATCAATAAGGATGGGATTGCTGTAAATCCATCCAAAGTTCAATCGGTATTAGAATGGACTGCACCAACCAATGTGAAATAAATTCGAGGTTTCTTGGGTATGGCTGGTTATTATCGGAGGTTCGTTGAAGGTTTCTCCAGGATAGCTAGACCAAGGACTAAATTGTTAAGGAAGAATACACCGTTTATCTGGGATGAGAAGTGTGAAGCAAGCTTTCAGGAGTTAAAAACTATATTAACCACCAATTCTAGTAGTTCCTGAAACAAGGAAGGACTTGACAGTATACTGTGATGCATCTAAAGAAGGTTTAGGTTGTGTGTTAATGCAAGATCATAAAGTAATTGCTTATGGATCCAGACAACTGAAACCACATGAAGTTAATTATCCAACCCATGATTTGGAATTAGCAACAGTATCTTTGTGTTGAAAGGATGGAGGCATTTTCTTTATGGAGCCAGATGTGAGTTATACACTGACCACAAAAGTCTCAAATATTTCTTCACTCAAAAGGAATTGAATATGAGACAGAAGCGTTGGTTAGAGTTAATCAAAGATTATGATTTGACAATCAATTATACCCCTGTAAAAGCCAATGTTGTAGCTGATGCTTTAAGTCATAAGAGTGCAGATATTCAACCTAGCAATCACGAGCTACCAAAATAGCTACAAATAGATTTGGAAAGGTTGGAACTTCAATTTATGAGAACAGAAACTCTTGGAGGATTAGCTACTATGTAGGTGGTTGCAGAACAGAATAGTGATCTCAAGCACGAAATATTCAGACATCAAGCTGATGATCCTTTTATTGCTGAAGAAATTCGAAGGATATCTCAAGGACACGCATCAGTTTTTTGCTTAGGAGATTATGGATCTTTATGGTTCCAGGATCGTCTTTGTGTTCTAGATGTGTCAGATATTCATGAAGTGATACTTCGAGAGGCACATGAGACACCATATTCCATTCATCCAGGAAGTACTAAGATGTACATGGATTTGAAAGAATTATTCTGGTGGAATGATGACCCACAAGTATAGGGGGTGTATCGCAGTACTTTTGATAAATAGGAGTGTCGATCCCAACGAGGAGTAGAAGGTGTTGACTAGTGGTAAGGAGCAGGAAATCTCTATAAATACTTAGTAAACGGATTTTTAGTGGTTTTCTGATAAGGCAACAAAACAAAGAGCAAGTAACAAAGAAAAAACGCAGCAACTGGCCCAATCCTTTCTTAGCAAAGGACAAGCCGATGGAAATACTTATAAAGACCAAACGTTCTCGAGGACACATGGGAATTCTGTCAAGTGCTTTCGCTTCAAATAGTTGAGTACTCTTCTTTGGTGTTGCAAGTTTTGTGTGGGTGAACCTGTGCTAATGTACCGACCTTACTTGGATTAATACATACTTGTTATTAAACCTCCTACAAACATCTGTAACTACAGGAAAGTAATTAAGATATAAACCTAACCACAACCTTAAACTCCGAGATCCTACACTCCCTTGTGCGAAGGTGTCCTAACGGGGGTTCAGGTTTTTGTCACTCTGGCAACCCCACAATTAGTAGCTAAATACACAATGCATTCCCCTAGGCCCATAAATGGTGAAGTATCATGTAGTCGATGTTCACATGACAACACTAGAAGAATAGCACCACAACTTAAATACTAAACCATTGAATAATAACTCAACACAAATGCACTAGTAATAACATGACTTCTCCCATGTCCTCAAGAACTAAACGAACTACTCACGAGACAACATATGGATCAATATCAAAGATGATATGATAATGGAAAACAATCTAAACATAAATAATAATCCAATGGTTCCAGTAACAAGCATCAACTACAAGAGTAATTAACACCGGGAAAGTTTCCCCTAAGAACTAAAGAAATATCCAACACAATTGTTATAGCGGGACGGAGTGGTGATGATGGTGTGGATGATGATGATCCCGATGAAGCCTAGCTTGATGACGGTGTTGATGGCAACGATCTCCCCTCTCCGGGAAGGAATTCCCCGGTAGAAATCTGTCTGCCAGAGAGATCTTTCTCTCTTGGTGTTTTTCGCCCCGCAGAGGCGGCGGAAATCTATTTGTGGTCGCCCCCTCGTATTAGGGTTCCATAGGGAAGATATAGGCGAAGGGGCGGAGTCGGGAGCCGGGCAGGTGGGCCACACCTGCCCTAGGCGCGGGGTCAGGTGGGCCCGCGCCTAGGGGGGTGTGGGCCCCCTGCGGCCCTTCTTCGCTCCTCATTCTAGCTTCCTCAATCTTCTGGAAAAATAATATTTTCCCATATTTTTCTGGTATTTTTCTGATCTTTGCGAAATTGCATCAAAACGCCTTCTTTTCCATCAGAATCCAGACTCCGGCAGTTCATCTTCCAAGAATCATCCAAGATGCATAAATAGTGGAAAAGACATAAGTAATACCTCATAATAAGATATATAACAATGAATATAGGAAAATTATGATAAAGAATGGTGATGCAAATTGGACGTATCAACTCCTCCCAAGCTTAGACCTTCGCTTGTCCCCAAGCGAAAACTAAGCTCAGTAAACATGTCCACATTTTTATGGAGTGAAGTATCGATAAAAGAATACGGACAAGAAGCATCACACTTACCATTACACAACTTATAGAAGCAATCAACTCACCATTATATAACTTAGCTTGCAACAAGTACAAGAGTCACAATAGAGATGCATAAAGATAAATCATAATTGGAATTGGCAAACTCTTGTTCCTGGTCAGAGAACAGCTGGCAAATGGTTTCACAAAAAGATTTTTGTAGAAGTTTTATAACAGGAGCACTCTTTGCTCAAAAAAGGTTTTTCAAAGGAGGCTTTCAAAGTAATACTCAATAAATAAGAGTTTTGTGCAAATAAGGAAGATAGAGAACATGATTGAATAAATCACCATATGAATGCTTGAAATACAACAACTCAAATGCTTGCTGGAGATAGAGAGGAAGTAGGTTTACTGACTCAACTTGGTAACTAGGAGAAAGGGTCCCTTTATAGAGGGTAGCAGGGATTACAAGTCATAAAGAGCTTCCAAAATATTATGGTACTTACTAGCTTTGAGCCCTCATTGCCCCTATCATAGGCATCTTGAGATGATTAAGGTTAAAGTGCACAAATATGGAGTATATGCTTGACGAAATATAAGTTGGCAATCTCATGTCCCTTGAATATGAGGGCCACTCCTCATGCTACTCAACTTTGGTCACCGGTAAGTTCTTGTCATTGTAAGTACATGCGTATCATAGAGAACCGCCAACAGGGTACCCCTTTCACATGGTACAGGAGCTTTCCCATAACCAAAATGACAAGGCAAGCAGACAATGAGCATCTCAGCGATCTTTTTATTTACTATGTGCATAGCTTTTTATTGAGGATGATTCATAGATAGCTCACTATGGTGAAGCTGCAAGTTTCCACCATGATTAGGCATGGCTTAGGCTAGCGGCCCAGGTGTTTCTCTAACACCAAGTACAGACTCCATGGACTTACAAGTTCCCTCTTTATTTCACACCGTTGACATCCATAGACAAAATAGCATGATATCAACTGTATACAAGGTACAAGTGCAATGTTCAAAGCGTTCCCCGTGACAACACGGTTCTGCTAATTCCAACGTATAGCAAGCATATACAACTTCGATGGCACAATGGTTTAAGTCTATTAGGGGCAAGAAAAATAAGGTGCGCCATCTAGTTTGTGAGAGCTTTACTAACTAGTTTTCACATAACAAAATACTTTTTAATTCGAAAGATAGATGAAGCTTGAGAATTTTCTTGGAATAGCAAAAGCTACTAGGTAGATATGGTGGACACAAATGGCAAAGGTTTTGGTTAAAGGGATTGGAAACATGAGAAGTATGCCTTCTCAAAACAGGTTTTTGGCTAGCAAGGCTGGGTAGCAATCAAGAGAGTTGAAAGAAACAAGCAAACATACAAGTAATAAAGCCAAACATGCAATCTTCCTTGGAGACACAAAATATCTTAAATAAAGAATACTAATCTTATGAGCCAACAAGAAAGAAAATAAATGATACAAAATACCTGTAAGCTTTTCTCTTTTTCTTTCAAACCTCAAAAAGTATTGCTACTGACCAGAACTCGGTTTGCCAAAACCAAGTTAGATCCACTTGATTATCCCAAAGTGATGCCAATACTGATCAACAAGATCCATCATATAATAGAGATTGCAAACTAAAATAAGAAGTGCAAAAAGTAAAAGATGAAACTTCTCATTAATATTCCAATAAAGGCACTCACACCAAGGGATACATAGATAACCAACTAAAGGAGAGATAATTCCGCATGCAAACCAAACCATAAGATAACTTATCTACCAAAGATCTGAATCCACTAAAAAGGTAAAAGATAAAAGATAATGATTGTGATACCGCGGCACTCCCCCAAGCTTGGAACAAGCCAAGGGGATGCCAAACCTGATGATGAATTACTCCTTCGGTGGTGGTGGTGTTCTCTTGTCTAGGGTCAGAAAATCCTCCAGCATCTTACGAAGCCTGTTATTCTCCTCTTGAAGCATATCCACCTTCAACCTCAAAGCACGGTACTTATCACAAAAATCGTCTATGGTTCGAAGGGCTTCTGCTGCCTCAGGGCAGTATCTGAAGTCTGGACCGAAGGCTATGATTCCCTGCATGTTACAAGAAAAAGCATCCCTAGTGTTAATTTCTCCCACCAAAGTAGGTTTCCTTGCCCTTGCCCCTGCGGAGGTTTGTTCTTCCAAGTTTATCTCCTCCACGGGCATCTTGCCTTTGTTGTTGGCGGAGACCATGGCACTCTAAACTTGAGAAGATTTCCTAACAGAAACAGATCGAAATGAAAACACGAATAGAACACGATGCAAGAACCTCGGGGAATCCGGGAGGTTATATATAACGAAGTTTCAAAGCATAAGGAAGGTTTTGGCACGGAAACGAGGCAGAGTCGGAGTTCAGGGGTGGCACACCCCCTCCAGGCGCGGCCAGACAAGGGCCCACTCCTGGGGTGGGTTTGTCCACCCCGGACTCCGTATCCTCCTCTGTTCTGTCTCGTAACTTCCCTTATGTATTAAATACACCAAAAATATAAAAAGATCAGGATTTCACGAACCTTCTGTTTTCACCACTTTTATTTATTCAAAGACGAACTCTACAGACTCCTTTTCTCCTTCGCCTGGAAATTCCTTTTCTCTCAAGGCAATACACAAACTTCAATGGCAACATTAGTATAAGAAAAAACAATTAACCTTTAGGTACACACATTCAACTGAAATCCATCAAAACAAAGGCTTCTATAAGAGGCAAATGCAAATGATAACAGAAATCTGTCAAAACAGACCAACATGTAAAGATTTATTTTTTTTGAAAATCTTCTATTGCTCAAATCAAAAAGTACAATACTAATGAAAGTTGGGTAACAACTTGGAGAACAAGCTCAGAAAAACACAGCTCCATCCGACATACTGAGCTCACTCACGAATTTTTACGGTGCAACACAAAAATCTGTCCCAGGACAGCCACTTTTCACAACTCCTCTACTTCACAAAAGTAGTTGAACTTGACACAAAAACCAAAACAAAAAGGATAAGGAGCGGTTATTACAGAAGTAATAACTTCCAAGACTCAACCAAACTCTTGGGTTATCTCCCAACAAGTACTTTTCTTTACTGCCTTTAAGTTAGGCTCGAAACTTTCAAAGATGCCCACAAAGGAGATATAAATCTGGAATGAAAGAGAGCATCTATAACACCGCGGTTCTGAAAAGACCGTGGCTTCTATGTGACATGCCAATCCCTGGATCGGTTCATTGGCCCACAATAGAATAAGATGAATAACATAGCAAAATATCCGTGTATCATAAATAACGAAGATCCAGAGTACCATTATTACAATAAAAGCTTAGCTCAAGGCTAGCTCAAATTATTGAGGTAGCAACATAAATAAAGAAAATCCTGTAGGGTTCGCAGCATAGAAAACAAAAATTTTCCTACGATGTGAACTATATACCAAGATCTATCTACTAGATACAAACAACGGGCGGATGTATATCCGTAGAGAACATACCCTTGAAGACCAACAAAGCTTAACAAGTTCAACTCGTGGTTGATGTAGACGATCTCTTGCCGATCTCAAGATCGAGAGGAAGTCCTAGCGCCGCAAATCAGCAGCGCATCCGTGATCGCACACACGTTCGAGGCACCGAGCAACCTCCGCCTCCTCGCTCCAGCGATGCAGCGGAAGCACAACTCTTTCTTGCCGAATAGCCACCGGGAACATGTATCTCGCTAGTCCGAGACCATGGGGGATAAATCCTAGAGGGGGAGAGAGATCCTTCACGAGGAGGTGTGAGAGACAAGTGAGGAGGGGGGCTCCTTTTATAGGAGGAGGGGGGCACCCAAGGGGTTGGCCGCCGGCCATGGGGGCTGCCCCTCCCCTCCTTCATTCATGTGGGTGGACACTCCACTCACAAAATGCCCTTTAAAATCCCTCCACTCAAAAGTCCACTCAAATTCCCATTAAATTTGCACCAAATTTAATGCAAACTCTCATTAAATAAAACTCTTTTATTTTATTCAGAATTTTGTCAATTACTTTAATGACAAACATTCACAAATAACCCCTTGCTAGAATTCTATTTCACATGCATAACCACTTTATGCAACTTCACCCGAAAACCTGTTTCGGTATCTAGTGAAATAAATTCCTGCGCTTGTTCATTCTTTCGGCATGAAACATTTGCTCCAATTGGATGTCGGTGTCTCTTAAGTGTGTCACCCTACGGTTCATGAATAATGCGGACATGATCGAGACCCCTCTCGGATCAATAATCAGAAGCGGGATCTGGAGACCCATACTGACTCGCACACATTCAACGATGACTTTCTTGTGATTGTCGGAACCTTTTATGCTAGTATCTTAATCCCTTTGTTTCACGATATATTACATGTCCGAGATTCGATCATCGGTATCTCCATACCTAGTTTGATCTCGTTACCGACATGCACTCTTTTCTCGTTCCTGTGATATAACATTCTAGTGATCAAATCACTTGCTTGCAAGCTAATCAATGTGATATCACCGAGAGGGCCCAGAGTATATCTATCCGTCATCGGTATGAACAAATTCCACTCTCGATCCATGAGCCTCAACATAAAACTTTATTAGTTCTGAATCCATCTTTATAATCACCACATTACGGTGTGACGTTTGATGTTATCAAGAAACTCTTAGGTGTTAGTGATTGACATGATATCATGGTCTAAGGATTAGGATCACTTCGTAAGTTGTTATAGCAATATAAACTCAATGACTTGGATCGTAATGCTATACTTGGATGAATGTTCATCACACCATTACACTAATGTAGTGATCCGTTATTAACAACATCCAATGTCCATGATCGAAACCTTGATCATCTTGTTAATCAACGAGCTAGTTTATGAGAGAGGCATAACTAGGAACTTTTGTTTGTTTATTAAACACACATGTATTAAAGTTTCCATTAATACAATTATAGCATGCAAAATAAACATCTATCATATACTTGGAATACACATAATAAACACTTTATTATTGCCTCTCAGGGCATATTCCCTTCAGTCTCCCACTTGCACTAGAGACAATAATCTAGTTACATAGTGATAAATCTAACACCCATTGAGTTCTGGTGTTGATCATGTTTTGCTCTAGGGAGAGTTTTAGTCAACGGATCTGCTACATTGAGATCCGTATGTACTTTACAAATCTTTATATCTCCATCCTTGACATGCTCGCGGATGGAGTGAAACCGGCGCTTAATATGCTTGGAATGCTTGTGAGACCTTGGCTCTTTGGCATTGGCAATGGCACCATTGTTGTCACAATAGATCACCATTGGGTCCAACGCGTTTGCCACCACTCCTAGTTCGGATATGAACTCCTTCATCCAAACTGCTTCCTGAGCCGCTTCTGAAGCAGCAACATATTCGGCCTCCGTTGTTGGTTTGGAGCTCCTCCAACTAACCGCTCCGCCATTCATGAGAAATACGTATCCGGATTGAGACTTAGAGTCATCCGGATCGGTGTCAAAGCTAGCGTCGACATAACACTTAGCGACGAGCTCTTCTTCACCTCCATATACAAGAAACATATCCTTAGTTCTTCGTAAGTACTTAAGGATATTCTTGACCGCTATCCGATGTTCGAACGGATCCGATTGGTACCTACTAGTCAAACTAATATCATGTGCCACATCCGGTCTTGTACATAGCATGGCGTACATTATAGAGCCTATGGCTGAAGCATAGGGGACTTTGTCCATTATCTCTCTTTCTTCCGCCGAAGCCGGACTTTGAGTCTTACTCAATGTCTTGCCTTGCAACGTAGGTAAGAACCCCTTCTTACTTCCGTCCATTTTAAACTTCTTTAAAATCTTATCAAGGTATGTACTTTGTGATAGCCCTATTAGGCGCCTAGATATATCTCTATAGATCTTTATGCCTAATATGTATGACGCTTCACCTAGGTCCTTCATTGAAAATTTGCTGTTTAGATAACTTTTAACACTGTTTAAAATATCTATATCATTTCTGATCAATAATATGTCATCCACATATAATATCAGAAATGCCACATTGCTCCCACTCACTTTCTTGTAAATACAAGCTTCTGCATAAGTTTGGACAAATCCAAACTCTTTGATCACCTCATCAAAGCGGAGATTCCAACTTCGTGATGCTTGCTTCAATCCATAGATGGATCGCTGAAGCTTGCACACCTTGTTAGCATCCTTAGGATCAACAAAACCCTTTGGTTGTATCATATACAACTCTTCTTCGATATTACCATTGAGAAACACGGTTTTGACATCCATCTGCCATATCTCATAATCGAAATATGCAGCAATTGCTAACATAATCCTAATTGACTTTAGCATCGCTACGGGAGAGAAAGTCTCATCGTAGTCAACTCCTTGAATTTGTCGAAACCCCTTTGCGACAAGTCGAGCTTTATAGACGGTCACATTACCATCAAGAGTTTTCCTTTTGAAAATCCATTTGTTCTCCACGGCCTTTCGGTCGTGAGGTAATTCCACCAAGTTCCAAACTTGATTTTCATACATGGATTCCATCTCGGATTTCATGGCTTCTAACCATTTGTTGGAATCCGGGCTCATCATCACTTCTTCATACGTCGCAGGGTCATCATTTTCACAAACCATGAAATTCATGACAGGATTTCCGTATAGCTCGGGAGCTGTACGCGTCCTGTTTGACCTGCGAGGTTTGGTAGTACTCTCTTTCGGAGTTTCATGATCATTATCATTAGTTCCCTCTTCAATAGGTGGAGCCAACTCCGGAACAACTTCCGGCGTTGCGCTACTCACCATACTTTGAAGAGAAGGTTCCACAACCTCTTCGAGTTCTACCTTCCGACTACTCACACCTTTCGCGAGAAACTCTTTCTCTAGAAAGGATCCATTCTTGGCAACAAAAACCTTGCCCTCGGATCTGTGATAGAAGGAATACCCAATAGTTTCTTTAGGGTATCCTATGAAGACGCATTTTTCAACTTTGGGTTCGAGTTTATCCGGTTGAAGTTTCTTCACATAAACATCGCATCCCCAAACTTTAAGAAATGACAGCTTAGGTTTGTTTCCAAACCACAATTCATACGGTGTCTTTTCAACGGATTTAGATGGTGCCCGATTTAAAGTGAATGCAGCAGTTTCTAGTGCATAACCCCAAAATGACAACGGCAAGTCCGTCAGAGACATCATAGATCAAACCATATCTAATAAAGTACGATTACGACGTTCCGACACACCATTTCGCTGTGGTGTTCCGGCAGGCGTGAGTTGTGAAACAATTCCACACTCTTTCATGTGAGTGCTAAACTCGTAACTTAGATACTCACCTCCACGGTCGGACCGTAGAAATTTGATCTTTCTATTACGATGATTTTCCACTTCATTCTGAAATTCCTTGAACTTTTCAAAGGTTTCAGACTTGTGTTTCATCAAGTAGATATAACCGTATCTACTCAAATCATCCGTGAAAGTAACAAAATAACGATATCCACCTCGCGCCGACACACTCATTGGACCACATACATCAGAATGTATGATTTCCAATAAATCAGCCGCCCGTTCCATTGAACCGGAAAACGGCGTTCTAGTCATCTTGCCCATAAGGCATGGCTCACATGTATCAAATGATTCATAATCAAGTGATTCCAAAAGTCCATCCGAATGGAGCTTCTTCATGCATTTAACGCCAATATGACCTAGACGGTAGTGCCACATATATGCGGATATATCATCATTAAGTTTAATCCTTTTAGCATCAACATTATGAATATGTGTAACATTATCATCGAGATCTAATAGAAATAAACCATTCATCATCCGTGCATGACCATAAAAGATTTCATTCATATAAATGGAACAACCATTGTTCTCGGATTTAAATGAATAACCACTTCAAGATCAAACATGATCCGGATACAATGTTCATGCTCGGTCTGCACCGGATAACATTTATTCAAGTTTATAACTAATCCGACGGTAAGTGGAGGCGGCGTTAAACGGCGATCACATCAACGCTTGATCCATTGCCGACACGCATCTTGACCTCACCCCTTGCTAGCGGTCGCTTGTTCCATGACCCACGATTCGAGTTACAAATATTAGCGAACCGGTATCAAATACCCAGGTGCTCTGCGAGCACTAGTCAAGTACACATCAATAACATGTATATCATATATACCTTTGTTTGCCTTGCCGGCCTTCTTGTCGCCGGATACTTGGGGGCGATTCAAAGGGCTGTGGCCCCTTACAATAGTAGCACTCGGAATCGACTTAGGTCCAACTTGGGGTTTTTTCAGCGCTGCAATAGGCTTGCCGCCTTACTTCCTTCCGCTTTTCCTTCTTGTCTTTCTTGAAACCGGTGTTCCTATTGATCATCAACACTTGATGTTCCTTTTGATCTCCACTTCGCAGCTTTTAAGCATTGATGTAAGCTCGGGAGAGACTTCTTCATGCCTTGCATATTATAGTTCATCACGAAGCTCTTATAGCTAGGTGGCACAGACTGCAGAACACGATGGATGCCTAAGTCAATGGGAATCGATATTCCCAAGGACACAAGCTTATCGGCGTAACCGACATCTTGAGTACATGCTCACTAACGGAGCTGCTCTTCCATCATGCAGCTAAAGAAATTTTCTCAAGCATTGTAGCTCTCTACAGCATGTGTGTCGAAAATCATTTTCAACTCACCCATTGTATCAAATGCATTGCCGTTTTTTAAACGCTTTCGAAGTTCCGGCTCTAGCCCATACAATATGCCGCAATGAACTAAGTTGTGGTCCTCCTGACAAGTCTGATAGACATTCTTCTCCTCGTCAGGGGCATCATCTAAAGGTGGGGGGCCTAACGGCGCTTCTAGCACATATTGCTTTTGTGTAGCGTAGAGGAGAATCCTCAAATTCATGGCCCATTCAAGAAAGTTGCTACCGTCGTTGCTAGTTTCTCTTTCTCCATGAACACATTGAAATTAAAAGGTGGTGCCATCTACAACAATTTGTAAAGTTTAGACTAAGTGTATGATAGATTGAGTTCAACTAATCTATATTACGAATGAACTCCCACTCAAAAACGACATCCCTCGTGCCTTTTTGGTGATTACATGAACCAAATCCACTACACCAAGTCCAATCATCACGTGAGTCGGTATAGCATCAAATGGGCATCATATCAACTGTATGACTCATGCTTAACCTTTCGGTCCGTGTTCCGAGGCCATGTCTGTACATGCTAGGCTCACCAAGTTAGAACCTTAGTATTCGCGTGTGTAACTGTTTTACACCCGAAATATGGTCATGGATCCAAGAACACCCGATCATCACGTGATGTCTTGGAGCGACGAAAACATAATCGGTGCATACTAAAGGAAGAACACATTCTTATCTTGATATTTAAATGAGGGATCATCTTATTATGCTAACAAAGCGCTAAACAAGCAATATAAGATGTAATCAAACATCATATGTTTATTAGTGAAATTATATGGTTCCCGCAGATGATCTCTATCATGTGCATCGTGGTATGATCACTATCATACCTATATGTGTAAATCCAAGGTCTATGGATTTTACACGCTATGTGTGTTGTAAGAGTATCATCTCATACTTCTACTTACAACACTACCATATCATAACACTAGCCCAGCAACAATCTAAACTAGACGCCTCTAATTTATCCATTGCAAGTTTTACGTGGCTTAGGGCTTTCGAGATAGAACCGATCTTACCTACGAACATGAACCATAACGAGGATAATCAAATTGTTGACAACTCGCTTGCAAAATAGATATTGACTATAGTAGGAGAGACAGACACCCTCTAGCCACTTATGCAAACTAGTTGCATGTCAAGCGTGGAACAGGTCTCATGTGCGAGGACATGTAAAGTTTGTCCGGGCCGCTTCATCCCACTATGCCACCAATATCCAAAATTACAACAAAGGAGCAACAACATGATCATCATCACCCACATACTCATATGTGTACTACCCGTGTAAAGTATCTACGCATAGATCCGGCTCTGATACCACTGTAGGGTTCGCAGCATAGAAAACAAAAATTTTCCTACGATGTGAACTATATACCAAGATCTATCTACTAGATACAAACAACGGGCGGATGTATATCCATAGAGAACATACCCTTGAAGACCAACAAAGCTTAACAAGTTCAACTCGTGGTTGATGTAGACGATCTCTTGCCGATCTCAAGATCGAGAGGAAGTCCTAGCGCCGCAAATCAGCAGCGCATCCGTGATCGCACACACGTTCGAGGCACCGAGCAACCTCCGCCTCCTCGCTCCAGCGATGCAGCGGAAGCACAACTCTTTCTTGCCGAATAGCCACCGGGAACATGTATCTCGCTAGTCCGAGACCATGGGGGATAAATCCTAGAGGGGGAGAGAGATCCTTCACGAGGAGGTGTGAGAGACAAGTGAGGAGGGGGGCTCCTTTTATAGGAGGAGGGGGGCACCCAAGGGGTTGGACGCCGGCCATGGGGGCTGCCCCCTCCCCTCCTTCATTCATGTGGGTGGACACTCCACTCACAAAATTCCCTTTAAAATCCCTCCACTCAAAAGTCCACTCAAATTCCCATTAAATTTCCACCAAATTTAATGCAAACTCTCATTAAATAAAACTCTTTTATTTTATTCAGAATTTTGTCAATTACTTTAATGACAAACATTCACAAATAACCCCTTGCTAGAATTCTATTTCACATGCATAACCACTTTATGCAACTTCACCCGAAAACCTGTTTCGGTATCTAGTGAAATAAATTCCTGCGCTTGTTCATTCTTTCGGCATGAAACATTTGCTCCAATTGGATGTCGGTGTCTCTTAAGTGTTTCACCCTACGGTTCGTGAATAATGCGGACATGATCGAGACCCCTCTCGGATCAATAATCAGAAGCGGATCTGGAGACCCATACTGACTCCCACACATTCAACGATGACTTTCTTGTGATCGTCGAAACCTTTTATGCTAGTATCTTAATCCCTTTGTTTCACGATATATTACATGTCCGAGATTCGATCATCGGTATCTCCATACCTAGTTTGATCTCGCTACGACATGCACTCTTTTCTCTCGTTCTGTGATATAACATTCTAGTGATCAAATCACTTGCTTGCAAGCTAATCAATGTGATATCACCGAGAGGGCCCAGAGTATATCTATCCGTCATCGGGATGAACAAATTCCACTCTCGATCCATGAGCCTCAACATAACACTTTATTAGTTCTGAATCGATCTTTATAATCACCCTGTTACGGTGTGACGCGTTTGATGTTATCAAGAAACTCTTCCGTTAGTGATTGACATGATCTCATGGTCTAAGGATTAGGATCACTTAAATGGTTGTTATAGCAATATAAACTCAATGACTTTGATCGTAATGCTATACTTCGGATGAATGTTCATCACACCATTACACTAATGTTGTGATCCCGTTATTAACAACATCCAATGTCCATGATCAGGAAACCTTGATCATCTTGTTAATCAACGAGCTAGTTTATGAGAGAGGCATAACTAGGAACTTTCTGTTTGTTTATTAAACACACATGTATTAACGTTTCCGTATTAATACAATTATAGCATGCAAAATAAACATCTATCATATACTTGGAATACACATAATAAACACTTTATTATTGCCTCTCAGGGCATATTCCCTTCAAATCCTCCATTCTTCAAATTGCCCACAAGTGAACAAGTGCTGAGTGGAGTACCGTGGCCTATATCGATTACTCGGAATCAGAATATCCTGCAACATGAGACGTAGAAGCCCCGAAGGGTCAATACATGGAATGTATGGCAAGTAGAGCTAGTAAAGGAGACAATAGTGCTAACATCTACATGCATATTTGGCAAGTGGAGCTGTGGCTAGCTTGCATTTGCAAATACCTTTGTCCTACTTTCATAAACAGTTTTTGATTTTCTTTGAAAAGATCCCAATTAAGTTAACCCAACAATATTAAAGAAATTATGAAATTAGAATGAGCGAGAAACCTGTCATGGAGTCAATATCAAGCAACTCAGATGTCCATAACCGGGGACATGGCTAATCGATTAGATTATACACCCTGCAGGGGTTAGTACACTTTACCCATGTGACTTGGCCAGCCCAGCTCGTACCATCACTCTCATTTTGGGTGATGATAGGGAGAAGTCCAAGAAGAGACTGTTCGGGAAGTAGTTCCCCAATCCCGACGCCAAGACCGTCCAACCTACCAAAATTCTACATCTCTGGATACGCGGGTTCGAGTTACCACAACCTACTAAGTCCAACCAACCGCCCATTCCATTATTGGCACATGGTTGTACACGTAAGCTACATAATAAAGAAGCCAATCATTTTCTCTTGATACCTGGGTGCCTTTCCGCAATGAAACCACCAAAAATTATCAATCCCATCACACCTAGGAGGTTCATTGATTAAGTTGTTTTAGTTTTCACAAACCGACACCTTTAGAAACAACTTTCAGTGATGTAACCCAGCCCTCGTTCACCATAGCATGGCTAAGCACATCTACCAACGGTGGTTCATCTACAAGGAATCCCTACCACATAATAGGACATAGCATAGCGATAGTATCTTCCTACACATGCTTCTACAAAATACACGACAAGGTAGCATCTACTTGCCTTGGTTGTAGCGGTCGGAAGAACAATCCACACACGAGCAAGCGTTGCACTCGTCACAATCTACACGATACAATTGCAAACATAAACAAACCATCCACAAGCATATGCAAACAAAGATGATGCAAGGTGCATGCATGGCAAGTGGATTGATGCTACAGCAGCACCACATAGTTTTATTCAGTAAAGCTACTGAATGCATGCATGGAAAATAATTTTAGCGCAAGGAAAACTATTATGCAATTTATAATGCTCAAAACTAGAGCTAGAAACCAAATAAATCACTACAGTTAACATACTATTTGTAAAATCTTGGGAAAATTCTACTGTATAGGCATTGCTATTTAGGAACAGTACCAATTGTAATTACTCAAAAAGGAGTTATATAACTTCCTGGGTAATTA
This sequence comes from Avena longiglumis, assembly GCA_030063025.1. NCBI lineage: Eukaryota > Viridiplantae > Streptophyta > Magnoliopsida > Poales > Poaceae > Avena > Avena longiglumis. The sequence goes on from CP125975.1 coordinate 171,050,326, forward strand.
AAATACAACAGAAAGCCACTAAATAGTTTCTGCAAAAGTTTTTACTGTAAGCCTACCCTTTTAATTCACTTTGAGATTCCCCTCGTTCTACTGAATCCAGGGACATATTATATGCAATTTTTGGAGTTACAGATCTTTTTCTACGAATTAATTACTCCAAAAAGGCCATTAACTCATTTAATTAATCTGGACAAAATCTTGCTGCAAAATTGTAAAACAATGGTACAACAAGATTCTACACGACTTACTGAACCTAAACATATTTTATTTACAATTTTTGGCCCAGTAGATTAATTTCTACGCAATTTACAAATTTCTACTAAAATCTGTCAATTAAATCTATTTAGGAAAAACCCAGTCAAAATTTGACTTTTGACCGGCCATGGTGGCGCTGACGTGGCGGTGGACTGGCTGTTGACCAGTCAACCGCCCAAGATGACTAGTCCACGCCCGATCTGGTCCGTTGGATCGAAGATCGATGGCAGAGGGGGTGGTGGCGGCGGCTAGCTCACCTGAGCGACGGCGGCGGCGGGGATCCGCGACGGCGGTGGCACGACGGCGTTGGTGGCGGCGGGGCGGACCTTCTCGCAGTGGTGGCGCGGGCGGCCGGAGGCGTCGGCTCGGCGAGGCAGCGGCGTGGCGAGCCTCTGCGGAAGAGGGAAGGAGAGGGTCAGTGAGGGCGGCGCGAGGCCGAGGTCGGGTCGGGCGGCGGGCGGCGGTGCTCACCTGGCTCAAGGCGGCGGCGGCGAGGCTCGAACTCCAGCGAGAAATCGCCAGGGACTCGGGGCGATCTGGGGCTTGCGAGGAAGGGGAAAAAGGCGGCGTGGTGTTGCTTATGAGGGCCCGAAGTTTGGAGGAGAGGGGCGAACAGAAACGTGCGGAATCGGGACAGAAAGATCGGGCGGTTCCCGTGTTTGTCCTGGACTCCAGCTCAAGGAGGGAGATGATAGGCGGGGCCCGCCTATCACGGTCATTGAAGCGCCACCGGGCCGGCCTAGCTGCTAAGAGGATGCTGGGATGTGGTGAAGTTAGGCAGGTGGCTGGTGGGGGGCTGGGGGTGGCTCACATTTGCTTTATTTTATTTTTTTGACCTTTTCTTTTTTTCTATTTTCTATTTAGTATTTCCACCGCAACTTTTTCATACGAATTCCGAATTGGGTGAAACTTGTTCCTAAATTTTTCTAAAATCTAGGAGATCAACCTAGGATCAAGTGGTGAGTGAATCCACTAGTTTACAAGGGTGGAAAACACAAGCCCTAGTATACCCTCCCGCAGGAGCATTTTAGTAAAATAAAATAGGGTTTTGAAAATAGCGTTTTGCCGAATCGTTTCAATCGAAGGTTTTGCATGGAAGAACATGATGCAATGATATGATTGATATGCAGAACCAAATCTAAAATTTGGGATGTGACAGCATCAAGAAGCAAATAACCAACACACTTGATTCTAACCCACTTCCTATGCATGGGAGTGTCATGAGAAAACAAATTGTTGAAAAAAAAGCCACTAGCATAGGAAGACAAAACAGATGCAACTTCAAAGCTTTAACCATAAAACGGGGAAACTTAACATTATTGAAATGCATAAAACCATGTTTCCCTCTATCATAATAACTTTCAGTAGTACTTTTAATAAAGTTGACAATATAACCATCAAAGTAATAAAATTTATCACAAGAATGAGCATACTTACAGTCACCAAAAAGAGGTCCAAGGTCATAAACTGGATCAATAGAAGCAAGTTGTTCCATCCTGAAATCTTTATTAGGCAAGATATTTTCACAAGGAGCTTTAGCAAATTTGGAAAAGTTAAACTCATAAGAATCTCCATAAAACTTAGTTAAAACTTTCTCCTTCTTACAATCTATAATAGCTCCACAATTGTTCAAGAAGTGTCTACCAAAAATGATAGGGCAAGTTTTTCTAGCTGCAGAATTAAGCACTAGAAAATCAGCAGGATATTTAATCTTACCACAAAGAACCTCCACATCTCTTACAATACCAATAGGGAGAATGGTTTCCTTGTTTGCAAGGTTAATAACCACATCAATGTCCTCAAGCTCACAAGGACCAATTTCATGCATAATTTCCCTGTATAGCTCATAAGGAATAGCACTAGAACTAGCACCAATATCACATAAACCATAGTAGCAATGATCACCAATTTTAACAGAAAGCATATGAACACTAGCTTTTCTAGCTTTACTAGGATGAGAGTACATTAGAAGCGTCTTCACAGAACACAATGTGCTCATCCTCTATATCTCTAGCGTCAAGATCTTTCACAATAGTTACCACAAGTTCAATATTCAATTGCTCAACAGGCTCCACAATTTTCATTGTACCTTTATTATTTGCACTAATAATCATAGAATACTCCTTAACCTTAGCTGGGAAAGGAACTTTCTCAGCATAAGGTTCATGCACAATATGATTAGTAGTACAAACTTGAGTTCTTCTAACAGGAACATGACTAACAACATCTTTATAAGGTGCATGGTACTTATTCCACTTCTTCTTAGGAATTTCTATGTAAGAGGCAAAGGCCTTGAAACAGTTGGAAATACTTTGGGAATCAAGACCAAACTCATTACTAATATCATGGAAGTCATCAGTTCCCATAAAAGATTTAATGCATTCATAATCATAGTTTATACCTGACTTTCTTCCTTTGTCATTCTCCCAAGATTCAGTGTTCTCTTGAATACGGTCTAGTAGATCCCATTTAGCTTCTTCCTTCATACGTGTGAATGATCCAGCACAAGAAGCATCTTGTAAATCTTTATCATGAAGAGAATCCTAGCATAAAAGTTATTGATAATAATATTGTTAGGGAGTTCATGAATAGGACATTTAAGCATTAGTAACTTCAATCTCCCCAAGCTTGAGTTGTACTCTCTCCATCACGAGGCCAAAAGTTATATATCAGATTTATATCCTTATGAAAATCACTAGGAGGATAGAATTTAGAATAAAAGAGAGATGCCATCTCCTCCCATTCCATGGATTGTCCATTCTTCAGCAACTTATACCATTCTTCAGCTCTCCCTTTCAAGGATATGGAGAGTAACTTCTTCTTCACCTATTCAGTTGTCATACCTGCACACTTAAACAACCCACATAATTCATGGATAAAAAGCAAGTGATCACCAGGATGGACAGTTCCATCCCCAAAATAATAATTATCCATAATACGATCAACAATACTTGTAGGTATCTTAAAAGGATCTATCTCAACAGGTGGTGGTTCCTCTACTACCCTAGGAGTGGTAGTAGTTTTCCCAAACAGAAAACCAAGTGGGTTATCCATATTGGAAACAAAGTAACAAGCAGTAACAAAAGGCAATACTCATAGTAGAAGTTTCCTTTACCAGTTCCACTCTTCAATAGCGCTTCACTCCCTGACAATGGCGCTAGAAAATAGTCTTGATGACCCACAAGTATAGGGGGTGTATCGCAGTACTTTTGATAAATAGGAGTGTCGATCCCAACAAGGAGCAGAAGGTGTTGACTAGTGGTAAGGAGAAGGAAATATCTGTAAATACTTAGCAAACGGATTTTTAGTGGTTTTCTGATAAGGCAACAAAACAAAGAGCAAGTAACAAAGAACAAACGCAGCAAGTGGCCCAATCCTTTCTTAGCAAAGGAAAAGACGGCGGAAATACTTATAAATACCAAACGTTCTCGAGGACACATGGGAATTCTGTCAAGTGTTTTCGCTTCAAATAACTGAGTACTCTTCTTTGGTGTTGTAAGTGTTCTGTGGGTGAGCCTGTGCTAATGTACCGACCTTACTTGGACTAATACATACTTGTGATTAAACCCCCTGGAAACATTTGTAACTACAGGAAAGTAATTAAGATATAAACCTAACCACAACATTAAACGCTGAGATCCAACACTCCCTTGTGCAAAGGTGTCCTAACGGGGGTTCAGGTTTCTGTCACTCCGGCAACCCCACAATTAGTAGACAAATACACAATGCATTCCCCTAGGCCCATAAATGGTGAATTATCATGTAGTCGACGTTCACATGACACCACTAGAATAATAGCACCACAACTTAAATACTAAACCATTGAATAATAACTCAACACAGATGCACTAGTAATAACATGACTTCTCACATGTCCTCAAGAACTAAACGAACTACTCACAAGACATCATATGGATCAAGATCAAAGATGATATGATAATGGATAACAATCTGAACATAAACAATAATACAATGGTTCCAGTCACAAGCATCAACTACAATAGTAATTAACACCGGGAAAATTTCCCCTAAGAACTAAAGCAATATCCAACACAATTTTTATAGCGGGACGGAGTGGTGATTATGGTGTTGGTGGAGATGATGGTGTGGATGATGATGATCCCGATGAATCCTAGCTTGATGACTGTGTTGATGGCGATGATCTCCCCTCCCCGGGAAGGAATTCCCCGGCAGAAATCTGTCTACCGGAGAGATCTTTCTCTCTCGGTGTTTTCCGCCCCGCAGAGGCAGCGGAAATCTATCTGTGGTCGCCCCCCTCGTATTAGGGATCCATAGGGAAGATATAGGCGAAGGGGCGGAGTCAGGAGCCGGGCAAGTGGGCCACACCTTCCCTAGGTGCGGGGTCATGTGGGCCCACGCCTAGGGGGTGTGGGCCCCCTACAACCCTTCTTCGCTCCTCCTCCTGGCTTCCTCAATCTTCTGGAAAAATAATATTTTCCCATATTTTTCTGGTATTTTTCTGATCTTCATGAAATTGCATCAAAACGCCTTCTTTTCCATCAGAATCCAGACTCCGACAGTTCATCCTCTAAGAATCATCCAACATTCATAAACAGTGGAAAAGACATAAGTAATACCTCATAATAAGACATATATCAATGAATAGAGGCAAATTATGATAAAGAATGGTGATGCAAATTGGACGTTTCATGGAATAACATGAAAAGAGACATTGCAAAATATGTGTCAGAATTCCATACTTGTCAAAGGGTAAAAGCTGAACATCAAAGTCCAGCAGGACCATTACAACCTTTGGAAATTCCCGAGTGGAAATGGGAGGAAATTGGTACGGATTTCATCATAGGAATACCCATGACGCCAAAACAGAAGGATATGATATGGGTGATTGTTGATAGACTCACTAAAAGTGCACATTTTATTCCGGTAAATCAGAAAGATAATGCTGATAAGTTAGTAGAATTTTACATCAAGGAGATAGGAAGTAAGCACAAAGTGCCCAAGAAGATCGTAACTGATAGAGGATCTGTGTTTACTTCAGCATTTTGGAAGCAATTACATGAAGCACTTGGTTCAAAGTTGGATTTTAGCACAGCCTATCATCCAGAAACTAGGGGTCAAACTGAAAGAACCAATTAAATACTATAAGACATGCTTAGGGCTTATGCATTAGATTTTGGAGGTTCGTGGGAAGATCATCTACCTTTGGCAGAATTTTCCTACAGTAACAGTTATTAGAGTAGTCTGAAAGCAGCTCCATATCAAGTACTCTATGGAAGAAAATGTAGATCACTAATATGTTGGTATGAGCCTGGTTAGTAGCAAATAATTTGCGCCAGACTATATCAAGGAAAGGCAAGATATCATCGATGTAATCAAGGATAGATTAAAAATAGCTCAAAGTAGGCAGAAGAGTTATGCTGATCAAAGTCGAAGGTCATGGCATCCTAAAATAGGAGACATGGTATATCTCAAAGTTAGCCCAATGAAAGGAGTTAAGAGATTCGGAGTTAAAGGAAAATTAAGTCCCAGATATATAGGGCCATTCAAAGCACTGAGTCAGAATAGGACCATAGCTTATGCTTTAGAGTTACCATCAAGATTGGATCAAGTTCACAATGTCTTCCATGTGTCACAACTCCGAAAATGTCTTAAAGTACCAGATGATGCAATTACACATCAAGAGGTAGAATTACAAGCAGACCTGACTTATGTTGAGAAACCCTGTAAAATTCTAGAAAAGAACTGGAAAAGGTTAAGAAATAGGGCAATCAAGTACTGTAAGGTACAATGGGAGCATAACCCCGAGAGATAAGACACATGGGAGAAAGAGGATGACTTAAAATAAACCTATCCAGAACTATTCAGGTACACTTCAAAAAACTTCGGGATGAAGTTTAATTTAAGGGGGGAAGTCTGTAACATCCCAGCATTTAGGAACCAACGAAGGGTAGATTTAGGAATTTGTGCATATGCATGCATTCATCTATAAAATATGGGTAAAGTTTTCGCCAAATAAAAACCTAAAGTGATCGGAGTTTCTTTCACTCTCTAAGTGTAGGAATAGCTCTAGAGAGTGATCGTTATAAATTTTGACATGATCTTTATGAATTAGTGTGTTTTGGGGGAAAAGAATTTGAATTCAAATTTGAACTTTGAGTTTATATTTTGAAGTTAGGAATTGATATTTTAAAATTAATTCTAAAATGATTTAACAATATTATTTAACTTAAACAAGAAATAATAAATAGTAATGGGAATTCAAACAAGAAATGAATATTTTATTCTTTATCTTTATTCCATGGATAAGTTACAAAGAATAACTCATTGAGTCAATAAAGATTCATTACAGTAAGGAAAATACAAAAAAGATAAATATATCTATATGAATAAATTATTACACATTTCTTAAAAAAGAATGAAATAAAAATTACAAAGGAATTTATTTATTCAAAGTAATCCTATACTAAATCTTGAATCTTCAGATCTTGTACTTACAACATCAAGAACAAACAAAAAGGAAAATAAAAGTTAAATTATTAATTTTACTCTCATTAGAGAGCAGTGAGTTGCACTGCTCAAGATTATATCATTGAGTAAATCTTTTAGAGGCAAGTTTCACCAATATGAAAGAATGTGATCTTTCATAATAAATAAACCATAAATCAAATTATCACAACAAGTAAAAGGGGCAAGTTTCACCAGGCAGGTTAACAGTAAAAAGATCAAAGGGGTGAGACATCTCACTGATCTCATCCACAACCATGCAACATACACACATACAGCACAATCACTAACTACATGGGGTGTGTTGTCTACACAACCATAGCAGCTCACCCAAGTAAAAGGATCAAGCACAGCTGTGGTAGCCACTAGTTCATCTTTGCATTTCCAACACCACACCAAGAACACTCAGCCTCACAAAGCTAAGCAAACCACCAGCCAAAACTACACACCAGATCAACCTAGCATCACCAGATGGAGACATAAGGAGGGGCTGGATCAGGTGGATAGCAAGGTCAAGCTGCAGGAGATAGGAGGTGAAGTGCTGATCAAGGCCAAGCATAGGAACTAGGAGAAACAGGAACATCATCAAGAGGTGAAGGACCATATCAGGGCAGCAACACCACCAGCAAAATCAAGCCACCACAATCATCAACTGTTGTGGTGAGTATCATAAAACATCCACATGATCTGTTCATCGTATTCAAACAGAAAAGGTTTGTTTTATAAGTTCATCTTATCCAAACAGAAAAATCTACATGATCCACATGATCTGTTCATCTTATTCAAACAGAAAAATCTGGACACATCTCCTAAAAGAGTAGCACCTCAAATTTCATAAACTTCAAACAAACCAATCATCTTAACCAACTAGGATACAAGATCCAGTGAGCAACCATGATACTTTAGCATATTTGAAAGGGACAGCAAGATAGGAATCTAGTTCCTAGAGCCTCAGACCAACATCATAGGCATAAATATCAAGAGAAGCTTTCAACTTATTTTTAGGCATCTATATAATCTCAAGTACTGGCCATAGTAAAGCCAGTAGTAGAATCAACTTGTCTGCCATTCTAATATGGTGTCACAAGAACAAATCCTACAACCAAGCCAAACAATTATTTTAGCTTTCATGAATAAACCAGTAAGCCAATAATTATCATTTCCCTGAGATTACACTCAGAGATCATCTAACATATCCATCTATCTTTAAAGTATCATTATACTCCAATGATTAAGTTCAGACTAGTGATAACTATACAAGCAAACACCCACTGATGCAGTGAATCACCATCGACAGCAGTCGATATCAAAGTAATCTTGACGAGAGATGAACACACTAAGCATCAATTTCACCAATCAGATTTCACAATTGTGCCATTAGGATAACCAAGCTTAATCACCAATCAGAGGCAACACTATGAACCACTAGCATCAGATCAACAACAACATCAAATAATCAAAGCATGACAGCAAGCACTCAGGTGCAAAGAGCACAATCCTCACTAGGCATCATTACCAGATCAAAATCACTATCTTACAAGCACACAAAGGGATGAACCCTAGAACCAGTACGAACCCTAATGAAGGATAGCCACTAGTTACACACATAGATACTCGAAGTAGACAGAGGCATGGGTGATAACCGAGAACCAACTCACCTGTGGTCCTCGCTGGAGAATTAAAGAGGAAGTAGAGGGGCCGACGAGCTCACGGCGGCATGGGGAGAACCCTATAGGGCGCTGCAACCCACACCTAGCCACGACGGCAGCCATAGAATCACACGAAGATGCACGAGCATCTCACCAGCACCACTAGAGCATCAGCAGCAGCGTCAACAGCACCACCCAAACCCTAGGGTTCGGGACGGGGCTAGCCTGGCCGCATGAGGGCTCTAGAACCAAATCGGGTTGGAGCAGACGAAGGAGCATGGTTAATAACCTTGCCCTGCACCACGACAGCGGATAGGAAGGACCACGGCGGCGGGCATCGCACGGCGGCGGCGCCAGCGACCACGGGGTCGAGGAGGAGAAGAGATAAGGTCGAGAGAGAGTGGTAGAGAATGGGCCGATAGGGCTAGAACCCCTTCAGGGAGATCTTTTGTCCAAGCCACTTGGGCCCAGTTTGGCCCAATAAGCCCAAAAACTTAAAAGAAATTTAACAATTAATAAAATACCAAAATACCCTTAGAACTAAATAAAATTCTAGAGAATAAAATAGAAGTCTAAAAATTTATAATATATTTTTAGATTTATAAAAATTCAACCTATTTAATTAAATTAAGAGATAATTTATATATATATAATTTTTGGTCAGGACTTTTGTAATATATATTCCTTATGGAATTGGAAAAAAATAAAGAAAAGGATAAAAATAAATCAAAATCACTTTTATTATATTTTATTATTGTAGTATTTTAGAAAAATATTAAATAAATATTTAGAGTTACCAAAAGGAAATTCTATTTTATTTAAATACTAATTCTGAAAAGAATTATTAAAAAAATTAATGCAAGAGTGTATATTAAATAAAGATTTTTAGCTATAACTTTATTAATAGTATATTACATTACAAAAATAGTGAATGTGATATTTATAAAATATTAAAGATTATTCTTTGAAATAAATTTCTTTATTATTTAAGGAAATTCCAGAAACTAAAATATTGGGTAAAACACACAGAGAAGATAAATAATAAATAATGCATTGCATTACTATGCATATTCATTTTGCTTCTTTAAATATTGTCCTTACCGGGCAATAATGATGTTTTGTAGACATAGAAGCTCAAGGTCCAGTGCAAACATCCGACTTCACTACCTTGCAATCACAAGGCAAATTAATCACTTGCTCATGTCCTTTTGAAGAGTCCTTACCAAAGTATTTATAAATTGTGTGTTATCATCTATATTTCAAGAAAATAAAATAGTATTTTCTTATATAATTAAAATGATGATATCATCCTAAGTGATGATATAGAGAAGCAATAGAATTTAGGGATTCTATTGGCAATAATGATAATCATCTAGGAATTTAACAACCCCTAACATCAGTGATTCTAGCGCTGTATATTACGCGTTAACCATGAGATTTGGAATGGGACAGAGAAGTCAGATGTATATTCTTCCTCTCGCATGTAGCCGGATGTGCAGGTCATGGCTGTTATCCTTGTGACGTGCATTAATTGGTAATTCGTAGAGGATATGCAACATATGGGTGGGAACCCTCATCGTCCCATGATAGTTCTGTCATCTAACGGTATGTACAAACCATTGTCGTAATTCATTGGGTGGGCATGGTGTACACCAAGGAGGCATGCGGGGTCGCGAAGGGGGCAATGATTGGCTTGGATCACCTACTAGGCCCCACATCATGGAATTGTGGACGGGAAAGTACGCCTGGTTGTGCAACAAGGAGTTGATCTCTCATGGGTAAAGTAACGCACCTCTGCAGAGTGTAAGAACTGTAACTTGTTACTCCCTGTTCCGGGAAGGAGCTACGAACGCGACAGGAAAGGAACTCCATGAAAGTTCTGGTAAACCTATGAAGGCTGATGGTCATAGATTTTCCCAATAAAATCAATCTTTGAAGGAAGATTTACGAAAATTGCATAGTACCAAGGAATTATAGTTCGAGGTGGTAGATAGAGCATCAAACTTCCTACCTTGCATATAATAAACTTGCTGGGTAATGATGTTACTCACCCTTTCTTTTGATCCCCTGATTAGACTCTGAGGATCCAGAAGATACCTCAATGTATGCAGCAGAATGTCAAGATGATGTCTTCTATGAGGAACCTGACCAGTCAGGAGGTGTTAAAGGAGTGGACTACGAGATCCGATATGGAGTGGAGGGCAACGAGTCAGATTAGTTGCCTTAGTTATTAGTAATCACTTGAGCCGAGCAGCATGAACCTTATATAATAATCTGTTGAGCTCAACTCTAGGATGGAGTTGTTACTTTCAACTTCCACTGAAACACTTTATGTTTTGGTTTGTAAGTTGTTTTGAAGTCCTGAACTTCTGGTATTGTAATAATAATAAATGGTGTATGTTTGTAATATGGACCCGCAATGTTTCTGTTGTACCACTCTAAGGGATGTGATATTTATGGAACGGTGTTCTGTGGATGTCATGTCAACGACTATAGTGTACTACATATGCAGTGGTATGCCGGGTCACCGAAGGAAGTATTTAGAATAAGGGTAGCAAGAGTACACTGTGATCAAGGGCAAAAGTGGGAAGAAGGAAGAGTGAGATTAGGTCTAACATAGGAATTAGGAAGAAGCTCGTGATGCTCTAGGCAGCCAAGCGGAATACAGGGATAGGATCAAAGGGAAGACAGGATGGAGCATATTGGAGGGCGTGATCAAACCTCATGAAGGAATAGAGGGATACCTTTGAAGACAGGTTGATCACCACCACGCTTGGAGGGTGTAGTTGTAGGAGCGAGCATCGCAAACGGCAGCGAACACTCTTTCTTCACTTCATAGTAGCAAGTGAACGCCAGCACCATCTTCTTCTTGTTGGTGGGAATGCAGACATCGTTTGTCACGAAGAACACATGGGTCGGCACCGGGCGCGGCTCGCCTGAACTCACATGCGAACACCAATTCGTCACAGAAAGGAGCTCCTGGTATGCCGAGGATTGTTGCCGTTGAAGCGAAGGCGCCAGAAGCAAACCCTCCTTGTTTATGCGAGAGAAGCAAACATAATAAGTCACCTTCTTGTTATTGTCAAGAACAGATCCATCATTCTTCGCGCATGATATAGGCGCTTACACAAGAAGTGTCCCATCCAGATTCCTGAGAGTCCTTACATGCGTCGCAACATTAGTATCCTCGCCGCCTATGGCAGGACGAGGACTCCTGCAGCTGACTCGAGCGCAACCAAAGAAATCCATCCTAAGACGCAGTGAAGGCGGCAACAAATACCTACAAAAGAGGAAGAAAACATCATTAAATATACAAAAAAAGAAAAAGAAAAAATGGAAGATTAAACCTAAAACAACAAAGAATAAAAGAGTACGTACCGATTACGGAGATGCCGATGAACTCATAGCAAGACGACTTGGTTACTTCCAAACGTGACCTATACAGAGAAAAAGAAAAAAATATGTTAGATAGAATCGTATAATGATATAAGCCGGAGATAGAAGAAAGCACCATACGCGTACCTTAAAATGACGACAAAGCGAAAAAGACGTAGGGACAAAGTCAAATGAAGTTGGGCTTTCGGGAGTATCAATATTTCATCAAGAGAAACACATGGAGCACTTGGACCTCACCAGACGAGCCAGGAGAGCCAAAAATGGCCAGGTGGCGCGCCTAGTAAGGATGGGAGCGCCACCCATGCCCTTTTCCTCCTAGATCGTCAATTTGCTTTGATCTTTCACCCATAGCCTTCGTACGACTTAAAAACCACTATAAAAAGGGCCCCTCGAGAGTTCTTGGAGGGAGGCATTGCAGAAACACCGAAACACCAAAACAGAGCTAGAAACAGCGAAGTTTGGAGGGGCAAATTTCGCCGGAGCCGCCGCCGGAGGGATCTCTCTACCTTCTCCAACGTCTCCACCATTACCACCATGATGGAGTAGTCCACCTCTATACTATGGCTTTGTGGAAGTAGCTTGGTCTCTCTCACTCTCACTCTCTCTTGTTCTTCATAGATCTAGTACCATATGAGATGCCCAACATGATTATGGTCATATTTGTAATTCCTATGTGGTGGATCTTTATTCTATGATATGATATATGAGATTGAAATGTATTATGTGTAAGATGTATTGATAGATTCATATCATGTACCTCATTCTTAAGTACTTGTTCTGATCCAAATTTTATGCAAGAGCATGTGTGGGAAGAAGTGTGTATTAGATGGAGTAGCATGGTGGTAGTGATTGAATAGTGACAACAAATTCAAGATCTACTATGGTATTTACCTTTATTTTGCTGTATCACTAGGGATAAAGTTAATCCATGTGCTATAATTATCTTGTGACAGTTAGATAATCTTGTTTGGTCAAGGTAGCATATTTGTGATTCAAACATCATGTCAAATTACTTAAGGCTATATTGATTCTTAATTCAAGATTGCTTGGAGTTTTCCCTTTCTTTAGGAGTATAAGAGAGATGTGTTGCATCATCTCTATGTTAGGACGTGATGCCCATATGAATGCTTATCAAACACATGTAGAAGTTCCACCAATATTATGTCTTTGATGAATTGTTTTGTCCATTGCAACCCAAATAGAGTAGACAAGTAAACCCATAAACCATGGTCCATTGTAAACCATAAGAAACACCTTTCCAATACCACTATCACACTTTATATTTCCTGGTATTTATTATTTCAAAAATGCAAAATACTTTCTTCACTTGCACACAAACAAAACCCAAAACAACTATCTTTTATTGTTATTGTCTTGTTTGCCTAGTTTTTATTTGTTGAGTTTACTTTATTTATTATTGTTATTTCATATTACTAATACGAAACCTTGTGCTTGACAAACACACGGTAGAGTTGGGGACACAAGAGAAAACTTTGCTCTGTGGGTTGCTTCAAGAGGAGATGAAGAATAAATCTCTAAGACAAATCCCCGAGTGTTCGATATAAACTCTCAAGTCATCCTTGTGGGGAAAATAAGCTTTCTACAACACTCTGCACTTTGAGTCCCAACGAATTGATACACGGAGTTGTAGTCATCAAGAACATTTTCTGGCGTCGTTGCCAGGGAATTGCTAGAGAGATTTCACAGTGGAAGGTGCCTGGATAATCTCCACTGCAACTGCTAGATCATTGCCTGGCACCGTCAACACGAACTTTGTGCAAACACCTAAGCTTGGAGAGGTTGCACCACTATGAGTTTTTCCTTATCCTTTAGATTTTCAAAGTAATTTTCATTGTTCTTGTGTTTTGTCTTTTTCTTTTTAGTTTTCTTTTAAAACACAAAAACACATAAAACTTAGTATCAACTCTATTAGCAAACATGGGATAACGAAATACCAAACTTTGTGACTACACCAACACTCCCAATGATCAATTCATTGCTAGGCCTATCACAACACCTGAAATAGTTGCTAAAAGTTTTGAAGCAAGTCATGTCCTGTTAAACCTCATAGCTAAAGAACAATTTGGGGGAAGTGCTAGTTAAGATGCTTCCATGCACTTGCATGACCGATGGATCCAAAAATCCCCATATTTCTCTATGTTTAAACATTGTTTTTCATCAAGAAATTGACAATAATCTCTCTTGATTTTCCACTAAAGACTAATTATTGCAAAGATATGCAAACCATTGCTTTAAATTGTGTTGTGCGGAAAATCATGCTTTTTAATGCGAAATAAGGAGTCATAAATGAAGATTTTGAGGAAGTCCACATGACCAAGTAATCCTAGAACAATCACAAGGCGTCAGGGTCCATAACGACCACCGGTATGAGAAGGGCCCTCCCGTACGGCCCACCTGTACCATGTGGCGGTAGCTTCGTCTTGTTAAACCCTACAACTCTTGTGAAGACGTTTGTATATTTTGAGGTCCTAGCCGTCATGCAAAGGGTCGCCATTCTCAGATTGCATCACAACACCATAAAAGGAGATCCACACTATATTTCATCCCTTCCAACCCCCATCCTCTCTATTAGCCACAGCCATTACATTGTACTTGAGCCTTGTGATTCGGCGACCATTGTAAGAATATTTGATTTCAATCTAAGTATTTTGCATAATTTTTTCTATCCTTAATCTTCTTGTTATGAGCGAGTAGTCCTCTGGGGCTGCAGGGTGGGGAGAAACCTCGTAGTAATTATGTGCATCTAATCTATGGGAGTATTGTGTATTGTTTGGAATAAGGGATTTGTATATTTTGTTTCTTTGTTTCTTGCCTCGATCTTTGTACTTATAGGAACCCAAGACCCCCTGGATCGATCAAGGCTTGAGGTGGGATACTTGTCTAGTGGCAATCTCATAGGAAACCAAGTGACAGAAAGAGCTTTATGGCCTTCGCTTAGCGACCCATTCGGGAACAACATCAATATCTCTCCTTAAGGCTTTGAATTGTGTTTATCACTTAATAATTGTTTGTAACCAGGTGCTTTGTGGTACAACCGGTTGGATAAAAAGACTATTGTTATGCCTGCTACTCGCAGGAGCTCTAGTATATTAGAATATGCTACCCACAAAGATTATCTCTATTGGAACATTACAAATGACTATGCCTATTATTATATTTTATCCCATATGATGTGCAACTGCAGGTGGATCTTTAACCCTGGCCTATCTCCATCCATTGAATCAAGCCACAATATAAAGTAAACTAGATTGGTCCGGTAAACGAAGGTAAAACGAACAAACAAAGTCTTGTAGACGTATCCTTATTTTAAATTCTTTCAGCATTGTTTCCCAAGGTTCGATTAAGCCTAGGTCTACTAGGGAAAAAGCTACTATACTGCATCCATGAATCCGAAATGAAGGTATCAACCCTTTTTCTGGCGCCGTTGTCGGGGAAGCAATTCGCTATCCTGGTGAGCTCACTAGAGACCTTGTTTTTAATTTTATTTTTGTTTGTAGTTTATTTATTGTTATTAGTTATTTTCTTGGTATCTATTTGAAACCCCCAAAAAATAGTTACTTGTTTATTTGTTTCTCTTACTTTAAAAATACCAAAAAGAAAAGAGCCATGGCTCAAAAGAAACTTGGGGAGTATGCTACTCTAATGATTTTATTCATGCACCTATTACTCAGCCCGCTATTGATGCGGAAGCATATGAAATTAAGTGTAAACTTTTGAGTTTGGTTCAGTAGAACAAATTTGTAGGCTCATCTTCTTAGGATTTAGGGTTGCCCCTAATTGTATTTACTGAAATTTGTGACATGTTGCATATTAAGGATGTTGATCCAAATGTTGTTAAATTACACTTGTTTCCTTTATATCTTAGAGGAAAGGCTACAGACTGGTTGCTAGCTCTACCTAAGGGCATTATTACATCTTGGGATGAATGCATTAATCTTTTTATGACAAAATTTCCCCCTAGGTAAGATTATGCAGCTAAGATCCAACATTACAAGTTTTAGACAAGAAGACCGCGAGGAACTAACGCTTACATGGGAAAGGATGAAAGAAGCCATAATGAATTTTTCTAGTCATGGGATGGAAGAATGGCTTATATTACATTTATTTCATAATAGCGTTAACCCAATGTCTAAGTCTACGATAGATACTGCAGCAGGAGAAACAATCATGGGAAAGCAAGTGAGTGTTGCAAAGAAATTACTTGATGATATGCAAAACAACCATGCTCAATGGCATGTGGAAAGGACCTCAAAAAGGGTGAATTCAATCACTAAGGCAAACAATGAAGAGCTTACTGCAAAGGTAGATGAGTTACTCAACATAGTAAAGGGTAAAGAAGATACCCAAATTAATGTTATCACTACCGATGTTAATGATGCCAATTTTATAGCTCGTAGTCCTTACAATCCTGCTTGGAAGAATCAAAATTTTGCTTCTAATGTTTAAAAACATTATTCTAATCCTGTAGGAGCTCCTTATAATAATTATGATTATCATAATGGATCAAATCATGGAAATCTCTCGTTTTAACATACTATTAGAAATTTTATGCAAGATCAAACCAAGCAAAATAATATGCTTATTAAAATCACGGAGAACCATGAGACTAGTATTGGTAAATTATCTAATCAAGTCGTTGCAATTAAAAATGTTGTGTAGGCTCTATAGGAAAGGACAAACACCATGGAGGCTCAACTGGGAAAGGTAGCTGAGATCCAAGCTCTCATACTTGCAAAATTCACGGGAAAGCCCGAGCCAAATCTGGTGGAATACCTCAAGATGATGAGGGTTGAAATAAATGAAGATAAGCCTGAAGTGCTAGATTATAGCAACGCGCCAACATTGAATACACTATGCAAGATATATTAAAGATGATCACCGTAAAGAATCTCGGTCTAGAACAAGGTAATGATGCTACCTACCAACAATTTATTCAACAAGTAGCATCTAAAGTCCGAGAGTTAGAAATGGAGTATGAAAGACTAGCTAATAAGCTTCCTGCTAAGCCAGATGATATATTTGAGCCCATTATTAAAATTAAATTTGTGTTAATAAGATATCGACACTTTGTGATCTTGGTGCAAGCATCTCAACAATTTCCAAGAGTCTATTTGATAAATTAAATTTGGGGCCTTTTACAACCACTGAAATGAGACTCCATCTTGCTAATTCAACTTATAAACAAGCTGTCAGGATAAAAGAAAACATAGTTGTAGAAATTAAAGGCAGTCCCGCTCTTATTGATCTTGTTATAGTGGACATGCCTGAAGATAACATAGCACCTATAATTATATGTGGACCATTCCTAAGAACTATTAAAGCTTTAATCAATTTGCATGAAGGGAATGTGAGAATAGGAATACCGTCTAGAGATCCTTTTATAGTCCACTTCCCTAGGAAGAAGAAGGCCAAGCCTAATAATGATGATGGTATAATCATGCTGAAAGACAATTACTTTGGAGTGGGTGTTCCACTCACAAAACTTAAATTATCTTCATCTGGGTCAAGCTAAATGACCTTAACTAGAAGCGATTCATGGGAAGCAACCCATGTGAAATAAAAGTTTTTATTCTTGTGTTAGTTTCTGTTTTGTTTTGTTTTAAATAAAGAGTGTTCAAGAAGTCCTTTGGAGAGAGGAGAAGAAAATAAGGTAATCCTTGATCTTTTATTTGCTAACACATGGCCTTAGGGTATTACTGATTTTCATGAAGTCTATTTGATGTTATTTTGTCATTTGCTAGGATGTGCAAAGGCGCACGAAGCTACTAACCAAATTCTATAAGTTTTTCAGCTTCTAGGCCGCGTAATAACCACTGGTACGGTCGGGAGACACCATACCGTGTGCCCGTACCACATTGCCGCATTGAAAAATAGAAATGTTGATTTTTTTCCATAGAACATAATAGAGGTAACGACCACTAGTATGGCCGGAAGCGACCGTACCGCCTGCAGGGACCATACCCTCGAGCAAAACATCAACTTTCAAGCAAACATACTGACCGCATAATGGCCATTAGTACGGGCGCGCGCGCCCATACCACACACACGTACCGAGTGCACCGCTGGAAGGGGCCCTTCGACCCCAGGGTTTGTCACTCGATATGGGAGGGCTCCGGCTGTACCGCCCGCCCGTACCATGTACTTGGTCTCCATATGACCCTAGAAATAGGTATCCCTAAAATCCCCAAAACACAACTTTCTCTTTCTTCTACCTCCAAACTCCAAACCACCTCATTAGATCTTCAATTATACTCATTATTTTTTCGATTCCTCGCACCCAATCAATCTGAGGTATGTTTCTCCTCTTATCTCCAACTTATCTGCATCCAAACCTTGCTCAATCTTTCACCATTAATCTAGACTTAGGTCTTGTTCTTAAGCTAATCTTGATGTTGAGCAAATTTAGATAGATATTAGAGGAGTTTCTTTTGTAACTAGTGTAGAGGATCGTATATGCTATGTTTCTATGGGACCAAATTTTTGATTAGAATTATTATTTATTTTTTGTTATTAGATGAACACGAGGAGCCGTACATGCATGATGGCTACAGAACAAGCCACACCATCCATTGATACACTGACCCCGAGTCACTTGGTAACGAATTCACCGAGGAGTTTCAGCTGAACTGTTTCAACTATCTCAAGCTCCGAGAAATCAAGTCAACCAAGTGGGCGTGTCCCTTTATCCCGAACCAACATGGCATTCATGTTAATTTTGATTTATTTTGCAACAATGTTGGTTTGTATGACTTTGTCTTTCAGGATTGCGCCACATACCATCGCTTGACCCTTGAGTTTCTCAGCACCTTGACAAATTCGGTGACCTCCCACTACTGTCCCAAGGAGCAAATTCCTGGAGTTGATCGCATCAACTTCCGTCTTATGAACTGTGCGTACTCCTTGACACTCAACCAATGGGCTTACTACTTTGGGTTTGCCAACAACACCACCGACATACGCTCCATCAGTTTTATCTTGAATCCTACACCCTTGGGCTACTTTAATAGAATGAGAATTCATGGAAACGCAACCAAGGGAAACCAAATTGATCACCATGTTATTCGTTATTTGTTTTATGTTATTGTTAAGACCTTGCAGGCATGTGGTGAGTTTACTAGAGTCAATGAGGAGGACATGATGATCCTCACTAAAGCTACTATTCCTAACTGTAACTTAACGCCAAATTTGGGCACCCTTCTTTTGTTTTATCTTAAGCATCAAGATCTTGAGTCTCGTGGTCCCATATGCGGAGGAGGAGTCATAACCATGCTTGCATGTGTGCTCCAAGTCAACCTAGGTAACATCAAACCGTTGGCAGGAAACCGTCGTCTTGGTTTTTCTACTCTGAGAGCTTGTGGTGTGATTTCTAGAACTAATGGAAGATACTTCTTTCATATACCTAGAGCGGATCACTTGATCCCTGCTCCTTTGCCTAATGGTCTCTTCTCTATTGAGGAGGGGCGCTTTGCGTTATGAAGCGCAGGTTGAGGCAGGTCTACCACAACAAGAAGTATCCGTGGATGAAGAAAGAGAAGATGAATAAGTAGAACAAGAAGGACCCAAACAATATGTGCAGACACCAAACTTCTACACGACCTATGATGACATCTATGCTCACGAAGGAAATATCCAAAACATGAACAACCTCTCCATCAACCTTCAAGATGCTACTGCCAACCTCGCCACCTAGTTCCATGATTGGAGCAGCCAATGGAACATGGAAAATCATCCACCACCACCACAATGAGCAAAAAAATGGCTTGCAAAAGCCTGAGCTTGGGGAGGTGTCCCCCGACAATTTTATTTGTGTAATAATGAGGTTGTCCTCCAGCTCCTAGTGAGCTTTGAAACACTCGTGTTGGTTTGATCCAACACTTTCCTTTTTATTTCATTTTTGTTTGCTTTTGTTTTTGTCTGTTTTTATTTTCTTAGTTCCTTGCTTGGTCGCAAGTTATTTTATATTCTCTAATCTCCATCCTCAAAAATACAAAAATATTTTTTGCTTTTCCTTTTTCGTGAAAGTGGATTTGCACTTTGCTTCTTTGCTTCAATTTTATTATGAGAGTGATTTTTCTTGAGTTTTGAAGGAACGCATCCCTATAAGGAAGAGGATTATGAAGTCACTCATGAGAGGTATGTCCTATGTCTCACACTTATGAAGTTTGAATTGTTTATCTTAGTTAGTTTATTTGCTAAGGTGCTATTCTAGTGGAAGTAACTCAAAATAGTTAGAGTAAAGCTTTTTATTTGTATGAATGATTAGTTGTGGAAGCTTTTGCTCTAGTTCTTGTAGATAACCTAGTCTTTCCTTGGAAATAATATTGCCAAACAAGTACAACAAGAAAATTTCTGAAATTTTATGACTTGTTTGATGATTGATTGTCTTGAGAGTTTACCTTTGAAGATACTTAATACCATAGATGTTTTGATAGACTTGACGACACACTTGAAAGGAGTTGTTTGATTGAATGAAGTCTAGTGATATTGTGATGCATGACAAAGCTAACCTTGTGGATCAAACCTTGATACTGTTTAAAGAGTTCTATGTTTCCCATGCACACCTTTGTATGCCAACAACTCTGCTAGCTTTTGAATGATCTATGGTATAACCGCAGATTTTGGCTATGAGTTGATGACATGGGTGGCATAAGTGTCACAGTATGGGAAAAATTATTGGTAGTCTCGAAGGTTGGGCAAACCATTGTTTAAAAGAATAACTCAATTATCCTTGTTGAGAATTATCCTTGAAAGAAGGAAGAAAAAAAGAAAGAGAAAAATATATGAAGATCCACATAACAAGTCTTTGGCATGGTCTCATTGATACTCTATGAATTTTCTTGAAAGACAATGATTGGAATAGAAGTGTTTTCTATAGTATTGATTTACTAATGTGGGCGGTAATAAGACACTTCACTATTATGCTACTTACAACATGGACTCTCTTACTCAATTTTGCTATAACAAGCATCCTAGTGTTCCTTGGCAAGCTCATAGTTAACTAGAGGAATTGGATTGATTGTTACACTTCTAGTTATTTATACTTATATTAAACTCTACTTTGATTATCTTGAGTTATCAAAGCTTGTATAGTGTTCTTGGCATCTCTCTACCTTTGATGAGCCTTTAAGATGGAAGAAGTGTTGGACGCATATGGCTACCAACCGTAAATGATTTCATATTCTCGTTGTTTCAAGTTTAAACATTGAATTCCTTGTAGTTCTTTTGTTTCTTCTTGCTCGAGGGCGATCTAGGTTTGAGATTTGGGGACATTTATGGCTCCAAAAATCGCCATATTTCTCTGCGTTTAAACATTGTTTTTCGTCAAGCAAATGAAAATAATCTCTCTTGATTTTACACTAACGACTAATTATTGCAAAAGTATGCAAAACATTGCTTTGAATTGTGTTGTGCAGGAAATCACGCTTTTAAATGTGAAATTAGGAGTCATAAATGAAGATTTTGAGGAAGTCCACATGACAATGTAATCCTGGAACAATCACCAGGCGTCAGGGTCCATAACGACCACTGGTACGGGTAGGACCCGCCCTTATAGCACGCCCATACCATGTGGTGGTGGCTTCGTCTCGTCAAACCCTACAACTCACGTGAAGACGCCTATATATTTTCGAGGTCCAAGTCGCCATGCATAGGGCCACCATCCTTAGATTACATCATAACACTACAAAAGGAGATCCACACCATAGTTCATCCCCCATCTTCTCCATTAGCCATAGCCATTACTTTGTACTTGAGATCTCCTTGTGATTCGGTGATCATTGTAAGAATATTTGATTTCAATTTAAGTATTTTGCGCAATATTTTTCTATCCTTGATCTTATTGTTATGAGTGAGTAGTCCTCATGGGCTACGGGTTGGGGAAAAATCATGCAGCATGTGCATCTAATCTATGTGAGTATTGTGTATTGTTTGTAATAAGGGATTTGTATCTTTTGTTTCTTTGTCTCTTGCCTCGATCTTTGGACCCATAGGTACCCAAGATCCCCGAGATCGATCAAGGCTTGAGGTGATATACTTGGCTAGCGACGATCTCATAGGAAACCTAGTGATAGAAAGGCTATCAATGACAAAAATGTAAAAATGTGGAAAATAATATTGTTAAACTCAAAGTATTCTCATTTTCACTTAGGGATAAAGCTAAAGAATGGATATG
This sequence comes from Avena longiglumis, assembly GCA_030063025.1. Lineage (NCBI taxonomy): Eukaryota > Viridiplantae > Streptophyta > Magnoliopsida > Poales > Poaceae > Avena > Avena longiglumis. Next base: position 171,072,304 of record CP125975.1, read on the forward strand.
TTATCACTACCTACTACTAGTATAAATTATTGGAATGACCTAAAATAAGTTTTTATAAAGAAATACTACCCACCTGTTAAGATCCTACAAAACAGAAATAGTATCCTATCATTTAGGCAAAATGGCAATGTACATGTAGCAATAACTTGGGAAAGAATTAAAAACATGCTTAGAACTTGCCCATCACATGGGGTAAATGAATGGACAATCCTACACTCTTTTTACAATGGGTTAAACTATATGTCAAGAAGAATGATAGGGTCTGCTGTAGGGGGTGCTTTTATGAGTAAAATTGTTCCTGAAGCTAAAGCCATCCTAGAAAACATGCTACATAACTGTCACATCCCAAAATTTTCCAAATTTTGAAATGTGAAAAATAAATAAATAAAATAAAATTTTGTTGATTTTTAGGGTGAGAAGAAACTTTTTGATTCCAATTGGAAACATCAAAACCTATTTTGATCAAATAAAATCCTAAAGGGATTTAAAAAGATAAACAATTAATAAATAAATTTATAACAGTTGGAATCACTATTTTTAGATCTTTAATAAAAAGATTTGAATTTCAAAAGCATAGGTAGAATTTTAAATAAGGATTATTTTATAGAGCCAAATTAAATCTTGGCCAAACTTTTGAAATATTTCTATTTGATAAAAAGAGTAAAGGGTTTATTTAAATAAAATAATGAGGATTTATTAATATCCAATTTTATTAAAGTAAAGGCTTTTCCATTTTAAATAAACACTAAAACTTGTTAATTTATTTTAAATAAGTTTTCCAAGTGCTTTATTTATTCAAATAAAACCTACTGAAATGATTTTGGTATTATTTTAGATTTCAAATAGAGTTTTAAAATAATCAAATCCTATTTGAATTAATGACTAAGGTCTATTTATTTAATTATTAATGGATCCTAAAAAGAATAAAATTATTTTGTTTTGGACTTTGGATTATGTTGTTAAATAGAATTAAAATCAATACAAAGTTTGGTGGTGATTTGATTTGATTTGTTGTTTGAATTATTTGATTGAAAATCAAAATAGAAATTCAAATTGGAAAAAGAAAAAGCTTTCAGTATAAAAAAAAGTGAAGCAAACTCAGCCCAGCTAACAGGCCCAGTCCAGCCCACTTACAGCCCAACTTCCCCTCCCCGCAGAGAATCGTTTTCCACCCAGAGATCAACCCGCTGAGTCACTGAGCAGTGGACCCCGTGACCTCTCTCTCTCTCTCTCACTGTCAGCACGGCCCCATAGAGTTGCTCATCGTTTCCACCCGCGACGACCTCGGCCTCACCTCGCGACCGTTTTTTGCGTCTTGATTCGAGGCTTAATTCCGATTGATGGAGTGATCAATTCACGTCAGTAAACACGCACACATATACGCCACGCTCCCCTCTCTCTTTCCCCCCAAACTCCAGCCACTCTCTGCCACCGGGCTGCTCTAATTTCGAGCTCGAACCCACTGTCTCCGACGAGTTTCTCCGGCGAAATTCCGACGACTTTGACCACCTCTCCACTCCCAGAGCATACGAGCTTGCTCTCAGTCCCTTGCGCATCTGCCCGTGTGCTCCACTCGCTCGTGTGCGCTCCAAATCATCGGCAACGACCACATTAGAGCGCCACCGTCTTCGGCCGTTTCTCCGGCGAGTCCCCCTGGTAAGCCCAGACCACCCCGAGCCCTATCAATGATACTCACGTACTCCCCATGCTCGTACGCATCTAACTCCCCCTCCCACTTGCCTCGGTGCGACCTGCAGCCCCGTCCCCGACGACGAACCGAAGCAACTGACGCCGCTACTGACTCCGGCGAGAAATCCCCTCCGTTCCAGAGCGCCCCTTGACGAGTTGACCACACCACGAGCACCACCGTGACGTTGCGAATCTGGTGAGCCTCTCCTCCCTCCCCCTCGCTTCCTGCATCGTCGGCAAGCTCGCCGCCAGAGCATGCGCCGCCGCTAGCGCCGCCAGGCAATGGTCAAAACCATCTGAGCCGTTAGATCGTGATCCAGTGGCTGCGATATAACAACTTAACGAAGGGGTATCAGTCGATCTACACCGTGTGATCTAAATGAGATCCTACGGTCTGTAACAGTCGATCCAACCGAATCGTTTTCAACCAATAGGAAACAACCACGTGGACAAGGTTTTGTTAAAAACAGAAAATAGAATCTGTTTGAATTGCAAACTTGTAAAATTTATAACTTTAATTCTACACATCCAAATTTTGAAAATTTTATATCAATGGATTCAGCACAACAAGTACTTTGCAACCATGCATTTTGTTTAATGTTTTGCTTCTGTAAAATTGGTTGAATTTGCAGAAACATGTGTAGGCTTATTTTGAATATAAAAATTGTTCTAGATATGTTTTTGAGATGAAATCTTTGCAAAATGGATTTTTGTGAACCTACTGACCATAGGAACCAACTTATGGATTTAAAAATGTATTTTGTGAAGTTAAAGAGTAAATATTTGAAGTAGCACATTTCTAGTCAAATAAAAATATTGTTTTTGGTTTAGAAATGATTTTTGTGTAAAACCTTTGGGAAATGATTTGATTCAAACCTTCTGACCCTAAACACCAAGTTTTGAGGATTAAAATATATTTGGTGAACTCTTTAAAGAATATTGCTTTGCTAAAAGCATTTTCAACCACATAAAATAATGATTTGATTTAAAAATGTTTTATAGATAAAACCTTTTGCAAATGGTCTTACCACTTTATTAAATGACCACTTTTAAACTTTACAATGTTTAGAGCCTAGTAGAAACCACTTTTGCAAGTAAAACTATCTTTTGCATGCTTGCATGCATGACCTTGTTTCTATTATTTTATGTGTGATAAATTGGTTGGAATGCTAGTTGAAATTGTGTTTGCTTGATTGAATTGTAGTGGAATTACAAGAGTGTGATATTTGCAAGATCAAGAAGTGAACCAACATTCTCTACTAAAAACGCAAGTGACACTATCATCCAAGTCCTACTATTTTCATTACACTTAGTGGATTTTTGTAACATGCATGATAAGGACTACTATATTTTATGCTATGCTAAATCCTAATAGGATACCCTTATATATTACTTAGTGGAAACATTGTAGTTGTAGTATGCTTAGCCCTGCTATATATTTGGGATGCGATACATGATATGACTATATGAAGTATTGAAAAGATATATGTTTTATATAATAAAACAAGTATTCAATGAACCACCTGGGTGGACAAGGATACTCAAGATTGGACAAGGTGGCAACAAAAGGAACCATGTTTATATGGCTATCTCTTTTTGTATGTGCACTAGAAGAAAACCACCCAGGGACTTAGAGATTGAACATGTTTCTCGTACAGTGGCTTCCGTGTACAACCACATGCTAAATGGGCTCTGGCTTAGTCAACTACATAGTGGAAGACCCATGCACTTGGCATCTTCAGGTTAACTAGAATTGTGTAAGGGAAATTTATCCCTACATTGGTGCCTGGTTGACAAGCTAGCATTGTGTATTGGGAGGACTCCTATGGAAAGACTTTGTCACATTCTCGATCTGCCAGTACTCCATTTTGGTGAGTACTTATCCAGTGGCCACTGGTGGCAACAAGACGAGATTGTGTCATGTGGGTAAAGTCTACAACTTCTGCAGAAGATCAAATTCTAAGTACTTAGCCGTGTCCCCGGTTATGGACAATACTGAGCAACTAAGGCCTGAAGCTATGGAAGATCTCGACTGATGGGGATATGCCTACTGGGGTATACCCAGCAAGGCGTTTCCGACTGGCCCGAGAGCTGGCGAGTGGGCCTGCAGAACGGCGAGTGGATTGAAGCCCAGCAAGGTACCGAGCGATCGAAGTCAAGGCCCAAAGTAGTAGATAGGCCCAGTCGGACTGGGTTAAACGACTATTAAAGCTGTAGCCGAATCGGTTGAGATATGAAAACCCTAGGGGAGGTGAGCCTATATAAACCTCCCTAAAGGGTGAGTAGAGATACGTTCCCTCATACACCCAAGCGACTAGCCGCCGAGCTCATTTATTTTAACACCTCCATAATACAATCTAGCAGGAGTAGATCTTTACCCTCCGGGGGGCCGAACCTGGGTAAAACCCTGTGTCTTTGCCCTCATCTCGCACCGCAGATGGCTGGCCGCCCTTGCCCCTCGTTCTACTACTCGCTGCCGATTGCAGCATCTGCCGTGACCATTCCCACGACAGTGGCGCCCACCGTGGGGCCTGGCCGGTGTTCTGCGGCGAGATCCAATCTGCCCATCAACGAGACGGTCGCCACCGGCCGCATGATAGCGATCGGCGAGATGCTCCAGATCTTGCCGAGCAGCTATGTCCTGGCGGCGCGACCCGTCACGCACAGCGTGATCCTGCCAATCGGCACGATCAGCCTCTTCGTCGGCCTCACCGACGTCATCGTCTTGGAGGACTCATCTCGCATCCGCGAGTCGCCGCCACGCGATCGGCTCTCCGAGAGCCAGATCCGCACGATCCACCGCCTCGCCTTCGAGTACAACTCGGCCCACGACAACATGGATGGGAATTCAGCGGCCGCAGAAGATGCGGCCCTCACCAACGACGTCGACTCGATGACCCTGGCGTCACTCGCCGGATCCATCACCGCGGCCTCGTCTGCGGGATCCATCGCCCAGGTCTCCAACGCGGGAGACTTCAAGGACCCCTCCATCCTCGGGATCTTCGAATTCGACTCCGGGTCAGAGAACTCCGCCGACCTCCGCGATGGAACCGGTCGCCACGCCGCGGCCTACATGGCCACCGGCGCCGATCCGCCGGAGGATCCGTTCTCCACCCCAATCCCTCCTAACGCCACGGCAACGGAGGTCGAGGAACTCCGCCTGAAACTGGCGGAGGCGATGCGCAAGGAGCAAGCCGAGCGCGAAAAATTTCGCCTCGAGCAGGTGACGGTGCAGGAGCTGTCACGCTACCACCAGCAGCGGATCAGGTCACGCCTGAACCCCACCGTTCAAGGGCGTGCCCTGAACTTCGACGACGAAAACGACCCGACCCGCGTGGCCGAGCGCGCGATCTGCGAGAACGCGCCACCAGGAGGAAGCGCCCGGCCACCGCCAGGATCAACGGCGATGGGCGCCCCACCTCCACCCAACCGCACCCCTCCCAGGGACTAGCCGCGGATAGTAGTCTCCTCACGGGAGCGAGACGCAAACGGCCTTCCACTGTTCTCCACCCCGATGGACAACCTCGTGGCAGGCCGAGCAGCAGCCGACAGCATCACGGCCACCAGCGACGGCGCCCTACAGATCCAATACGTCAGGGCCCTGCTCGCGAAGGCCGTCGAGCAGCAAAAAGCGGGCGCCGACTCGCAAGGTCGAGTATACTCGCGTTCCTCGGGAAGTAGAGCGGCCTCCAGCGGCCGCCCAGCGGCGGCAAACACCCTCAACTGCCCGCCACCAGAGCCACTGCAGCTCCAACATCGACCCACGAACGCGGCACTCTCCACCAACGACCCCAGGCCAGCGACCAACTTCGTCGCCGCTAACGGGCAACCCATCGACGCCCGCACCCACATCATCAACAACCAAAACTGGCGCGCACGCCAGCCCGACGACTTGCGGCACACCCTAACTAATCGCCGCGACAGCGAGCCCATGGGGTCGCTCAGTCGACTCGGGCCCAAGTGCTTCGGACCAATGATCCGAGGCGAGAAGTACCCGCCAAACTTCAAGGCGCCAAAGGAGATAGAAAAATACGACTCCTCGTACGACCCCGCCGTCTGGCTCGACACATACCTCATGGCAATGGGGATCGCGGGTCACACTGACCTACTCGCCGCCCGTTACCTCCCCCTGATGATGGAGGGGACGTGCGATGGATCAACACTCTCCCCGTGATGTCGATTCCTGGGAGGAAATGCGCGACGCCTTCGTCAGGCACTTCGAGTGCTCCTACACCCGCGCCACCACTATTGAGGACCTGGAACGGTGCGTCCAAGGACCCCGCGAGTCGACCCGCAACTGGGTCCAAAGGTGGCAAGAGCTTTGGTACAACGCGGTCGGCATCCACCCGGACACCGCGATCCATTGCTTCAAGACCTCGTGCCGCTACGAGCCTCTAGTCGCCAAGCTCAAACGACACTCCCGCACACTCGACAACATCCCCGACCTCCTCGAGATCGCCAAACGGTACGCCGAGGAAGATCCAAACCAGGAAACTGACGACGAATCAGGAGGGCAACGCCGCACGAGCGGCAACGACGGCGGACGCCGAACCGACCTACGCTACAGCGGCACTCGCCTCACTAGCAAGCGCCGCAGTGACGGGAGAGTCGACTTCGTCGCCAACGCCGGGCACGCGCAGCGCGAGCCCAAGAGCTACCGCCGCGACGGAGGGCAACGCCGCGATGGCGGCAACTACAAGAACAAGCCAAGGTTCGGTCCCGCGGCCCTCCTTAACCAACCATGTGCGTTCCATAGCAGGGAAGGGAAGCCCGCAATGCACACCACCGCCGACTGCCACACCCTCAGGGAAATCGAGAAGGCACAACAAGCGCGGGAGGACCCCGACAACAACCCGCCAAATGGCGGGAAATTCGACAAAGTAGCCGGCTCGCTCCACACCTTCACAGGCTTCAACACGAAGCGCGAGAAGAAGGTCATCGCCCGCGCCGTCGCCGTCAATGCGGTGGCCCAAATAGACGTCCCCCAGTTCCTGAACTGGTCGGAACAGCCCATCACCTGGAGCCGGCAAGATCACTCGTCGCGCATCGAGTACCCAGGACGAGTCGCCTTGGTGGTCAAGCCCAAGGTTGGCGACTACTGGCTCCCAAGACACTGATGGACGGCGGTAGCTCCATCAACATCCTCTACCTCGACACCTTCAGGCGGCTGCGGCTCCCGCAGTCGATGATCGAGACGACCCACACCATGTTCCACGGCATCGTCCCCGGTCGGAAGGCGTACCCGATCGTCAAGGTCACGCTGCCAGTCACTTTCGGCACACTGGCAAACTTCCGCACCGAGCGGATCGTCTTCGAGCTGGTGCCCTTCGACAGCCCTTACCACTGCGTCCTGGGGCGCCAGGCGTTCGCTAAATTCATGGCAGCGACCCACTACGTGTACAACGCGATGAAGCTCCCCGGGCCGTGCGGCGTCATCACCATCAACGGCGACCCCGACATGGCCGCCGAGTGCGAGGCCAAAGGAGCCGAGCTCGCCGACGCCGTCATCGCGGCAGAGACTAACCACGCCGACGAGCTCGCCAAATACGCGAGCGGGGTCAACAATGACGACCCCACAATACTCAAAAAGCCCAACTCAGAGGGCGCAAACACCTCAACTTTTGAGGCAACAACGCACACTCGCACCGTCGAGCTGGTCCCAGGCGACTCCAGCCAGACGGTGACGATCGGGACAGGCATGAGCCCAGCATAGGAAGGCACGCTCATCGAGTTCCTCTGTGAGAACAGGGACATCTTCGCATGGAAACCCTCCGACATAGCCGGTGTCCCTAGGGAGCTCGTGTTGGAATTATGCCCTAGAGGCAATAATAAAGATGTTATTATTATAATTCTTGTTCATGATAAAGTTTAGGTTCCATGCTAGAATTGTATTAAGCGGAAACTTTAATACTTGTGTGGTTTGTAAACAACACCGTGTCCCTAGTACGCCTCTATGGACTAGCTCATTGATCAATGATGGTTAAGGTTTCCTAACCATAGACATGAGTTGTCAATTGATAATGAGATCATATCATTGGGAGAATGATATGGTGGATAGACCCAAACAAAGCAGAGCAATTAGATCGTGTTATCGTGTTCGTCTTTGCGAAGCTTTTCCTATGTCAAATATTGTATTCCTTAGACCATGAGATAATGCAACTCCCTGGTATCGGAAGAAAGCTCTGAGGTCATCAAATGTCATCCTATGAGAGGGTGATCATAAAGGTGTCTCTCAGGTGATCGGAAAGTATCTGTTGGGTTGTATGTATCGAGATGGAATTTGTCCCTCCCAAGTCGGAGAGATATACTTGGGCCCACTCGAATCGATATCAACACCGCTTGCAAGCATGTGGTTAAGGAGTTAATCACAAAGTGATATCGGATTACGGAACAGTAAAGTACTTGCGTGAACGAGATTGAACTAGGTATGACGGTACGACGATCGAATCTCGGGCAAGTAAAATATCGCGAGACGAAGGGAATATATATATGGGATTGATTGAATCCTGGCATCGTGGTTCATCCGATATGATCATCGATGAATGTGGAGTCAATATGGGTGCCTGCACTGTTGATTATTGATAGAAGATCATGTCGCATATTCTCGAACCGCAGGTCACACACTTAACGTGTCTCGACGCTAGGATAGATTGGATAATTGGTTTATGAATTTTTGTTCGAGTCTCGGATGGGATCCGGGATATCACGAGAGGTTCGAATGGTCCGGAGAATAAGATTCATATAAGGCGGTGCAGTTTTGGAGTTCGAATTGTTCCGGTTAATCGGTATTGTACCGAAGCTTCTAGAACCTTCCGGAAGGGGACCAACGTGGCCCCACCTTCCGGGAGGGGCATGGGCCTATGAGGGAGTGTCCTGGCCTTTGGGCCAGGGTCACAAGGCCCCATAGGGCCCAGCCGATTCTAGAGAGATTTGACTTGTTTAAATCTCGGGATAGAATTTCTAGATAAGGGAGAGTTTAAATCGTTTAAACTAGAGATAGGATTTCTAGATAAGGGAGAGTTTAAATTGTTTAAACTAGAGATAGGCTTGGAGGAGGGCAGGGCTGCTGGCGCCCCTCTATATATAGAGGGTGTGCGCCTTCCCCCACACACACCTTCCTCCAAGCCCTAGCAGCCTTGCTACCTTCCTCTCCCTCCCGACTGCTTGTAGGCGAAGCCTGCAGAAATTCTCCACCATATACACCACGCCGTGTTGTAGATCCAATCTATCTCTCCACCATACTCGCTGGTCCGAGGAAGGAGGAGACGTCGAGGTGCTGCGTGTGCATCTCATGGAGGCACCGCCACTTGTGGTGCTAGATCGGATCGGATCGCGAGGAGGAGAAGCGATACGACTACATCACCCACCCGTTAACGAGCGTTCCGCTGTCGAATCTTCAAGGGTATGAAGATCTAATCCAATCTCTCTCGTTGTTTGCATCTCCTAGATTAGATCTTGGCTTTCCCTCTGTTCGCCTCGTAGAAAATTTTAATTTACTATGCCACGAAACCCTTCAAAGGGTATCGAGCTAGATCTATGCGTAGATGTGTTTCACGAGTAGAACGCAACATGGTTGTTGCGGGCGTTGATGTTTTCTGTTGCAAGCCTCTTGTTTGTGTTCTTATTATGACGGGATAGTGAGATTGAAGCGGTCCAGCCAACCTTACGCGACGTCGTTCATGAGACCGGCTCCGCACTTGACGTGTGGCTTGTTCCACATGCGGCTGGTGGATGTCCGTTTCTCTCACTATAGTTGTCATGAGATTAACACGGAGTTTGGCAACCATAATATCACCGTTGTGGCTTTCCGTAGGTAAGAATCGTTCTTAGCATCTACTCCCATAAAGCCACGTAAAACATGCAACAACAAAGTAGGCGTCTAACTTGTTTTTGCAGGAGTGTTTTCGTGATATGGTATGGCCCAAGATGTGATGTGTATATTGTATGCGATGATCATGTTTTGTAATGTTTCACGACTTGCATGTCGATGAGTACACAACGGCGAGCCATATGGTTGTCTTTATAATTGTGTATGACCTGCGAGTCAACTTCTTATACGCCATGTAATAGCTTTACTTTATCGCTAAGTAGTTAGCAATAGTTGTAGTTGCTATTCGTGGTGGAGGCAATCATGGTGGAGTGATGGAGATCATACCGGAACGCACAAGATGGAGATCATTGCGCGAAGATTGGCTATACCATGTCACATAAAGTTATATGCATGTGATGTTTATCCTTTATGTATCTTATTATGCTTAGATCGCGACGGTAGCATTATAAAATGATTCCTCACTTAAAGATCAAGATAAAAACTGTGTTCTCCCCAAGTATGCACCATTGCGAAAGTTCGTCGTGTCCAAGCATCACGTGATGATCGGGTGCTATAGACTCTACGCTCACATACAACGGGTGCAAGCCAGTTTTTGCACACGCGGAAATACTTGGGTCTAACTTGACGAGCCTAGCATGTACAGACATGGCCTCGGAACACAAGAACCGAAAGGTTAAGCATGAGTCATATGAATGATATGATCGACACTTCGTTGTCCACCATTGAAACCACATCTCTTCTCGTGATGATCGGATTAGGTGTGGTGAATTTGGATCGTGTTCACTAAACAACTTGAGGGATGTTGAATTTAGTGGGAGTTCATCTAGTAATTTGATTAAGTTGAACTATTTATCATGAACATAGTCTAAATTGTACTTGCAAATACCGTAGATCCAATGGCCAAGTCCAACTTCAACTTCAACGTTTTTCTTTGAGAAAGAAAAGCTTAGAAACAATGGGTCTAACTTCACCAACTGGTTCCGCAATCTAAGAATCATTATGTTCAAGGACAAAAGGACTATGTCCTTGAGAAAGCGTTAGGTAACCCCTGCTGCAAGCTAGGGCTGATGAGAAAGCTGTCTATCGATCGCGCAAAGATGATTATGGTGTGATTAAGAGCACCATGTTGTTTGCTATGGAACCGAGCTTCAAAATCGTTTTGAAACCTATCCGGGCCCTTTGAGATTCTCGAGGAGCTGAAAACCATGTTTGAGACTCAAGCCCGTTCGAGAGATATGAGATCTCAGAAGTTCTTTAATCGCAAGATGGAGGAAGGGAGTTCCGTTAGTGAGCACGCCATAAAGATGTCGGGCTACACTCAGCTTTGAGCAACTGGAATGCACGATTCCGGAGGAGCTCAAGATTGTGGTTCTGCAATCACTCCCTCCCAGCTACAAAAGTTTTGTAGTGACTCATAATCAGATTGGTTCCACTGATACGATCACCGAGCTCTTCGCAAAGCTGAAGGCTGCGGAAGTGGACATCAAGAAGGATAATCATGTGTTGATGGTAAACAAGCCCTCCTTTAAGAAAGGTAAGGGAGCAAAGAATCCCTTCAAGAAGGGCGGCGGCAAGCGCAATGCCCCTACTGAGAAGAAGCTCAGGTCTGGTCCCAAGCCGGACACTGAGTGCTTCTATTGCAAGGACAAGGGTCACTGGAAGCATAACTGTCCGAAGTACTTAGCGGACAAGAAGGCTGGCTTCATCATAGGTATATTTTATATACATGTTATTGATGTTTTCCTTACTAGCCCTCGTTGTAGTGCCTGGGTATTTGATACCGGTTCAGTTGCTAATATTTGTAACTCGAAACAGGAGCTACGGAATAGACGGTGGCTTGCGAGGGATGAGGTGACGATGCGTGTTGGCAACGGATCAAGAGTTGCTGTGATGGCCGTCGGCACGCTCTCCTTAGTTTTACCTTCGGGATTAGTTTTAAACCTTAATAAATGTTATTATGTGCCTGCGTTGAGCATGAACATCATTTCCGGATCGTGTTTATTGCAAGACGGTTATTCATTTAAATCGGAGAATAATGGTTGTTCTATTTATATGAGTAACATCTTTTATGGTCATGCACCTCTTGTGAATGGTTTATTTCTTCTAAATCTCGAAAGGGATGAAACACACATCCATAACATTGAGGCTAAGAGATGCAAAGTAGATAGTGATAATACTACTTATTTGTGGCACTGTCGTCTAGGTCATATTGGAGTAAAGCGCATGAAGAAACTCCATTCTGATGGACTTTTGGAGTCTCTTGATTTTGAATCATTTGACGCATGCGAACCATGCCTCATGGGCAAGATGATCAAAACCCCGTTCTTCGGTATGATGGAGCGAGCAACGGACTTGTTGGAAATCATACATACCGATGTCTGCGTACCGATGAGTGTTTCGACGCGCGGTGGATATCGCTATTTCCTCACTTTTACCGATGACTTAAGTAGATATGGGTATATCTATTTAATGAAACATAAATCTGAAACGTTTGAAAAGTTCAAAGAATTTCAGAATGAAGTGGAGAACCATCGTAACAGAAAGATTAAGTTTCTACGATCCGATCGTGGTGGCGAATATTTGAGTTATGATTTTCTCACGCATCTTAAAGCAAGTGGAATCGTTTCACAACTCACGCCACCCGGAACACCACAGCGCAATGGTGTGTCGAGCACGGAATCGAACCCTATTAGATATGGTCCGATCAATGATGTCTCTTACTGATTTGCCGTTATCATTTTGGGGTTATGCATTAGAACCCGCTGCATTCACTTTAAATAGGGCTCCATCTAAATCCGTTGAGACGACACCGTATGACCTGTGGTTTGGTGCTAAACCTAAGTTGTCGTTTCTTAAAGTTTGGGGATGCGAAGCTTACGTCAAGAAGTTGATGCCGGACAAGCTCGAACCCAAAGCGGAGAAATGTGTCTTCATAGGATACCCTAAGGAAACTATTGGGTATACCTTCTATCACAGAACCGAAGGCAAAGTGTTTGTCGCAAAGAACGGTTCCTTTCTTGAGAAGGAGTTTCTCTCGAAAGAAGTGAGTGGGAGGAAAGTAGAGCTTGACGAGGTTATTGAACCTTCTCTTGAATTGGAGAGTAGCGCAGCACCTGAAATTGTTCCAGTTCTGCCTGCACCAACAATAGAGGAAGCTAATGACAAGGATCATGAAGCTTCGGACGATGCTGCTACTGAACGTCGCAGGTCGACAAGGTCGCGTGCCCCTCCTAAGTGGTACGGCAACCCTGTCTTGACTGTCTTGTTGGTAGAAGACAGTGAACCTACGAACTATGAGGAAGCGATGATGAGCCCAGACTCTGAGAAATGGCTGGAAGCCATGAAATCCGAATTGGGATCCATGAGCGAAAACCAAGTATGGACTTTGGTGGATCCTCCTAGCGACCGAAAAGCCGTTGAGTGCAAATGGATTTTTAAAAAGAAAACGGACGCGGATGGTAATGTTACCGTCTATAAAGCACAGCTTGTCACAAAAGGTTTTCGACAAGTTCAAGGTGTTGATTACGATGAGACTTTCTCTCCCATAGCGATGTTTAAGTCCATTCGGATTTTATTAGCAATTGCTGCGTTTCATGATTATGAAATATGGCAGATGGATGTCAAGACTGCTTTCCTCAATGGCAACATTGATGAAGAGTTGTATATGATGCAACCCGAAGGTTTTGTCGATCCTAAGGATGCTAGTAAAGTATGCAAACTTCAGCGTTCCATTTATGGGCTGAAGCAAGCATCTCGGAGTTGGAACCTTCGTTTTGATCAAGTGATCAAGAGCTTTGGATTTGTTCCAAATTGCTACGAAGCTTGCATCTACAAGAAAGTGAGTGGGAGCTCGGTGACGTTTCTGGTACTGTATGTGGATGACATATTGATTATCGGAAATGACATCAACATGCTTAACGATGTGAAGAGTTATTTGAACAAGTGTTTTTCAATGAAAGACCTAGGTGAAGCTGCTTATATATTGGGCATCAAAATCTATAGAGATAGACAAAGACGCCTGATAGCTTTAAGCCAAAGTACATACCTAGACAAAGTTCTGAAAAGGTTCAGAATGGATAAGGCAAAGAAAGGTTCGGCCTATGTTGTCGTAAGATATTGAGCAAGGCTCGGTGTCCACTACGGTAAATGATAGGGAAGCTATGAGCAAAGTGCCTTATGCCTCGGCCATAGGTTCCATCATGTATGCCATCTTGTGTACTAGACCGGATGTGTCCAATGCTCTTAGTTTGACGGCGAGATATCAAAGTGATCAAGGTGGAACATCGACAGCCGTGAAGAACATCCTAAAGTACCTAAATAGAACTAAAGAAATGTTCTTAGTCTATGGGGGTGATGAACAGCTTGTCGTAAAGGTTACGTCGATGCTAGTTTCGACCGACAAGGATGATTCTAAATCTCGAAGAGGATCGTTTATATTTTGAATGGAGGAGCTGTGAGTGGAGAAGCGCAAGCAAAGTGTGATCGCGGGATCTACAGAGAAGCGGAATACATGGCCTGCTGGAAGCGTCAAGTGAAGGAGTTTGGATCGAAACTTCATCATCGAGCTTGGCGTGGTTCCAAGTGCATTGGACCCACACTGGAGATATTGTGTGACAACAACTGGCGCCATAGCACTCGCTAAGGAACCAAGATATCATCCAAAGACCAAGCATATCAACTGCAAGTTTCATATAATCCGAGATTATATAGCGTATGGAGATCTGAAGATTAGCAAAGTACATACGGATCTGAATGTCGGATCCATTGACTAAACCTCTTCCACGTGTAAAACATGATCAACACCTCGATTGCCATGGGTGTGAGATTGTTGCCGATGTAAACTAGATTATTGACTCTAGTGCAAGTGGGAGACTGTTGGAATTATGCCCTAGAGGCAATAATAAAGATGTTATTATTATAATTCTTGTTCATGATAAAGTTTATGTTCCATGCTAGAATTGTATTAAGCGGAAACTTTAATACTTGTGTGGTTTGTAAACAACACCGTGTCCCTAGTACGCCTCTATGGACTAGCTCATTGATCAATGATGGTTAAGGTTTCCTAACCATAGACATGAGTTGTCAATTGATAATGAGATCATATCATTGGGAGAATGATATGGTGGATAGACCCAAACAAAGCAGAGCAATTAGATCGTGTCATCGTGTTCGTCTTTGCGAAGCTTTTCCTATGTCAAATATTGTATTCCTTAGACCATGAGATAATGCAACTCCCTGGTATCGGAAGAAAGCTTTGAGGTCATCAAACGTCATCCTATGAGAGGGTGATCATAAAGGTGTCTCTCAGGTGATCGGAAAGTATCTGTTGGGTTGTATGTATCGAGATGGAATTTGTCCCTCCCAAGTCGGAGAGATATACTTCGGGCCCACTCGGTATCAACACCGCTTGCAAGCATGTGGTTAAGGAGTTAATCACAAAGTGATATCGGATTACGGAACGAGTAAAGTACTTGCTGTGAACGAGATTGAACTAGGTATGACGGCAAACGATCGAATCTCGGGCAAGTAAAATATCGCGAGACGAAGGGAATATATATATGGGATTGATTGAATCCTGGCATCGTGGTTCATCCGATATGATCATCGATGAATGTGTGGGAGTAAATATGGGTGCCCAGACCGCACTATTGATTATTGATAGAAGATCATGTCTGCATATTCTCGAACCCGCAGGGTCACACACTTAACGTGTCTCGACGCTAGGATAGATTGGATAAATGGTTTATGAATTTTGTTTGGAGTCTCGGATGGGATCCAGGATATCACGAGAGGTTCGAATGGTCCGGAGAATAAGATTCATATAAAGCGTGCAGTTTTGGAGTTGAATTGTTCCAAGTTAATCGGTATTGTCTGGAAGCTTCTAGAACCTTCCGGAAGGGGACCAACGTGGCCCCACCTTCCGGGAGGGGGCATGGGCCTATGAGGGAGTGTCCTGGCCGCATTGGGCCAGGGGCACAAGGCCCCATAGGGCCCAGCCGATTCTAGAGAGATTTGACTCGTTTAAATCTCGGGATAGAATTTCTAGATAAGGGAGAGTTTAAATCGTTTAAACTAGAGATAGGATTTCTAGATAAGGGAGAGTTTAAATTGTTTAAACTAGAGATAGGCTTGGAGGGGGGGCAAGGGCTGGCCCCCCCCCCCCCCCCTCTATATATAGAGGGGTGGTGCGCCCCCTCCCCCCACACACACCTTCCTCCAAGCCCTAGCAGCCTTGCTACCTTCCTCTCTCCCTCCCGACTGTTTGTAGGCGAAGCCCTGCAGCAGAAATTCTCCACCATATACACCACGCCGTCGTGCTGTAGATCCAATCTATCTCTCCACCATACTCGCTGGTCCGAGGAAGGAGGATACGTCGAGGTGCTGCACGTGTGCATCTCACGGAGGCACCGCCACTTGTGGTGCTAGATCGGATCGGATCGCGAGGAGGAGAAGCGAGTACGACTACATCACCCACGTTTAACGAGCGTTCCGTTGTGCGAATCTTCAAGGGTATGAAGATCTAATCCAATCTCTCTCGTTGTTTGCATCTCCTAGATTAGATCTTGGCTTTCCCTCTGTTCGCTCCGTAGAAAATTTTGATTTACTATGCCGCGAAACCCTTCAGCTCGCTGAGCACAAGCGGAACGCCGACCCCAAAGTTCGACCTGTCAAGCAGTCGCTACGGCCCTTCAATGAAGAACGCCGTCGAGCAATCGCCGAGGAAGTGCAGCGCCTACTCGCTGCCGGCTTCATCCGGCCAATCAAGTACTCCAAGTGGCTGGCAAACCCAGTCCTGGTCGAGAAGAAAAACGGGACCTGGAGAATGTGTATCGACTACACAAACCTGAACAGCACCTGCCCAAAGGAGCAGTTCGTCCTCCCACGGATCGACCAGATAATCGATTCAACCGCGGGTTCGGAGTCGCTATGTTTCCTCGACACCTACTCTGGGTATAACCAGATCAAAATGGATGTCGAAGACGAGGAGAAGACGGCGTTCATCACGCCATTCGGAGCCTTCTGCTACACCGCCATGACCTTCGGCCTCAAGAACGCCGGGGCGACCTACCAGCGGAGCATGCAAGAATGCCTCGCGAGCCAAATTGGCCGCAACATCCACGTCTACATCGACGACGTGGTCGTAAAGTCCGCTCGCCAAGGCGACCTACTCGCCGACCTGGCGGAAACCTTCGCCAACCTGCGAAGGTACAAGATAAAGCTCAACCCAGGCAAGTGCACCTTCGGTGTACCCGCCAGACAACTACTGGGGTACGTCGTCTCCAAACGAGGGATCGAGGCGAACCCAACAAAGATCGACACGATCTCCCGGCTCGGCAAACCCGAGTGCCTGCGCGACGTCCAGAAGCTGGCCGGGCGAGTAGCGGCTCTTAGTCGCTTCATCCCCCGCCTGGGCGAAAAGGCGATGCCCCTATACCGCCTGATGCGCAAGAACCCCACCTTCCAGTGGGACAAGGAGGCGGACGACGCGCTCCGCGACCTCAAAAAGGTGCTACTCGCCGCACCACTACTCGCCGCCCCCGCCGACAAAGAACCCATGCTGGTTTACGTCGCGGCGTCCGAGCGCGTCGTCAGCGCCGTGATGGTCGTCGAACGACCAGAGGAAGGAAAGGAGCGCCCGGTTCAGCGGCCGGTGTACTACATCAGCGAGGTCCTCACCGAGTCGCGCCAGCGGTACCCACAGTACCAAAAGCTAGTATACGCGGTCTTCAGGGCTCAGCGGCGCCTGCCGCACTACTTCCAGGAGCACCCGATCACGGTCGTATCCTCAGCGCCACTGCAAGACATCATCCGCAATCGCGAAGCGACCGGGCGGGTCGCCAAGTGGGCTGTCGAGATCGGCGTCCACAACATCAAATACGAGCCACGAAAGGCGATTAAGTCGCAGGCGCTGGCAGACTTCATCGCCGACTGGGAGGAGGCCCAGCAGCCAGAGAAGCTGCCGTACCTCCATTACTGGAGCCTGCACTTCGACGGCTCCAAGAACGCGGACGGTGCAGGAGCAGGGATAGTGTTGACTTCACCAAAGGGCGACAAGCTCCGCTACATCCTCTGCCTCGACTTCACGCCCTGCACCAACAACATGGCTGAATACGAGGCCCTACTCCACGGCATGCGAGCCGCCAAGGAGATGAACGTCAATCGCCTCCGCTGCTACGGAGATTCCGACCTCGTCGCGGGGCAAGTCGCCGGCACCTGCGACGCCGTCTCCCCTACCATGGCGGCGTACCGCCAAGCGGTGGACAAGTTGGGCGGCCACTTCACCGGCTACTCTGTCGAGTGGATCGACAGGCGGAAAAACGAGGAGGCCGACGCCCTCTCTCGCATCGGGTCGGCTCGACTCGCACCACCCGCCGGCGTGTTCCTCGACACAATCTCCAAACCATCAGTCTCTCCCCCGAGGGAGATCGACATCGGAGTCCCACTCCAACCAGAGGCAGCCTTGGTCGCACTCGTCACCGAGCCAGACGATTGGACCAAGCCCTACATCGCCTACCTGGAAGCCGGCACCCTGCCAGCAGACGAGACAGACGCTCGAATGATCGCTCGTCGATGCAAGTCCTACACCATCATCGACGGTGAGCTACACAAGCGCAGCGTCACCGGCGTGTTCCAACGCTGTGTCCAACCGACTGAAGGACGCAAAATCCTCCGCGACATTCACTCAGGTGATTGCGGCCACCACGCCGCCGCTCGCTCCCTGGTCGCCAAGGCTATGCGACACGGCTTCTCGCGGCCCGCTGCGCCCGGCCGCTGTCGACATCGTTCGATGCCGGGTGCCGGCACGCCAATCGACGCGTGCGAGCTCGGCGCTCAAAACAATCCCCATTACCTGGCCATTCGCCGTATGGGGCATGGACATGGTAGGCCCCTTCAAGAAAGCCCCCTCCGGCTACACCCACCGCTAGTCGCCGACAAATTCACTAAGTGGGTGGAGGCCAAGCCGTCGAAATGCGATGGGAAGACCGCCACTAAATTCCTCGCGAGCTCATATATCGCTATGGGTTCCCAAACATCATCACGGACAATAGCACCAACCGCCAAAGGAGCCATGGCGAATTCTGCGAAGAGCACCACATCCGCTCGACCTCGCGTCGATCGCCCACCGAATCAACGGCCAGGCGAGCGGGCCACCAAAGCATCCTCCACGGCTGCCGCGACTCAAATACCACTCGGCGCACCGGGTGCCGGGTCGAGGAGTTGCCCTCCGTCATCCGGGAATCCGTACCTCGGTTAACAGATCGACGGATTCACTCCTTCTTCATGGTCTACTGGGCAAGCAGTCATGCCCACCGACCTCGAACACGACTCGCCGTGAGTCGTCCACTAGACGGAAGCTGCAAACGAGCTGGCCCGCCAAGATGGGATCGACCAGCTCGACAAAGCACGCGACCTCGCTCGGTCACGCACCGCCATCTACCAGCAAGGACTCGCGCTACCACGGCGGCGGTGAAAGCCCGCACCTTCCAGAAGGCGACACGGTGTTACGCCTCATCCAGGACAAGAAGGGCATGCACAAGCTCTCCCCTGTGGAAGGCCCATTCGCTATCGGCGCGTGCAACGACGCCTACTACCTCATCGACGTCCGCGGGGCGCCGAGCTTGACGCTGTTTACCATGGAATGTAAACCTCCTCCGGAAGTTCTACTCCTAGAACCCCACACATGTACTCTCCAGTCGCTATGAAATAAAAGAAACGGTTACCGCAAATTGCGCCTACTCTCCATGACTTGTGCCACTCGCACTCGTAATAATAGCGGTATGCTAAAATGCAGAAGTCAACCTTTGGTACAGCGATCGGCACGGCTAAGTAGTGCGGTGTAAAAGCACTGAATCATTTCAGGTCTTGCATCGTCCACGAAAAACGCCAACCCGGAGCCCCATTGGAGTCGCCTAGCCCGACTGGTTTCACGAGCCAAGAAAACTGCCCTCGCTTCTCACAGCGACCTTGGTCCTCCGCATCCTCGGCATAGCGACTCGAACGGCTAAGTACCACGCTCGGGGACTGAATACCAGTTCGTCGCGAGCGGTCAGGGAAAACGCCAAGTAAGAGAGCATGCCCAGGACTCGCCACGCGACTGACCCCACGGGCCAGGCAGGAGTGACGCGCTCACACCAACGCGCTAAGTCCTCAACCACCCTCGAGTCGCGCCTAGAACTACCAAGTACCACGCTCGGGGACTCGGCCACCCGACTTCGCGTCACGGAAAAACGGTAAAGTACAGAGCACTCAAGGGAGTCGCCTTGCGACTGGCTCTCCGAGCTCGGGCGAGTCGACCAAAGCAACAAAACACATGATAACAACGCATACATCATATACGAGGTAAACCCCACAAAAGGGCGGACGCGCTCGGGGACTCGTCCAAAATCAATCCAAAGCACACAAACAAATACCAAAATAGACACGACGTCCCATTCAATCGCATATTGCATTGTCTTATGTTACAAAATATGCCCGCGTGGCAGAACTGCTGCTAACGCTTCAAGGCAAACTACCCTACTCTGCAGGCTTCGATGACGACTCGCCAGTATCCCGGCGATTACGGATGAACGCGGTGTACGGGTTTGATGGATACGTCGTCAGTTCACCCGCCATCGCCGCGCAAAAAGGCTGCTCGACCTTGAAGTCACAATGCGGCGGCTCGGGGTCGTTCGGCGCGACGACCGTCTCCTGGTATGGAAGGAGGTCGCCCATCGCCCAGACACGCTCCGAGTACGTGGCGGCACGCTCTTGCAACTTGAGGACCTCGGACAGCTCCACCGCGCCAGTTGACGATGGGTACCCACTCGTCACATCGTCGATGTCGAAGTCTTCGGGGAAGTGGGCGAGTCCAAGGATCAGGGCCGTCGATGCTCCACGCCGAAACGCCGATCGCGTCATAAATTCAACGACCGCGGGTGCCTTCTCCAAGTACTTCCACACCTCAACGAGGTCGCTGGGAATCACCTCCGTGGGTGATATTTCTTGGAGGTAGGCGCGGATGCAGGTCGCCGACAGCGTCGCCGAGTCGACGAGCATGCTTACGCACTGCCTTGCGTCGAGCGAGCTCGCCTCTTCTTCGATGTCAATGATGCGACCTGCGAATAAAAGACAATGTTGAGTATGATGGACACCACAAAAACCACAACTATAAGAAAGGGAGGATGCACTCACCAAGCAGCGGGCGGGCGAGTCCCGTGATGAAGCACTGAAGCGACGTGTGGTCGTCCTGAATTCCAGCAATAAGGACTTCCGACACCTTGCGATCCTCCTCTGCGGCCGCAATGGCGGCCTTAGCTCGCCCGTCCGCCAAGCTAGCTTCTTCTCTCGCCTCCCGCAGTTCGCGCTCGAGGTCGGCGATCCGTTGTTCAGCGGCACCTGCAGCGAGACCGCCACCAACTCACCGGGACAAGCCTGGCGAGCTTGATCGCCGCAGCAACAACTGAAGACCTTTGTTCGCCTCCTGGACGATGGCCAGCTCCTTCTCCGCGCGCTGTTTCGCGGCAATCGGTCCGCCGACTCAAGCTGCAGACCCTGCACATCACCGAAAAAGTCAGTTAAAACGAACTTCATAAGTGCCCACCCGCTGAAATTCAGCGAGTGCGCACTCGGGGACTGGCGATCAAGAACTTCATAAGTGCCCACCCGCTGAAATTCAGCGAGTACGCACTCGGGGACTGGCGATCAAGAAATTCCTAAGTGCCCACCCGCTGAAATTCAGCGAGTGCGCACTCGGGGACTGGCGATCAAGAATTCCTAAGTGCCCAACCGCTGAAATTCAGCGAGTGCGCACTCGGGGACTGGCAATCAAGAAATACCCAATAGCCCACCCGCTGAAATTCAGCGAGTACGCAATCAGGGACCGGATACGAAAATAAAATACGAGAAATTATAAGAATCACGCCGCTGCAAAACACCGACCTGATCCTCGGGGACTGGATGTAACTGGATGGCTGCGCCAAGGATGCCGTGGAGTTGGATCGCGTCCACGGACGCGAGTAATGCTGGCGTGTGCCCACGACGCTGGTCGACTTCAGCATCGGCGGTCCCAGGAGCGTGGCTCGAGGGCGCAACCCCACTCGCCGTGGCCGCCTTGGTCACGAAGCGGGGGAAGGTAGCGATGGAGGCACCCGCTCCAAGGGAGGTCGCCTCCGTAGCGGGTTCCTTCGTAGACGCGGCTGCTTCCACCACGGGCTCGGCCGGCGCGGCCGCCGTATCATCAGAGATGGTGATGATGTCGTCGCCCTTGGCCTTCTTACTGCCATCCGCTGGGGCGACGACCTCGTCCGCCTACCTCTTGCGTGAAGGGTCCTCCTCGCTAGCGGCGGAGGGCACCTTGGCCACGGTCGGATGGCCCATCCTTTTCACTCCGGTCCTGCGCATTAATCAAATCAACAAAGACAATTGAAATAGTTACGGAAAATAAGGTGGGGTGAGCACACTCACTTGGCGACTGGGATGAAACGTAGCCCCGTACGAAGGCCGGCCGGTTTTTCCAGTTCAGGGCCCAGTCGGCGACTGAGCCCCAGGTCCAGGACATCGCATGCCAGGAATTACCGTTGGAGCTGGACACTTCGCGGTGTAGGGGGCGATCCCGGCCTGCGCATCCAGGTACACCGCCTGGGTAATCTTCTTCAATGCTAGGAGGTAATCTTCCAGCCTCCACTCGTCGAGGCAGGCCTTCGTCGAGTCCCCCCGGCCGGTGTATTGGTACATATAGTGGTCGCGCTGGGCGAGTGGAACGAGCCGCCGCCCAAGCCAGCAATTGTACAAATTTATCGTTTGGAGGCCCTTCTTCTTCAGACCGCGGATGGTCTGGAGCATCTCGTCAACGACCATCCGCTGGTCGTCGGGGAGTTTGCCGACTTGGAGATGGCGCGGCTCCGAACGACTAGCGGAGTACCGCGGGATCGCCGCCTCGCCCTCCGGGCTCGCCTCGGTCACGTAGAACCACGACTTTTTCCAGTCGCTCGCTGCCTTGGCGGGTAGCATCAGGTCAAAGAAGGAGGCTTTGGACTTAAGCTGGAACGTCAAGCCGCCCGCGGCTAGCATTGGGCCGCCTGCCTCCTCGTGGCTGATTCGTCCATGGAACAGATCTTGCCACAAGGGAAAGTAGGGCCGGCAGCCCAAGTAGCATTCGCAGAACGCCACGAAGATGGCGGCGCTCGATCTTTGTGGGGACCCAGATCTGAAGGCTGGATCCCATAGTAGGCGCAAAAGCGCCGGAAGAACAAGGACGTGGGAAACCCTAGCCCTCGCTAGAGATGACTGGTGAAACAAACGAATTCCCTCTCTCGCGGGTTTGGGGTCGTTTCTCCGGCTGCGGGGATACGCCAACAGCCGGCTCGCAGGATCCCGGCCTCCTCGAAAGAGGCCAGCTGCGCCCTCGTGCACTTGGACCTACCCCATGGTTCGGTGGAAAGGGCCATGGCCGAGAGGTTGGTTGGAGATCGCAGGATTTCGGGTCGATTGGATCGCGGAGCAAAGGAAGGAAAATGCGCGCACTCGGAAGAAATGGTGGGCAGTTGGCTCTACGATTGCCTGCCATTCCTCTTATATACCGGGAGTTACCCGCCAAATCAGGAGGTCGTTACCGCGCGATGATTACGCCGAAAGTTGCCGTTGGATTACCCCAACGGCTAGTTTGACCACGCCTGACGGTCCAACTCCAGCCACTCGGCTCGCCAGGTCAATCACCATAACCGCGTCCCGCCGACTCGACTCGCCCAAGCCGCGACTTGGTTCACCGGATTTCCTCCTTTATACAGGAGCCCGCCGACGATTCGACAGGATGCCTACTCTGAAGCCGTATACTCCGACTGCCAGCAGCCACTTACGCCCAATCGATGACGGCCTCGGGGACTACTCATGGGGATATGCCTACTGGGGTATACCCAGCAAGGCGTTTCCGACTGGCCCGAGAGCTGACGAGTGGGCCTGCAGAATGGCGAGTGGATTGAAGCCCAGCAAGGTACCGAGCGATCGAAGTCAAGGCCCAAAGTAGTAGATAGGCCCAGTCGGACTGGGTTAAACGACTATTAAAGCTGTAGCCGAATCGGTTGAGATATGAAAACCCTAGGGGAGGTGAGCCTATATAAACCTCCCTAAAGGGTGAGTAGAGATACGTTCCCTCATACACCCAAGCGACTAGCCGCCGAGCTCGCCCATTGTAACACCTCCATAATACAATCTAGCAGGAGTAGGTCTTTACCCTTCGGGGGGCCGAACCTGGGTAAAACCCTGTGTCTTTGCCCTCATCTCGCACCGCAGATGGCTGGCCGCCCTTGCCCCTCGTTCTACTACTCGCTGCCGATTGCAGCATCTGCCGTGACCATTCCTACGACATCGACATTCCAATTTCTCAAAGTAAAACTTGATGGTGACAACAAGGGATTTGAAGAGTTTTCCAAGAAGTTCAGAAAGATTTGACAAAAGATCAAAACTATTTTGAAAAGATAGGACAAAACTATATTGCTTTCTGCAAATGAGCCTAAACCCTACCTAGCCAAATATGCATGTCATGATAGGATCCACTTATTTCTACATAGTAGTGAACCTTGCCAGTACAATTCAAATGTATTGACCCTTGTGGCTACAACTTATTATGTTGCAGGTTTGTTTGATGTTAGTGAAGTTTATTGGTTAGGATTATAAGTCTACAACCAACATGACTTCATGTGGCACTTTGAAGATGAAGGACCCCATGCTATTGTTATATTCTGCTATATTGTAATGAGATAGCCAATTGAGCTATGTAATATGTAATGATTTATTTTATTCCTGGTTATAAAGTTGTATTATGACCTTTGTTTCTTGATATTACATCTTAACTATGGATGCTAGATATTGATCCAGGGACTAGCATTGTAAACACAGGGATATGTACCTCATTAAAGGTTGGGAACCTTACAATAACCATACTCAATGGCACACCGAAAGAGCACCAAACACATCATCAAAAAATATAAATTCTATTGAATAAATGGATCCTTTTTCCAACAAGATAGATGTTATATTTTCCTACATATCCAAGCAAAATACTGATAGTGTTCCCCTACAAGAACTAGTTGGAAACACTAATGAAAATATAGATGTCAACTACATAAGAAATTCTGGTAGAAATGGATATGGGAACGACTACAATAACTCTTATGGTAGAACACATTATGCTACAAACAACTATGGCAACTATTATTTCATTCCATATCCTAATGCTAATGAAAACAAATGGAAACCTGCCACTATCCCACAAATTGGTGAGAACTATGAAAAACAACAAGATCCAAATAAAAACCTTATTGAACAAGCAGCTAGCCATGCTACCATGATAGAAGAATGACACAAGTCACTTTCATCCATAAGTTCTCATATTAAAGGCTTGCAACACCAAGCGGCTGGCCTAGACAAAGCTTTATCTAAACTAGCCTATAATCAAGCAACCTTGTTAAATATGTCTGTAGGAAAGCCACAAGGACCACCTACTATTTGAATGAACTCTATTAACTACAATTACACCCTCTACTTTTGAAGAAACATACAATGAATTAATGAACTATAATGATCTTTTTGAACCACTCTTATTACAATATGGAATCCCTATAAAAGCACTAATGAAAGAAGAGAAACAACCCACTATGCTTGAGCCACCAATAATCATAAATGATAAACAAATAGAGGAAGTTAAAATGCTAAGTGAAACAAAATAACCTCTACTTGACATTGACAAATGCATCTTGTATGAACTTATCAATATCTTGTAGAAGTTTTCTAATGACCCATCTATTAATATTCATCAAGCAGGTTTTGGCTCCTTTATAGCAAACTATGTCATCAAAGAAAAGATAGAAATATATAATAATGAAGCCATGATACCACCAAAGCTTGGGGATTCTTGGCTCCCCAAGATATTAATCTCTATTGGAAAAGAGAACCATCATGCTATGCTAGATCTAGGATCTAGTGGCTCTGTGTTATCAAAAGAACTATATGATCTACTAGAACTCAAAACCATGGAAACATGTTCAATGGATCGTTTTCTTGCTAATGACTCAACTAAACATGCTTTAGGAAAATTAAATGATATACTGGTTGAGTTACATATGAATTTTGTGCATGTTCATTTTGTTGTAATGGACATGGGGAGAAAAATCTCTAGTCCTATAATTCTTGGAAGACCCTTTTCGAGAACTACAAATGCAGTCATTGATTGAAAGGAAGAGAATGTGAAGTTTAAGTTCCCACATAATAAATTCATGAAACACTTCCCAAGGAAGAAGGAGGTAGCACCAAGGTACAAGCAACCACATGATCTCCACATCACTTAAAACAAGTAAGTAAGCCTAGCTATATGGCTATAAAGAAAGCGCTTTATGGGAGGCAACCCAGTTTGTTTTCTTTTGGATTTTATTTTTGCACTCTTGATATAGCAAGCGAGTTTTATTTTGGTTTTATTTCTCTAGTTTCCAATAAAGTACCAAGTTGAACCCATTTGGATGTTTTAAAGTTGACAAAACATATGGAACAGAAAATTCCCGCACAAACTCTTTTAGTAAAAACAATTTCTGATTTTTTTGTAACTCCGATTGCTCTTATTTATAATGTAGTTGAAAATTTTCATTCTATATATTCCCAAAAATTGGAAAAATTCCTACAATGTTTAAGTGGGCAAAATAAATGCATTTTGCAGCTGCTGTTTTTTGGATATAGTCAGTCTTTTGTTGCAAGCGTGGACTCTTTGGATTTTCATTTGATTATTTTTTAGTCTTTTTGATATCTTATGGATCTTGGACACTTAAGTAACTCTCTATAAATTTAAAACCAAATTTTATTTGGACATTTTATCACATCTAGCATGATATTTTTGTACCCACTAATGTCACCCCATCGAAAAGAAATGGGAGAAAGTTTTGTGCTAAAGTTTTTTGACAAGGAATAGAGGAACACCACACCAAGATATATGCATGAATGGTGAAAACCATAATCTTGGGGATGCCCAAGGCACCCCACTGGACCTATTAAACTCTCGGTTTGCATACTTCTAAACTTTTTTTTTGAGCAAAATAGAATGATCATAGAAACTTAGGGCGTCTTTATTTAGTGTTATGTTTAGTTTTGCTTGATATGTTTGGAACTAAATAGGACCACCATGGTCGATATTTTTTATGCTTAGGAAAGATCTACTGAAATAAATTATCCCATGAATGAATGTCATGCTTGATTGAATGCCTTGCTTGAAGTAGAAAAAGGGAGGAAACCAAACTATGCATGTTATTGCTTTAAGTTGGAATGTTTGTATTCTTTAGGGAGTGATGGCTTATAAGGGTATCATCTTGTGTTAGTTCCTTATATTCAACATAAATGGCGCTCAATGCTTATATTGTCTTCTAGAAATGACTTAGTACACTATGGGCACTCTGCATTCTTGTAGAAGGTCAAATGGTTACCATTGCTAGCCCCACCATATTAAAATAACCCCCTTTAGCAAAACTTCGTATTTATATAGGAAACACCTACCCAAATAGCTCAAGCTATATCCCAAAGTATATTATCATGTGTGAGACATTATTTCCTTTCCAGATACTCTTATTGTGGGTATGGGTGACATGGAGAAGTTAGTCGTGGGGTGACCATGAACTCATTGGGCATAGAGTACCCTGTCCCAAAAAGCAATAATAGGATGCATACGCTAAAAGATGTGGGCAAAAACCCTCCATAGAAGGGGTACCACCGCTAAGATGGGGGCAAAAACCCTCCAAGTATTTATATGATATCAAAAGGTGAGAAGAGTGAGTATGCATAGGCTAGGCCTTCCCAAAAATTAAAACAAGAAAAGGGTGACAAAGAAAGAAAAATAAAAAGGAAAGAAGCAAAAAGTGCCAAAACAAGAATGCCAAAAAGAATCAGGTAATGAGGGGAAATGGAACCAAACACTAATGATGAACTATGCTTCAACCATAAACTTAGTGATAGTGTTTGGAAGATATCTGGTGTCTCGCATATGATATTCCCTTCTTGCCAGCCATATACTCTTTCCAACCTCCTTTGCAAAATATTCCGACCATAGGACCACCACTATATATATACTTTTCTCTATGCTAAGAATGCACTAGTGCCTCATATATTACTATAAGAATTTGTGTTAGTCATTATAAACATTGTGTTGTCAAGTATGATATTATAAGGAGTATCACTTTATGCTATGCTTACTTGTTTTTATTCTCTTAAAGCAATGAACTGTTTAACTTTTTGTGATACTTGCTAGTGAAAATAAGCACCAAACTCCATGTTAGTTTTATCACCTTCGAGGATGAGCATAGGTTAAGCTTGGGTATGTTGATGCATGTAAAATGCATACATGAACTTTGTAGTTTGTTACTATGAATTCCCACATATTTGCTACATATATGATGTTATATTCATGTTTTACATTGATTTATGGGGATTTACCAATGATCCCTTTATTTTGTTTATAACTCTACAGGATAGGAAAACCCTCTTTTGTGTATTTTTTGAGTTTCAAGGACCTAAACGAAGTCAAATGAAGCTAAGCTTTTTGGAGCATCAATATTTCATCAAGAGAAGCACCTGGAGCACTAGGAACTCACAAGATGAGCCAGGAGGGATAAAAGGGCCCAGGTGGCGTGCCTAATAAGGGTGTGCGCACCACCCATGCCCTTTTTCTCCTCGGACATCGATTCACTTTGATATTTTTCCCACCGCCTTCGTATGACCTAAAAACCACTATAAAAAAGGCCCCTCGGGATTTCCTTGAGGGAGGCACCTTAGAAACACTGAAACACCAAAACAGAGCGAGAACAAGCAAAGATTGGAGGGGAAAACTCCGCTGAGCCACCGCCGGAGGGATCTCTACCTTCTCCAACGTCTCTTCCATCATCACGATGATGAAGAGGGAGTAGTCCACCTCTGGGCTATGGGTTTGTGGTAGTAGCTTCATCTATCTAACTTATTCTTCATAGATCTAGTACCATATGAGATAACCAATATGATTATGGTCATATTTGTAATTCATATGTGGTGGATCTTTATTCTATGATTTGATATATGAGACTGGAACTTATTATGTGAAATATGTATTGATAGATGCATATGATGTACCCTGTTCTTAAGTACTTGTTCTGATCCAACTTGTATGCAAGAGCATGTGTGGGGAGAAGTGTGTATTAGATGGAGTAGCATGGTGGTAGTGACTGAATAGTGACAACAAATTTAAGATCTACTATGGTATTTACCTTTGCTACCTCACTAGCTATAAAGTGAATCCATGTGCTATAATTATCTTGTGATAGTTAGATATTCTTTTTTGGTCAAGGTAGCATATTTGTGATTCAAACATCATGTCAATTACTCAAGGCTATACTCCGTTGATTCTTAGTTCAGGATTTCTCGGAGTTTTCCCTTTCTCGAGGAGTGTAAGAGAGATGTGTTGCATCAACTCTATGTTAGGACGTGATGCCCATATGAATGCTTATCAAACACATGTATAAGTTTAACCAATATTATTTCTTTGATGAATTGTTTACTTTAATTTATTTATTATTGTTATTTCATATTACTAATATGAAACCTTGTGATTAACAACCACATGGTGGAGTTGGGGACACAAGAAAAAACTTTGTTTTGTAAGTTTCTTGAAGAGGAGAGGAAGAATAAATCTCTAAGCTAATTCCATGAGAGTTCGATATAAATCCTCGAGTCATCCTTGTGGGGAAAAGACGCTTGCTACACCATTATGCACTTGGATTCCCAACAAATTGGTACACATAGTTGTTGTTTGCCATTAGCAAGTCGTTGACATAAGACCAATTAAACACTGTTCCACTAGTATTACATCCCTTAGAGTGATACATCAGAAATATCGTAGGTCCAAGGCATGACTATAGATTACAACATAGTACATTACAAAAGATCTAGAGAACCTCCTCGATACAATGAGGAAAGTATCCTTACAAGAGACAACAAGAAATAACAACTTATAGATGATTTTACTAGTAAGACTATTACAAATATTTATTTGGCTTGTGATTTATACTATAGCAATGCTCTACAGAAGTAGGTTCTAGTAGTAACTAGGGTTTTTCTATCGTCTACTCTTCAGCTTCATTTCCATAGCATTTGGTCCACGTTGACTCTATATATTCCTTTAAATATCTTCAGTTCATCAAAGTAGCTCACCTCTTGATGACATCATTGATTGCTCCAAGATTGTAGCAAGGGTTAAGAAGGTACGATTGAGTACGAGCGTACTCAGCAAGGTCATTACAGAGGATCGTTTGATGCACTATCTACAGCCACAGACCAAAGGTTGTAGGATATGCAGGTTTTCGTAAACATTTCTTTAAAGATTTCTTTTATTCTAAAACAAACTATATCCATCAGCCTTTACAAGTTTATTAGAACTTCATGGAGTTCCTTTCTTGTCATGTTCGTATCTCCTTCCAAGAATAGGGAGTAACATGTCACTTTTTTACACTCTATAGAGGTGTGTTGCTTTACCCATAAGAGACCTTAGCCTTGCTGCACATATGAGTTGCATTCTCGTCCACACTTCCTTGGTGTGGGGCCCAGTCTAAGATCCAAGCTGATCACTATCCTTCTTCACGACCTCTCATACCTGCAATTGTTACACTATCAGAACTCAAGGCAGAATTCTCCCAGCAATATAGCTTTACCTTAGTTTGATACGCACGACAACCATAAACACTAGAAATCTATCTTTTGTATGCCCAGATCCACGGTAGGATTCTCCCAAAATATGCGGCTTTACCCATGATCAGCAACGTACAAAACACCCAGAACAGTGCCCATGGCATGCGAAAGGAAGAAGATCCATCTGACTTCACCGTCCCTTTCTAGATCTCATAATTAACGTTTATTATACGATACAAGAATCACCAGTAACATTGGTTGTTAAGTCATAGATATTATTTTCCTATACCACTAGAATTATAATTGTAGGTCATTATCACTTGGTAAATAACCCATAATCATATCATTATGAAAATAGAGTTTCCTAGCCTTTTTGAAATGTAGGTGATAATGATAGTAGATTGAAAATACTTGATAGAAAATAATAAAAGGACATGAGTAGGTATGAACTTTCCTTTTTGATTGCAAGATTATGTAGCCAAGGTCTTCTAGTCGATATAAACTCTAGAATCTGAAATAGAATCATTGATATGGTAAGGACTAATGTTTAAAGAATTAATATGCTATGATGTATAAGTAATGCTATGCAATTCACTATCTAACTTATAGAGACACGCTACAACTTTGGCTATTAGAGCGAGATAAGAGAGCACTATACGATAGCATAATATAACACCAAACATAACCCATCCGAAGATTTTCCCCTCGAAGACCAGTCGAGGAAGTCCCCCTGCGGAATACACACAGTGACAATTTTAGTTAAGTAGGTGTTTAGTTGATAAGGCTAATTACTAGTCAAGTTATTAGAGGCAAAGCATTAGTAGTGTTGTCTATGATCATGACACTGTACTCTTGAGGAGCCCATAACTGTGGACACACGGCTTCTGGAAAAGATTTACCCTGCAAGGGTGCACTACTGTACCCAAACCCATGCTCAACCCATAAGGCAACATATTACGCGTGCCATCCGAATCTCACAACAAGAACTGTCCCTTAACTACGTGCATATCCAGAGGCATCATCTACTGTGGGGAACCAACCAAGAGGTACGACGATTCTCAAGGAAGGCACAACGTTTGCGCCTACTGGTGCATCGGGCCCTGCGGGGTAACTTGTACACACCGTGGGTGCCGCCACCGTGTACCGCAATTTATGTATGCAATCCATGGCAATCCACCAAAATATCAAGTCCGAAGACATAGCAACTCACCCATGTCCGAGGACATATTATACGTACGCAACAAATGAAAAACCAATTTTATAACCCTCTGGATATACGAATAGAGCCGGTATTTGAGGGGGGTTCCCAGAGGCCCCACGTTTGGTTAGCGCGATCAACTCAGAACTGGTATCGTAGAACGAACTGGTCCTATGTCATCTCAAGCAGTTTCTAAAGGTGGTCCCTGTCGGGGCCTTATCATTAGGTGAAACCATAACCATAACAGTAACCAACATCACATATTTAATTTATCTTATCACCAACGATATCCAAATATCATGTTCCACTTGTATGAGAGCAATACTAAGCATGCCTATGACTCGCAATGACAGGGCTAGCTAACCAAACAAGGCAATAGGATAACCAAGGCAATATGGTAGAGCAGGTAAATAAAGGGACAATACTAAAGCATCGACAATAAGGATAGGAGTAGACAAAGGAAGGAAGTAAAGACTATAAATAGGGTAACATGGGAGGGGTGCGTGCGTATTGTATGTTTCGAGTGCATGACATGGAGTATGCGCTTCCTGGGTGTGTGTCGTGTGGAGGCGTGGTGGTGTGCATGCGTCCGGTGTGTCCCGTGTTGGTTTTGGGTCTAGTGCGTGTGTGTGAGTCCATGTCTGTGCGTGCATGGGTGGACTAGGTCGTGTGTGGTGGAGTGCGTTGGGTACGTGCAAGTGTGGTGTGCGTTGTGTGTCCGGGTGTGTGTGGTGGTGTTGAGTGCGCTACGCAGGTGTGTGTGTGCTGTGTCCGGCGGTGGACGGGTGGGTGCGTGTGTAGCTAGGTTTAGGCTAGGGTTTGGTTACGGGGTCGTAGGTGGCTGGGCCGTTTGGCCCGGCCGGCTGCCCCCCCTAAAAATAATTTTATTTATTTATTTATTTTATTTTTAAATATATTTTTATAAATAGTTTTTAGACAAATAAAAGATCCGGAAAAGACCAGGGTTTTGATTTGAAATTAAAGGATGAACTAATTAGAAAACAAA
Organism: Avena longiglumis; assembly: GCA_030063025.1. Taxonomy (NCBI): domain Eukaryota; kingdom Viridiplantae; phylum Streptophyta; class Magnoliopsida; order Poales; family Poaceae; genus Avena; species Avena longiglumis. The sequence continues at coordinate 171,104,692 of CP125975.1, forward strand.
ATAGGCTTTTGGTGAAAAGATTTAGAGGCAAAATATGCATGATGATGTCATGATGATGCGAAAAAGAAATTAACACGCAATTTTATTTTGGAATATTTTTTGGGGCATTACAATTCGACACCACTAACAAGGGATCTCGTTCTGAGATCCAAGCAAAGACACCGGGGGGAAGGGGTTGATGGTCGGATCTTCTTGCTTTAGGTTGATGGTAGCGACACCACTAACAAGAATTCTTGCTCCGTCTTGATCAGGTCGACACCACCAACAAGGGTTGTTGCTCTTTTTTTCGGAAGAACACTCCGGAGAGACAAAAGTGAAGAAAGGGATCACAAGTTCATCTCTAACTTCCAAAGAAGGAGTACAAGTCACATGGATCCACCACTTCGATGTAACAAGAGCGTATGGTAAGAGTAGTGGTATGGTCATGACTCTATCCCACACTCGAAGTATTACTCTGTACATGAATAGAAGGATTATACAACCAACTCTCAGAATTTAGACTGAAGATCTTGACATTCCGTATTAACAAAAGATTCAGGTAGATAATGTTGTCTGATACGTCGTAAACGTATCTATAATTTTTTATGCTCCATGCTTGTTTATATCATTTGTCTTATATTTTTCCTACACTTTGAGGTATTTTTATACACTTTGTGGAACTAACCTATTGACAAGATGCCACAGTGCCAGTTGCCTGTTTTCTGCTATTTTTGGTTTCAAAAAGCTAAAAAATGAATATTCTTGGAATTGGACGGGACAAACGCCAAAGTCATTATTTTTCCCGGAGCAACACGGTACCACGAAGCAGAGTTGGAGGAGGACACTAGGGTGGCCGCACCCCCTAGGCACGGGCCAACCCTGGTGGCGCCTACAGGGGGTGTGAGCCCCCTGTCCCTCCACCGACATTTCCTCCTTCGCCTATAAGAAGCCTCTGACCCAAAAACCCAAAAGCATCCAGCGGAAACCCATGAAAACCTCCAAAGCGCCGCCACCACCAAAGGGAAGATTCGGGGGACAGAAAGTCTCTGTTCTGGCACCCTGCTGGGACGGGGAAGTGCCCCCGGAGCCATCTCCATTGATCTCCATCGCCATCTCCATCACCGTTGTTGATCCCCATGATGAGGAGGGAGTATTTCTCCTTCAAGGCTAAGGGCTCTACCAGTAGTTATGTGTTCATCTCTCTCTATCTATGCATGATCTTGTTGTGATCATGAGATTTGTAATCAAGTAGATCTACCTTGCTACTCAAGTGCTTTAATGGATCTCTAGCTCTCCCCACGTGTGTGTAAGTGACAGCGCGCATACCATGGTGGCACTTAGGCTAGAGATTACATAAATACTCATCGTGCTTTAATATATCTATGATTTTCCCCACGTGTGTGACAGTGACAGTGTGCGTGCCGTGTGTGGCACTTAAGCTAGATTACATATATATTCATGAGTAATATTTGGAGTTGGATGTCTTTATGAAATTGTGGTGTTTGTTGGAACCATATAGCACTCAAGGTGACAGTGTGGGGTTATCTAGATTGGGAAAGGCGGACATTGAGGAGTGCCGTTATAGCCCTACCATGGATTAGAATGTCCACCCGGAGAGTAGTTAAGAGTAGTATCATGAAGAGAATATATTTATATAAGAGAGTGTTCACTAGTGAAATTATGATCCCTAGGCCTTGTTTCTAAACATTGAAACACCGTTTGCTTCTAGATCTATTGCATGTTTGCTTGCTTACATCTGTTTGCCTTTAGTCTTTACCTCACCGTCAAGCTATTTTCTGGCGCCGTTGACGGTGAGGTTTTGGGCCTTTTGCCTTTCCTCCACGTCAAGCTCCATCAAAGCTATTTTCTGGCACCGTTAGCACTTGTATTTCATTATCTCTTCGCCAAACTACTGCACCTATACACCTGACAAGTGTATTGGGTGTGTTGGGGACACAAGAGACTTCTTGTATCTTGATTGCAGGGTTTCTTGATAGGGATACCTTTGACCACTTCCTCCCTGAGTTCGATAAACCTTGGGTAATCCACGTAAGGGAAACTTGCTGCTATTCTACAAACCTCTGCACTTGGAGGCCCAACAACTGTCTACAAGAATAGAAGTGCGTATACATCAAGCTATTTTATGGCGCCGTTGTCGGGGATGTAAGGTAAAAGGTACTCACATCCTCCGGTGTGAGTGCTCGAAGTTATTTCCTTTAGATTCTGCAATTTTGTCTTTTTGTTTCTTATAAAACAACAACAAAATTATATAACTTTTTAGTATTTTTCCTAAGTTAGAACTTGAGTGGTTTGAAAAGAAAATTAAAAACCCTATGGAACTTTCTTTGCATGCTAATAGCAATGTTATTAGTATGAATTTTTTGAACACCATTATTACTAATGCTATGGAAACGTCTAAGCTTTGGAAGATAGCTAGTTTCGATGAAAAAATGATCTTTTTAGTCCCCCAGCTTTGGAAGATAGCTATTCTATTGCTTATCATGATACCAAACCTCCAATATATGATGATTACACTGATGAATATGATATTTTCAGTCCACCTACTATTGAGGAGAAAATTAATTATGATTACAATATGCCTCCTATATTTGATGATTATGGTGATGAGAATAATAATGATAGCTATTTTGTTGAATTTGCTCCCACTACAATTAATAAGAATGGCTATGCGTATGTGGAGAGTAATAATTATTTTATGCATGTGGCTCATGATAAGAATGTTTTATGTGGTAGTTATATTGTTAATTTTATTCATGTTGCTACTGAAAGTTATTATGAGAGAGGGAAACAAGGTTTTATGCATCTCAATAATATTAAGTTTCCCCTCTTTATGTTAAAAGTCTTGAAGTTGCACTTGTTTTGCTTTCCTATGCTTATTGCTTTGTGCTTTCATGACCTTTTATTTACAAGATTCCTATTCATAGGACTTAAATGTGTTTTGAATTTGCTTCTTGATGATCTCTTTGACTTCAATTCATATTTCTTATGTGAGCATCTTCTCAAATTATCATGCCTAACTTAAAGGCGTTAAAGAAAAGTACTTGTTGGGAGATAACACAAGAGTTTTCTTGAGTCTTGGAAGTTATTACTTCATTAATGACCTCTCCTTATCCTTTTTATTTGCTTTTTGTGCCAAGAATAACCTCTAATGAGAGGGAAGTAAGATTTGGGGAGTTGTTGTCCCAAAACAGATTTTTTTGCTCCACCGTAAAAATTAGTGAAGAATCTATATAAGTCGGATTGAGCTGATATTTTGTGAATAAATCCTCCAGTATGTTAGATAACTTCCGTTAGTTCAACACTTTTTGATTTGAGCAACATAAGGTCTTCGAAAAAATCAGTTTCTACCTGCTTGTCTGTTTTGACAGATTTCAGCCATTATTTGCATTTGCTTCTTATTGATTCCTTTTTGGGTTCTTTTTTGGGAAATTGAGCTTTTTGAGGGAATTGCTACAGTAAGTAAAAAATTTTCTGTTCTAAAGCTAAACCCAAAGGTCTATTATCTTTTGAATACACTAATGTTGCTAATGAAGATTGTGTGAAGTTTTGTATGAAGGAAAATTTTCAGGTGTAGAGAAAGAATGATGTAATAAGATGAAGAATGGACAAAAGCTCAAGCTTTGTGATGCCACCCCTGGTGTCATCCCAAGAAATATCCAAGAGGTACAAGCGTCAAAGCTTGGGGATGCCCAAGGCATCCCCTTCTTCATCAATAAAAAGCTCAAGTCTTTCTAGACACTTCATTTTTATTGTTTCATGCACTGTTGTGTTGTTCTTGGAGCGTCTTAGTTTTTGTTTTTTGTTTTTGTCTACTTAGTTTGCTTGAATAAGTTGGTTGGATCATGGCATACTTACTTTTGAGAGATACACGCTCTATTTTCATTGCCTAGAACACCCTAGTTTTCATTCTTATTGTTTTGTGAGTGTTCTCTTTTGCTAGAATTGTGTTTAGCCTTAGTTTTCTTATGTTGTTTGCTTAGAACTTTTTAGTTCTTCTTTGTGGATTTCTGAGACAAGCTCACTGATCTTTGTTGATTATTATCCTTGTGAGTTTTTTCAAATAAGTCGATTGGTGTTGGAAAAGAGTATAAAGCTTCATGCTTATAGTGGTACAAAAGGGAGCTTGTTTTGACTGTGGCTTAGACTTTATCATGTCATGCTAGATGTTGTTTTGACCTTATGCTTAGTGATTATTGTTGTAGCATGGTATTGCTTAATGTGCCTTGAAGGAATCATGCGTTGTTTTAGCATACAAAAGCATAGTATTGTGGTATTCTCCTTTGATGCTTTGTTTGGGTTGAATTGGCACATGCTCACACCATGTTATGACTATGAACAAGTCATCTTAGCCTCTATGATCATTTAGTTTTTGACTTGAGGTACCACTTTATGCTTTAGTTAATAATTTTTTGTTTCTTTGCATGATTATGGCCATTATTTTTCTCTTAGTTGGTCGCTCCTAGTCTTTTGCTAGCCTCCACTTGTATAAGTAAGCTCTACTCATGCATCCAACTCCCAAGAAACCAAATTATTCCAAAGTGTCCACTATAAATTCCTATGCATGGTGTGTTACACCATTCCAAGTATATTCTTGTTTTCATCTACCTTCCAATTAAAAAGTATTTTGTCATGTGAAAACTTAGTGATTAAAGCTCTCACAAACTTGATGGCAGACTTTATTTTTCTTGACCCTAAATAAACTTGAACCATTGTGTCATCTATGTTGTATATGCTTGCACTTATAAGTTGGGAATTAGCAGAACCATGTTGTCATGGGGAACGCTTTCAACATAGCACCTGTACTTTGTACACAGTTGATATCATGCTCTTTTGTCTATGGATGTCGTCGGTGTGAAATAAAAGGGGAGCTTGTAAGTCCATGGAGTTATGTATGTGTGTTATAGAAATGCCTTGGCCGCTAACCTAAGCCATGCCTAATCATGGTGGAAACTTGCAGCATCACTATAGTGATATCTATGAAGCATTCTTCTTATAAAAAAGATACACATTGAGAAAAGAGGAAAGAGAGAAAAAAGCACCATATTCCCATGGTAAATAAGAATATTGCTGAGATGCTCATTTTCTGCTTGCCTTGTCATTTTGGATATGGGATAGCTCCTGTACATGTGCAAGGGGTACCCCATTGGCGGTTCTCTATGATACACATGTACTTACTATGAAAAGAACTTACAGGTGACTAAATTTGAGTAGCATGAGGAGCGGCCCTTGTATTCAAGGGACATGAGATTGCCAACTTATACTTTGTCAAGCATATACTCCATACTTTGTTCACTTTAACCTTAATCACTTCAAGATGCTTATGATAGGGTAAATGAGAGCTGAAAGCTAACAAGTAACATGATTTTTGGAAGCTCTTTTTGAGACTTGAAATCCTTGCTTCCCTTATGAAGGGCCTTTCTTCCACTATTATATTGAGTCTCCACCTTCTATCGTTAGGCACCAATTAATAGAGCATTGTTGCCATTCTTAGTTCTATGTGCATTGTCCCAAAACTTATTGATTGATTCATAATGTTGATATTGCTTGTTCTTGAACTATTTATATATAGGCACTCTTATGAACTTTGAAGGTGTCCTATGCATTTATGTTTTGCTACTCCATGAGGGACAAGCTGAATGCCACTATGCTATGTTTTCTATATGTGAAACAAACAAACGTCTTTCAATGCATTGTTATTCATGATCTTTGTTTGTAACCTTTCATGTTGCATGCATAGTTAATTTGTCTTATTGTTAGAACTCCATCTTTCATGCTCATGTTTAGAGTACTTTTATCCTAGCTTTCAATGCTTGCAAATGGTTTGATCTTGATTGTGATGGTGCATGTCACCTAAAAAATTATTCTTTTTATCACTTAACTACTCGAGGACGAGCAGGAGTTAAGATTGGGGATGCTTGATATGTCGGAAACGTATCTATAATTTTTTGATGTTCCATGCTTGTTTAGTATCAACTTGGTTATGTTTTGTCTACACTTTGAGGTATTTTTATACACTTTCTGGAACTAACCTATTGACAATATGCCATAGTGCTAGTTTCCTGTTTTCTTCTGTTTTTGGCTTCAGAAAGCTAAAAAATGAAAATTCTCGGAATTGGACGGGACAAAAGCCAAAGTCATTATTTTCCCGGAGCAACACGGAACCACAAAGCAGAGTTGGAGGAGGACACCAGGGTGGCCGCACCCCTAGGCGCGGGCCAACCCTGGTGGTGCCTATAGGGGTGTGGGCCCCCTGGACCTCCACCGACCTTCCTCCTTCGCATATAATAAGCCTCCGACCCAAAAACCCAAAAACATCCAGCGGAAATCCATGAAAACCTCCATAGCGCTGCCACCACCAAAGGGGAGATTCGGGGGACAGAAAGTCTTTGTTCCGGCACCATGCTGGGATGGGGAAGTGCCCCTAGAGCCATCTCCATCGATCTCCATCGCCATCTCCATCACCGTTGTTGATCCCCATGATGAGGAGGGAGTAGTTCTCCTTCGATACTAAGGGCTCTACCGGTAGCTATGTGTTCATCTCTCTCTCTATGCATGATCTTGTTGTGATCATGAGCTTTATAATCAAGTAGATCTACCTTGCTACTCAAGTGCTTTTGTAACATCCGAAAAATCATGATTTGAAAAGTTTGCATATCATTCGTGCATTCATAAGCATTTGGATCAATTTCAAATAAATATTTCAAAAACAGAAACAAATTGTGGCCTATTACCTTATGTAAGAAGGCAATGTTTTATCCTTACTTTGCAAATAATAGTATGCTTTGGATTGATCAGAAATGTTTAAGACTTGAAAGCAAAACCTACACAAAAAAATTCAAAACAATATTCCTAAATAAAACCATTCTATGCCTTTTTATTCAAATAAGGCTTGGTTTATTTTATTTTTCAAAGTGTTAAGAGCATCAGATTAAATATGAGGGTTTTATATACAAATAAGTACAAGAATTACATTACAAAAATCCAAAGGTAATTTGAAAACAAACCTATTAGAATTTAGTTTGAAAATGATTCCTGAAAATCCAAATATAAAAAGGAAAAGCAAAATGAAAAAAATAAAAACCCGCGCTACCTAATTGGCCCAACCCCAGAACTGGCCCAACAAGCCCACCCGGAGCAGCCCCTTCCCTCTCCCTCTTCCATGCGCAGACTTACATGGCCGACCTTTGCCCCGTGGCCCGTCTCATCACCCTTCTTCCCCACCCCACGCCCGCGGACACAGTCGCCGGCCGTTTCTCCCCACTCACCGCCGCGTGATTGCGGGCTTGATTGCCATTGATTCACTGCACGGTTTTCTCTCCCCTTCCGGCTACTTAAACCCTACAACACCACGGTCATTTACCCCAAATCAATTTCACCTAAACGCCGTCAGGCTGCTCGCTTTTCCACTCACACCGCCGCTGACCGAGCCACTCCGACGAGGTATTCCGGTAAGCGTCGTGTGCGACCACTCCTCAATCATTTTGGGATGACCCCCCTGCTTCATGTGCACCCCATCATATTCTTGGTTCATCTGATTGTGGCCAGAACGTCGACTTCGGCGAGCACTGTGAGCATCTGACGCCGTCTCCAACTCCGACGAGGAATTTCGGTGAGATTCGATCGCCCCACACCTCCTGTTTCACACTAACTGATTCGCAACCTCCTTGTGCACACGCTGATGTCCTTGGATTGTGCTAGGGTGGCCCAGGTCGTCGCCTCCGTCACCGTCTGAGCACACCCGACGCTGTCCACAACTCCGATGAGCCCCAGCGACCTCTACAGCACGCCCCCACCCACGCCAACAAAGCCTTGAGCATTCTCGAGTCCTCGCGAGTCTGGTAAGAGCCTATGCCAACCCCAGCCCCCTCTGTAATTCCCAGAACGCTACTGGCAGTGCGTCGCCGCCGCATCGCCGCCGCCAGCGCCGCCAGACTATGGTCGAGTGAGCCAGCGTCGTTGGATCTAGATCGTAGGGTATAGATTAGATTCAGATCGAAATGTTTTCTTTAGATCTGGTGTGTTGGATCTGATTAGATCCAATGACACGGAAGCGTGATCCGCGCGAAGCGGTACCGTCCAATCAGGAAGCGCCGCGTTGCTAGGTTTAGATTTAAAATCTGGAATTTCATCTATTAATTATTCAAATTTGTAAAATCAATAACTTTTATTTTGTTTATCCAAAAAATACAAATAATATACCATTGGAATCACAAAAAGAAATCCTACACATCTATGGGCTTAGTTTTATATTTTGCCTCTTCTAAAATGAAATTTTATGCAGAGACATTTGTAGGCTTATTTTGTGTATAAAAATTATTTGGAAAATGTTTTAAGGACAAATTTAGTTTATTTAGTGTATAATTGTTTTGTTTATGGTTCAGTAATGTTTCACTTGTCTTGTTTGGTTTAGAATAATCATCACATGGCATTTGTATGCATTCATATATTTTTGTTTGATTATTTCGGAATGTGAATTTGGTGCTATCATTTTATGTGTAGATTTTGGTGCTAGTGGTGATTGTGACTGTGAGGATTGTTGTTACTCCCCCAACTACCAAGGCAAGTGGTGCTTCATACTTTTGTCCCAATATTTTGACTATGCATTAGAAATATTTTGTATAGGGCTTGCATGATAATTTTTGCTAAGTATCTATATGCTATGCTTGGGAAATCCTAGTAGTTGTAGAATTGTTAGAATTTTCTCTAAGTTAAGATACTTGCTATTGCCATGCTTAGCCTAGCTAGTAGCAACCAAGGGTGGAATATTTACATGCTATGGAAAAATATTGCTAAGTCTTTGACTTATGTTTTTGCTTAATAAAACAACTAAGTGAATGAAACACCTGGGTGGAATGGTAATTGCTTGGTGGATTTTGGTTGAGTGGTTACCAGGGTCCATTATCCAATGGTCTACCCTATGTATCTCACTTGTGGAATGCCACCCAGGAACAAAGGGATTTGATATGCCATATGTTAAGAAGCTTCTAGTGCAGCCACATGGCATTATGGGCTCTGCCTGGATCATATAGGTTGCAATAACTTAGCCAAATGGACAGTTGGTGGTAGGGGATGATAGGTTTGGAGCGCGTCCATTTTGGTCTAAGGGAAGGCTTCTGAAAGTTCCTGTCTTGGTGAAAATCAAGTCTTGTGGGGAAAGTGCACCACCTCTACATAAGGAAGAAACTAAGTACTTAGTCGTATCCCCGGTAATGGACAATTTGAGCATCAATACATGGAAGCTATCAAGAATCTCCTCATCCCAATTTCTAAGTTAAAACTTGTGGTTGAACAAGGGTGAAGGTTCACCAATGTCTATTGGTGGTTCCTTGGGAGTTTTTGCCAAACAAAAACTTAGTGTTTTCAACTGATAGGTAAAACCTATTTTGAGCAAAGCAAGCCTAAGCTACACTTAGCCAAATTCATGTAGAAGATAGATACTATTCTTCTACTAAGGTATCACATGCCAATACTATTCCAATGTATTGACCCACTGTGGTTGTAACTTGTGATGTTGCAGGTTACTCTGATGAGGATTAGGGTTATGAGTCTACACTCAACATGCTTGCCTGTGGCACATGAAGATGAAGACTTTTATTTATATTGTTAAGTTAAACTCTTGTACTAGCCTATGGCTATGGAGTTGTAAAAGACTATGTTATCTCTGGAATGACAATGTAATAATGACCTTTGTTTCTGTGTACTTCATCTTAAACTATGGATGCTAGCAATTGATCCAGGGACTAGCATTGCGATCACAGGGACCTTTACCTTTATAAAGGTTGGGTCTTACAGCTTTAATAGATCTCTAGCTCTCCCCACGTGTGTGTAAGTGACAGCGCACATACCGTGGTGGCACTTAGTCTAGAGGTTACATAAATACTCATCGTGCTTTAATAGATCTATGATTTTCCCCACGTGTGTGACAGTGACAGTGTGCGCGTCGTGTGTGTAACGTAAGCTAGATTACATATATAATCATGAGTTATATTTGGATTTGGATGTCTTTATGAAATTATGGTGTTTGTTGGAACCATCTAGCGCTCAAGGTGACAATGTGGGGTTATCTAGATTGGGAAAGGCAGACTTTGAGGAGTGTTGTTATAGCCCTACCATGGATGAGAGTGTCCAACCGGAAAGGCACATGAAGAGAATATATTTATATGAGAGAGTGTTCACTAGTGAAATTATGATCCCTAGGCCTTGTTTCTAAACATTAAAACATCGTTTGCTTCTAGATCTATTGCATGTTTGCTTGCTTCCATCTGTTTGCCTTTAGTCTTTACCTCACCGTCAAGATATTTTCTGGCGCCGTTGACGGTGAGGTTTTGGGCCTTTGGCCTTTCCTCCATGTCAAGCTCCATCAAAGCTATTTGCTGGCACCGTTAGCACTTGTATTTCACTATCTCTTCGCCAAACTACTGCACCTATACACCTGACAAGTGTATTGGGTGTGTTGGGGACACAAGAGACTTCTTGTATCTTGATTGCAGGGTTTCTTGAGAGGGATAACTTTGACCACTTCCTCCCTGAGTTCGATAAACCTTGGGTAATCCACTTAAGGGAAACTTGCTACTATTCTACAAACCTCTGCACTTGGAGGCCCAACAACTGTCTACAAGAATAGAAGTGTGTAGACATCATTGTCGCAGTAATTGCAGGACACCGAGAAGCATTTGAAGAGGGATCAAGTAGAATGAAATCCAAATATAGATCCACCGTTTCAAAAGGAGGAAAAGTAGAACCCTAAAGGTACGATGGAATATCCAACCACGAGAATCCTAGACTTGAAGAAGGTAAGAGACCAGATTAAAACACGCAAAGATAAGAGGAGAAAGAATGGAGGTAAGGAGTAAAATCAGAGCTAATCAGATCTATCCAACGCATTTGTAGCAAAATAGTTTTGACACTAGACGACGTCCATTGGCAAGGTTAACCTACAGGCTGGACAAGTGGAGTATCGTAAACCTTTGCTCTGATACCACTTGTAACGCCCCTGAATCGGATCTATGCAGATCTCAACATTTCCCGCCAAAACCCGCATAGAAGCGATTCAAAGACGCCCACCAGACACTTTCGTGTGGGTGGGATTTGATTACAAGTAGTTACATCACAATAGTTTACAACAGAGTCCACAAGAACTTATATATACAACAACGAATCGACGAGTCAAGAATACAAATGATACAATTCAAAAGGAAAGCAACATAGTGATCGAGTACGGATAAGAACCAAATGGGACTAAGAGTCCTAAAGAATAACCAAGCGGTGTCGATAAACCATGCCCAGGCCAAGACGGAAGGGTAACCTTGCTAACATCGTCAATCACATACCTGTCAATCCAAAAGGGTACCGACAAAGGGCAAAGGAAAACAGAAAGAGAGCGGTCAGTACAGAGGCCAGTACATGGCAAGTCTTAGAATTCGGCGGTCCTTGGGCTCAGCGGCAACAAAGCTTGCACTATCTAACTTATAGAGACACGCTACAACTTTGGCTATTAGAGCGAGATAAGAGAGCACTATACGATAGCATAATATAACACCAAACATAACCCATCCTAAGATTTATCACTCGAAGACCATTCGAGGAAGTCCCCATGCGGAACACACAGAGTGGCAATTTTAGTTAAGCAGGTGTTTAGTTGATAAGGATAATTACTAGTCAAGTTATTAGAGGCAAATTATTAGTGGCATTGTCTATGATCATGACAATGTACTCCTGAGGCGCCCATAACCATGGACACACGGCTTCTCGAAAAGATTTACCCTGTAGGGGTGCACTACTGTATCCAAACGCATGCTCAACCCATCAGGCAACATATTACGTGTGCCACCCGAATCTCACAACAAGAACTGTTCCTCAACTACGCGCATATACAGAGGCATCACCTACTGAGGGGAACCAAGGCACAACGTTTGCGCCTACTGGTGGATCGGGCCCTGCGGGATAACTTTTACACACCGTGGGTGCCACCACTGTGTACCGCAATTTATGTATACAAGCCGTGGCAATCCACCAAAATATCAAGTCCGAAGACATATCAACTCACCCATGTCTGAGGACATATTATGCGTATGCACCAAATGGAAAACCAATTTTGTAACCCTCTGGATATATGAATAGCGCCGGTAGTTGAGGGGGGGTTCCCAAAGGCCCCACGTTTGGTTAGCGCGATTAACTCAGAACTGGTATCATAGAACGAACAGGTCCTAGGTCGGCTCAAGCAGTTCCCAAAGGTGGTCCCTGTCAGGGCCTTATCATTAGGTGAAACCATAACCATAACAGTAACCAACATCACCTATTTAATTTATCTTATCACCAACGATATCCAAGTATCATGTTCCACCTGTATGAGATCAATACTAAGCATGCCTACAAGTCGCAGTGACAGGTTTAGCTAATCAAACAAGGCAATAGGATAACCAAGGCAATATGGTAGAGCAGGTAAATAAAGGGACAGTACTAAAGCATCGACAATAAGGATAGAATTAGACAAAGGAAGGAAGTAAAGACTATAAATACAAAATAGGTAGAAGGGGGAGAATGCTCGCCTGTGAGAAAAATTTGGGAAACCGGAGGCGTGTCGTTTCTCACATCAGATCATCGTCCTATCCAGTGAAGAAGCAAACACTAGAAAGGAACACCGATGCACTATTTAATACTAGGGCGGAAGATCCGGCATGTTTATGATATGATGCATGGAATGGCAATATGTGGTCCTACTTAGCAATATTAACCGGAATCGAGATCTCGGCAAATGAGTATTTTGGTTCGAGTTTTTTATCTACCCCGCAATCTAAATCTTGGTTAACAAGATATGACATGGTATCGATTCACTACACAATATTAAATGGAACCTGGACAAGACAAGTAGCCCTCCCATATATTCCATATTTATTTAGTAGATGAATCACCATATAACCCAGAACAATAATATATGTATGCAATCATGGATAATTTAATATGCACAAGTTATATTATATTTATCAAAATAGGGTATCGGGAAGGGATCACACATTGGTTCAGAGATCTTGGTTCCAAGGGTTCGAAGGGGTTCGGTCTCAGCAAGATCGGCCTTCGGATTCCCATATCGGGGTCTTCGTGCCCATGGAGGAGATCTTGGCTTTCGGTGGCAGTAGCCACTCCATCCCAACACAACTGCAGACTCAGCACGGTCATGACCAGAACCAAAACATTCACATGTATAGCAACACTTCAACTTGAGATCTTGTCTTACATCAAGCGGTAGTACCACATCGATACCAAGCCAAAATGGCAGGAACAAGATAGTGCGGCTGCTGGTGCTTGGGGTCGCTGAAAATAGGGCACCCATGCGCGACAGGAAGTAGTGGAACCAGTGTGGTGGTGCCGCAGGGCGTCGAGGAGGCGGCCCGATGACACAGGGCTTGAGGCAACAGGGCGCGTACGTGGATGTCGGGGACGGGGTCCTGGAGGCGAGCTCGTGGGAGGGAGGTGGAGAGAGGAACTCGGGAGGTGGGCGTGGCCTTGGGAGGTGTAACACCCTCAGAATCGGCCCTATGCAAGTTTCAGCGCTTCCCGCCAAACCCGCATAGAAACGATTCAAAGGTGTCCACCAGGCACTTGCGTGTGGGTGGAAAACGAAGTAATATCATTACACAATAGTCCTCGATGGAACCCACGAAACATATATATACAATAGCGACTCAAAGAGTCAAGAATACAGATATACAATACAAAGATCCAAATCACCTTTAAAACGATATAGCGTCCGAGTACGGACAAGATGCAAATTGAGCTAAGAGCCCTGAAGAATAACCAATGGCGTCCATAACCCTGCCCAGGCCAAGCCGGAAGGGTAACCCTGCTAACGACGTCGATCTCAAAGCCTGCTTAAACAAAAGGGGTGCCGACAAAGGGCAAAGGAAAAAGAGAGAGCGGTCGATCGAGGCGATTACGGCGAGACTAGAATTCGGCGGTCCTCGCCTACATAGGTATGGTGGACTGAAGCGGCAGCGCAGCATGCACTAAACAACCTATAGAGACTCGATACAACTAGCGGCTATCAGAGAGGGGTAAGAAAGACCTATTCGGAACCAACCTGATACTACCACCAAACATACCCATCCTGGTGTTTCCCCCTCGAGACCAAACGAGGAAGTCAACCGAGGAACTCACACCGTTGGCAGTTTTATTCATTCCGTTATAGTTGCGGCAATTACTAGTCAAATAAAGATGGCATGAGTCATCCTGATATAATAAGCAGTGGGCAGTTTTAGTTAAACATTCCGTTGTAGTTGCAACACTTACTAGTCAGATACAATTAGCATGAGATATCCCAAACCCAGCAGTTGTTGGTACTTTTGTTTAGCCATTCCGTTGTAGTGAAGCTGATTACTAGTCATATCGGATACAAGTCAAATTATAACAGTAAACTTTAGTTATAGTTGTCTATGATCAAGAACTGTGCTCCAAGTCGTCCATAACCGCGGACACGGCTTCTCGAAAAGATTTAACCCTGCAGGGGTGCACCAAAGTATCCACAGGCACTTCGACCCTTTTTGCCAGATCAGTTAACATACACCCATCGGTATGTCGGCGGGGCCTAAGTCATGACGTTTCCCAGACGCAAAGTAAGTACATGGGGGCCACCCCACTAAGCTACCCGCAATAGCGGTTGGCGGCTCCGAACGGACCGTGGTTTGGCGCTGGTCAAACGATCGGGAACCCGAAAGTGTGACTGGGCTTGTCGATACCGCGAAAACACTCCCCTTACCTAAACAGTACAGGTGCTCCTCGCACAATCGTAAATAAATCAGTAAAGCATGGCATAAGTACAGGATAGTAATAAAGCCCCAAACTACTTGTGGCCCCCGGTACAATACTTTGAAATCAGGTACTAATCGATGGGGGTGCCCATACACCCCACGTGGTTAGCGCTCGATCTCGGACAGTGTCAAGAACTCGGGTCCTCACGGACACAAGTGGACGATTAACAACCAAATAACATCTATTGCCCACATGCCTCTGCATTATTTACCTACTTCAATTTTAGTTATTAAACAATAAGTAAGGCTATGATCATCTCCAACATTAAACATGCGGCAATACTCCAACAAGCTGTAGTGGGGCGACCATAATAGCACTTGAGCAAGCGACTACGACGCGCAAGTCCAACTATCTACCAAACAACAGGTAATAGGATGTGTCCAAGGCAATATAAGGTTGCAAGGGATATCACGGGTACGAAACTAGAGCATCGCAACACAGATGGCAATAGATCAAAAGGAAGAAATAAAGACTAGAAAGGTAAAATAGGTAGAAAGGGGGAGAATGCTCGCCTGAAAAACATTGTCGAAGGTTTATCCGAAGATCGGGTCGACACTCGCATCAACTCATCGGCCTAATCCGGGAAGAAGCAAAGCACTAGAAGAAACACCGGATACACTATTTAATAATATGGCAGAAGATCGGGCATGATGCATGTATGATGCATGATATGGCAATGATGCAATGCTATTAGGCAATATTAAGCGGAACCAGGGTCCCGACAATTAAATATATGGTTTTAGTTGTTTAGATACCCCGCATTTTAAATGTTCTCTTAACATGTCAAATAATGGCACCGGTTCGCTTCACAAATTTAAATGGGGCCAATATTAGACTAGAATCGCCCGCATATGGACCCCATATTTAATTATATGGTGAATCGGCATAAGGCCCCCAAACCACATGACAATATGTATGCAAGCATGGCAATTTTATATGCAACAAGTAAATATCATATATTATAAAATAGGGTCCAAAGAAAGGGGTCACACATCGGTTATCGGCGATCTTGGTTTGGGGGTTCGATGGGGTTCAGGCTTGGTCTTCGGATCCGCAGGATCGAGGTGTTGAATTCCGGGAAGGATATCTTGGGGTACCATCCTGATCATCGGTGGCGAACTTGGGGCTCGACACCAGGGTCTTCAGGGTTCCATGTCGGAGTACTAGGGTTCCAACTTTGACGGTTGGCGAAGGACATGAAACGGAGTCGGTTCCACGAGTTTCGGGCAGAAGATCTTGTCGTTCTTCACGCGATCCTAGTGTCAAAGCCACATCAGTACCAACCAACGATCAAAATCATGGATAACCACTTGCCTCCAAAGACACGATCAACACACCACTGCCCACTGTCAAAAACCGCAAAACAAACTATACCTGCACCCAACAGGTGCCCCTGGTACTGTTGAGGGGTGTTGCTGTTATCAAGTTGACTTCAGGTAGAGGCACATGGGGAAACCATGGACGAGGCGAGGCCGTGGAGTCGAGGGAGTTCGGCGGCCCGCGGGCCAGAGGAGAGAGGCGGCGAAACTCTTCTGCAGGTGCGGCGGAAACATAAGAAGGATGCAGAGGAGATGCGACTGCGGAACGGGGCGCCGCGACGGAGAGCAGACAAGGACAGGGGAGGAGGGGCTGTTGCAGGATGGACGCGGCCGAAGGTGCGCGGCCAAGGCAGGGGCCGTCGCAGAGGGCGGCGCTGTTCGCACGGGAGGTGGAGGCCGGGGAGGTTACCGACGGAGAGGCCGACGGTGGCGGAGACGAACAGGGCCAGGGATGCGGTGCCGTCGGAGACGGGGACGCACGGCCGGGCGCAGGCAGCAGCCGACTCCGGGGTCGCTCGCGGGCGGGCGCGGGCCGAAGCTAACGGGGAGGGACCCGGAGGTGGAGGTGGCCTTGGCGGCTCGCAGGCGGCGGGCAAGGTTGGCGACGTGGGGCCTGGCGAGGCGGCGCTCGGGGTCGCGGAAGGTAGCAGACGCGGTCCAGCGCGAGGATCAAAGGACGCGCACCTCTGTTGGCTGCGGGGAGCTTCTGCAAGCGGTCGACAGGAGAGGAGAGGGCGGCGAGGCGGGATAGCAGAGGGCCGGAGAGAGGAGACCGCGGCTCGACAGCGTGCTCGGAGGCAAGCAAGGCGAGGGAAGCAGGGGAGAGGCGGCCCGAGATGGACGCGGAAGCGGCCGGCGACGCTTGTTTCCGAGGCAGCAGGGCGGGGAAGATCTCCAGCGGGGCCAGCGAGATGCGGCCGAGGACGGAGGGCCGGCGCGCCGCTCGGGAGAAGGGAGGTAGCCTGGGGCCGGTGAGGTGGGGCGTCGAGACAGAGGCGCCGCAGGTCGAGGCAATGCCAGGCGATGCAGCAGCGCCACCGAGCCGGGGGAATCCGAGCGGAGGCGGGCCAGGAAGCAGGACTAGTGAGGGCGTCCTAGGCGGCGGGGCTCTGAACGAGGGAGGAAGAAGGGATCATGGGCAGGAAGATGCGGGCGAGCGCTAGAGAGAGAAGGGTCGCGAGGTGGGTGGTTGGCATCGGGACGGGACGCATCGTGCGAGGTCGGGGGTGGGGCCAGGGGCGAGGTGGAAGGTGGGGCCGCGCTCGCGTGGGGTGGGTGTGTCAGCCAGGGAGGGTCGGGCAGTGTGGTGTGTGTGCTGCATCGCTGCAGGGTGCGTGCGTGTGTGGGTTCTGGGTGTGGCGGAGGTAGGTGGGCCAGGAGGCTGATGTGGCGGCATGGGAGTGGAGGGAGTTGGGGAAGTGGTGAGGTGGCGGGACGGGGTTGGCCGGGGTGATGTGGAGGGGGCTGGGTAGGATTAGGTGTAGGTAGGATTAGGACTAGATATTTTTAGACTAGAGTTTGGAGGTGGCCGGCCGGGCTTTCGGGCTTGGCGGGCTGCCTCCTAAAAACAATTTAAAATTTTTATTTATTTAAAACGGGGCTTTTGCAAACCGCGGGTAGACAAAACAGAATAATCCGGAGACCCGGGTTTTGTGTTTGAATAAAGACGGGGCGTTCGGAAGACAAAAATAGATTTTTCGAAGATAGTTTTATCCAAACAAATGCAATATGACTTGACGATGCTCAAATGCAATGTGGCATGATGACATGAGCATGCGGTCAAGATGATGCAATGCACAAAAACAACGCGATTTTCTAGTAGTGGTTTTGCGGGGCGCCACAATTCGACACCACTAACAATGGATCTCGCCCTCGAGATCCACCTCATGGTACCGGAAGGAAGGTCGGCGATCTGCGTCTTCTCTCTTCGTGTAGATCCTCGCGACACCACTAACAAGAGGTCGTTGTCCGTGATCGTCGCGAGAACACTCCGGGAACAAAAGGTGGAAGGTAGAGGTATCAACAAATAAAGCCACCTCTAGCTTCGATAGAAAGAGGGAACCGATGCATTCTCATCCACTTCAATGTACAAAAGCGAATAGAAGGGGTAGTCGGCATGGGGGCCAATCCATCACGCACCCAAACTATTACTCTGCACAATCAGTAGAAAAGCGTGCAACCATTCTCGGAATCGGTCAAGATCTCGACAATCGAGGTTCGAAACAAAGGAGTGATGCGCTCGCATCGGATCTAGCGTAGATGATGTCGTCGCGTCGGAAAACACCGGAAGGCACGAGAAGGAACAAAGAGAAGTCGACCAGACGAAGGGTTCCTCGGATAGCATGAAGACCAGATGTAGCAACACCGTTACCAAAGGAGGAAGCGAAACCCTGAAGGTACGATGGAACCCAACCACGAGAAATCCTGGACTCGAAGAGAGAGAAGAGAGCGGAATCAAAACACGCAGAGGTGAGAGGAGAGCAGCAGAGGGGTAAGGAGTAAAATCGGACCTAATAAGAACTATCCAACCGATTTTGCAAAAATAGTTTTGACACTCTACTTCGGCCGTTAGCTAGGTTATCCTACAGGCTGGACTTGTGGGGTATCGCAACTGCTGAGCTCTGATACCACTCTGTAACACCCTCAGAATCGGCCCTATGCAAGTTTCAGCGCTTCCAAACCCATAGAAAGCGATTCAAAGGTACCACCAGCACTTGCGTGCGGGTGGAAAAGCGTAATATCATTACACAATAGTCCTTGATGGAACCCACGAAACATATATATACAATGACTCAAAGAGTCAAGAATAGATATACAATACAAAGATCCAAATCACCTTTAAAAGCGATATAGCGTCCAGTACCGGACAAGATGCAAATTGAGCTAAGAGCCTCAAGAATAACCAATGGCGTCCATAACCCTGCCCAGGCCAAGCCGGAAGGGTAACCCTGCTAACGACGTCGATCTCAAAACCTGCTTAAACAAAAGGGGTGCCGACAAAGGGCAAAGGAAAAAGAGAGAGCGGTCAGTACTGAGGCCAGTACACGGCGAGACTAGAATTTGGCGGTCCTCGCCTACATAGGTATGGTGGACTGAAGCGGCAGCGCGGCATGCACTAAACAACCTATAGAGACTCGATACAACTAGCGGCTATCAGAGAGGGGTAAGAAAGACCTATTCGGTACCAACCTGATACTACCACCAAACATACACATCCTGGTGTTTCCCCCTCGAGGGCAAACGAGGAAGTCAACCGAGGAACTCACACCGTTGGCAGTTTTATTCATTCCGTTATAGTTGCGGCAATTACTAGTTAAATAAAGATGGCATGAGTCATCCTGATATAATAAGCAGTGGGCAGTTTTAGTTAAACATTCCGTTGTAGTTGCAACACTTACTAGTCAGATACAATTAGCATGAGATATCCCAAACCCAGCAGTTGTTGGTACTTTTGTTTAGCCATTCCGTTGTAGTGAAGCTGATTACTAGTCATATCAGATACAAGTCAAATTATAACAGTAAACTTTAGTTATAGTTGTCTATGATCAAGAACTGTGCTCCAAGTCGTCCATAACCGCGGACACGGCTTCTCGAAAATATTTAACCCTGCAGGGGTGCACCAAAGTATCCACATGCACTTCGACCCTTTTTGCCAGATCAGTTAACATACACCCATCGGTATGTCGGCGGGGCCTAAGTCATGACGTTTCCCAGACGCAAAGTAAGTACATGGGGGCCACCCCACTAAGCTACCCGCAACGAAGTTGGCCGGCTCCGGAACGGACCCAGGGTTTGCGTCAGTGGCTGTAAACGACTGGGAACCCGAAAGTGTGACTGGGCTTGTCGATACCGCGAAAACACTCCGCTTACCTAAACAGTACAGGTGCTCCTCGCACAATCGTAAATAAAGCAGTAAAGCATGGCATAAGTACAGGATAGTAATAAAGCCCCAAACTACTTGTGGCCCCCGGTACAATACTTTGAAATCAGGTACTAATCGATGGGGGTGCCCATACACCCCACCTGTGGTTAGCGCGCTCGATCTCGGAACAGGTGTCAAGAACTCGGGGCCCTACGGGACACAAGTGGACGGTTAACAACCAAATAACATCTATTGCCCACCTGTGCCTCTGCATTATTTGCCTACTTCAATTTTAGTTATTAAACAATAAGTAAGGCTATGATCATCTCCAACATTAAACATGCGGCAATACTCCAACAACTGTGGTACTGGACGACACGCAACAGCACTTGAGCAAGCGACTACGACGCGCAAGTCCAACTATCTACCAAACAACAGGTAATAGGATGTGTCCAAGGCAATATAAGGTTGCAAGGGATATCACGGGTACGAAACTAGAGCATCGCAACACAGATGGCAATAGATCAAAAGGAAGAAATAAAGACTAGAAAGGTAAAATAGGTAGAAAGGGGGAGAATGCTCGCCTGAAAAACATTGTCGAAGGTTTATCCGAAGATCGGGTCGACACTCGCATCAACTCATCGTCCTAATCCGGGAAGAAGCAAAGCAGTAGAAGAAACACCGGATACACTATTTAATACTATGGCAGAAGATCGGGCATGATGCATGATATGGCAATGATGCAATGCTATTAGGCAATATTAAGTGGAACCAGGGTCCCGACAATTAAATATATGGTTCTAGTTGTTTAGATACCCCGCATTTTAAATGTTGTCTTAACATGTCAAATAATGGCACCGGTTCGCTGCACAAATTTAAATGGGGCCAATATTAGACTAGAATCGCCCGCATATGGACCCCATATTTAATTATATGGTGAATCAGCATAAGGCCCCCAAACCACATGACAATATGTTTGCAAGCATGGAAATTTTATATGCAACAAGTAAATATCATATATTATAAAATAGGGTCCAAAGAAAGGGGTCACACATCGGTTATCGGCGATCTTGGTTTGGGGGTTCGATGGGGTTCAGGCTTGGTCTTCGGATCCGCAGGATCGAGGTGTCGAATTCCGGGAAGGAGATCTTGGGGTACCATCCTGATCATCGGTGGCGAACTTGGGGCTCGACACCGGGGTCTTCAGGGTTCCATGTCGGAGTACTAGGGTTCCAACTTTGACGGTTGGCGAAGGACATGAAACGGAGTCGGTTCCACGAGTTCCGGGCAGAAGATCTTGTCATTCTTCACGCGATCCTAGTGTCAAAGCCACATCAGTACACCAACGATCAAAATCGTGGATAACCACTTGTCTCCAAAGACACGATCAACACACCACTGCCCACTGTCAAAAACCGCAACACAAACTATACCTGCACCCAACAGGTGCCCCTGGTACTGTTGAGGGGTGTTGCTGTTATCAAGTTGACTTCAGGTAGAGGCACATGGGGAAACCATGGACGAGGCGAGGCCGTGGAGTCGAGGGAGTTCGGCGGCCCGCGGGCTAGAGGAGAGAGGCGGCGAAACTCTTCTGCAGGTGCGGCGGAAACATAAGAAGGAGGCAGAGGAGATGCGATCGCGGGCAGGCGCGCGACGAAGAGCAGGAGACGGGGAGGAGGGCCTGCGAGGAGGCCGAAGGTCTGCTGGCCAAGGCAGGGGCCATCGCAAAG
Source organism: Avena longiglumis (assembly GCA_030063025.1). Lineage (NCBI taxonomy): Eukaryota > Viridiplantae > Streptophyta > Magnoliopsida > Poales > Poaceae > Avena > Avena longiglumis. The sequence continues at coordinate 171,126,408 of CP125975.1, forward strand.
GGCGGCGCTGTTCGCACGGGAGGTGGAGGCCGGGGAGGTTACCGACGGAGGCCGACGGTGGCGGAGGCGACGGGGCCGAGACGGTGCCGTCGGAGGCACGGGCCTGCAACGGGCCGAGCAGCGGCCGACTCGGGGTCGCTGGCGCGGGCTAACGGGAGGGACCCGGAGGTGGAGGTGGCCTTGGCGGCGGGCAAGGTTGGCGACGTGGGTCCCGGCGAGGCGGCGCTCGGGGTCGCGGGAGGTAGCAGACGCGGTCCAGCGCGAGGACCAAAGGACGCGCACCTCTGTTGGCTGCGGGGAGCTTCTGCAGGCGGTCGACAGGAGAGGAGAGGGCGGCGAGGCGGGATAGCAGAGGGCCGGAGAGAGGAGACCGCGGCTCGACAGCGTGCTCGGAGGCGAGGAAGGCGAGGGAAGCAGGGGAGAGGCGGCCCGAGACGGACGCGGAAGCGGCCGGTTGCGCTTGTTCCCGAGGCAGCAGGGCGGGGAAGATCTCCAGCGGGGCCGGCGAGATGCGGCCGAGGACGGAGGGCCGGCGCGCCGCTCAGGAGAAGGGAGGCAGCCTAGGGCCGGCGAGGTGGGCGTCGAGACAGAGGCGCCGCAGGTCGAGGCGAGGACGGGTGATGCAGCAGCGCCACCGAGCCGGGGGAAGCCGAGCGGAGTCGGGCCAGGAAGCAGGACTGGTGAGGGCGTCCTAGGTGGCGGGGCTCTGAACGAGGGAGGAAGAAGGGATCATGGGCAGGAAGATGCGGGCGAGCGCTAGAGAGAGAAGGGTCGCGAGGTGGGTGGTTGGCATCGGGACGGGACGCATCGTGCGAGGCCGGGGGTGGGGCCAGGGGCGAGGTGGAAGGTGGGGCCGCGCTCGCGTGGGGTGGGTGTGTCAGCCAGGGAGGGTCAGCGGTGTGTGTGTCTTTGCATCGCTGCAGGTGCGTCGTGTGTGGGTTCAGGTGTGGCGGTGGGCTAGGAGGAGGCTGATGTGGCGGCATGGGAGTGGAGGGAGTTGGGGAAGTGGTGAGGTGGCGGGACGGGGTTGGCCGGGGTGATGTGGAGGGGGCTGGGTAGGATTAGGTGTAGGTAGGATTAGGACTAGATATTTTTAGACTAGGGTTTGGAGGTGGCCGGCTGGGCTTTCGGGCCTGGCGGGCTGCCTCCTAAAAACAATTTAAATTTTTTATTTATTTAAAACGGGGCTTTTGCAAACCGCGGGTAGACAAAACAGAATAATCCGGAGACCCGGGTTTTGTGTTTGAATAAAGACGGGGCGTTCGGAAGACAAAAATAGATTTTTCGAAGATAGTTTTATGCAAACAAATGCAAGATGACATGACGATTCTCAAATGCAATGTGGCATGATGACATGAGCATGCGGTCATGATGATGCAATTCACAAAAACAACGCGATTTTCTAGTAGTGGTTTTGCGGGGCGCCACAGGAGGCGGGGATAAGGGCGAGGATCAACAGTAGAACAGAGCTTGGAGGCAAGCTGCCCGACGAGAAGACATGGGCGATGGCGGAGCTCTCCAGGGAGGCAGCGGCTTGCAGAGACGGAGGCGCTCGGGGCCGGGGACAGGGGACACAAAGGAGCGGCGATGGTCGACCAAGGGCAGCGGCCAAGAGCACAGGCGACGGTGCTGGGCGACGAGCAGAGCTCCTGGCGGCGGTGGCACCGAGCGGGAAGAGGAAGACGCGGCAGGGGAGGCGGCGCCCTCGCGTGGGGATTGGTGGTTAGCGATAGGGTAACGTGGGAGGGTGATGACCCACAAGTATAGGGGATCGCAACAGTCTTCGAGGGTAGTATTACCCAATTTATTGATTCGACGGAAGGGGAGACAAAGAATACTTGCAAGCCTTAACAAATGAGTTGTCAATTCAGCTGCACCTGGAAATAGTCTTGCTCACGGTAGTTTATCATTATCAACAGTTTTGTAGTAGCAGTATCAAAGTAACAGCAGCAGTAAAATAGAGGCAATAGTAACAACAGTAGCAAACAGTAGGATATGAGAGCAGTAGGCATAGGGATGGAAGGACGGGCGTTGCATGGACAAGTCTAAACATGTAACTTCAAGATCTAGGGCAATGCAGATAAATAATATAAAGCATCCAAGTACTAAACAATCATAGGAATGTGTTCCATATATAGTCATATGTGCTCGCAATGAGAACTTGCACAACATCTTTTGTCCTACCAGCCCGTTGCAGCAGGGCCTCAAGGGAATCTACTGGCAATTAAGGTACTCCTTTTAATAGAGCACCAGAGCAAAGCATTAATACCCCGTGAACACATGTGATCCTCACACCACAGCCATCCCCTCCGGTCCCAATTTCTGTCACTTCAGGGCCTTTGGATCCGTACAATGATATGTGTACACAACTTGTAGATAAGATCACAAACAATACTATCATCATGAATCAATAATAAGTTCAGATATAAGATCATGGCACTCGGGCCCTAGTGACAAGCATTAAGCACAACAAGTTGCAACAAAGTCAAATAGCACTAATAGAGATACTAGGCACCATGCCCTAATAATCTTATTTGATTACATGATATAACTCATCCAATCCCTACCATCCCCATAGCCTACAATAGGGGATTACTCACTCATGGATGGGGGAAACATGGATGGTTCATGGAGAGGCGTTGTTGATGATGATGGCGATGATCATCTCTAAATTCTCCGCCTCGGCAGGGTGCCAGAACGGAGTTTCTGGTTCTGAATCGCGGTTTCTGGTGGTGGCGGCGCAACGGAACTCTTTCTGGAAAAACATCGACCCCCCCCCCTGAGTTTTTAGGTCATAGGGCAACTTATAGGCGAAGAGGGAGGCTGAGGGGGTGCCCGAGGCGGCCACACCCCTCCCAGGCGCGGCCTGGCCTGGCCTGCGCGGCAGGGGGTGTGGGCCCCTCGTGGCCCACCTCCGCCACGTCTTCTGGCTCCGTGAGTCTTCTGGTGAAATAGGATTTTTGGCATATTTTCTGGGATTTTTGCTGATAGTTGATTTTCTGCACAAAAACTAGACACCAAGGTAATTCTGCTGAAAACAATGTCAGTTTGTGTTAGTTGTATCCAAAATACACAAGTTTAGAGGACAAACAGTAGCAAAAGTATTCGGGAAAGTAGATACGTTTTGGACGTATCAACTCCCCCAAGCATAGCTTATTGCTTGTCCTCAAGCAATTCAATTGAAAAATGAGTGCGATAAAAGAACTTTCACAAACACATTTGCTTCATATGATGTAAATATTCTTAGCACATAAGTAGATACTTAGACAATTCATAATAAGGAGTATGCAACTAAGTCTACTTAATAGTCATTGCAAGCTATGAAGAGATTCCAACTCAATAATAATAAGTAGATTGTAACATAAACATAAGCAACATTGCAATGCTCATAAGAAGGTATGATAGAGTGGTATCTCACTTGCCTTTTTTTGTAGAGAAAAACATAAATGCCAAGGCACCTCTGAAGTTCAAGTGAAGACTAGAAGTAAAGATATCATATATACAAGCATCGAAGTCATGACATAATTAACCAAGTTTTGATACAAGCACATTACACTAAGAATGACAGCTATGCTATCAAGAAGGCGCTCATAGAATAATTGGTGACTCAACAAGGAAGTGAAAAGGTTTTGAAAAGTTTGAAAGGCTTCCAAATGTTGAAAGTATGGTACTCATTAGCTTTGAGCTCTCATTGCCCCTATCATAAGCATCTTTAGATGGTTAATGGTGAAAGTGAGGTCCAATATGAGTTATATGCTTGACAAACCATAAACTGAAAATCTCATGTCCCTTGAGTACGAGGGCCGCTCCACATGCTACTCAACTTTAGTTATCGGTAAGTTCTTGTCATAGTAAATACATGTGTATCATAGAGAACCGCCAACGGGGTACCCCTTGCACATGATACAGGAGCTATCCCATAATCAAAATGACAAGACACGCAGACAATGAGCATCTCAACTATCTTTTTATTTGCTATTTGCATAGGTTTTTATTCAGGATGCTTCACAGATTTCTCATTATGGCTGCAAGTTTCCACCATGATTAGTCATGGCTTAGGCTAGCGGCCCAGACGTTTCTCTAACACATATATATAACTCCATGACCTTACAAGCTCCCCTTTTATTTCACACTGATGACATCCGTAAGCAAAAGAGCATGATATCAACTGGGTACAAAGTACATGCGCAATGTTGAAAGCGTTCCCCGTGACAACACGGTTCTGCTAACTCCCAGCCTATAATTTGCAAGCATATATCTTTCATGGACAGTCACAATCGTTTAGGTTTATTAAGTGCAAGAAATAAAGTGTGCCATCAAGTTCGTGAGATATTTACTAACTAACTTTCTCAAAACAAGCAAACATTTTATTTGGAAGAAAACAAGGCATACTACCTCCGTCCCAAGGCTTAAGGCATATAATTTTTTTTTTAAAGTCAACCCAGCTAAAGTTTGACCAAGTTTTTAAAGAAAAATATTAATATTTATGATGCGTAATGCATACCCTTTCATACATCATGAAACATATTTTCACATGGTATCTATATAATATAATAGTTCTTGATAGTCTTTTCTAAAAGTTTGGTCAAACTTTACATGGCTTGACTTTTAAAAAAAGTTATATGCCTTAAGCCTTGGGATGGAGGGAGTAATGAATATGCACGGAATAGCAAATGATGCTAGTAGGTAGGTATGGTGGACACTTTTGAAATAATGGTTTTGGGGGAGTTGGAAACACGAGTAGAGCTCATACTCAGTGCAAGTGAAGGCTAGCAATAAAGAGGGAGTGACAAACGAGAGAGCAATAACTGTCATAATCATGCTTGCAACAAAAGAGGACTAATTATGGCATGAAAGCGATACAAGAACTCTGAGGCAAAATAAATCATTGAGGCTTACTGACTATTGTTCAGTCGATTCAAATGAAACATTCAGAGGAGGATACCACAATATCATACCAAGTTATGAATATAACAATGCAAGCAAACATTCATATGACATGCTACAAACTATTAGCAAGATGGAGCTAATCATAAGAAAGCAAGAACTACTAAGCATCCATAAATAACATACACCCTACAAGAACAAAGTAAGCATGCCCACAATGATGAGTATATGTACAAAATTAAAAACAAATAGAGTTCATTACCACACCTCAAGTTGTCATTAATCTTCATAATTGCCCTTCACTTGTGTGGCTTGAATAATAACATGAAACCAAACTCCACTGAGGACTGCTGAACCCTGCAAAGAACTTCACAAAACCAAAGAAGAACAACAAATATTTTTGGTGTTTTCGATTTTTTTAAAGAAAGCACACAAAGCAAAAACAAGCAAAGCAAAATCTTTTTGGATTTTTCTTAAGGCAAACCAAAGCTAAAAAGCAAAGAAACAAACTAAGAGAAACAACAAAAATATTTTTCGTCTTTTTGTGTTTTGGGAAAGCAGAAACAAAAACCAAAAGGAAGCGAAACATGGATATACAAAGAACCGACAAAACATGATATAAAGATGAGTGTGATGTCGGTATACCTCCCCCAAGCTTAGGCTTTTTGCCTAAGTGAGGCTCAATCCCATGGTGACCAAGAAGGTGCGCCTTCGTATTGCGACGAAGAGGCCCCTTCGTCCTGGTAAGTGCTCGAGGACGCCCCTGTGTAGTGCACATAGTGGTAGTAAGAGGGCGCGTCCCCCTGGCAGTGTTCGTGGAAACCACGAATGTGCAACTGCTCATCCATCTCCTCCTTGGAGCGTGACCAAGGTCCCTGGAAAATACTGAACAAAGTGGTTTGTGGCAAAGAAATTTCTCTCTCTTCACCGTCAGTAAACATCATCATGTAAACCAAACTCTCAATGGTAGAACTAGCAGTGACAAAGTGATGCACTTTCATGGCAGCAAGATCAAGCCTCCGAGAAGCCAAAATTGTATCATTTGGATCAACAGAAAGTCCTAAGGAAGCAACTACACGGACATCAATAATACCCCCATAAATGGGTCCTCTAGCAGCTAAGCGACGAGCAATGAGAGAACCAAGATTATACCTGGTTACATTGTTGAGTGCAGAAGCTAGAAAGGCCAAATGATAGTTGGAAATATTGCTAGTGTTCTCCCTACCAAGAATACTAGTGGTAAGATAATAAGCAAAATATATGATAGCTGGGAGTTGAATATTTCTTATCTTTCCACGTTGGGCTCTGCGGTCATCATCATTAGTCACCCCGCAGTAGAGCTCCAACAAATCAGCAGGTTGAGCTGGAATCTTCTTCACTGACCCAGCCATGCCAATACCCAAAATTTTGCAAAATTTCTTCAATGTCATGGTGAAGGGCCTATTATAGATTTTGAATGACACCTCTGACCTGAAAGGGTTGTTAGTAAAAGAGAAACTCTCCACAAAAGTTTTGATGAGCGTAGCATATTGCTCACTCTCGTCCTGCATATAACTAGTTAGACCAACCCTCCTAATAAGAGTTAGGAAATCATTGAGAATCCCTGCAGCCTACAAAAAGGAAAAACAAGGGAAGGTAGAAGGGTGCGCATCCCCCTCATCTACCTCGTTTCCAAAACGCGGTGTAATAAGATCCTCATTGTATGATGGCCTAGCTCTGGAGGATGATCTCGAAGGTCTTGTCCTCCTAGGTGCATGATACGTCCAATTTGCATCACCATTCTATATCATAATTTGCCTCTATTCATTGATATATTTCTTATTAAGAGGTGTTACTTATGTATTTTCATCTGTTTTTTACATGTTGGATGATTCTTGGAGGATGAACTGTCGGGGTCAGGATTATGATGGAAAAAGAGGTGTTTTGATGCAATTTCGTGAAGATTAGAAAAATACCAGAAAAACTACGGAAAATCATATTTTCCCAGAAGACGAAGAAAGCCAGAAGGGGAGGCGGAGATGGGCCACAGGAGGCCCACACCCCCAGGAACGGGCCACCCCTAGGCCGCGCCTACAGGGGGTGTGGCCCACCTGGCTCACCTCTGGCTCCGCCCTCTCGCCTATATCTTCTCCTCGAAACCCTAAAACAGGGGGAGTGACCACAGAAAGATTTCGCCGCCTCTGCGGGGCAAAAAACACCGAGAGACAAAAGAGCTCTCCGGCAGACAGATTTATGCCGAGGAAATTCTTTCCTGGAGAGGGGAGATCATCGTCATCAACACCATCATCAAGCTACAATTCATCGGGGTCATCATCATCATCCACACCATAATCTCCACCAGCACCATCATCACCACTCCATCCTGCTATAATAATTGTGTTGAATACTTGCATAGTTCTTAGGGGAAACTTTCCCGGTGTTGATTACTATTGTAGTTGATGCTTGTGAGTGGAACCATTGGATTATTGTTTATGTTCAGATTGTTATCCATCACCATATCATCTTTGATCTTGATCCATATGATGTCTTGTGAGTAGTTCGTTTAGTTCTTGAGGACATGGGAGAATTCATGTTGGTAGTAGTGGATTTGTGTTGAGATATTATTCAATGGTTTAGTATTTAAGTTGTGGTGCTATTCTTCTAGTGGTGTCATGTGAACATCGACTACATGATACTTCACCATTTATGGGCCTAGGGGAATGCATTGTGTATTTGGATACTAATTGTGGGGTTGCCGGAGTGACAGAAACCTGAACCCCCATTAGGACACCATTGCACAAGGGGTGTAGGATCTCAGAGTTTAAGGTTGTGGTTAGGTTTATATCTTAATTGCTTTCCTGTAGTTACGGATGCTTGCAGGGGGTTTAATCACAAGTATGTATTAGTCCAAGTAAGGTCGGTACATTAGCATAGGTTCACCCACACAACACTTACAACACCAAAGAAGGGTACTCGGCTATTTGAAGCGAAAGCACTTGACAGAATTCCCATGTGTCCCTGAGAATGTTTGGTACTTATAAGTATTTCCACCGGCTTGTCCTTTGCTAAGAAAGGATTGGGCCACCTGATGCAGTTGTTCGTTGTCTTTATTACTTGAACTTTGTTTCTTTGCTTTATCAGAAAACCCTTAAAAATTCGTTTGCTAAGTATTTACAGAGATTTCCTGCTCCATACCACTAGTCAACACCTTCTGCTCCTCGTTAGGATCGACACTCTTATTTATCAAAAGTACTACGATACACCCCCTATACTTGTGGGTCATCAAGACTATTTTCTGGTGCCGTTGTCGGGTAGTGAAGCGCTATTGAAAAGTGGAACTAGTAAAGGAAACTTCTACTATGAGTATTGTTTTTTATTTCTGTTTGTTACTTTGTTTCCAATATGGATAACCCACTTGGTTTTCTGTTTGGGGAAACTACTACCACTGTTAGGGTAGTAGATGAACCACCACTTGTTTAGATAGATCCTTTTAAGATACCTACAAGTATTGTTGATCGTGTTATGGATAATTATTATTTAGGGGATGGAACTGTCCACCCTGGTGATCATTTGATTTTTATCCATGAATTACGCGGGTTGTTTAAGTGTGCAGGTATCACAACTGAATAGGTGAAGAAGAAGTTACTCTCTATATCCTTGAAATGGAGAGCTGAAGAATGGTATAAGCTGCTGAAGAATGGGCAATCCATGAAATGGGAGGACATGGCATGTGATTTCGTTGCATGAGTTGATGAAGAGGACAAATTGATAGTACTTCAGCGCACTTTAATTCATATGGGGTGCGAAGTCAAAGAGACCAAAGATTTGAACACCCGACGAGAAGAAGTATGCAAGAAAGAGGTATTGAAAAGAAAGATCTCGGTGAGATTAAGGAATATCCAAAACATATTGCCGATTAGGAGTGAACTAACCGACATAGTTGAGCATATGTAATAAGTAATACTAGTGTTGTTTATTTTGTATGTATATCTATGATATTCTACTACCAAAGATGTACTATTGATTTGCATCGACTGCTTTACCAAATCTGTAATAAGTAATATTTGTGTTTTTTAATGCCTCCCTTTTGGGTATAAAGGCTACAAGATCTATCAAGACAACGAAGGCTCTCGATATATTTCCAACAATCCACCGCATACCTCTAGTTCACGCACAACCCCTAACATATTTAAGCAAAGTCTGACTCTCGCGGAGCCACCAACGTCTAGCTGGTGCGCATCTACACTTAGCATATCTGTCCCTCGTGCCACTACTCATGAGATCTCGAGTTAGATCTATCCATCTCGCCCCTCACCATGATATCTCGAGATGGATCTGTCTGTCTCGCCCCTCTCTATGAGATCTTGAGAAGATCTCGAGCTGGATATGTCCGTCTCGCCTCCCGTAGAATCTCGAGTCAGATCTGTCCGTCCTCGGCGGAGAATTGGTCAGGATCTTTCCACTTAACTATTTTCTGCATTCTGGTTGATTGGGATTTCAGTGATTTTTTTACCGGTTCGATCTATTTGCCTTTTTTTAGGATCATTTGAGCTACATCGAAGACAAGATGCTTGTTCTAGAAAGGAAAAACAAACAGTTAAAAGAAGACATCAAGAAACCTGTGTAAGAGAAGGAAGTCATAGAAGAATATAAGATGCACCTCGAGCGGGTGACTGATATCAACCTTGCACATAAAATAAAGATAGAAGTAGATAGGTTAAAGATAAAGAGAATTAGAAAAAAAAATCATAGAAAAGAAAACTGGTATGCAATATACAACCACTTGCATTGTAATATTAGTAGCAATTGTAATAGTTAATTTAGGATCATGTTAATGTATGTAATCTGCTTTACTGTATCAATAAATATAGTTCTATATATTAATAGATATTTAATATATTCCAAATTTAGTGAGAAAAAGATAATTTTTAATCACTAATTATCATTTACTATTGTACCGCTGGAAGGTACCATAGACCATAGAGTAATATGCCGCCCCTCATCCTTATACACGGCAATAAAATTTCGTCATCATCTATAATGCACTGAGGCGCATCCTCCGGGTGCCATGGAGCGCTAGTATCGCGGACGACGTTTTGCCAAGCCAAAAGAAACACCGTCGGTGCAGTTTTTTGACGTAGTTATCTTTAATAACTTTTTTGCTGCGCCAGTGCGAGCGCGGCGATTAGACGTGTGCCTCAGCGTCTATAAGCTATTAGGCGATTTCTTTTGATGCAGTTTTTTTTTAGAAATACAGTATAATATAATAGTAGACACTCACAACACATATATGCACCTACTCTATGAATGCATACTATACCCTATCCCTATGAGCATCTTCGAAAGACTGAGCCGGCGGAACAGATCATAAGATTGACAAAGTCACCATGGGCTGTTCACTGTCGACGGAAAGTTGCCTCCTACTAAAAAAAATTTCGTCATTCATGCAAAACGTGAAAAAAAAGCACACAAGGAGGTCATTCAAATTTTGATACCCTCTGTCCAAAAATAAGTGACTTGCACTTCTTTTAGATTTCAATATATTTGTATACTAAAATGTGGCTAGACGCATGTAAATCTAGATAATTCCAAATCACTTGTTTCCGGACATATGGCTAGATAAAATACGAAACGAACTTGCACATTGGAAAACTCACATGTTGACACAAGAGGGAGATTGATTTTAGTACAATCGGTGCTCAGCGCCATTACCATTTTTCATTTGATGTCGCTGGATCCTCCACCTTAGGTTTTCAAGGCAGTTGACAAAATAAGAAGAGCTTTTTTTATGGAGGGTACGGACGTGGTTGAAGGAGGCAAATGTTTGGTCAATTGGCAATCGGTTTGTCAACCAAACTTACAAGGTGGACTTGGTATCATGCACCTAGAAATGATAAGCACAATCCTACAAGTGAGATGGGCATGGAACCTGCAGGCTGAAAAAAAGAAACCGTGGTGTTCCCAGTGGGTCCATCGGGTCGACCCATCTCATCTGAACGGACAAGCGAGACGTGCACGACATCTAGCGGTCTGATCTATTCGGACAAATGTGTCTAGCTTGATTCATACGTGTGCCAAATCTAGACAACGGTTGTGTCAGCCCGGACACACGCGAACAAAGGGCATGTCCTGTCTATCAGCCACTCGGGACCCATATGCCGTTTGAACAAAATAGAAGGGGGGTGCTACTGCTACTATTCGCTGCTACTGCTACCACTGCTGCTGCTGAAGGAGGACGTCGTGGCGGCTCGCCGCCGTTGCCGCGACCACCATTTCCACGGCCACCATTGCCGCTGTCGCCGGCTCTGTCGATGGCCACCCTAGCGGACCAGATAGCCCGCTGCTGGATGTGTTCGCGGTGACGATCGTGCGCTAGGCCGCGAGCCACCGCCTTGCCGGCCGCCTTCCTGCTGACCTTCGCCGCCCGATTCGCCAGGGCCTTGTCCATCTCAGCGGCCCAGTGGTCCCTCACCTCCTGGTCGGCGAGCTCCCTCGCCGCAGCAATGGCAAACACCTGGCGCTGGAGGTCAGCCTCAGCCGCAAGCAACTCCACCGAAGAAGGAGCCGGAGCTGGAGCCAGAACCGGAGCACCATTGGGGCCGAAGCCCAGCGCCTGCGCGATCTGCACGGGGACGGCGATCGCCTCCTCCCCCTCCTACTCCTCTAGCTGATCCACCACCTCCTCCTCCTCCTCCACCACCTCCGTCTCGTCGCCCTCGATGAGAACCCACGCAGCCGACGCCTCGGCGGCCATAGCTACGCGCTCATCCTCCGCCGCCAAGTCGGCGACATGCTCGCGCTACGCCTCTTCCGCGTCACTACGCGCTTTGGTGGCGTGGCGAAGCTCGTGGACGGCGACCTTGGCGTCCTCCTTGGCTACCTCCTCCAGCATGGTCATGGCCACCTTGTGGCGGATCTCGCGGAGAGCCGCTGATGCGGCCTCCAAGGCCACTGCCTCCACCGCCTCCTTGGCAGCGACATAGTGTATGTCGCGCACCGCCCATTGGGCGGCCACCGTGGAGGCTACCTCCACCACCCGCTCCAGCGCCACCTCGGCCACATGGCCTTCCTTATCGAAGGCCAACACCTGCGCGTCACTCATGCGCCTGGCCAGCAACGTGGCCTCGAGGTGGACCTCGTCGACCTGCACCTCCGAGAAGCATGTGCGGCACATCTTTCGGATCTTGGTCCAGATGGAGATCTTGCAGCGAGGCATGTCTGCTGGTGGCTGGCACTTTTTTGGCGGCTGATTTGCTCTTGCTTTGGGCTTGTTGTCTCCGCCGCGTCGACGACCGTCTTTTATAGACCGCGGTGAAGGCGGGAAACGGCCGGGGAGGCGCGGAAAGTTTTCTGTCCACAAGAAGCAAGGCGCGCGCGGGAAATGATGGCGGGAAACGCCGTCCGCGCGGAAAGTCGACGAGCGACGAGGGGCGAAGGGGAGCTCGAGCTGCAGCGGACGGAGCGGTTGGCGGAGCCCACGTCGAGCACACGCGATACTGCCGCCCCTGCACGTTCGTAGGCCGACGTGACTGTAGACCGTCGCGAGTCACGTCAGTTGGCTGGAGGTGCGGCAGTGGTGGGCGTGAGTAGGAGCGCGGCGGCGGCGGGTGGGCATACGGTTTTTTCGGTTAATTCGGTTCGGTTTTTCGGGTTTTTTTTCTATAATTCGGTTTCTACAAAATAGGCACCGAAATTATTTGGTTTTCTAAGTAATCGATAGTCGGTTAGTGGACAATTTGGTTCGGTGTTCGGTTTTTAACCAAATTTCTGGAAATAACAACACTGTGCCATAATTTATGTCAGATCCATACAAGCTAAACCACTCATCGGCGCACCGGAAGCAACCTCCAGGTCGGCGAGTATCTAAAGCAATACATGGCTAGCTGATGTCTTGAACGCAGGTGTAAAAAAAAACATAGTAAGCATGATGTCTATCTTGCTCGTTTAAAAAAATGATGTCTATCTTCCAATCCGTATACATTCAACAAATTGTATGTGTTGAGAGTTCAGCTAAAATACATGATTATATCCGAAACAGGAAAACAATTGAAAGCTTCCAACAAAATTCATAGACACAATTGACAGTTAAACCACGAACATGTACGTACATATGGCTGGAGACATACGTACATGCATGGGCTGTCTGGCAGCTTTTGCATGTATATCTTTTTGGAGCTAGTATCTATGTATAGTAATGGACATCTAGAACAGAATCACAAATATATTTAGCTATGTCACGTATATTTTTCGGTTTGTACGGTTATTTCGGTTAATAGAGAGTCAAAACCGAATTAATATTTATAAATTCGGTTAATCATATTTACTAACCGAAATTAGTTTCGGCTAATTCGGATTCGGTATATTCGGTTTCGGTTCTGTTTAATTCGGTTTCGGTTTTTTATGCCCACACCCTAGCGGTGCCAATGCTGAAAGCAGACCTGCAGATATTTTTTTTATTTCTTTTTCTGATATTTTGATTTCTTTTTAATTGGGCTGACACGTAGGACCCAATCCATGTAAGCAAATAGCACGTGGCAAGTGGCTCGCAACCGATTCGCGTTCAACTCGTGTTTCTTGTGAAAACTTTGGCAAAATGTGGTTGGTTTTTATGTTTGAAATGTTGACCGGTACCATAGTAAATTTTGCCATAAAAGTGATGATTTTAGCAAGCCCATTTCCAAACAAAAATTCCAGATGATATCAATGAGGCAATATGGAAATCATGGTCTCCTCTTCATTGCAAAATTGGCGCATGGTGGTTTATCGGAGGTACGGTATATATGGACAGCTGACCGTCTGGCTAAACGGGAGCTACCCCACGTGGAGCATTGCATTTTCTGTAATTCAGCCGAGGAAGATGCGCAGCATCTGTTCGATCGTTGTGCGGTTATCACTTATCACTATAGTTTGGAGTTCAAGTAAAAAAGAAAAGTTTGGAGTTCAGTCCTGAACTTGGCGTTACATCAGGTCGTACCCACCAGGCCACCAGGGATAATACCTTCCGGTCGTGGTGGAAATCTGCTCGAATAAGCCTACATAGGAGGGAAAACAAAAGAAGCTTGGATTCCCTGGTTATGCTCACAGCTTGGTCAATTTCGGAGTACATGTGCACTGTTTTAGTCTGTGTATATGTTGGATAGAGATTTTCCAAATATATCGAAACTTTTTTTTGCGGGGGCAAATATATCGAAACTTGATGAAATTTGGCAGCACAAATCATGAAGCAGTAAGACGAAACTGCACAAATATGCGGTTGATATAGCATGCACGCTAGAATCGCGCTCATGGTTCAGGAAAAAACATCTTACTAAATGGAGGAAGTACCAGAGAATGTTCGAGGAAGCTAAAGCGCGGGCGAAGCCCAAAGATTTGATAGAGAGATCCGCTGAGACGGCGTAGATCCCTTCAGTGATTGGCAGCTGCGAAAAGCAACATATCCTTGGATCTTGATTTTTCCGAGCAATTCCTCACTACCCCCGCCGGCCACAAGAATAACCCAGGCACTCCATTCCGCAGTGTAGTGCTCCGGACTCACCGTCCTCCCGGTCCCCGGTCGCGTCGTCGTGGCGAGACGTTGTTACCGCGTGCAACCAGGAAATTGGCACGACTTCTCCACGCGACTTGCAACGCGGCCCTCACGCGCCAATCCAAGAAAGTTCCAGACGCCGGCGAACCATCGGCCATCGCTCTCGATAAAGCTCCCCTTTCCGACAGTGAACTACTCCGAGCAAGCAGCTCATGTCTGCGAGTGTTGTTTGTTGACGAGCCCCCAACTCGGGGACGGCGGGGGCATGGCGACGGCCGTAGTTGGTGTTGACCGCGAGCAGGTAGCTCCGACGCAGTCCGTTCCTCCACCACCGGGCGTCGCCATCCAAAGTGCCGCCTCTCCGGTCGCTCCGGCCCCGGCAGTTCCGCCACCACCGAGAGTCGACGTTGACAGTACCGCCGCCCCTCTCGCTCCGGAGCCGGTCGTTCCACCACTGCGGGGCGTCGCCGTCGACAGTGACGCCGCCCCGATGCCTCCGGCAACGGCCGTTCCGCTACCACCGGGCGTCTCCGTCGGCAGTGCCGCCGGACCGATCGCTCCGGCGGCGGCTGTTACGCCACCACCAGGCGTCGCCGCCGCCAGTGGCGCCACCCAGCTCGCTCCGGCGCCGGCCGTTCCGCCACCACCGGTCATCGTCGTCGCCAGTGCCGCCGCCCCGCTCGTTCCTGCGCCGGCCGCTCCACCACCATCGGGTGTCGCCGTCGCCAGTGACGCCGTTCCGCCACGACTGGGCTTCGCCGTAGAAAGTGCCGCCACCCGGCTTGCTCCGGCAGAGGTGGACTTCCTCTGGGAGCTGCGCAAGTACGTGCTGCTCCTGGCCACGCTCGCGGCCTCCGTCACCTACTCCGCCGGGCTGAGCCCGCCAGGTGGGTTTTGGCCCGACAACGTGGACGGCGGCGCGCTCCTCGCCGGCGACCCAGTGCTCCGCGTCACTTACCCGCGCCGCTACAAGGCTTTCTTCTACTGCAACGCCACCGCCTTCGTGGCCTCCCTCGTCATCGTCAACCTCCTGCTCGTCCGCTCCCTCTGCCACCGCCGCCGCTGGCTGCGCGCTCTCCAGGCCGCCATGATGCTCGATCAGTTCGGTCTGATGGGCGCCTACGCCGCGGGAAGCTGCAGGGACGAGGACATGTCTGCATACGTCTTCGTCCTTGTTGCCTTGGTCGCCTGCTACGTTTCCGCCCACGTCCTCGTCTTCGTGCTGTTCGCCGCCCAGAGCGCGCGCGGCGGCCACATGGACACGCCGGACCGCAGCGTGGAGCGGGCGCGCAAGTATCTGCTCATCTTCGCGACGCTGGCGGCTACCATCACGTACCAGGCCGGTCTGAGCACGCCGGGCGGCTTCTGGCCGGGAAGCCAGGCCGACGACCACCTCGCCGGCGACCTCTTGCTCCGCTTCCACCACCCGTCCCGCTTCATGGTCTTCTTCTACTCCAACACCACCGCGTTCGTCGCGTCGCTGGTCGTCGTCATGCTGCTCATGAGCAACACGGTGACGCGGCACGGGTTCCAGTCGTACGCGCTGTGGGTGTGCACGGCAGCGGCCATGGTCGGGCTCATGGGCGCATTCGCCTCCGGGAGCTGCCGGAGCATAAAAACCTCCATCTACGTCGTCGCGCTGGTTGCCGCCGTTCTCTTCTACATCGTCCTCCAGGCACTCGTGTTGTTGTGCGAGCCTGTGAAGAATCTGATCCATGATTTTCAGATAGCACTTGAAAGTTATCTCCAATTTGATAGACTGGAGCAGCAAACTGACGAGCATCAGCAAAGCAGAGCATCCGAGCACGGCGATGGCGATGCGTACCAGATTCTCAGGAAGTCGCGGATGTATCTGCTCCTGCTCGGGATTCTTGCGGCGAGCGTCACATACCAGGCCGGACTGAACCCGCCGGGCGGCTTCTGGCAGCACGATGCTGCCGATGGTCGCCACCACTACCTCGCCGGCGACCCGATCCTCCACATCACGTATCCCCGGCGATACCTGGCTTTCTTCTACTGCAACGCCACCGCCTTCATCGCGTCGCTGGTCATCCTCATCCTCCTACTGAGCAACATATTCAGCACCCAGGGGATCAAGTACTGCGCGTTGCAGATCGCCATGATTCTGGACCTATTTGGCCTCATCGGCGCCTACGCCGCTGGGAGCTGCCGGCAGGTGTCCAAATCCGTGTACGTGTCGCTGCTCGTCGTTCCGGTGTTCCTCTACGTCGGCATCCATGTCGTGGTGTTCATGTTACAAGTGTTCCCGGATTGGGCCGCATGGCGCCAAGCTTTGAGGGAGAAGATGGGACAATGCGCGCCCGGCTGGCTCAAGGAGGTGTTCGAGCACACTGAGGAAGGGGAAGATGAGTACACACTGGAGAAGAGGCGCAAGCTTCTGCTGCTCCTCGCAATTCTCGCGGCGAGCCTCACCTACCAAGCCGGCATGAGCCCGCCGGGCGGCTTCTGGCAAGAGAGCAAGCCCGGCCACCATGTCGCCGGCGACCCGGTGCTCAACGACAACTACCCGCGCCGATACCTGGCGTTCTTCTACTGCAACGCGACGGCCTTCGTCGCGTCCCTCGCCGTCATCATGCTACTGGTGAACAGGAAGCTCTCGACGACAGGGATACGGTGCCACGCGCTGCGGGTTTGCGTGATCCTCGACCTTGTCGGGCTCTTGGGCGCCTTCGCGGCCGGGAGCAGCCGGAGGGTGTCGACCTCGATCTACGTCCTCGTTCTCATATTCGCAGTTCTGCTCTGCATCACGCTCCAGGTCGCGCTGGTCTTGTCGGACACGGCGCGCGGTCTCGCGGACAGGTTCATGATAATGATCGGCGCCGTTGAAGACAGCGCCAGCGACGGTGCGGGAGCCGGAGCCGGCGGGCTGCCGATCACGGCAGCCGGCGCAATACGGCCGCGCGATCTCTGGGATGAGAAGCTTCCAAAATACCTGCTGCTGCTCGCCGCGCTCGCGGCCGCCGTCACGTACCAGGCGGCGATGAGCCCACCCGGTGGCCTCTGGAGCGACGGCGACCCGGTTCTAGCGAGCACCTACCCGCGACGGTACAAGGCCTTCTTCTACTGCAACGCGACGTCCTTCATGGCGTCCCTGGTCGTGACGGTCCTCCTCCTGATCGAGAGGGTGAGCAACACCCCGACGGCCCTGTTGGCGCTGCACGCCGCCATGATCCTGGACCTGTTTGGCCTCATGGGCGCGTACGCCGCGGGGAGCTGCAGGAGGGTGAGGACGTCCGCGTACATCTTGGCGCTTGTCGTCGGCGTCTCGCTGTACATTGCCGTGCTCGTCGTTGTGTCCATCGGCGTCGCACGGTGGCTGAGAAACGCCATGGACGACCTGGCCGAGAAAGTGGCGCAGTGCTTCTGTCTGCATGACTTGTAGAGGCGCCCGGCTCCATGGATCCCAGTTTCTCGGTAGCAGAATTTTGTTTGTAGCAGTACTTGTTAGCACTTGTGTATAGTTTCTGAAACTTTTGTTGGGATCCAATAACTGCAGTTTCTGAACTTTTCTTGGGATCGCAAATGCAGTTTCTGAACTTTTCTTGGGATCCCAAATGCAGTTTCTGGACTTCATCCTAGATGCAGTTTCAAAGATTTTGATGAATCCCAGATGCAGTTTATGTTATCGTCATACCATAATTCTATAAGTAAATTAGGTAAACGGGTTTACAAAAACTAGTAGATGGATAGTTCAACTGATCCTTTGCACAAAGTGTAACTCTTTGGAAGGATAGGAAAATAAGCAAGTAATGGTTACATAAAACAATAATCTCTGTTACTATATCCTTTTCATACCAATTGGCATGAATACAGTTATCCTACATCTAATAATTACAAAAGTAAAGAGAAGATTTGGATAATGTACAAAATCTATAGACACATACCAGTAGAAGAAATCGCTGCAATAATTGCGTGCTGTTATCTACAACAGAAAGAATCAATGATGTTATCTACGAAAGAATACTGGATGGTGGGCAAAGAACAACCACCAGCCAACTATTAAGGTCTGCTCTCTTTAGTCAATTTGGTGTTCCCCTTTCTGTCAATGAAGTAACTACTGTACATCCTCTGCGAAAGCCCTGTAAATGAAGTCCCGGAACCGCTTGCAGTACTGTTTCGGATCGACTGCCGATATGGAGTTGGGATCATACTGCATGGATTTGTAGGCATGCTCGAGCTTCTTGCTGATATCATAGTCTTGCAGGATGTCAATGATCCCAAAGAACAGGATCACGTCCTGGAATTCGCCTGTGGGCTCACCGATGAGCTGGGATTCACTTTCAGGATTTTTCACTATGTTCTCCACCCTTGAGTGCATGCAAATCCCTAGTTTATCTGGTGCTTTTCTGCACAAATCACAAGTAATGTTGCCCTCAGAGGTCAATATTTGTCAATATCAAGATGAATGCAACATATTTGGTGGCATTATTTGAGCAGCCTAAACTGAAGAAAGAAAAACTGTATGTAAGGCATCATGTGATACGTCAAAGCTTCTTCAATGGAATCATGTCTGATTGTATTGCATCGATACTAACCCAACGGATACATGTGTTAGGTTGCTCTCCAGGCAATACTTTTAGTACGTAGCAAATAACAGTACCTTTTCTGTTCATCATCAGTGGCAGTAGTAGGTGTCCCATTGTCAGCATTGCTGCTGTTTGTAACCAGAAAAGAAAGAATTTTTCAGGCCCATCGCTTCAAATGTATCTATGAATAGTTCTACGATTGCAACTGTTTGTAAGAAGCATTTTCTTGAAAAAAAATTATAAGAGGCATTAACATATCTTTGGATCGATCTTTGAAGTGAACGCCCACCAAAAGACTGTAATCCATGATCCTCTCCTGCTCCAGCAACTCGCAATCTCTGTCCACTTGCCTGGTAAGAAATATCAATCATGAGCATAATAGATGCTTGGGTCTCTTCAAATACAGTTGTGATTATTCTGACATGTTTAAGAGCCTCCCAAGGGTCAGCTTTGCATTTAAACATCAAAACATGCTTTTATAAAGATTAATAATACATGCAAGTACCAGCGTCAACTAGTAAGCAGATGAGAGCAACCATAATGTGCAATTTGGCAGATGGGAGACGTACTTGCAGAAGTCCTGGAACCAGGATCCTCCTAACCGAAAAATGAAATTGAGATCAAGATCCTTGAGCGTGGTGGTCTCATCAATTTGATCAAGGGGTTTGTCTGTCATCCGACCAAGCGAAGATCCTTTCAAGTCGAAGCGCCGATGGATTGAAAAGTGAGAACAGAAAAGATTCCCCATTATAACGAACCGGACCTGAATTACATAGCAACAAAAGCTCAGCCATCATCTTTTGATCTTAATACACTGAATTTCAAATAGTATCCTAACCTTTTTCTGAATAGCCCCTGTGATCTTAACACAGTGCAGACCAAAGAACTTGGTTATTAGCGTATGGTCATAAGCACGGACGTGTTTATAATAGGCTGGAAGCATCCGAAGAAGCACCTGTCGATAATCAAAACCACAACCCATATCAGATTTAAACTTCCATGTATAGGCTAACTAAGGTGAAGAAGGGAACCTACCTTAACTTCTGCTTTCTTCATTGTTTTGATCATGTACTTGTCATCATTGGTGAGGTAAAAGAAACTTCCACTTTTGCCGGGTGACGATAGTTCCAGGAGTGCATCATCCCCACATATCGAGATCATGTAATCCGCTGGGTCGACATCGAAGAGCTTGCGCAATGTCCTGGATCAAAGAACATGGAAGAACAAATTAGCCCGATTCTGGCGACTCACGAAAGCAATATGAGAGACAAAATGCAGACCTGAAAACCAATGGGCAGTAGTCCTTCCACCGGAAATCACACGATTGGTGAGGCGGTGTATGCTTGGATCCTTCGGGAGGAAATCTTGTCCACACCTTCTCTTTAGGATCAAATGCTGATGATTTGAGATCCAGTGTGTTAGGTGCTGACTGCCGTCCCACAGCATGCCTGTGCACCAGAAGAAAAACAATGGCAGTCAAATTAATGAAATCATCAGATAGCAAGTTAGAAAAGAAATTGATGGTAGTGGCAGACCAAGAAGAAGAAAGGCAAGAGACCTGATGCCCAGCTGCAAGTTGAGCATGAGCTCGTAGTTCCTATGCCCCTTGGATATCGTCTCTCCCTGCTTCTTCCCTGGCTTTGGCGCGCGGATGCCGGAGAGTGTCCGCGACCATGCCCTGTCGGCCCGAGTACTAGCATCCTCGCCGCCCTCATCCCCCAGAGCGAGACCGTCCATGTCCGACACGCTGCTCCTCCGGCGCACGCTCGGCGCCCTCCCTTGGTCGGCGCTGATCTCCGGCGGCCGCCACACTGGCTTCTTCATCACGGCCTCCACCCCGGGCCACGTCAGTATCTTCTGCGATGGCAGCAGCGACACCGTCTTCCCCTCGCACACCTCGAGATCCTCGAGCAGCTTGGTGATGGCATCGCGGGGCTCCCGGGGTACGGGCACCGCAGGGCCACCGGATGGCGGGTAGTAGACGCCCTTGGCGTGCGTGACGCCAGACTCCTGGCACCAGGTGCCGATGTACATTCCGCCATCAGCCCACCGGAACGTGCCCTGGCCATTGGGTTTGGCGTCCTCCCATGAGCCGTCGTAGCGGTCGCTCTCGGACCAAATGACGGTCCCGCAGCCGTGCATCTCCCCGGCCTTCCAGGTGCCTATGTACTCGTGGCCCTGGCGCCAGATGTAGCGGCCGTGGCCGTCCTGCAGGCCGTCTCGCCAGTGGCCGTCGTAGACGTCGCCGTTGGCGTAGGCCTGCGTGCCGCGGCCGTGCCGGAGGTTGTTGGCCCAGAGCCCCGCGAAGGTGTCCCCGAACTCCCCAATGTAGGTGCCCTGGCCGTGCATGTAGCCTCCGGCGAGGTCGCCCTCGTAGGTGGCGCCCGAGGGCCAGGAGAACTTGCCGCGGCCGGCCGCGCGGCCGCGGCGCCAGGTGCCCTCGTACATGCTGCCGTCCGTCCATAGGAACTTGCCTTGGCCGTGCGGGAGTTCCCCGCGCAGGTCGCCCTGGAAGAAGTCCCCGCTGGGCAGCAGCTGCTCCGAGTGGCTGGGCTCCCCGAGCTCGCCGTCCTCCTCCCCCTCCTCGGCGTCATTGGCCTCGGCGGCTGCTGCATCTGCCGTCTCGTCGGCTTCGGTGTACTGGTAGATGGTGTTTGAGGAGGCGACGGAGAGGGAGCTGACGGGGTCGACGAGGCCGTCGACGCCGGCGACGGCCGCGGGGAAGGCGTTGGCGCCGCGGCGGATGGTGGTGAGCTTGCGGATGCTGGCCTCCCAGAGGCGCCCGGCCTGGGGCGGTAGCTGGTTGGTCTTCTTCCCCGTCGACGCCATGGCCGTTTGTGTAGCCTAGGTGTCAGCGACGCGGTCGATCAGAAGGACGGAGGTGGAGGGAGGCCGTGCATGGCGATGATGGCCTCGAATTTTTGCATGGCGCAGCGAGTTTTGGGTTGGGCGGGAGGCGGGGCGGAGGCTGGGAGGAGTTGTCGGGGGCACGGTGCCGAGGTGAGCTCGCGGGCGCGACATTTGGAGGGACAACGCGCGCGCGGGGGCGCTCTGCTCTGCTCTGTGTGTTTGTTGCCCACCAGCCCAACAAACAATATTGGGGGGAGCAGAGCGACACGAGCGCGTAGAAAAGGTTGGCGCGCTTCTTCTTGTTCTTCTTGGGAACCTCGTCCTGTCGTGCCACAGTTTTTTTCCTGTGAAATGCACTGCCGTACGTCTACACAAATTGTTTCAGTAATGATCCAGCCAGGCTTCAGCCTGAAGGCTAATTCGACTCATTCAAACTTGTACCAAGATCCAGCCGTGTCAACACTACTGATTCAAGCTAGGTTAGGGTTTCTTTAAGCCTGGTTAGTTGACAGCACTATCCTGCCCAATTCCAAGAAGATGCAAGATAAGCAAAAAAGGGCAAGTAGCTGTAGGCAGGCAGCAGCATCAACGTGTCTTGGGGACAGCGACTCTGTCGATTTCCTCCGTGGAAAAGGCATCGTTTGTTTCTCCCAAGACCAGCTCGTTGACCTGTGCAGGATGCAAGTCAAGCAGCAGACCAGCGTGCAAGACTCCAGTTGTAACGCTCTACCGAGACCTCTTCTCACTATCCAAATTACACTACTGCTGAAATAAATAGTACCCATTCCAATCCAAACTACTTGTCACGGTTGATTGTTGCCTCAAATTTGTTTAGGTCCAAAGGAACTGCGACGAGTAATTTGGTTCAGAGGGAGCACTACACCTCCGTTCCAGCAGCTATACCGTTGCGACTGTAAAACTGTACCCCTCCATATGTAAATCTGATGATGAACAGAAGCTCATGTTAAGTACACGGACATAACAACAGGCCTAACTGAGGCTGCAATGCTCATTACCATTCAAACATCATTACCAGCATGCGGACCATATCGAGATAAACCAATTGGATTGCCGGGTAATATTCTAGTAAGCGCAAACAAATCCAGACCTCTTCTCACTATCCACTGATCTATAACAGGCTAACAGAATAAGCAAGAGCATAGTGCTTACAGACCCTGAGATTCCAGTAGCACATAAACCCCGGACGAGTCTAACAGTAACAGCAGATTAAGGATGGAAACCACGCTCTAACAATGCTACATTTGCCAGTATTCAGGTTAATGGTTACACAGATCAAACATTTGTTCCCTAGCAGAAGAGTCTCCAAATTTCACCTTTGCGGAGACATCAACAACGTTTCCTAGTTTCATCTCACAAGCTGCCGATTTCTCTGTAATCATCTTGCTGAAGATCTACCAAAGAAACCAAGATGCATAATGTTACTGATCAAATGCCTGTGAAATATTATTTTTTATCTACAACTAATCTGTAGTAACATTGATAAAAAAAACATAAAGAACTGTAAATGCGAACATAAAATTCTGAGATGTTTGTTTTCAAAGGAATGACTTCCAACCGAAAAGGTATTAACTGATACACCATAAAACATACAGATTGGTTATCTTGTTCTCCCTCCGTTTCAAAATATAAGATGTTTTAGCCTTTTGCTGAAAATCATGTATCTAGACGCCTTTTAGTGTGTAGATTCGTAGAAAAAAATGAGTGAACCTACATATTAAAAGGCAGCTTAGATACATGTGTTTCAAAAAAAGGCTAAAACATCTTATATTTTGAAACAAAGGGAGCAGGATGTCGTGGAAGTTGTCTAAATTTAAATGTATCTAGACACTATTTAGTATATAAATTTATCCAAATTTAGACACAAACTTGCGACATCCTTTTCAGGACGGAGGGAGCAGTAATTTTTTCTCGGAACTATTATTTTGTTTTCATGGTGTAACAGTGCATGTGTCATAGTATCCTTGAACAACTCTAAAATAGGAGTTTCGGATGATGATTACCACTCCCCTACAGAAGAAGCCACCAAGGTACCAAGTCCTCATGTAAAGACCATTTCCATACAACAATAAGTTCATCCAAACCAGCAGCTGATCCTTCGATGTTCCCTGGTTTACTGGTGATCTCTAATCTAGAGCCTAAGAGGTTCCAAAGTTTACATTGCTCTTAAGAAGTGCCTTTATGGTGGATTCCCTTTCATGGTGGACACTTAGACATCCTCCTTCTACAGTTCTACTCTTGCCTATCTTCATGGCATCAAATTCGTTTTCATCAAGTATTAAGAGAGAACATAGTGTGCTAGAGTATGGAGATGCACAAGAAGATAAAGATCTAGCCCATATTAATTCCCATGAGAAAGTAAGTCTTCCAGAAAGAACACCAAGATAGTCCAAAGAGAGAAAGCTTAAGGCTGTGTTTGTTTGGGCTGCAGCTGTTGAAAAGCAGCTGTAGAAAATCAGCTGTAGGAAGCAGTTGTTGGAAGCAGGGATTTGGTGTTTGGTAAGAAGACTTTTGATGGCTGCTGTTTCTTGTTTTGAGACTGAAATGTATGAAATGCACCGAGTGCAGAAGATGTTATACAAGTGTTGATTTAAAATGAATTAGCTATTTCTAACCGGGGTTTTCCATAATAGTCATTTTTAAGAGCATAAGTACCACAATTTACCTTCTTTTGTCTAAAAAAATTGTAAACACATATAAAAAGATAATTTTGGTTTTTTACTGGTGCTTTTCTTACGTGCTAAATTAATTGATCCACGATTTGTGGTAGGGCCCATGATTGTGTTATCTTTTTCTTTTGAACGGAGGTGTTATCCAAATCCATGCAGAAAGCAAACCCGTCTCTCTCTCCTCGTTTCTCCAAATCGAGAGGAAAATACAAATCCACGGAGAAAGCAAACCCTTGGTCCCTGCACGCGCAGTCTGCTCGCGGACACCCGCATCATGCACGTGCAGGAGCTCACGAACGCAGCAGTCTGGTCGTGGACGTCGGCTGTCTGCTCGCGGCGAGGCAAGGCAGCGGCTGCTAGGAGAACTGCCATCTCCCGCAGCAGACGGCATCTGCTCGAAGCATTAGGCCGACTCGCCGTGGGTCGGGTCGCAGACGATTGGGAGGGGAAGGGGGTCCAGAACGGCGGGGATGGCGGAGGGCAGCCTAGACCAGCGGGAACGGCGCGGAGGGGAGCTCGGACGGCGGCGACCGGCGGTGGGGAAGGCGGGCGGCGTGAAGGGCGGCGGCAGAAATCCTATCCTAATTTTCCATGGGGTTGGGAACGGGCTCGGGGGTCAAATGGCCAGGGTGTGCCCGTCGGGGGATTGGCTTCGGTGGCAGGTACATGGTAAATATTACAAAGTGTAGAGGGCATTTCCGACTGCTGCAACACGGGAAGCGGACGAGAAGCTCGAGAAGCACCCCCAAGCCCCGTTTTCGGCCGGCCACGCTCAGTAGTGTATTTTCTGGCCCCGATCCTCGCCAGCGCTGTTGAACTTTTGTGTGTTTGTTTGGACTTCCGATTCTAGACCCCAAAAGCTACAGCTGAAGCTGAAACAAACGCAGCCTAAGGCTTGTAAGACCTGGTAGATGGAGTTCAGATAGAGGCTGAATGAGTAAAGAAGCCAAACCTGTGAAAGTACACTAAGCTAATAATGGGCATGCGGAAGACATGTAATCTACTCATTTAGGTGCTAAGGTCAACAAGTACATATTTTCTGAGGTGAAGATGGCATTGCATCGAGTAAACAAAAATCAAGGAGGCGTCTAGCAAACTTTCTAAATTGATGAACAGGTTAGACTTTCTGGTACAGGGCAGGTCACCTTTAGGTACCATGTATTGCTCAGAGCAAAACCCTAAGGGCTCGTTTGGCTCCCAGGTATTGGAGTGAGAATTGTGGAATTCAATTATGATCCTAGGGAGCAGTGCGTTTGGCTGTCACAGAATTGGATAAGGAATTCAATTGGCAGTTTCATCCTTCCCATCCCATGCCTAACCTCATTTGCAGTCAGTACCCATGTCATTTCATTTCTACCAAATGAAATGAAATGATGGGAGTCAAACGAGCCCTAATTGTCAAGTTTACGTACCATGATTTTCTCGAAGCCAGTTTAGCTCACTTTTGTTAATTTCAAGCTTAGTCTTAGCCAGTTTCACAGTTAACTGTTCACTAGGTTCCATGAATTACTCGGACGAAAAATCTCCATTTGGTAGCAAAGTATATTAAAAATCAAAGTATTCTAAAACTACATTATTTATCCCGTGGACAGAAGATACTGCAGTTTTGATAAATCAAAGTATTTTGAAGGTTTTAGAATACTTTGACATGTTTGACTTGTACTGTAATTATCAACATAAACTTGCTATCCATTTGAAGATTTCTGTTGCAAACTCCTGGAAGATCGGCCACTTCATCCTCCAAGCTTGCCATGCACGGAGACGCCCAGCTCCCTGTTACCACCACTCCTCGACCTCGAAGGCCCACACCAAAGTCAGGCTGCTCCCGCCCATCTTCGATAGGGAGCGCCGCTGCTAGAGTCCTGCAGGGCCACCTCGAGCAGCTCGGGGACGCGGCCAGCCAACGTCTTCTCAGGTGTCATGTGATGGATCGCGATCTCCCTAGTTTAAGCTTGCTAGCTGCTAGCTTCATGGTAGCTTAATTCATCGGCGATCAACCAGTTCAGAATAAACAATGCCGCCGGCGATCAACCAACAGTGCAGCTGGGTCGCGCCCTATGTCATATGCATGAGCAACCTGCTTGTGTGGCCGCCACGCTCCTACTGCTGCACCTTCTGCCGACGCGAGGTTCTCGTTGACCGAAGTCCAGAGGCAGAGCCACGACGAGGACAAAAACCTTGATGCGGCGACCGCGGCGGTTCAAGGGAAGCGACTAAGGCGGGGTTTGTTCCTCTCGCTTTCTCCATTTAGAGAAACAGGTCCAGACTTGTTTTTTCAGCACTTCAAAAATACCACGGTTAAGGGATACTACCACAGTTTTTTGCCGTTGCCAAATACATGGCATCAAAATATTTTTGGAGTATTCAGAGAATACTTCGGTTTCTGAAAATACTTTAAGGTGTTTGGATCCAATAAATACTGTGGTTTTAAAACTGAAGTATTCTCCAAAACCGTGGTATTTTTAAAGTATTTGAGAAAGAGGCAAGACCCCCTTTTTTCTAAAACTTAGAAAGGAGAAAAGGTGTGGTATTCGTCTACCAGGCGTTGGAATACTTTGGTTTCAGAATACCTCGGTTTAGAAAATACTGAGCTACCAAATACAGCCAATTAATATTGATAGTACCATGAATATAAGCGTCTTATCCAGTTTAATGTTGTGCAGTTTACTCTGTGGAGGTAATTTTCTGAGGATAGTGCCCAAGCCTGTTTGGCAACACAGTTTTTTCTCTGCATTTGAAAGATGCCACAGTTTCTTAAATACTCCCTCTGTACAGAAATAAGTGAATTGTATTGGTCAATATTCGCATGTATCTAGACGCCTTTTAGTGTATAGATACATCTGAATCTAGAAAAATGGAAGTCACTTATTTCTGGACAGAGGAAGTACTACACTTTGCAATACTTTGAGTTGTTTCGCTACAATGAAATACCAAAGTTTTGAAACCGTAGTATTCTAAATATTTTCACACTATAATAGAAAGAGGTCTGGACCTCTTTTCCAAAAACTGTGGTCTTGTGAAAACTGAAGTATCCCATGTCCAAGCGCTGAAATAACATGTTTTTCAAATACTTTGGTTTTACAAAAC
Source organism: Avena longiglumis (assembly GCA_030063025.1). Taxonomy (NCBI): domain Eukaryota; kingdom Viridiplantae; phylum Streptophyta; class Magnoliopsida; order Poales; family Poaceae; genus Avena; species Avena longiglumis. Next base: position 171,153,971 of record CP125975.1, read on the forward strand.
AAGCTGCCAAACAGAGATGGGTTCAATACTTTTATTTTATTCACTAGACATTTTTCTGTGAAGTTTTTACGGGGAAACTTTCAACCATACATTAAACTTCCTTGTTTGTAAAATTTCTGCCAGAACCATCAAATAAAGTAATAAACTCATTTCTTTCTTACATCTAGCCATTGTTTAGAACTACCATCTCTGTGCTAAAAAAGAAGAGAGCGAACCTTGGTAACTGGGCACAGCCAAAGCCTCATAGGTGAGTAATCCCACATGGCACAAATCAATCAACGAGCCAACCCAAATTCGCAGAAGTTCAGTCACACCAATCCGGCATTCTTCTTCATCTCCTCCTCCCTCTTGATATCCTTCTTCTTCCTCATCTTCACTCTCGGTTTCATGGCACGGTGCTGCAAGTGCTCGGCCTGGAAGGCGACCATCGCCCTGAGCACCCTCACCATCGTCTCCTCGATCTCCACGCCCCTTCCCTCCGGCTCTAGCAGCCGCAGCGCCCTTGCAACTGCCTCCGTTGTGCTCATACACCCCTTATGTGGCTCCTTCTTCACCACGAGCTCCGACTCGAACATGCTGTCCCCGTCGACAACGCTGTCGATGGGCAGGGAGACGGGAACAGCGAACGATGACAGGAACGGGAGGCTAGCGGCGTGCATCTCCTTGGCCTGCTGCCAGGTGCCGTCGACGAGGAGGAGGATGGGATTGGCGCGCGCGGAGGGAGGCGTGGACCGGCACCAGGAGGCGAGGTCGGAGGCGGCGGGTGAGGGGAAGAGGAGGAGGACGGGGTTTGGGGAGGGAGGAGGGAGGATTGGGGTGGATGAGGGGCGGAGGCGGCGACCGGGGAGGAGGAGGAGGTTGGCGAGGCAGCGGACGAGGAGGGGGAGGGTGGAGAGCGGGTTGCGATGGAGGGCGTGGGGGTGGTGGAGGACGACGACGGTAGTGGATGTGTGGAGCGGGGACGGGGGAAGGTGCGGGCAGAGGCAGACGCGGGACGGGCGGCCGCAGCCGGCATGGCAGATAGCGCGGCCAGGCGGGGTCGGCGTGTCGCCGGCGTCCTCGTCGGAAACGGCGGAGGGGAGTGGTGAGTCCAAATCCATCGTGTGATTCTTGTCCACGGTTACTCGCTCAAATCTCAATGCTGGAGAGGGTTTACCTGTATAGCACTGGCCCTGCCCATTCAAGATACTCCCTTCGTCGTCCTTAAAAAAAACCTAATTACTTTGACTGCGCGGGGCGCCAGGTCGACGAGTACGGCGCTATGTTGCTCGTCGCACGGTCGCACGCGCATATTTAGCGTGACAACGTGGGTTAACGGTATGTTGTTTTTTTGTCTGTTTTTACCCATCTTCCCGCATCACGGCATTAAGCGCTCATTTCTCCAGAACATAGGAATCTAGCTCGGCATCTCATCTTCAAAATTGCTCAAACTTCTTAACTAGTAGTTTCAATGTCAATTTAAAAGTATAAACGATTTTGGCGGATGAGATTCTGGAAGGCGGTGAGTAGTGAGAAGCTAGCCAATGTTAAAAGAACCTCGCTTCTCAGCTTCCTCGCTCCAAACCTTAGTGCGGGGGCGGTTCCATTCCGGTGTTCCGGCGATTGGAGACGGTGGTGGAGCCGTTCAGACGAGGGGGAACTGACACGCGGCCGGCGGAGGTCTATATCAGCGATTGGAGGCGGTGGAGGCGTTGATTTTCTCGGGGATTCTCGGCGGAATCTGACGATTGACGTCCAGTTTTTCGTGGAGATCCCTGTAGGATTTACGCAAGCATATTTTTGGCACATTTCGAGCACCGCGACAGATTAGGCGGTACGTTTTACCTTCTGATTCCATGAATCCTCATGAATTTTGTCTCCTCTGTGTGTGTTTTTCACGCGATTTTGTGTGGTTTTCTTGGGGTGGATTGGCACCAGGGGGTTCGTCTGTGATTTTGCGTGGTTCTCTATGGTTTCGATTCACAGCGGATTGCTCCGTAGGGGTTATATGAAGCGCACTCGTACTTTTGTAGGGGTGGATTGAAGGGGATCTGGGGGGATTTTGATGCGCACTGTTATCAGAGGAATAGGATATGATTTAGTAGTTGATTAGTTTGTTTTTTGTTGATTAGTTGCTTTTGTTCTCAAATAAGTTGCCAGTACAAACATCGTTTGTTTCATATATGACAGTACTAGTTGCAAGTAGAAGTTGTTGTTTCATAGTCTGTGATAAGGAACATGATTTTATTTTGTGATAATAGAAGTTGCTTGTCTCACGCTATTAGTTGCTCAACCTGACAAGTTTATTGGCTACATGATAATAGAAGTTGCTTGTCTCACACTATTAGTTGCTCACACTACTAATTGATTTAGTAGTTAATTAGTTGTTTTTTCTGTTGATTAGTTGCTTTTGTTCTTTAATAAGTTGCCAGTACAAACATCGTTTGTTTCATACATGACAATATTAGTTGCTAGTAGAAGTTGTTGTTTCGTAGTCTGTGACAAGGATCATGATTTAGTCTATGATAATAGAAGTTGTTTGTCTCACACTTTTTAGTTGCTCAACATGGCAAGTTTGTTGGCTAGATAATAGAAGTAGCTTTGTCTCACATTATCAGTTGCTTGTCTCACACTATTAGTTGCTTGTCTCACACTATTAGTTGCTCAATCTGATAAGTTGTGTCTGACATTTATTAGTTGCTGAACCTAACATTATTTGTTGCCTGCATGGCAATAGAAGTTGGTTGCCTAGCATTTAGTAGGTGCTACGACACAGGTAGTTGGTTTGCCCAACATGTTTATTGCCTATATTGGACTAGTAGTTGCACAGTTTTATTACCATGGTACCTATAAGTACTGTTTTTCATGCCATGAGCAGTTTGCTCAACCAAACCTGTCTGTTTGCTTATCTGACATAAGTAGTTGCTAAAAATAACATGTTTGTTTCATACATCCAATAAGAAGTTGCTAGTTAAAGTTTTTAAAACTTTTTCTGTATTTCCATGCTATTTGGTTAAGAAGGTTTGCATGATGAATGGATGTGATCCATCAGCAGGTGGGGGCTCATCTTCAGGGAGCCAACAAACTAAGGTTCCACCTACGAAGGAACCTACTAAGCAAAAGAAAATCAAGGCTCTAGCTAATCGTGGACCGCCTCCTATGAAGCGGTCTAAAAAGACAATTGCAAAGAAACTTTTTGGTGATATTGTTGAAATGACGGAGAATTCAAAGAATAAGGAGAAAAAGGTTGCAACCAGAAAAACAGCGGACAACTCTGATGTAAGTTTTACCCATGCTATCTACATTGTACTCATGCTAAATCTTATTACTTGTCATTTTTTTATCTTCAGTAGGTAGTTGTTTCTCTGCAGTAGGTAGTTGCTTACCTGTAGTAGGTAGTTGCTTCTCTACAGTAGGTAGTTGCTTATCTGCGGTAGAAAGTTCCTTCTCTGCACTAGGTAGTTGTTTATTTTCAGTATGAAGTTGCTTCTCTACAGTGGATATTTTCTATTTTTCTGCCATATTTTGGCTCCTATATGGAAACTAACTAATACATCTTTTTTTGCATGCTTGAATTATAGGCTCAGGAAATTGGGGAAATCAGAAACAGGTCATCGCCTTCGCGTTTTGTCACACTAAACAACAGTTTAACAGGCGCATAGAAGATTGCACTGATCGAAAAGAAGTTTGGTGGCCTGTTGAACATCGGCGCATGCACCATGCCTATTGAACTCAGTCAGTGGGTTATGAAGTTCTATGACCCCAACACCTCTGAGTTGATCATACCTGACCGTGGAAAGATACCGGTCGATGCAGAAAGTGTGCACAAGATCTGGGGGCTGCCCAACTCAGGCTTAAAAGTGTGCTACGAGATGAATGCTGATATTACGCGGCAAATGATGGAGGATTACGGTTTCCCGCCAAATGGCAGTCCCGATCTTACCAGCTGGTGCAAGATGATTAATGACATGGGCGGGAAATCAGACGATATGTTTGTTCGAGATTGGGTTGTAATGGCCTACAACTTTCTCGCTCCCACAACTGGTCTAAAAGTTATCCCACGCTGCTATCCTGTTGTATATGACATTGACCTCATTCCCCGCATGAACATCTGTTAGTTTGTTGTCGACCAGATCAGGCTTGCTTTTAGTTCACTAAAAAACAGGAAGTCTGTGTGTTGTTGTGTTTATCACTTGATGGTAAGTGCACAACTTCTTTTAATCATAGACATATGTTCTATGTAGTTGCTTTTGTGACTCATCTAGTTGCTCAACACAGCCTGTTTGTTGCTTATATACAACTAAAAGTTGCTAGAACATGTTATTTTTAGCACCTCTGAAGCATGTTTATCTCTTTGCGTAGTTCTTTTTTACTGTCATATTAAGTTTTGCTTAAAATGAACCTGTTTTGTTGCATATATGTAAACTATAAGTTTCTATCTGAACACAAAGTTTCTCAAACCATCATGTTAGTTGCCTATATGATACCATAAATTGCTAATACCATGTTTTAATTGCAACCCCTTATAGAACATGTTTTGCATTTAATTCATATTATTCCCTTGTTTTTCCCTCTCAAGCAGCTACTGTACCTAGATTCCGTAGAGATTGACGAACTCATCAGTCAGTGTTACCCTCGAGTAGACGCTTGGGACAGCGCCTTGATAAATAAGATCAAGAAGAAAGACATGATCAAACCAGGGGTTTTTGGGAAACTGCAAGTAAGCGTGATATGCTTGTTTTTTTACATTTTACTCTTCTTCTATGCCTACTTTTCTATATCAATCTAGTTTGAGTAACCTACTTTGTCAAAAAACAGCTCAAGGAAAAATACAGAGACACACGGTATGGAGGACTTTTTGGCGGATTGCTAAAGGCTGAACAGTTCGTCACCGCAAATTTGCTGCCAAATTACGACCAGTGTGTGAGTACCTTATTTTTTTAGTTGCTCAACCTGACAAGTCTGTTGCCTACATGACAATATAAGTTTCTTTGTCTTACACTATTAGTTACTCAGCATGACAACTAACTTGTGTTCTTATTCATTCTTAATAACAAATTTGCAGAGGAAAAGGAAACTTTCTGCTTTAGTCCATGTAGCATGCTCAGATTTTGAAGAGACCATGGCAAAGTTTGTCAATGGCATTGGCAAAATAGAGGAAACTATTGTAACTGGCAGAGGTCAACCAAGACCTACGAAGATACGAAGAAATAATAAGCAAGACGAAGAACCAGTGTTGCCTGATGAGGATTCTGATAACTCTGATGAGGAAAGCTGCAGGCAAGACTATGATCATGTGGTTTATCGCTGTAGTTTTTCATTCTTTTTTTTAAATTACTTTTTTATCACTACCTTACTTTTACTTTTTTTGGCCCTTTTGTTGTACACAGCACCCCCTGCCGTGCGGGTGGGCCCAGGTCGTGCCTGGAGGGGGTGTGGTTTCCCCAGGCACCCCCTCGGCCTCCCTCTTCGCCTATAAGTTGTCCCTTGACCTAAAAACCGAGGGGGTTCGACGTTTTTCCAGAAAGAGTTCCGCTACGCCGCCACCACCAGAAACGCGATTCGGAACCAGAAACTCTCTTCTGGCACCCTGTCGGGACGAGGAATTTGGAGAGGATCATCGTCATCGTCATCAACAACGCCTCTCCATCAACCATCCATGTTTCCCTCATCCATGAGTGAGTAATCCCCGCTGTAGGCTATGGGGATGGTAGGGATTGGATGAGTTCTATCATGTAATCGAATAAGATTGTTAGGGCATGGTGCCTAGTATCTCTATTAGTGCTATTTGACTTTGTTGCAACTTGTTGTGCTTAATGCTTGTCACTAGGGACCGAGTGCCATGATATCAGACCTGAACTTATTATTGATTCATTATGATAGTATTGTTTGTGATCTTATCTGCAAGTTGTGTACACATATCATTGTCCGAATCCAAAGTCCCCGAAGTGACAGAAATTGGGACAACCTGAGGGGTTTGCTGTGATGTGAAGATCACATGTGTTCACAGAGTGTTAATGCTTTGCTCCGGTGCTCTATTAAAAGGAGCACCTTAATTGCCAGTAATTCCCTTGAGGCCTCGCTGCAACGGGCTGACAGGACAAAAGATGTTGTGCAGGTTCTCATTGTGAGCACGCATGACTATTTATGGAGCACATGCCTATGATTGTTTAGCACTTGGATGTTTTATCTTATTTATCTGCAATTTCCCTAGATCTTGAAGTTACATGTTTAGACTCGTCCATGCAATGCCCGTCCATCCATCCCTATGCCTACCGCGCTCATATCCTACTGTTTGCTACTACTGTTACTATTGCTCTTGTTTTACTATTGCTATTGCTACTACGAAACTGTTGCTACTGATAAACTTCTGTGAGCAAGAACTATTTCCAGGTGCAGCTGAATTGACAACTTAGTTGTTAAGGCTTACAAGTATTCTTTGGTTCCCCTTGTATTGAATCAATAAACTGGGTAATACTGTCGTCGAAGACTGTTGCGATCCCCTATACTTGTGGGTCATCAGATACTGATAGGACCAACGTCATGCTTAGCAATGACGAGCTATGCGTCCAGCTGAGAGAGAAGGACAAGGCCTTTGAGGAGCAGGAGGAGTGCATCAAGGAGATGGAGACTAGGTTTGAGAAGCAAGACAAGAAGTTCAAAAACCAAGAGAAGAGAGTTCAAGATAGGAACAAGAAGATCAATGAAATGAAGACTGAGATGGAGCTCAAGGATCTTGAGCTAGAAACACAACAAGAGGTGATAGAGAGGCTGCGCTCGTAGAAGAGAGAGCTTCAAGCGAAGGTCGATGCTTTGACCACCAGCTTGGAGGGGTACAAGGCAGGTTTCGACGCAGCAATACTTGCTCTAGTGGAGGAGGAAGTCGATATGGAGGAGTAGTGTTATATACTTGTCTATCTATCCATTTATCATCGTTTTATTTATCGAGTCGCATTGATCATCCAGCATGTGGATGACTATGCTAGTGTGTTTTACTTTACAAACTTGTTGTTCGTTTTGAATCCTAAAGTTTATCTTGTGCTTGTTTGTGTGTGATTGTTGCTATATTGTATTTTGCATGTTAGGATCTATGGGTGATATCTCATTAATTATCCTTATTGAAACCACAGATGCCTCCTCGTCGTGCCAATCCTAACAACAACAACAACAACAACAACAACAACAACAACAACAACAACAACAACAACAACAACAACAACAACAACAACAACAACAACAATGGCAATGAGATGCAACAGTTGATGACTACATAGACACAACTGATGCAAATGATGACTCGGTTTATGGCCAATTAGAATCATAACCAAAAAAAAAACAACAAAAACAACAAAAACAACAACAATAATAATAATAACAACAACAACAACAACAACCCACTAGCTTTTGATATGATCACAAGGTTTCTAAGGTTGAGGCCTGCTAAGTTTTCTGGAACCACTGATCCCATGGTAGCAAATGATTGTCTACGTTCTATGAACAAGGACTTGGTCATAGTTGGTTGCACTGATGAGGAGAAAGTCTTGCAGCACACCTGTTGGAAGGACCAACAGCTACTTGGTGGGATAACTTCCAAATCACTACCCCTATTGAAGAAGTGACTTGGGCAATATTTGAGGATGGATTTCGCACTGCTCATATTTCTTCAGGAGTGATGGGGTTGAAGAAGAAGGAACTTCACAACCTTAAACAACGCCATCGCAGTGTTGCTAAATATATTGAAGAGTTCAATAATCTGTCATGCTATGCGCTAGATGATGTTGACACTGATGCAAAGAGGAAGGAGAAGTTCCTTGAAGGACTGAATGATGAGATGTGCATGCAACTATCTGTTGCATATGTTCCAACTTATCAATCTCTGTGTGACAAAGCTACCATCTTGGAAAGCAAGATGAAGCAAGTGGAGAATAGGAAGAGGAAGCATCATTTTGATAAGCATGGATCTGGATCATATCACAAGCGTTCTTTTGGTGAAGGAAGTAGAGGTTCTGGATCCCACAAACACGGGAATCATAACAACCACCACAACGGTAACCGTCACCATGATAGCAATAAACATCGTGGGCACACTAATGGGGACTACCAAAACAACAAGAGTGGACACAAGAGTCACCATAGTGGAAATGGCAATGGGAATCAGCCAGCAAAGAGAGACATCAGTCAGGTTGAATGTTTCAAGTGCAAGAAAACTAGGCACTATGCAAATGAATGCCCAGAAAAGAAGACTGATGGAGGCAACAAGCCAAACCCTTTTCAGAAGGATCATGTGAACCACATTAATGTGGAGGAAATCCAAGAGGAGTCTGGTGTTATGGCTGGTAAGTTCAAGATTAATTCCTTTCCAGCGCTTATCCTTTTTTATACCGACGCATCACATTCATTCATTTCAAGAGCATTTGTAGACAAAAATAGACTCCCAACTGAAACAATTGGATGTCCTATTAAAGTAAGCTCCCCAGGTGGAGAGATGATAGTAAATTTTGGATGACATGATCTAGCTCTAGTGTTTGGAAAGTACAAGTTTCCAGTTAGTCTGATAATCCTAGAATCCCAAGGATTGGATATAATATTAGGCATGGATTGGATGACCCGTTATGAGGGAGTAATAGACTGTGCCAGAAGAACTGTTACACTCACAACCCCAGAAAAGAAACAGATTAGGTTCAAGTATAACTTTGAACCCAAAGGGAGTAAGTTAAATTCTCTTAAGGGGGTTAGCCTAGACAGTGTACCAGTAGTGAAGGAGTACCTGGATGTGTTTCCGGAGGAATTACCGGGAATGCCACCAGATAGGTATGTGGAGTTTCTGATTGACTTACTGCCAGGATCTGACCCATAGCAAAGAGACCCTACAATATGTCAGTTGATGAGTTAAAAGAGCTCAAGAAACAGCTTGGAGAACAGTTGAAGAAAGGATTTATCCAACCGAGTTCTTCGTCTTGGGGTGCACTAGTTTTGTTTGTCGAGAAGAAAGACAGAAGTAAGAGACTATGCATAGATTATCGATCACTTAATGAAGTGTAACATCCCAAAAATATTAAACTAGAATCATCAAACTCTAATCTTCAAAATTAGGGTTAACAAAAACTTTTCTAAAAGCATACATGTGTGTATGCATTCCAATTTGGATTATTTTGAATTGCCTTGTTTATGTGTTTCTTTGCTTGTAAAAGGATTCTTAGGTGAAATAAACATCATCTAAACAATTCCCAAACTTTTCCCAAAGACAACTAAATCAAAACAAACAAAATGAGTGAATGGTCATTTTGACCAATTTAACTCCCATGCCTACTTTGGATGTCTCAAACTTTCAGAACTTAACAGAAACTTGTTTGGATCTTTGCACCCTTTCATAGTACTAATAAGAAAGTATCAAGGCCCACTTTGTGATCATCCAAAAACATTCAAATGCATAGTTTAAAGGACAGTTCAAAATTGAATCTATATCATATGGGAAGATCCCACTTTTTCAAAAACCACTCAAACAAGATCAACTTTCAAAACCCAGGCATCTACAGACTCACCAGCACCAACCTAGCACACCCACCAACAATCTTTTCAAAATTCAAAACTTGAGTTCTTGCGGCCATTTCATCAAACACCTTGGAGATACAAATCAAACAAAATCTGAACACTATTTGGAGCAGTGATTTGAGCCTAACTTGTTCCCTCTGTGGACACCACTAGCCTTAGTAGATCATCTAACAACCTAAACTAATCTCTAGCACTACTGTAAGCTAGCCATTGTCATCAATGGTGAGCAGGCCGAGTGCACCCTTGCCACCCACATGTCGACAGCAAGCTAGGAGAAGCACCAAGACTAGCCAACATGTCTGGGAGCAAGATAACACCCCATCGCACTCCATGTCCAGCGCTCGAACCTTGCCAGCCCCTGGACCACATGCACAGACCATGCCAAGCTCGCCAGCAACCATGCCGAGAGCGCCGTCGCGCCACCGATAGACGCCAGCATCCGCTACCGCCCGCGTGCATACGTGATCACCACCGGCCCCAAGAACCCCAGACACGCTCGCCGCCATGCATACCACGCTACAGCGCCATAAAACTTTCGTCAGCACGCGCGAGCACCGCCGCGTTCCGACCAATCCGCACCGCCACACGCCTCGCCACCACGTCGTTGAGCTTCGCCAGGGAGCACAGCACCGCCCCCTACCGTCGCCCACACCGATAGCCCTCTGTGTTGTTGACCACGACGAGCTCACCTTGCGCCCGTCGGTCCCCTCTTTCCACTATAAATAGAGGCCACCCCCAGCCGAATTGAGCACACCATCTCACTCCACTCTCCTCACTGATCGTTCCACCCTGTTCCCGGAGCAAGGCGAGCAGCGCATCGCCGGAATTTCACTGGAGCAGGCCGCCTCTAGAGAAGAAGGGAGCCAGCGATTGGAGCCGCCCTAGGAGAAGCTGCCGGTACCAGGAGGTTCGCCGTGGTCGACTTCGTCGTTCGCCAGCCTCGCCGGAGCCCCGGTGAGCCCCCGACGACCCCCACCTGCCGCGTTAGGTTTCTGTCTCGCTGGCGCTGCCCGACGTGGACGATGAACCAGGGCCGTTAGATTAGAACCAGATCCCACGGCTCATATTGCCCCGTACCGCTTCGCGTTTAAAGAGCCATTGACTGGTGGAACCCCCTGTCAGTTGAGCTCAAGCCATGGAGTGACACCGGTCCGGCCATAACAGCCTCAAGCAGCACCTGCTTGAATTTGGATTTTTCCATTTTCATTCAAACACAGTTCTGTACCTAGTTTCAAAAATCAACCCAGCTCGATTTAGTGAACCAAATGGAATGAATCCAATTTTGTTAGAAAGGTCTGGAAATGCTGAATCCAAGCCCGTTGATTTCAAATCATTTGGATATGTAGATCATCCTTGGTAAAAATAACAAGGCAGAAGCTTTTCTGCATTCAAACATTTTTCAAATTTAAACCATAACAGCTTTTGAGTTGATTTCCATCTCTCAAAAATCACATTTTATCATACCTTTCAGAATATATAAAAACATTTGGGTTTACTTACAAAAATATTGTTCAAGTAATAAAAGAATACCACATAGGCATTTCTAGTCACTTTATTTAAGTAAAATAAAAGGTTAAACCTTATTAAATTGTGACACCACTTTAAATAACATTCCCATGGACTAAAATATGTGGTGATGACATGTGTCAACATGATCCCATGTTTGGTTTGGAGAATATTAAATCTTAAGTAGTTTTTCAATGAGTAGAAATTACTTTCCTAAAAATAAAAGGAATTCAACCAAGCTTTAATCTTGTAATGTTAGTGATGATGCTAGATCATCTATAGGACCCTTCTGTGTGATGATTGAAATTAGTTAAGTATTGTTTGGTGATTGTGTACCTCGTATTTATTCATAGACGCTAGTACCGACCAAGGATACGAGGAAGAAGGAGGATACTACGAAGAAGAAGCCGAGAAGAACTTCAACCACTGCTCTGCACAAGGCAAGCTAACACTTGCAATTATGAAAGTTAGATAACCTATGCAATGCCCTAAGCATGCTTGGTTAGACACATATGATGATACCCAATCCCAGTTTTACTTACAAGCTTTATACTTTATTTTCTTTATCAAAGCTATTACTTAGAGTTTACTTAAGTGACTTATAGATACTAGAAAGATAATTGAAGGTTGCATAAAGAGCATAAAATTTGGCCTAATCTAGATAATCTTGATGTCATCCCAAGGCATAAGATTGAACTTATTTGAAACTCCGCTAGTTTACCACCCCTCATTAGTACTCACCCCCACTTGTAGATGCTAGTGCTAAGCATAAAACTTGTTCAACTTTAGATGGGATTACTTGGTGGAAAAATGGTTATGAAAACCTTGGAATGATGGATCATTCTATTGAAATGTTTTGGACATGTGTTTTCGAACACCAGATGATTTATGGTGATGAAAATGTTGAGGCATGAGCCTTAGCCCTTTATAAAACTGATGGTTGTCTAGATGCGATACCATTCCAATTTTATCGTACAACCACAATACCCAAGAATTGGGTAGGGCTTGACTGGAAACTTATATACCTTAGTATTAATTCCCTCACGGCCAAGGTCTGAGCTGAGGCTACCTTGTGAAGATTGTCCACCTGTGCAGTAGCCAAGATGACAGTTGGTCATGGTTGGGAGGCCAAACTCATAGGAGAGGTGCTTATACTAGGGCATGTAATTGAAAGGTTAGGATTGATTATCCACATATTGAGTATGGTGAATTCAGGATTTGTTCCTGACGGATGTATCGAATGTTGTGGTGAAAGTGTACAATCTCTGCAGAGTGTCAAACTATTCGAATAGCCGTGTCCGCGGTTATGGACAGTTGGAGTGGCCATACTATTCCCCCGTCAGGTGTTTTCAAAATGACTTATGAAATGAATTGAGAACTTGACTTGACCACAACAGAGTTGTGATATGACATACAAGTTCCCACTTAGGTGTTATCAAACTTCAACTAGCTTTCCTCGTTTCTAAACTTAGTAGAGGTAAATCTGGCTTTTGCAAAACAACCCTAGAGCTTAGTGTCCTATTACAAAAACCCCCTTCACTTGTTAGTATTAGTTTGCGAGTACTTAAAGAGTACTCATGGCTTTGTCCCTGGCTATTCCCATGGCCATACTATGAAGGGGAGTACCAGGATGATGGACCCCAGGAAGGTTACGACAACTAGGATCATCTCCCATCGTCAGCATTGCCTGTGACCCCGAAGATGGAGCTTCGCCTACGTTACCGTTACTATTATGTATTTCCGCTGCTTGAGTTGTATTAAGAACTGGATCATGAGATCCTTATTTGTTTAAGACCTTATGTATGGTTTGTAATGTATGATGTACTGTGGTATCCAATTCTGTTATGTCTCGCAAAAATGGTAATCCTGGGATTGCGATGTATGGCATAACAGGCATCTGGGATTAAAAATCCGGGTGTTGACAAGTTGGTATCAGAGCCATCCTGACCATAGGAGACCCTAGTTAAACTGGACGTTTGAATCAAAAACTTAGTTTCAAAACCAAAGGAAGCAAATATTTACAAAAACTTATTCTCATTCTTACCTATTGGACTCTTTCATAAAAATTCACGCTAGTACATATTTACAAAAACTTATTCTCATTCTTACCTCTTGGACTCTTTCATAAAAATTCACGCTACTCCAAAATTATTTCAAAGCTTACATCAAATTTTGCACCCTAGATCACTTTTATTAAAACTCACAACTACGCTAGTGCACAAACATAGTGAGTAGTATTCGTTCCCACTGTATCGTAGTTTCCAGAATGGTTCCTAAAACCATCTGTTTACCTTGTTGTGGTGTGTGTTTGTATCGTGTGCTATGAATGAATGAAAAGCAAGTTGCTAGAAAAATCTGAGTCATACTTTAAAAACTTTTCAAAGTCCCCAAAACCTTAGAAATTTCCCTCTTTTCTCATGATATATCTCAATCTTCAGATGCCACGCGGAGGAAGTGGTTCATCCCCGGACCCGATGTTGCAGATCCTGCAAATGTTGGTTTCTGACCGCGAAGCTGAAAGAGCCGAACGTCAAGCCAACTTAGCCACCCTTCAACAAATAGCTCAGCTAGCCCACAACAATCAAGCCCACAGAATTCAGGACAACCATGGATCTACGCTGAAGAATTTCCAGAACACCAACCCACCTGTTTTCACTAAGTCGGAAGAACCCTTAGACGCCGATGATTGGCTGCAAACCATGGAAAATAACCTAGAAGTCGCCGGAGTGGAAGCCAACGAGAAAGTTCTGTTCGCCACCCACTATCTAGCCGGAGATGCCAGAGCATGGTGGAACAGTGTTCGTGCCATGACCGGAGGACAAATGATGACCTGGGTGGAATTCAAGGTCAAGTTCAGCAGAACCCATGTGCCACCAGGTTTGATCAAGAGGATGAGAGATGAGTTCAGAGAACTGAAGCAAGGAAGGATGACCGTAGTGGAATACCGTGACAAATTCTTGTCATTAGCTAGGTATGCCCCAGATGAGATCGACACTGAAGCTAAGAAGAAAGAAAGATTCTCCAATGGTCTGCACGATGAGATGCAGACGATGTTAGTCAATATTCCCTTTGCGGATATTGAAGCTCTTGTCGACTCTGCCATCCAGATGGATGGAAAGATCAAACAAGCCAATGAGAACCGCAAGCGTCGCCTGATGCATCAACCAGGAACCCATCAGACCCCAAAGTATCGCCCTAACCCATCTCCAGGATTTGCCCCGAGAACCAACAGACCCCCGATGAACCGTCCGACCTATCCCAACCGTGGAAACCCTAGGCCAGGAGGAAATCACAACAACCCCGGCAACTCTAGCAATTTCAACCGTGCCCCACCTAAGTTCAACAACAACAATGCTACCGCCAACACCAACACTGCCCCGAGGACTGGAAGCAATGTTGTGCTTGTTGCAGCAAAGGACAAGTCGCAAGTGACTTGTTATGACTGTAGAAATAAGGGTCACTACTCCAACAAGTGCCTCAACAAGAAGAATGCCGCAACCCCCAATGCAAATGCCCCAGCTCAGCAGCAGCGTCGTGTTCAACCAGGAATAAAGTTTGCCCCAGGGAATTCGCTCAATCGCAACGGCCGTCTTTTTCTCATGCATGCTGAAGAAGCTCAGGAAGCGCCAGACGTCGTGCTGGGTATGTTTTATGTTAATTCAGTACTTGCAAGAATGTTGTTTGATTCTGGTGCATCGCATTCATTTGTCACCGAAGAATTTGCCTGCACTAGTAAGATTCAACCAACAAAACTGAAGCATGTTATGATCGTCCAAATTCCCGATTCAACCACCAAAGCTAGGCAAATTTGCAAAGCCATCCCTATCCGAATCCATGGCATAGATTTTTATGCTAATCTGATAGTACTTGGAACTAAAGGTTTGGAAGTAGTACTAGGAATGGATTGGATGTCCAAACATAAAGGATTGATTGACTGTGCTAAGAAAGCCATCACCATGACCAGTACAGGCGGAATATCAGTCGAACATATATCTGAAACCTTACCTCGTCAATTCAAGTGCAACAAGAGTATAGCCCAACCTACCATTGACCAAGTCCGGATAGTCTGTAAATACCCCGATGTATTTCCCGATGTTTTGCCCGATATGCCCCCAAATCGGGATATCGAGTTTATCATCGAACTAATCCCCGGAACAGGACCCATAGACCAGAGACCCAATAGTATGAACCCGTCTGAACTAGAAGAACTGAAGAAGCAACTGGATTCCATGTTGGAAATTGGATTGATTCAACCAAGTGCGTCACCATGGAGATCACCTGTTTTGTTCGTGGACAAGAAAGATGGAGGTAACCTTTGTGTACAGATTATCGGAAGTTGAATGATGTCACCATCAAGAACAAATACTCATTGCCCAAGGTAGAAGATTTGTTTGATTAGTTGACCTGTGCCAAAGTGTTTCTAAGATTGATCTTAGGACTGACTATCATCAACTCAAAATTCGTGCAGATGATATTCCAAAGACTGACTTTACCACCAGATATGGATTATACGAGTATACCGTTATGTCTTTTGGATTAACCAATGCCCCCTCTTATTTCATGAATCTCATGAATAAGATTTTTATGGACTTCCTGGATAAGTTTGTCGTTGTTTTTATCGATGACATTCTGATTTATTCCAAATCAGAAGAAGAACATGAGCTACACCTATGGACCATTCTTGGAACCCTTAGAGAGCATCAAGTGTATGCCAAGTTTAGCAAATGTGAATTCTGGTTACAGGAGGTAGGATTCCTCGGTCACATTGTATCAGCCGGAGGAATTGCCGTTGATCCTGCAAAAGTGAAAGATGTTGAGGATTGGCAAGCCCCAACCACTCAAACCCAAGTTCGTGCATTTCTCGGACTGGCGGGATATTACCGCAAGTTCGTAGAAGGATTCTCGAGTATCGCCAGACCCATGACCCAATTGTTGAAGAAGGATAAGAAGTTTGAATGGACGGACAAATGTGAAGCGAGTTTTCAAGAACTCAAGAGGAGATTGATTTCAGCCCCAATCTTAATCATGTCGGATATCACGAAGCCCTTCGATGTGTATTGTGATGCATCCAAGATCGGTCTCGGATGTGTGATAAAATAATGCAAGAAGGAAAAGTTATATCTTATCTATCTCGACAACTGAAACAACATGAGCAAAATTACCCAACCCATGACCTCGAACTCGCAGCCGTAGTTCTAGCCCTGAAGACATGGAGGCATTACCTCATGGGAAACCGTTGTGAGATTTATTCGGATCACAAGCGCCTGAAGTATATATTCACTCAGAAGGAGCTGAATATGAGGCAGAGAAGATGGATTGAGTTAATCAAGGATTACGATCTGGATATTCACTATCACCCTGGTAAAGCCAACGTGGTAGCAGATGCCCTTAGCAGATTGCCATGCCGCTTGAAATCCATATTTTGAAGGAGCAACCAAGTTCGCACAAAGAGATGGAAGATTTTCGAATGGAATTAGTGAGTGAAGGATTTTTGGCTAGCATAGAACTTCAGCCCACTTTGATCAGCCAGATCAAAGAGGCGCAGAAAGTAAATGCTAGTATCGATGGAATCAAGCGTCGTATTGGTACAGGAAAAGTATCCGGATTCACCGAAGATGAAGAAGGAGTTCTGTGGTACAAAGGACGTCTTTGTGTACCAGCAGATTCTGAGTTGAAAGAAGTTATTCTGAAGGAAGCTCATGATACTCTTTATTCTATCCACCCCGGAGGAACTAAGATGTATCAAGATTTGAAAGAGCAATTTTGGTGTCATAAGATGAAGAGAGAAATCGGAAGCTATATAGCCAAGTGTGATATATTTCAGCGAGTCAAGGCCAGACATCAAAGACCCGCTGGATTGTTGCAACCATTGCAGATTCCGGAATGGAAATGGGATTCCGTTGGAATGGACTTTATCACCGGATTGCCTACTTCTAGTAGGGGAAATGACTCTATATGGGTCATAGTGGACAGATTGTCCAAAGTCGCCCATTTCTTACCCGTCAAGACCACATATGAGAGTTCGAAGCTAGGGGAGTTATACATCGCTAGAATCGTCAGTTTGCATGGAGTCCCCAAGAACATCGTATCAGATCGAGGAACTCAGTTTACCTCGAGATTCTGGAAGAAAGTTCAAGAAGGTTTAGGAACCCGACTAAATTTCAGTACCGCTTATCACCCTCAGACCGATGGACAAACGGAGCGAGTAAATCAAATACTCAAAGATATGCTGAGAGCATGTGTGTTAGAATATGGATCTAAGTGGGAAGACTGTCTGCCGTTTGCAGAATTTTCGTACAACAATAGTTATCAGGCTAGTTTGCAAATGGCCCCATTTGAATTCATGTACGGAAGGAAGTGTCGCACCCCTTTGAACTGGTCGGAAGTAGGAGAGTCGATTTTTGGACCCGATATCCTACGAGAAGCGTAAGAGAAGGTTCACAAGATTCGTGAGCACCTCAAGACAGCTCGACCCGCATGTAAGAGTTACGCCGACAAGAGACGTCGAGACCTCGCCTTCAACATAGGAGATTTTGTATATCTGAAAGTGTCGCCATTGAAGGGAATGCAGCGTTTCCAACTCAAAGGAAAGTTAGCCCCCAGATATATCGGACCCTTCAAGATTCTAAACCGTCGAGGAGAAGTGTCGTATCAATTGGAACTACCCGAAGAGATGTCAGTCGTTCACAATGTGTTCCATATCTCATTACTTCGCAAGTGCCTCGAAGTTCCAGAGAAGACCGAAGTGTTCAAGAATATCGATCACCGGACCATAGAGATCAACGATGACCTGACCTATCCCGAAGTACCCATCCGTATTTTGGAAGAAGCTTTCCGAACCACCAGAACCCGAAGCATCAAGTTTCTCAAAATCCAGTGGAGCAACCACACAGAAGAGGAAGCTACCTGGGAGCGCGAAGATCACATCAGGACGGAGTTTCCCGATCTCTTCAAATCCTAGGTAATCTTTTCGTCCTTTTTCAAATCTCGGGACGAGATTTTGTTTAAGGGGGGAAGGTTTGTAACATCCCAAAAATATTAAACTAGAATCATCAAACTCTAATCTTCAAAATTAGGGTTAACAAAAACTTTTCTAAATAAAAATATGAAAGCATGCATTGGTGTATGCATTCCAATTTGGATTATTTTGAATTGCCTTTTTTATGTGTTTATTTGCTTGTAAAAGGATTCTTAGGTGAAATAAACATCATATAAACAATTCCCAAACTTTTCCCAAAGACAACTAAATCAAAACAAACAAAATGAGTGAATGGTCATTTTGACCAATTTAACTCCCATGCCTACTTTGGCTGTCTCAAAATTTCAGAACTTAATAGAAACTTGTTTGGATCTTTGCACCCCTTGATAGTACTAATAAGAAAGTATCAAGGCCCACTTTGTGATCATCCAAAAACATTCAAATGCATGGTTTACAGGACAGTTCAAAATTGAATCTATATCATATGGGAAGATCCCACTTTTTCAAAAACCACTCAAACAAGCTCAAATTTCAAAACCCAAGCATCTACAGACTCACCAGCACCAACCTAGCACACCCACCAAAAATCTTTTCAAAATTCAAAACTTGAGTTCTTACGGCCATTTCATCAAACACCTTGCAGATACAAATCAAATAAAATCTAAACACTATTTGGAGCAGTGATTTGAGCCTAACTTGTTCCCTCTCTGGACACCACTAGCATTAGTAGATCATCTAACAACCTAAACTAATCTCTAGCACTACTGTAAGCTAGCCATTGTCATCAATGGTGAGCAGGCCGAGTGCACCCTTGCCACCCACATGTCGACAGCAAGCTAGGAGAAGCACCAAGCCTAGCCAACATGTCTGGGAGCAAGCTAACACCCCACCGCCACTCCCTGTCCAGCGATCGAACCTTGCCAGCCCCTGGACCACACACACAGACCATGCTAAGCTCGCTAGCAACCATGCCGAGAGCGCGCCTGCGGCGCCACGCCGCAGACGCCTGCATCGCCAAGTGCATACGTGATCACCACCGTCCCAAAGAACCCCACAGACATGCTCGCCATGACCACGCTGCCAGGCGCCATAAAAACTTCCGTCGGGAACGCGCAGAGCACCACCGCATTCCGACCAATCCGCACCGCCCCACGCCTCGCCACCACGTCGTTGAGATTCGTCAGGGAGCACAGCACCGCCCCCTAACGTCGCCCACGCTGATAGCCCTCTGTGCCGTCGAGCATGACGAGCTCACCTTGCGCCCGTCGGTCCCCTCTCGCCACTATAAATAGAGGCCACCCTCAGCCGAATTGAGCACTGTTGGAATTATGCCCTAGAGGCAATAATAAAGCTGTTATTATTATAATTCTTGTTCATGATAATGTTTATATTCCATGCTAGAATTGTATTAAGCGGAAACTTTAATACTTGTGTGGTTTGTGAACAACACCGTGTCCCTAGTACGCCTCTATGGACTAGCTCATTGATTAATGATGGTTAAGGTTTCCTAACCATGGACATGAGTTGTCGATTAATAATGAGATCATATCATTGGGAGAATGATATGGTGGACAGACCCAAACTAAGCGAAGCAATTAGATCGTGTCATCGTGTTCGTCTTTGCGAAGCTTTTCTTATGTCAAATATTGTATTCCTTAGACCATGAGATAATACAACTCCCTGGTATCGGAAGAAAGCTTTGAGGTCATCAAACTTCATCCTATGAGAGGGTGATCATAAAGGTGTCTCTCAGGTGATCGGAAAGTATTTGTTGGGTTGTATGTATCGAGATGGGATTTGTCCCTCCCAAGTTGGAGAGATATACTTAGGGCCCACTCGGTAATCGATATCAACACCGCTTGCAAGCATGTGGTTAAGGAGTTAATCACAAAGTGATATCGGATTATAGAACGAGTAAAGTACTTGCTGTGAACGAGATTGAACTAGGTATGACGGTACCGACGATCAAATCTCGGGCAAGTAAAATATCGCGAGACGAAGGGAATATATATATGGGATTGATTGAATCCTGGCATCGTGGTTCATCCGATATGATCATCGATGAATGTGTGGGAGTCAATATGGGTTTCGCACCCCACCGTTGATTATTGATAGAAGATCATGTCTCGCATATTCTCGAACCGCAGGTCACACACTTAACGTGTCTCGACACTAGGATAGATTGGATAATTGGTTTATGAGTTTTTGTTCGGAGTCTCGGATGGGATCCGGGACATCACGAGAGGTTCCGGAGTGGTCCGGAGAATAAGATTCATATAAGGCAGAGCAGTTTTTGGAGTTCGGAATTGTTCTGGATTAATCGGTATTGTACCGTAAGCTTCTAGAACCTTCCAGAAGGGGACCAACGTGGCCCCACCTTCCGGGAGGGGGCATGGGCCTATGAGGGAGTGCCCTGGCCGCATTGGGCCAGGGGCACAAGGCCCCATAGGGCCCAGCCGGCCAAGAGAGGTTTAAACTCGAGATAGACCTTCTAGAAGGAGGGGTTTTGCCCCCACTTATCCTTTGGGGCCGGTTTGGGCTTGGGGGAGGGGCTGCGCGCCTCTATATAAAGAGGGGTGGGGTGCACCAACCCCTCACACCTTCCTCCAACCCTAGCCGCCTGCTGCCTCCCTCTCTCCCTCCCCGCTTGTAGGCGAAGCCCTGCTGCAGAAATTCTCCACCAATTGCACCGCGCCGTCGCGTTGTAGATCCAACCCATCTCTCCACCATACTTGCTGGACCAAGGAAGGAGGAGACGTCGAGGTGCTGCACGTGTGCATCTCACGGAGGTACCGCCACTTGTGGTGCTAGATCGGATCGGATCGCGAGGAGGAGAAGCGAGTACGACTATATCACCCACGTTCCGACAAACGTTCCGCTGTGCGAATCTTCAAGGGTATGAAGATCTAATCCAATCTCTCTCGTTGTTTGCATCTCCTAGATTAGATCTTGGCTTTCCCTCTGTTCGCATCCGTAGAAAATTTTGATTTACTATGCCGCGAAACCCTTCAGTGGTATCAGAGCTAGATCTATGCGTAGATGTGTTTCACGAGTAGAACGCAACATGGTTGTTGCGGGCGTTGATGTTTTCCTTTGCAAGCCTCTTGTTTGTGTTCTTCTTATGACGCGGTATAGTGAGATTGAAGCGGTCCAGGCCAACCTTACGCGACGCCGTCATGAGACCCGCACTTGACGTGTGGCTTGTTCCACACATGCGGCTGGTGGATGTCAGTTTCTCTCACTATAGTTGTCATAGGATTAACACCGGATTTGGCAACCATAATATCACCGTTGTGGCTTTCCGTAGGTAAGAATCGTTCTTAGCATCTACTCCCATAAGCCACGTAAAACATGCAACAACAAAGTAGAGGCGTCTAACTTGTTTTTGCAGGGAGTGTTTTCTGTGATATGGTATGGCCCAAGATGTGATGTGTATAATGTATGCGATGATCATGTTTTGTAATGTTTCACGACTTGCATGTCGATGAGTACACAACCGGCAGGAGCCATATGGTTGTCTTTATAATTGTGTATGACCTGTGAGTCAACTTCTTATACGCCATGTAATAGTTTCACTTTATCGCTAAATAGTTAGCAATAGTTGTAGTTGCTATTCGTGGTGGAGGCAATCATGGTGGAGTGATGGAGATCATGCCGGCACGCACAAGATGGAGATCATCATCTTGAAGATTGGCTATACCATGTCACATTAAAGTTATATGCATGTGATGTTTATCCTTTTATGTATCTTATCATTCTTAGATCGCGACGGTAGCATTATAAGATGATTCCTCACTTAAAGATCAAGATAAAACTGTGTACTCCCAAATATGCACCGCTATGAAAGTTCGTCGTGTCCAAGCATCACGTGATGATCGGGTGCTATAGACTCTACGCTCACATACAACGGGTGCAAGCCAGTTTTGCACACGCGGAAATACTTGGGTCTAACTTGACGAGCCTAGCATGTACAGACATGGCCTCGGAACACAAGAACCGAAAGGTTAAGCATGAGTCATATGAATGATATGATCGACACTTCGTTGTCCACCATTGAAGCCACATCTCTTCCCATGATGATCGGATTAGGTGTGGTGAATTTGGATCGTGTTCACTAAACAACTTGAGGGATGTTGAATTTAGTGGGAGTTCATCTAGTAATTTGATTAAGTTGAACTAGTTATCATGAACATAGTCTAATTTGTACTTGCAAATACTGTAGATCACATGGCTAAGTCCAACTTCAACTTCAACGTTTTTGCTGAGAAGGAAAAGCTTAGAAACAATGGGTCTAACTTCACCAATTGGTTCCGCAATCTAAGAATCATTCTCTCTGGCGGTCAAAAGGACTATGTACTTGGGAAAGCGTTAGGTGACCCTCACGCAATCGCTTACCGATGAGAAAGCTGTCATCAAGAAAGATGATTATGGTGTGATTAAGAGCACCATGTTGTTTGCTATGGAACCGGAACTTCAAAACCGTTTTGAAGACTATCCCGGGCTCTTTGAGATTCTCGAAGAGTTGAAAACCATGTTTCAGACTCAAGCCCGTTCTGAGAGATATGAGATCTCTGAGAAGTTCTTTAACTGCAAGATGGAGGAAGGGAGTTCCGTTAGTGAGCACGCCATTAAGATGACGGGCTACACTCAACGCCTTGAGCAACTGGAATGCACGATTCCAGAGGAGATCAAGATTGACAGGGTTCTGCAATCACTCCCTCCCAGCTACAAAAGTTTTGTAGTGACTCATAATCAGATTGGTTCCACTGATACAATCACCGAGCTCTTTGCAAAGCTGAAGGTTGCGGAGGTTGACATCAAGAAGGATAATCATGTGTTGATGGTCAACAAGCCCTCCTTTAAGAAAGGTAAGGGAGCAAAGAAGCCCTTCAAGAAGGGCAGCGGCAAATGCACTGCCCCTGCTGAGAAGAAGCTCAAGTCTGGTCCTAAGCCGGACACTGAGTGCTTCTATTGCAAGGACAAGGGTCACTGGAAGCGCAACTGTCCGAAGTACTTAGCGGACAAGAAGGCTGGCACTATCAAAGGTATATTTGATATACATGTTATTGATGTTTTCCTTACTAACCCTCGTTGTAGTTCCTGGGTATTTGATACCGGTTCAGTTGCTAATATTTGTAACTCGAAACAGGAGCTACGGAATAGACGGCGGCTTGCGAGGGATGAGGTGACGATGCGCGTTGGCAACGGATCAAGAGTTGATGTGATGGCCGTTGGCGCGCTCTCCTTAGTTTTACCTTCGGGATTAGTTTTAAACCTTAATAAATGTTATTATGTGCCTGCGTTGAGCATGAACATTATTTCTGGATCGTGTTTATTGCAAGACGGTTATTCATTTAAATCAGAGAATAATGGTTGTTCTATTTATATGAGTAACATATTTTATGGTCATGCACCTCTTGTGAATGGTTTATTTCTTCTAAATCTCGAAAGGGATGAAACACACATCCATAACATTGAGGCTAAGAGATGCAAAGTAGATAGTGATAATACTACTTATTTGTGGCAATCGCTGCCTAGGTCATATTGGTGTAAAACGCATGAATAAACTCCATTCTGATGGACTTTTGGAGTCTCTTGATTTTGAATCATTTGACACATGCGAACCATGCCTCATGGGCAAGATGATCAAAACCCCGTTCTCCGGTATGATGGAGCGAGCAACGGACTTGTTGGAAATCATACATACCGATGTATGCGGACCGATGAGTGTTTCGACGCGCGGTGGATATCTATTTTCTCACTTTTACCGATGACTTTAGTAGATATGGGTATATCTATTTAATGAAACATAAATCTGAAACATTTGAAAAGTTCAAGGAATTTCAGAATGAAGTGGAGAACCATCGTAACAGAAAGATTAAGTTTCTACGATCCGATCGTGGAGGTGAATATTTGAGTTATGATTTTCTCACGCATCTTAAAGCAAGCGGAATCGTTTCGCAACTCACGCCACCCGGAACACCACAGCGCAATGGTGTGTCTGAACGCCGAAATCGAACCTTATTAGATATGGTCCGATCAATGATGTCTCTTACTAATTTGCCGTTATCATTTTGGGGTTATGCATTAGAAATCGCTGCATTCACTTTAAATAGGGCTCCATCTAAATCCGTTGAGACGACACCGTATGAACTATGGTTTGGTGCTAAACCTAAGTTGTCGTTTCTTAAAGTTTGGGGATGCGAAGCTTACGTCAAGAAGTTGATGCCGGACAAGCTCGAACCCAAAGCGGAGAAATGCGTCTTCATAGGATACCCTAAGGAAACTATTGGGTATACCTTCTATCACAGAACCGAAGGCAAAGTGTTTGTCGCAAAGAACGGTTCCTTTCTTGAGAAGGAGTTTCTCTCAAAAGAAGTGAGTGGGAGGAAAGTAGAGCTAGACGAGGTTATTGAACCTTCTCTTGAATTGGAGAGTAGCGCAGCACCTGAAATTGTTCTAGTGCCGCCTGCACCAACAATAGAGGAAGCTAATGACAAGGATCATGAAGCTTCGGACGATGTCACATCTTGAACGTCGCAGGTCGACAAGGTCGCGTGACCCTCCTGAGTGGTACGGCAACCCTGTCTTGACTGTCTTGTTGGTAGAAGACAGTGAACCTACGAACTATGAGGAAGCGATGATGAGCCCAGACTCTGAGAAATGGCTAGAAACCATGAAATCCGAATTGGGATCCATGAGCGAAAACCAAGTATGGACTTTGGTGGACCCTCCTAGCGACCGAAAGGCCGTTGAGTGCAAATGGATATTCAAGAAGAAAACGGACGCGGATGGTCATGTTACCGTCTATAAAGCACGGCTTGTCGCAAAAGGTTTTCGACAAGTTCAAGGTGTTGACTACGATGAGACTTTCTCTCCTGTAGCGATGTTTAAGTCCATTCGGATTTTATTAGCAATTGCTGTGTTTCATGATTATGAAATATGGCAGATGGATGTCAAGACTGCGTTCCTCAATGGCAACATTGATGAAGAGTTGTATATGATGCAACCCGAAGGTTTTGTCGATCCTAAGGATGCTAGTAAAGTATGCAAACTCCAGCGTTCCATTTATGGACTGAAGCAAGCATCTCGGAGTTGGAACCTTCATTTTGATCAAGTGATCAAGAGCTTTGGATTTGTTCCAAATTGCTACGAAGCTTGTATCTATAAGAAAGTGAGTGGGAGCTCGGTGAAGTTTCTGGTACTATATGTGGATGACATATTGATTATCGGAAATGACATCAACATGCTTAACGATGTGAAGAGTTATTTGAACAAGTGTTTTTCAATGAAAGACCTAGGTGAAGCTGCTTATATATTGGGCATCAAAATCTATAGAGATAGACAAAGACGCCTGATAGCTTTATGCCAGAGTACATACCTAGACAAAGTTCTGAAAAGGTTCAGAATGGATAAGGCAAAGAAAGGTTCAGTGCCTATGTTGTCAGGTAAGATATTGAGCAAGGCTCGGTGTCCACCTGATGAAATGATAGGAAGCTATGAGCAAGGTGCCTTATGCCTCGGCCATAGGTTCTATCATGTATGCCATGCTGTGTACTAGACCGGATGTGTCCAATGCTCTTAGTTTAACGGCAGATATCAAAGTGATCCAGAGTGGAACATCGACACCGTTAAGAACATCCTAAAGTACCTAAATAGGACTAAAGAAATGTTCTTAGTCTATGGGGTGATGAAATCGTCAGAAAAGGTTACGTCGACGCTAGTTTCGACACCGACAAGGATGATTCTAAATCTCAGACAGGATACGTTTATATTTTGAATGGAGGAGCTGTAAGATGGAGAAGCTGCAAGCAAAGCGTGATCGCGGGATCTACAGTAGAAGCGGAATACATGGCGGCTGCAGAAGCGTCAAGTGAAGGAGTTTGGATCAGAAACTTCATCACTGAGCTTGCGTGGTTCCAAGTGCATTGGACCCACTGGAGATATTGTGTGACAACACTAGAGCCATAGCACTCGCTAAGGAACCAAGATATCATCCAAAGACCAAGCATATCAACCGCAAGTTTCATATAATCCGAGATTATATAGCAGATGGAGATCTGAAGATTAGCAAACTACATACAGATCTGAATATCGCAGATCCATTGACTAAACCTCTTCCACGTGTAAAACATGATCAGCACCTCAGTGCCATGGGTGTGAGATTGTTGCCAGATGTAAACTAGATTATTGACTCTAGTGCAAGTGGGAGACTGTTGGAATTATGCCCTAGAGGCAATAATAAAGCTGTTATTATTATAATTCTTGTTCATGATAATGTTTATATTCCATGCTAGAATTGTATTAAGCGGAAACTTTAATACTTGTGTGGTTTGTGAACAACAGCGTGTCCCTAGTACGCCTCTATGGACTAGCTCATTGATTAATGATGGTTAAGGTTTCCTAACCATGGACATGAGTTGTCGATTAATAATGAGATCATATCATTGGGAGAATGATATGGTGGACAGACCCAAACTAAGCGAAGCAATTAGATCGTGTCATCGTGTTCGTCTTTGCGAAGCTTTTCTTATGTCAAATATTGTATTCCTTAGACCATGAGATAATACAACTCCCTGGTATCGGAAGAAAGCTTTGAGGTCATCAAACGTCATCCTATGAGAGGGTGATCATAAAGGTGTCTCTCAGGTGATCGGAAAGTATTTGTTGGGTTGTATGTATCGAGATGGGATTTGTCCCTCCCAAGTTGGAGAGATATACTTAGGGCCCACTCGGTAATCGATATCAACACCGCTTGCAAGCATGTGGTTAAGGAGTTAATCACAAAGTGATATCGGATTACGGAACGAGTAAAGTACTTGCTGTGAACGAGATTGAACTAGGTATGACGGGCACGATCAAATCTCGGGCAAGTAAAATATCGCGAGACGAAGGGAATATATATATGGGATTGATTGAATCCTGGCATCGTGGTTCATCCGATATGATCATCGATGAATGTGTGGAGCCAATATGGGTTTCGGACCCATTTGATTATTGATAGAAGATCATGTCTGCATATTCTCGAACCCAGGTCACACACTTAACGTGTCTCGACGCTAGGATATAGATTGGATAATTGGTTTATGAGTTTTGTTGAGTCTCGGATGGGATCCGAGACATCACGAGAGGTTCCGGAGTGGTCCGTAGAATAAGATTCATATAAGGCAAAGGCAGTTTTTGGAGTTCGAATTGTTCCGATTAATCAAGATTGTACCGAAGCTTCTAGAACCTTCCTAAGGGGACCAACGTGGCCCCACCTTCCGGAGGGGTCATGGGCCTATGAGGGAGTGCCCTGGCCGCATTGGGCCAGGGGCACAAGGCCCCATAGGGCCCAGCCGGCCAAGAGAGGTTTAAACTCGAGATAGACCTTCTAGAAGGAGGGGTTTTCTTGCCCCCCACTCCTTATCCTTTGGGGCCGCCGGTTTGGGCTTGGGGGCTAGGCTGCCCTCTATATAAAGAGGGTGGGGGCACCAACCCTCACACCTTCCCTCCAACCCTAGCCGCCTGCGCCTCCTCTCTCCTCCCGACTGCTTGTAGGCGAAGCCCTGCTGCAGAAATTCTCCACCAATTGCACCGCGCCGTCGCGTTGTAGATCCAACCCATCTCTCCACCATACTTGCTGGACCAAGGAAGGAGGAGACGTCGAGGTGCTGCACGTGTGCATATCACGGAGGTACCGCCACTTGTGGTGCTAGATCGGATCGGATCGCGAGGAGGAGAAGCGAGTACGACTACATCACCCACGTTCCGACAAACATTCCGCTGTGCGAATCTTCAAGGGTATGAATATCTAATCCAATCTCTCTCGTTGTTTGCATCTCCTAGATTAGATCTTGGCTTTCCCTCTGTTCGCATCCGTAGAAAATTTTGATTTACTATGTCGCGAAACCCTTCAAGCACACCATCTCACTCCCCTCTCCTCACTGATCGTTCCACCCCGTTACCGGAGCAAGGCGAGCAGCGCATCGCCGGAATTTCACCAGAGCAGGCCGCCTCTGGAGAAGAAGGGAGCCAGCGATTGGAGCCGCCCCAGGAGAAGCTGCCGGTACCAGGAGGTTGTTGTCGACTTCGTCATTCACCCACCTCGCCGACCCTCGCCTGAGCCCCGGTGAGCCCCTGACGACCCCCACTTGCCGCGTTAGGTTTCTGTCTCGCCGGCGCTGCACGACGTTGACGATGAACCAGGGCCGTTAAATTAGAACCAGATACCACAGCTCACATTGCCCCATACCACTTCGCGTTTAAAGAGCCGCTGACTGGTGGAACCCCCCTATCAGTTGAGCCCCGCGCCGCGGAGTGACACCGGGCCGGCCCGTTAACAGTTCCCGCGCAGCCCACTCGTTTAAATTTGGATTTTTCCATTTTCATTCAAACACAGTTCTGTACCTAGTTTCAAAAATCAACCCAGCTCAATTCAGTGAACCAAATGGAATGAAACCAATTTTGTTAGAAAGGTCTGGAAATGCTGAATCCAAGCCCGTTGATTTCAAATCATTTGGATATGTAGATCATCCTTGGTAAAAATAACAAGGCAGAAGCTTTTCTGCATTCAAACATTTTTCAAATTTAAACCATAACAGCTTTTGAGTTGATTTCGAACTCTCAAAAATCACATTTGATCATACCTTTCAGAATATATAAAAACATTTGGGTTTACTTATGGAAATATTGTTCAAGTAATAAAAGAATGCCACATAGGCATTTCTAGTCACTTTATTTAAGTAAAATAAAAGGTTAAACCTTATTAAATTGTGACACCACTTTAAATCACATTCCCATGGACTAAAATATGTGGTGATGACATGTGTCAACATGATCCCATGTTTGTTTTGGAGAATATTAAATCTTAAGTAGTTTTTCAATGAGTAGAAATTACTTTCCTAAAAATAAAAGGAATTCAACCAAGCTTTAATCTTGTAATGTTAGTGATGATGCTAGATCATCTATAGGACCCTTTTGTGTGATGATTGAAATTAGTTAAGTATTGTTTGGTGATTGTGTACCTCGTATTTATTCATAGACGCTAGTACCGACCAAGGATACGAGGAAGAAGGAGGATACTACGAAGAAGAAGCCGAGGAGAACTTTAACCACTGCTCTGCAGAAGGCAAGCTAACACTTGCAATTATGGAAGTTAGATAACCTATGCAATTCCCTAAGCATGCTTGGTTAGACACATATGATGATACCCAATCCCAGTTTTACTTACAAGATTTGTACTTTATTTTCTTTATCAAAGCTTTTACTTAGAGTTTACTTAAGTGACTTGTAGATACTAGAAAGGTAATTGAAGGTTGCATAAAGAGCATAAAATTTTGCCTAAGCTAGATAATCTTGATGTCATCCCAAGGCATAAGATTGAACTTATTTGAAACTCCACTAGTTTACCACCCCTCATTAGTACTCACCCCCACTTGTAGATGCTAGTGCTAAGCATAAAACTTGATCAACTTTAGATGGGATTACTTGGTGGAAAAATGGTTATGAAAACCTTGGAATGATGGATCATTCTATTGAAATGTTTTGGACATGTGTTTTCGAACACCAGATGATTTATGGTGATTAAAATGTTGAGGCATGAGCCTTAGTCCTTTATAAA
This sequence comes from Avena longiglumis, assembly GCA_030063025.1. Taxonomy (NCBI): domain Eukaryota; kingdom Viridiplantae; phylum Streptophyta; class Magnoliopsida; order Poales; family Poaceae; genus Avena; species Avena longiglumis. The sequence continues at coordinate 171,183,589 of CP125975.1, forward strand.
ACTGATGGTTGTCTGGATGCGATATCATTCCAATTTTATCGTACAACCACAATACCCGAGAATTGGGTAGGGATTGACTGGAAACTTATATACCTTAGTATTAGTTCCCTCACGGCCAAGGTCTGAGCTGAGGCTACCTTGTGAAGATTGTCCACTGCGTGCACTCCAAGATGACAGTTGGTCATGGTTGGGAGGCCAAACTCACAAGAGAAGTGCTTATACTAGGGCATGTAATTGAAAGGTTAGGATTGATTATCCGTATCATGTATGGTGAATTCAGGATTTGTTCTACGGATGTATCGAATGTTGTGGTGAAAGTGTAAAATCTGCAGAGTGTCAAACTATTCGAATAGCGGCGTCATGATTATGGACGATTAGATGGGCATACTTTGTTCTCGCTGGTATTTTCAAAATGACTTATGAAATGAATTGAGAACTTGACTTGACCACCACAGATTTGTGATATGACATACAAGTTCCAACTTAGGTGTTATCAAACTTCAACTAGCTTTCCTCGTTTCTAAACTTAGTAGATGTAAATATGGCTTTTGCAAAACAACCCTAGAGCTTAGTGTCCTATTACAAAAAAAACCTTCACTTGTTAGTATTAATTTGCGAGTACTTGAAGAGTACTCATGGCTTTGTCCCTGGCTATTCCCATGGCCAGACTATGAAGAGGAGTACCAGGATGATGGACCCCAGGAAGGTTACGACAACTAGGATCATCTCCCATCGTCAGCATTGCCTGTGACCCTGAAGATGGAGCTTCGCCTACTCTACCGTTACTATTACGTATTTCCGCTGCTTGAGTTGTATTAAGAACTGGATCATGAGATCCTTATTTGTGTAAGACCTTATGTATGGTTTGTAATGGATGATGTACTGTGGTATCCAATTCTGTTATGTCTCACAAATATGGTAATCCTGGGATTGCGATGTATGGCATAACAGGCATCTGGGATTAAAAGTCCGGGTGTTGAAACGAAGTGACCATAAAGAACAAGTATCCCTTACCTAGAATCAATGATCTCTTTGATAATCTAGAATAGGTCATGTGTTATCAAAAATTGATCTTCGATCAGGTTACTTTTAGCTAAAGATTAGAGAACACGATGTACCAAAGACTACTTTTACCACTAGGTATGGATTGTATGAGTATACAGTGATGCCGTTTGGGCTAACTAATGCACCAGCTTATTTCATGAACAAGGTGTTCATGGAGTTTCTTGACAAGTTTGTTGTGGTATTCATCGATGACATATTGATTTATTCCAAGAGCAACAAATAACATGAAGAACATTTGCGTTTGATACTTGAGAAGCTCAGAGAACACAAGTTGTATGCCAAGTTCAGCAAATGTGAGTTTTGGCTGAATGAAGTTGGTTTTATTGGACATTTGTGTCTGGAAATGGTATAACTGTCGATCACACAAAGGTTTCAACTGTAACTGAGTGGGAATATCCCAAATCATTTAAAGAAGTTCGTAGTTTGCTAGGCTTGGCAGGATACTATAGAAGGTTCATCGAGAATTTCTCGGAAGTAGCTAAGCCGATGACAGAGTTACTAAAGAAAGAAAATAAGTTTGAATGGATTGAAGCATGTGAGACCAGTTTCCAAGAGTTGAAGAAAAGACTAGTGTCAGCACCAGTGTTATGCTTGCTAGATCTAGAGAAAGATTTTCAAGTATATTTTGATGCATCTCACCAAGGACTGGGTGGTGTGTTAATGCAAGATGGAAAAGTGGTGGCTTATGCCTCGAGACAACTCAAGACTCATGAAGTAAACTATCCTACACATGACTTAGAGTTGCCCTCTGTTGTTCATGCACTCAAAACATGGAGAGATTATCTGTTGGGAAAGCATTGTGAACTGTTCACCGATCGCAAGAATCTGAAATACATTTTCACCCAGAAAGAACTCAACATGAGACAAAGAAGGTGGCTAGAACTTATCAAGGATTACTACTTAAGTTTGCAATACCATCCCGAGAAAGGAAATGTCGTTGCCAATGCATTAAGCCGCAAGGTTTATGTGAATGGCCTTACCAAAGGAGAACTACCAGATGATTTGTGTGCTCAATTTAAAGAGCTGATATTGGAGATAGTGCCTGAAGGATATCTTATGTCTTTGGAAGTTCAACCAACACTAATGGATCAAATCAAAGAAGCTCAAAAGTTGGACAAGGAAATAGAAGAGATCAAGAGTAAAATAGGTAAAGGAAAGGCAAAGGGATTCCATGAAGATGGACAAGGAACCTTATGGTATGGAAAGCGTATCTGCATTCCACAAGATCCTAAACTAAGGAAATTGATCCTACAGGAAGCACATAATTCACCATATTCTATTCATCCTGGCAACACCAAGATGTACATGGATGTGAAGGAAAGATTTTGGTGGAACAATCTAAAGAAAGATATCACGGAACACATTGCTTTGTGATACGTCCAAAACGTATCTACTTTCCCGAACACTTTTGCTATTGTTTATCCTCTAAACTTGTGTGATTTGGATACAACTAACACGGACTGACGCTGTTTTCAGCAGATTTACCTTGGTGTCTAGTTTTTATGCAGAAAATCAACTATCAGGAAAAATCCCGGAAAATATGCCAAAAATCCTATTTCACCAGAAGATCCACGGAGCCAGAATACGAGACGGAGTGGAGCCCTGGGGGGCCCACACCCCCTGCCGCGTGGGTGGGCCTAGCCCGCGCCTGGAGGGGGTGTGGCTAGCCCAGGCACCCCCTCGGCCTCCATCTTCGCCTATAAGACGCCTCTTGACCTAAAAACCGAGGGGGGTTCGACGTTTTTTCAGAAAGAGTTCCGCTGCATCGCCACCACCAGAAACCGCGATTCGGAACCAGAAACTCCATTCTGGCACCCTGCCGGGACAGGGAATTTGGAGAGGATCATCGCCATCATCATCACCAACGCCTCTCCATCAACCATCTATGTTTCCCTCATCCATGAGTGAGTAATCCCCCGCTATAGGCTATGGGGATGGTAGGGATTGGATGAGTTCTATCATATAATCCAATAAGATTGTTAGGGCATGGTACCTAGTATCTCTATTAGTGCTATTTGACTTTGTTGCAACTTGACAGAAATTGGGACAAACGGAGGGGATGGCTGTGATGTGAGGATCACATGTGTTCACGGAGTGTTAATGCTTTGTTCCGATGCTCTATTAAAAGGATCATCTTAATTGCCAGTAGTTCCCTTGAGGCCCCGTTACAACGTGCTGGCAGGACAAAAGATGTTGTGCAAGTTCTCATTGCGAGCACACATGACTATATATGGAGCACATGCCTATGATTGTTTTGTACTTGGATGCTCATTCTTATTTATCTGCAATTTCCCTAGATCTTGAAGTTACATGTTTAGACTCGTCCATGCAACGCCCGTCCATCAATACCTATGTCTAACGCACTCATATCCTACTGTTTGCTACTACTATTACTATTGCTCATGTTTTACTGCTGCTGTTACTTTGTTGTTGCTACTGATAAACTTCTGTGAGCAAGAACTATTTCCAGGTGCAGCCACTGTTCAAAAAATCGGCCGATATGCAGATTAATCGTCTGATTTATCGCTACTTTAGGGTGTCTGATATGCCAATTTTTTGATTTATCGTCCGATTTTCTGATTTATCGCTCGATAAATCGGCCGATACACTGAAAAATCGCCAATTTTCAACCGGCCGATAAATTACGGATAAGCGATATCCTTAACATTGGGTGCAGCTGAATTGACAACTCAGTTGTTAAGGCTTGCAAATATTCTTTGGCTCCCCTTGTGTCGAATCAATAAATTGGGTAATACTACCCTTGAAGACTGTTGCGATCCCCTATACTTGTGGGTCATCACTTTGTGTGATGTTTGTAGTCGAGTAAAGGCGAAACATCAAAAACCGACAGGATTATTACAACCACTACCAATACCTGATTGGAAGTGGGATAAAATCGGTATGGATTTTATTACAGGATTGCCATGGACTAGATCAGGATATGATTCTATATGGGTTGTTGTGGATCGCTTAACAAAAGTGGCTCATTTCATACCCGTAAAGACCACTTATACAAGTGCTAAATTAGCCAAGATCTATATGAACAGGATTGTGTGGCTACATGGAGTACCTAAGAGTAATGCGTCAGATAGAGGAACTCAGTTCACTTCACATTTTTGGAAACAACTACATGAGTCATTGGGAACTAGACTAGAATACAGCACAACATTTCATCCTCAGACTGATGGACAGACAGAAAGGACCAATCATATTTTGGAAGATATGTTGAGGTCTTGTGCACTAGACTATGGATCTAGTTGGGATGAAAGTCTGCCATACACAGAATTCTCTTACAATAACAGCTATCAATCGAGCATAGATATGGATCCGTTTGAATTCCTTTATGGAAGGAAGTGTACTACACCATTACTATGGAGTTGTTGCCTGTCAAAACTCACCGGCAGGCAGCGACGAGCAACACGAAGAGCCGGAGGCTCCTGAATCGCCAGGCCTGGTCCCTCGGGCAACGGCCAAAACTCCGCACACGCCCCGGCTTGGTTCGAGATGCCACCTGACCTATACCTGGTCGAAGGTGAAGGATTGCTCGATTGATTTCTGCATGGTAAACAAGTATACATAAAATTCGAGCCGTGACCGGCTCCTGTGTTTCTCAGAATCGCTCCTAGAGCCGATTGCCCCATGGTTCGCATTAGATTTACGATAACATGAGGTTTTGCTTGATCACTACAAGTTAAATCGATCTACGCTTAATGTTTTCACCACGTAGCTGGAACGTCCTACACGTAATTGAGCCTGGTATGTACAAAAGATGAAGAATATTAACCCTAGAGGAGGCCTAATAACCAATGTAAAGTCAATTACCGGAACAACTTCTCTAGAACGAATAAGCTACGTCCTTACGTACTACTGGATCGTTCAACCCGTTTGTAAGGCCTGACTACGTAGATGTCAAACTGAACCTTGGCGAGCAAGGCACAACCATAAGATCGAATCGCCTAAATAAAGATCATAAGGTGCTACCCTTGCACTTGGGAAACGGTGCAAAGGTAGCGAGACAACTAGAGGTAGCAAAATCAAACGATTATAACGAAGAACACCGATGCTAACCTCAACAGATCTATGATAATAATGTTACTCGCCATCAACAAGGCTTCAGTAAGAGTAACACCAAATAACGATAGTAGTATCGCCTAGATCGCAAGATGCGATCTAGGCAGCATGACACTTACCCGAAAGAAACCCTAGAAACAAGGGGTGGCGATGCGTCGAGATTGTGTTTGTTGTGAACGTGATTGTCCTCCTTTTCTTGATAACCTTAGGTACATATTTATAGTCCGGAGACTCTCTACTTTTAGAATAACTCTACAACTCTATCTTTACCTAAACTGAAACGGAACCTAAACTGAAACGAAACCTACTATGATACAAGATACACGGGCAGTTTAGCCCAATTCTACGTACTAGGCCGATCCAACAATACGTTGAATATACGCATCTTCCAAGCCCATCTTGATCACGGCCCATCTCCTTCGTTGGCCAAAATATGGCGATAACACATGCCCCCCTGGTTTTGGCAATGATAATTCCAAAACCACTCTTGTGTTTTTTTTCTTCTCCTCTCTTTTTTTTGTATCGGGTTGCGTGTTGACAGAATGCGTGGCAGAACAGAATAGTCACGCTACCCCTTCATCATGATGCCCTGTCTTCTCAACTCCTCCGCAGTGTATGATTTGACGATTTTGGCAGCGCAATCTGGGAAACCACTATAGCATTGAACCGTCTCTCCACTATTCCCCTTATTTAAATTGCCCAGCAGTTCGCAGCCCCATCTTCCTCCAAGAGCTAAAACCCTCCTCCTCCGCCATGGCTTCTTCCTCTTTCGCCTGCTCCTCCCGTCTTCTAACAAGATCGGTGACCGAGAGCCGACGCCAGAGCACCCACCCACGGCGGCAGAGATAAGATTACTTCACGATGGTGGGACGAAGGGATCGATTTCGCCGTCGTCGAGGACGATCGTCCTCGATCGACGGCGAGGAGAGCCTCTGCCTCGTTGACGGGAACGAGGCGAAGAGCAGCGACGACGCTTGGTCTTGGACGGCGCCGAGTCCTCCGGCGAGGAGGAGGAATCGGAGGAGGTTTCCTCCTCCGACGAGTACCCGCCGACGAAGCGCTTCCGCGCCGGGTCCAGCGAAGACACCGAAGATGACGACGAGGATGAGGAGGCCCCCGCTGGCTTCTTCAGCAGCAGCAGTGAAGACGACGCCGGCAGCTACCAAGACAAGAAAGAAGACGGCGGCGACGGCATTTATCTCGCCTTTAGATTAGGAATCGAGTGCAATGAGTAGTAGGCTCCTTTTGTAATCAATCATCCTTTGTAAGCAATCATCTTCGAATGAATGAAAATCTGTTTCCCAAAGATTGTTCTTTTCGCCCAATTTTGCCGATAGTCAAATAGGTCGATGCTCCAAGATCGATGACACAGATCGACTTTCAACATACCTGCATACACTGATCAAACAAGTCAAATCGCAAAGAGCCGATGACTACCCATCGGCTTCTCCCAAAAAACGTTTGACAGGGTCAAAACTTGGTCGTATCTTTAGGCACATTAAAACGGCCACTTCTTGGTTCCAAACGGTAACCTGTGACCTTTTTCAAAATGGGCGACCTGCGCCCTTTTTCAAAACGGGCGACCCAAATCTCCAACTGCCCATCGAAAAACGTGCCCTGAACAAACAGCCAGTGACAAGCAAGGGTGAAGATGACGAAGCTGAGATCGCCGAGGTGGATCGTGTCCGTGCTGACGCCCTCCACGCCTTCGAAGCATTTCTTCAGTAGCTTGTATGTGCGAACTGGCACCTGTTTGTAACATGTGTGAACCTCTAGAGTCGATGACCGTGCATCGGCTATACATTTTTGCTTTTATTCGGCCGATTTTCAGCATCGGCCCCCACATTTTTACTGTCCATCGTCTCACATGCTTTTACTTAGCCGATTTCATGTATCGGCCCCTCAAGTTTTACTGTCCAACATCCCACATGCTTGGGAAATATTTCTTGAGATGTTGACCGTTGACCGCCACTGGGAATTTCACGCCGTCCAGCTCCTCAAGCATGTACGCGTTTCCTCTTAAAACTTGGTCGATCCTGTACGGCCTGTGCCAATTTGGAGACCATTTACCATACGTTGCATCCTTAGTCCCCAAGGGCAACACAGCTTCCCATACCAGATCACCAACGTGGAACTCCTTTGGCTTCACTTTCTTGTTGTATGCACGAGCTACTTTGGCCTTGTTCTCTTTGATTTTCTCCAAAGGACTACATGAGCTCGGTTAAATCCTCCACACCGCCACTCATCGTGGTTGTATTCTTCAGTTAGATCGTCACTGAAAAGTGACCCGTCTCGACCAGCCGTAATTTCCCAAGGCACGGCTTCTTGTCCATATACTAGATGGTATGGCGAGGTTTTAATCGCCCCATGGCATGACATGCGATAAGCCCACAATGCCTCGACAAAACCTCGTGCGGCGCCTAGGATGCTCATCAACTTTTCTTGATCAGCTTGATGAGGCTCGTTGACGCTCAGCTTGCCCATTCGCTGAGCATAGTATGGAGATGATCCGATCGCTTAATCCCGTGTCCTCGCAAAATTTTCTAAACTCGAGAAATAAAGACCGAACCTCCATCGGTCGTGATAGTTTGGGGAATCAATCTATGGATGACATGTTCTTTCACAAAGTTGATAACATCCTTTGAGTTTACCGATTTCATCGAGACAGCCTCCACCCATTTAGTGAAATAATCAAGAATGGCCAAAATCCACATGTGGCATTTGCTTGATGGGGATTGATTTTGCCGATCATATCCATGCCCCAACCTCGAATGGCCAAGGCTTGATGATGGGGTTCATTGCCGACGCGGTACCATCTGAATTTTCCCAAACTTCGACATGCTTGGCACCCTTTGTAGTACTTGAAACAGTCCTCAAGCATGGTGGGCCAATAAAACCCTGATCGCTGATCAACCATTTCATCTTGTGAGCTGATTGGTGAGTTCCACAGCGCCTTCGTACCTCGTGTAGGAGCCGATTAGCCTCGCCGTCCCTGCACATTTGAGCAATAATCCTTCCAGAGTCCTCAGAAACATGTCATCCCCAATAAGCACATACTTCATGGCTTTGTACCTTATCCGTTTAGGTGCCCCAGCCGAATCCTTCAAGTAATTGAAGATATCGTCTCCAGCCGTCGACTTCCGTGAATCAGACGAACATCGGCTCCTTCGCTACATCCTTGTAGCCCAAGCCATTGTGCAAGATCATTTGCCTCAGATTCTGCGACCGTGGGATCCAGTGAAGTTTATGTACCGAATCGCGCCATCGCTCACCGCAGGCAACCATAATGGGAAGAGGGACTCGCTCACACTTGTACTCCTCCGTGAGTTGGGAAATCACCAACTTGGAGTCTCCAAAATTTCCACCGCTCGCCCGGCCGAGGAGTAACTCCATTCCCTTGCGTACGCCTCGTACTCGGCTACATTGTTGGTGCGAGAGGTAGACAATCGATGGAGAAGGAAAATGTTGCCCCGGCGACACGAGTAAAATGCCGATGTCGCAGCCATCGTCACAAACCGATCCGTCGAAAAACATAGCCCACGCTCTTATGGACAAAGTCTTGCTATGTTGGTGTTGATCCTTTCAGCGATAAGATCGCCAACGCTTTTCCTTAACGCTTTCGGGTTGATACCGGATGTCAAACTCGATAATGCAAACATCCATTTGCCCAATCGGCCTTTTAACATAGGAGCCGACAACATGTGCTTTATGACGTCGATTTGCATATGATGATGATCTCACGATAGCAAAATGTGGCGCAGCTTGGTGCGGTGAAAAGCAGAGGCATAACTTACCGATATCGGGATACCTTGTCTCTGCCCAAAGATCCTTCTGCTTATGTAAAATACGACTCGCTCCAGCCCATCATAAACTTGCACCACCACCGAGGCGATGGACGTGTCAGCTACTGACAAGTAAATGTAGAACGGTCTGTCCGGCTGGGGTGGAACCAACACTGGCGGCTGCGTCAGATATTCTTTGATCTCATCAAAGGCTCGTTGTTGTTCTGCCCCCCAGCGGAATTCCTCGTCAGATTTAATTTTCACTAGTCCCATGAACGGCTCTATCCTTCCTGACTGATTGGAGATGAATCTTCTGACGAAGTTGATCTTGCCGATGAGAGACTGCAGTTCTCTCTTTGTGGTGGGTGGCTTCATTGTTCGTGACCGCCTCGACTTTTCAGCCGATCTCGATTCCGTTCATGGACCAAAAACCCAAGAACCGACCGTTACCCGAAGGCACACTTTGGATTCATCCGTAGTCGAATTTTCTTGTTCGGTCCAGACGTTGTAGATCGTCCAAGTGTCCTTGCGCTGAAGCGGACTTGACCACCACGTCATCGATGTAGATTTCCACCACTTGCCGATCGATCATGGAAAATATAATTCATGGCTCTTTGGTACGTGCGCCGCATTCTTTAGTCAAACGTCATGACTACATACTCGAACAACCCCACCGAACAGGACTCGAATGCGGTCTTGTGTATGTCTTTTGGAGCCATAAAATTTGGTTGTAACCGCATTGCCATCCATGAAGCTCAAGATCTTATGACCACCTGCGTTGATTAACGTTCGCCACCGCATCGGATACTCATCCTTTGGGGTAGCTCTGAGATCCGAAAATCTATGGCAACACGCCACCGGGCATCCTTTTTCTCTCAGTACGATACTAGAAATCCACTCAAAGCATACCGCATGGCCTGATTAAATTGGTCACAACATTTTCTCGACCTCTTTCTTGACTTCTTCCGAATTTCGCCTTCATTTGTCGTGCTCGTCACGAAATGGCCGAAATCCTTTTTGAGCGGGAGTCGATGCTCAATGATGCTCTGTCAACCTGCATCTCTGTAGTCCCAAAGCGGCGATCTGGATATTGTTTCAACAGGGCTATCATCGGGCCCCGCAGATTCGGATCTAACTTTCTGCTGATAAATGTTGGTCGTGGCTTATCCCCAGGACCAATGTCGATCTCTTCTAGCTCATCAGCGGATGTAAACCCATACCCTAGCTTTCCGTCTCCTGTCAAATCGACGCTAAACACAGGGCAACCAGTAGGTGAGGGTAACAAAAATGATTTGGGCCGATTGCCTGAATCGGCCCCCTTTTCGATTGCATTAGTCAAGGATGGTTTACACCTTATTGTGTTATAATGGTAGGGCATCTCCCTGCTACGACTACGTGATCCACTTGTCGTACGAGTGGTGCTTCCTATTTTTAGTGGCCGATCGCGAGGATCGGCCGTACCACGTGCGCTCATGGACCTTGCTACTCTGTCAGGCCAGTGGATAAGACCAGCCTCACCCCGTTTTTTGTAGCTTCAATGCGCTCACAGCCGTCTAGACTGATTCCAGAGATCGGCTCTTGGTCTTCTGCTTCCCAGACGTTCATGCCAGCTAGGGAAATCTCGATAGAATCATCTGCATGGATGACCTCCACTTCATCTCCGTACCAGATTGTAACCTGGTGCATCGTGGATGGAATGCAGCAATTAGCGTGAATCCAGTCTCTACCTAGCAAGACAGCGTAGGTACTTTTGCTGTCCACGACAAAAAACGACGTGGGTATGGTTTTCCTGCCCACTGTCAGATCCACGTTCAGTAGGCCTCGCGTTTCCGAAGACTGACCGTTGAAGTCGCTTAACGTGACGTTGGTTTTGATCAGATCTGCAGTGGAGCGTCCCAAACGTCGTAGCATGGAGTACGGCATGATATTGACTGCCGCTCTGGTGTCCACCAACATCTTGCTGACAGGTTGCCCATTGATGTAACCTCGTAGGTACAGGGCTTTCAGATGTTTGTAACCCTTCTCACGTGGCTTCTCAAAGATAACCGGTCGTGGACCGCAGTCAAACTGTGCCACTGGTAGCTCATTGGTTCTTGGCGCGCAGAATTCTGACGGAAGTACGAACACCATGTTTGTGCCAGCCGATGTCTGTGCATCGGCTTTTACTGGTTTGGGGCGCCATTCTTTCCTTGTCGGGCGGTCTTCCGTTTCCAGGGTCCGCCTAATTTTGACGGCCAGATCGGGTCGTGCTTTCTTTAAAGCGTGGAGATACTGTGCTTCAGCTTCCTCCAAGTTACGCAGCCGCTGCACTCTACGTTTTTGGGTGTGTCTGAGTCCGTCGGGACACCACCTTGGACGGTGATATCTGTCTTCGTCTTTGTCATTTTTTGGCTTCTCGAGGTCCTCTGCTCGAGCGGACTCCCTGTAACGGCTCTGGGGTGCAAGAGGCCCTAGACGTTTGAACACTGACACTGGCCCCGTGTCCTCCTTCTGCTGACCGCATTCCGGGCAGTTGTCGACTATAGGCAATCGGCTCATTCCCGCGTCCCAGCAATACTTGAAGAAAGGACAATCCCAATGTTTGTCTGCACCTTCCTTTTCTTTAGACGGTCCCCTAGCGAGGTGCTCATATCCTTCATCGTCTCCATCGCGCCGACGACGTTGGTCATACTGACGCTCATACTTGTTAAGGAGGTGGGCGGAATGTGGCTTCTGATACCGCACTCTCCTCACCTGTTCCTCTGTTAAGTACCGCCTGTCATTGTGGCTGGGCCGGTCACATGGACCAGCCTCCTTTCTTTCTTTGCCCCGAGAGAGGCCACCTTCCTCCTTGTACATGTCATGGTGGTACCCAGACCCTGCCATATTAACACCGAACGAAAAATCCAGTTGGCGCCTCGCGGAGCGACTGAGTTCTATCATGTTGACGCCGGGAAATGGGTTCGTGTCCACTTTCATGGCGAACTGCCCAAGGATCAGGCGGCCTTGTTCTATCGCCATTTGGATTTGGCGGCGAAGCTCTTTGTAATCATTGGTGGTGTGGGTGAACGAGTGATGCCACTTGCAGTATGGTCTCCCGTTCATTTCCTGAGCCGTAGGGATTTTGTGGCCTTCGGGTAACCTCAGTTGCTTCTCCTTCAGTAGCAAATCGAATATCTGCTCGGCTTTGCTCACATCGAAGTCGAACCTTTTGCGGCCCTTCTTTGTTTCACCCATTTGCGATACAGGATCTGCCCCGAGCCCATTCAGCTCTGCCACTTCACGGTCCTGTAGGATCATCTTCTTCTGCATCGACCAGGCCTATCGGACGTTTGAATTTGTCTTGGTACAATTCAGGGTGGCGCTGTTCATACATCGTCAGTTTCTGGGCCATGTGCGCCAATGAGTTGTACTCCATTTGGAAAGCCAGATCCTTGATGGGTGCTGAGAGACCCAACACTGCCACCGCTTCCTTCTCGCTTAAACGAGCTGAGTAACATCGGTTCTTGACAGATTCAAGCTGGATGTATTCGCTGATTTCTCCCGCTCGCCGACTCGCTTAGTCTGCAATGCCAGCCTCAGTAGCCTCTGAATGGTACAGGATGTGGAACTGCTCTTCCAGTTGCTTCCAGGTATGAATCGAATCAGGTGGCAGCGAGGTGTACCACCCAAAGGCTGGTCCTGTCAGAGATTGCGCAAAAAACCTTTACGCATCCGATCCGATGCGAAATTATGCCTAGCTGTTCCGGTATCGCTTATGTGCTCGATCGAGCTTGACCCTTCTGACCATTGAACCTTGAGAACTGGGGAGCCGATACTTGGGTGGCGTGAATCAGATCAAACTTCGTTGGGGTACGGCTTTGAATAGCCGATTGTCCTTCTTCGCACGGTTTAACCGGTCTCTCGGGATGGTACGGATTTGCTCCACTGTTTGAGCTGCAGGGCTAGATTCTCATGACTTGTTCCGGGCATACTTGGCTAGCCACGCCTGTTTGTCGGCGTCCATCCGGACATCGCTGCTCCGGACACGCTCTCACGAAGATCTGCCCGGGAACCCTGCGCCAGAAACTCTGCGGTTGCAATCTGTTTGGTGCGTGTCGGTTATTGCGATCCGCACGTAGGTGCATATATATCCGTGTGGGATTTCCTTAGGTGGCTCAAGGAATTGGCAATCGCTGGGTCGCCTCCACCTTGTAGACGACATAAGCGCTGCTCTGGCGGCTCGAGAGCCAAGTGTGAATGGCGGTGTGGCCTGTGCAGGCGGTCTTTCTCCTGGTGAGTCCCTAAAGTAGGCCCGACGGAATGCGATGTTTCATGATCTCCTGAACTACGCGAACCGCGACCCGTTCGAAAGCGTTCACCAGGCTCTCAGAATGGCGGTGCAGAGAATGAGCCACCATGTAGTTGACTTCCTGTCGTAGAGCTCTGGTGCGCTCCTCCGAAGGAACAGACAGATCCACCTCATCAAGAGCACCCTCGGGGGAGAACCCTCTCCACTTGATGCCATGCTTACGGGTCCTCTCAAAAGAGCCGATGAGATCGGCTTCGAAGAGATTTCTGATCTCATCATACTTCGCCTTGTGCTCTTCAGGCAGCTCGTCATACGTGACTGGTCTGCTCTCCATCGCAGCGTCAGATGTTGATGTAGACGTAGTGTTGAAGGTCCCACCGGGCGTGCCAGAATGTGTTGCCTGCCAAAACTCACCAACCAGGGCGACGAGCAACACGAAGAGCCGGGAGGCTCCCAGAACTGCTGGTGGGCCCTGGTCCCTCGGGCAACGGCCCGCAAAACTCCGGCACACGTCCTGGCTTGGTTCGAGGGCGTGCCACCTGACCTATACCTGGTCAGGAAGGTGAAGGATTGCTCCGATTGATTTCCTGCATGGTAAACAAGTATACGTAAAATTCGAGCCGTGACCGGCTCCCAGGTTTCCCTGTAAATCGGCTCCTAGAGCCGATTGCCCCATGGTTCTGCATTAGATTTACGATAACATGAGGTTTTGCTTGATCACTACAAGTTAAATCGATCTACGACAGTTTAATGTTTTCACCACGTAACTGGAACGTCCTACACGTAATTGAGCCTGGTATGTACAAAAGATGAAGAATATTAACCCTAGAGGAGGCCTAATAACCAATGTAAAGTCAATTACCGGAACAACTTCTCTAGAACGAATAAGCTACGTCCTTACGTACTACTGGATCGTTCAACCCGTTTGTAAGGCCTGACTACGTAGATGTCAAACTGAACCTTGGCGAGCAAGGCACAACCATAACAGATCGAATCAGCTAAATAAAGATCAAGCAGGTGCTACCCTTGCACTTGGGAAGCAGTGCAAAGGTAGCGAGACAACTAGAGGTAGCAAAATCAAAGCGATTATAACGAAGAACACCGATGCTAACCTCAACAGATCTATGATAATAATGTTACTGCGCCATCAACAAGGCTTCAAGACGAGTAACACCAAATAACGATAAGTAAAATCGCCTAGATCGCAAGATGCGATCTAGGCAGATGCCACTACTACCGAAAGAAACCCTAGAAACAAGGGGTGGCGATCTTGAGATTGTGTTTGTTGTGAACGTGATTGTCCTCCTTTTCTTGATAACCTTAGGTACATATTTATAGTCCGGAGACTCTCTACTTTTGGAATAACTCTACAACTCTATCTTTACCTAAACTGAAACGGAACCTAAACTGAAACGAAACCTACTATGATACAAGATACACGGGCAGTTTAGCCCAATTCTACGTACTAGGCTGATCCAACAATACGTTGAATATACGCATCTTCCAAGCCCATCTTGATCACGGCCCATCTCCTTCGTTGGCCAAAATATGGCGATAACAGGAGTAGAGTAGGAGAATTTTTTTTTGGACCAGATCTGATCGAGGAAGCCGAAGAGAAAGTCAAAATGGTAAATGATAGACTGAAGATAGCCCAATCCTGACAAAAGAGCTACGCAAATCCAAAACATAGGAAAGTCACCTATGAGGTAAGTGACCGAGCTTATCTCAGAGTCTCGCCACTTCATGGTGTGAAGAGATTTGGAGTCAAAGGGAAATTGGCACCTCGATATGTAGGACCATTCAAAATTTTGAGCCGCAAAGGACAAGTGGCCTATGAGTTAGAACTACCAGAATCACTATCAGCAGTGCATAATGTGTTTCATGTAAGCAAGTTGAAAAAGTGTCATCCAGAGATGGAAGAAACTTCGTTGAAGGACACTATACCATTGGAAGAAGTTCAATTGGACAACGATCTCACTTATGAAGAGAAACCTGTCAAGATTCTCGAGACAACAGAAAGAGTCACATGTAGTAAGAAAATCAAATTCTGCAAAGTACAGTGGAATCATCATACCGAGGAAGAAGCAACTTGGGAAAGAGAAGATAAACTTTGGAAAAATCACCCTCACCTATTTGCTAGCCAATCCGAATCCCGAGGGCGAGATTCACCTTAAGGGGGTTATCTTTGTAACATCCAAAATTTCATCAAATCCAAAACATCCTCATTGCATTCATATCATCATGGCATGTTTACATTGCACAAAAATTTTCAAATTCTAAAACCCTATTTTATAACTCTTTCATATTACATGTATGGGGCATGTTTTTGTTTTTATTTTATTACCCCAAAGTGTTTTTGAGTGGTTTGTGTGTTTAAAACACTTTTCCATACTAGGACCACCCCACAAAAATGTGGTGAAAGTTTGAGTGGATTTGGAATTGATTTGATGCTTCAAATCAAATTTGAAAAATAAAAAAAGATAAAGACAAGAGCAAAAGGAAAAAAAAAAAAGAAACCAACTAGCCAGTCTAGCCCAGCACCACTCGCAGCCCAACAAGCCCATCTGGGATTCTCCCCTCACCCTCTGTTTCTCACGCGCGTGTGTCACACCCCATCGCTGACCAATGGCCCCTACTGCCACCTCACCCCTTCGTCCCGAGACTGCGCGTGATGACCACCTCGCCGCAGTCGTTTCCCCCTTTCAAATCCGATGAATTCGCGTTTAATTGGCGTTGATTGCCAGCGTGATTTCCTCCCTCACTCTGGTTACTTAATCCCCTCGGCACTCGCTCCATTTCCCCCACTCACCCACCTCTGAGCACCGGCAGGCTACCCCAATTCTTCCTCGCACCACCGCTGCCCCGACGAACTCCGGCGAGCTATTACGGTGAGCCCTATGCGTGCCTTGACCTTTGGTTCAAATGAGCATGCTCACATTTTCTTTGCGCTTCTTCTGATGCATGCTGCTTGTCCTCTTGTGCCCTAGAGCTTCACCCCCCGTCGTCGACTATGAACACCCGACGCTCGGCTGAACTTCGTCGAGCGATTCCGGCTGTGTCCGTGCGCCCCGCCCCCGTCCGTGACCACCTTGAGAACCACCTCGTCATTGCAACCCTGGTAAGCCACTTTCCCCCTCCCCTACCCCCTGGCCTCGCCGGCACGTCGCCGTCAAACGCGTCGCCGCCGCAACTGCCATTTGCGCCGCTTAGTTTAGGTCAAAGCGATAGGATCCACTGGATCTAGATCCAGTGGTCTAGATTAGACGCCAACCCGAAAGGGTATGGGCAGATCTGAGCCGTAGGATTTCATTTAGATCAGACGACACGCGCGTGTGATCCGCGCGAACCGGTACGCACCAATCAGGAAGCGCCGCGTGTCCAGAGTTTAGATTTAAAAGCCAGAATGTTCTATTAGATGTTTAAACTTGCAAAATTCATAACTTTTGATCTATAATTTCAAAATTTACAAATTAGGTGTCTATGGATTCAGAAAAATATGAAATTTACATCTTTGTCCTTTATTTGGTCATTTGCTTATGAAAAATTAGGATTTTATGTAGAGACATTTGTAGGACTATTTTGACTATAAAAATTATTTAGAATATTATTTTTAGGTGGTTTTTGTAATATTTAGACTTTAGAATGTATGCTTTGTCTTCAGCATAGTAGAGTTTGATTTTAAAAGTGTGGAAAATCATCTCATTGCATTTTTCATGCATTCATGTTATTTTTGAATGTTATATTGATTTGTATACATTTTGTTGAATTTTGTTGTGTAGTTTTTATGGATTGTGAAGTGTGTGATTGTGAGGATTGTACCTATTCCCCTAGCTACCAAGGCAAGTGATACTTCATCTTTTGTCCTACTATTTTTACCTATTGCACTAGTGATTTTTGTAGTAGTACTTGCATGATAATTTTTCAAGTATATTGTTATGCTATGATAGATCCTATAGATTATATATTGGTAGGATTTCTCCTAAGTTAGGAGCCTTGGTATACTAGAATGCTTAGACTGGCTATTAGAATTAGTGGGTGGATTATTCATGTTATGATATTATGGAAAGATTATGTCTATGTGTTTTTGACTAAGAAAAACAACTTGTTAATGAAACACCTTGGTGGAATGGGACTTGTATGGTTTGTGTTGAGTGGTTACATATGGCCTATTTCTATGGTTTATCATGTGTATCACACTTGTGGCTGGCCACCCAGGAACAAAGAGATTTGAGATGTTTAGTGTTGAGAAGCTTTCAGTGCAACCACATGGCATGTGGGCTCTGCCTTGACCAACTAAGTTGCAAGAACTCAGCCAGATGGACATATGGTGGTAGAGTTGATAGAATGAAACGTGTCCATGGTGGTCTGAGGGATTGCTTTTGAAAATTTTCGTCTCGATGCATGTCGATTCTTGTGGGGAAAGTGCACCACCTTTCAAGATGGTAAAACCTAAGTACTTAGCTGTGTCCCCGGTTATGGGCATTTTGAGCATCAAAGACATTGAAATGATCAAGAATCTCCTCATCCCTATTTCTCTAAGTTGAAATTTGTGGGTGAACAAGGGTAGAGGTTCACCAATGTCCATTGGTGATTCCTTAGTGTTTTGTAAAGAAAAACTTAGTATTTTCAAACTAGTAGGATAAAACTTATTTGAGCAAAGCCAGCATGATCCACACCTAGCCAAATTCATGTAGTTGATAGTCTCTACTATATAAATATGATATCACTTGCCAATACAATTCCAACTGTATTGACCCCTTGTGGCTGTAACTTATTATGTTGCATGTTACTCTGATTGTGAGTAGCTTATGAGTCTATACTCAACATGTTTGCATGTGGCACGTGAAGATGAAGACTTTATTTATATACTATGTAATGAGAACTCTTTATATGTTAGCCTTGGGATAGAGAGTTGTAAGAACTATTGTACTCCTGGAATTTCGATGTAATAATGACCTTCGTATCTGTGTACTTCATCTTAAACTGTGGGTGCTAGCAATTCGATCGAGGGACTAGCACTGCAATCACAGGGACCTTTACCTGGACGGGTGATGTCTTACAGATGGGTATATCAATGATATACTGAAAATTCCCGTAGGTCGAGCTGGAACTGACGACTACGTGGCGTGAAACTACACCAAAAATGGGGTGTTCAGTGTTAAATCGGCATATCACCTGAAAATGCAGCTAAACTCTCTTAGGGCTGGAGGCGCGGACACATCAACGAGCCTCGACGAGCACAGAGGATGGTTGTCTCTGTGGGCTGCGGACATTCCTAGAAAAGCCAAGATTCATATTTGGAGGCTGATTCAGAATGGGCTTGCGAGTTGCTACACATCAAGGAGGGAATCAGGTGCATAGTCTGTAACGGTGAAGAGTCCCTGGTGCACTGGTTCTGGAAGTGTCCGCACTCAGTGGCGATATGGGAAAACGCTCAACAACTGACGGGCCTGAAGATCCCAAAACCTGATGATTTGATCCGCCACCACCGAGACATGCATGGCTGGGTATTGGACTGGATAGGAAAGCTGGAGGACAAGGATCTCTGTGTTAGTTTGATGATCATCTATCAACTATGGCTTGCTAGAAATGATGCCAGAGAGGAAATTCAGATTGCAGCACCACATGAGGTAGTGCGGCGATCCTTTTTCCTGGCCGAGGAGTGTCGGGGACTGAAACCCGCTTGCTCTTGTCCCGAGGACGACTGGATTAAGGTTAATGTCTATGGGGCTTTCTCGGAGAAGGACGGGTGTGGAGGTAGCGGTGAGGTTTTCAGAGACCACCATGGAAGCTTCATGGCAGGGGCGAGCCATTTTTTCACCTCCATACCTGACCCAGAAAGGATGGAGCTCCTCGCATGCAAGCAAGCCCTGATGTTGGCATTGGAGAAGGACGTAAGAAATTTTTTGCTGAAATCAGATTGTCATGGCGCTGTGACAAAGGTAAAGAGCAGCGACACCGACCGATCTCTTCACGGACCATTGGTCGAGGAAATAAAGTCGATGCTGGCTAAGTTTGTCAGTCACTCGGTAAAACATGTGAAGCGTTCTGGTAATCAAGTAGCACATCATCTATCTAAATTTGGCTGCGAAAATAAAGTGTGTAGGGTGTGGAATGTTGTCCCCCTAGATCTTGTTGGAAACCTCCTGGCATCTGAAATTGCCTAACTAATAGATCGTAGCTTTCTTCTCAAAAAGATAAAGAAAATACGTTAATACCAAGAAAGTACCGATTGTCTTGCTATTATGCTATACTTTGACTACATCGATTCCGACATGGTTGGTGGTATCCTTCTTGCAAGTTTTATCCGTAGTGCTGGCCGCCGTGACGAAGCTTCGGAGGCCTCTCTCTGCGGGCCCATCAGAAGCCATTGCCTCTCGCGCCATCCCTTTCAGAGCCTCCACTTTTTCCCTGATCTCGAGGGCCCTCGCGCCACCACCCATGACCAGCTCCTCGCACCTCGCGAGCTCCGCCCTGGTTAAGATGCCCTCGCTGTTGTGCTCGCCTTTGACGCCGGCAGTCCACTCCTCTATCAAGAACGCGTTTGTAGGCTGGTCCAACATGCTCGGCGCGGCGATGACCGGCATGCCCAGGGCCACGGCCTCCAGCGTCGAGTTCCAGCCGCAGTGCGTGATGAAGCATCCCACGGACGGGTGCGCCAGGACGTCCGGCTAGTCGCACCACTCCACCACCATACCCTTCCCCTCCAGCCCGATGTCGTCAAAGCAGCTGCTCACGTCCTCCTGTCGGCCCTCCTTGCACACGACGAGCAGGTATGGCCGGCCGCACTGCCGCAGCCCGTGCACGATCTCCTCCATCTACTGCTTGATGTACGTCCATATGCTGCCGAACGAGACGTACACCACCGACATCTTCGGCTGAGCTCCGAGCCACTCCATGTACCTCTTCTTGTCGGCACCGGCGTGGTCGAACAGGTGGATCCGTGCCATGGCCGTGGACCCCATCATGGGTCCGACAGCGAACACGTCCAGGTGCTACCTCATGGCCGCGAGTGCCGCCGGCTCTAGCTTGTCGGAAGTGTTAACGAGGAACTTGGCACTTTGTCCCTGTGCGTCCGTGAACTCGAACAATTCACGGAACAAGTCGTTGACGACCTCGGCCACCTCGCACCCGGTGGTGTCGACGTACGAGGAACAACGGGAAATCGAGGATCCGGAGAGGCTGGCACAGCCCTGGCAGGTACACCGCGTACGCGGTCAGCGGCGTGGCATGTGATCAGCTCGCCGTATCCGTGGAAGTAGTGGTAGTACGTGTTAGCTGCTTTAATCTAGTCGTTTGCCAAGTAGTCACGTAGATTAGCTGTAGTTAGTTATTTCAGTTTAAACGTTTTTGCTGATAATGCATGAGCTCGCGACGTGTGCGGCCTTGCATCGTGGTAGGAGCAGATCTCGGGCTTGTGGGATGGCGCGAGCAAATTACCGGTTCGTGGGAGAGCGGATTTTCCTCTCTTAGTTTGGGTCCCGGCACCATCTATGCCGTTTATTTGTTGGAGATCCGTGCAAGGCCAACGCAGTCATCGTCTATCGTACGTTTACATTTATAAGCCCTCTTGCTTTTTGGTATTTCACCCGTAGTCCAGGGCAGGGGCGGAGCTAGAGCTCGAGTCACCCTGATGCACCGGTTTACTATGGCATAATATATTCAAGCAACGATATGCAATATAAAACTATGATTCATAATTTCTAACATATATAATATGACATAAAAAGAGACAACTTATAAATAATCAAAATGACTAATATAGTGAAGAAGCAAAAAACAAAGTTACTTGAAAAGGATGACTTGCATTTTCATATTCCAAAATACATCATAAAACACCAAGACTCGATAACCTACAAAACAAAAAGTAGATTTCATTTTTAAGTAGATCATAGTAAAATGAATAAAATTATAGTACTCAAGTAGCTAAAGTTTTCGCATTACCTTTTACTGTTTTAGTATATTGGATTCTTCAAAGCCATGAAATATTTAAGCACTTCTTTTTGCAAAATAAATATGTTATAATTGCGACAAGAAGATAACGAAGAACGAAAAAGAAATCACAGTAAGAGGACATAGATTTAATGAGGAAAAACCTCTCCAACAAATAGAGGAAAAAACCACGGGTGCCAGCCAGCGAAACTTGACTATATCGGGGAGTGTTTACAAACACCGGGGATTTCACAGATGCAACTCATCCCAACCGTCGGCTTACAAGGGATTTATATATCGGTGGAAACCTAGATCTTTGACGATCCGTACCGTACCAAGCCTCCGACGACGGGCCCAAGCCTCTGGCGACAGGGCTCACCCCGCTCGTCAGAAGTTGGCCTATACTTTATAGAATTTGGATCAACATATAACAAAATATTTAAGCACTTGATCATATTGAATCTCCTCTTTCCAATTCATGTCTTCTGAAATATCTTGTGATGGGGCTTTTCTTTGGGAAACAAATCAGTCCATAATATACATGCGTTTGATATGCATGTCAGACTTGAAAATTTTCCAAAGATCTAAACGTGATACATATATGTATACCTGAAATAAACTGTATATAACTGGCATGAACCCTAGGCAGAAATCTCATAGATTTTATCTACTGCTAGCCACAATTTTGCAAATAGAATAGAAACTTTTTTGAGGAATTACCGGCAAGAGTTGATTCAGACTAGCGGACGGAGAAGAATTTAGAGCATAATCGAGGAGCTTCCGTGGCGGCGAGCTGCACACCCAGGTCCTGTGCACACTTGCGTCCGCGCGTCGAGGATCGCGAGCGCCACGCCTTGCCCAGTTGCCCCTGCATATGCAAGCTAGGCGTCTAGGGTGTTTTCCTGATCAATAGATCAAAAAGCCTTGTCCTTTTTCTCGTCGATGGAAAGTCAAAACGTCCTGATACGTACCTGGAGTCGTGGATGCCTAATGCGTTGTTGGGCAGGTCGCGTGCGGGAGCAAAGCAAGCGACAACAGCCGGCCGGAAGGACTCGGCCAGCTCCCTATGCACCATTTCCGGCCCAACCTGATGCACCGGCCTAATTTCTATGATAAGTATCACTAAAATATTTTTTTGACCCTGATGCCTGTGCATCAGGGTTGGTCCATTGGGCTCCGCCCCTGGTCCAGGGGAAAGGATGACCACCCCACCAGCCACGCTCTGCCATGCCCTGCCTCACATCCCCAGCGACACCATAAGCTTTGGCCTGCACGAGCACCGAGCGGGGAGCATCCATGGCGGCGCAGATCTGGCCTCCTAGCCCTAGCATCGGCTTCCACGTGCGGCAGGCACACCTCCGCAACCTGCGAGTCCCGTCGACGACACCCTCCAAGCGCGGCTGGCACACCTACGCAGCCCCGTCGCGCAGCCATGGATCTATGGGCCCTACTTTTCCTTTTGTTTTTTTTCATGCTTGGATCCAGTTTGTGGTTGAATATTTTGTTTGGATTAAATTCGTGGTTGAATCTTGATTGAATCTTTATTGAATTCTGTATGGATTTTGTTTAAATTCATGGATCTGGGCTCCTACTTTTCCTTTATTGAATCTTGATTAAATTCGTGGTATAATGTATTATCAAATTTTTGACACGGATCTTGTATGGATTTTGTTCATGTTTGGGTCCTTTCTTTTCATTCGTGCTTGGATCTTGATTTGAGTTTCTTGTTTGGATGAATCTTTTTACAAATGATGTTGAAAATATGTATGGAAAATAACCTTATCTAATTCATGGATGAAACGTGTATTTCCTCTTTCCAGATTCTGTTCATGGATAAAACTTGTATGATTCCTTGAGTAATTCTTAATATCAGATTAAGGTCATGAGACTACTTGTTTTATCTCCACAGGTGACACATGTATGAAACCGATGTTTGATCTTGCTTGTACCTAGACTAAATCATGTGTGTAATAATCTTTGAAATTTTCACTGTATGAATCTTGCTTGTAGCTACTGAAACTTGTATGAATCTTTGATGTTTTATGGATTTTGTATGTATGATTTGCAATGTATAAATATCCTGTGAAATTTACATATTTTACATATACCTTTACACATTGATTTAGAAACATGTACTCTAGTACTAATCCTCTATGAAACCGTGTTGTTTCTTGAATGGGTTTGAATCATACGTGAATTTGATAGTTACATAATGCGATAGGGAGAAAATCGTATTGTCCATGATGAGTGAATTATCTACTAATTTTTTCTTTGATCTTTGAAGATACGGGTGTTGAATTTTCGATCGAAACATACATGCAACATTGATAATCTCTAGAAGAATTATATGAATCATGTATGATTCTTTGCAGAAAATATATGGCCGGGCTGGTGCTGGTAATATCATATTTCCTGGCATATTTGGTTTGCAGAAAGTTATGTCCTCCCACAAGAATCTTGTATGATTCTGTTGTGAATCTTGTGTTGAAAATATTATATGAAAATCTTGTGTGAAAAAGATCTAGTGAAGATTCATTTGAGTTTCGGTGTTTTCCGTGTGTCTTAAAAAAATCAAATTTGATTGTTGTTAGTAGTTTCAAAAAGATCTAGTCAAGATTCATTTGGGTTTCAGTGTTGCCGATGTATCTTTAAAAAAATTATCTTGAAAAAAATATGAAACTTGTACGGATATTTCTAGAAAAATTCTTAAAAAAATTTCTATGAAATATTGTTGAATATTATTGGAAAAACAATTATGTAAAAAATTGTTAATTAAATTATATTAATTAGATTGGCTAATTAAAACTGGCTAATTAAATTAAACGAAGATGTATCTGTGAATCACGTTCTTTCCTTAAAGACTGTGATGAAAATATATAAAACATGAAAAAACTGGAGGCTAATAAGCAAAACAGCAATGGACTTGAGAACTAAGATGGAAGGATTGTTTTGTAAAAATTGTAATGGTGCCGGGACCCTTGGTGTCAACACCCGGATTTTTCAATCCTAGATGTCTGTTATGCCATATATCGCAATCCCAGGATTACCATTTTTGCGAGACATAACAGAATTGGATACCATAGTACTTCATCCATTACAACGATACATAAGTTCTTACACAAATAGGGATCTCATGATCCAGTCCTTAATACAACATCAAGCAGCGGAATACGGCATAATAACGGTAGCGTAGGCGAGGCTCCATCTTCGGGGTCACAGGCAATGCTGACGATGGGAGATGATCCTAGTTGTAAATAGCAGTCCTGGGGTCCATCCTCCGGTACTCCTCTTCATAGTCCGCCATGGGAATAGCCAGGGACAAAGCCATGAGTACTCTTTAAGTACTCGCAAACTAATACTAACAAGAAAGAGGGGTTTTTGGATAATAGGACACTAGGCTCTAGGGTTGTTTTGCAAAAGCCAGATTTATACTACTAAGTTCCAAAGCTGGTCACAATTTTATAACTCCTAAGTGGGATCTTGTATTTCCAGTCACAACTCTATTGTGGTCAAGTCAAAGTCTCAGGTCGTTCACAAGTCATTTTGAAAAGTCTGACGGGGGAACAGTATGGCCACTCATCGTCCATAATCATGACGCGGCTATTCGAATAGTTTGACACTCTGCAGAGATTGTACACTTTCACCACAACATTCGATACATCCGTCAGGAACAAATCCTGAATTCACCATACTCAGTATGCGGATAATCAATCCTAACCTTCCATTTACACTCCCTAGTATAAGCACCTCTCCTGTGAGTTTGGCCTCCCAACCATGACCACTGTCATCTTGGGTACTTTGCAAGTGGACAATCTTCACAAGGTAGCCTCAGCTGCACTTGGCCATGAGGGAACTAATACTAAGGTATATAAGTTCCAGTCAAGCCCTACCCAATATTCGGGTATTGTGGTTGTACGATAAAATTGGAATGGTATTGCATCCAGACAACCATCAGTTTTATAAAGGGCTAAGGCTCATGCCTCAACATTTTCATCACCAAAATCATCAAGTGTTTGGAAACACATGTCCAAAACATTTCAATAGAATGATCCATCATTCCAAGGTTTTCATAACCATTTTCCACCAAGTATTCCCATCTAAAGTTGATCAAGTTTTATGCTTAGCACTAGCATCTACAGGTGGGGTAGTACTAATAGAGGGGTGGTAACTAGTGGAGTTGCAACTAAGTCCAACCTTATATCATAAGCTGATATCAAGGTTTCTAGCTTAGGCCAAATTTTAATGTTCTTTATGCAACCTTCAGCACAACTGTCTAGTCTCTACCAAACTTCTTGGGTAGCCTCTAAGTAAACTTTGATAAGGAAATAGAGTAAAAAGCTTGCCATAAAACTAGGATTGGTTTAGCAAGTGGGTATGGTTACATACGCTTAGGGCATATAGTAATCATGTCACAAGCATGGGTTGTGGCAACAATAGGGTATCTTGCAAGTGTTAGCTTGCATCAATATCAGTATAAGCTTGCATAGTTACTAGCTTGCTCAATCAACTAGTAGTATTAGGCTTGCCTTGTGCAGAGCAGTGGTTGAAGTTCTCTTGACTTCCTCTTCGTAGTATCCTCCTTCTTCTTCGTAGCCTTGATCGGTACTAGCGTCTATGAATAAATACGAGGTACACAATCACCAAACAATACTTAACTACTTGCAATCATCACACACAAGGGTCCTATAGATGATCTAGCATCATCTCTAACATTACAAGGTTAAGGATTGGTTTAAGTCTTCTTATTTTAGAAAAAGTAATTTCTACTCATTGAAGAACTACTTAAGATTTAATATTCTCCAAACTAAACATGGGATCATGTTGACACATGTCATCACCACATGTTGTAGTCCATGGGAATGTGATTTAAAGTGGTGTCACAATTTAACAAGGTTTTACCCTTTTATTTTAATTAATTAAAGTGGCTAGAAATGCTTATGAAGCATTCCTTTATTCCTTGAACATTATTTCTGCAAGTAACCTATATATATTTTTATATATTCTGAAAGGTATGGTTGAAAGTGATTTTTGAGAGTTGGAATCAACTCAAAAGCTATTGTGGTTTAAATTTGAAAAATGTTTGAATGCAAAAAAGCTTCTGCCTTGTCATTTTTGCTAAGGGTGATCTACAAATCCAAATGACTTGAATCCAACGGGCTTGGATTAAGCATTCACAGACCTTTCCAACAAAATTGGTTTCATCTAATTTGGTGCACTAAATTGATCTGGGTTGATTTTTGAAGTTGGGTACTGAAGTGTGTTTGAATTTAAAAAGAAAAAGTTTAATTTGAAATGTTGGGCTGCGCGGGAAATTCTAACGGGCCGGCCTGCTAAGCGCAGTGCTCCCGCGGGCTGCTTAAGTGGGTGTCCCCACTCGTCAGTGACACGGGGCTGGGCGAAGCGGTATGGGGCAACGTGGTTCGTTAGATCTGGTTCTAATCCAACGGCTGAGGGTCATCGTCGACGCGAGACAGCTCCGGCGAGAACGAAACCTAGCGCGGCCAGTGAGGGGTGCTGGGGGCTCACCGGGGTACGGGCGAGGGTCGGCGAGGCGGGCGAACGACGAAGTCGACGACGGCGAACCTCCTGGTACCGGTGGCTTCTCCTGGGGCGGCTCCAATCGCTGGCTCCTTTCTTCTCCGGCAGCGGCAGGCTCCGGTGAAATTCCGGCAGGGTGGTGCTCGCCTTGCTCTGAGAATGGTGTGGCACGATCAGTGAGGAGAGGGGAGTGAGATGGTGTGTAGAAATCGTATGGGGTGGCCTCTATTTATAGTCGAGCGAGGGACCGTCGATGCAAGGTGAGCTCGTCGGAGGCGATGTTCTGTGCAGCTAATGGCATGGGCAAGGGTAGGGGACGGTGCCTGTGTCTCCGGCGATGCTCAACGGCATGGTCGCGAGTGATGGGCGGTGTGGTTTGGTCTAGAACGGCGGTGCTCTGCGCAGGCGGCGTTCGACGGCGGGCGGTCAGTATGGCGCGTGGCGTTAAACGGGATGTCTGGCGGTCTCTGGTCGGTGGTGATCGTGTGCGCGCGGTGAGGGCGGCGCGCCTGCGGGTGGTGGTCGAGGGTGGCGCTCGCGCACGCTTCGGCATGGTCTGGCGTGTCTGCGCGTGGTTCGTGGCTTGGCAACGCCGCGGCCGGGACAGCAGGGCGGTGGACGGTGCTGCCTCCCGCACATGCTAGGCTTGCTGCTGCTCCTAGCTTGCTGTCCACTTTGGGGTGACATGGGGTTGCTCGGCTGTTCACCATTAATGGGAATGGCAAGCTCACAGGGTGCTAGTGTTGGGCTAATCTTTCTAGATGATCTACTGAGGTGTGTGAGAGCTGACTAGGGAACAAGTTAGGCAAGAATCACTGCACACTATAGTGTTTTGTGTTTTGTTTGATTTGTGTCTGCAACCTGTTTGATGAAATGGCCGCATGAAATCAAGTTTTGAATTTTGAAATGATTTTTGGTGGGTTTGCTAGATTGGTTCTGGTGAGTCTGCAGATGCTTGGGTTTTGAAAATTGAGCTTGTTTAAGTGGGTTTTGAAAAAGTGGGATCTTCCCATATGAAGAAGATTCAATTTTGAGTTGTCATTTAAACTATGCATTTGAAAGTTTCTGGATGATCACAAGGTGGGCCTTGATACTTTGTTATGAGTACATTCAGGGTGCAAAGATCCGTAAAAGTTTCTGTTAGGTTTTGAAAGTTTGAGACAACCAAAGTAGGCATGGGAGTTAAATTGGTCAAAATGACCATTCACTTAATATATTGGTTTTGACTTATTTTTCTTTAGGAAAAGTGTGGGGAATGTTTTAGGTGATGTTCTTTTCACCTAAGAAACATTTTACAAGCAATGGATCACACAAACAAAGTGGTTTTAAAGGATTTCAAAATTCATGCATACACATAGACATGCTTTCATGAATTGATTTAGAAAAGTTTTTGTTAACCCTAAACTTTAGGATTAGTGTTTTGTTGATCTAAGTTTGATATTTTTGGGATGTTACAAACCTTCCCCCCTTAAACAAAATCTCGTCCCGAGATTTGAAAAAGGACGAAAAGATTACCTAGGATTTGAAGAGATCTGGAAACTCCGTCCTGATGTGATCTTCGCGTTCCTGTGTAGCTTCCTATTCTGTGTGGTTGCTCCACTGAATCTTGAGAAACTTGATGCTTCGGGTTCTGGTCGTTCGAAAAGCTTCTTCCAATATACGGATGGGTACTTCAGGATAGGTCAGGTCATCATTGATCTCTATGGTCCTATGATCGATATTCTTGAACACTTCGGTCTTCTCGGGGACTTCGAGACATTTGCGAAGTAACGAGATATGGAACACATTGTGCACTGCTGACATCTCTTCTGGTAGCTCGAGTTGATACGATACTTCTCTCGACGGTTCAAGATTTTGAAAGGTCCGATATATCCGGGGCTAACTTTCCTTTGAGTTGGAAACGTTGCATTCCCTTCAATGGCGACACTTTCAGGTAAACAAAGTCTCCAATGTTAAAGGCGAGGTCTCGACGTCTCTTGTCGGCGTAACTCTTTTGTCGGGATTGGGCTGTCTTGAGGTGCTCTCGAATCTTGTGAACCTTCTCTTCTGCTTCTCGCAGGATGTCGGGTCCGAATATTTGACTCTCTCCTACTTCCGACCAGTTCAAAGGGGTGCGGCACTTCCTTCCGTACATGAATTCAAATGGGGCCATTTGCAAACTGGCTTGGTAACTATTGTTGTAGGAAAATTCTGCAAACGGTAGACAGTCTTCCCACTTGGATCCATACTCTAGCACACATGCTCTAAGCATATCTTCAAGTATTTGGTTTACTCGCTCCGTTTGTCCATCGGTCTGAGGGTGATACGCGGTACTGAAATCTAGGCGGGTTCCTAAACCTTCTGGACCTTCTTCCGTAATCTCGAGGTAAACTGAGTTCCTCGATCCGATACGATATTCTTGGGGACTCAGGCAAACTAACGATCCTAGCGACATACAACTCGCTAGCTTCAACTCGATAGGTGGTTTTAACGGGCAAGAAATGGGCGACTTTGGACAATCATCCACTATGACCCAAATAGAGTCATTTCTACTAGAAGTAGGTAGTCCAGGATAAAGTCCATTCCTACAGAATCCCATTTCCATTCCGAATTTGCAAAGGTTGCAACAATCCAATGGTCTTTGATGTCCCGCCTTGACTCGTGACATATATCACACTTGGCGATATAGCTTCCGATTTCTCTTCATCTTATGCCACCAAAATTGCTCTTTCAAATCTTGATACATCTTAGTTCCTCCGGATGGATAGAATAAAGAGTATCATGAGCCTCCTTCAAGATAACTTCTTTTAACTCGAATCTGCTGGTACACAAAGGCCCTTTGTACCACAAAACTCCTTCTTCGTCCTCGGTGAATCCGGCATTTTTTGCACTGACACGACGTTTAATTCCGTCGATACTAGCATTTCCTTCTGCGCCTCTTTAACTTTGACCGATCAAAGTGGGCTGAAGTTCTATGCTAGCCAAAATCCTTCACTTACTAATTCTAGTCGAAAATCTTCCATCTCCTTGTGCAAACTTGGTTGCTCCTTCAAAATCATGGAGTTCAAGCGGCACGGCAATCTGCTAAGGGCATCGGCTACTACGTTGGCTTTTCCAGGGTGATAATGAATGTCCAGGTCGTAATCCTTGATTAGATCAATCCATCTTCTCTGCCTCATATTCAGCTCCTTCTGAGTGAATATATACTTTAGGCTCTTGTGATCCGAATAAATCTCACAACGGTTTCCCATAAGGTAATGTCTCCATGTCTTCAGGGCTAGAACTACGGCTGCGAGTTCGAGGTCATGGGTTGGATAATTTTGTTCATGCTGCTTCAATTGTCGCGATAGATAGGATATAACTTGGCCTTCTTGCATTAGCACACATCCGAGACCAATCTTGGATGCGTCACAATACACATCGAATGGCTTCGTGATATCCGATGATCAAGATTGGGGCGGAAATCAATCTCCTTTTGAGTTCTTGGAAACTCGCTTCACACTTGTCCGTCCATTCAAACTTCTTGTCCTTCTTCAGCAATTGGGTCATGGGTCGGGCGATACTAGAGAATCCTCCTACGAATTTGCGGTAATATCCCGCCAATCCGAGAAAAGCACGAACTTGGGTTTGAGTGGTTGGGGCTTGCCAATCTTCTACATCTTTCACTTTGGCAGGGTCAACAACAATTCCTCCTAGATACAATGTGACCGAGGAATCCTACTTCTGTAACCAGAATTCACATTTGCTAAATTTTGCATACATTAATGCTCTCTAAGGGTTCCAAGAATGGTCCTTAGGTGTAGCTCATGTTCTTCTTCCGATTTGGAATAAATCGAATGTCATCGATGAAAACAACGACAAACTTATCCAGAAGTCCATAAAAATCTTATTCATGAGGTTCATGAAATAAGCGGGCATTGGTTAATCCAAAAGACATGATCAGATACTCATACAACCCATATCCGTGGTAAAGGTCTTTGGAATATCCTCTGCATTTAATTTTGAGTTGATGATAACCAGTTCTAAGATCAATCTTAGAAAACACCGGCACCGTCAACCGATCAAACAAATCCTCTATCTTGGGCAAGGGATACTTGTTCTTGATGGTGACATCATTCAACTTTCGATAATCCGTACAAACGGTTACCTCCATCCTTCTTGTCCACAAATAAGACAGTGACCTCCATGGGGACGCACTTGGTTGAATCAATCCGATTTCTAACATGGAATCCATTGCTTCTTCATTCTTCTAGTTCGACGGGTTCATACTATAGGGTCTCTGGGCTATAGGTCCTTCCGGGATTAGTTCGATGATAAACTCGATATCCCTATCTCGGGGCATACCGGCAAAACATCCGAAATACATCGGGTATTCACGCACTATCCGAACTTGGTCGATGGTAGGTTGGGCTAGAGTCTTGTTACACTTGAATTGGCGAGGTAAGGTTTCCGATATATGCTCGACTAATATTCCGGGTACTAGTCATGGTAATGGCTTTCTTGGCACACCAATCATTCCTTTATGTTTGGACATCCAATCCATTCCTAGTACTACTTCCAAACCTTTAGTTCGAGTACTATTAGATTAGCATAAAATCTATGCCATGGATTCGATAGGGACGGCTTTGCAAATTTGCCTAGCCTTGGTGGTTGATCCGGAATTTGTACAATCATCACATGCTTCAATTTGGTTGGTTGGATTTTACTAGTGCATGCAAATTCTTCGGTGACAAATGAATGCGATGCACCGAATCAAACAACACTCTTGCGTAGTACTGAATTAACAGAAACATACCCAAAGACGACGTCCGGCGCTCTCGAGCTTCTTCAAGATGCATGAGAAAAGGCGGCCATTACGGTTGAGTGAATTTCCGGGCAAATCTTCTCCCGATGGACACACGACGCCGCTGGCTGGGACATTGGTATTAGAGGTCAGTAGCGTTCTTCTTGTTGGGGCACTCGTTGGAATAGTGGCCTTTATTTCCACAATCATAACAGGTCACTTGACTTGTCCTTGGTCATGACAGTACAAGATTGCTTCCAGTCCTCGGGGTAGTATTGGGGTTGACGGTAGCATGGTTGGTGTTGAACTTGGGTGGGGCACGGTTGAAAGGGCTAGAATTGCTGGGGTTGTTGTGATTTCCTCCGGGTCTAGGGTTTCCACGGTTGGGATAGTTCGACGGGTCATAGGGGTCTGTTGGTTCTTGGGCAAATCTGGAGATGGGTTGGGGCGATACTTTGGGGTCCGATGGGTTCTGGTTGATGCATCATGCGACGCTATGCGTTCTCATTGGCCTGATTGATCTTTCCTTCCATCCAGATAGCGGAGTCGACAAGGGCTTCGATATCGTCAAAGGAATATTGACTATCACTCTGCATCTCGTCATGCGCACCATTCAGAATCTTTCTTTCTTCTTGGCTTCGTGTCTATCTCATCCGGGCGCATCTAGCTAATGACAAAAATTTGTCACGGTATTCCACTCGCCATCCTTCCTTGCTTCAGCCTGGACTCGTCTCTCATTCTCTTGATCAAACTCGCGGCACATGGGTTCTGCTAAACTTGACCTTGAATTCCTCCTGTGTCATCATTTGGCCTCTGGTCATTGCATAACACTGCTCCACCATGCCCCGCATCTCCTTAGATAATGAGTGGCGAACAAGACTTTCTCGCTGGCTTCTACTCCGCTACTTCTAAGTTATTCTCCATGGTTTGCAGCCAATCATCGGCGTCTAGGGGTTCTTCTGACTTGGTGAAAACGGGTGGGTTGGTATTCTGGAAGTTCTTAAGCTTAGATCCGTGGTTGTCCTGATTTCCATGACCTTGGTTGTTGTGGGCTAGCTGGGCTATCTGCTGCGTAGTAGCTAGGTTGGCTTGCCGCTCGTCACGGTCAAAGTCAACATTTGCAGGATCTGCAACATTGGGTCCGGGGTTGAACCACTTCCTCCACGTGGAATCTGAGGATTGATATAGATCATGAGAAAAGAGGGAAATTTCTAAGGTTTTGGGTCTTTGAAAAGTTTTAGAGTTGACTCAATTTTCTAGCAACTTGCTTTTTCATTCATTCACTCATAGCACAAAGACAACACACACCACAACAAGCAAAACAGATGGTTTTAAGAACCATTCGAACTACGACGATGGGACCGACTACTACTACGCTTAGTGCTCGGTGCTACTACTGCTCGAGTCTGTGGCTTCATCATCTTCCGCATCATCGATGAAGGCGAAATCATCCTCATCGGTGAAGAAGTCCATGGCCTGGTCCTCCGTAAAATCATCATCGCTGAGATAGGAGTAAGGGTCTCCACGAAGATCTTCTCCGCATTTTCCCTTTCCTCTAACTGCATGTCTCTCATGGATGGTCTCTTCCAGCTGAGATACGATGGCGAAGACGGCAATAATGCGCTTCTTCTTGTCGAAATGACGGGGCGAGACTTGCGATCCTTTGCTAGCATGGCGATGGTCCGATCCTTCGTCTTGATGATGGCGACTTGTGGTTACAATAGTCACGGCTTGTCCGCCTCCGACGATCATACATCATGAAGCTAAGGTGGTCCAATTGAGTCTTCACTCGGGGTGGTATGGGGCTTCCAAGGTTGACCATTTGCATCACGTCTTGGGCAAAACTCAAAGCGAGTACCATTGATCTCGATTGATGCTCGCCCATTTGTAGAAAGAGCTTCTGCATTGCTCGGGCAAGTCCATCGAGCCGCTTGTTTTCCTCAAGGTAACTGAATTCCCTCCGCAGTGGGAGGTTCAATCTTTCCTGAGACTTGCAACTATTAGCCATCAGAGATCTTCCCCCTTGATCATTGAGCTGAGCAAGAACTCGGGATGCGGGCCCAAAAGTTCAAAGCTAATCCATCCTTCTCAAAGATAAGGTCTCCTCCATTTCGAGTTGGTAAAACTTGTACTTCACGTCCATCTATAAAAATAGAGGAGGAGTAGTTTAGCAAAGTGATCAAGTGTGTCAAAATTTTATATATTTTGCAAGAGTTTTTGAGGTACATGAGGTTTATTAAAGAATTTAAGAGGTAAGAATGAGAATAAGTTTTCAGAATAGTTTTGTTTTTGAGTATTGAAACTAAGTTTTGGTTCACATCCAATCTAACTAGGGTCTCCTATGGTCGATGGCTCGATACCAACTTGTCAACACCCGGATTTTCAATCCTAGATGCTGTTATGCCATACATCGCAATCCCAGATTACCATTTTTGAGACATAACAATTGGATACCATAGTACTTCATCCATTACAACGATACATAAGTTCTTACACAAATAGGGATCTCATGATCCAGTCCTTAATACAACATCAAGCGGTGAATACGGCATAATAACGGTAGCGTAGGCGAGGCTCCATCTTCGGGTCACAGTAATGCCGACGATGGGAGATGATCCTAGTTGTCGTAATGTCCCGGGGTCCATCCTCTAGGTACTCCTCTTCATAGTCCGCCATGGGAATAGCTGTGGACAAAGCCATGAGTACTCTTTAAGTACTGCAAACTAATACTAACAAGAAAGAGGGGGTTTTTGGATAATAGGACACTAGGCTCTAGGGTTGTTTTGCAAAAGCCAGATTTATACTACTAAGTTCCAAAGCTGGTCACAATTTTATAACTCCTAAGTGGGATCTTGTATTTCCACAACTCTATTGTGGTCAAGTCAAAGTCTCGTGTCGCTCACAAGTCATTTTGAAAAGTCCGACGGGAACAAGATGGCCACTAATCTGTCCATAATCATGACGCTGCTATTCAATAGTTTGACACTCTGCAGAGATTGTACACTTTCACCACAACATTCGATACATCCGTCAGGAACAAATCCTGAATTCACCATACTCAGTATGCGGATAATCAATCCTAACCTTCCATTTACACTCCCTAGTATAAGCACCTCTCCTGTGAGTTTGGCCTCCCAACCATGACCACTGTCATCTTGGGTACTGCACAGGTGGACAATCTTCACAAGGTAGCCTCAGCTCAGACCTTGGCCGTGAGGGAACTAATACTAAGGTATATAAGTTTCCAGTCAAGCCCTACCCAATATTCGGTATTGTGGTTGTATGATAAAATTGGAATGGTATTGCATCCGCACAACCATCAGTTTTATAAAGGGCTAAGGCTCATGCCTCAACATTTTCATCACCAAAATCATCAAGTGTTTGGAAACACATGTCCAAAACATTTCAATAGAATGATCCATCATTCCAAGGTTTTCATAACCATTTTCCACCAAGTATTCCCATCTAAAGTTGATCAAGTTTTATGCTTAGCACTAGCATCTACAGGTGGGGTAGTACTAATAGAGGGTGGTAACTAGTGGAGTTTCAACTAAGTCCAACCTTATATCATAAGTCGATATCAAGGTTTCTAGCTTAGGCCAAATTTTAATGTTCTTTATGCAACCTTCAAAGACAACTGTCTAGTCTCTACCAAACTTCTTGGGTAGCCTCTAAGTAAACTTTGATAAGGAAATAGAGTAAAAAGCTTGCCATAAAACTAGGATTGGTTTAGCAAGTGGGTATGGTTACATACGCTTAGGGCATATAGTAATCATGTCACAAGCATGGGTTATGGCAACAATAGGGTATCTTGCAAGTGTTAGCTTGCATCAATATCGATATAAGCTTGCATAGTTACTAGCTTGCTCAATCAACTAGTAGTATTAGGCTTGCCTTGTGCGTAGCAATGGTTGAAGTTCTCTTGACTTCCTCTTCGTAGTATCCTCCTTCTTCGTAGCCTTGGTCATTACTAGCGTCTATGAATAAATACGAGGTACACAATCACCAAACAATACTTAACTACTTGCAATCATCACACACAAGGGTCCTATAGATGATCTAGCATCATCTCTAACATTACAAGGTTAAGGATTGGTTTAAGTCTTCTTATTTTAGAAAAGTAATTTCTACTCATTGAAGAACTACTTAAGATTTAATATTCTCCAAACTAAACATGGGATCATGTTGACACATGTCATCACCACATGTTGTAGTCCATGGAATGTGATTTAAAGTGGTGTCACAATTTAACAAGGTTTTACCCTTTTATTTTAATTAATTAAAGTGGCTAGAAATGCTTATGAAGCATTCCTTTATTCCTTGAACATTATTTCTGCAAGTAACCTATATATATTTTATATATTCTGAAAGGTATGGTTGAAGTGATTTTTGAGAGTTGGAATCAACTCAAAAGCTATTGTGGTTTAAATTTGAAAATGTTTGAATGCGTAAAAGCTTCTGCCTTGTCATTTTGTTAAGGGTGATCTACAATCCAAATGACTTGAATCCAACGGGCTTGGATTAAGCATTCACAGACCTTTCCAACAAAATTGGTTTCATATAATTTGGTGCACTAAATTGATCTGGGTTGATTTTTGAAGTTGGGTACTGAAGTGTGTTTGAATTTAAAAGAAAAGTTTAATTTGAAATGCTTTGGGCTGGGAAATTTAACGGGCCTGCTAAGCTTTAGGTTCTGCTGGCTGCTTAAGTGGGTGTCCCCACTCGTCAGTGACACGGGCTGGGCGAAGCGGTATGGGGCAACGTGGTTCGTCAGATCTGGTTCTAATCCAACGGCTGAGGGTCATCGTCGACGCGAGACAGCTCCGGCGAGAACGAAACCTAGCGCGGCCAGTGAGGGGTGCTGGGGGCTCACCGGGGTACTGGCGAGGGTCGGCGAGGCGGGCGAACGACGAAGTCGACGACGGCGAACCTCCTGGTACCGGTGGCTTCTCCTGGGGCGGCTCCAATCGCTGGCTCCTTTCTTCTCCGGCAGCGGCAGGCTCCGGTGAAATTCCGGCAGGGTGGTGCTCGCCTTGCTCTGAGAATGGTGTGGCACGATCAGTGAGGAGAGGGGAGTGAGATGGTGTGAAGAAATCGTGCGGGGGTGGCCTCTATTTATAGTCGAGCGAGGGGACCGTCAGGGCGCAAGGTGAGCTCGTCAGAGGCGATGTTACAGGCAGCTAATGGCATGGGCAAGGGTAGGGGACGGTGCTGTGTCTCCTAGCGATGCTCAACGGCATGGTCG
Organism: Avena longiglumis; assembly: GCA_030063025.1. Classification (NCBI taxonomy): domain Eukaryota; kingdom Viridiplantae; phylum Streptophyta; class Magnoliopsida; order Poales; family Poaceae; genus Avena; species Avena longiglumis. Next base: position 171,220,254 of record CP125975.1, read on the forward strand.
CGAGTGATGGGGCGGTGTGGTTTGGTCTGGAACGGGCGGTGCTCTGCGCGGCAGAGGCGGCGTTCTCGACGGCGGGCGGTGGCTGTATGGCGCGTGGCGTTAAAAGGGGATGTCTGGCGGTCTCCTGGGTCGGTGGTGATCGTGTGTGCGCGCGGTGAGGGCGGCGCACGGTCTGTGGGTGGTGGTCGAGGGTGGCGCACGCCGGCATGGTCTGGCGTGTTGCACGCTGCGTGGTCCAGGCTTGGCAACGCCGCTGGGCCGATGGCAAAGGACGGTGGGCTGCCTCCCAGACATGCTGGCTAGGCTTGCTGCTGCTCCTAGCTTGCTGTCCACATTCGGGTGACATGGGGTTGCTCGGCTGTTCACCATTAATGGGAATGGCAAGCTCACAGGGTGCTAGTGTTGGGCTAATCTTTCTAGATGATCTACTGAGGTGTGTGAGAGCTGACTAGGGAACAAGTTAGGCAAGAATCACTGCACACTATAGTGTTTTGTGTTTTGTTTGATTTGTGTCTGCAACCTGTTTGATGAAATGGCCGCATGAAATCAAGTTTTGAATTTTGAAATGATTTTTGGTGGGTTTGCTAGATTGGTTCTGGTGAGTCTGCAGATGCTTGCGTTTTGAAAATTGAGCTTGTTTAAGTGGGTTTTGAAAAAGTGGGATCTTCCCATATGAAGAAGATTCAATTTTGAGTTGTCATTTAAACTATGCATTTGAAAGTTTCTGGATGATCACAAGGTGGGCCTTGATACTTTGTTATGAGTACATTCAAGGGGTGCAAAGATCCAGAAAAGTTTCTGTTAGGTTTTGAAAGTTTGAGACAACCAAAGTAGGCATGGGAGTTAAATTGGTCAAAATGACCATTCACTTAATATATTGGTTTTGACTTATTTTTCTTTAGGAAAAGTGTGGGGAATGTTTTAGGTGATGTTCTTTTCACCTAAGAAACATTTTACAAGCAATGGATCACACAAACAAAGTGGTTTTAAAGGATTTCAAAATTCATGCATACACATAGACATGCTTTCATGAATTGATTTAGAAAAGTTTTTGTTAACCCTAAACTTTAGGATTAGTGTTTTGTTGATCTAAGTTTGATATTTTTGGGATGTTACAAACCTTCCCTTAAACAAAATCTCGTCCAGATTTGAAAAAGGACGAAAAGATTACCTAGGATTTGAAGAGATCCGAAACTCCGTCCGATGTGATCTTCGCTCCTGTGTAGCTTCCTCTTCTCGTGGTTGCTCCAGAATCTTGAGAAACTTGATGCTTCGGTTCTGGTCGTTTGAAAAGCTTCTTCCAATATACGGATGGGTACTTCAGATAGGTCAGGTCATCATTGATCTCTATGGTCCTATGATCGATATTCTTGAACACTTGGTCTTCTCGGGACTTCGAGACATTTGCGAAGTAACGAGATATGGAACACATTGTGCACTGCTGACATCTCTTCTGGTAGCTCGAGTTGATACGATACTTCTCCTCGATGGTTCAAGATTTTGAAAGGTCCGATATATCTGGGGGCTAACTTTCCTTTGAGTTGGAAACGTTGCATTCCCTTCAATGGCGACACTTTCAGGTAAACAAAGTCTCCAATGTTAAAGGCGAGGTCTCGACGTCTCTTGTCGGCGTAACTCTTTTGTCGGGATTGGGCTGTCTTGAGGTGCTCTCGAATCTTGTGAACCTTCTCTTCTGCTTCTCGCAGGATGTCGGGTCCGAATATTTGACTCTCTCCTACTTCACCAGTTCAAAGGTGCGGCACTTCCTTCCGTACATGAATTCAAATGGGGCCATTTGCAAACTGGCTTGGTAACTATTGTTGTAGGAAAATTCTGCAAACGGTAGACAGTCTTCCCACTTGGATCCATACTCTAGCACACATGCTCTAAGCATATCTTCAAGTATTTGGTTTACTCGCCCGCTTGTCCATCGGTCCGAGGGTGATACGCAGATCTTGAAATCTAGGCGGGTTCCTAAACCTTCTGGACCTTCTTCCGTAATCTCGAGGTAAACCGAGTTCCTCGATCCGATACGATATTCTTGGGGACTCCGTGCAAACTAACGATCCTAGCGACATACAACTCGCTAGCTTCAACTCGATAGGTGGTTTTAACGGGCAAGAAATGGGCGACTTTGGACAATCTGTCACTATGACCCAAATAGAGTCATTTCCCTACTAGAAGTAGGTAGTCCTGATAAAGTCCATTCCTCTGAATCCCATTTCCATTCCGAATTTGCAAAGGTTGCAACAATCCAAATGGGTCTTTGATGTCCGCCTTGACTCGTGACATATATCACACTTGGCGATATAGCTTCCGATTTCTCTCTTCATCTTATGCCACCAAAATTGCTCTTTCAAATCTTGATACATCTTAGTTCCTCCGGATGGATAGAATAAAGAGTATCATGAGCCTCCTTCAAGATAACTTATTTTAACTCAGAATCTTTGGTACACAAAGGCCCTTTGTACCACAAAACTCCTTCTTCGCCCTCGGTGAATCCGGGTACTTTGCTGCACCGACACGACGCTTAATTCGTCGATACTAGCATTTCCTTCGCGCCTCTTTAACTCGACCGATCAAAGTGGGCTGAAGTTCTATGCTAGCCAAAAATCCTTCACTTACTAATTCTAGTCGAAAATCTTCCATCTCCTTGTGCAAACTTGGTTGCTCCTTCAAAATCATGGAGTTCAAGCGCACGGCAATCTGCTAAGGGCATCGGCTACTACGCTGGCTTTTCCAGGTGATAATGAATGTCCGTGTCGTAATCCTTGATTAGCTCAATCCATCTTCTACGCCTCATATTCAGCTCCTTCGAGTGAATATATACTTTAGGCTCTTGTGATCCGAATAAATCTCACAACGGTTTCCCATAAGGTAATGTCTCCATGTCTTCGTGGCTAGAACTACGGTCATGAAGTTCGAGGTCATGGGTTGATAATTTTGTTCATGCTGCTTCAATTGTCGCGATAGATAGGATATAACTTGGCCTTCTTGCATTAGCACACATCCGAGACCAATCTTGGATGCGTCACAATACACATCGAATGGCTTCGTGATATCCGGCATGATCAAGATTGGGGCGGAAATCAATCTCCTTTTGAGTTCTTGGAAACTCGCTTCACACTTGTCCGTCCATTCAAACTTCTTGTCCTTCTTCAGCAATTGGGTCATGGGTCGGGCGATACTAGAGAATCCTCCTACGAATTTGCGGTAATATCCCGCCAATCCGAGAAAAGCACGAACTTGGGTTTGAGTGGTTGGGGCTTGCCAATCTTCTACATCTTTCACTTTGGCAGGGTCAACAGCAATTCCTCCGGCTGATACAATGTGACCGAGGAATCCTACTTCAGAACCGAATTCACATTTGCTAAATTTTGCATACAGCTGATGCTCTCTAAGGGTTCCAAGAATGGTCCTTAGGTGTAGCTCATGTTCTTCTTCCGATTTGGAATAAATCAGAATGTCATCGATGAAAACAACGACAAACTTATCCAGGAAGTCCATAAAAATCTTATTCATGAGGTTCATGAAATAAGCGGGGGCATTGGTTAATCCAAAAGACATGATCAGATACTCATACAACCCATATCCGTGGTAAAGGCGTCTTTGGAATATCCTCTGCACGCAATTTTGAGTTGATGATAACCAGTTCTAAGATCAATCTTAGAAAACACCGGCACCGTCAACCGATCAAACAAATCCTCTATCTTGGGCAAGGGATACTTGTTCTTGATGGTGACATCATTCAACTTCGATAATCCGTACACAAACGGTTACCTCCATCCTTCTTGTCCACAAATAAGACAGGTGACCTCCATGGGGACGCACTTGGTTGAATCAATCAGATTACTAACATCGAATCCAGTTGCTTCTTCAGTTCTTCTAGCTCTGACGGCTTCATACTCTAGGCGCTCTGGGCTAGAGGTCCTGTTCCAGGGATTAGTTCGATGATAAACTCGATATCCCTATCTCGGGGCATACCGGCAAAACATCCGAAATACATCGGGTATTCATGACTATCCGAACTTGGTCGATGGTAGGTTGGGCTAGAGTCTTGTTACACTTGAATTGGCGAGGTAAGGTTTCCGATATATGCTCGACTAATATTCCGGCGGTACTAGTCATGGTAATGGCTTTCTTGGCATAGTCAATCATTCCTTTATGTTTGGACATCCAATCCATTCCTAGTACTACTTCCAAACCTTTAGTTCCGAGTACTATTAGATTAGCATAAAAATCTATGCCATGGATTCGGATAGGGACGGCTTTGCAAATTTGCCTAGCCTTGGTGGTTGATCCGGGAATTTGTACAATCATCACATGCTTCAGTTTGGTTGGTTGGATTTTACTAGTGCATGCAAATTCTTCGGTGACAAATGAATGCGATGCACCAGAATCAAACAACACTCTTGCGAGTACTGAATTAACAGAAAACATACCCAGCACGACGTCTGGCGCTTCCTGAGCTTCTTCAAAGATGCATGAGAAAAAGGGCCATTACGGTTGAGTGAATTTCGGGCAAATCTTCTCCCTGGATGGACACGACGTCTTTGGCTGGGACATTGGTATTAGAGGTCAGCGTTCTTCTTGTTGGGGCACGTTGGAATAGTGGCCTTTATTTCCACATAACAGGTCACTTGTGACTTGTCCTTGGTCATGACAGCACAACATTGCTTCCAGTCCTCGGGCAGATTGGGGTTGATAGCATGGTTGGTGTTGAACTTGGGTGGGCACGTTGAAAGGGCTAGAATTGCCGGGTTGTTGTGATTTCCTCCGGTCTAGGGTTTCCACGGTTGGGATAGTTCGGACGGGTCATAGGGGTCTGTTGGTTGGGGCAAATCCTGGAGATGGGTTGGGGCGATACTTTGGGGTCTGATGGGTTCCTGGTTGATGCATCATGCGACGCTTGCGGTTCTCATTGGCCTGATTGATCTTTCCTTCCATCTGTATAGCGGAGTCGACAAGGGCTTCGATATCGTCAAAGGGAGTATTGACTATCATGCGCATCTCGTCATGCGCACCATTCAGAATCTTTCTTTCTTCTTGGCTTCAATGTTCATCTCATCCGGGGCATCTAGCTAATGACAAAATTTGTCACGGTATTCCACCACCGTCATCCTTCCTTGCTTCAGTTCTGGACTCGTCTCTCATTCTCTTGATCAAACTCGGCACATGGGTTCTGCTAAACTTGACCTTGAATTCCTCCCAGGTCATCATTTGGCCTCTGGTCATTGCACGAACACTGTTCCACCATGCCCTGGCATCTCCGGCTAGATAATGAGTGGCGAACAAGACTTTCTCGTTGGCTTCTACTCCGGCTACTTCTAAGTTATTCTCCATGGTTTGCAGCCAATCATCGGCGTCTAGGGGTTCTTCTGACTTGGTGAAAACGGGTGGGTTGGTATTCTGGAAGTTCTTAAGCTTAGATCCGTGGTTGTCCTGATTTCCATGACCTTGGTTGTTGTGGGCTAGCTGGGCTATCTGTTGCAGAGTAGCTAGGTTGGCTTGCCGTTCTGCTTCGCGGTCAAAAGTCAACATTTGCAGGATCTGCAACATTGGGTCCGGGGTTGAACCACTTCCTCCACGTGGAATCTGAGGATTGATATAGATCATGAGAAAAGAGGGAAATTTCTAAGGTTTTGGGTCTTTGAAAAGTTTTTAGAGTTGACTCAATTTTTCTAGCAACTTGCTTTTTCATTCATTCACTCATAGCACACAGTACAACACACACCACAACAAGCAAAACAGATGGTTTTAAGAACCATTCTGGGAACTACGATACAGTGGGACCGACTACTACTCGCTACGCTAGTGCTCAGTGCTACTACTCGCCGAGTCGTGGCTTCATCATCTTCCGCATCATCGATGAAGGCGAAATCATCCTCATCGGTGAAGAAGTCCATGGCCTGGTCCTCCAGAAAATCATCGTCATCGCTGAGATAGGAGTAAGGGTCTCCACGAAGATCTTCTCCGGCATTTTCCCTTTCCTCTAACTGCATGTCTCTCTCATGGATGGTCTCTTCCAGAGCTGAGATACGATGGCGAAGACGGGCAATAATGCGCTCCTTCTTGTCGAGCTGACGGCGGCGAGACTTGCGATCCTTTGCTAGCATGGCGATGGTCTGATCCTTCGTCTTGATGATGGCAGACTTGTGGTTACAATAGTCACGGCAGTTGTCCAGTTCCTGCTGACGATCATACATCATGAAGCTAAGGTGGTCCAATTGAGTCTTCAGCTCGGGGTGGTATGGGGCTTCCAGCGGTTGACCATTTGCATCACGTCTTGGGCAAAACTCAAAGCGAGTACCATTGATCTGATTGATGCTCTGCCCACACAGACGAGAAAGAGCTTCCTGCATTGCTCGGGCAAGTCCATCGAGCCAGTTGTTTTCCCTCAAGGTAAACTGAATTCCCTCCGCAGTGGGAGGTTCAATCTTTCCTCGGAGACTTGCAACTATTAGCCACTGTAGATCTTCCCCCCCCTTGATCATTGAGCTGAGCTCCGAAGAACTCGGGATGCGCGCCCAAAAGTTCAAAGCTAATCCAGATCCTTCTCAAAGATAAGGTCTCCTCCATTTCGAGTTGGTAAAACTTGTCATACTTCACGTCCATCTATAAAAATAGAGGAGGAGTAGTTTAGCAAAGTGATCAAGTGTGTCAAAATTTTATATATTTTGCAAGAGTTTTTGAGGTACATGAGGTTTATTAAAGAATTTAAGAGGTAAGAATGAGAATAAGTTTTCAGAATAGTTTTGTTTTTGAGTATTGAAACTAAGTTTTGGTTCAGCTCCAATCTAACTAGGGTCTCCTATGGTCGATGGATCCGATACCAACTTGTCAACACCGGATTTTTCAATCCTAGATGCTGTTATGCCATACATCGCAATCCTGGATTACCATTTTATAGACATAACAGAATTGGATACCATAGTACTTCATCCATTACAACGATACATAAGTTCTTACACACATAGGGATCTCATGATCCAGTCCTTAATACAACATCAAGCAAATGAATACGGCATAATAACGGTAGCGTGGCGAGGCTCCATCTTCGGGTCACAGCAATGCCGACGATGGGAGATGATCCTAGTTGTCGAATAAATCCTGGGTCCATCCTCCGGTACTCCTCTTCATAGTCCGCCATGGAATAGCCAGGACAAAGCCATGAGTACTTTAAGTACTGCAAACTAATACTAACAAGAAAGAGGGTTTTTGGATAATAGGACACTAGGCTCTAGGGTTGTTTTGCAAAAGCCGATTTATACTACTAAGTTCCAAAGCTGGTCACAATTTTATAACTCCTAAGTGGGATCTTGTATTTCATACAACTCTATTGTGGTCAAGTCAAAGTCTCGTGTCGTTCACAAGTCATTTTGAAAAGTCGACGGGGAACAAGATGGCCACTAATCGTCCATAATCATGACGCGCTATTCAATAGTTTGACACTCTGCAGAGATTGTACACTTTCACCACAACATTTGATACATCCGTCAGAACAAATCCTGAATTCACCATACTCGATGCGGATAATCAATCCTAACCTTCCATTTACACTCCCTAGTATAAGCACCTCTCCGTGAGTTTGGCCTCCCAACCATGACCACCGTCATCTTGGAGTCGCACAAGTGGACAATCTTCACAAGGTAGCCTCACTGCACCTTGGCCGTGAGGGAACTAATACTAAGGTATATAAGTTTCCATCAAGCCCTACCCAATATTCGGTATTGTGGTTGTGCGATAAAATTGGAATGGTATCGCATCCGCACAACCATCAGTTTTATAAAGGGCTAAGGCTCATGCCTCAACATTTTCATCACCAAAATCATCAAGTGTTTGGAAACACATGTCCAAAACATTTCAATAGAATGATCCATCATTCCAAGGTTTTCATAACCATTTTCCACCAAGTATTCCCATCTAAAGTTGATCAAGTTTTATGCTTAGCACTAGCATCTACAGGTGGGTAGTACTAATAGAGGGGTGGTAACTAGTGGAGTTGCAACTAAGTCCAACCTTATATCATAAGTCGATATCAAGGTTTCTAGCTTAGGCCAAATTTTAATGTTCTTTATGCAACCTTCAAAGACAACTGTCTAGTCTCTACCAAACTTCTTGGGTAGCCTCTAAGTAAACTTTGATAAGGAAATAGAGTAAAAGCTTGCCATAAAACTAGGATTGGTTTAGCAAGTGGGTATGGTTACATACGCTTAGGGCATATAGTAATCATGTCACAAGCATGGGTTGTGGCAACAATAGGTATCTTGCAAGTGTTAGCTTGCATCAATATCGATATAAGCTTGCATAGTTACTAGCTTGCTCAATCAACTAGTAGTATTAGGCTTGCCTTGTGCAGCAAAGTGGTTGAAGTTCTCTTGACTTCCTCTTCGTAGTATCCTCCTTCTTCTTCGTAGCCTTGGTCGGTACTAGCGTCTATGAATAAATACGAGGTACACAATCACCAAACAATACTTAACTACTTGCAATCATCACACATAAGGGTCCTATAGATGATCTAGCATCATCTCTAACATTACAAGGTTAAGGATTGGTTTAAGTCTTCTTATTTTAGAAAAGTAATTTCTACTCATTGAAGAACTACTTAAGATTTAATATTCTCCAAACTAAACATGGGATCATGTTGACACATGTCATCACCACATGTTGTAGTCCATGGGAATGTGATTTAAAGTGGTGTCACAATTTAACAAGGTTTTACCCTTTTATTTTAATTAATTAAAGTGGCTAGAAATGCTTATGAAGCATTCCTTTATTCCTTGAACATTATTTCTGCAAGTAACCTATATATATTTTTATATATTCTGAAAGGTATGGTTGGAAGTGATTTTTGAGAGTTGGAATCAACTCAAAAGCTATTGTGGTTTAAATTTGAAAAATGTTTGAATGCAGAAAAGCTTCTGCCTTGTCATTTTTGCTAAGGGTGATCTACAAATCCAAATGACTTGAATCCAACGGGCTTGGATTAAGCATTCACAGACCTTTCCAACAAAATTGGTTTCATCTAATTTGGTGCACTAAATTGATCTGGGTTGATTTTTGAAGTTGGGTACTGAAGTGTGTTTGAATTTAAAAAGAAAAAGTTTAATTTGAAATGCTGGGCTGCGCGGGAAATTCTAACGGGCCGGCCTGCTAAGTTAGTGCTCCTGGCTGCTTAAGTGGGTGTCCCCACTCGTCAGTGACACGGGCTGGGCGAAGCGGTATGGGGCAACGTGGTTCGTTAGATCTGGTTCTAATCCAACGGCTGAGGGTCATCGTCGACGCGAGACAGCTCCGGCGAGAACGAAACCTAGCGCGGCCAGTGAGGGGTGCTGGGGGCTCACCGGGGTACGGGCGAGGCGGGCGAACGACGAAGTCGACGACGGCGAACCTCCTGGTACCGGTGGCTTCTCCTGGGGCGGCTCCAATCGCTGGCTCCTTTCTTCTCCGGCAGCGGCAGGCTCCGGTGAAATTCCGGCAGGGTGATGCTCGCCTTGCTCTGAGAATGGTGTGGCACGATCAGTGAGGAGAGGGGAGTGAGATGGTGTGTAGAAATCGTGCGGGGGTGGCCTCTATTTATAGTCGAGCGAGGGGACCGTCAGGGCGCAAGGTGAGCTCGTCAGAGGCGATGTTACAGGCAGCTAATGGCATGGGCAAGGGTAGGGGACGGTGCTGTGTCTCCTGGCGATGCTCAACGGCATGGTCGCGAGTGATGGGGCGGTGTGGTTTGGTGCAGAACGGGCGCTCGCGCGTGCAGGCGGCGTTCTCGACGGCGGGCGGTGGCTGTATGGCGCGTGGCGTTAAAAGGGGATGTCTGGCGGTCTCCTGGGTCGGTGGTGATCGTGTGTGCGCGCGGTGAGGGCGGCGCACGGTCTGTGGGTGGTGGTCGAGGGTGGCGCTCTGGCGCACGCTCGGCATGGTCTGGGCGTGTCTTGCACGCGTGGTCCAGGGCTTGGCAACGCCATGCTGGGACAGGCGATGGCGGTGGATTGGCTGCCTCCCGGACATATTTGGCTAGGCTTGCTGCTGCTCCTAGCTTGCTGTCCACATTAGGGTGACATGGGGTTGCTCGGCTGTTCACCATTAATGGGAATGGCAAGCTCACAGGGTGCTAGTGTTGGGCTAATCTTTCTAGATGATCTACTGAGGTGTGTGAGAGCTGACTAGGGAACAAGTTAGGCAAGAATCACTGCACACTATAGTGTTTTGTGTTTTGTTTGATTTGTGTCTGCAACCTGTTTGATGAAATGGCCGCATGAAATCAAGTTTTGAATTTTGAAATGATTTTTGGTGGGTTTGCTAGATTGGTTCTGGTGAGTCTGCAGATGCTTGGGTTTTGAAAATTGAGCTTGTTTAAGTGGGTTTTGAAAAAGTGGGATCTTCCCATATGAAGAAGATTCAATTTTGAGTTGTCATTTAAACTATGCATTTGAAAGTTTCTGGATGATCACAAGGTGGGCCTTGATACTTTGTTATGAGTACATTCAAGGGGTGCAAAGATCCAGAAAAGTTTCTGTTAGGTTTTGAAAGTTTGAGACAGCCAAAGTAGGCATGGGAGTTAAATTGGTCAAAATGACCATTCACTTAATATATTGGTTTTGACTTATTTTTCTTTAGGAAAAGTGTGGGGAATGTTTTAGGTGATGTTCTTTTCACCTAAGAAACATTTTACAAGCAATGGATCACACAAACAAAGTGGTTTTAAAGGATTTCAAAATTCATGCATACACATAGACATGCTTTCATGAATTGATTTAGAAAATTTTTTGTTAACCCTAAACTTTAGGATTAGTGTTTTGTTGATCTAAGTGTGATATTTTTGGGATGTTACGCTTGGGGTGGGGGGGGGGGGGGGGGGCGGGGGGGAATTGCATTGCCCGGATCGTGACGCCTGGGTAGGATCACTCACTGGCCACCCATTTGCTTTGTACGAATAAATAGCGAGAGAATAAATAGAAAAGTTGCAACGGTGAGAAACGCAAAACTACCTGTTCATCGTTCTCCTCTGCCTGTGTTGTGCTCATCTGAACCTTCTTAGGTCCACCGATTCTAACAGTATGCGGCGAGCCGGTGGCTGGCTGGATCCAGAACACGGCCATGGGGATGGCATGCTCCCGTGCGACGTCCAGTGCATAGGGGAGCACAAGGCTGCACACGACGCACGTAACGGGCCGGTCGCGTGCGGCAAGGCGCGCGACGATGGCGGACAGGCTCTCGAAGCTCGCGCGGCGGCGGCGCGCCCTCCCATCGGCGTGCTTAGCGTTGGTGCCGTCGTTGACGCCGTCGGAGTAGGGGGCATAGGAGATGACACCATCCGTGGCATCTTCATCCTCCAACAGGCCGCTGCCTGACGAAGGGAACATGCGCCAGTAGGTGAACAACGAGACCGAGAGCGTGGCGAGGATGGGGCCAGAGCCGTCTGCATGGTGGAGCTGCACCTGCACGAAGCTGCGCGCGAGGACGCGACACGGGTTGAGATGGCTCTGGATGCCGTAGGACACGAGTAGAAAGTGGCGGCGCATGCCGGCGCCACGGCCGTGCGGGCGCGGCAGGCATTCGTTTTCGGCCATGACAATATGAGGTAGTTCGTGTTTGCGTTTGTGTGTCTTGGTGTGTAATTTATAGCTCCAGAAGCGTGCTAAATGGAAATCCTAGACTTATACGTATAAAATGTTACGGACTTAACTTGTGGACATGTGTTCTTTTAAACCCATTTTTCTATACTAAATTCTGCTTTTTCTATATAATGCCTGTTATACTGTAGTAAAAACAGTTCATATAAAAATAGAATAAAAAAGACAACCCGCGTCGGAGATATCACTCGAGAACTCGCCGTAGACTTTGTAGCATTTTTTACTAATGTAGCAAAATCGATTTCGCCGAAGAATATCACACTCGCCAGAAAAACCTCGTCGAGGACCTCATTGCAAAAGAATTACATTATTGTAGCAACATCACAAAATGAAACAGAACGTGCTATGCAGCAAAAAACAGATGTCATCAGAGACATTGTAGCAAAAAAGTTGCTAACTAGCAAAACGATTTTTCCGAAGACTATCTTCTATTATCTTGCAGCAATAGTTTTACAATAATATAGCAAAAACACACAATAGTTGGAGAAAAAAATGTATGTAGCAAATCGTATGGCCGTAGCCAAAAATCTCCAACATGAAAATCCATCGCTCTGGCCGTAGCAACGAGGATGGTCATCGGTAGCTAAAACACTGACCGTCTGTAGCAAAATCTCCCGGTGTAGGTAGCATGCACGGGGCGCCACACGAACCAGTGTTACGCCCCTGCCGGAGGCGAGCCCATGCAAGGGAGCGGGCTCGTCATCTTGCTGTGCCGGTGCTCCGCTTGTAGGACGGAGATCTCTGGCCGACATGATGGGAAGGCGGCGAGCTCCGGCGGCGTGCGTGTGGCGAGCTCCGGCGACCCGGCGGTGCGAGGCACGTGTGGCGAGCTCCGGCGACCCACGGTCATGCAGTGAAAGAAGACGGTGCGACCAGCTGCGGGCCGCGCGTGGTGATCTACGTGCAGACGATGGTTTGATTCCTGGCCCTCCCATGATTTTCGGGATGTAACTCCATCGTGCTTCTCCCATCCACTTAGGATTTCTGGTATCTAGCCAACATACGTGAGGTCAGCACTCATGGTATAGAATGTGACAGACAAATAATCTTGTAGATTAACATTGTATAGGAATAAGAAATATTCATATCTACGTACAAAATCTGTAACAATTAAATAATGATAATTCTCTATCGGGCCATAACCTGTTGAATTTGTATCGCGATTCATTGCATCCTCTCGTTTCAGTGGATTGAGACTAATACTTTGGTTTCAAGTGTTTTACAACCGAATCTTTTTTGGCAAGTGGAGCCAATTAAGATTTTTAGTTGCAAGTGGGTAACTGAAAATTTTCGTGCAACTAAGAATATGTCCCTTGCTGAGACTGCACCATGATTCATTCAAGCACGATGTCGCGAGTTTGACACGACAAATGCTATAGGGTAGTGTACGAGAGGTGGAAGGAGAGCGATGCATCGTTATACGTGGATCAAGATTGGGCATAGTGGTTTATCCAGGTTTGGCCTCCCGCGGTGGAGAAATATACTTACTCCTGCTAGATTGTTACTGCTCGATTCAATTACAAGGTCGCCACAGCCGTTGTAAAACGGCTTTCGAGTGCCTGCTAACAGGATGCAGCGCGTGGCACAAGCGAGAACTTCATCGAACGCTATAGTTTACAGCACGCGCATAGCGCGCGAAAGTAGCCCCCACCAGACGCTAAAAATTACAGAGCGCAAACAACATACACACATCTCTACATATTCAACAAGATCAAAAAAATCAAAAATAAATTATTGTAAACTCCACGTCTCATCCAAAATAGCCTAGTTCAATGCAAAGGATAACCAAGTTCAACACCACATAGAACCAAGTTTAACACAAACACATCATTTTTTAACATCTTCATCCTCATGGCCATCTCCATTTTGTCCTTCTTCTTCATTGGACTCTTGGGCGATGGTATGATCACTTGATGAAGGAGGTATTTGAGAAACCATGGAGGCCATAAAACCCCCCGGAGGTGCTCCCATGCCTCCTCCATAGCCACACATGCCTCCAACTTCACTCGTCGGTGCATTCATGCCTCCATAGACTCCAAATCCACCCATGGCATTCATCCCTCCCATGACATTCATCCCACCCATGGCATTCATCCCTCCGAAGCCTCCCATCCCTCCCATGGCATCCATCCCTCCAAAGCCACCCATGCCTCCTCCAAAGCCACTCATGCCCTTTAAATAGTTTGCCAATTGTCTTTTTTTTGACAAACAATTCATCGTGAGAAAGGTTTACATATTCCATTTGCCTTTCATCTATGCATTCATCTATTCCAAAAAGCAACAAAAAAAGATAAACATTCACCTTGTAGCAATTTGGTCAAGCACTTGGCATGTGCCATACGCTGCATCAGCGGTCGATGGCGCCCTCACCGACGATGGACGAGGCGGAGCGTGGGAAGATGGTGCTCTCGTTCGCACCATCGTCCTCTTCGGTGGCTTCTTGGGTTTTTGGAGACCCGCTGCCACAGCGCCGTGCTTGGCACCTGCGACCTTCGGCGTGGGTGCCGGCATCTGCATCGTCGGCCGTGGTGGCACGAAGAGGACGCGAGCGGCGGCAGAACTCCCGGCAAAATTGCTCATGCGAAATTGCTCCCGACGCTAGCGCCGCTGCTAGGGTTTGGCTTGGGCTATGGCGGAACACCTCGGCTGGAGGCGGGGACCTAGTAGGAAGGGTCGATGGCATCTCAGAGGCCCCGTCCATCACCGGAATAGAGCCAATGGTGATGGAGGTTGCACGTGTAGGAGGGGAAATTTCATCATCGTTTCTTCAAGCGCGAGCCGGAGGAATGGATCGGCTGTAGAGCAAGCATGAAATATGCCGCCTTGGATAGTGCAAAGTCCCGCCCGCGCTAAAACTTTTGCAGCGCTTGCTGGAGGGGGAAAACATGTCGCGTGCTGTATATCGGCGGTTATTTTATCATGGACGTGTTATATAGTGTCTGCTGGTGACGCTCTTAGAGCGTATGTTCTAGTGTTCCTTGCGGAGGTTTATATATACCTTGGATAGGGTTTGCAGGTTATGATCCGAGTTGGTTAAGGAAACTGAATTTCCTACTTTGTCGGTTGGGCCATTGCTTGTACTCCAAGTCGACTCGCCATAGGCCTTATCTGAGTCGGTCTTCTGAATCCACTGGTCAAATGCACTTGGGCCATCTAGGAGAGATGCAGCTGGTGAGCAGGGTAGCAGGGTAGATAATAATTGGATGGGTGGGCAAAGGGCAGATAGCATACACATTCCTTTTGCCCAACAAATTTCCCATAAGCGCATCTCCAAGAGGGCTCCCTAAATGCTCCCCATTGGTGTGTTTCTATCTGAGTAGACAACCCGGCCCAATTTTCTGCACACAACGGGATCCCTAAACTCGCCCCCTGACTCGGCTCAGTTGACTGTAGAGCCTCGTTGGGAGACCCCAAGAGTAAGATGTGATGAGCACATCAGCAAGTTTTCCCTCGGTTATGAAACAAAGGTTATCGAACCAGTAGGAGCAAGGAAACAACTCCAAGGTGTTGCTAACAACTTGGAATCCTACACAACACAAACTCAAGACTTTTCCTCAACTTACAGTGAGGTTGTCAATCTCACTGGTTTGCTAAAAACAAAGGATTAAACATATAGTGTGGAAGATAGTAGTTGCTTGTAGAAAGTAAACAGTAACAGTAGATGATGTATCAATGATAAAGATTGGACCGGGGTCCACAGTCCACTAGAGGTGTTCTATTTAAGATAGATAACATGCTGGATGAACAAATTACAGCGGGGAAATTGACAGATTGAGCAAGCATAATAATGCAAATACTAGACATCATGACTCCTATGAGATTTGATTGGGTATTACAACAATATACATAGATCATAATCCAACTGTATCTATGACTAATAATCCATCTTTAGGTTATCATCCGAACCCTTCCAGTATTAAGTTGCAAGCAATGGATAACTGCATTAAGCAATGTGTGTAAAGTAAACAATACAATTGTTCCATGAATAAAAGATTGTTGTTTTCTCCCTAGTAGCAACAACACATCTACAACCTTAGAGATTTCTATCACTTCCCCAGATTACTAGAGGCATGAACCTACTATCGAGCATAAATACTCCCTCTTGGAGTCACAAGCATCTACTTGGCCAAGATAGCTACTAGACGGAGAGCATGCAAGATTACAAACAACACAAACATGATAGAATCAATAATCAATCTGGCATGATAGAATCAATAATCAATCTGACATAGTATCTCAATATCCATCGGATCCCCGCAAACACAACATGTATGATTACAAATAGATGATCTTGATTATGAACGGAGCTCACAAGATCTAAACATGATAGCACAAAGGAGGAGAAACAACCATCTAGCTACTGTATGGACCCATAGTCCAAGGGTAAACTACTCGCACATCATACCGGAGGCTGGCATGGTGATGAAGAAGGCCTCTAGGATGATCTCTCCCCTCCGGCAGGGTGCCGAGAAGAGCTTCAGATCCCCCACCCCCGATCTAGGGACGATGGTGGCGGTGGCTACGGATTGTTTCATGGAGATCTGATCGGGTGTTTAGGGTTTCTGCATCAGGGTGACTTTATAGGCGAAGAGGCGAGGCAGGGGGCCGCCCGAGGCGCCCACACCAAGTGATGGCGCGCCCTAGGGGGGGCCCGCACGACCCTAGGGTGTGGCGGCCTCGTGGCCCCACTTCGTCTCCCCTTCAGACTTTGTGTTCTCTTCGGTAAAATATTGACTTTGGCTTTTGTCCCGTCCAGTTCCAAGAATATTTCCTTACTAGCTTTTCTGAACCAAAAACAGCATAAAACAGACAATTGGCACTACGGAATCTTGTTAATAGGTTAGTCCTAGAAAATGTATAAAATACCTTAAAGTGTAGATAAAGCATAGAAAAGTTGATACTAAAC
Organism: Avena longiglumis; assembly: GCA_030063025.1. Classification (NCBI taxonomy): domain Eukaryota; kingdom Viridiplantae; phylum Streptophyta; class Magnoliopsida; order Poales; family Poaceae; genus Avena; species Avena longiglumis. The sequence goes on from CP125975.1 coordinate 171,236,793, forward strand.
AAGCATGGACCATCAAAAATTATAGATACGTTTACGATGTATCAAGTGTCCCCAAGCTTAACTCCTGCTCGTCCTCGAGTAGGTAAGTGATAAAAAGAATAATTTTTTAGGTGACAAGCACCATCACAATCTTGATCAAACCATTTGTAAAGCATTGAAAGATGGGATCAAAGTACTCTAAACATGAGCATGAAAGATGTAGTTCTAACAATAATACATAGCAACTATGCTAAAACATGAAAAGATACAATCAAAGATCATGAATAGCAATGCATTGAAAGATGTTTGTTACTTTCACATATAGAAAACATAGCATAGTGGTATTCATCTTGTCCTTCATGGAGTAGCAAAACATAAATGCATAGGACACCTTCAAAGTTCATAAGGGTGACTACATACAAATAGTTTAAGAACACGCAATATCAACATTATGAATCAATCAATAATTTTTGGGACAATGCACATAAAACTAAGAATGACAACTATGCTCTCTTAATTGGTGCGTAAATATAGAAGGTGGAGACTCAATATAAAAGTAGTAAGAAAGGCCCTTCACAGGGAAGCAGGGATTTCAAGTTTCATAAAGAGCTTCCAAAAATTATGGTACTTATTAGCTTTCAGCCCTCATTGCCCCTATCATAAGCATCTTGAAGTGATTAAGGTTAAAGTAAAAAAAATATGGAGTATATGCTTGACAAATCATAAGTTGGCAATCTCATGTCCCTTGAGTACGAGGGTCGTTCCTCATGCTACTCAAGTTTAGTCACAAGCAAGTTCTGGTCATTATAAGTATATGTGTATCATAGAGAACCACCAACGGGTACCCCTTGCCCCATGACACAGGAGCTATCCCATATCAAAATGACAAGGCAACAGACAGTGAGCATCTCAGCGATCCTTCTATTTACCATGATCATGGTGCATATTTTTTTCTCTTTTTTTCTGTATATTTTTTTTCTGAGGATGCTTCATGGATTGCTCACTATGGTTATGCTACACGTTTCTACCATGATTAAGCATGACTTAGGCTAGCGGCCTAGGCATTTCTCTAACACATATACATAATTCCATGGACTTACAAGCTCCCCTTTTATTTCACACCGACGACATCCATAAACAAAAGAGCATGATATCAACTAGGTAGATATTTACAGGTGTTGAAAGCGTTCCCGTGACAGCATGGTTCTGCTAATTCCCAACTTATAAGTGCAAGCATATACAACATAGATGACATAATGGTTAAAGTTTATTAGGGGCAAGAAAAATAAAGTGTGCCATCAAGTTTGTGAGAGTTTTAATCACTAATTTTCACATAACAAGTTTTAATTTGGAAGATATATAAAACAAGAATATACTTGTAATGGTGTAACACACCATGCATAGGAATTTATAGTGGACACTTTGGAATAACTTGGTTTATTGGGAGTTGGATGCATGAGTAGAGATTACTCAATATAGGTGGAGGCTTACAAAAGACTGGAAGCGACCAACTAAGAGAGCAATAATGGCCATAATCATGCAGAGCGACAAAACATTATCAATCAAAGCATAAAGTGGTACCACAAGTCAAAAACTAAATGATCATAGAGGCTAAGGTGACTGGTTCATAGTCATAACATGGTGTGAGCATGTGCTAAGTCAACCCAAACAAAGCATCAAAGGAGAATATCACAATATTATGCTTTTGTATGCTAAAACAACGCATGATTCTTTCAAGACACATTAAGCAATATAAATTGTTTGAAACAAGTCATGCTACAACAATAATCACTAAGAATAAGGTCAAAACAACATCTATCATGACATGATAAAGTCTAAGCCATAGTTAAAACAAGCTCCCTTTGTACCACTTAAACATGAAACTCTCTACTCTTTTCCAACACCAATCAACTTATTTGAAACAAAAGAGCGAATGTGGGGGTCCAACTACTTTATTCAAGAAAAATAAACAAACGAAAACCAAAAATGAAAACTAAGACACTCCAAGAACAATACAACAGTGCATGAAACAATAAAAATGAAGTGTCTAGAAAGAGACCTAAAATTTTTATTGATGAAGAAAGGGATGCCTTGGGCATCCCCAAGTTTTGACGTTTGTACCTCTTGAATATTTCTTGGGCTGACACGGGGTGGCATCCCCAAGCTTTAGCTTTTGTCCATTCTTCATCTCATCATATCATTCTCCCCCTACACTTGAAAATTTCCTTCATACAAAACTTCACACAATTCTTCATTAGCAACATTAGTGCATTAAAGATAATAAACCTTTGGGTTCAGTTTCAACACAAGTAAAACCTTCATTAAAACACAAGATAATGTAGCAATTCCTTTAAAAATCTCAAGTTATCAATAAGAACTCAAAAATAAATCGATAAAGAGGCAATGCAAATAATGGCAGAAATCTGTCAAAACATACCAACAGGTAAAAACCGATTTTTTCGAAGACCTTCGTGTTTATCAAATCGAAAAGTGTTAAACTAACTAAAGTTAGATAACAACCTGGGGCATTTACTCAGAAAATTATAGCTCAATCCGACATACAGAGATTTTTCACGAATTTTTACAGTGAAGCACAAAAATCTGTTTCGGGACAACAACTTCCCCAAATCTTACTTCTCTCTCATTAGAGGTTATTCTTGGCACAAAAATCACACAAAAAATGATAAGGAGAGGTTATTACAGAAGTAATAACTTCCAAGGCTCAATAAAACTATTTGGTTATCTCCCAAGAAGTACTTTTCTTTAACACCTTTAAGTTAGGCATAGAAAGCAAGAATCAAGTATTTTCAAATGAAGAAGCATTAACATCAAATTTCTTGCCCCTACCTTTCTTACCTTTACTCTTATCCTTAGGGAATGTATGATTACTTGTTGGATAAGCAAAATGCATGATGCCTTTTCTCAAATCTATTATTGTTCTAAGGAGTTTCAGTAGGGATCTTCCATGTGTAATTTGTCCTTTTCCTACACATTCAATGACAAGATAATCAGTAGACACCACTTTCCCTAAGATCTTTGTAAACACTCCTTCAGCTATTCTAGTGGGTAATATAGTTTCATTATTGGTAAGAGATATTTCTTCTCCTCCTTCAGAAAGTCCCCAAAGATTCAAAGATTCATAAATATCTTTAGGCATGAGACAAAATTCAAACATGATATCACAACGAGCATCAAAAGTTTCATTGTTTATAACAACTTTTATTTTAGGAAACTATTTTGAAGGCTCAGAATTTATTGAAACATAATCATGATGCTCTCTAAGCATGTTGTAGCAATCTTTTAAACTAGCTATACTGGTCTCAAGAGTGTTTAACCTAGCATAGATGTTATAATGGAAGAATCATATTTGCTAGGAAAATTATATATTGTAATCAATTTATTTATGGCATTCGAAGCTTCATCCTCATTACACTAGAGAAAATCTCCTCCTACTATGGCAACCAAAGCATATCTATAATAAAGAGCAAGTCCATACTAGAAACTGCTAAGAACCAAGCCTAGAGTCATTTTAGGCTCAGTTTTTCCATGTGAATCAGAAATTCTAGACCAAGATTCTTTGAAACTCTCTTCACTTCCTTGTTTGAAAGTAAAGAACATTTCCACAGGTGACACAGTAATTGGAGCAACACTAGACATGTTAGCAACTTGAAGTAGGAACTGATTTTTTTGTGTGCTTTTGATAAGAAAATGCAAACCAAATGAAACTATTTTTTTGTATTTTTGAAAGAAAGAAACAAGCAAAACAAAGCAAAAGGAACTAAGCAAAACAAAAACAAAGTAAAGAGAATGCTTGTGAAAGACTCCCTTTCTAAAGCTGTCCTTAACTCCCTAGCAACGGCGCCAGAAAATCTTGACGCGGCTCAGTTGACTGTAGAGCCTCATTGAGAGACCCCAAGAGCAAGGTGTGATGATCACAGCAGCAAGTTTTCCCTCAGTTATGAAAACAAGGTTATCGAACCAGTAGGATCAAGGAAACAACTCCAAGGTGTTGCTAACAACTTAGAATCCTACACACCACAAACTCAAGACTTTGCCCTGTAGAGGTCCCAACCTGATAAGGTAGAGATCCCTGTGTTTACAATGCTAGTCCCTGGATCAATAGCTAGCATCCATAGTTTAAGATGTAATATCAAGAAACAAGGGTCATAATACACCTTTATAACCAGGAATAAAATAGTTCATTACATCTTACATAGCTCATTTGGCTATCTCATTACAATGCAGCAGAAATATCTATATAGCATGGAGTCCTTCATCTTCAAAAGTTCCACATGTAATCATGTTGGTTGTAGACTTTTAATCCTAATCAACACACTTCACTAACATCAAACAAACCTGCAACATAATAAGTTACAGCCACAAGGGTCAATACATTTGAATTGTATTGGCAAGTGATACTATGGTGGAATAGTGGTGTCTATCATCTATATGCATTTGGCTAAGTGGATCTTAGGCTTGCTTTGCTCAAAATAGATTTTCCTTATTATTTGAAAACACTAAGTTTTTCTTTGTCAAATCACCCAAGGAACAACCAATGAATATTGGTTAACCTTTACCCTTGTTCAACCACAAGTTTTTAACTTAGAAATTGGGATGAGAAGATCCTTGATAGCTTCCATGTCTTGATGCTCAAATTTTCCATTGCCGGGGACACGGCTAAGTACTTAGATTTTAATCTCTCGAGAGGTGGTGCACTTTCCCTACAAGACTCGACATGCATCGAGACAAGATCTTTTAGAAGCCTTCCCTTAGACCAAAATGGACGCGTTCCAAACCTATCACCCCCTACCACCAACTGTCCATCTGGCTAAGTTATTGCAACCTATATGATCCAGGCAGAGCCCATAATGCCATGTGGCTGCACTTGAAGCTTCTCAACATTGACATCTCAAATCTCTTTGTTCCTGGGTGACTTTCCACAAGTGAGATACACTAGGGTAGGCCATGAATATGGGGCCCTGTGTAACCACTCAACATAAACCTTTCACACCATTCCACCCAGGTGATTCATTCACATAGTTGTTTTATTAACAAAACACAAGTCATAGACTTAGAAATATTTCATAGCATGAATATAATCCACCCTTGTTTTCTACTAGCTAGGCTAAGCATAATAGTAGCAAGAATCTTAACTTTAGGGAAAATTCTACTAAGGCATCATCTACTAGGATTTCCCAAGGCATAGTTTATACTTAGAAAATTCCATGCAAGTCCTACTCAAAATATCACTAATGCATAGTGAAAATAACGGGACAAAAGTATGAAGCACCACTTGCCTTTTTAGTAGGGAATATATATCCACTCCTTGATCTTGCAATTGTCACACTCTTCAAAGTTCACTACAATTCAATCAAGCAAGCACATATTCAAACTAGAATTCAAACAATTCATCACATAAAACAATATAAACAAAACAATGCATGCAAGCATGCAAAAGATTGTTTTATTGGAAAAGTGGTTTCTAATAGGTTATAAACATTTTAAAACACCTATTGGTCATTTATAAAAGTGGCAAAACCAATTAAAGACAAGCTAGTGAAAATAGGCCATTTAAATCATTTTTGTTTTGTTAGAAATGATTTAAATCAAAGTAATATTTTGTAGATTTATCCAAATAGGTTTTTAAACACAATGTTAATGTTTTAGGATCAAAGTGTGTAAAGCAAATAAATTTACAAGAGGTTTCACCCAAAAACCATTTTTAAATCAAAGCAACATTTTATTTTACTAGAAATGCCTTTAATCTAAGTAATAATTTTCTTAGAGTTATTCAAATACATTTTAAATGCAAATCCTATTGTTTAGGGTGAGAGAGTTTAAATCAAACCATTTGCAAAAGGTTTTACTCAAAAAGCATTTTTAAACCATAGCAAATATTTTTGTTTTACTAGAAATGTCTTTATTCAAGGAATAATTCCTCGTGTTTAACAAAATATAATATTAAACCCAAAAGTTGGTTTTTATGGTCAGTAGGTTCAAAACAAAACATTTTCAAAATATTTTACCCTAAAAACATTTTTAGAATAATTTTTATAACCAAAATAGGCCTAAACAAGTTTCTGAAAAAACAATCAATTTTCCAGAAGAAAAATGCTAAACTAAGTGCATGGTTGGAAAGTTTGCATTTTTCTGAATCCAGTGATATAAAATTTCCAAATTTTGGACGTGTATATCTAAAGTTATGAATTTTTCAAATATAAACATCTAATAGATCTATTTTCTGTTTTAAACAATAGGCAGGGCCACGTGGCTGTTTCCTATTGGTCCATACCGTTTTATGTGGATCGTTTAATGTGGGCCGTTAGATATAACTAGCATCGCATGGACTAGATCAACAGATACCACTTCGCTAGCTGTTCTATCGTAGCCAACAGATCAACATCCAACGGTCCAGAACGCAACAACCATAGATGGGCGGCGCGGCGACGGTGGACAGCGGCGGCGCGCTCTGCTCACGGTGGTTCCGGCGATACAGGAAGCAAGAGAGAGGGACAAGAAGCTCACCGGGTTCGTCGTGACACGGGGAGCTCGAGGTGGTCGCCGTCGACAAAGGGGCATAGGGAGTCTCTGGCGATTCCTCGCCGGAGTTCACGACAGCGTCGGACTTGTCTGTTCGTCGACGAAGGAGAGGATTTAAGGCACGCTAAGACAAACGGAGGGCGCCGTTAGATGCGTAAGAGAGTCACAAGCACATGAGCATCAAAGAGAGGGGAAGGGGAGGTCAGACTTTACTGGGGTAGCTCTTCGGAGAGGGGGCAGACGGTGGTGACGCTCAGTCATCCATGTTGCCGAGGCTGCGGGGCACGCGCGGGCGAGATATGGGTGCTGGCGGATGCGTAAGGATATGGGGATCAGGCTCGAAGGTGTCAGGGAGAAAGGGGAGGTTGGGTGTCGCCGGAATCGGCCGGGAATGGTCGTCGGGGCCTTGGCGGTGTGAGGAAGAATCAGAGCAGCTTGGAGGCAAAGAGAGGATGGCGAGCGAGGGGAAAGAGAGAGGGGAGGGAGGCATTTTATCTTGCATGGTCGCAGGGAGTAAAGGTTGCGGCATTGACGCGAATTCACACCGGCAATCAACGGCAGGAAACGGCCGGGGGAGGGGGCGTGGTCAGCGGGCGGGTGAGGACGATGCATGCGTGGTAGTGGGGCCAAGCGTCGTGAGGTATAGAAGTGGGGTCCAAGCGTCGATTCTTGAGGGTAGGGTTTCGGTAAGAAAAGCGGTTCGTGGGGGAAAAGAGAGGGCTGTTGGGCTGATGGGTCGCCGATGGGTAGGGTTCTGCTGGGTTGTTTCTGTTTCATTTTTTTTGTTTCTATTTCGTTTTTCTTTTTCCATTTTATTTTCTGTTTTCAAATTCAAACACCCATTTGAATTCAGATTGTTTATTCAAACCTTTTCTAAACCTTCAGTATATTTTAATATTGTTTAACAAAGTATTTTAAAGTCCAATTGGAATAAATCAAAATATTTTAATGTGATTCAATATTTATTTAAAAGGGTTTTTGTCTTTATTTTCAACTAATATTTAATATGATTTCAAAAGATCACTTTTAATTCAGATTTCAAACCTTTTCTAAAACTTTTCAGTAGGTTTAAATCTTATTTAATAATGTATTTAAATAATCCATTTTTTTAGAATATTACTTTCTCATATGGTTTGTTATTTATTTAATTTAGACATTTGTCTTTATTTTAAATAAGATTTAAATATGGTTCCAATCCATATTATTTATTCAAATAATTTCTTTATACTTTTTAAGTCAATTAGATAACTTTTAATCCAGTTGGCAATTACCATTATTTTTCCCATGATTTAATTAATCATTTATATTAGGAATTTTTGGTCTCTTTCAAATATAATTGGATTTGATCAATGCCATATACTTTTATTTGAATATTTCTTATCCCTTTATTTTATTTGGATTATCTTGATTCCATTTGCTTATGGATTTAATTCATTGTTTAAATTGTCTTCTAAATAATTTCCTTGGAATTTATTATTTATTTATTTCTTTATTTATAAAATCCATATCTTTTTATTTATAGATCCAAAATTGGTGATTCCAATTTGTATAATTTTATTTAATATTTGTTTATCTTTTTAAATCCTTTAGGATTATTTTGCTCACAATTTGGTATGGATTTTAGATAGGAGCTTTATTAGCTTTGGAAATTATTTCCTTTTAACTTATTATATTCATAAGTTTTTATCCATGGATTCAAATAAATGAAACCAATTTCTATGGTTTTATAATATTTTTGTTTATAATTTTTGATCATTTATAAATGTTTGTCGTTGAATTTTTATATGGATCAAATCCATAGTCTTAGAGAGATCTTGGAAATTATTTATTCCATTATGGTTTAGGGTTTTGGTTTAACTTTTCCAAGTGTTTAAATTTCAACATACATTCATTGATGAATACATTTCACCTGATTGAAATTTGTTGGATTCCCTTTTCATTCAAAGTTTGTTCAAGTAGGGTTTTGATGTTTCCATTTAGAAGCAAAAAGTTCTTTTCTCCCTAAATTTCAACAATTATTTCTTTTGTTTATTTTTTTTTCACATTTCAAAATTTGGAAAATTTTGGGATGTGACAGCCCCAACTTACAGTGAGGTTGTCAAACTCACTGGTTTGCGGAAAACAAACGATTAAATGTATAGTATGGAATATAGTAGTTGTTGTAGAAAGTAAACAGTAACAGTAGATGATGTATCAATGATAAAGATTGGACTAGAGTCCACAGTTCACTAGAGGTGTTCTCCTTAAGATAGATAACATGCTGGGTGAACAAATTACATCGGGGCAATTGACAGATTGAGCAAGCATAACAATGCAAATACTAGACATCATGACATGATATTTGATTGGGCATTACAACAATATACATAGACCGTAATCCAACTACATCTATGACTAATAATCCACCTTCAGGTTATCATCCGAACCCCTTCCAGTATTAAGTTGGAAGCAACGGATAACTGCATTAAGCAATGTGTGTAAACAAAACTATACAATTATTCCATGAACAAAAGATTGTTGTTTTCTCCCTAGTAGCAACAGCACATCTACAACCTTAGATATTCCTGTCACTTCCCCAGATTACTAGAGGCATGAACCTACTATCAAGCATAAATACTCCCTCTTGGAGTCACAAGCATCTACTTGGCCAAGATAGCTACTAGCAACAGAGAGCATGCAAGATCACAGACAACGCATACATGATAGAATCAATAATCAATCTGACATGATAGAATTAATAATCAATCTGACATAGTATCTCAATATCCATCGGATCCCCGCAAACACAACATGTATGATTACAAATAGATGATCTTGATCATGAAGGGAGCTCACAAGATCTAAACATGATAGCACAAAGGAGAAGAAACAACCATCTAGCTACTGTATGGACCCATAGTCCAAGGGTGAACTACTCACGTATCATACCGGAGGCTGTCATGGTGATGAAGAAGGCCTCCGGGATGATCTCTCCCCTCCGGCAGGGTGCCGGGAAGAGCTTCAGATCCCCTCGATCTAGGGACGATGGTGGCGGCGGCTACGGACTGTTTCGTGGAGATCTGATCAGGTGTTTAGGGTTTCTGAATCAGGGTGACTTTATAGGCGAAGAGGCGAGGCAGGGGGCTGCCTGAGGCGCCCACACCAGGTGGCGGCGCGCCCTAGGGGGGCTCGTGTGGCCCTAGGTTGTGGTGGCCTCATGGCCCGACTTCGTCTCCCATCTGTACTTTGTGTTCTCTTCGGTAAAATATTGACTTTGGATTTTGTCCTGTCCAATTCCAAGAATATTTCTTTACTAGATTTTTTGAAACCAAAGACAACAGAAAACAGGCAACTGGCACTGCAACATCTAGTTAATAGTTCAGTCCTGGAAAATGTATAAAAATACCTCAAAGTGTAGACAAAGCATAGCAAAGTTGATACTAAACAAGCATGGAACATCAGAAATTATAGATACATTTACGATGTATCACCCCTAGACATCCCGTTTTTCCCCAAATCGTCCCCAAATTTGGGGATAGTCTCGGGGAAAATAGACGTGCTTAGCTGTCCTCCCGTGTCCTCCCCTGGCTTGTCTATAGACCACAACAAACCTCCCCTCCTCCTAGGTTTCTCATATCTCATGTCGCACCGCCGCTGCCATAGATGGCTCATCCTTCCCACCTACGATTTCTGGGCTGGCCAAGAAGGTGGCCACGCTGGGGAAGAAGGACTCGCCCAAGTCCCATAGAAAGAAGCGACATGGGCGGCGTTTGAGGGCGAAGGACTAGCTGAAGGCCGCAAAGGAAGCCGAGATCACAACCGCCGCCACTGACAGGGTGGAGCGTCTCTTTGGGGAACGAGCCAAATGGCCACAACCAACTAGACACACAATAGGATCTGTTGATAATGAAGAACCAAGCGGTGGTCGGCACGCTCGTCGCAACACAACAAGCATCCATTAGCACCGACAGCCAAACCTCCGGCACATTCAAGCCGCCACCACATTCGAGAAGCTTTGCATTGAGAAGGAGAAGTTCCTTGCCGAGAGCACCGCTGCAGACAAGAAGCTTCGTATCGAGGCCTAGATTGATGAAACCGCCAAGTTGGATGATGCGTGGAGGGCGAGGAAGGTCGAACTCGCCGTGTTCATGGAGGAGACTCGTGTGATGCCTTGACGCGGGCATGTTATGAGAAGAAGAAGAACAAGAAGAAGAAGAAGAAGAAGAAAGCAATCATGGAACATGCATGTGAGTATGTATGTCGCATACGCGGGAATCAGGGTACCCAAGATAAGGCAACCTGGCCGTTGCCCGGGAAGAAGACTGTGCCAGAAGCAAGTCGGGACGTCCCTTGGTCCTAGACAGGATGAGCCACAACCTGAGGGGTGTCCATGCATGGACATTCTCTGGGCTACCCACGAGCCCGGCAAAATGTCCCGCCCACGTACCCCATGCGAGTGGAACGTGGGAGACAGGAGTCAGGGTGACGTGACTCCCCTCTGCATCGGTCTGCAGGAGCCAGGCAGCACGTGATGTCAGGGCAGGACCACGTAGCCACGTTGCATGCCTCGTCCAGCCACATGTCAAGGCTCACATTGTCGCATGTGTTTTGACCCTTGTGATGTCCCCTTACGGTATGAAAGGAGGACCAGGTCGAGTGATGGGGAGGCCAATTGTCTTAGAGTAGGATTCCTTACCAGGAGAAGGAACAAGTTGTAATCCAGTGACAATTAGATAGTAGACATTGCAGGACGTAGGGTTCCGCTCACGGTGGACCTGAACCTTGGTAAAAAAACACGCGTCCCTCTCTCTCTGTGTGTGTGTGTGTGATTTTGTTTGTCTAGGTCGCCAATCGAGCTCACCAGATCTTGCGCCCCTGGCCGAACAACAAAGGGGTACTCATACCCCCGATGTCAAAAATCAAGACATGACAATCTATAGTTTTAATTTTGCACTATATTGCGTACTATTTGATCTGATCATGGATTAACTATATTCCTATGTGATATGTTGAACACTATAAATGTGTTCTATTTTGGATTGTAACTATACTGCTACAAATTTATTGATGGTATGGCCAAAATATATGAAATAGACCCAAATCTGGGAAAGTACAAGATTTGGGAGCCACCCAATGTAAGGGAAGGACGTGGGCTGACCGCGGTTCCTTTAATCCCCAAACTAGTGTCCGCACGAATGAACACGACTTGAACATGATCTTAGGGCGTCTCCATCAGCACGACCTAAACGATCTGATTCTGTCCAGATGGGTCGGGCCGTGGAGGCATTTGGGTCATAGTACGGCCTGTCCGGCCAACCGTACCTAGTGGCACGATCCATCTGTCCGCGCTTGGAAAATAGGCCATCAATGTGGCCACCGACGCTGGCGCCGGTGTATTTCCAGTGTTCCCGCCGCTTTCCGCCTGTTCTGGGTGTTTCCCGCCGTGTCTAGACGCAGCTATAAAAAATAGAGACCAGACAAGATAGATATAACCAGAAATCCCCCCCATAAACCACCATCTTGGCTGTCCGCGTCGTGGCACTGCCATTCCTGACCGCGACAGAGAAGAGCCCGACCGCGGAAAAGACTTGCCGTCGTCGTGGCCAGACCCACCAGAGTTACCGGACGTGTTGCCGGCTCCGATTCCGGGGCGACCATGGATATTCAATTTTTTCCACAGCCACCGAGCATGGAGCACTCAGTTCGACCACAACAGGACCACCCGTGAGCCTTTCACGGGCGAGGTAATGGATTGTGTCTATCTTCTGGAGCACCTGCGGTGTCTAGAGCTCACAGTCGTGCATGATGAGGTCCGAGCAGCGGTACGGGCCAATCCCGATGATGCTTACCAACATGCCCGCCTCTCTAAAGCTGAAGAGGAGTTACAGACACAGGCTGCGATCTACAACTCTCTCTTAGAAGAATGGTGTATTGTTAAATGGTTTGCTTGTTCTAGGTGGCATAGTTATATTGTTGTTCTAGGTTTGGTTTGCTTGTAAAACATTTTTAGACTTGAATGTAAATTTTTCATTGCAAATGGCCGATGCTCACATTGCAAATTTGATTCCAAAGACGATACACTGCGAGTACACAACCTAGTCTAGTGCTAAGCCTACTTGTCGGAGTCGGAGTGGTAGTGATGACGGCACATGGTGCGTCAAAGACGCTAACGATGAGCATGGATTCATCGTCGTACTTGAAGACTACGAAGTGGATGACTTCGATTTGGTGCACGCGGGCGAACTCCTCGCATCTGTTGGCGAGAAACATCTGTCTGAGGCGATCAAACAACACCTCCACCGGCCACACGCCGGTTTTGCCACCGGTCGCCTGCAGCATGACCTGTTAGGGCTCTGCACCGTCAGTGACATGAATTTGCAGGGAAGGAGCATCATGTCCCGCTTCATGCCCGAGTGGATGGTCACGGCGAACTCGAAGCCAATGAGGCTAATGTGGATGGAGCCGAGCTCGAGCGATGCCGGTGGTGGTCATGCCGATAATGAGGTAGATCGTGGAGGCGTGTTGCTTTGGCCACGTTCCCCATGCCTTCCTCGACGGACACAGCTAGGGGCCGATGGCGAGGGAGACCGTGGCAACATGCTACTCTTGCCACGCCCTCCGTGCCTACCTCGACGGCCACTGCCACAGCCTGGTGGTCGTCCTAGACGCCCTCCCTCGATCCAATGCCGCCGCCCACAGCTTGCTACCGATAGTGAATTGCGGTGACCCGACATACTACTGCATGATGTAGTATACTATAGTCATGGACATAACACCATTGAAACACCGTTCACTAGTATTACATCCCTCAGAGTGGTACAACAGAAACACAGCGGGTCCAATACATGGCTAAACGTTACAACTCGACTCTTTACATAAGATCCAAAGAACAATCTAGGTTAAAGAGAGAGAAAGAAACTTCTGCCAAGGAGAATCATCAATAATTTACTCACAACTAATATGTTAACAAAGTCAACACCAAACTATTTGGCTGGTTTTTCCGCTAATGCAACATTTTATAGAAGTAGGTTCTTATGGCTAGAGATTAAATTTCTATCTAATCCGTAACTCCATCTTCACTTGAGTTGATGTGTATTTTGACTTTCTTGACTTGATTGAAGACTTGAGCTTTTGATGATAACTCCTGGAGCATAACTTGATGTAGACGTGGTTGTAATGGCTTCAGAATCTAGCAAGGGTTAAGAAGATATGTTGAGTACGAGCGTACTCAGCAAGTTCACTAGAAAAGGAGTGTTTGATGCACTATATCTTTAGCCACATACCATAGGTCGTAGGCAATGCAAGTTTTTGTAAACATTTCTTCAAAGGTTGCTTTTATTCTGAAAAGCTATGTCCGTTAGCCTTCACGGGTTTACCAGAACTTTCATGGAGTTCATTTCCCGTCGCGTTCGTAGCTCCTTCCCGCAATAGGGAGTAACAAGTTATAGTTTTTACACTCTGCAGAGGTGCGTTACTTTACCCATGAGAGATCTTAGCTTTGTTGCACATCCGGGCCGCGAACCCGTTCACACTTCCTTGGTATGAGGCCCAGACTAAGATTCAAGCCAATCACAACGCCACATTAAGGTCGTCTTGCCTACATGCAGAAGTTAAAGGATACAGCTGACTTCTCCGTCCCATTCCAAATCTCATGGTTAACTTGTGATATACGGTGCAACAATCACTGGCTACATTGGTTATTAAGTCCTAGATAATATGTTCCTTTACCACCAGAACTTTCATAGTAGGTTATTACCTCATGGTAAATAACCTATAATCATATTATTATGAAAATAGTGTTTTTTGACCTTTTTAAATGCAGGTAATGACAACACTGGATTTGCAAAATACTTTACAGAAAATAATCAAAGGACATGAGCAAGTGTGAACTTGCCTTTTGTCATTACAAGATTATGCACTCACGGTCTTCAAGACAATATAAGATCCAATATCTGAAATCAGCATCATTGGTCCGGTAAGGGCTAATGTTTAAAGAAGAAATATGCAGTTATGCATAAGTAATGCTATGCATTTTGTAGAACACCCGAAGTGAATTACCAATGCTTTGATTGAATTAAATTTAGGTGATTCTTTTAAGAGTTGGTTTATCTTTAAATTTTACTCTATAAGTAATGACATGTATAATGATCTTAAGTGTTAACAGCCAAAATATACAAGTAAAGTATAAAATAATGTGGTCATAATTAATTGGCATTTGGTGACTATGATAAAAGTCTTTGGGTTGAGTTATTAAGAGTTGAAGAACTCATTATGATATTATTGTTTGAAGTGGTAAGAAGAATAACATTTGAAGAAAATATTTCCTTTCTAAGGATTAAACAATCTTTATTGTAAATAGAACATGATCAATGCCTTTTGGTGTTTGATTGGTTAATGTCGACTTGAGATGCTTTATGTCTTAATTTAAACAGACCATAGTTAACTATAAAAAACATAAGTAGTTTATTAGACATGATGTTTATAATCTTTGAGACTAAAGTTAACTTTAAAAGGGTAAGTAAACTTAAGGTGTAATATGTTTTAATTATTCCCAAGTTTTAAATTTATTGTAGGTATAACTAAGGTGTGGAATTATTTACTTTATATTTAAGTGAAGGGTTGGATTTAAATTGGTTTTGCTATTATGAACATGATATGTAACTATTCAATGAAAGTATAATTTGGATGATCTTAATAAGTTGTTAGATTTATATATTATTTAAATATTAAGATCACTCCCTCTTAGTATTAGTGAGGGATGTATAAAACTTTCTTTAAGGTTGTGGTTTTGAATTTTATTTTAAGTTTCTAAAAGAGTATTATTAAGTTAATAATTTACATTCAAGTTTTATTATAAATCTTTGTTATGGTTTAGAATTTTTGGTAATTAGATTTTTGTAGAAGTTTTAATATGTCTAAAAAATTATAATTATTATTTTTACTTAAAAGAATGTATCTAAAGAATTTTTTTAAATAGGTTATAGACAAGGATTTATTATTAAAAAAATTCTAATAATATATTTAATATTTTTCTAGTGTAATATATTTACTTAGGGCTTTAAAAATGATTTTTATTTATTTTTAAGTATTATTTTTATGTTTATAAAATTCCATAAAGGATTAAATGTATTTTAAATACTTCCTTTAAATTTTTTTAAAATTAAGTTAGTATTTTTATAAAATAGTGGACTCATTTTTTATACATAAAAACTATTTTTATTAATTTTTTTGGACTTCTCCTTTATTTTATGAAATTTCACTAAGGCTTTAGTGGTGTTATTATTTATTTGCCTTCTATTTAACTTAAATAAGTAATATTATATTTTTCTTAGGTGGATATTATTTTTGTGATGATTTTTATATATCATATGTATTTTTTTAGGATTTTTCTATATTTTTCTAGAGATGAAACAAGTTTAGGGTAATATAATCATTTATTTATAATTTTCCTTTTTATGTTAATTTTTATTTACTTATTTTGGAACGGGCTCAGCCCGTGAGCCAGCCCAGTATAACAGCCGAGTCGGCCCATTAGACATGGGTCAACCCCGACCTAGACATATCTCTATCTCGCCCTCATCACGCACGCGACGCTCACCTCTCCTCTCTCGTTCCTCTTTGGCCGACGTCGCCGTCGTTATCCATCGATTCCGGCGTAATGGGCGGTTCTGGTTACCATCACCGGTCTCCGGAGCTCCGCCTCCTGCTAGCCGACCTGGTCATGTGTATCAATTTGATTCTCATGCTTTATCCAGCTCGCCCCCTTCCATTTTGTTGGTGCTAGGTTTCCGGTGATGTGCCTCCGCCGCTAGCTGGGTTCACTCTGGTGCCTGCTTGTTTGGTGTGGTTGTCATTCTAGGGTAGGCGCAGGATGTTGTGCCCTTCGTGGGTGCTCCCTATGCCGCCCCGGTGCCGTGACACGTCCCTGAGGAACATGCAGTTGCAAGTACCGCTGCTGCCACGCCGGCGCCGCCCCTTTGAGGTCATCGTCGACTCCCTGGTACACCTTGCTCTACCTCTCTTCCTTCTCTCTTCTTCTGCCAATCATTCTCACTAGTGGCACATTATCTGTACCCTAAGTATGTTGTTATCCTCTGTTGTTTTATCAAAACCTGCTAAGATTTGTCTAACCATAATTGGTTATATTTAGATTCAAATCACTGGTTACATCAATTGCCTTAACAGACTATACTGAAACTTGGTTTGTCGCTTAACTTAGCTTTGCCTAATGGTACTGTTATTTGATTCTGTATGTTGTAAGTAAGGTGGATATAAATTCAGTTTTCTGAAATTTTGGGATAATGGCATCCTGTGGTACTACCCATGTATTGACAATTTAAGATTGAAAAAAGGTTCTTTATACTGAAGCTATTTGCTAAAGTAACTTAGGTTATCTTGATGTAATATTGTCACTAAATGGTATTGTCCATTTGACAGTTCATTGATCTTACTGGATGATCCTTAGATTGGTGGCTAGGCCATATTCCTATATGAGATATATTTGATGCCCTAAATCTGATTCATTGATGATCTTGGTTCCCCCTTGAATATAGTTCCATCATTTTTTTAAATGACTCCTAGCAAAAGATGGCTAGGAAAATGATTTAGATTCTTGTTTGGTTGCTTGCAGATGGTTTTAAATGAGTTGGTGTGGATCAGATCATGTATATGCATGATCTTGGGGTCAGACAAGAATTGGAATATGCAAAGTAGATCCTCTTTGGCTACTTAATGTCTTGATATCTGGACAAATGATTCCTAGAAAGTATAATTTTGGGAAAATGATTTGAAACCATTTGAGATACATAGGTGGGTTTTATAAAATATAAGGATGTTTGTATATGATGGTAATTGAACATCCAGTCTACTAGAAACTTGCTTTGAAATGATTCCTAGCTAGAGTAGCTAGGAAGATGATTTGAGTATCTTGGTAAAGCTGGCTAGTGCATATAGCCGAAACAATATGCTTCTCTACTTCTGAGTTGGCATCAAACTAGAGTGGCTTTAGTTGTTGGAAACCTGCTACTGTGATGCCTCTTTGGAGTGTACACAGTAGTAGGTCACAGTGATGGTGATATGCTGCTGGATACACTATTTTAGTTGCTTATCTTGCTTTGATTTCTTTTGTGGTGCCTCCATACAGGAGTGTGCACAATATAACCTCAAGTGGGATAATCTGCTGCTTATAAAGCTAAACAAGATTGCTTAAACCTGAATGCTTGTGATGCTGGTCTGAAGCATAGGTTAATACAAACATTTCCCTTCATTACTTAGCTCTGCCTAGGATGCAAAGGCTGAGGCTTTGATGATGTTTGTATACAAAAGCTATTGCTTGCTTATGAAACTATCCAATGATGATCTAGTACTCCATTTGAGTACAGAGCTGAGGATTTTCTATTGCCCCATTTATTTTCTTTAAGATGCAATAATAAGAACAGATGCAAGGACATGATCTTGGATGGATAACCTGTTGTGCTGGAGTTGTGGTTGCTTTTGTGTCTATTATTGATCACTGTTGTGCCAACCCCCTCCTCTCATCTCTTGACTTGATCTCTTGGATTTGCTACTTCTCTATTTCTGGTAAACCTGCTCCTCCTAGCTCTTGGCCTTCTTCTGGTGCTCTTGGATGGCTTTCCCAAGCAACCAAGGTGCTGGTGGGAGTTTTAGTGCTGAACCATGTACTCTGGAGTTGTGGATGTGGACTGGTTGGATGTGGAATGGTATGGTCCTTATAGCTGCGGATGTGCTCTTTGTCTATTTGGTACCCTCCTGTGGTGTTGACAACACATACGCCAGCATGCATGTGTAAGCTTCCTGGGTGTGTTCTGCTGATTCAGGGAACCTCCCCCTGTCCAAGTTTCATCTGTGGGATATTTTTGGTAAGGATGTGCTTGGCTGGTTTGGTATTATCTGTTCTTGACCTTTATTTTGAGTTGCCAAGTGGAATATTGACTCTATGCTAATGATGCTCAAAGCTGAAGCTCAAATTTGATAAGAATAGATCCTATTTGGCCCCTTTTAACCATACTCAATGATGATCCTAGCATAACAACTCTATGCCAGTCTGAGAGTAATATTATCCTAACAATTTCCTTTTTTTTGTTTTGTTATCTTTTGTGTGGTTTTGCAGGAAATGAGAAGAATAAAGGAAATGTCAGATGATGGAGGGAACAAAAGAACAGTAGCTTAGGAATTTTCTTTGTATTAAGTATTGTAATTTATTTTCTGTTTAAATATTGTAAAAACATTGTATTGTTGTTTTTTATTCAATAAAGTTTACTGGTTTTCCTTTTCTTTTATAATGCATTTGCAAAAACAATGTAATATGTATATCTGCTTGTAATCAAGAATCCTTTTAGTTCTTCATTTATATAATTCATTTTTATATTATTTGTTTTATAGTAGTTTACTTTTATTGTAACAACAATAAAACATTGTATTCTATAATAAAGGGTTCAACTATCCTTGGAACTAATTAAATATGTATATCTTACTTATAAATAAGAATTCCATTCTTATTTATTATTATAAATCATTTCATTCAATTTTGTTTATTACTTGAGACTTGTAATTATGATATCTTTTCATAAATAAGATTTCACCTCTTATTTCTTATTACAATTTAATTTCCAATTAATAATCTATCAATTAAATATTCAAATTTGAATGGTCTTCCCTTTAAACATAAAAATACAGTAGAGGTCATGTCAAAATCCATCACACATGTCCTGATGTTTCTATCAGAACAAGAGAGATCTCGATTCCTCTATAGCTCTTTTAGTTTTGCGCGAAAATTTCCCGGATTTTCTTATACATAAATACAATGCACAACCTTATGTCCTCTTTATTTCTAGGTGCTAATCCTGAGATGTTACATGAATGATGGGAGGAAGGAGAGTGTGATAGGGCAAAGGTGTCCGATCTTTCGATGAGATGGTGATAATCGATTTGGTGGAGTTCGGGCTTGACGATCCGACTACACGTGCGAGCACGAGCGCCAATGCAATCACTAGGCCAATCTCCTGGAGGTTACCGATCCTGCGTGAACACGATCATCCTGACCAGCGAGGGTCTTAATTCCTACCTGAAATCGAGAACAAGTAAGAACCAATATTGCAATCAAGATATTGCGGATTAAGAGGAAAGCTTTATTGAAAAGGTGGGATCCTGAATAGGTGCGAAGTACAAGAGGCCTCTGCGACGCTCGAGCCTTGGCGAAGTTGCGACTATGGCTAACCTAATGTCTAAACAAAATCCGAGTCTAGGGGGTCGGCTATGGGGAGTATTTAAGGGCGAAAAGGTGGGGTTTCGGCCAGCCATGGAAGTGGTGGCCGAATCCAACCCTAAAAGTCCTTTTCCCCTCAAATACGGACTCTAAAAAGTGGCTAATTAAAATTCTGCGAAAATTACATGGGCCTGGCCCAAAATAAATGTGTCGCAGCACCATATTAAGCTATGGACGAATTCTTAAAGTATTGATCTTGAATATTTCGTCCAAGCCTTCTTTCTTCATTATGGTGGCCTCAAAGTTCTGAAATCTTCATCCGTGGCCTTCTCTTGGATCATCACATGCTTGCTGCCATCTCCATGCATGGCCATGCTCCAATGCTTGTCCCTCTCATCCATGCTTGGTCCATCATTCCTAAGAGTAAGAAATATATCTGATTTAGGCAGCATCATATTCTCATGTATGTGAGGAATAGTTCCAAGAAACAAAAGTACCTGATAGTTAAGTTGTTTGGCAGATCTTGTGATGGGTCCTTGTATGTGTGTTGCTGTAGGTACAACGGTTGTATCAATAGTAGGGATGTCCACATCATGCTCCCCTTCTTGAATTGAAGTCGTCCTCGACGCAATCTCATCTTCCTCACCAAAGTATGCAATGTTAAATGTAGGACTAACCGTACCAAAGTCTGCAGGCAACTCAAGTTTATATGCATTATCATTGATTTTCTCTAACACCTTAAAGGGACCAGCAGCACGTGGCATTAACTTAGACTTGCGTAAATCAGGAAAACGATCTTTACGCAAATGTAACCAAACAAGATCGCCAACATCAAACACAACATGCTTTCTCCCTTTATCCCCAGCAAGTTTATACTTAGCATTCATGTGTTCAATGTTATCTTTAGTAGTCTTATGCAAGTTTAATATCATTTCAGCGCATTGTGTAGCATCCAAATTATGTTGCACCGAAGAAGGTAAAGGCAATAAATCAATAGGTGCACGAGGAACAAAACCATACACAATCTCAAATGGGCACATCTTTGTGGTAGAATGCAATGAACGATTATAAGCAAATTCTATATGAGGTAAACACTCTTCCCACAATTTTAAGTTCTTCTTTAAAACAGCCCGTAACATAGTAGACAAAGTTCTATTTACTACTTTTTGACCATCGGTTTGGGGATGACATGTAGTACTAAAGAGCAATTTAGTCCCCAACTTAGCCCATAAACATCTCCAAAAGTGGCTAAGAAATTTAGTATCATGATCAGCGACAATAGTATTTGGCACACCATGCAAACGAACAATTTCACGAAAGAACAAATCAGCAATATGCGTGACATCATCCGTTTATGACAAGGAATAAAGTGTGCCATCTTAGAAAACCGATCCACAACAACAAAATACTATCCCTTCCATACGTGTTCGTGGCAATCCCAAAACAAAGTCCATAGAAATATCCTCCCAAGGAACACTAGGAACAGGAAGAGGCATATATAAACCATGTGGATTAAGGCGAGACTTAGCTTTTTGACAAGTAGTGTAGCGTGCCACAAATCTCTCAACATCTCGACGCATACGTGGCCAAAAGAAGTGTGCAGCAAGAACATCCTCCGTCTTCTTGACACCAAAGTGTCCCATCAATCCTCCTCCATGCGCCTCCTGTAAAAACAAAAGACGAACAGAGCTATCTGGAATGCATAGTTTGTTAGCACGGAACACAAATCCATCATTGAAGACGAACTTGTTCCAAGTTCTACCATCTCTACAATTCTGCAACACATCTTTAAATTCAGCATCATGCACATATTGTTCCTTAATAGTTTCCAATCCAAATATTTTGAAGTCAAGTTGAGATAACAAAGCATAACGGCGTGACAAAGCATCAGCAATAACATTATCTTTACCCTTTTGTGTTTGATAACATAAGGAAAAGACTCAATAAATTCAACCCACTTTGCATGACGATTCAACTTAGCTTGACTACGAATATGCTTCAAAGATTCATGATCGAATGAATAACAAATTCCTTAGGCCATAGATAATGTTGCCAAGTTTCTAATGTCCGAACCAACGCATATAATTCTTTATCATAAGTAGAATAGTTCAGACTAGCCCACTCAATTTCTCACTAAAATATGCAAATGTTTTCCCTCTTGTAATAACACCCCTCCCAAACCAATTCCACTAGCATCACATTCAAGATCAAAAGTCTTAGTAAAATCAGGAAGTTGGAGTAAGGGAGCATGTGTTAGCTTATCTTTCAATATGACGAAGGCCTGTTGTTGTGCATCGCCCCAAACAAAGGGCACATCCTTCTTGGTAAGCTCATTCAGCGGCGCGGCAATTGATCCAAAGTCTTTGACAAAGCGCCTATAAAAACCAGCGAGGCCAAGAAAACACCTCACTTGTGTGACCGTCTTCGGCTGCGGCCAATTCTCAATAGCTTCAATCTTGGCTGGATCCACTTCAATATCCTGTGATGTAACAACATAGCCAAGAAATGCAACTCGATTGGTGCAAAAGGTGCACTTCTCAAGGTTACCAAACAAACGTGCATCACGTAAAGCATTGAAAACAGCACGTAAATGGTCCAAATGATCCTCTAAATATTTGCTATAAATCAGAATATCATCAAAGTAGACTACCACAAAACGTCCAATGAAAGCACGTAAAACTTCGTTCATTAATCTCATGAAAGTTCTAGGTGCATTAGTTAAACCAAACGGCATTACTAACCACTCATATAAACCGAACTTAGTTTTAAATGCTGTTTTCCATTCATCTCCTAATTTCATACGAATCTGGTGGTAACCACTACGCAAATCAACTTTATAAAACATGGTAGAGCCACTCAATTCATCAAGCATGTCATCTAAACGTGGAATAGGATGACGATATCGAATAGTAATATTATTGATAGCTCTACAATCAGTACACATGCGCGAAGAACCATCTTTCTTAGGTACCAAAATAATAGGAACAACACAAGGGCTAAGGGACTCACGAATATGATCTCTGTCGAGTAGTTCCTGAATTTGGCGTTGTATCTCCTTTGTCTCCTCTGGATTGGTTCTATATGGCGCGCGGTTGGGCAACGTGGCACCAGGAATTAGATCAATTTGGTGCTCAATTCCTCTAATAGGAGGTAGTCCTGGTGGCAGCTCAGCGGGAAAGACGTCCTCATATTCCTGCAAAAGGTTAGCAATAGCGGGTGGCAAAGAAGGAGGCATATCCTCAAATGAAAACAGAACCTCTTTGCAGACAATTGCATAACATTGAGTATTGTTTACATCTAGTTCAGTAATATCAATTTTATTTGCAAGCATACATGGACTCTTCAAACGAATTTCAGTAGCATGTGTAGAATCAGATTTAGTGTTCTTTGGTGGTATAAAATCTGCAGCAACAATCTGATTCTCACTTTTATTTTTCTCCTCAGTTTTAGCTCTACTAGCTCTAGCAAGATCATCTTTTAAAATCTGTTCGGGAGTCATAGGTTTTAGACCAATTTTCTTTCCATCATGCATAAGAGAATAGTGATTAGTTTTGCCATTATGAACAGATTCTCTATCAAATTGCCATGGTCTACCAAGTAACAAAGAACAGGCTTGCATAGGTACAACATCACAATCAACAAAATCAGAATATGTACCAATAGTAAAATGCACGCGTACCGTTCTTGTTACCTTGATCTTGCGAGAACTCTCAAACCATTGGATGTAATATGAATGTGGGCGTTGTCTTGTTGGAAGTGCAAGCTTCTCTACCATGTCAACACTGGCCAGATTATTACAACTCCCTCCATCAATGATGATCCGTATAGCTCTATCCTTGACAACACCACGTGTTTGGAACAGGTTGTGGCGTTGATCTTGCTCAGATTTGCTCAATTGCACACTCAACACAGGTTGTGTAATTAAGATCCTGTATTGATCAGCAGCTTCAGCTCCCATTACCTCTGTCTCTTCATCAGCATCAGAATTGTCTCCATCTCGAGCAGAAATAAGGGCTAGTGTATCTTCATCAAAGTCACTCGCTGAATCGTATTGACCATCTTCGCGCACCATCATCACACGTTGTGTTGTGCACTGTCTCTCAATATGACCAAAACCCCAGCACTTGCGGCATTGTATATCCTTTGTCTTACCCGTGGAAGCCATAGAAGATGCACTACGAGCAGGAGCATTGGATGATGGTGGAGGAGCAGCTGGAAATCTTGTGGTGGCCTTGGATGTGGTAGTAGCTGGAGGCGAATCACGAGGAGGCGCTGATTGTCGGGATGTCCAAGTGGATGTGCGACCTGCAGAATTATTAGTCCTCCTCCATGGTGTTTGGCGATCCTGCACTTCACGTTCAGCTTTGCAAGCAAGATGAAACAAACGAGTGATAGAATTATATTTCTTATAATCTAAGATGTGCTGAATGTCCTTGTTTAATCCACCAAAGAAATGTGCAAGCATTTGTTCATTAGATTCAACAAGACCACACCGAACCATCCCCGTTTGCAATTCCTGATAATACTCTTCTACAGAATTTTTCCCTTTCTCTAAACGTGTCAGATTCTTTAGTAAATCACGTTGATAAGTAGGCGGTACAAAACGAACACGCATAGCAGTTTTTAAAGCAGTCCAAGTACTAGGAATAGTAGTAGGATTTAAGCGACAATACTCAGACCACCAAAGGGAAGCAAATTTAGTAAATTTACATGTAGCAGCACTAACACGCATATTCTCAGGATATTTTAAGCATGCAAAACGTTGTTCTACTTCCATCTCCCATGTAAGATATGCATCAGGATTATATTTACCCTCAAAAGATGGAATATTTAATTTAAGCTTTGCAACATGATCATCATCACGTACCGGTGGGCGAGCGTTGCGGTAGTAATGTCGGGGACGGCCAGCAGGTACCTGTGGAGGTTGTTCAACCTCCTCGTCAAACAGATCGTCGTCGTCGGGGTCGTAGTAGTACCCGTCGTCTGTCCCCAATGTCGCAGCAGCAGCCGCGGCAGAAGTCTGAGGAGCGTCAGCCGCAGCGGTAGCCGCCGGGGGTGCGGCGGCAGCTGAACCAGCAGTCCGACCCGTGATCGGAATGCGCCGTGCGCCATGTGTGGGTGCCGGTGCGGGTGCGGGCAATCGGTTCAAAAGCTCCTTGAACCGAACGTCAAGCTTGGCGTTGAAGGATTTCTCGAGTCCATCGATCTTGTCCACGGCGTTGGTGAGCTTGGTGTCAAACTCCCCGAGGCGCGTATCCACGTCTTCAGCGCGACTGACCAAGAGCGCGGAGAAGTGGGCATGTAGTTCTTCGTTCGTCATTGTGGCAGGGTTCCGCGAAGTATCTGTCATGGTTAGTCCTTAAAAAGCACAGGTATATAGTACGGAAATATGATGGAAGTCACGCGTAATCCGTCAAGCAATATACGAAGCTCTTACAAGTTCTTACCAAACAGCAGGAAAAGGCGATGTGCAACCACGAGGATCAGTGGGTCCAGAGATTGAACCAAACGATTACCAGGAGTCGAAACACCGCACGTGGAGAGTATCTGTGGAGCTCTGGGAAGGCTTAGCAAGGAGGGTTAGCAATTATCAAAACAACAATGCAAAAGTTGAAAGAATGCTCAACGACGGTACTGTGCTGGTCCTAGGCTAGACCGTACTAGAGACGCGAGCCTAGATCACCAACGATGTCACGACGCGACACAATAAGCACTATATGATGATATGGCACCCTGAAAAGCGAACCGAGATGCAGAAAATCACTATGATGGCGAGTGTCCAGAACTGATCTACGGGGTCTAAAAATAGGTTAGCCCAAATTTTTTTTTCGAATTTTTTTATTTTGCTCCGGAAAGCACGCAGGCGCCAAAAAAATATCGCTATAACGGCCGATGGAGAAAAGTGATCCCCGGGGTCGAAAAACAGTATAGCCAGAAAAAAAAATTGAAGGCGGTTCTAGACTTTTTTTTGCTCTCCTTCTGGACTTACAACCGGACTCTTAGCTTGATACGGACTTTAGATGAACACGGAAACAACAAAGAAGGAAAGTAAAAATAAATAACGAGGAAACAATAACTCTACTCGGACTCGTACAGCGACAGGAAAAGTGATTGAATCTGTGTCGCGGTAGGAAGGCGGTGGCGGAGTATTAGGGTTTATGGTGGTAGGGTATATGGCGGCGGAATATGGTGGCGGAATATGGTGGCGGTGATCGGCGAGTGTGGCAGTGACTACTATGATCAGAACTCGAAACTCTAAGGGACAAGACACTAAGACCAGCAACTCGACGCGACGATGTAGACACAAATTCAACAATGCAAAAACTGAAAAGATAATGCGAGGCGTAGATTGGTTATGGGATGGATCTAAACTCTAACTGTGTTTTTGGCTTTTTCGTGGGTTTATAGGTAAAAACAGATCTAATCTACGAAAACAGTAAAATCTCACCGAGCAACCTGAAATCTGATACCACTTGATAGGGCAAAGGTGTCCGATCTTTCGATGAGATGGCGATAATCGATTTGGTGGAGTTCGGGCTTGACGATCCGACTACACGTGCGAGCACGAGCGCCAATGCAATCGCTAGGCCAATCTCCTGGAGGTTACCGATCCTGCGTGAACACGATCAGCCTGACCAGCGAGGGTCTTAATTCCTACCTGAAATCGAGAACAAGTAAGAACCAATATTGCAATCAAGATATTGCGGATTAAGAGGAAAGCTTTATTGAAAAGGTGGGATCCTGAATAGGTGCGAAGTACAAGAGACCTCTGCGACGCTCGAGACTTGGCGAAGTTGCGACTATGGCTAACTTAATGTCTAAACAAAATCCGAGTCTAGGGGGTCGGCTATGGGGAGTATTTAAGGGCGAAAAGGTGGGGTTTCGGCCAGCCATGGAAGTGGTGACCGAATCCAACCCTAAAAGTCCTTTTCCCCTCAAATACGGACTCTAAAAAGTGGCTAATTAAAATCCTGCGAAAATTACATGCGCCTGGCCCAAAATAAAGGTGTCGCAGCACCATATTAAGCTATGGACGAATTCGTAAAGTATTGATCTTGAATATTTCGTGCAAGCCTTCTTTCTTCATTATGGTGGCCTCAAAGTTCTGAAATCTTCATCCGTGGCCTTCTCTTGGATCATCACATGCTTGCTGCCATCTCCATGCATGGCCATGCTCCAATACTTGTCCCTCTCATCCATTCTTGGTCCATCATTCCTAAGAGTAAGAAATATATCTGATTTAGGCAGCATCATATTCTCATGTATGTGAGGAATAGTTCCAAGAAACAAAAGTACCTGATAGTTAAGTTGTTTGGCACGAGATCTTGTGATGGGTCCTTATATGTGTGTTGATGTAGGTACAACGGTTGTATCAATAGTAGGGATGTCCACATCAGAGTGTGTTGTGGAAGAAGATGGCCGCGCGTGGCCTGTTAAAAAAGCATCACATTGGATGCTGACGCGGAGGCTGAAACAACGACATTGATGTGTGGCGGAAGGAGTGCATGCATCGGGCAACGCCGTCAGCGGCGAGGCCAGCCTTTGGAGCAACCTACCTCACTCCATTGATGTCTAGTGGAAGAAGTTTGCTAGGTCTCTGCCATGCGGGCCCTCCATCCCGGCGCAATTGTTGCCCAAATTCAGTGCACGGATGGATCGAGCCGTACCCTTTGGTCTGGATGGGTCGTGCCGCTAGAGAGGCCGCGTACGTCCCACACGTTCACGCGGACGCGTTCGAATGGGTTGGATCGCGCCGGTGAAATGCCCTTATTCGGGGACCGGTTTGGGTGAAAATGCGTTGTCCTGGCGCGCGAAGAAGGATAGCATTTGAAGGCGCCTTTTGGTTCAGTTTTTTGGCTGTCATGTCCGCTCGGACTGAAACCATTAGAGCAGCTCCGCTAGAGCTTCACTTACAGATGTTGTGACTACTACTAAATCGCACTTCCCTATCCCCTCATAGCATCTCGAACCCATCCCCTTTTCTTTAGAGGTTAAAAAGATCCCAAAAACTTAGAAGACTATATTTGCTCCTCTAAACTTCGGCCGCTAGATTCGATCCTCAAAAACTTAGAGGAGTAAAAAAAATCATCGCAATTTTTAATCTCCACACCACATGTCAAGTATCCATATTACAAATATGCATAAATATTATTCAAAATACATTAAATCGATCATGTTAGATCCAAAAGTGAGCCCTTCACCATCCCGGCCACCTCTTTCACCATCTCGGTGGCACTCGGAGTCGACCTGAGTATTTCATCGATCACCCCGAGGGCGCCTCGCTAAGGTGCGGCGGTGGTCGGAGAGGAGGACGACGACATGGCCTTGGAGGTTGGCTTGGGATTGCCCTTCATCGCCGTGGTCGCTGGCTTGGGTGTGGAGGCCGCTGCGGCCTTCCTCTTCTTCTTCTGCTCTGCTACTTGCGAATAGGCTAGCATGGCCTTCGTCGGCTTCCGCGCCCACGGCCCGCTCAACACCGGTGCAAGGGGTGGCCGACCCAGCTTCCCCGCCTTCTCTGTGGCCTTGGAGGTCGTCTTGGCGGCCGCTATCGTCGACCGCGCCATGCCTGTGGTGCCCAACCGTTTCCGCGGCATCGGAGCCGTTGCGGGGGTCGATTCTAGCGGCGTTACGTCGGCAGGAAAGTCCGGCAAAGCTGCGGAACCAAACTCCGGTGACATTCCGGCCGGAGGAGGGCCCCGCGCCGGCGACGAGTGCCAACAGTTTTGGGCGGGAGGGGTCGGCGGCGAGACGTGGGGAGAAAATTTAGTAGTCAAGTTGGTGGCCAAGCATATTTTGAAGAGAGAAGGAAGATTATAGGAGCCGGTATTGCATTTTTTTTTCTCTAACCATTTTTACGAAGCAAATAAAGGAAGGGGGTGGGGGGACAGGACAGGTTAGAGATGATCTCCTGCTGTCAGCTCATTTCTTCGACGAAGTGCGTGGACGGCGACTTGTTGCGGTCCTTGCTGGACACATGGAACACTGTCTCGGCACAATCCATCTCAACGATTAATTAGAGGTAGATGAGTCCATCGGACAGACAGATTACAGTCAAGTGGTCGCGGAGAAAAAAATCACCCCTATGGTTACGGAGGACCATACTTTTCTTAGACTAACCACTACACGATTCTATCCGCTGCTTGGGCTGTATTTTATCAGATACTATGGTTGAGACGCTAGATTTTCTACATCGAGTTTGACATGGTTGGTTAGTGAATGGTGGTATCCGTGACGAAGCTTCGGAGATTTCTATCCGCCCGCCCGCCGGAGACCGCCGCCTCTCGCGCCATCCCTTTCAGAGCCTCTACTCCTTCCCTGATCTCCACGGCCCTCGCGCCACTACCCATGACCAACTCAACGCACCTCGCGAGCTCCGCCCCGGCGAAGACGCCATTGCCGTTGCGCTCTCCCCTGACGCCGGCCACACACTGCTCTATTAAATACGCGTTCGTCGGCTGGTCGAACATGCTCGGCACCGCGACGACCGGCACGCCCAAGGTCATGGCCTCCAGCGTCGAGTTCCAGCCGCAGTGCGTGACGAAGCATCCCACGGACGGGTGCGCCAGGACCTCCGGCTGGTCGCACCACTCCACCACCATGCCCTGCCCCTTCAGCACGGCGTCGTCAAGGCAGCTGCTCACGTCCTCCTGCCGCCCGTCCTTGCGCACGACGAGAAGGTACGGACGGCCGCACTGCCGCAGCCCCTTCGCGATCTCCTCCATCTGCTGCTTGCTGTACGTCCATATGCTGCCGAACGAGACGTACACCACCGACATGTCCGGCTGAGCCCCGAGCCACTCCATGTACCGCTTCTTGTCGGCACCGGCGTGGTCAAACAGGTGGATCCGCGCCTCGGCCGAGGATCCCACCAGGGGCCCGATGGCGAACACGTCCAGGTACCGCCTCATGGCCGCAAGTGCGGCCGGCTCCAGCTCGTCGAAAGTGTTGACGAGGAACTTGGCACCGTGCCCCTGTTCGTCCATGAACTCGAACAGTTCGCGGAACGCGTCGTTGACGAGCTTGCCCACCTCGCCACCGGTGGTGTCGACCAGGAACGACGGGAAATCTCGGATCCGGAGAGGCTGGCACAGCCCTGGAAGGGCCACCTCGTACGAGGGGTCGGCGGCGTGGGACGCGATGAGCTCGCCGTAGCCGTGGAAGTAGTGGTAGTACGCGGCGAGGACAGTGGCCGGCTGGATCCAGAACACGGCCATCGGGATGGCGTTCTCACGGGCGACGTCCAGTGCACAGGGGAGCACAAGGCTGCACACGATGCACGTAACGGGCCGGCCGCGTGCGGCGAGGCGCGCGACGACGGCCGAGAGGCTCTCGAAGCTCGCGCGGCGGCGGCGCGCCCTACCATCGGCGTCCCTCGCAATGGTGCCGTCGTCGACTCCATCGGAGTAGGGGGCATAGGAGATGACACCGTCTGCGACCTCTTCCTCCAACTCACCTTTGCCAGACGAAGGGAACATGCGGCGGTGGGTGAACAACGGGAACGAGAGCGTGGCCAGGACGGGGTCAGAACCGTCTGCATCGTGGAGCTGCACGAGCCTGCGCGCGAGGACGCGACACGGGTTGAGGTGGCTCTGGATGCCGTAGGCCACGAGTAGAAAGTGGCGGCGCACGCCGGCGCCACCGCCGTGCGGGTGCGGCAGGAGTTCGGTTTCAGCCATGACAAGGGTAGTTCGTGTTTGTGTTTGTGTTTGTGTGTCTCTGACTCTCTGTGTGTAATTTAGTACGTACTGTAGCTCTTAGTCATAAGTAGAAGCGTGGGAAATTGCCTAGCTTGGAAGGAGTCAATGAAATGAGAGCGTGCTTGAATTATTAATCAAGCCACTGGTTCGCGGAATCGCGGTTGGCCGGATTTCTTGTACGGAGTATCTAGCTAACAAATGTGATGTCAGCGCTGACGGTATATAATCTAACAGAGTACTCGATCTTGTAGCATGCCCGCTACATGGGTATTTTTTCTAGATTAACATTTTACAGAAATAAGCAACATTTATACGGAATTGCTATGCGAAATACTAAGCAACAATCCAACATTTACGTCGTAGCTAGGTTGGCTGCCGTTGATTTGTTTTGATTATGCCTGGCGTGGTTTGAGTTGGCCCAGCATCGCGTGTCGCCACCTTCTCTCCGCGTCTGGCTGGTTGCGTGTCACCGCCTTTTGCCGGTGAAAAACTGTATGCAGCCCTGGCGGCCTCAACACGGTGATACTCATCCACGCCTTGTACCCTTTCACCACATCACGTGTCCCCGATGCCCACCTGGGTCTGGTCCAGTTTTCCATCCACGGTTATGCTCCCTCCTTTTTAAAATATAAGATGTTTTAGATTTGAAAAACCGTGTCTGGAGCAAAGTCAAGGAATGGTTAGAGAAGATTTTATCTTCCGGAGTATCGATCAAGTCAGTTGCACAAGCAATCCCGGTTTATTCAATGGCCTGCTTCAGACTTCCTCTAGATCTTTGTGAACACATCAATTCAATGATCAGGCAATTTTGGTGGGGATCTAAGAATGGAAAAAGGAGACTTTATTGGGTATCATGTGATGTTATGACACGCCCTAAGCATCTGGGCGGACTGGGATTCAGGGATCTGGAGCTTTTTAATCTTTGTTTGCTTGCTAGACAATCTTGGAGACTTTTGCAGGAGCCCAACTCGTTGAGTGCAAAGATCCTAAAGGCGGTATACTACCCGAATTCTACCATTCTAGAAGCGGAATTAGGCCCCCATCCTTCTCAAATATGGTGCTCAATTATAGATGGCAGGGAGATTTTATGTCAGGGTTTGATTTGCCGTATAGGTGATGGAAGAACAACGAAAGTTTGTTCCGTCAATTGGCTGCCCTGTGATTGCATGATGAGGCCGATTGTTTCTATCAAGAACAACCCGCCGCAAATGGTATCTGAGCTTATTGACCACAATTCTACCTCTTGGAAGGTGGATCTTGTGAAAGAGCACATCCTCCCGATGGATGCATCAACAATACTAAGCATACCTATTTGTACTCGAAGGCAATCTGACTTCAGGGCCTGGAGTCAAGATAACAAGGGCTTATTCTCCGTGAGGTCAGCTTACCATATAAATATTAACAGAGAAAACTATTTCCACGGTAATGCAGGTTCCTATATGGGGAGGGTTGAGGAGAAAGGATGGTCAACGCCGTGGAAGGTTGCAGTCCCATCCAAAGTCAGGGTCTTCCTTTGGAGACTTGCCCAACAATCACTTCCGGCCTATTATGTGCTTGAGCATAGGAATATGTCAAATACCAGCGGATGTTCTCTTTGTGGTGCAAGTGATTCATGGAGGCATTCTCTAGTGGAATGTAATATGGCGACGAGTGTATGGGCGCTTGACGATGATTCACTAGTTCAACATATTTCTGCAAACGGGGAACCAAAAGCAAATCATTGGTTATTTGAAATGATGGAATCATTATCACATGAGGAGTTCACTCGCCTGTCCATTATTTTATGGGCGATTTGGACCGCCGGAGGAAGGCCATCCACAAGGATATCTTTTAAATCCCCTTGTCAACGCATATGTTCATACAGTCTTATGTACAGGAGCTAAGAGAGATTCCCGACCCACCGTCAAGCTCGGCAAATGGTCCTCGCAACAACGTGTCCCCTGGGTATCTCCACCACCTAGTATGTTAAAAATCAACGTTGATGCAGGAGTTTCCAAGTGGGGCAACAAAGGATCTATCTCAGAGGTGTCGCGATTGGCATGGTACATATATGGGCGCCTCGACCTTGGTCTTCGATGGGGTTACCGATCCTGCAATTCTAGAGATACTGGCTTGCCGCGAGGCCTTGGCTTTAGTTGTTGACCTGCATGGCGACAAGATCCAGGTTACATTTGATTGCAAGCAGGTGGTACAGGATTTCTGAAGGATCCCTGCGCAAAAATAGAGCGATTATCTCTGAGATTAATGACAGAGCTCAGAACTTCAGTACGTGCACTTTTGTTTTCGAGGGTAGGTCTTCAAATTATGAAGCTCACAACTTAGCCAAGCACATTCTAAATAGTGAAGTAGGTCGTCACCTCCGGCTTACTACTCCTTATGATGTAACCGTTGCTATAAACATTGTTATCAATCAATAAAGCTTGGCTGGTTGTTCTAAAAAAAGATGTTTTAGATTTGTCAAGAAAATGTATCTAGACTTATTTTACTATGTACATTTACTCTAAATCTAAATGAACTTACATACTAAAAATATTTTAGATACATTTGTTTTACAAACCTAAAACATCTTATATTTTGAAACAGAGGGAGTAAGTGTGTTTATTCAATAGCTTCTTCCTTTTTTTACTGTGACGTGACTTCTGGTCGTCGTTCTTTTCTTGTTTCCCCGTTGCAATGTGCTATCTTAGGGAATTATTAGAGGTTGGTCATGACTGGTTTTTTTATTATTTATTTTTAATTTTTAATTTTTAGGTTTTTTATATTTTCTAGGTCTTAAAATAGATGTCACAAATTTGTTTAAATTGGAATGTATCTAGACAATATTTGATCTAGATACCTCTAATTTTAGACAAACTTTTGACATCTATTTTGAGACATACAGAGTATTTTATTATTTACACAGCTAATGGTTTTTCTATCATATAAATTTTTTTTATAAGTAGTTTTTAAATTATTCATGGATTCTAAAATTTATGATAGTGGATTTGAAAAATATTTTACTATGTTTAAAAATTGTTCACCAATTTTTGAAGTTTTGATCATGTGTCTAAAACCTAATTCATGATATTTTAAAAATGTTCATGATTCAAAAACCGGTTCATGATTTTAGAAAGATGTTTTATGATTTTAAATTTTGGTTCATAATATTTTGAACCTTTTAATTTGCATAAAAAATCCGTAGTTTGATTTTTAAAAATTTTCACCGATATTTTGAAATTGGTTCATGATTGTGAAAAATGATCATGGCAAATTGAACATTTGTTCAGGATTTATAAAATCGGGTTCATGGTTGTGAAAAAATGTTCAAGGCATTATAAAAATTTGTTCATGATTTATAAAAAATTATTCATGATTGTGAAAATTGTTCATGGAAATTTTAAAAATTCTTCATGATTTATAAGAATTGGTTCATTATTGTGAAAAAAATTGCAAGCCATTTTTTAATTTTGTTCATGATTTATAAAATTTGATATATGCTTGTGAATATTGTTGAAGGTATTTTGAAAATTGGTTCATGATTTTCAAAAATTATTCATGGCGTTTGTGAATATTTGTACATGATTTTAAAATTTTGGTTCATGATTTTAAAAATGGTTTATGATTTTAAAAATTATTATAATTTTTAAAAGGTTAACGATTAAAAATTATTCATTTTTAAATAAAAAGAAAACAAAAACCTTTCTCACTCCTTCAAAAACATGCTTTCACAAAGTTTTTGCACTATTCTCACAAAAATAGTTGCCAAAAAATAGTTTAATATCAACTTGCAACTAGATTTTTCTCGGGGTGCAACTAAGGTTTGTTTCCATAAACCGTTTTTGCCATGAGTTGCATCAGAACTTGAAATTGGCTTTTCATGAGATAGTTGCATATGGACTTGAAATTGCCTTAGGGTTTTAAGGTTTAGGCGTTTTTGTCATCTCTGACATTTGGATTTTGTAGGAGCTAGTTGCATCTAGACTTGAAACTAGCTTTTATAGGAGCCGGTCGCATCTAGACTTGAAACTAGCTTTTATAGGAGCCAATTGCATCTTTGCTTGTAACTTCCTTAGGTTTTAGGGTCTAGGGTTTAGGTTTAGGGTAGGTTTTAGGGGGTTTACATGACTTGCATCTGGAGTTCAACGGCCTTTTATAGGAGTTAGTTGCATGTGCACTTGTAACTGGTTTAGTGTTTAAGGTTTTAGGATTTTGACCATAAATTTCATGTGGACTTGAAACTGAATTTTAATAGGAGTCATTCACATTTGGAATTGTATGTTTAGGGTTTAGTGTTTAGGTGTTTGCTTTCAACATGAGTTGCATCTACATTTGAAATTGGCTTTAGTAGGAGGTATAATCCGTTTTTATGAGTTGCATCTAGATTTTTAATAGGAGCATGTTGCACCTCGACTTGTAACTACCTTAGATTTTAGGGTCTAGGGTTTAGGTTTCGGTTAGGGTTTTAGGGAGTTTCACCATGACTTGCATCTAGAGTTCAAACTGGCTTTCTATAGGAGCCAATTACATCTGGACTTGTAAATTGCGTCTACATTTGAAACTGGCTTTAGTAGGAGGAAGTTGCATATCGACTTGTAACTAGGTTAGGTGGGTTTTCACCATGTATTGTATCGATAATTCAAACTAGAATTTTCAAAGAGGCAGTTGCATATCAAATTGTAAATGGATTTTTCTTGGGATGCAACTAAGGTTCTTTCCCTATAATTTGTTTTTACCATGAGTTGCACCAGGACTTGAAACTGGCCTTTTTTATAGAAGCTAGTTGCATCTGGACTTGCAACTGACTTAAAGTTTAAGGTTTTGTCCCATAATTAATTTTCACCATGACATGCATGTGGACTTTGAAACTAGCTTTTATAGCAACCAGTTGCATCTAGACTTGAAAGTGGATTTTTTTATAGGAGCGAGTTGCATCTGGATTTGAATCTACCTTAGGTTTGAGGGTGTGGGGTCTAGAGTTTAGGGTAGGTTA
Source organism: Avena longiglumis (assembly GCA_030063025.1). NCBI lineage: Eukaryota > Viridiplantae > Streptophyta > Magnoliopsida > Poales > Poaceae > Avena > Avena longiglumis. Next base: position 171,272,182 of record CP125975.1, read on the forward strand.
TAGGAGTTTTCAACATGACTTGCGTTTGGAGTTCAAACTGGATTTTTATTTGATCCAGCTGAAGCAAGACTTGCAATCGGCTTAGGGTTTAGATTGTAGGGACTTCAAACTGCCTTTTTCTATGAGCTAGTTGCATATCGACTATTGATGTCTTGTTTGTCCGATTGTTGTGTGTGTAGTCTTTTTTATCTGGTGGAAAAGAGGTAAGGTTGGCTTCTCCGTCTTCTTTCATTTTTGTTTTTTGTTTTATCTTGTGGTCTGACTAAATTCTTATTCTTAATTGCTAAGTCATAACTAGTTGAGACTTGTCGTCATAGTCATGTTGTCATCCGTTGATTTTTTGTCCGTGCTACGATTGGTGTGTGAGGGTCATTTTGTTTTTAGGTCGTATTTTTATTACACGTCGCGGCCGTCGTGCGGTTAATGGGACTTGGGAGTGGCGTGGTAGATAGTGGTGGTTGATCAGCATAGGAGGCGTCGGGAATTAGCCTATGGTTGTTATGTTATGGATCGTTCTTTTTTTATGTCGTGTTTTTTTTTGTTTTTTTCTAGTTAGCTGAAGTCTAATTTTTGGTATTTGTGCGGAAGTATTTTTTTGGTGTTGTGTTATTTTGGATTGTAGTTGGTGTGCGCAGAGTTATTTTATTATTTTTATAGTAGCTAAATTTAGGTGCCTAGCATTGGATTCTCTCCCGGTGCATAGTTAGGTCCGTAGCCATTAAATTCTCTCCACACGTAAAGATTTTTACCACACGCGGTTTTTATTGTATTTTTGGCTAAGTTTGTCCTGTGGATTTTTTAGGAAGTTGCAACAAAACTTGTGACTCGCTTTTCTTGCAGAGTCGCAACTGGAACTGAAATTGAGGATCATTTCCGGGGTCCCTTCTTTTTAACTAGCACAAAATTATCTTAGGGCATAGTCAGGGTGGTGGCCATTCGGTTTCTCCCCGCGTGTCAATATGCCGTGCCGTGTGTGTGGTCTCATAGCATTTTTGGCCGGTAGTTGTGGTGTGGTTTTTCTTGGTCCCCTTCCTTTACTACGAGTTGTATCTAGTCTTGGTTCCTTCTTATTGCAACTGGGGATTTGTTTTCATGCTTTCCTTTTTTATACTATGAGTTATATCTATAATTAGAACCGCGTTTCTCGAGTAGTTATTGTTGTTGTGGGGATAACGATACCCTCGTTAGAGGATTCGGGTACGTGTTAAATAGTATAGGGAAGAGCCCCCGATGTGGCATGTACACAGAGAATACATATAGGGTAGAGAACTACTCTATGCCTATACATATAAGGGAAAAGGAAACCTGCGGTGACCCAGCATACCACTGCATGATGTAGTACACTATAGTCGTTGACATAACACCAATAAAACACCGTTCACTAGTATTACATCCCCCAGAGTGTTACAACAGAAACAAAACAGGTCCAAGACATGACTATAGGTTACAACTCAACTCTTTACACAAGATCCAGAGAACACTCTAGGTTAAAGAGAGAGAAACTTCTTACAAGGAAGAATCAGAGATAAACAACTAAAAAATTATTATACTATTAAGACTAGTATCTTAACTAATAGTCTGGCATTGCTGCTATTGCAATACACTATATAATTAGGTTTTATGGCTAGAGTTTAGATTCCTATCTATTCAGTAACTTGTCTTCACTTGGGTTGATGTATATATTGACTTTCTTGACTTTATTGAAGAGCTTTAGCTTTTGATGATGATTCCTGGAGTATGACATGATGTAGACATTGTCTGTACTGGCTTTAGAATCTAGCAAGGGTTAAGAAGATACTTTGAGTACGAGCGTACTCAGCAAGTTTACTAGAAAAGGAGTGTTTGATGCACTATATCTACAGCCACAGACCATAGGTCGTAGTCATTGCAAGTTTTTGTAAAAATTTATTCAAAGGTTGCTTTTATTCTGAAAAGCTATGTCCGTCAGCCTTCACGGGTTTACTAAAACTTTCATGGAGTTCCTTTCCCGCCGCGTTCGCAGCTCCTTCCCGGAACGGGGAGTAACAAGTTGCAGTTCTTACACTCTGCAGAGGTGCGTCACTTTACCCATGAGAGATCTTAGGCTTTGTTGCACGGTCGGGATTATGTTCCCGTTCAAACTTCCTTGGTTTGAGGCCCAACCCTGCACTTTTGTTTTCGAGGGTAGGTCTTCAAATTATGAAGCTCACAACTTAGCCAAGCACATTCTAAATAGTGAAGTAGGTCGTCACCTCCGGCTTACTACTCCTTATGATGTAACCGTTGCTATAAACATTGTTATCAATCAATAAAGCTTGGCTGGTTGTTCTAAAAAAAGATGTTTTAGATTTGTCAAGAAAATGTATCTAGACTTATTTTACTATGTACATTTACTCTAAATCTGAATGAACTTACATACTAAAAATATTTTAGATACATCTGTTTTACAAACCTAAAACATCTTATATTTTGAAACAGAGGGAGTAAGTGTGTTTATTCAATAGCTTCTTCCTTTTTTTACTGTGACGTGACTTCTGGTCGTCGTTCTTTTCTTGTTTCCCCGTTGCAATGTCCTATCTTAGGGAATTATTAGAGGTTGGTCATGACTGGTTTTTTTATTATTTATTTTTAATTTTTAATTTTTAGGTTTTTTATATTTTCTAGGTCTTAAAATAGATGTCACAAATTTGTTTAAATTGGAATGTATCTAGACAATATTTGATCTAGATACCTCTAATTTTAGACAAACTTTTGACATCTATTTTGAAACATACAGAGTATTTTATTATTTACACAGCTAATGGTTTTTCTATCATATAATTTTTTTTATAAGTAGTTTTTAAATTATTCATGGATTCTAAAATTTATGATAGTGGATTCGAAAAATATTTTACTATGTTCAAAAATTGTTCACCAATTTTTGAAGTTTTGATCATGTGTCTAAAACCTAATTCATGATATTTTAAAAATGTTCATGATTCAAAAACCGGTTCATGATTTTAGAAAGATGTTTTATGATTTTAAATTTTGGTTCATAATATTTTGAACCTTTTAATTTGCATAAAAAAAATCCGTAGTTTGATTTTTAAAAATTTTCACCGATATTTTGAAATTGGTTCATGATTGTGAAAAATGATCATGGCAAATTGAACATTTGTTCAGGATTTATAAAATCGGGTTCATGGTTGTGAAAAAATGTTCAAGGCATTATTAAAAGTTGTTCATGATTTATAAAAAAATTATTCATGATTGTGAAAATTGTTCATGGAAATTTAAAAAATTATTCATGATTTATAAGAATTGGTTCATTATTGTGAAAAAAATTGCAAGCCATTTTTAAATTTTGTTCATGATTTATAAAATTTGATATATGTTTGTGAATATTGTTGAAGGTATTTTGAAAATTGGTTCATGATTTTCAAAAATTATTCATGGCGTTTGTGAATATTTGTACATGATTTTAAAATTTTGGTTCATGATTTTAAAAATGGTTTATGATTTTAAAAATTATTATAATTTTTAAAAGGTTAACGATTAAAAATTATTCATTTTTAAATAAAAAGAAAACAAAAACAAAAACCTTTCTCACTCCTTCAAAAACATGCTTTCACAAAGTTTTTGCACTATTCTCACAAAAATAGTTGCCAAAAAATAGTTTAATATCAACTTGCAACTAGATTTTTCTCGGGGTGCAACTAAGGTTTGTTTCCATAAACCGTTTTTGCCATGAGTTGCATCAGAACTTGAAATTGTCTTTTCATGAGATAGTTGCATATGGACTTGAAATTGCCTTAGGGTTTTAAGGTTTAGGCGTTTTTGTCATCTCTGACATTTGGATTTTGTAGGAGCTAGTTGCATCTAGACTTGAAACTAGCTTTTATAGGAGCCGGTCGCATCTAGACTTGAAACTAGCTTTTATAGGAGCCAATTGCATCTTTGCTTGTAACTTCCTTAGGTTTTAGGGTCTAGGGTTTAGGTTTAGGGTAGGTTTTAGGGGGTTTACATGACTTGCATCTGGAGTTCAACTGGCCTTTTATAGGAGTTAGTTGCATGTGCACTTGTAACTGGTTTAGTGTTTAAGGTTTTAGGATTTTTGACCATAAATTTCATGTGGACTTGAAACTGAATTTTAATAGGAGTCATTCACATTTGGAATTGTAACTGGTTTAGGGTTTAGTGTTTAGGTGTTTGCTTTCAACATGAGTTGCATCTACATTTGAAATTGGCTTTAGTAGGAGGTATAATCCGTTTTTATGAGTTGCATCTAGATTTTTAATAGGAGCATGTTGCACCTCGACTTGTAACTACCTTAGATTTTAGGGTCTAGGGTTTAGGTTTCGGTTAGGGTTTTAGGGAGTTTCACCATGACTTGCATCTAGAGTTCAAACTGGCTTTCTATAGGAGCCAATTACATCTGGACTTGTAAATTGCGTCTACATTTGAAACTGGCTTTAGTAGGAGGAAGTTGCATATCGACTTGTAACTAGGTTAGGTGGGTTTTCACCATGTATTGTATCTATAATTCAAACTAGAATTTTCAAAGAGGCAGTTGCATATCAAATTGTAAATGGATTTTTCTTGGGATGCAACTAAGGTTCTTTCCCTATAATTTGTTTTTACCATGAGTTGCATCAAGACTTGAAACTGGCCTTTTTTATAGAAGCTAGTTGCATCTGGACTTGCAACTGACTTAAAGTTTAAGGTTTTGTCCCATAATTAATTTTCACCATGACATGCATGTGGACTTTGAAACTAGCTTTTATAGCAACCAGTTGCATCTAGACTTGAAAGTGGATTTTTTTATAGGAGCGAGTTGCATCTGGATTTGAATCTACCTTAGGTTTGAGGGTGTGGGGTCTAGAGTTTAGGGTAGGTTATAGGAGTTTTCAACATGACTTGCGTTTGGAGTTCAAACTGGATTTTTATTGGATCTAGCTGAAGCAAGACTTGAAATCGGCTTAGGGTTTAGATTGTAGGGACTTCAAACTGCCTTTTTCTATGAGCTAGTTGCATATCGACTATTGATGTCTTGTTTGTCCGATTGTTGTGTGTGTAGTCTTTTTTTATCTGGTGGACAAGAGGTAAGGTTGGCTTCTCCGTCTTCTTTCATTTTTGTTTTTTGTTTTATCTTGTGGTCTGACTAAATTCTTATTCGTAATTGCTAAGTCATAACTAGTTGAGACTTGTCGTCATAGTCATGTTGTCATCCATTGATTTTTTGTCCGTGCTACGATTGGTGTGTGAGGGTCATTTTGTTTTTAGGTCGTATTTTTATTACACGTCGCGGCCGTCGTGCGGTTAATGGGACTTGGGAGTGGCGTGGTAGATAGTGGTGGTTGATCAGCATAGGAGGCGTCGGGCATTAGCCTATGGTTGTTATGTTATGGATCGTTCTTTTTTTATGTCGTGTTTTTTTTGTTTTATTTCTAGTTAGCTGAAGTCTAATTTTTGGTATTTGTGCGGAAGTATTTTTTTGGTGTTGTGTTATTTTGGATTGTAGTTGGTGTGCGCAGAGTTATTTTATTGTTTTTATAGTAGGTAAACTTAGGTGCCTAGCATTGGATTCTCTCCCGGTGCATAGTTATGTCCGTAGCCATTAAATTCTCTCCACACGTAAAGATTTTTACCACACGCGGTTTTTATTGTATTTTTGGCTAAGTTTGTCCTGTGGATTTTTTAGGGAGTTGCAACAAAAGTTGTGACTCGCTTTTCTTGCAGAGTCGCAACTGGAACTGAAATTGAGGATCATTTCCGGGGTCCCTTCTTTTTAACTAGCACAAAATTATCTTAGGGCATAGTCAGGGTGGTGGCCATTCGGTTTCTCCCGCGTGTCAATATCCGTGCCGTGTGTGTGGTCTCATAGCATTTTTGGCCGGTAGTTGTGGTGTGGTTTTTCTTGGTCCCCTTCCTTTACTACGAGTTGTATCTAGTCTTGGTTCCTTCTCATTGCAACTGGGGATTAGTTTTCATGCTTTCCTTTTTTATACTATGAGTTATATCTATAATTAGAACCGCGTTTCTCGAGGAGTTATTGTTGTTGTGGGGATAACGATACCCTCGTTAGAGGATTCGGGTACGTGTTAAATAGTATAGGGAAGAGCCCCCGATGTGGCATGTACACAGAGAATACATATAGGGTAGAGTACTACTCTATGCCTATACATATAAGGGAAAAGGAAACCTGCGGTGACCCAGCATACCACTGCATGATGTAGTACACTATAGTCGTTGACATAACACCAATAAAACACCGTTCACTAGTATTACATCCCCCAGAGTGTTACAACAGAAACAAAACAGGTCCAAGACATGACTATAGGTTACAACTCAACTCTTTACACAAGATCCAGAGAACACTCTAGGTTAAAGAGAGAGAAACTTCTTACAAGGAAGAATCAGAGATAAACAACTAAAAAATTATTGTACTATTAAGACTATTATCTTAACTAATAGTCTGGCATTGCTGCTATTGCAATACACTATATAATTAGGTTTTATGGCTAGAGTTTAGATTCCTATCTATTCAGTAACTTGTCTTCACTTGGGTTGATGTATATATTGACTTTCTTGACTTTATTGAAGAGCTTTAGCTTTTGATGATGATTCCTGGAGTATGACTTGATGTAGACATTGTCTGTACTGGCTTTAGAATCTAGCAAGGGTTAAGAAGATACTTTGAGTACGAGCGTACTCAGCAAGTTTACTAGAAAAGGAGTGTTTGATGCACTATATCTACAACCACAGACCATAGGTCGTAGTCATTGCAAGTTTTCGTAAAAATTTCTTCAAAGGTTGCTTTTATTCTGAAAAGCTATGTCCGTCAGCCTTCACGGGTTTACCAAAACTTTCATGGAGTTCCTTTCCCGCCGCGTTCGCAGCTCCTTCCCGGAACGGGGAGTAACAAGTGGCAGTTCTTACAATCTGCAGAGGTGCGTCACTTTACCCATGAGAGACCTTAGGCTTTTTTGCACGGTCAGGATTATGTTCCCGTTCAAACTTCCTTAGGGTTTGGAAACTGGAAATGGTTACTTTAGAATGTGTTGTCCTTTTAGGTAAGTTTCATACTTGTGCTTCTTATTAAGGCTTGTGAGTATGTGTGAAACAACATGTAAACATAATGGCATACAACAATAAGATATACTAATGAGATGTTCTACTAAAGGACTGCTTATATGAGAATTATCTTATCTTTAAGTTTTACTTTGCAAGTAATGGCATTCATAAGGAACTTAAGTGTTAACAATCCTAAGTATATAAGTAAAGCTTAATGTAATGTGATTATTAATTGTCATTTGATGTTTGAAGTGGCAAAAAGAATAACATTTGAAGAAAAGATTTCTTTTCTAAGGTCTAACCAATCTTTGTGGTTAATCAAATGTGGTCAATGTTTTTTGTGCTTGCTTGAATAATGATATTAGTAGTATTTGAGACTTATCTATCTTGGTTTTGAACTTGGTTAGTTTGGTATTAAGATGCTTTATAACTTAATTATAACAGACCAAAGTTAACTATAAAACACATAACAAAGTCTTATAGAATAGTATTTAAAGTATATAGACTAAAGTTAACTTTAAAGACATAGATGGACTTAAGGCATATTGCTTATGTTATTTGTACCAGGTGTACTTAATAATGTTTCTCTAAGGATACTTTAATAATGGTAACACTTCTATTTGAATAGTGGTTTCCTAATTGTTTAGTGGAATAGAATCATTTTCCTTTTTATGGATGAGTGGTTATAGTTTGTAAACAAGGAAATAATATTCCTTAACTACTTATGGATTCAATATAGGGTTTTGATTTGTTTATAAACTGGTGGTTAAAGTAAAGGAATAGGTTTTATCTCATTACGAATTATTCTTGGAGATTGTATCTTAAATAAGAATCCTTTTATAAAATAATCTACACTTATGGTTGAATGATAATTTAATAAAATTGTATTTAAAATGTGTTGAACCATTTTGACTTAATATTATCAATATTTAAGACTAATACTATTTATTGGACTCAATTGACTAATTTTAGAAATATTAACAATTTTTATTTACCCTTATACAAATTATCAATTAAGGAAATAAGTTTAAATTCAAGTTATTAAGTTGTTCAAATGTTTACTTACCTCAAAAAGTGGAATATCATATTTTTAACATGTAGGTATTATTTTTGTGATCATTTAGGTCTATTACATTTATTTTTGTGATTTAGAAATAATAAGATATGATTTTTATAAGGTTTATTACTTTATAAATACTTAATAAATAATAAATACTTATTTAAGTGAAATAATAATGTATGATTATAGTTTTTAATTATAGCTCTTATTTTTCTAAGATTTTTGGTATTTTATTTATATTTTTAACATTTACCATTATTAAAATATGAATTATTAAAGTATTAATACTCATTAAATCTTTATTAAATAATAATTATTTATATTGTTAACAAAATAATGTTTGATAATAGTTTTAAGATATAGATTTTATTTTTCTATAATTTTTCATATATTATACACATTTTTCTGAATTACAAAACAAAATGTATTGATTAAACAAATTTTAATCATTTTATTATATTTCAGGAATTACTTATATTTGATCTTATAATATTTTATCTATTTCCTAAACAGAAATTACTTTTTACACCTGAGCTAAACTTACCCAGGGTCACTGACTAGTGTGGTCAGTACCCCGTTGGATGCCACATGGACAATGGACTAGTCAACAGTGGACTGGTCAAAGATGACGCAAGCATGATGGCACGATGACATCAGCATGAACCTATAATATTTTTACACTCCGAACTAACCTAGCCACAGAGACAGACAGATGGGCACATGGCCACATCATCTGCCACATGTGCTCGTCGGAGCATCATCGGAACTGCTATGGGAATGGCAGCAGCGAGGGTTCTGGGAGGTGCGGTTCGAACGTTTCGACGCAGTGGACTATGCAGAACCCATATGGGGTGGCACCGCCCACTGATGGTCATCGGAGCAGGGAGTACGACGACGGTTGGCGGTGTCGCACTGAGTCCAACGACGCGGACATGCTCAGAGACCATGGGAAAACAAGGTAGAAGGCGCTGGGATTCGTGAGCTCACCAGGAAACAGAAGAGGTTGATGGCGAGGCTTGTGGTGGCCTGTAACAGCGACGGAGCCACGGTGGAGCTTGGTCGGAGTTCGGGAAGAAGTGATGTGGGGGTTCGATTTCGAGAACTTTGGCTCAATTCCTCCGGCCAATCGACACAGGGGAGCAAGGCGGTGCTCACATCATGCTTGTACTGCCCCGGGGAAGCTCGGAACACCGGAGATTCATCGTCTTAGGGTTTGAGGAACCGAAGAGAGGAAGGTTGCTGGGAATGGGAAAAGAGGATGAGATCGAAGCATATCACCATGGCGTCCTTATCTCCTCTCTAGAAGACGGAGGGCAGGGGCGGGCATCGCGATGCTGGCGAACGGCGACAGCAGTGCCACCGAGTTGCTTGTCGCTGGGGAGGAAGACGACGGATAGGAAGAACAAAACTTTGTATCTGGTCCGGGCTTCTGTTGGGCCGTGGCGAAGTGAGTGTAGAAAGAAGGGTGCTGCTACTGGGCGGTAGATAAAGATAGAAAAGAATGAGTTGTTGGCTGCTACTGCTCGTTTACTCTTTTCCTTTTATCTTTTCTGTTTTCTGTTTCTGTTTTATTTTTCAGATTTGTAATTACACATTTGTTTGAAATTTTTCCTTAAAGAATTTATTTTCTAGGTAATTGCAGTATATAAATATGTATTTCAAATTCTGGTATGAATTTAGTATTTTGATAGCATACTTTATTTATTATTTTCTAACTTTATAGTTATAGAGATATTCTTTTATTAAATAGAATAAGTAGGGTTTAGGGTTCTTATTATACTTATATTCTTTTGCTAATGTGAATAAAGATTAAGGGCTAAACATATTGTCTTTATGTTTGTGATCTTTAATGTTATCACCCTTAAAATAGAAAGTTATTATCTTGAATGAACTATGAGAGAGAATAGATAAATGTAACTCCTAAGCACATATAGTTATGATAATTGGAAATGACAAAAATGTGCTTAAGTGCTTGGCTATAAGAAATTGTTCCTATAAGACATTGTGGAAATAAGATGATAGATCAATCAGATGTAATGGATTTTATGTGTGGTTAAGGATTTAGAGTTTAGTGTTTACTAAGAATTCCTATTTTCCATACTTTATCATTTTTGACTGCTACTTAAATAATTCCTTTCCTAGATATACTACTTCTTCCTATCCATCATCATGTGTTAACATGATGAGTTTTACTTCACAAGAATATTCTTATCCACCTTTTATTCTTCTAAATCCACTTGTAAATCTAATGAGCTTGAAACTAAAGCTTTTCATCATCTTCTTATATCCATACTTGGTTATATCAAACTACTTTGCTAATGATAAACTCTGATCCATTAAGGAAGTACTTCTAACTCCATTTATACACTTCTTTTATCTTCATCACTAATATTATTCCAATAGATGTATAAATCAAACTACTCTCCTCAAAATCTTATGATCCTTTAAGAGGAATAACACTACTTTAATGACTCCATACTACACTGGCTTTAGCTTAATCATACTATCTTATATTTACTTTACTCCATTAATTCATACTCCAACCTCACATTATATTAATGTGACTTTTTTTTGCGGCAATTATATTAATGTGACTTGTAATGACTGATATAGGATAATATATCTATACTAGGTTTCAATCATGTTTTATCCATCAATGTCACTTATACATGATATAAGCATTCAATCTTGATGAGTAAGGCATGATCATTATAATACTTTGATCCTTTATGGTTTAGGTTTCTAGTTGCCTAATCAAGGCTTTCATCCATACAACATTGCAGTTGTATTATAATTATATTCTGTTTAGCTCTATTGGATTAAGAGATATTATTCATTGACTATACCTACTTGATCCAATAGGATTACTTCTGATAACTTATCTTCATAATTCATCCTTGTAATCTTCTTTATCACCATATAAATATATATTCCAATTGAATCTTCTATAATTACAGGAGTGGGTTAACTCCATCAATTATCACATTGATCTTATTCTCTTCCAATCACTCCCATCCTATAGATGATATCTAAGTCTAGCATTACTATTTACCCCTTTTTAGCTGTTTCTTTATAGGCACTAAGTGAATGCTATGATATGGTCAAGATTTGATAGATTAAGAATTGGTGAATCAATAGTTGATTACTCAATCATTGACGAAAAATAGATATTGAGATAGGGTTCATTTGAGATAGGGTTCATTAGAAATGATAAAGATTCATATGGAAAGAAAGATATATGGTGAATGATCTTGACTTGATTTCTTTCCTACTCAATCTCACTAAAGAGTTAGGGTTAGGTATTACCATGATACTCATGGTATAAGTAAATGAGATTAAGATAGATCAAGATTTAGTTGTTACATTCCTATTACTTAAGTTATGTTTATAACTTGGTATGCATGAGTTGTGTACTGAATATTAGGATATGATTACTTAAGGATCAAATATTAACTATTAAATAATGTATTAGGGTTTAACCTTAATTACATTTGATCTACCCTTAGATCAAATCTCCCTTACCCAAAATAAGGTTTTAGCAAAGGTCATATTGAAACTTATCGCAGTCAACTTGATGATCTACTTCAATTCCTTCAAGTTGAGAGAAGCTTCAATCACTTTGACAAGTTTTGTTCAAAAGCGCGAAAATTATTTGGATTTTCCATGCATGAATGCAATGCACACATCTGTGTTCAGATTATTTCTAAGCTCTAATGCTGGGATGTTACAAAACCGCTACAATCTTATTTGGATAACACCCCCCTTAAGCTAAACCTTGAAGATGTTTAGATTACGCATAAATTCATCTAGCTTCTTGGAGCATAATGTCTTTGTAAACCCATCAGCAATCTAATCCTTGCTAGAGATAAACCTGATGTCAAGTTGTTTGTTTGCAAATCTTTCTCTAACGAAACAAAAATCAATCTCAATATGTTTGGTACGACCATGGAAAACTGGATTTGTAGATATATAGGTGGCACCAAGATTATCACACCATAAACATGGTTTCTCTTTGAGAGGGATACCTAACTCCTTAACAGGAGCCTCTATCCAGATCAGTTCAGCAGTAGCATTAGCAAGGGACTTGTATTCTGCCTCTGTATTGGAGCAAGACACAATAGGTTGTTTCCTAGAACTCCAAGATATAAGATTAGATCCAAAGAAAATAACAAAACCACATATGGAATGACGATCATCAAGATCACCAGCCCAATCAGCATCTGAAAAAGCACCAAGAAGTGTAGACGTAGACCTCTAAAAAACGAGTCCAATAGTTTGAGTGCCATGGATATAACACAAGATATTTTTTACTGTGCTCCAGTGAGCAGTAGTAGGTGCATGAAGGAACTGATAAACTTTATTAAATGAAAAATAGATGTCAGGACGTGTCAAAGTAAGATACTAAAGTGCACCCATAATACTCTTGCAGCGTGTGATGTCCTCAACACCTAACAGGGTGCCATTAGTCAGACACAAATTATCCTTCACAGACAAGGGTGTAGGGCATGGGGTGCATGTATTCTTACCAACATGAGTAATGAGTCCAGAAGCATATTTGGCCTGATTTAGAAGTAAACCATTGGGATGGTTGTGAACCTCAATACCAAGAAAAAATACAGATCTCCAAGATCCTTTAGAGCAAACTCATTACTCAAATTGTGTAGAAGGGCTGATATGGCAGTGTCTGAAGATCTTGTCACAATAATATCATTAACATATATGATAAGAAACATTATGATACCTGACTTGTTATATAAGAACAATGAGGTATCAGTATTTGAAGGAATAAAACCCATCTTGTGTAACTTGGATATAAGCCGAGAATACCAAGCCTGGGGTGCCTGCTTCAGTCCATAAAGAGCTTTATCAAGTTTACAGAGATAATCAGGATTAGAGAAAGACTCAAAACCAGGTGGTTGTTTCATATACACGTCCTTTTCCATAACACCATGTAAAAACGCGTTCTTGACATCTAGCTGCCGAAGATTCCAACCTTGGGAGACAGATATAGCAATAACAAGTCTGGTAGTAGCAGCCTTAACAACAGGACTGAAGGTGTCGTCATAATCAATGCCATACCTTTGTTTGAACCCTTTTGCGATAAGACGTGCCTTATATCTATCAATGGTGACATCAGCATTTTTCTTGATGCGGTATACCCATTTGTAATCAATAATGTTTTTATTTTTGCTAGGAGAAACAAGATTCCAAGTGTTGTTGTGCATGAGATCATCATATTCATCTTGCATGGCATGCTTCCAGTTTGTATCGTTAAGAGCATCTTGAAGGTTTGTTGGGTCTCCTATACCATCAGTATAAATTTTTGGATTCCTTATACCTTTTTATAGGAGGGTGCGTGGTTCTGCATCTGGAGCTTCTGCCTCAGGCGGAGCAGAAGATCCGGACTCCAGATCTAAGGAAGATTCGCCAGGATAAGACGTGTTGTCATTGTCATGGACCGCGTGAGCGGGATACTTATCCCCGAGGTTGATGTCATCATGGTCCCGACGGTGTCCCATTGCGGTGGGAGGGGACAAGGAGGCAGAGGGAGACCAGGAGGCGGTCCCATCTGTCATGTCGTCGACGCAAGGAGATGCTGCCACCCCCACGTGCCAAGGGGGACCGAGTGGCCCCAGGAGACATGGCTAGAGCGGTGTTGTGCACACGCGCATGCATGGGTGTAGCATCGCCTAGGGAGGGGACCCCGGGAGACGTGTTGAGCGTGGAGTCACACGCACGTGCGCACGCGGAAGGACTGGCTTCAGGTGCTGTCAGCGTCATATCCGAGGAAGATTTCGCCATATCTTCCTCGGAATCAGCGCCAAATTCGTCTATATCAGGGGCAGGTGCATGATACGTCGTAAACGTATCTATTATTTTTATGCTTCATGCTGTTTTGTATCAACTTTGTTATGTTTTGTCTACACTTTGAGATACTTTTTATACATTTTATGAAACTAACCTATTGACAAGATGCCGTAGTGCCAGTTGCCTGTTTTCTGTTGTGTTTGGTTTCAGAAAAGCCAGAAAATAATTATTCTCGGAATTGGACAGAACAAAAGACAAAGTCGATATTTTACCCGACTTGACACGAATCCCGAAGGAGAGACGGAGGAGGGAACCAGGGCAGCCACACCATACGGTGGCGCGGGCCCCCTAGCCGCGCGGCCACATGGTGTGGCCCCCCTGATGTCTACGCACTTCTATTCTTGTAGACAGTTGTTGGGCCTCCAAGTGCAGAGGTTTGTAGAACAGCAGCAAGTTTCCCTTAAGTGGATTACCCAAGGTTTATCGAACTCAAGGAGGAAGTGGTCAAAGGTATTCCCTCTCAAGCAACCCTGCAATCAAGATACAAGAAGTCTCTTGTGTCCCCAACACACCCAATACACTTGTCAGGTGTATATGTGCACTAGTACAACGAAGATATAGTGAAATTCAAGTGGTAACGGTGCCAGAAAATAGCTGATGGTGTGGAGGACTAAAGCAAGAAAACATGCAACAGATCTAGTAGCAAACGGTGTTTCAATGTTTAGAAACAAGTCCTAGGGATCATAATTTCACTAGTGAACATTCTCTCATATGAATATCCTCTCTTCATGATACTACTCTTACCTACTCTCCGGTTGGACACTCTAATCCATGGTAGGGCTATAACAGCACACATCAAAGTCCGCCTTACCCAATCTAGATAACCCCACACTGTCACCTTGTGCGCTAGATGGTTCTAACAAACACCACAATTTCATAAATACATCCAACTCCAAATATAACTCATAACAAATATTCAATCTAGCCAAAGTGACACACACGATATGCACGCTGTCACTTTCACACACGTGGGGAAAAGCATAGATCTATTAAATCACAAAGAGTATTTATGTAGACTCAAACCTAAGTCCCACCATGGCATGCACGCTGTCACTTTCACACACATGGGGAGAGTAGAGATCTATTGAATCACTTGAGTAGAAAGGTAGATCTACTAGATTAGAAAGCTCATGACCGCAACAAGATCATGCATAGAGAGAGAGATGAACACATAGCTACCGGTAGAGCCCTTAGCCTCGAGGAAGAACTACTCCCTCCTCATCATGGGAATCAGCAATGGTGATGAACATGGCGATGGAGATCGATGGAGATGGCTCCGGGGGCACTTCCCCGTCCCGGCAGGGTGTCGTAACAGAGAGTTTCTGTCCCCAGGATCTCCCTTTCGGTGGCGGCGACGCTATGGAAGTTTTTCTAGAAGTATGATGGATTATTTAGGGTTTTCTCCCCGGGGGCTTCTTATGGGCGAAGGAGGCAAGGTCGGTGGGGGGACAGGGGGCCCACACCCCTTGTAGGTGCCACCAGGCTTGCCCGCGCCTGGGGGGGGTGCGGCCACCCTGGTGCCCTACTCCGTCTCTGCTTTGTGGTTCCATGTTGGTCTGGGAAAAATAATAACTTTGGCTTTTGTCCCGTCCAATTCCGAGAATATTGTTTTTTTGCCTTTCTGGAACCAAAAACAGAAGAAAACAGGCAAATGGCACTCTGGCATCTTGTTAATAGGTTAGTACCAGAAAGTGTATAAAAATACCTCAAAGTGAAGACAAAACAAAGCAAAGTAGATACTAAACAAGCATGGAGCATCAAAAATTATATATACGTTTCCGACGTATCAAGGATCCCCAAGCTTAACTCCTGCTCGTCCTCGAGTAGGTAAGTGATAAAAAGAATAATTTTTGAGGTGGAATGCACCCTCACAATAAAGATCAAACCACTTGCAAGCATTGAAAGATGTGATTAAAGAACTCTAAACATATGCATGAAAGATGGAGTTCTAACAGTAGGACATAATAACTATGCAAGCAACATGTCAAGCTACAAACAAAAATCATGAATAATATGCATTGAAAAACGTTTGTTTGTTTCACATACAAAAACATGGCAAAGTGGCAATCAGCTTGTCCTTCATAGAGTAGAAAATAGATGAATAGGACACCTTCAAAGTTCACAAGGGTGATTATAAACAAGTAGCACAGGAACAAGTAATATCACAATATGCATCAATCAATAAGCTTTGGAACACTGCACACAGAATGACAACTATGTTCGCTTAATGGTGCCTAAAGGTAGAAGGTGGAGACTCAATAGTGGTGGAAGAAAGACCTTTTATAAAGGAAGCAGGGATTTAAAGTTTCAAAAAGAGCTTCCAAAAATTATGGTACTTGTTAGCTTTCAGCCCTCATTGCCCCTATCATAAGCATCTTGAAGTGATTAAGGTTAAAGTGAACAAAGATGGAGTATATGCTTGACGAAGTATAAGTTGGAAATCTCAAGTCCCTTGAATACGAGGGCCACACCTCATGCTACTCAACTTTAGTCACCTGTAAGTTCTTGTCATTGTAAGTATTTGCATATCATTGAGAACCGCCAACGGGGTAACCCCTGCACATGGTACAGGAGCTTTCCCATAACCAAAATGACAAGGCAAGCAGATAATGAGCATCTCAGCAATCTTCTTATCCACCATGGGAATATGGTGCTTTTTTCTCTCTTTCCTCTTTTCTCAATGTGTCTCTTTTTTTATAAGAAGAATGCTTCATATATGTCACTATGGTGATGCTGCAAGTTTCCACGATGATTAGGCATGGCTTATGCTAGCTGCCCAGGCGTTTCTCTAACACAGGTTACAAACTCCATGGACTTACAAATTCCCTCTTTATTTCACACCGGTGACATCCATAGACAAAAGAGCATGATATCAACTGAGTACAAAGTACAAGTGCAATGTTGAAAACGTTCCCCGTGACAACACGGTTCTGCTAATTCCAACGTATAAGTGCAAGCATATACAACATAGATGACACAATGGTTCAAGTTTATTAGGGACAAAGAAAATAAAGTGTGCCATCAAGTTTGTGACGGCTTTAATCACTAAGTTTTCACATAACAAAATAGTTTTTAATTAGAAGATAGCTGAAAACAAGAATATACTTGGAATGGTGTAACACACCATGCATAGGAGTTTATGGTGGACACTTTGGAATAACTTGGTTTCTTGGGAGTTGGAAGCATGAGTAGAGCTTACTCGGCTAGCAAAAGACTGGGAGCAACCAACTAAGAGTGCATAATGGCCATAATCATGTAGAGCAACAAAACATTACTAATCAAAGCATAGGGTGGTATTACAAGTCAAGGACTAAATGATCATAGAGGCTATGGTGACTTGTTCATAGTCATAACATGGTGTGAGCATGTGCCAAGTCAACCCAAACAAAGCATCAAAGGAGAATACCACAATACTATGCTTTTGTATGCTAAAACAACGCATGATTCTTTCAAGGCACATTAAGCAATCCTAATTATTTGGAACAAGTCATGCTATAGAAATAATCACTAAGCATAAGGTCAAAACAAGATCTAGCTTGACATGATAAAGTCTAAGCCACAGTTAAAACAAGCTCCCTTTTGTACCACTATAAGCATGAAACTTCCTACTACAACACCAAACAACTTTATTTGAAACAACTCACAAAGATAATAATCAATAAAGATCAGTGAGCTTGTCTCACAAATCCACAAAGAAGAACTAAAAAGTTCTAAGCTAAAAGCACAAGAAAACTAAGGCTGAATGCAGTGCTAGCAAAAGTGAACACTCACAAAACAATAAGAGTGAAAACTAGAGTGTTCTAGGCAATGACAACAGAGTGTGTCTCTCTCCAAAAGAGGTGTGGTGTAACCAACCATCTTACTCAAGAAAACTAAGAAAACGAAAACCAAAAACGAAAACTAAGACGCTCCAAGAACAACACAACTGTGCATGAAACAATAAACACGAAGTGTCTAGAAAGACCTGAGATTTTTATTGATGAAGAAGGGGATGCCTTGGGCATCCCCAAGCTTTGACGCTTGTACCTCTTGAATATTTATTGGGGTGACATGGGGTGGCATCCCCAAGCTTGAGTTGTTGTCCATTCTTCATCTCATTACATCATTCTTTCTCTACACGTGAAATTTTCCCTTCATACAAAACTTCACACAATCTTCATTAGCAACATTAGTGTATTCAAAAGATAATAGACCTTTGGGTTTAGATTAAAAACAGCAAAACTTTCACTAAATACACAAGATAGCAACTCCTTCAAAAAGCTCAATTTCCCAAAAAGAACCCAAAAAGGAACCAATAAGAAGCAAATGCAAATAATGGCAGAAATCTGTCAAAATAGACCAGCAGATAGAAACCGATTTTTTCGAAGGATTTCTGTTGCTCAAATCAAAAAGTGCTGAGCTAACGAAAGTTAGCTAACATACGGGGGGATTTATTCGTAAATTTTCATCTCAATACGACTTACATAGACTCCTCACGAATGTTTATAGTGGAGGAAAAAAATCTGTTGCGGGACAGCAACTCCCCAAATCTTACTTCCCTCTCATTAGAGGTCATTCTTGGCACAAAAAGAAAACAAAAAGGATAAGGAGAGGTCATTACAGAAGTAATAACTTCCAAGACTCAAGAAAAATCTTGGGTTATCTCCCAACAAGTACTTTTCTTTAACGCCTTTAAGTTAGGCTTGATAGCTTGAGAAGATGCTCACATAAGAAATATGAATTGAAGTAAAAGAGAGCATCAAGAAGCAAATTCAAAACACATTTAAGTCTAACCCACTTCCTATGCATAGAAATCTTGTAAAGAAACAAATCATGAAAGCACAAAGCAACAAGCATAGGAAATCAAAACAAGTGCAACTTCAAGATTTTCAACATAAAGAGGGGAAACTTAATATTGTTGAGATACATAAAACCATGTTTCCCTCTCTCATAATAACTTTGAGTAGCGACATGAATAAAATTAACAATATAACTATCACATAAAACATTCTTATCATGAGCCACATGCATATAATAATTATTACTCTCCACATAAGCATAGTCATTCTTATTAATTATAGTGGGAGCAAATTCAACAAAATAGCTATCATTATTATTCTCATCACCATAATCATAAAATATAGGAGGCATATTGTAATCACAATTAATTTTCTCCTCAATAGTAGGTGGATTGAAAATATCATATTCATCATTGTAATCATCATAAATTCAGGGTTTTCTATCATCATAAGCAATAGAATAACTATCTTCCCAAGTGTGTTCATTTGTAAACATATCATATTGGAAGGAACATGGATAGCACTAATAGCACAACAATTATTAATATCATCATTTTCAGAATTGGTACCAAAGAGATTTTCAATATCAAAAGTAGTGTGCTTTTCCCAATCATGATCACTAATATAGGTAACAGGCATAGGAACATCATCTAGTTCAGACTCATCAACAAAAACTATGATAGGAGTAACATGCTTAGGGGAAGATACCGTTTCCTCTCTCCTTTTACTCCTCTTCTTCTTCTCCTCCTCTTTAGGAGGGAGAGGCTTGAAAGGAATCTTCTCCACATACCCTGGTTTATTGTTAGATACAATAGAAGAAACTTTGGAGGATTCCTACTTTTCATTAATAAGATCAAAACACATATCAATCCTGTCATAATTTGGTAAAATATAATCTTTTATAAGATTTTGTATGTAAGTATTTGTGTGGCAGTTTTCAACACAATAAAGATGACAACCATGCAGGACGCTATTCATATCAAAAGTACTCATGTCTATCAAAGAGGTTTTTCTTGATAACTCTTCACACCCCAAAAATAATGTAAGTTCATCATGTTGATTATCAGTGATCACGTTATCACAATACAAACTTGCAGGATTATTATGGCCTGAGCATTGAAAATTCAAATGACCCACTTCAAAGCAAAGTTCACAAATAAAAGGATAGAGGGCACAAACTTTTTTACCAAGATCATCTAGATCCTTATACCACTTTTTAGTTTTTTCATTCTAGTGGGTGATACAATATTCTTCTTCTGTTTGATTCTTCTCGCAAGGTCTACGCATACCACAAAAATTAACATGCTTATAAGAAATAGTACTTTCAGAAGTTTGAGCATCTTTATTGCAATCATTAATAACATTTTCATTTTCCATGCAAGTGTCTTTAAAAGGTTCATGATACATGTCCCACTTTTCTTCAGGAGCATTAATATGGGAAGCAAAGTCTCCATAATATTTAACAAGAATTTGAGGATCAATACCATATCTAGCACTAAGATCTTGAAAATTAACAGTTTCAGCGAAAGACTTAATGCAATCATACTCATAGTTTATACCTGGTTCTTTACCTTTGTGATTATCCCAATCTTCGGTATTGCTTTGAATTGTTTCAAGAAGATCCCACTTAGCTTTGACCTCCTTACTTGTGAAGGATCCCTCTAAACATGTATCTAGACAGTCCTTGTAATGTCCTGAAAGCCTCGCATAAAAATTATTATTAATAATATTACTGGGGAGATCATGAATGGGACATTTGAGCATCGGTGAATTCAATCTCCCCCAAGCTTGGGAAATACTTTATCCCTCATGAGTATGAAAATTAGAAATATAATTCCTATCTTTATGGATTTCATGAGGAGGATAAAATTTAGAATAAAAGAGAGATTCAAGTTCCTTCCACTCCAAATGATGAAGATCATCTAGTAGCTCATACCACCCCCTTTATTTGTCCCTAAGTGAGAAAGGGAATAGCTTCCTCTTAACTTGGTCCATTGAAATACCTGCACACTTGAACAACTCGCATAATTCATGTATAAAGAGTAAATGATCACTAGGATGGACAATTCCATCTCCAAAATAGCAGTTATTCATAACACGTTCAACAATTTCAATAGGTATTTTAAAAGGGACACTTTTAGTATGTGGATTTAATATATCACAAGTATCATTAGAATTGCCACATATGGGAGATAAAGTATCATCAGAGCAAATTTTCTTCCCTAAAGCTGGGGAGCTAAAAAGATCTTTCTCATAAAAACTAGCTTCCCCAAGCTTAGACGTTTCCATACCATTAGTAACAATGGTGTTCAAAAAATTCATACTAATAACATTGCTATTAGCATGCAAATAAAGCTCCATAGGTTTTTAATTTTCTCTTCAAACACTTCATGTCCTAACTCAAGATAAATACTATAGAGCTCTCTAATTTTGTTGTTGTTTTCCATTAAGCCTAACTAGTAAAAACAAGAAACAAAAATACAAAATTGCAGAATCTAAAGGAAATAACTTCGAGCACTCACATCGGAGGATGTGAGTACCTTTTACCTTACCTCCCTGGCAACGTCGCCAGAAAATAGCTTGATGTCTACGCACTTCTATTCTTGTAGAGAGTTGTTAGGCCTCCAAGTGCATAGGTTTGTAGAACAGCAGCAAGTTTCACTTAAGTGGATTACCCCGGGATCAGGGCTAAACAAATCCCCGGGATGAGGGTAAACAAATCCCAGACCTTCGTCTGACATAAGCTTAACCTTGAGCTCGAGAATATCCAGTGAAGAATTAATAAGACAGCAGTGACCCTACGACACAAAAATCATTACAACGAGCTCATAACTGAGCAGAGAACCAAATTATTACAAGCAGAGGTCACTGACCACAAACATCAAACAACGGAAGGCAAATTATTCTATTAAGTATAGCAAACTTAACAAATGGCCTAAGAGGCCTGAAGCATAACGATGACGTCCCAGCCCATAGATTCCAGGCTGCCGGACGGGAACCCCAAGCTACTCGTCAATGTTGATGTAGTACCAAACTGATCTTCAGGGAACACTTACTCTGCCAAAAGTATCAACAAAGCAAGGGTGAGTACAGGGTGTACTCCGCAAGACTTATGGCTGGTGGAGTTGTTTTGCATAAAGCCATCTCTGTTTATAAAACAAGAGAGAGAAGAAGCTCGTCTAAATAGAGTATTTTCAAAGGGGGATAAGAGAGCGACATCTCCAAATTATTGATCATCATCTTTTTTGATATCCACCAAATAATCATCATCTCCTGGATCACCCCCTCGTACCCATGAGGAAGCATCCTTAATCACCCATTGATCTGCCAAGTTCTACGATTAGGTTCATGTTCTCTATGATCTCACATCCGTTCCCAAGTCATCCATAACCATGGACACGGCTTTCCGAAAGATTATTACCCTGCAGGGGTGTACAACTTTACCCACACGTACTAACCTTCTCTTAATGCCACTTAAGATTAGCCCTCTTCCTTGGAAGGCCGGCAAAGGGTGGTTAGACACGACCTTTACCTTGCTTTCGCCGAGACCATGAGTCACGCAATAAGTATGGTTCCGCCGTAACGGGTCAAATCCCGAAGCCGGTACTTAAAGATGTGAGGCGAGGTTGGTTCACCAGGGGCTCCATCGATCCCAAGCAACCCCGACCACGCTTACCTACCTGTTATGATGCACCTTCACCCGCCAAATCTTTCAAAACCTTTTCTATGCATTTGTCAAATGGAACACCCGAACTATGTGACTCATGGAATCTACTAGGCAAGTTAGTCAATCAGGGGGTCCCCATAAACCCCGTGTGGTTGTACGCTCGTCTTGTTTCCAGAGGCAAGAACTCGGGTCCTAGAGGTGGCGAGCATGGGACTAGAAAAACCACATCCCACTATGGCCTCCCATACAAGCCTTAACATGTTTATTCTCATATCACCTCTGATATCATCTTATCACGTTCTCCTGTCATACTATATTATCTTCATCTGATACATCATCTGGATGAACCAGCACTAACAGCTATGCATGGCTAAGCAAACACAGATATAAGCTCTAGCACTGAACACAAGCCAAACCTAGTTATGCTAGGAGGAGTGGATCAGGTAATATAAGCTCAAAGGGAGTAATGCAATAGATAGGATACTCTATCTATTGATAAAATACCACAGTAGAATCGTATGCAACATGGCAAGAATAGAAATACTTTTGAAAACATAGGATTATATCATGGAGGGGATATGCTTGCATTTGCCTATTGATATCCAATAAGCGGAGCTTCGGGCATTTGGTACTTGACTTGGTTATAGCTGGTCAAGTATTGTTCGTCGATCTTCGATGGTCTTGATCTCGAGCTTCGATCTCGATATCATATTCTACCAAAGAAGAACGAAACACCGGAAAGAGAGGGAAACAATCAACACATGGCATCGATGCAATTATCAAGCAAGGATGATGATATGACAAGTTAAATTGTATTGAAATATAACCCTAAGGCATGTTTGACAATTTAATCGGGGTTTCGAGGGGTATAAACCCTAACTCCGGGAAACTCCGGATGTATATGAGAGGGGTTAGTTTGTTCTTCTAATTAAACTTGTCATGTAAGTTGATTAAAAATGCATGATTATAGCTTAGATAGATAGATCTCATTTTTTTGAACATTTTGATATATTATTTGTATTTTTCTGACTTATAAATCATTAGATATGAATTTTATAAGTTTTATCCTTTTTCTAAAATTATTAAACTACTTTAATACACTTTTCTAAAAATAAAAGAAACTAGATAACTTTTTACACCGGGGCTGAATCTATCCAGATAGGATGTCAGAAGGGCCCGATGCCACATCTGCAGCCACGTTGGCCAGGCGGGGTAAGCGCAAGGGTGGGGTTGATTTCACCATGGCAGAGCCTAGCCCTAGAGGCTGACGGGTGGGGTCGGGGCCATGTCGGCACGCCACGCGGGACTCGCCGAAGAACCTGCAGACGGTGGCGACTGGCGGCGCTAGGAGGCGAACTGGGAAGCGAAGTTGGTCTCGTTTGAATCAGTTGAGCAAGGGGAACGAAACTGAGGTGGCGCCGCCCGGGTTTGGTCACCAGAGCGTCGACAACAATGATGGCCAGCGGCGGCGGCAGGTGCACGACGGCAGGAAGCTACGGAGCAAGAAGGAGGAAGGGTCCTTGAGGACCATCAGCTCATCGTTAATCTAACAGGGGTGACGGCGAGGCCGGATGAGGTCAAGGCCGACGGCAATGTCAGTGGCGGTGGATGTCAGGTTTAGGGAAGAAAGGGTCGATGGCGTCGACTGGGAGCTCCTCTTCTTGATTCCTTCGGCGAGGAGATGCGGCACAACACGACGGAGCTCGCAGGCTCCTCGGCTTGGCTCGGGGAAGCTTGGGACGGAGAGGCGACAACGAACTCGTCGGTTAGGGTTTCGGCAAGCTCACAGGGAGAGAGAACCAGAGCGAGAGAGGAGGGGATAAGGGTATGGGGTGAGGGAGATCGACACGGCGGTCCTCGCAACGCTCTTATCCTGGCATCTGGGGGCGACGGAGCATCGCAGCGGTTAACGGCGATCGACGGCGGCGGCGCAAGCACGCAGCTGCTTCGCGTCGTCGTCGAAGACGACGAGGACGAAGGGGTTTGGGACGAGTGGGCCACGCATGGGCTGGCTGCGCGCTGAGCGGCAGGGTGAGAAGAGAGGAAGTTGGGCTAGCTAGGCCGGCCTGGATAGGTTGGCTGCTGCTATATTTTTTTTAGCAAAACCCTTTTTCTTTTTAGTTTTATTATTTCTTTCTTTTGCAAACCAATTTCAAATCTATTTTAAATGCTTTTAAAATACAAGAGGCTTTTATAAAATATGTAAAATATTTATGAGCCCTTGTAATCCATTTGGGCTCCAACATTTTTGTACTTTTCAAAATATTCAAAACACTTTTGAATGCTTTTCAAGAGATAGGGAAAACTAGGCTTTAGGGTTTTGTTTTATTTCTTCAATGCATGCATTTTAAGGTATGATGCTCATGCTATGCACAATCAACCCTAAATATTAATTAGCTAAAACTGGGGTGTTACAGCTCTATCCCCATTACGAGAATCTCGACCCGAGATTCCAAAGGTAGGAAGAGAGACAGAGAGAGAAAGAAACATGGTCACTCTAAGGATAAGAGAGAAACACACTAAACAACACACATAGTATCTCATGGTGAACTCACGGATGGAGTGTTCAGAACAACTCTGAGATGACGACATGAAACACGACTAGGTGTCAACACCCGGATTTTTCAATCCTAGATGCCTGTTATGCCATACATCGCAATCCCAGGATTACCATTTTTGCAAGACATAACAGAATTGGATACCATAGTACTTCATCCATTACAAACGATACATAAGTTCTTACATAAATAGGGATCTCATGATCCAGTTCTTAATACAACATCAAGCAGCGGAATACGTAATAATAACGGTAGCGTAGGCGAAGCTCCATCTTCGGGGTCACAGGCAATGCTGACGATGGGAGATGATCCTAGTTGTCGTAACCTTCCTGGGGTCCATCCTCCAGGTACTCCTCTTCATAGTCCGCCATGGAATAGCAGGACAAAGCCATGAGTACTCTTTAAGTACTCGCAAACTAATACTAACAAGTAAAAAGGGGGGGGTTGGATAATAGGACACTAGGCTCTAGGGTTGTTTTGCAAAAAAGCCAGGTTTATATTTACTAAGTTCCAAAGCTAGTCACAATTTTATAACTCCTAAATGGGGTCTTGTAATACAGATCACAACTCTGTTGTGGTCAAGTCAAAGTCGCAATTCATTTTAAAAAAAATCTGACGGGGGAACAATATGGCCACTCCAACTGTCCATAACCGCGGACGCGGCTATTTGAATAGTTTGACACTCTGCAGAGATTGTACACTTTCACCACAACATTCGATACATCCGTCAGGAACAAATCCTGAATTCACCATACTCAGTATGCGGATAATCAATCCTAACCTTTCAATTACACTCCCTAGTATAAGCACCTCTCCTGTGAGTTTGGCCTCCCAACCATGACCACTGTCATCTTGGATACTGCACAGGTGGAAAATCTTCACAAGGTAGCCTCAGCTCAGACCTTGGCCGTGAGGGAACTAATACTACGGAATATAAGTTTCCAGTCAAGCCCTACCCAATATTCGGGTATTGTGGTTGTACGCTAAAATTAGAATGGTATCGCATCCAGACAACCATCAGTTTTATAAAGGGCTAAGGCTCATGCCTCAACATTTTTATCACCAAAATCGTCAAGTGTTTGGAAAAACATGTCCAAAACATTTCAATAGAATGATCCATCATTCCAAGGTTTTCATAACCATTTTTCCACCAAGTATTCCCATCTAAAGTTGATCAAGTTTTATGCTTAGCACTAGCATCTACAGGTGGGTGTAGTAATGATGAGGGGTGGTAAACTGGTGGAGTTTCAACTAAGTCCAACCTTATATCTTAGGCTGATATCAAGGTTTCTAGCTTAGGCCAAATTTTAGGCTCTTTATGCAACCTTCAGCACAACTGTCTAGTATCTACCAAACTCTTAGGTAGACTCTAAGTGAGCGTTGATAAAGAAATAAAGTAAGAAGCTTGCCATAAAACTAGGATTGGTTTAGCAAGTGGGTATGATCACATATGCTTAAGGCATAAAGTAGTCATCTCACAAGTATGGGTTTGTGGCATCAGTAAGATATCTTGCAAGTGTTAGCTTGCATAGGTCAACTTGATTAGTAAGGCTGGCATCAATGTCAATATAAGCTTGCATAGTTACTAGCTTGCACATTCACTAGTAGTATTAGGCTTGCATTGGTATAGTATCAGCTTGCATCAATATCAGTATAAGCTTGCCTTATGCAGAGCAGTGGTTGAAGTTCTCCTCGGCTTCCTCTTCGTAGTATCCTCCTTCCTCCTCGTATCCTTGGTAGGTACTAGCGTCTAGGAATAAATACGAGGTACACAATCACCAAACAATACTTAACTACTTGCAATCATCACACACAAGGGTCCTATAGATGATCTAGCATCATCTCAAACATTACAAGGTTAAGGCTTGGTTTAAATCCTTTTTATTTTTAGAAAAGTAATTTCTACTCATTGAAGAACTACTTAAGATTTAATATTATCCAAACTAAACATGGGATCATGTTGACACATGTCATCACCACATATTGTAGTCCATGGGAATGTGATTTAAAGTGGTGTCACAATTTAATAAGGTTTTACCCTTTTATTTTAAATAATTAAAGTGGCTAGAAATGCTTATGAAGCATTCTTTTAATACTTGAACATTATTTCTGCAAGTAAACCTATATATATTTTTATATATTCTGAAAGGTATGGTTAAATGTGATTTTTGAGAGTTGGAATCAACTCAAAAGCATTTATGGTTTAAATTTAAAAAATGTTTGAATGCAGAAAAGCTTCTGCCTTGTTATTTTTACTATGGGTGATCTACAGATCCAAATGACTTGAATCCAATGGGCTTGGATTAAGCATTCACAGACCTTTCCAACAAAATTGATTTCACCCAATTTGGTGCACTGAATCGATCTGTGTTGATTTTTGAAGTTGGGTGCTGAAGTGTTTTTGAATTGAAATAGAAAAGTTTTAATTTGAATTGTTGGGCTGCGTGGGAAATTCTAACGGGCCGGCCTGCTAAGTGCAGTGCTCCCGCGGGCTGCTTAAGTGGGTGCCCCCACTCGTCAGTGACACGGGGCTGGGCGAAGCGGTATGTGGCAACGTAGATCGTTCGATCTAGTTCTAATCCAACGGCTGAGGGGCATCGTCGACGCGAGACAACTCCGGCGAGAACGAAACCTAGCGCGGCCAGTGAGGGGTGCTGGGGGCTCACCGGGGTACGGGCGAGGGTCGGCGAGGCGGGCGAACGACGAAGTCGACGACGGCGAACCTCCTGGTACCGTGGCTTCTCCTGGGCGGCTCCAATCGCGGGCTCCCTTCTTCTCCGGCAGCGGCAGGCTCTAGTGATATTCCGGCGAGGTGGTGCTCGCCTTGCTCTGAGAATGGTGTGGCACGGTCAGTGGGGAGAGGGGAGTGATATGGTGTGAAGAATCGTGCGGGGGTGGCCTCTATTTATAGTCGAGCGAGGGGACCGTCGGGGCGCACGGTGAGCTCGTCGGGGGCGACGTTATAGGCGGCTAATGGCATGAGCAAGGGTAGGGGACGGTGCTGTGTCTCCTGGCAATGCTCAACGACATGGTCGCGAGGCATGGGGCGGTGTGGTTTGGTCTGGAACGGGTGGTGCTCTGCGCGGCAGAGGTGGCGTATTCGACGGCGGGCGGTGGCTGTATGGCGCGGGGCGGCAAACGGGGATGTCTGGCGGTCTCCTGGGTCGGTGGGGATTGTGTGTGCGCGGTGAGGCGGGCGTGGTCTGGGCGCTGGTCGGTGGCGCTCGGCGCACGCTCGGCATGGTGGGCATGTCTTGTGCGCGTGATCGAGGGCTTGGCACGCTTCAGCGGCTGGGACAGTGGCGATGGACGTAGGCTGCCTCCCGGACAAGGTTGGCTAGTTCTTCCTCTAGCCTGCTGTCGACTATGGGGTGGCATTGAGGTGCTCGGCTGTTCACCATTGATGGCAATGGCAAGCTCACAGGGGTGCTAGTCCTTAGTTAAACTTCCTAGATGATCTACTGAGTTGTGTGTGAGCTAACTAGGGAACAAGTTAGGCTCAAAACACTGCACACTATAGTTTTTGATGTTTTGTTTGATTTGTGTCTGCAACCTGTTTGATGAAATGGCCGCATGAAATCAAGTTTTGAATTTTGAAATGAATTTTTGTGGGTTTGCTAGATTGATGTTGGTGAGTCTGCAGATGCTTGGGTTTTGAAAGTTGAGCTTGTTTGAGTGGGTTTTGAAAAAGTGGGATCTTCCCATATGAAGAAGATTCAATTTTGAATTGTCAATTAAACTATGCATTTGAAAGTTTCTGGATGATCACAAAGTGGGCCTTGATACTTTGTTATGAGTACATACAAGGGGTGCAAAGATCCAGAAAAAATTCTGTTAGGTTTTGAAAGTTTGAGACAGCCAAAGTAGGCATGGGAGTTAAATTGGTCAAAATGACCATTCACTTAATATATTTGTTTTGATTTACTTGTATTTAGGAAAAGTGTGGGGAATGTTTTAGATGATGTTTATTTCACCTAAGAAACATTTTACAAGCAATGGATCACACAAACAAGGTGGTTTTTAAAGAAATTCAAAATCCATGCATACACATATACATGCATTCATGAATTTATTTAGAAAAGTTTTTGTTAACCCTAAACTTGCTGATTAGTGTTTGTTGATCTAAGTTTGGTATTTTTTGGATGTTACAAAACCTTCCCCCCTTAAACAAAATCTCATCCCGAGATTTGAAAAAGGACGAAAAGATTACCTAGGATTTGAAGAGATCTGGAAACTCCGTCCTGATGTGATCTTCGCGTTCCCAGGTAGCTTCCTCTTCTGTGTGGTTGCTCCACTGAATCTTGAGAAACTTGATGCTTCGGGTTCTGGTAGTTCGAAAGGCTTCTTCCAATATACGGATGGGTACTTCGGGATAGGTCAGGTCATCATTGATCTCTATGGTCCGGTGATCGATGTTCTTGAACACTTCGGTCTTCTCGGGGACTTCGAGACATTTGCGAAGTAACGAGATATGGAACACATTGTGCACAGCTGACATCTCTTCTGGTAGCTCCAGTTGATACGATACTTCTCCTCGACGGTTTAGAATTTTTAAAGGTCCGATATATTCGGGGGTTAACTTTCCCTTGAGTTGGAAACGCTGCATTCCCTTCAATGGCGACACTTTCAGATAAACAAAATCTCCAATGTTGAAGGCGAGGTCTCAACGTCTCTTGTTGGCGTAACTCTTTTGTTGGGATTGGGCTGTCTGGAGGTGCTCGCGAATCTTGTGAACCTTCTCTTCTGCTTCTCGTAGGATGTCGGGTCCGAAAATTTGACTCTCTCCTACTTCCGACCAGTTCAAAGGGGTGCGGCACTTTCTTCCGTACATGAATTCAAATGGGGCAATTTGCAAACTGGCTTGGTAACTATTGTTGTAGGAAAATTCTGCAAACGGCAGACAGTCTTCCCACTTGGATCCATATTCTAGCACACATGCTCTAAGCTTATCTTCGAGTATTTGGTTTACTCGCTCCGTTTGTCCATCCATCGATGCGAGGGTGATACGCGGTACTGAAATCTAGGCGGGTTCCTAAACCTTCTTGGACCTTCTTCCAGAATCTCGAGGTAAACTGAGTTCCTCGATCCGATACGATATTCTTGGGGACTCCGTGCAAACTAACGATCCTAGCGATGTACAACTCCGCTAGCTTCGAACTCTGATAGGTAGTTTTAACGGGCAAGAAATGGGCGACTTTGGAAAATCTGTCCACTATGACCCAAATAGATTCATTTCCCCTACTAGAAGTAGGTAGTCCAGTGATAAAGTCCATTCCTACAGAATCCCATTTCCATTCCGAAATTTGCAAAGGTTGCAACAATCCAGCGGGTCTTTGATGTCCTGCCTTGACTCGCTGACATATATCACACTTGGCGATATAGCTTCCGATTTCTCTCTTCATCTTATGCCACCAAAATTGCTCTTTCAAATCTTGATACATCTTAGTTCCTCCGGGATGGATAGAATAAAGAGTATCATGAGCCTCCTTCAAGATAACTTCTTTTAACTCAGAATCTGCTGGTACACAAAGGCGTCCTTTGTACCACAAAACTCCTTCTTCGTCCTCGGTGAATTCGGATACTTTGCCTGTACCGATACGATGTTTGATTCCATCGATACTAGCATTTCCTTTCTGCGCCTCTTTAATCTGACTGATCAAAGTGGGCTGAAGTTCTATGCTAGCCAAAAATCCTTCACTTACTAATTCCACTCGAAAATCTTCCATCTCTTTGTGCAAACTTGGTTTCTCTTCAAAATCATGGAGTTCAAGCGGCACGGCAATCTGCTAAGGGCATCGGCTACCACGTTGGCTTTACCCGGGTGATAGTGAATGTCCAGGTCGTAATCCTTGATTAGCTCAATCCATCTTCTCTGCCTCATATTCAGCTCCTTCTGAGTGAATATATACTTTAGGCTCTTGTGATCCGAATAAATCTCACAACGGTTTCCCATAAGGTAATGTCTCCATGTCTTCAGGGCTAGAACTACGGCTGCGAGTTCGAGGTCATGGGTTGGGTAATTTTGTTCATGTTGCTTCAATTGTCGCGATAGATAAGATATAACTTTGCCTTCTTGCATTAGCAAACATCCGAGACCAATCTTGGATGCGTCACAATACACATCGAAGGGCTTCGTGATATCCGGCATGATCAAGATTGGGGCTGAAATCAATCTCCTTTTGAGTTCTTGAAAACTCGCTTCACACTTGTCTGTCCAGTCAAACTTCTTGTCCTTCTTCAGCAATTGGGTCATGGGTCGGGCGATACTAGAGAATCCTTCTACGAATTTGCGGTAATATCCCGCCAATCCGAGAAAAGCACGAACTTGGGTTTGAGTGGTTGGGGCTTGCCAATCTTCTACAGCTTTCACTTTGGCAGGGTCAACGGCAATTCCTCCGGCTGATACAATGTGACCGAGGAATCCTACTTCCTGTAACCAGAATTCACATTTGCTAAATTTTGCATACAGCTGATGCTCTCTAAGGGTTCCAAGAATGGTCCTTAGGTGTCGCTCATGTTCTTCTTACGATTTGGAATAAATCAGAATGTCATCGATGAAAACAACGACAAACTTATCCAGGAAGTCCATAAAAATCTTATTCATGAGGTTCATGAAATAAGCGGGGGCATTGGTTAATCCAAAAGACATGTATACTCATACAATCCATATCCGTGGTAAAGGCGTCTTTGGAATATCCTCTCGCATTAATTTTGAGTTGATGATAGCCAGTTCTAAGATCAATCTTAGAAAACACCTGGGTTCCGGTCAACTGATCAAACAAATCTTCTATCTTAGGCAAGGGGTACTTGTTCTTGATGGTGACATCATTCAACTTTCGATAATCCGTACAGAAACGGTTACCTCCATCCTTCTTGTCCACAAACAAGACAGGTGACCTCCATGGGGACGCACTTGGTTGAATCAATCCGATTTCTAACATGTAATCCAGTTGCTTCTTCAGTTCTTCTAGTTCTGACGGGTTCATACTATAGGGTCTCTGGGCTATGGGTCCTGTTCCGGGGATTAGTTCGATGATAAACTCGATATCCCGATCTGGGGGCATACCGGGCAAAACATCTGGAAATACATCGGGGTATTCGCAAACTATCCGAACTTGGTCAATGGTAGGCTGGGATAGACTCTTGTTACACTTGAATTGGCGAGGTAAGGTTTCAGATATATGCTAGACTGATATTCCGGCGGTACTGGTCATGGTAATGGCTTTCTTGGCACAGTTAATCATTCCTTTATGTTTGGACATCCAATCCTTTCCTAGTACTACTTCCAAATCTTTAGTTCCGAGTACTATTAGGTTAGCATAAAAATCTATGCCATGGATTTGGATAGGGACGGCCTTGCAAATTTGCCTAGCCTTGGTGGTTGATCCGGGAATTTGTACAATCATCACATGCTTCAGTTTGGTTGGTTGAATTTTACTAGTGCAGGCAAATTCTTCGGTGACAAATGAATGCGATGCACCAGAATCAAACAACACTCTTGCAAGTACTGAATTAACAGAAAACATACCCAGCACGACGTCTGGCGCTTCCTGAGCTTCTTCAGCATGCATGAGAAAAAGACGGCCATTGCGGTTGAGTGAATTCCCTGGGGCAAATCTTCTCCCTGGCTGGACACGACGCTGCTGCTGAGCTGGGACATTGGTATTAGGGGTTGTAGCATTCTTCTTGTTGGGGCACTCGTTGGAATAGTGGCCTTTATTTCCACAGTCATAACAGGTCACTTGTGACTTGTCCTTGGCTGCGACAGGCACAACATTGCTTCCAGTCCTCGGGGCAGTGTTGGGGTTGGCGGTAGCATTGTTGGTGTTGAACTTGGGTGGGGCGCGGGTGAAATTGCTAGAGTTGCCGGGGTTGTTGTGATTTCCTCCGGGTCTATGGTTTCCACGGTAGGGGTAGGTCGGACGGGTCATAGGGGTCTGTTGGTTCTTGGGGCAAATCCTGGAGATGGGTTGGGGCGATACTTTGGGGTCTGATGGGTTCCTGGTTGATGCATCATGCGACGCTTGCGGTTCTCATTGGCCTGGTTGATCTTTCCTTCCATCTGGATAGCAGAGTCGACAAGGGATTCAATATCAGCAAAGGGGATATTGACTAACACTGTCTGCATCTCGTCATGCAGACCATTCAGGAATCTTTCTTTCTTCTTGGCTTCGGTGTCTATCTCGTCCGGGGCATACCTAGCTAATGACAAAAATTTGTCACGGTATTCCACTACAGTTATCCTTCCTTGTTTCAATTCTCTGAACTCGTCTCTCATTCTCTTGATCAAACCTGGCGGCACATGGGTTCTGCTAAACTTGACCTTGAATTCCTCCCAGGTCATCATTTGGCCTCCGGTCATTGCACGAACACTGTTCCACCATGCCCTGGCATCTCCGGCTAGATAATGAGTGGCGAACAAGACTTTCTCATTGGCTTCTACTCCGGCTACTTCTAAGTTATTTTCCATGGTTTGCAGCCAATCATCGGCGTCTAGGGGTTCTTCTGACTTGGTGAAAACGGGTGGGTTGGTATTCTGGAAATTCTTGAGCTTAGATCCGTGGTTGTCCTGACTTCCATGGCCTTGGTTGTTGTGGGCTAGCTGGGATATCTGTTGCAGAGTGGCTAGGTTGGCTTGACGTTCCGCTCTTTCAGCTTCGCGGTCAGAAGTCAACATTTGCAGGATCTGCAACATCGGATCCGGGGCCGAACCACTTCCTCCACGTGGCATCTAAAGATTGATATAGATCATGAGAAAAGAGGGAAATTTCTAAGGTTTTGGGTCTTTGAAAAGTTTTTAGAGTTTGACTCAAGTTTTCTAGCAACTTGCTTTTTCATTCATTCACTCATAGCACACAGTACAACACACACCACAACAAATTAAAATAGATGGTTTTAAGAACCATTCTGGAAACTGCGATACAGTGGGACCGACTACTACTCACTACGCTAGTGCTCAGTGCTACTACTTCTCGGAGTCTGTGGCTTCATCATCTTCCGTATCATCGATGAAGGCGAAATCATCCTCATCGGTGAAGAAGTCCATGGCCTGATCCTCTAGAAAATCATCGTCATCGCTGAGATAGGAGTAAGGGTCTCCACGAAGATCTTCTCCGGCATTCTCCCTTTCCTCTAACTGCATGTCTCTCTCATGGATGGTCTCTTCCAGATATGATATGCGATGGCGAAGACGGGCAATAATGCGCTCCTTCTTGTCGAGCTGACGGCGGCGAGACTTGCGATCCTTTGCTAGCATGGAGATGGTCTGATCCTTCGTCTTGATGATGGCAGACTTGTGGTTGCAATAGTCACGGCAGTTGTCCATTTCCTGCTGACGATCATACATCATGAAGCTAAGGTGGTCCAATTGAGTCTTCAACTCGGGGTGGTATGGGGATTCTAGTGGTTGGCCATTTGCATGACGCCTTGGGAAAAACGCAAAGCGAGTACCCTTGATCGGATTGATGCTCTGCCCACACAGACGGGAAAGAGCTTCCTGCATTGCTCTGGCAAGTCCATCGAGCCAGTTGTTTTCCCTCAAGGTAAACTGAATTCCCTCCGCAGTTGGAGGTTCAATCTTTCCTCGGAGACTTGCAATAGTTAGCCATTGCAGATCTTCTCCCCCTTGATCATTGAGCTGAGCTCCGAAGAACTCGGGATGCAGGCGCTCCAGAAGTTCCGAAAGCTGATCCAGATCCCTCTCAAAGATAAGGTCTCCCCCATTTCCGAGTTGATAAAACTTGCTGTACTTCACGTCCATCTATAAAAATAGAGGATGAGTAGATTAGCAGAGTGATCAAGTGTGTCAAAATTTTATCTATTTTGCAAGAGTTTTTGAGGAACCTGAAGTTTTATTAAAGAATTAAAGAGGTAAGAATGAGAATAAGTTTTCGTAAATATTTTTGTTCTTGGGTTTTGAAACTAAGTTTTTGGTTCAACGTCCAATCTATCTAGGGTCTCCTATGGTCAGGATGGCTCTGATACCAACTTGTCAACACCCGGATTTTTCAATCCTAGATGCCTGTTATGCCATACATCGCAATCCCAGGATTACCATTTTTGCGAGACATAACAAAATTGGATACCATAGTACTTCATCCATTACAAATGATACATAAGTTCTTACACAAATAGGGATCTCATGATCCAGTTCTTAATACAACATCAAGCAGCGGAATACGTAATAATAACGGTAGCGTAGGCGAAGCTCCATCTTCGGGTCACGAGCAATCTTGTGATGGGAGATGATCCTAGTTGTCGTAACCTTCCTGGGGTCCATCCTCCAGGTACTCCTCTTCATAGTATGGCCATGGTAATAGCCAGGGACAAAGCCATGAGTACTCTTTAAGTACTCGCAAACTAATACTAACAAGTAAAAAGGGGGGGGGGGTTGGATAATAGGACACTAGGCTCTAGGGTTGTTTTGCAAAAAAGCCAGGTTTATATTTACTAAGTTCCAAAGCTAGTCACAATTTTATAACTCCTAAATGGGGTCTTGTAATCCAGATCACAACTCTGTTGTGGTCAAGTCAAAGTCGCAATTCATTTCACAAGTCATTTTAAAAAAATCTGACGGGGGAACAATATGGCCACTCAATCGTCCATATCATGACGGCTATTCGAATAGTTTGACACTCTGCAGAGATTGTACACTTTCACCACAACATTCGATACATCCGTCAGGAACAAATCCTGAATTCACCATACTCAGTATGCGGATAATCAATCCTAACCTTTCAATTACACTCCCTAGTATAAGCACCTCTCCTGTGAGTTTGGCCTCCCAACCATGACCACTGTCATCTTGGATCTTGCAGGTGGAAAATCTTCACAAGGTAGCCTCAGCTCAGACCTTGGCCGTGAGGGAACTAATACTACGGAATATAAGTTTCCAGTCAAGCCCTACCCAATATTCGGGTATTGTGGTTGTACGCTAAAATTGGAATGGTATCGCATCCAGACAACCATCAGTTTTATAAAGGGCTAAGGCTCATGCCTCAACATTTTTATCACCAAAATCGTCAAGTGTTTGGAAAAACATGTCCAAAACATTTCAATAGAATGATCCATCATTCCAAGGTTTTCATAACCATTTTTCCACCAAGTATTCCCATCTAAAGTTGATCAAGTTTTATGCTTAGCACTAGCATCTACAGGTGGGTGTAGTAATGATGAGGGGTGGTAAACTGGTGGAGTTTCAACTAAGTCCAACCTTATATCTTAGGCTGATATCAAGGTTTCTAGCTTAGGCCAAATTTTAGGCTCTTTATGCAACCTTCAGCACAACTGTCTAGTATCTACCAAACTCTTAGGTAGACTCTAAGTGAGCGTTGATAAAGAAATAAAGTAAGAAGCTTGCCATAAAACTAGGATTGGTTTAGCAAGTGGGTATGATCACATATGCTTAAGGCATAAAGTAGTCATCTCACAAGTATGGGTTTGTGGCATCAGTAAGATATCTTGCAAGTGTTAGCTTGCATAGGTCAACTTGATTAGTAAGGCTGGCATCAATGTCAATATAAGCTTGCATAGTTACTAGCTTGCACATTCACTAGTAGTATTAGGCTTGCATTGGTATAGTATCAGCTTGCATCAATATCAGTATAAGCTTGCCTTATGCAGAGCAGTGGTTGAAGTTCTCCTCGGCTTCCTCTTCGTAGTATCCTCCTTCCTCCTCGTATCCTTGGTAGGTACTAGCGTCTAGGAATAAATACGAGGTACACAATCACCAAACAATACTTAACTACTTGCAATCATCACACACAAGGGTCCTATAGATGATCTAGCATCATCTCAAACATTACAAGGTTAAGGCTTGGTTTAAATCCTTTTTATTTTTAGAAAAGTAATTTCTACTCATTGAAGAACTACTTAAGATTTAATATTATCCAAACTAAACATGGGATCATGTTGACACATGTCATCACCACATATTGTAGTCCATGGGAATGTGATTTAAAGTGGTGTCACAATTTAATAAGGTTTTACCCTTTTATTTTAAATAATTAAAGTGGCTAGAAATGCTTATGAAGCATTCTTTTAATACTTGAACATTATTTCTGCAAGTAAACCTATATATATTTTTATATATTCTGAAAGGTATGGTTAAATTTGATTTTTGAGAGTTGGAATTAACTCAAAAGCTTTTATGCTTTAAATTTAAAAAATGTTTGAATGCAGAAAAGCTTCTGCCTTGTTATTTTTACTATGGGTGATCTACAGATCCAAATGACTTGAATCCAATGGGATTGGATTAAGCATTCACAGACCTTTCCAACAAAATTGATTTCACCCAATTTGGTGCACTGAATCGATCTGTGTTTATTTTTGAAGTTGGGTGCTGAAGTGTTTTTGAATTGAAATAGAAAAGTTTTAATTTGAATTGTTGGGCTGCGTGGGAAATTCTAACGGGCCGGCCTGCTAAGTGCAGTGCTCCCGCGGGCTGCTTAAGTGGGTGCCCCCACTCGTCAGTGACACGGGGCTGGGCGAAGCGGTATGTGGCAACGTAGATCGTTCGATCTAGTTCTAATCCAACGGCTGAGGGGCAACTCCGGCGAGAACGAAACCTAGCGCGGCCAGTGAGGTGTGCTGGGGGCTCACCGGGGTACGGGCGAGGGTCGGCGAGGCGGGCGAACGACGAAGTCGACGACGGCGAACCTCCTGGTACCGTGGCTTCTCCTGGGGCGGCTCCAATCGCGGGCTCCCTTCTTCTCCGGCAGCGGCAGGCTCTAGTGATATTCCGGCGAGGTGGTGCTCGCCTTGCTCTGAGAATGGTGTGGCACGGTCAGTGGGGAGAGGGGAGTGAGATGGTGTGAAGAATCGTGCGGGGGTGGCCTCTATTTATAGTCGAGCGAGGGGACAGTCGGGGCGCACGGTGAGCTCGTCGGGGGCGACGTTATAGGCGGCTAATGGCATGGGCAAGGGTAGGGGACGGTGCTGTGTCTCCTGGCAATGCTCAACGACATGGTCGCGAGGCATGGGGCGGTGTGGTTTGGTCTGGAACGGGTGGTGCTCTGCGCGGCAGAGGTGGCGTCTTCGACGGCGGGCGGTGGCTGTATCGCGCGGGGCGGCAAACGGGGATGTCTGGCGGTCTCCTGGGTCGGTGGGGATTGTGTGTGCGCGCGGTGAGGGCGGCGCGCGGTCTGTGGACGCTGGTCGCGGGTGGCGCTCTGGCGCACGCTCGGCATGGTCTGGGCATGTCTTGTGCGCGTGGTCCAGGGCTTGGCAACGCTCGCGGCTGGGACAGGCAGTGGCGGTGGACGGTGGGCTGCCTCCCAGACAAGGTTGGCACGGCTAGTTCTTCCTCTAGCCTGCTGTCGACTATGGGGTGGCATTGAGGTGCTCGGCTGTTCACCATTGATGGCAATGGCAAGCTCACAGGGGTGCTAGTCCTTAGTTAAACTTCCTAGATGATCTACTGAGTTGTGTGAGCTAACTAGGGAACAATTTAGGCTCAAAACACTGCACACTATAGTGTTTGATGTTTTGTTTGATTTGTGTCTGCAACCTGTTTGATGAAATGGCCGCATGAAATCAAGTTTTGAATTTTGAAATGAATTTTTGTGGGTTTGCTAGATTGGTGTTGGTGAGTCTGCAGATGCTTGGGTTTTGAAAGTTGAGCTTGTTTGAGTGGGTTTTGAAAAAGTGGGATCTTCCCATATGAAGAAGATTCAATTTTGAATTGTCAATTAAACTATGCATTTGAAAGTTTCTGGATGATCACAAAGTGGGCCTTGATACTTTGTTATGAGTACATACAAGGGGTGCAAAGATCCAGAAAAGTTTCTGTTAGGTTTTGAAAGTTTGAGACAGCCAAAGTAGGCATGGGAGTTAAATTGGTCAAAATGGCCATTCACTTAATATATTTGTTTTGATTTACTTGTCTTTAGGAAAAGTGTGGGGAATGTTTTAGATGATGTTTATTTCACCTAAGAAACATTTTACAAGCAATGGATCACACAAACAAGGTGGTTTTTAAAGAAATTCAAAATCCATGCATACACATATACATGCATTCATGAATTTATTTAGAAAAGTTTTTGTTAACCATAAACTTGCTGATTAGTGTTTGTTGATCTAAGTTTGGTATTTTTGGGATGTTACACTAGGTAACAAAGGAAACAAGAGGAGAAGGTTTCAAGTGTTAGATAGATGGTCTTCATAAGTATTATGACCATGGAACTCACCAAAGAGTTTAAGCTTCTGAAGAGTAAGGTTCCAACAGATAGAACATGACCACAGACTTCGATAGGGAACCTCTACTAAACGACTTACGTAGAGATTTTGGATTGCAAATATGTGGATAACCAAGTTATTGAAGTACTTTTGAAACAGAAGGGTCACTCTTTCATTCAACAGAAGGCCAAGACAGAAAGGTGTTTTGGTGGATAGGACTCGTAAGAGTCACAAGGAACATGTAACAAGAGAAACTTTTGATTACTAAAATCGTAGTCACTCTTAAAACATGCGAAAGAAAACGAAGGAAACTCTTTATTCATCCAGGTCTATCAAAATCTTTGCCAAAGATCATGTTATCACTTGACACCACTAAGATGAGTAGTTAAGAAGATTCCTGATGACACGAGAAGAAAGAAACTTCATTCTCAGACTTCAATTACTTGTCACAACAACGATTGCCAACATAAAAGAGTCTGGAGGATCGACCGAAAGACATTTAGCAACACTACTTTAAATGTTCTCCTTGATGTTCGAGAAATCAAACATCAAATAAAGGTTAGACTTCGGATACAAAGAAAACCATAAGAACAACTCATATGATAAATCATAGAAGATGCCTCATGAAGAGTGGTTGTTGTTGCCAAATCAAGAGAATATAACAAAAGGTCTTTTCGGCTAAGTGTGTCAACCATTACATCAATCTTGCCAGAATTACAAGGAGACCTATGTCTAAACCTTGAGGAACACCAACCATCATTGCTTCTTACGATTCAGCTTTGGTTAGGTGAGATGATACTTCAGACTCATCATGTCTGAATAGAAAGTTTGCAACATTTACTGCAAAGGTAAAGTTACTAGATTCTCAAGATATGGACTACAGTGTCAAGCTCCAAAAGATGAGCTAGATTGCTAGACACATGTGTTTACAAATTTTCGAAAGACAACTGCACACACATAGAGTACTAATAATAAAACACACAGGTGTCCTGAAGAGAAAAGGGATAACTCTACTCGAATCCACGGAGACATCTTTTAACAATTGCATGTGAACTAGAGAAGGCTGCTACTAACATCCAGAACTCACACTTTGATATGACACGAAGAAGGTTCTCGAAAGTTTCCAACATTAATGCCAAATGTTCCATATGAATCAAATCTAGCATGGAGAAGGTAAGGATGTCATCGATGGGCTCAACAACAAACTTATCGAGACACTCCAAGAAGATGAACTCATATGTGTCATGAACAAAGCATAATTTGGTCAGACCAAAGAAATGAAGATGTACTCAAGTGAAACATCACAAGTAGAAACATCATCAAGGTAGTCCTTGGAACTGAGTTTGATTTGACGATAACCTAAATAAAATCAAAGGTGGGGGAAGATAACATATCCACGAACAAAACTAGATATCCCTTTAAGAAGTAACAGAGTTGGTTAGAACTTTTGTCTTACAACTCTCCAAGTTGTTGTTTAAGGTCGACCAACTAGTTCAGGGGTATCCACTATGGATCCTTGGAGAAAGGATCAGTTCATGGAACTTGCTTGCTCAAGAACTTGACAACACGGTCACATGGCAACATGGTGATACTTCTAATAGACGGCTTAGAATATCACAAACCACCGATATGTCACTTAGTTCGAGAGGAAAGTTTCTTGGTAAGGCAAGAAGACATAGTCTTAGGGCTTTGGCACAAGCCTAACTCTTTGACCGAAGAGAGTGTACCAGAATAATGGACTAGATAGCACAATCATTCTTTTCTTATTGATAGGGTTAACCATCATGCTAGAATGACACAAATGTCCGTAGAGTTCGAAACAATAATAATTGCTAGAATCTCAGATGGCCACATTATTACGCACTCGCATCACTCACGAGCACGAAAGCTCGAGGAAGGGTGGGTAAATATGTGTAAGATTATCACTTCATTAGTGGGTCATGGAACTCAGCACGACCTCTTAGTATAAAAGAGTGTGATACTTTAAGGTAGAACAGATGAAAGACACTCAATGCCTCTTAATCCGTGGATTAAAACACTTTAACCTGGTCCTAGATATGACGAGGTACTGGAGTTTATTTCTCTTGACATTCCGAAATGGTTTGTCATGACGGACCACAAGAGTATCTTGCATTAGAAGACACCAATGCACATTTAATACTTGGCTACCAACTGGTAAACAAAGGTCGGAAAACAACAAGGGGAAGGATGAATATACTCAGGACAAAATCCCGAGATGTGGATGCATATATTAACAATCTTCCGAAAACCAGTGGAGAGAAGGGGTAAGGTGTGGCAGAGTCACGAGTATATATGCGAGACTTACGAGGAGTACTCTTGTCGTGATCTATTTGGTTCCATTAAAGAACATCTGCCGTAGCATGTGGTAGGGGAAGTCCTTAGTTGTCACAATGCAATCACGACAAAGACCACAAGCTTGAAGGCTAGAATTGTAGTACCAGCCATCCTGAGGTAATGTGTGAACATTAACAGTAGGGGTCAAAGGAATAGATCTTGGTTTCAAGATCAGCTTCATGTACAAGATTCACAACATTAGAATCTAGCACAATCAGGGATCTTAGGTTCAAGTCCAAGGGTTAAAACCCAAAGAAAGGAGTAACTACTACTTGAGTGACATAACGTACACTACAAGGTAGTAATCACGAGGTAGCTTCCAAGAGAAGAAATGACTTCTGAAGTACCCAACAAACAAAAAGGAGGCACACGAGGCGAAAGGGAACCTCGAAGCCTAGAACAGAACATTGAAGATCCAACAATATAATATTGTGGGTCCAAAATATAGAGAGATCATGATAGAAAGGAATCTCTCAGATGAACAAGAGCAAGGGAAACAAGGAATTCACAACACAAACAACTCTAGAGAACTCAACACTAAGTCAACCGGTTGAGAAACGACATGCCTAGAAGGCACCTAAGCTTTGAAAGACTAGAAGAGATATCAAAACTTTTCCAAAATCAACACAAGATAAGATGATCCAGAGTTAGAGCGAAACTAGATAAGAAGAAAAAGAAGCATACTAGAGTTTTCGCAAATACTTTTCATCTTTGAAATAGTTTTCACAAACACTAGACTCAACATCGACCAATAGCAAGGTTTTCCTACGGTCGGTACTGCTCTGATACCAAGACCTGTGACACCCCCGGGATCAGGGCTACAAATCCTAGACCTCCGTCTGACATAAGCTTAACCTTGAGCTCGAGAATATCCAGTGAAGAATTGATAACACAACAGTGACCTTACGACACAAAAATTATTACAGCGGGCTCATAATTGAGCAAAGAACCAAATTATTACAAGCAGAGGTCATTGGACACAAATATCAAACAAAGGAAGGTAAATTATGCTATTAAGTATAGCAAAGTTAACACATGGCCTAAGAGGCCTGAAGCATAACGATGGCGTCCCAACCCATAGATTCCAGGCTACCGGCCGGGAACCCCAAGCTACTCGTCAATGTTGATGTAGTACCAAACTGATCTTTAGGGAACACTTACTCTGCCAAAAGTATCAACAAAGCAAGGGTGAGTACAATGTGTACTCCGCAAGACTTATGGCTGGTGGAGTTGTTTTCATAAAGCCATCTTTGTTTATAAAACAAGGGAGAGAAGAAGCTCGTCTAAACAAAGTATTTTAAAAGGGGAATAAGAGAGCGACATCTCCAACGTATTGATCATCATATTTTTTGATATCCACCAAATCATCATCTCCTGAACTAGGATCACCCCCTCGTACCCATGAGGAAGCATCCTTAATCACCCGTTGATCTGCCAAGTTTTACGATTAGGTTCATGTTCTCTATGATCTCACATCCGTTCCCAAGTCGTCCATAACCATGGAAACGGCTTTCCGAAAGATTATTACCCTGCAGGGGTGTGCAACTTTACCCACATGTACTAACCTTCTCTTAATGCCACTTAAGATTAGCCATCTTCCTTGGAAGGCTGGCAGAGGGTGGTTAGACACGACCTTTACCTTGCTTTCGCTGAGACCATGAGTCACACAATAAGTATGGTTCCTCCATAATGGGTCAAATCCCGAAGCCGGTACTTAAAGATGTGAGGCGAGGTTGGTTCACCAGGGGCTCCATCGACCCCAAGCAACCCCGGCCACGCTTACCTACCTGTTATGATGCACCTTCACCCGCCAAATCTTTCAAAACCTTTTCTATGCATATGTCAAATGGAACACCCGAACTATGTGACTCATGGAATCTACTAGGCAAGTTAGTCAATCAGGGGGTCCCCATAAACCCTGTGTGGTTATACGCTTGTCTTGGTTCAAGGGCAAGAACTCGAGTCCTAGAGGTGGCGAGCGTGGGACTAGAAAAACCACATCCCACCGTGGCCTCCCATA
Organism: Avena longiglumis; assembly: GCA_030063025.1. NCBI lineage: Eukaryota > Viridiplantae > Streptophyta > Magnoliopsida > Poales > Poaceae > Avena > Avena longiglumis. The sequence continues at coordinate 171,315,695 of CP125975.1, forward strand.
CAAGCCTTAGCATGTTTATTCTCATATCACCTCTGATATCATCTTATCACGTTCTCCTGTCATACTATATTATCTGCATCTGATACATCATCTGGATGAACCAACACTAACAGCTATGCATGGATAAGCAAACACAGATATCAGCTCTAGCAGTGAACATAAGCCAAACCTAGTTATGGTAGGAGCAGTGGATCATGTAATATAAGCTCAAAGGGAGTAATGCAATAGATAGGATACTCTATCTATCGATAAAAGACCACAGTAGAATCGTATGCAACATGGCAAGAATTGAAATACTTCCTAAAACATAGGATTATATCATGGAGGGGCTATGCTTGTCTTTGCTTGTTGATATACAATAAGCGAAGCTTCGCGAATCTCGTACTTGACTTGGTTACAGCTGGTCAAGTATTGTTCGTCGATCTTCGATGGTCTTGATCTCGAGCTTCGATGTTGATCTCGATATCATATTCCACCGAAGAAAAACGAAACACCGGAAAGAGAGAGAAATAATCAACACATGGCATCGATGCAATTATCAAGCAAGGATGATGATATGACAAGTTAAATTGTATTGAAATATAACCCTAAGGCATGTTTGACAATTTAATCGGGGTTCCGAGGGGTATAAACCCTAACTCGAGGAAACTCCGGATGTATATGAGAGGGGTTAGTTTGTTCTTATAATTAAACTTGTCATTTAAGTTGATTAACAATGCATGATTATAGCTTAGATAGATAGATCTCATTTTTCTGAACATTTTGATATATTATTTGTATTTTTCTGACTTATAAATGATTAGATATGAATTTTATAAGTTTTATCCTTTTTCTAAAATTATTAAACTAGTTTAATACACTTTTCTGAAAATAAAAGAAACTAGATAACTTTTTACATCGGGGCTGAATCTAGCCAGTGAGGCTGTCAGAAGGGCCTGATGCCACATCTGCAGCCACGTTGGCCAGGCGGGGTCAGCGCAAGGGTGGGTTTGATTTCACCAGGGCAGAGCCTAGCCCCAGAGGCTAACAGGTGGGGTCGGGGCCACGTCGGCAAGCCACGCGGGACTCACCGGAGAACCTACAGACAGCGGCGACTGGCGGCGTAGGAGGCGAACTGGGAAGTGAAGTTGGTCTCGTTCGAATCAGCTGAGCAAGGGGAACGAAACTGAGGTGGCGCCGCCCGGGTTTGGTCACCGGAGCGTCGACAACAACGATGGCCAGCGGTGGCGGCGACAGGTGCACGACGGCAGGAAGCTACGAAGCAAGAAGTAGGAAGGGGAAGGGTCCTTGAGGACTAGCAGCTCACCGTTAATCTAACAAGGGTGACAGCGAGGCCGGAGGAGGTCAGGACCGAGGGCGATGTCAGCGGCGGTGGACATCAGGGTTAGGGGAAGAAAGGGTTGATGGCGTCGACTGGGAGCTCCTCTTCTCGATTCCTTCGGCGCGGAGATGCGGCACAACACGATGGAGCTCGCAGGCTTGGGGAAGCTTGGGACAGCAGGGTGACAGCGAACTCGTCGGTTAGTGTTTCGGTAAGCTCACAGGGAGAGAGAATTAGAGCGAGAGAGGAAGGGATAAGGTTATGGGGTGAGAGAGATTGACACGGCGGTCCTTGCAGCGCTCTTATCCTGGCATCTGGGGGCGGCGGAGAATCGCAGCGGTTAACGGCGATCGACGGCGGCAGCGCAGGCACGCAGCCGCTTCGCATCGTCGTCGAAGACGACGAGGACGAAGGGGTATGGGCCGAGTGGGCCGCGCATGGGCTGGTTGCGAGCTGTGGCTACACGCTGAGCGGCAGGGTGAGAAGAGAGGAAGTTGGGCTAGCCGGGCTGGCCTGGATAGGTTGGCCGCAACTATATTTTTTTAGCAAAACCCTTTTTCTTTTTAGTTTTATTATTTCTTTCTTTTGCAAACCCATTTCAAATCTGTTTTAAATGCTTTTAAAACACAAGAGGCTTTTATAAAATATGTAAAATATTTATGAGCCCTTGTAATCCATTTGGGCTCCAACATTTTTGTACTTTTCAAAATATTCAAAACACTTTTGAATGCTTTTAGAGAGATAGGGAAAACTAGGGTTTAGGGTTTTGTTTTATTTCTTCAATGCATGCATTTTAAGGAATGATGCTCATGCTATGCATAATCAACCCTAAATATTAATTAGCTAAAACTGGGGTGTTACATAAATATCCTCTCTTCATGATACTACTCTTACCTACTATCCGGTTGGACACTCAAATCCATGGTAGGGCTATAACAACACACATCAAAGTCCGCCTTACCCAATCTAGATAACCCCACACTGTCACCTTGTGCGCTAGATGGTTCCAACAAACACCACAATTTCACAAAGACATCCAACTCCAAATATAACTCATAACAAATATTCAATCTAGCCAAAGTGCCACACACGGTATGCATGCTGTAACTTTCACACACGTGGGGAAAAGCATGGATCTATTAAAGAACAAAGAGTATTTATGTAGACTCAAACCTAAGTGCCACCATGGAGTGCACGCTGTCACTTTCACACACATGGGGAGAGCAGATATCTATTGAAGCACTTGAGTAGCAAGGTAGATCTACTAGATTACAAAGCTCATGACCACAACAAGATCATGCATAGAGAGAGAGAGAGATGAACACATAGCTACCGGTAGAGCCTTTAGCCTCGAGGAAGAACTACTCCCTCCTTATCATGGGAATCATCAACGGTGATGAAGATGACGATGGAGATCGATGGAGATGGATCCGGGGGAACTTCCCTGTCCCGGCAGGGTGCAGGAACAGAGACTTTCTGTCCCCCTGAATCTCCCTTTCGGTGGCGGCGGCACTACGGAGGTTTTTCTGGAAGTATGATGCATGATTTAGGGTTTTCTCTCCGGGGGATTCTTATAAGCAAAGGAGGCAAGGTCGATGGGGGGCCAGGGGGCCCACACCCCCTGTAGGCGCCACCAGGGCTTGCCCGCGCCTAGGGGGTGCGGCCACCCTGGTGGCCTACTCTGTCTCTGCTTCGTGGTTCCATGTTGGTCTGGGAAAAATAATAACTTTTGCTTTTGTCCCGTCCAATTATGAGAATATTGATTTTCTGCTTTTCTGGAACCAAAAACAGAAGAAAGCAGGCAACTGGCACTATGGCATCTTCTTAATAGGTTATACCAGAAAGTGTAAAAAAGTACCTGAAAGTTAAGACAATACAAAGCAAAGTAGATACTAAACAAGCATGGAGCATCAAAAATTATAGATACGTTTCCGACGTATCACCCCTTGGCCCTCCAACAACCTTGCCCTCTCACCTACTTATACGTGTCCCCGAGACGTAACCCTAACGCGGATGAGATCTCCACAAAAAGTTCCGCAGCGCCGGCGCCACCAAAGAGGAGATTCTGGGGACATAAGTCTCTGTTCCGGCACCTTGCCGGGACGGGGAATTGCCCCCGGAGCCATCTCCATCGATCTCGACCACCATCTCCCTCGCCATTGCTGACTCCCATGATGACGAGGGAGTAGTTCTCCCTCGAGGCTAAGGGCTCTACCGGTAGCTATGTGTTCATGTCTCTCTCTATGCATGATCTTATTGTGGTCATGATCTTTGTAATCAAGTAGATCTACTCTGCTACTCAAGTTCTTTAATTGTAATCTCCGGATATCCCCATGTGTGTGAAGTGACAGTATGCACACCGTGTGGCACTTAGGCTAAAGATTACGCAAATACTTATCATGAGTTATATTTGGAGTTGGATGTCTCTATGAAATTGTGGTGTTTGTAGGAACCATCTAGTGCTCAAGGTGACAGTGTGGGGTTATCTAGATGGGGAATGCGAACTTTAAGAAGTGCTTTTGTAGCCCTACCATGGATTAGAGTTGTCCAACCGGAGAGTAGTTCAGAATAGAATAATGAAGAGAAGATATTTATATGAGAGTGTCCACTAGTGAAAGTATGATCCCTAGGCCTTGTTTCTAAGCATTGAAACACCGTTTACAACTAGTCCTACTACATGTTTGTTTGCTTCCATCTTTATTTCAGATTGCCTTTAGTCTCTTCCTCCGTGTCAAGCTCTTTTCTGACACCGTTGTCTTATAATCATCCATACTACTTGTATTTTACTATCTCTTTGCCAAACTAGTGCACCTATACACCTAACAAGTGTATTGGTTGTGTTGGGGACACAAGAGACTTCTTGTATCTTGATTTCAGGGTTGCTTGAGAGGGATACCTTTGACCACTTCCTCCCTGAGTTTGATAAACCTTGGGTGATCCACTTAAGGGAAACTTGCTGCTATTCTACAAACCTCTGCAATTGGAGGCCCAACAACTGTCTACAAGAATAGAAGCGTGCGTAGACATCAAGATCTTTTCTGGCTCCGTTGCTGAGGAGGTAAGGTAAAAGGTACTCACATCCTCTGGCTACTAAGCTATCTTCTAGTACTGTTGCTAGTGTGTGAGTGATCGAAGTTATTTGCTTTAGATTCTGCAATTTTATCTTTTTGTTTCTTGTTTTTATTTTCACTAGTTAGGCTTAATGGAAAATAACAACAAAATTAGAGATCTTTTTTACTATTTTTCCTGAGTTAGAACATAAATGGTCTGGAGAAAAAATTTAAAAACCTATGGAACTTTCTTTGCATGCTTATAGCAATGTTATTAGTATGAATTTTTTGAACACCATTGTTACTAATACTATGGAAACGTCTAAATTTGGGGAAGCTAGTTTTTATGAAAATGATCTTTTTAGTCCCCCAGCTTTAGGGAAGAAAATTTGCTCTTATGATACTTTATCTCCCATATGTGGTAATTCTAATGATACTTGTGATATTTTAAATCCACGTACTGAAAGTGTCCCTTTTCAAATACCTGTGAATTTTTTTAAACGTGTTATGAATAACTTCTATTTTGGAGATGGAACTGTCCATCCTGGTGATCATTTACTCTTTATACATGAATTATGCGAGTGGTTAAAGTGTGTAGGTATTTCAATGGACCAAGTTAAGAGGAAGCTATTCTCTTTATCACTTAGGGACAAAGCAAGGGAGTGGTATAAGCTACTAAATGATCCTCATCATTTGGAATGGAAGGAACTTGAATCTCTCTTTTACTCTAAATTTTATCCTCCTCATGAAATCCATAAATATAGGAATTATATTTTTAATTTTCACCCTCATGATGGACAAAGTATTGCCCAAGCTTGGGGGAGATTGAATTCACTGATGCTCAAATGTCCCATTCATGATCTCCCCAGTAATATTATTAATAATAATTTTTATGCGAGGCTTTCAGGACATTACAAGGACTATCTAGATAAATGTTTAGAGGGATCCTTCACAAGTAAGGAGGTCAAAGCTAAGTGGGATCTTCTTGAAACAATTCAAAGCAATACCGAAAATTGGGATAATGACAAAGGTAAAGAACCAGGTATAAACTATGAGTATGATTGCATTAAGTCTTTCGCTGAAACTGCTAATTTTCAAGAGCTTAGTGCTAAATATGATCTTGATACTCAAATTATTGTTAATTGTTATAGAGCCTTTGCTTCGCATATTAATGCCCCTAAAGAAAAATGGGACATGTATCATGAACCTTTTAAAGACACTTGCAGGGAAAATTAAAATGTTATTCATGATTGCAATAAACATGCTCAAAGTTCTGAAAATACTATTTCTTATAAGCATGTTAATTTTTGTGGAATACATAGACCTTGTGAAAAGAATCAAATCGAAGAAGAATATTGTATCACCCACTAGAATGAAAAACTAGAATGTGGTATAAGGCTCTAAATGATCGTGGTAAAAAAGTTTGTGCCCTCTATCCTTTTATTTGTGAACTCTGCTATGAAGTGGGTCATTTCAATTTTCAATGCTCAGGCCATAATAATGACCTTTCTAATCCAATGAGTACTTCTAGTTTGTATTGTGATAACGTGATCACTGATAATCAACATGATGAACATACATTATTTTTGGGGTGTGAAGAGTTATCAAGAAAAAATTCTTTGGTAGACATGAGTGCTTTTGATATGAATAGTGTCCTGCATGGTTGTCATCTTTATTGTGTTGATAATTGCCACACAAATACTTACATACAAAATCTTAGAAAAGATGATATTTTACCAAAATATGACGGGAGTGATATGAGTTTTGTTCTTATTAATGAAAAGGAGGAATCCTCTAAAGTTTCTTCTATTGTCTCTAACAATAAACCAGGGTATGTGGAGAAGCTTCCTTTCAAGCCTCTCCCTCCTAAATTGGAGAAAAAGAAAAGGAGGAGGAATAAAAGGAGAGACGAAACGGTATCTTCCCCTAAGCATGTTTCTCCTATTATAGTTTTTGCTGATGAGTCTGAACTAGATGATGTTCATATGCCTGTTACCTATAGTAGTGATCATGATTGGGAAAAGCACACTACTTTTGATATTGAAAATCTCTTTGGTACCAATTATGAAAATGATGATATTAATAATTGTTGTACTATTAGTACTATCCATGATCCTCCCAATTATGATATGTTTACAAATGAACACACTTTGGAAGATATCTATTCTATTGATGATACTATACTTCCAATGTATGATGATTACAATGATGAATATGATATTTTTAGTCTACCTACTATTGAGGAGAAAATTAATTATGATTAAAATATGCCTCCTATATTTGATGATTATGGTGATGAGAATAATAAGGATAGCTATTTTTTTGAATTTGCTCCCACTATGATTAATAAGAATGACTATGCTTATGTGGAGAGTAATAATTATTTTATGCATGTGGCTCATGATAAGAATGTTTTATGTGATAGTTATATTGTTAATTTTATTCATGTTGCTACTGAAATTTATTATGAGATAGGGAAACACGGTCTTATGTATCTCAACAATTGTAACATCCCAAAATTTTCCAAATTTTGAAATGTGAAAAATAAACAAAAAAAGAAACAAATGTTGAAATTTAGGGTGAAAAGAAACTTTTTGCTTATAATGGAAAATCAAAACCCTACTTGCACAAAATTTGAATGAAAAGGCAACAAACAAATATTCAAAGAATCAAATGCATTCATAAATGGATGTACCGTGAATTTAAAGGACTTGGAAAAAAATATACCAAAAACCCTAAAACCCTAATGAAAGAAATCATCTCCAACATCACTCTAATACTATGGCTTTGTTCCATATTAAAATTTGGCAACAAACATTTCTAAATGATAAAAAATGTTAAACAAAAATATTATAAAACCATGGGAATTGATTTCACTCAATTTGGAGCCATGGATAAAAACTTATGACTTTAATAAAATAAAAGAAAGTAAACCAAGGCTATTAAATCCCCTAGCTAAAATCAACACTTAATTGTGGACAAAGAAATCTTAAAAGTATTTAAAAATATAAATAAAAATTATAAAAATTGGAAACACCAATTTTGGAACTATAAATAAAAAGATATGAATTTTATAATAGAAGGAAAGAAAGAAGTAAATAAGAATTATTTGCAAAGACAATTTAAACCTTGGCTAAATCCATAAGCAAATGGAATAAAAGTTTATTAAATAATAAAAATGAATAAAGTATTATTTGATTAAAATTATATGGATTTGAACCATATTCAATTTTATTAAAAGACAAAATGCCTCACATATCTTAAATAAATAATAAACCACAAGAAAAATATGTGAATAATTCCAAGTGGGCTACTTAAATCAACACATATTTTGAGTAGTATCTACTAAAAAGTTTTGGAAAGATTTGAATTCAAATTTTTTTTACAACAAATGGTTCAAATAAAAACAGAAAATGAAAACAGAAAAAAATAAGAAGGAAAAAAATAGAAAAGAACCCAACCCAACTAACCTACTCAGTCCAGCCCCCAACTACCAGCGCAGCAGAAGCCCACCCGGGCCACTCACCGCTCTCTCCCCGTGAAATCCCTTTCTCACCACGCATCCACCCACCCCCTCGCTGACCTCGTGGACCCATAGCCATGCCACCTCGTCGTCTTCACCGTGCAAGACCCGTTCCCCCTCTCTACCGTTTCTGCTCGAATTCAAATCGAGTAATTACGCTTGATTCCGCGAGCAAATTCCTCCCGCAAACACACCCTCTTAAACACCTCCCCTTCCTCTCCGTTTCCCCTATGTCCCACGCATGAGCGCCTCCAGGCTGCCCCAAATTTAGCTCACACCACCGCTGTCTCCGGAGAGCTCCAACGCTAATACCGGTGAACCCCGACCCCCTCCCACTCTCTGGTTTTGTTTCCCACAATCGCCGTCCTTGTGGGCATCCACTAATGCCTTCAGTTTGTCTTCTTGTGCTTTGTAGCTTTGCCTTCGTCAACCTCTGCTAGAACCTGACAGTGAACTTGTCTCCGACAAATTTTCCCGGTAGGTTCCTTCCGCCCCTCTTCCTCTGGTTGACGCTATCGTGATCGCCATCATCTCACACTTCTTCTGACCCACACCTTTCACCAAATCATGACCTGTAGGCTCGCCTCCATCTGTGTCCGCAAGCTCCCGATGGCAAACGGAACTCCGGTGAGCAATTGCCAAGGACCCCGTGCGCCCCTTCGTCAATGGCAACCACCTTGAGCACCGCGACGACCCCACGAACTCAGTAAGCCACTTCACCCCTCCCTCGCCTCCTAGTCTCTTCGGACCACCACCACCAGACGCGCCGCCTCCGTGCACCGTCGCCAGCTCCGCCCATCCTTGGTCAATGCGTCTTGATCCGTTGGATGTAGATCTAGCGGTTGGGATAGATCAATTAGATGAATCGGTATCTGTTGATCTGCACTGTGCGATGCTAATTAAATCTAACGGTGCGCGTTGCTTGATCCACCTAAAGCGGTACTGACCAGTATAAACACGCCATGTGGCCAAGCTGTTGTTTTAAAAACCAGAATTTGATCTATTAGTTGTTTGATTTTGTAAAAACCATAACTTTTGATCTGTATGTACAAAAATTACAAATTTTATATCAATGGATTCCGAAAAATGTGTACTTTGCAAATATATCCCTGGTTTAGTCATTTTCTTCTAAAAAAATTATGTGCATATGCAGAAACATTAATAGGATTATTTTGAGTATAAAAATTGTTCTAATTTTGTTTTTGAGTGAAACCTTTTGCAAATGGATTTGTTTTGAACCCTCTGACATTAAACACTAACATTTGAATTTAAAAATATATTTTGTTAACACTAGAAATTATTCCTTTGAATAAAAGCATTTCTACTAAAACAAAAATGATTTAAAAGGCCTATTTTCATTAACTTGATTTTAAATGAATTTCCACCTTTATAATAGACCAGTAAGTGTTTTGAAATGTTTAGAACCTTGTTAGAAAACACTTTTTCAATAAAATAACCTTCTGCATGCTTGCATGCATTTCTTTGTTTTTATTGTTTTGTTTTGTTATTTGTTTGAGTGCTAGTTTTGAATGTGTGCTTTGCTCGATTGAATTGTAGTGAACCTTGAGAAGAGTGACAATTGCAAGATCAAGCAGATCACCTAGATTATATACTAAAAAAAGGCAAGTGATACTTTGGTCATCAAAAGTCCTATCTTTTTAGTATTGCATTAGTGATATGTTGTAGTATGCATGATAGGACTGATTTATATATTGCTATGATATAGTAGATCCTATAGAATATATCTTGATAGGAATCTTCCTAAGTTAAGAAACATGTATGCTAGTATGCTTAGCCTAGATAGTAGATTGCAAGGGTGGAATATTCATGTTATGGTATTATGCAAAGTCTGTGACTATGTTTTTGATTAATAAAACAACATGTGAATGAATCACCTGGGTGGAATGGGAAGATTGGTTTGTGTTGAGTGGTTACTCTGGGCCCATTTCTATGGTTTACCCTGGTGTATCTCACTTGTGGATGGCCACCCAGGAACAAAGAGATTTGAGATGTTTTGTGTTGATAAGCTTCCAGTGCAGCCACATGGCATATGGGATCTGCCTTGAACAACTAGGTTGCAAGAACTCGAACAGGCAGACAGTTGGTGGTAGTGATGATAGGATGGAACGCGTCTGTGCTGATCTGAGGGATTATTTCTGAAATTCTCGTCTCGATGCATGTCGAGTCTTGTGAGAAAAGTGCACCACCTCTCGAGAGGGTAAAACCTAAGTACTTAGCCGTGTCCCTGGTAATGGACATTTTGAGCATCAAAGACATTGAAATGATCAAGATCTCCTCATCCCAATTTCTCTAAGTAAAAACTTGTTGGGTGAACAAGGGAAGCACCTGGTGTGACTCCAGTGTGCCATTGTGTGATGAAATGATTTGAAAAGAGAAAAACTATTTTCAAAGGATAGGGAAAACTTGTTTTATGCAAAGGCCAGCCAAAACTCCACTTAGACAAATATTCATGTAGATGATAGATTCTCCATATCAATATGATATCACTTGCCAATACAATTCAAATGTATTGACCCTTGTGGCTGTAACTTATTATGTTGCAGGTTTGTTTGATGTTAGTGAAGTTTGTTGAGTCGGGATTACAAGTCTACAACCAACATGTTTGCATGTGGAACATGAAGATGAAGGACTCCATGCTTATAGATTTATTTTCTGCTTTGTAATAAGATAGCCATATGAGCTATGTAAGTTGTAAAAAATTATTTTATTCCTGGTTATAAGTTGTAATATGACCTTTGTTTCTTGATATTACATCTTAAACTGTGGGTGCTAGATATTAGATCCAGTGACTATCATTATAAACACGTGGATCTCTACCTTATCAGGTTGGGACCTCTACGACAATATTAAGTTTCCCCTCTTTATGTTGAAAATCTTGAAGTTGCACTTGTTTTGCTTTCATATGCTTGTTGCTTTGTGCTTTTATGACTTGTTTCTTCACAAGATTCCTATGCATAGGAAGTGGGTTAGACTTAAATGTGTTTTGAATTTGCTTCTTGATGCTCTCTTTTACTTCAATTCATATTTCTTATGTGAGCATCTTCTCAAACTATCAAGCCTAACTTAAAGGCGTTAAAGAAAAGTACTCATTGGGAGATAACCCAAATTTCGTTAGGATTTTATTTTGTTGATTGTTGGAATTTATTGCCTCTATAATAACCTCTCCTTATCCTTTTGTGTGGTTTTTGTGCCAAGAATAACCTCTAATGAGAGATAAGTAAGATTTGGGGAAGTTGCTCTCCCGAAACAGATTCCTGTGCTTCACTGTAAAAATTCGTGAAAATACCAGTATGTCATATTGAGCTATACTTTTATGGGATTATGCCCCAGGTTATTATCTAAATTTCGTTAGTTCAACACTTTTCGATTTGAGGAACATAAGGTCTTCGAAAAAATCGGTCTTTACCTGCTGATCCATTTTGACAGATTTCTGTCATTATTTGCATTTGCCCTTATCGGTTTATTTTTTAGTTCTCTTTGATCACTTGAGATTTTAAAAAGGAATTGCTATAGTAGATTGTGTTTTAATGGAAGTTTTACTTGTGTTGTAACTAAACCTAAAGGCTGATTATTTTGAATACACTAATGTTGCTAATGAAGATTGTGTGAAGTTTTGTATGAAGGAAATTTTCAAGTGTAGGGGAAGAATGATGTGATGAGATGAAGAATGGACAAAAGCTCAAGCTTGGTGATTCCACCCCGTGATACCCCAAGAAATATTCAAGAGGTACAAGCGTCAAAGCTTGGGGATGCCCAAGGCATCCCCTTATTCATCAATAAAAATCTCAGGTCTCTTTCTAGACACTTTGTTTTTATTGTTTCATGCACTATTGTGTTGTTCTTGGAGCGTCTTAGTTTTCGTTCTTAGTTTTATTTTGCTTTTTTGCTGCAATAAGTTGGTTGGATATCGGCACACTTCTTTTGGAGAGAGACACATTCTGTTTTCATTGCCTAGAACACTCTAGTTTTCATTCTTATTGTTTTGTGAGTGTTCTCTTTTGCTAGCATTGTGTTTAGCCTTAGTTTTCTTATGAGTTTTGATTATAAATTTTTATTTCTTCTTTGTGGATTTTTTAGACAATCTTACTGATCTTTATTGATTATTATCTTTGTGAGTTGTTTCAAATAAGTGGATTGGTGTTGGAGAAGGAGTAGAAAGTTTCATGCTTATAGTGGTACAAAGGGAGCATTGTTTTGACTATGGCTTAGACTTTATCATGTCATGCTAGATGTTTCTTTGACCTTATGCTTAGTGATTATTGTTGTAGCATGACTTGTTTCAAACAATTGAGATTGCTTAATGTGCCTTGAAAGAATCATGCGTTGTTTTAGCATATAAAAGCATAATATTGTGGTGTTCTCCTTCGATGCTTTATTTGGGATAACTTGGCACATGCTTACACCATGTTAAGACTATGAACCAGTCATCTTAGCCTCTATGATCATTTAGTTTTTTACTTGTGATACCACTTTATGCTTTAATTGATAATGTTTTGTCGCTCTACATGATTATGGCCATTATTGCTCTCTTAGTTGGTCGCTCCCAGTCTTTTGCTAGCCTCCACTTGTACTTAGTAAGCTCTACTCATGCATCCAACTCCCAAGAAACCAAGTTATTCCAAAGAGTCCACTATAAATTCCTATGCATGGTGTGTTACACCATTCCAAGTATATTCATGTTTTTATATATCTTCCAAATTAAACCTGTTATGTGAAAATTAGTGATTAAAGCTCTCACAAACTTGATGGCACACTTTATTTTTATTGCCCCTAATAAACTTGAACCATTGTGTCATCTATGTTGTATATGCTTTCACTTATAAGTTGGGAATTAGCAGAACCATGTTGTCACGTGGAACGCTTTCAACACCTGTAAATATCTACCCAGTTGATATCATGCTCTTTTGCTTATGGATGTTGGCGGTGTGAAATAAAAGGGGAGCTTGTAAGTCCATGGAGTTATGTATATATGTTAGAGAAACGCCTGTGGCGCTAGCCTAAGCCATGCCTAATCATGGTGGAAACTTACAACATCACCATAGTGAGCAATCCATGAAGTAACCTTAGAAAAAAAGAGAGAAAAAATTATGCACCATGCTCATGGTAAATAAAAGTATTGATGAGATGCTCACTGTCTATTGCCTTGTCATTTTGATATGGGATAGCTCCTATGTCATGGGGCAAGGGGTACCCGTTGGCGGTTCTCTATGACACACATATACTTACAATGACAAGAACTTACCGGTAACTAAAGTTGAGTAGCATGAGGAACGGCCCTCGTACTCAAGGGACATGAGATTGACAACTTATGGTTTGTCAAGCATATACTCCATACTTTGTTCATTTTAACCTTAATCACTTCAAGATGCTTATGATAGGGAAAATGAGAGCTGAAAGCTAACAAGTACCATAATTTTTGGAAGCTCTTTATGAAACTTGAAATCCCTGCTTCCCTTTATGAAGGGCCTTTCTTCCTACTTTTATATTGAGTCTCCGCCTTCTATCTTTATGCACCAACTAGGAGAGCATAGTTTTCATTCTGAGGTCTATGTGCATTGTCCCAAAACTTATTGATTGCTTCATAATGTTGATATTGCTTGTTCTTGAACTATTTGTATCTAGTCACCCGTATGAGCTTTGAAGGTGTCCTATGCATTTATGTTTTGATACTCCATGAGGGACAAGCTGAATACCACTATACTATGTTTTCTATATGTGAAACAAACAAACGTCTTTCAATGCATTGTTATTCATGATATTTTTTTGTATCCTTTCATGTTGCAACATAGTCACTTTGTCTTATTTTTAGAACTTCATCTTTCATACTCATGTTTAGAGTACTTTGATCCCAGCTTTCAATGCTTGCAAATGGTTTGATCAAGATTGTGATGGTGCATGTCATCTCAAAAATTATTCTTTTTATCACTTACCTACTCGAGGACGAGCAGGAGTTAAGCTTGGGGATGCTTGATAAGTCGTAAACGTATCTATAATTTTTGATGCTCCATGCTTGTTTTGTATCAACTTTGTTATGTTTTGTCTACACTTTGAGGTATTTTTATACATTTTCTAGAACTAACCTATTGACAAGATGCCGCAGTGCCAGTTTCCTGTTTTCTGCTGTTTTTGGTTTCAGAAAACCCAGAAAAGAAATATTCTCGGAATTGGACGGAACAAAAGCCAAAGTCGATATTTTACCCGACACGACACGGAGCCCGAAGGAGAAACGGAGGAGGGCACCAGGGCGGCCACACCATACGATGGCGCGGGCTAATGCAGCGCTGAGTTGATGTCGGAGCGTTTCGTTGGGAACCCCAAGAGCAAGGTGTGAAGCAGCACAACAGCAAGTTTTCCCTCAGTAAGAAACCGAGTTTATCTAACTAGTAGGAGGAAGGACACGTCACACAGGTGTTGCAAGCAACTCCAGACCTGCACAACACAAACTCAAGACTTTGCCCCAACGAATCAGTGAGGTTGTCAAGCTCACCGGTTTGCTGTAACAAAGGATTAAACGTATGGTGTGGAAGGTAATGGTGGTTTGTAGCAAGTAAACAAGTAACAGAGGAAGATGTATCAATGGTAAATATTGTATTGGGGTCCATAGTTCACTAGAGGTGCTCTTCTTAGATAAACAACATGGTATGAAGGGTAAACAAATTACAAAAGGGCAATTGACAGGAACTGAGCAAGGCATAACAATGCAATTACTAGTCAGAAAGATCCTATGAGATTCGATTGGGCAATACAACAAGATACATAGACCGCCATCCAAATGCATCTATGACTAGAATTCCACATTCAGGTTATCATCCGAACCCCCTCCAGTATTAAGTTGCAAGCAAGAGACAACTACTTTAAGCAAAGTGTGTAAGGTAAACAGTCCACATCTTCCATGAACAAGAGACCGTTGTTTTCTCCCTAGTAGCAACAGCACATCTACAACCGAAGAGATTATTGTCACTTCCCTTGGAATCTAGAGGCATGAACCCACTATCGAGCATAAGTACCCCCTCTTGGAGTCACTAGAAACTACTTGGCCAAGATAGCTACTAACAACAGAGAGCATGCAAGATCATAAACAACACAGACATGATAGAATCATAAAGACAAAACCATTAATCAAACCAACATAATAATCTCAATATCCATCAGATCAACACAAACACAACATGCATGATTATAAATAGATTAGATCTTGATCATGAACGGAGCTCACAAGATCTATACATGAAAGCACAAAGGAGGAGATACAACCATCTAGCTATTACATGGACCCATAGTCCAAGGTGGAACTACTCACGCATTTGTAGGGGTCCCAACCTTTAATAAGGTAGATTCCTCCTGTGTTTTACAATGCTAGTCCCTGGATCAATAGCTAGCATCCACAGTTTAGATGTAATATCAAGAAACAAGGGTCATAATATAACTTTATAACCAGGAATAACATAATTTTATTACATCAGACATAGCTCATTAGGCTATTACATTACATTGCAGCGGAATAAATATAGTCATGGGTCCTTCATCTTCAAGGTGCCACAGGCAGATGTTGGTTGTAGACTTTGTAATCCTAAACAATCAATCTTCACTAAAATCAATCAAACCTGCAACATACAAGTTACAACCACAAAGGGTCAATACATTTGAATTGTATTGGCAAGTGATACTATGGTATTATGGTGGAGTCTATCATCTATATGCATTTGGTTAAGTGGAGCTGAGGCTTGCATTGCTTAAAATAGATTTTTCCTTAACATTTGAAAATACTAAGTTTTTGCTTGACAAAATCATTTCCTCAATCAAAGATTTCAAGATCCTTGTACCAAGCCATCTCTCCATCAATGATTGAAGAATTCAAACAACCCTTGTTCAAACCAAAAGATTTTAATTTAGAAATTGGAATGATGAGATTCTTGATTGCTTCCATGCCTTGATGCTCAAATTGTCCTTTACCAGGGACATGGCTAAGTACTTAGATTTTACACTCTGCAGAGGTGGTGCACTTTCCCCACAAGACTTGGTTTCCCAAGACAAGATCTTTCAGAAGCTTTCCCTTAGACCAAAATGGACGCGTTCCAACCTATCAAACACTACCACCCACTGTCCATATGGCTAAGTTCTTGCAACCTATATGATCATGGTAGAGCCCATATTGCCAAGTGGTTGCACTTGAAGCTTCTCAACATTTGACATCTCAAATCCCTTTATTTCCTGGGTGGCATTCCACAAGTGAGATACACAATCCAAGCCCATGGCATTGTGAACCACTCAACCATTCTCCACCAAGCAAGCCCATTCCACCCAGGGGATTCATTAACTTAGTTGTTTTATTAAACAAAAACATAAGTCCTCAGACTTAGAATATTTTTCCATAGTGTGAATATATATTCCACCCATGTTTTCTATTAGCTAGGCTAAGCTTGATAGTAGTAGGAAACTTAACTTAGAAAATCCTACTAAGTATTCATCTACTAGGGTCTACTGTAGCAAGGTCTATACTTAGCAAAAACCCATGCAAGTTTACTTAGCAAAATCACTAATGCATATTGAAAGTAATGGGACAAAAGTATGTAGCATCACTTGCCTTTTTGGTAGGGAATGGTGGTTCACTCCTTGATCTTGCTAGCCTCACACTTCACTACAAGTCAATCAAGCAAACACCAATTCAATTCACATTCCAAACCAAAGTCAAACAAACAATTCTTCACACACACAAAGTAATGGAATCTAAGTCATGCATGGGAGCATGCACAAGATAGTTTTATTTTGCAAAGGGGTCTCTATGGGGTTTCTAAACTTTGCAAGATCCAAATTGGTCACTTACCAAAGTGGCAAAGTCATTAGCAAGAGGGTTTTGTCCAAAAACTATTTTAAATCCATTTATCATTTCATGTGGTGAAAAATGTTTTTATTACGGCAAAACTCTTAAGTTGTTCACCAAATGAGTTGCTAATTTGCAAAACTTGGTGTTTTTAGGTAAGTAGGTTTGGTCCAAATCATTTCCTTAAAGTTTTCTTTCCATAAACATTTTTTATAACAAAAACCATTCTTTTTATTTGGCTAGAAAATGACTAAATCAAGTAATCTAACCTAAATTTTACAAAAATCATTTCTAACACCAAGGGTTGGTTCCTAGGGTCATTAAGGTCACAACAAATCAATTTGCAAAGGTTTTACTTCAAAATTATTTTCAATAAATAAATTACATTTCTATTTGACTAGAAATGGTTTTTAAATTAAAGAATCATTTCTTAATTTCTCCAAATACATTTTTGTGTCCACAAAGTGTTTCCTAGGGTCAGTAGGTTCAAATCAATCCAATTGCCAAAGGTTTTAACCCTAAATTAAATTTTAAACAATTTTTACATTCATAATAAGCATACAAATGTTTCTGCAATTTCAAACAAGCTAACAACTACTATTTGCTAAACTAAGGGCATGTTTGGCTAGGGTTTGTTCTCCTGAATCCATTGATATAAAATTTGTAATTTTTGGACGTGTGGTTTGAAAGTTATAAGGGTTTGAAAATGGCATTTAAATCTGGTTTCTAAATCTAATTCAGCTCATCTGGTGCCACGCGTCCTAATATCATTCGTCGGTACCGCTTCACTCGGATTGCACAGCTGCAGCCGTTGGATCAAGTCAGATCGTGCGCCAGATCGACGATACCTCTTCGCTAACATTCTATCGTATCCGCCGGATCGGGATCGGATGGTCGTGGGTGATTGACCTTAGGCGGGCGGCGGCGAGCGACTGAACGGCGGCGGCCGGTACAGGAAGCAAAGGAGGGTGTGGAGATGCTCACCGATTCGGCCGACGCCACTGATGCTCAACGTGGTACTTGTCCGTCGAGGCGCTAGGGGCAGCTGCGATTGCTCGCGGAGTTGGTATCGGCGACGCTATGGTCGAGGTCGAGGACGACGCTAGGAATCACCCGGAGACAAACGAGACACATGGTCAGGAGCGCAAGTACACGAAGAAGGCGTATGCGTGAACAAGAGGGGTCGGGGTAGTCTGTTTTACCAGAGAGGTTCCGCCGGAGTAGAGCCAGACGGTGGCGGTGCTGAGGTTGTCGTTGGCGAAGCTCAGGGGTGCCCGCGGTTGAAAGGAGGGTACAGAGAGGAGCGTCTGGGAGTGGGGAACTTGCTCGTGTGCTCAGTGTGGCATGGGGTGGTCCGGTTTGGACGGAATCGACAACGGACCTCGTCGGAGACAGAGAGAGTGGCTGGCGAAATACGGCAGCCTGGGGGCATGCTCGGGGAAGGAGGCAGAGGGGAAAGGAGGAGGACATGCTGGTGTTTAAAGGGGCGTGGTTATTACGAGAAATCAAAGCCTCCTTCACGCGCAATCAATCGCTGGAGTAACTCACTGCAACGGTCAGACGACGGTGTCTCGTTGAAGACGATGGCTGGGAATGTGGGGCCTGCTTGTCAGCGAGTGAGGAAAACTTCAGGTGGGCTCCAGTTGTCATACACTACGTGGGTTTGTTTTGTGCTGAAAAACAATTCACTTTGCTGAGAGAGGGAGGTGGGCTCGGTTGGGCTAGTTGGGCCAGATTGGTGGGTTGTTCTATTTCTTCTGTCTAAATTATTTTTCCTTTTCTATTTCTATTTTCTGTTTTGTGATTTCAAACAATCCTCAAGCATTCAAAACAATTCAAAACTTCACCAAACATTGTAACTAAGAATTTGGTTCTGTTTAGTAACCTGAACCAAAATCCTAAATAAAATAAATAATACTTTAATTTTTTTAGGTTCCATCCTTAATTAAATAAGTAGGCAATGGTTTATTAATTAAATGGAGTTTTTGTTGTTTATTAATAAAATCTTTATTTGAAATCCAAATGTTTTCAAAATCAAATTAGTAGGTATCATTTGGAAGTAAATAATACTTGGATACTTGTTTCAAACAAAATATTATTTTACTGTAGGGTCCAATATTAGTTAAATAAAATGGTCCAAGGTTTATTAATCAAATAGGATTTGATTTTATTAATAAAATCTTTATTTGAAACCTAAATATTTTCAAAACCAAATCAGTGTGTTTTATTTGGGAAATATAGAATACTTGGAGATTTGTTTTAAAATAAAATAACATCTTATTTTAGGGTCCATTATTAATTAAATATAATAGACTTTCATTATTATTTCAAATAGGTTTTATTTTATTGAGATATTTATTATGAATCTAAAATAAAGCCAAAACATTTTAGTAGATTTTATTTGTGAATTTCAAATAATTGAGAAAACTTATTTTAAATAATTTAATAATTTTTGATGTTTCAATTTAAATTGGTAAAACCTCTTATCTTCAAATAAGGTTGGATGTTCAATCCTTATTACTTTATTTAAAATAACCTTTTATTATTTTAATCAAAGAAAACTCTTTTGTTTCAAAATCTTGGCCAAGTTTAATTTGGCTTTATAAAATAATCCTTATTTATGAATCCATCTTTTCTTTTGAATACCAAATCCTTTTATTAAAAGATCTAAAATGGTATTTCCAAAATATTTTATTTTCCTTTGTTAATTGTTTTATCTTTTTAAATCCTTTTGAGATTTCATTGTTCAAAATAGGTTTGAAGATTCCTATTGGAATTCAAAAAGTTTCCTCTGGCCCTGAAAATCAAACAAAGTTTTATTTTATTCATTTATTTTTCACATTACAAGATTTGGAAAATCTTGGGATGTGACAGGCTACCACCCTTAAAATAAATCTCGTCCCGAGATTTGGGGAGGCTGGGGTTACAAGCAAGTTCAAAACAACTAGGGTACTACCACCCTTAAAATTTTTCAAACAAAAATTACATATTGTCCTTCTTGGGATTCTGGGAAAAATCTCTCTAAGCAAACAGTTGCATGTGTCCTTGGTTTCTATACTTGACTCATGGGCCAAGGTTGAGTTTCTCCATAGATTGATTTAACTTGTTCTTCATCTTTTCTGGACAATTGTTTGCATAGTGGCCTAGTTCCTTGCATTTGAAACTTGTGACAAGGCTGAGATCTCTCATAGGTTGGTTTATCTTATGCTTCATCTTTTCTGGACAATTGCTTGCATAATGTCCTAACTCTTTGCAGTGTTTGCACATCACTTGGCTAAAATCCTTCCTTATCTTGGGTTTCACTAGCTTTTGTTTGTCTTCTTGTCTCTTCTTCTTTTCTGGGCATTCACTGGCATAGTGTCCCATCTCTTTGCATTTGAAACATTGCACTTGTGTAATATCCTTCTTGCTAGTGTTGGGGCATTTCTTCTTCTTCTTGGGTCTCTCCAAAGCTAGGAGTTCTTCTAGTTCATATTCTTCATGAGTGGGAGATCTTTCTCTCTTCTTGAGGCATTGATCTTCATGCTTCTTGGATGCATGATCCTTATCTCCACAAATATTACTAGCTTGGGTTCCTTCTAGAATAACATCTTTGTCATCCTTGTTGTCATTAGCTCTTTGGAAAAGGTTTTCTCCCATGTTGATCATTTGAGTAATGATTCCTTGCAACAATTGGGATTGAAGTTTCAAAATCCTTTGTATGGCTGGGTCTAGTCCATTGTTGTTGGCTAAAAGCTGAGTTGTCTCTTGGCTCAACTAGTTTTGGGTTGCTATAAGCTCTCTTATGTTGTTCTCTTGGTTGTTGTTGATGTCATCAACCTTGGAGTCTTTTGGGGTAGCCATTTGTTTTGGGTTGAAGGAGATTAGAATAGGCAAGATATTTCTAAGGAAATACTTCTAATCACACACATCACAATTCACACAAGCAATGTGCAAGCAATCACAAACCAAACACTTCACTCAATCAAAGTTCAAGCATATACTTAGTCAACAAAATATTTTTGTTACACCACATAAGTTGGTGTGTTTGACTTTAACAATAAATGGTGGTCCATCTATATGGTTCACTCGTGATCTTTCCATCCTTCTTGGTTGCTTCTTCTTACACGAGATCATGGTTCCTTGAGAAAAACTCCTTGGTCACAAAAATTCAAGTGGTGTAGGCTTCTTCTAACTTTTGCATTCCCTCAGTCTCTAAATCTTGAGCAAGATTTCCTTGTTTCTCTTGTAGTCCTTGGTGATATCCATGTTGGAAGTCCTTGGTGAATATGCTGAAGATGTTGAAGTCATTAGAGTTGAAGATGTTGAAGAAGTCTTTTGCACATGGTGTAGTATTTGGCATGGGTAGGTTTTTCCATCAAGTTGAAGTAGAAGAGATGTAGAGTTGAAACCAAAATGGTTGAGGAAAGAGCTTACAAGTTTTTGTAAATAAGTTTTTGGAACAAAACAACTCCTATTTTTCTAAGGGTTTTTGTCCAATCCTAGGTTTACAAATCCTACAGGCAACACAATGCTCTGATACCATCTGTAGGGGTCCCAACCTTTAATAAGGTAGATTCCTCCTGTGTTTTACAATGCTAGTCCCTGGATCAATAGCTAGCATCCACAGTTTAGATGTAATATCAAGAAACAAGGGTCATAATATAACTTTATAACCAGGAATAACATAATTTTATTACATCAAACATAGCTCATTAGGCTATTACATTACATTGCAACAGAATAAATATAGTCATGGGTCCTTCATCTTCAAAGTGCCACAGGCAGATGTTGGTTGTAGACTTTGTAATCCTAAACAATCAATCTTCACTAAAATCAATCAAACCTGCAACATACAAGTTACAGCCACAAAGGGTCAATACATTTGAATTGTATTGGCAAGTGATACTATGGTATTATGGTGGAGTCTATCATCTATATGCATTTGGCTAAGTGGAGCTGAGGCTTGCATTGCTTAAAATAGATTTTTCCTTAACATTTGAAAATACTAAGTTTTTGCTTGACAAAATCATTTCCTCAATCAAAGATTTCAAGATCCTTGTACCAAGCCATCTCTCCATCAATGATTGAAGAATTCAAACAACCTTGTTCAAACCACAAGATTTTAATTTAGAAATTGGAATGATGAGATTCTTGATTGCTTCCATGCCTTGATGCTCAAATTGTCCTTTACCAGGGACATGGCTAAGTACTTAGATTTTACACTTTGCAGAGGTGGTGCACTTTCCCCACAAGACTTGGTTTCCCAAGACAAGATCTTTCAGAAGCTTTCCCTTAGACCAAAATGGACGCGTTCCAACCTATCAAACACTACCACCCACTGTCCATATGGCTAAGTTCTTGCAACCTATATGATCATGGTAGAGCCCATATTGCCAAGTGGTTGCACTTGAAGCTTCTCAACATTTGACATCTCAAATCCCTTTGTTTCCTGGGTGGCATTCCACAAGTGAGATACACAATCCAAGCCCATGGCATTGTGAACCACTCAACCATTCTCCACCAAGCAAGCCCATTCCACCCAGGGGATTCATTAACTTAGTTGTTTTATTAAACAAAAACATAAGTCCTCAGACTTAGAATATTTTTCCTTAGTGTGAATATATATTCCACCCATGTTTTCTATTAGCTAGGCTAAGATTGATAGTAGTAGGAAACTTAACTTAGAAAATCCTACTAAGGATTCATCTACTAGGGTCTACTGTAGCAAGGTCTATACTTAGCAAAAACCCATGCAAGTTTACTTAGCAAAATCACTAATGCATATTGAAAGTAATGGGACAAAAGTATGTAGCATCACTTGCCTTTTTGGTAGGGAATGGTGGTTCACTCCTTGATCTTGCTAGCCTCACACTTCACTACAAGTCAATCAAGCAAAAACTAATTCAATTCACATTCCAAACCAAAGTCAAACAAACAATTCTTCACACACACAAAGTAATGGAATCTAAGTCATGCATGGGAGCATGCACAAGATAGTTTTATTTTGCAAAGGGGTCTCTATGGGGTTTCTAAACTTTGCAAGATCCAAATTGGTCACTTACCAAAGTGGCAAAGTCATTAGCAAGAGGGTTTTGTCCAAAAACTATTTTAAATCCATTTATCATTTCATGTGGTGAAAAATGTTTTTATTAAGGCAAAACTCTTAAGTTGTTCACCAAATGAGTTGCTAATTTGCAAAACTTGGTGTTTTTAGGTCAGTAGGTTTGGTCCAAATCATTTCCTTAAAGTTTTCTTTCCATAAACATTTTTTTATAACAAAAACCATTCTTTTTATTTGGCTAGAAAATGACTAAATCAAGTAATCTAACCTAAATTTTACAAAAATCATTTCTAACACCAAGGGTTGGTTCCTAGGGTCAGTAAGGTCACAACAAATCAATTTGCAAAGGTTTTACTTCAAAATTATTTTCAATAAATAAATTACATTTCTATTTGACTAGAAATGGGTTTTAAATTAAAGAATCATTTCTTAATTTCTCCAAATACATTTTTGTGTCCACAAAGTGTTTCCTAGGGTCAGTAGGTTCAAATCAATCCAATTGCCAAAGGTTTTAACCCTAAATTAAATTTTAAACAATTTTTACATTCATAATAAGCATACAAATGTTTCTGCAATTTCAAACAAGCTAACAGCTACTATTTGCTAAACTAAGGGCATGGTTGGCTAGGGTTTGTTCTCCTTAATCCATTGATATAAAATTTGTAATTTTTGGACGTGTGGTTTGAAAGTTATAAGGGTTTGAAAATGGCATTTAAATCTGGTTTCTAAATCTAATTCAGCTCATCTGGTGCCACACGTCCTAATATCATTCGTCGGTACCGCTTCACTCGGATTGCACAGCTGCAGCCGTTGGATCAAGTCAGATCGTGCGGCGCAGATCGACGCATACCTCTTCGCTAACATTCTATCGTATCCGTCGGATCGGGATCGGATGGCTGTGGGTGATTGACCTTAGGCGGGCGGCTGCTGGCGGCGGAGCGACCAGACGATGGCGGCGCCGGCGGTACAGGAAGCAAAGGAGGGTGTGGAGATGCTCACCGGATTCGCTGACGCTCGCTGATGCTCAACGTGGTACTTGTCCGTCGAGGGGCGCTAGGGGGCAGCTGCGATTGCTCGCCGGAGTTGGTACTGGCGACGGACGCGCGCGGTCGAGGTCGAGGACGACGCTAGGAATCACCCGGAGACAAACGAGACACATGGTCAGGAGCGCAAGGACACGAAGAAGGCGTATGCGTGAACGAGAGGGGTCGGGGTAGTCTGTTTTACCAGAGAGGTTCCGCCGGAGTAGAGCCAGACGGTGGCGGTGCTGAGGTTGTCGTTGGCGAAGCTCAGGGGTGCCAGCGGTTGAAAGGAGGGTACAGAGAGGAGCGTCTGGGAGTGGGGAACTTTCTCGTGTGCTCAGTGTGGCATGGGGTGGTCCGGTTTGGACGGAATCGACAATGGACCTCGTCGGAGACAGAGAGAGTGGCTGGCGAAATACGGCAGCCTGGGGGCGTGCTCGGGGAAGGAGGCAGAGGGGAAAGGAGGAGGACGTGCTGGTGTTTAAAGGGGCGTGGTTATTACGAGAAATCAAAGCCTCCTTCACGCGCAATCAATCGCCGGAGTAACTCACTGCAACGGTCAGGCGACGGTGTCTCGTTGAAGACGATGGCTGGGAATGTGGGGCCTGCTTGTCAGCGAGTGAGGAAAACTTCAGGTGGGCTCCAGTTGTCATACACTGCGTGGGTTTGTTTTGCGGTGAAAAAAGATTCACTTTCCTGAGAGAGGGAAGTGGGCTCGGTTGGGCTGAGTTGGGCTAATTGGGCCAGATTGGTGGGCTATTCTATTTTTTCTGTCTAAATTCTTTTTCCTTTTCTATTTCTATTTTCTGTTTTGTTATTTCAAAAAATGCTCAAGCATTCAAAACAATTCAAAACTTCACCAAACATTGTAACTAAGAATTTGGTTCTGTTTAGTAACCTGAACCAAAATCCTAAATAAAATAAATAATACTTTAATTTTTTTAGGTTGCATCCTTAATTAAATAAGTAGGCCATGGTTTATTAATTAAATGGAGTTTTTGTTGTTTATTAATAAAATCTTTATTTGAAATCCAAATGTTTTCAAAATCAAATCAGTAGGTATCATTTGGAAGTAAATAATACTTGGATACTTGTTTCAAACAAAATATTATTTTACTTTAGGGTCCAATATTAGTTAAATAAAATGGGCCAAGGTTTATTAATCAAATAGGATTTGATTTTATTAATAAAATCTTTATTTGAAACCTAAATATTTTCAAAACCAAATCAGTGGGTTTTATTTGGGAAATATAGAATACTTGGAGATTTGTTTTAAAATAAAATAACATCTTATTTTAGGGTCCATTATTAATTAAATATAATAGACTTTCATTATTATTTCAAATAGGTTTTATTTTATTGAGATATTTATTTTGAATCTAAAATAAAGCCAAAACATTTTAGTAGATTTTATTTGTGAATTTCAAATAATTGAGAAAACTTATTTTAAATATTTTAATAAGTTTTGATGTTTCAATTTAATTTGGTAAAACCTCTTATCTTCAAATAAGGTTGGATGTTAAATCCTTATTACTTTATTTAAAATAACCTTTTATTATTTTAATCAAAGAAAACTCTTTTGTTTCAAAATCTTGGCCAAGATTAATTTGGCTTTATAAAATAATCCTTATTTATGAATCCATCTTTTCTTTTGAATACCAAATCCTTTTATTAAAAGATCTAAAATGGTATTTCCAAAATATTTTATTTTCCTTTGTTAATTGTTTTATCTTTTTACTTTTGAGATTTAATTGTTCAAAATAGGTTTGAAGATTCCTATTGGAATTCAAAAAGTTTCCTCTGGCCCTGAAAATCAAACAAAGTTTTATTTTATTCATTTATTTTTCACATTACAAGATTTGGAAAATCTTGGGATGTGACAGCATCATACCGGAGAGAAGGCCTCCGGGATGATCTCCCCTCCGGCAGGGTGCCGGGAAGAACTTCAGATCCCCCCGATCTAGGGACGATGGTGATGGTGGCTACAGACGATTTCATGGAGATTTGATCGGGTTCTTAGAGTTTCTGCATCGGGGGCTTCTTATAGGCGAAGGGGGAGGCCTAGGAGGCGACCAGGGGGGCAAACCCTAGCCAGGCGCGAGCCTACCCCTGGCCGCGCCTGGGGAGGTCTGGCTGCCCTGGCCTGCTTCCTCATCTCCCCTCTAGACTTATTGTTCCCCACGGAAAGTAATTGACTTTGACGTTTATCCCATCCAATTCCGAGAATATTTCTTTACTAACTTTTCTGAAACCAAAAACAGCAGAAAACAGGCATTTGGCACTGTTGCAACTTGTTAGTAGTTTTGTACCAGAAAACATGTAAAAAGCACCTCAAAGTGTATTTTCACTAAAAACACAAGCTACTGTAGTAACTCCTTCAAAAAGCTCAATTTACCTGAAGAGAACTCAAAAAGGACTCAATAAGAAGCAAATGCAAATAATGGCAGAAATATGTCAAAACAGACCAGCAGGTAAAAACGATTTTTTTCGAACATCTTATGTTGCTCAAATCAAACAAGTGTTGAACTAACGAAAGTTAACTAACATACTAGGGGATTTATTTGTAATAGTTTAGCTCAATACGAGTAACAGAGCCTCCTCACGAATTTTTGGTGGAGGACGAAAATCTGTTTCGGGACAACAACTCCCCAAATCTTACTTCCCTCTCATTAAAGGTCATTCTTGGCACAAAAAGCAAACAAAAAGGATAAGGAGAGTTCATTACTGAAGTAATAACTTCCAAGACTCAAGTAAACTCTTGGTTTATCTCCCAACAAGTACTTTTCTGTAATGCCTTTAAGTTAGGCATGATAGTTTGAGAAGATGCTCCCATAAGAAATATGAATTGAAGTAAAAGAGACATCAGGAAGAAAATTCAAAACATATTTAAGTCTAACCCTCTTCCTATGCATAGGAATATTGTACACAAATAAATTCATGAAGAACAAAGTGACATGCATAGGAAGATAATACAAGAGTAACTTCAGAACTTCCAGCACAAAGAGAGGTGTTTCAATACCATCAAAACTTCTACAACCATATTTTTCTCTCTCATAATAATTTTCAGTAGCCTCATGAATAAACTCAACAATATAGCTATCACATAAAGCATGCTTTTCATGATCTACAAACATATAATTTCTATCAAGCTCAAAAATAGTGGGATTAAAACCTTCACATGTTTTACCCAAATAGATATTTCAAAAGGATCCACAGGAACATAACATTCATCCTACTTTGGTAAGCATGGGGGACAATCAAATAATGTAAGAGATAAAGAGTTACTCTCTTTAGAAGGTAGGAATGGGTAGATCCATTCTTCCTCCTCTTGATCATCACTCTCCTCCTCTTTTTCATCTAATGAGCTTTCAGTTTCAGCAATTTCTTCTTCCATAGGCTCCTGCAAGGCATTAGTCTCTTCCATTTGTGGAAAGCACCTATTAAAATATTCAAGAATATAGCTATTTTTTTCTTTGTAATTGTCAAAGAAAAATTTAAGTATCTCATAAACCTCATTTTCATAAGGTGCATCATCAGTATTTTCAAACAAACCAGAAGTTCAAATGCACCCTTGAAGGCAATGAATTCTTCAATTTGTTCCACATCATAAAAGTCATAATTTCCTTTAACATAATAAGACATGGTAACATTATCAGTATACTCACATTGAAATGGTAGGTGTGTATACCTCCTGCAGCAACACGCTTTATCAAAGCAATACGTAACATTATAAGTAGAGCACACGTCTCTAGCAATAGTATTCAACTTATCAATTTTTTCCCATAAGTGTTTCCCTTTTTGTGACAAATGGTGTTCCTTATAATAATACTTTTGTTCTTCCGTGAACCCACCTTGCCAATAAGAACTAGTTTCAAAGAAACCATCCATTGATAGAAAGCATGACCAAGCAAGGCAAAGACGGACCAGCAACTAGAGCAGGAACTAATTTTGTTTTTGTTTTTGAATAAAGAAAGCAAACTAGACTATTTTTTTGGGTTTTTTGAAAAGAGGCAAACAAAACCAAGCAAAAGAAACAAAGCAAACTAAAAACAAAGTAAATAGGAAGGAATTGAAGGACTCCCCTAGTGAAGACGTCCTTAGCCTCCCCGACAACGGTGCCAGAAAATATCTTTCTGGCTTGCTGTTGCCGTGGGGTGACGTGTTTAGTGCCTTTTAGCTTTCCTCCCCGGAAACGGCGCCGGAAAATAGCTTGATGGCGCCCAGTACTTGTCGTGGGACGCTTCGTTGGAAACCCCAAGAGCAAGGTATGAAGCAACACATCAGCAAGTTTCCCTCAGTAAGAAACCGAGGTTATCGAACCAGTAGGAGGAAGGAAACGTCACATAGGTGTTGCAAGCAACACAGAGACCTGCACAACACAAACTCAAGACTTTGCACCAACGAATCAGTGAGGTTGTCAAGCTCACCGGTTTGCTGTAACAAAGGATTAAACGTATGGTGTGGAAGATAATGGTGGTTTGCAGCAAGTAAACATGTAATAGTGGAAGATGTATCAATGGTAAAGATTGGACTGGGTCCATAGTTTACTAGAGGTGCTCTCCTTAGATAAACAACATGGCATGAAGGGTAAACAAATTACAGCAGAGCAATGGACAGGAACTGAGCAAGGCATAAAAATGCAATTACTAGTCAGAAAGATCCTATGAGGCTGATTGGGCAATACAACAATATACATAAACCGTCATCCAACTGCATCTATGTCTAGAAGTCCACCTTCAGGTTATCATCCGAACCCCCTCCAGTATTAAGTTGCAAGCAACAGACAACTACTTTAAGCAAAGTGTGTAAGGTAAACAGTCCACATGTTCCATGAACAAGAGACCTTTGTTTTCTCCCTAGTAGCAACACCACATCTACAACCGAAGAGATTATTGTCACTTCCCTTGGAAACTAGAGGCATGAACCCACTATTGAGCATAAATAACTCCTCTTGGAGTCACTAGTAACTACTTGGCCAAGATAGCTACTAACAACTGAGAGCATGCAAGATCACAAACAACATAGACATGATAGAATCATAAAGATAAAACCATTAATAAAACCAACATAATAATCTCAATATCCATCGAATCCCCGCAAACACAACATGCATGATTACAAATAGATTAGATCTTTATCATGAATGGAGTTCACAAGATCTATACATGAAAGCACAAAGGAGGAGATACAACCATCTAGCTACTACATGGACCCATAGTCCAAGGTGGAACTACTCACACATCATACCGGAGAGAAGGCCTCCGGGATGATCTCCCCTCTAGCAGGGTGCCAGGAAGAACTTCAGACCCCCCGATCTTGGGACGACAGTGGCGACTATAGATGGTTTCGTGGATTTCTGATCAGGTACTCAGGGTTTCTGCATCGGGGGCTTCTTATAAGAGAAGGGGCGAGACCGGGAGGCGACCAGGGCCACCAAACCCTAGACAGGCGCGGGCCCACCTGCCCCCGAGCCTAGGGTGGGTCTGGCCCCCCTGGCTGGCCCCTCGAGCTCTCCCCTGGACTTCTTGTTCCCCACGGAAAGTAATTGACTTTGTCCTTTGTCTTGTCCAATTCTGAGAATATTTCTTTACTAACTTTTCTGAAACCAAAAACAGCAGAAAACAGGTATCTGGCACTAATGCAACTTGTTAATAGGTTAGTACCAGAAAACATGTAAAAAGCACCTCAAAGTGTGGACAAGTAAAGCAAAGTAGATACAAAACAAGCATGGAGCATCAAAAATTATAGATACGTTTCCAACGTATCACACGGTTCTGCTAAGTCCCAGCCTATAATTTTCAAGCATATAACTTTCATGGACAGTCACAATGGTGCAGGTTTATTAATTGCAAGAAATAAAGTGTGCCATCAAGTTTGTGAGAGATTTACTAACTAACTTTCTCATAACAAGCAAACATTTTATTTGGAAGAAAACAAGGCATAATGAATATGCATGGAATAGAAAATGATGCTAATAGGTAGATATGGTGGACATTTTTTGACAAGTTTGGTTTTGGGGAGTTGTAAGCACGAGTAGAGCACACGCTCAGTGCAAGTTAAGGCTAGCAATAGAGAGGGAGCAACAAACGAGAGAGCAATAACTGTCATAATCATGCTTTCAACAAAACAGGACTAATTATGGCATAAAAGTGATACAAGAACTCTGAGGCAGAATAAATCATCGAGGCTTAACTGACTATTGTTCAGTCATATGCATGCGTGAGCATGTGCCAAGTCGATTCAAATGAAACATTCAAAGGAGGATACCCCAATATCATACCAAGTAATGAATAGAACAATGCAAGCAAACATTCATATGACATGCTACAGACTATTAGCAAGCTAGATCTAATCATAAGAAAGCAAGAACTACTAAGCATCCATAAATAACATACACCTTACATGAACAGACTAAGAATGCCCACAATGATGAGTATATGTACAAAAATGAAAACAAATAGAGTTCATTACCAGCCTCTTACCACACCTCAAGTTTTCATTAATCTTCATTATTGCTCTTCACTTGTGTGGCTTGAATAATAACATGAAACCAAACTCCACTGAAGACTACTGAACCCTGCAAAGAACTTCATAAAACCAAAGAAGAACAACAAATATTTTTGGTGTTTCCGATTTTTTTAAAAGCAAGCACTCAAAGCAAAAACAAACAAAGCAAAATCTTTTTGGATTTTTCTTAAGGCAAACCAAAGCAAAAAAGCAAAGAAACAAACCAAGAGAAACAACGAAAATATTTTTGGTCTTTTTGTGTTTTGGGAAAGCAGAAACAAAAAACAAAAAGAAAGCAAAACATGGATATACAAAGAACCGACTGAACATGATATATAGATGAGTGTGATGTCGGTATACCTCCCCCAAGTTTAGGATTTTGGCCTAAGCGGGGCTCAATCCCATGGTGACCAAGAAGGTGCGCCTCCGTACTGCGACGAAGAGGTCCCTTCGTCCTGGTACGTGCTCGAGGACGCCCTTGTGTAGTGCACAGAGTGGTCATAAAAGTACACGTCCCCCTGGTAGTGTCCGTGGAAACCAGGAATGCGCAGCTGCTCGTCCATCTCCTCCTTGGAGCATGACCAAGGTCCCCTGCAAATACTGGACAAAGTAGTTTGTGGAAAAGGAATTTCCCTCTCTTCCTCATCAGTAAACATCATCCTATAAACCAAACTCTCAAGGGTAGATCTAGCAGTGACAAAGTGATGCACTTTCATGGCAGCAAGATCAAGCCTCTAAGGAGCCAAAATTGTGTCATTTGGATCAACTGAAAGTCCTAAGGCAGCAACTACACGTGCAGCAACAATACCCCCATAAATGGGTCCTCTTGCAGCAAAGAGACGAGCAATGAGAGAACCAAGATTATACCTCATTTCATTGTTGAGAGCAGCAGCTAGAAAGGCCAAATGATAGTTGGAAATATTGCTAGTGTTCTCCCTACCAAGAATACTAGTGGCAAGATAATAAGAAAAATATCCGATAGCTGGGAGTTGAATATTTCCTATCTTTCCGCGCTAGGCTCTGCGGTCATCATCATTGGTTACCCCGTGGTAGAGCTCCAACAAATCAGCGGGTTGAGCTAGAATATTCTTCATCGTCCCAGCCATGCCAATACCCAAAATTTCGCAAAATTTCTTCAATCTCATGGTGATAGGCCTATCGTAGATTTTGAACGACGCGTATGACCTGAAAGGGTTGTTAGAAAAAGAGAAACTCTCCACACAAGTTTTGGTGAGCATAGCATATTGCTCACTCTCATCCTGCATATAATCAGTTAGACCAACCCTCCTAACAGGAGTTAGGAAATCATTGAGAATCCGTGCAGCTCGTAAAAAGGTAAAATAGGGGAAGGTAGAAGGGTGCGCATCCCCCTCATCTCCCTCGTTGCCAAAGCGTGGCGTAATAAGATCCTCATTGTATGAAGGTCTATCTCGGGAGGATAATCTCTAAGGCCTTGTCCTCCTAGATGCATCACTCTCAAATACTTCTCCAAAGGTGTGGTTGTCCATGACCTTTTTTCTGAAATTTTTAGACAAACATCAAACCAAGTAATTTCCAAGTTGATAAATGATGAGGAACTACTATAAGAACTTGCTAAAGGGCTAAACATGCATCAAAATGAAATATCTAAGCATAGAACAAGCATGCAAGCTCAGACAACATGTCACCTACAGTATCAAAATACTCAAGATACAATCTACCAATCAAAAATCTAATTGGACAAGCGGAGGAGGCACATACCGAAGAGCAATCCGTCCAAAAATCAGCTGCAAAGATGGGCTGAGCAATGAGATCGATAATCGGGAGCAAGAACAGCAGGAACTCGAGCTTTGAGAAATTTTCGGTGTTTTTGGGAGAGAGAAAGAAGTGGCTGGAAGGAGACACTTTGGAGGGCCACAGGTGGGCCCCACCCAGGCCAGACGCGCCCTGGGGATGGCCACGCCACCAGGGGGTGTGCTGGCCTGGTGGGTCCACCTGGGCCACTCCAGGTGCCCTTCTGCCCCTTTTTTCGAGGAAAAATTTAATATGAATTTTCTATAATTTTTCATGAAACTTTATTTTTGGCTAATTTTCAGGTTATGAAAATTGATTTTATCGCAGAAAAAGATTTTTTTTTAAAGACACAAAAGCAAAACAAAGACCAAAACTACAGAAGTTCTAAGACACTCTAACAAGCAAACAACTAGCAAAACTAAGACTAACAAGACAAAGAGCAAAGACTGGAAAGGAGAGAAATAAAAGTGAGCAAGTATAACCATTGTGAAAGCATTTTTCTGTTCATTAAAATCCCTTTGTTAACAAGGTTGATCAAGTCTTGTTACCAAAACAATCTTAAATGAAGAAAAACTTTGCATTCCACAAAATTATTATGTTACCTCAAACTTGATAGCAATAGTCCCAATCATAATAGTTTCAAAACTTTCTTGTGGAATGGGACAACATATTTCTCCAACTTTGATGATCTCAATATTTTCAATGGAATTCAAGCAATAGATCTTATCAATCTTCTTGGGGAAATAGACAGTATTCTCTTTGTCATTAATATTAGAAGTTACTCTTCCTTGATTACAATTGATGACATCACCTGCCGTATTAAGAAAATGTCTCCCAAGAATAATATACATATTATCATCTTCAGGCATCTCAAGCACAAAAAAATCAGTTAAAACCAAGCAATTATGGGCCACTTGAACAGGAACATTCTCACATATACCAACAGGGATAGTAGTAGACTTATCAGCCATTTGCAAAGATATATCAGTTGGTATCAACTTTTCTAGCTGGAGTCTCTTGTAGAGATAAAAAGGCATAACACTAACTCCAGGTCCCAAATCACATATGGCAGTTCTAACATAATTATTATTAATAGAGCAAGGAATAGTTGGTATACCTGGATCACCAAGTTTCTTTAGAACCTTACCATTGAAGGAATAATTAGCAAGCAAAGTAGAAATTTCCTCATTAGGAATCTTCCTTTTATTAGAGACAATATCCTTCATATACTTTGAATAAGGAGGCAACTTAATAGCATCAGTCAAATGAATTTGCAAAAATAAAGGTTTCATCCACTGACAAAACTTGTTATAGTGTTCTTCCTCCTTTGACTTGTGTTTCTTATTAGGAAAAGGTATAGGTTTCTGCACCCAAGGTTCTCCTTCACTACCATGTTTATTAGCAATAAAATCTTCCTTAGTGTACCTAGTGTTCTTAGTGTGCTTTTCAGGTTCTTCCTCAATTTCTTCCTTGTCAGGAGCATCATTTTTATCACCACTTTTAGTTTCAGCATCAGAGACATATATACTATTAGGATCTACAGCCGGTTCAGGAGGTGCCTCAATAGTTTTATGTTTCTTTTTCTTTCTTTTATGAGGACTACCACTACTTTCAACTCATTGAGAATCCTGCTCAATTATTTTAGGATACCCTTCAAGTATAAAGGATCTTGAGTGGTTGTACCACTCCTAGTTCTAATTCCATAAGCATGTTTATCTCCAGAAGCATTAACTAGCATATTTGTTTGTACCTCAGTAAGTCGATCAATTTGGGTTTGAACCATTTGGAAGTGTTTAACAAACATTTTAACATCATTAGCAGTTCTTCCACAATATCTTTCAACTCATTAATAGCTCTAGAGTTTTCCAATAAATGATTCTGAACTTGTTTATTAAAATTACCTTGTTTAGCAATAAAAATGTCAAGTTCCTCTAAGTATTGATCAGGAGGTTTACCATAGGGAATATCACCTTCATCAAAGTGTTGGAGAGAGTGTACCTCAATAGTGGATGAGTGGGGAATTGGCTTACATAATTCTTCTACGGGAGGTAAATTCTTCACATCTTCAGATCTAATACCTTTCTCCTTAAGACAGTTTTTAGCTTCTTTCATCACTTCATCATTTAATGCAACCCTCTTCTTTGGTGTTGGTGTTGGAGATGGTTCAGGCACAATTGGTTCAGGAGTAATGACCTCAGGTGTAATGGCCTCAGGTGTAAGTATCTCAGTTGAAGTACAATCATCATAATTCTTGCTTATTTTAGCCATTAATTCTTCTTCTTTAGGAGTTCTTCTCCTGAAAACACAATCAGCAAAACTATCCAGGTATGTCCTAGAATCATCAGTTAGTACATTATAATAAATATCAAGAAGCTCATTTTTAGGTAATGGACATCCAGGGTGTGCATGAATCAAGGCACAGAACCTTGTCCATGACTCAGGCAATTTCTCTTCTTCTCCATGTTTAAAATCAAAAAGTTTCTGCAAATCAGCATGTCTAGCAATGGGAGGAAAATATTTCTGAAAGAAAGAACCAATCAAGCAATAAGGGCTATCAATGGATCCAGGAGGTAATCTATTAAACCAAGCTTTAGCTTCTCCTTTTAGTGAAAAGGGAAGATCTTTGTAACAAAATACTTGTGCTTCTTAAAATTATTAGAGAATAAGGCACTAATAGTGGAAAGCTCATTCATATGAGCTACAACACTTCCATTTTCAGTCCCACAAAAAGGTTCTTTCTCAACAATGTTTATATATGATAAATCAAGAGAGAAATCATAATCTTTATCTTTAATATCTATGGGAGAAGTAGCAAACTTAGCATCAGGAGACAGTTTATGTATAATGGTATGTCTCTCAAGGAGACTCCTAATAGCACTAGCACCACGTGTGTTTGGTACTCTTCAATAAATTCATCAGTCATTTCAATATAACCATCATTAATATCATATCTCTCTCTAGACTCAGGTGAGCTAACAGGTGTAACAGTGTCTTCACTAGGAGTTTCAGTGTTTCCCAAAATAGTTCTAGCAATAGTAGCATCTAGGAAAGAACCTAATGAACCACTTGCATCAAGCACAGTAGAAGTAACATCATGAGTATTA
Source organism: Avena longiglumis (assembly GCA_030063025.1). Taxonomy (NCBI): domain Eukaryota; kingdom Viridiplantae; phylum Streptophyta; class Magnoliopsida; order Poales; family Poaceae; genus Avena; species Avena longiglumis. The sequence goes on from CP125975.1 coordinate 171,350,880, forward strand.
GAAGCAGTTTCAGATTCAACAGTAGTAGCAGTGTGTGTAGCATGTGTATGTGGTGGTGGTGGTGGTGTAACAAGCTTACTTATAATAGACGGTGAATCAAGAGCAGCAGAGATGTTTAGAATTGTACCTCTTCTTGTAGTGGATGGTAAAATAGGAAACTTTCCATCATGAGACTTCCCCATGATGAAAGGAATAGAAGTGAACAGTAATAGATCCAAGTGAACTTACAAATAAAGCTATGCTCCCCGGCAACGGGGCCAGAAAATAGTCTTGATTACCCAAAAGTATAGGGGATCGCAACAGTCTTCGAGGGTAGTATTACCCAAGTTATTGATTCGACACAAGGGGATTCAAAGAATACTTATAATCCTTAACAACTGAGTTGTCAATTCAGATGCACCTAGAAATAGTCTTGCTCACAGGAGTTTATCAGTAGCAATAGTTTTGTGGTAACAATAACAAAGTCACAACAGTAGTAAAATGAAGGCAGTAGTAACAACAGTAGAAAACAGTAGGATATGAGTGTTGTAGGCATAGGGATGGATGGACGGGCGTTGCATGGACGAGAATATTCATGTAACTTCAAGATCTAGGGCATTTGCAGATAAATAAGATAAAGCATCCAAGTACTAAACAATCGTAGGAATGTGTTCCATACATAGTCATGTGTGCTCGTAATGATAACTTGCACAACATATTTTGTCCTGCCAGCCCGTTGCAGCGGGGCCTCAAGGGAATCTAGTGGCAATTCAGTTGCTCCTTTTAATAGAGCACCAGAGCAGAGATTTAACACTCTGTGAACACACATCATCCTCATACCATATTCATCCCCTCCGGCTGTCCCAATTTCTGTCACTTCGGGGCCTTTGGATCCGGACAATGATATGTGTACACAACTTGCAGATAAGATCACAAACAATACTATCATCATGAATCAATAATAAGTTCATATCTGAGATCATGGCACTCGGGCCCTAGTGACAAGCATTAAGCACAACAAGTTGCAACATAGTCAAATAGCACTAATAGAGATACTAGGCACCATGACCTAACAATATTATTCGATTACATGATAGATCTCATCCAATCCCTACCATCCCCATAGCCTAGAACGGGGGATTACTCACTCATGGATGGGGGAAACATGGATGGTTGATGGAGAGGCGTCGGTGATGATGATGGCGATGATCCTCTCAAAATTCCCCGTCCCGGCAGGGTGCCAGAATGGAGTTTCTGGTTCCGAATCGTGGTTTCTGGTGGTGGCGGCGCAACGGAACTCTTTCTGGAAAAACGTCGAACCCCCCCGAGGTTTTAGGTCAGAAGGCAACTTATAGGCGAAGAGGGAGGCCAAGGGGGTGCCCGAGGCGGCCACAACCCTCCCAGGCGCGGCATGGGCTGGCCTGCGCGGTAGGGGGTGTGGGACCCTCGTGGCCCACCTCCACCTCGTCTTCTGGTTCCGTGAGTCTTCTAGTGAAATAGGATTTTTGGCATATTTTCCGGGATTTTTCCTGATAGTTGATTTTCTGCACAAAAATTAGACACCAAGGTAATTCTACTGAAAACAGCGTCAGTCCGTGTTAGTTGTATCCAAATCACACAAGTTTAGAGGAGAAACAATAGAAAAAGTGTTCGGGAAAGTAGATACATTTTGGACGTATCAATGTTCTACAAACCTCTACACTTGGAGGCCCAACAACTGTTTACAATAATAGAAGCGTGCGTAGGCATCAGTGCAATACAATTATTTGATGTAGCATTTGAGAGGATTTCGGTCCGATTTTCACTAGTAGTTCCTAGAGATGGTGCAGGAGACTCGGGTGGTGTATCCTGTGGAGGAGTAACAACAAGCACAATTTGCAAATATTTTTTGTCAGCTTGCACACCCTATCACTAGATGCATTAGGCGACATGTGTGAAGGAATAATAAGGATTTCTTCATGGAGACGACGACCATCATTAGGATGAAGAGGGGCAAACGAAAAAATATTCTCATCAAACACCACGTCCCGAGAAACATAAAAATGACTGGTAGATATATCGAGACATCGAACACCTTTGTGGCAAGGACTATATCCAAGGAAAACACAATGTTTTGAACGGAAGGAAAGTTCGTGTTTGTTGTAAGGGAGGAGATTAGGCCAGAAAGCACAACCAAAGACTCTAAGAGGTTCATAGTTGGATTTGATATGCATGAGTTTTTCTGTGGGTGTATCGAAATTGATGACTTTGGATGGTAGTAAGTTTATGAGAAAGGTGTCTGTAAAGAAAACATCATCCCAATATTTTAATAGGATGGAAGCATTAGCTAGTAAAGAAAGACCTACTTCAACAATATGACGGTGTTTGTGTTCATAGGAGCCATTTTGTTGATGAGCATGAGGACATGAAACATGGTGAGTGATGCCTAATTTTTGAAAGGAACCATTTAACTTCTCATATTCACCAACCAATCAGTTTGCATAGTAATGATTTTCCTATCAAACTTGCACTCAACATATTGTTGGAAGTTAAGAAACACTTCTGAGCGCTTATTAAGTAAATAGATCCAAGTGTATTTGCTAAAATCATCAATGAAGCTCACATAATATGCATGTTTGCCAACAGAAAGAGGGGTTGGACCCCATACATTAAAAAAATTATTCTAAAGGAACAGAAGAAACACTAGTGGATATATGATAAGGCAACTGATGATTCTTGGCATGTTGGCATGGGTCACATATGTAAGAATTTATTTCTAGAGTGTACAAAAGATTATTCTTCCTAAGAACTTGCTGAACAATAAATGAAAATGGATGCCCTAGAAGTCAATGCCATGTAGAGGATGTAGGCTTGATGGTGACAAGTGAATGCTTGGAGACTCCGTGGAAACTAGAACAAGAGGGTACAAGCCACCATGACAGGGACGTCTAAACATGATTTGCTGCATTGCCTGATCCTTAATCAAGAAAAAATGGGTGAATTTCTATAAAAGCATTATTGTCTAGGGAAATTTTATGTGAGGAAATCAAGTTCTTAGAAGAAGCAGGAACATGAAGAATATTGTTGAGTTTAATGTCACAATGTGGGGTGTGCAAGACTGAATGACCAACATTAGCAATTTACATACCTTGTCCACTAGCATTGTGAACTTGATCAAACCCATTGTAGGTTTCATGCACTTGGAGCTTGTTGAGCTATCCTGTGATGTGATGAGTCGACCCAGTATCCATGATCCAATTTGTGTCTACACCATAGGCACCTTTGGAGTATTAGGAGGCGTGTCATCATACTCATCGTCTCCATAATGCCACCAATAGTCGCAGGCGGGATGGCCCTCCTTCTTATAGATCTGGCAGATGACACCCTCTTACCATGGGGTAGCCACGCCCCCCTTGGGGAAACGCCCCTGATCATGTTTAGAGGGAGCACGGTTGGGATGCATAGGAGGACGGGGTGGTTGCTGCCGTGGGGGATAATGCTATGGTGGGGGTTGGTAGGGTTGGGGAGGATAGTAAGGTGGCTGGTACGCTTGTGGTGGAGGGATATATGGTTGTGGCGGATAGGGAGGTGGATGTGGCGCATAGGATGGTTGGGGCCATGGGTATAGCATGGCGAGTAGAGGTGGTTTTCCTGCAGCTCCTCCATAAGCAAGGGGAGGAGGACGAGGAGCAGCATTGATAGAGGAGGTGCACATTCCGGTCCCTTGACTAGTTGCCACCAGCATAGTTTCCCTGTACTCATATGAGAGAAGTTGTGATCACATATCATTAAGAGTGGTGTAGGGAACCGCATTGATGGAACCAACAAGAGGATTATAAGTGCCATCAAGACCATTAATAAGATAATGAAAGTGTAAGATGGTTAACCTAGAGGGGGTGAATAGGTTTCTACAAATTTCTTTATAATCTTCTGCAAGTTTTAGGCTTTACTGAAAAGAAGTATGCCTAAATGCAAACAAGGTGAGGCAACCTAGATGATGATGCAAGATACTTCAAGCTCGAAGGCTATCACAAAGTAAACAACACAAGTAAGAGGTTCAGTTTAGGAATAACTGAAGCACGCAGATATGAAGATGTATTATCGTGTTCACTCCCTTTGGGAAGGGGGCTATGTCATGTTGGAGAGGTGTGAGACGAAGTATTCCCCAATGCCATGAAGGCTCACCTTCTTCTCCGAGCCTATCCCACGAAGTAATAACTCACTTACTCGTGGTAGACTTTAAGGTAGTCTCCAAACCCTCACAAACTTTCCATGGAGCAAATCACAAGCCGAATTCCTCTGAGCGACCCTAGCCGCCTATGGTTCCCACAAACCCAAGAGTAACAAGCAAACTCAATGAACTCAAGGGGGGATGAACTTTGGCTTGGTGGAAACGTAGATCGGGACCTCCTCTTCCTTTCTACCAAAGGGATTTGGATTTGGTTGGGTAGAATGGGAGATCCTCAAGATTTTGGTGTTTATACAATGGAGAGAGACAGAGCTTCAATAAAGAATATGAACTAGAATACCTAACCTACTCAAGGTGTAAGAAAGGATATTTATACCCCAAGGTGAAAACTAGCCGTTTAGATCATTTCTATGAAGTTTGGTTTTAAGTTCGGTTGGTCCGGCTCTCACATCGGACGGTCCGGTTCCTAGGCTGGTAAACTGGAACTCAACCAGGATTGGTTACTGACCCCAGTTTTGGATAGACTCGGTATAAGTAAACCAAAAATCCCGTTTTAGGTTTGGTTTTCCGGCGCTGGCACCGAACCACCCGGTCTGGGAGCCGGTTCAACCAACCTATACACCGGACTTTTATAGAAAACCTTTGACAGATAGAATTTCTCTCCTCTCTCTTTGGTGATAGTTCAAGTGGTTGTATGGGATGTGTCTAGGTCTTAGGAATTCATCCCTAACAAGCTCATTGAGAGAACCCCTCTTAATAGTGCGGAGTTCATAAAGGACTCAAGTTACATAAAAAGGTAAAACTCCGGTGCAAAGATTTGTAATCGAAATGTGTGTGTGTGTGGGGGGGGGGGGGGGCTCCGATGATCTTCCATCACACCATCGAACTAAAACCTGTGTAAGACACTAGTAGGTAACATTAGTTCGCACTAACTATGGTGTCATTGTCAACCAAAAATAGTAGAGGGTAAAATACCCTTTCAATCTCCCCCTTTTTGCTTGGCGGTGACAAAACGAGCTAGAGTTCACAAGGATATCATAAAGAGCAACTAACATGGGAATTCCATAAAGACATGCGTAAAGCTCCCCCATAAAGTATGCACTTGGTTGAATTTGCATTTGAATGCAAAGTGCACCTAAATAGCATATAGAGAGCTTCCCACATTTGTTCATGTGAGCAGGCATGACAAGACAAGATATAAAGCATGGAGATCTAAATAGAGATAGGAAAATAATAACGATACACATAGTCATAGCACAACCAAAATATCCATGGTTCACACACATAGCACAAACTTGTCCAACATACAGAAGAAAAGCAAGTAGTTCAAGAACGAGAGCAAAGGGAAAGCACAATGCCATAAGAAGCAATGAGAAAGAGAGGGGCATTGTGCTAACGACGAACACCGGAAAAACCTCAGCAAGGAACCCGTAGATATCTAATAGAACTCTACTCTTCTCCCCCATTGGCATCGAGACACCAAAAAGGAAGAGAAGTACAGTGATGCTAACGTATCCCAACTAGAAGAACGTAGGAGGCGGAGGAGGGTGAACGGGAGCATCTTATTCTCCATGGAGCTCCTCACTACATCATCATCGTTGTTGTCTTCGTCACCCAAGCCATGAGGAACAGCAGAGGAACCACTAGGACCAATAGGAGGGTACTGTCTGGGGAAGTAGCCATATAACATAGCATCATCAAGAGGCAGCATCTCATAGTTGGCATAAGGAATATGAGTCATCTCGGGACCATCTAATGGAGGAGTGATGTTCTGGGTCACAAGAAACTCATTGTATCTGCGCCGAGTCTCTTGGCTCATCTCTAAAGCCTTGTGGCTCACATCATAGGATGAGCGGCACATCTGAAACAACCTCTTGAAGAATGTGGCAGCACCACCCTTGTGCCTTGGGAAAGAGGAAGACTCACCAACAGGACGATGAGAACCAGCCCGAGTAGAAAATTGAGGCCGAGGATCATGAGCAGCTTTGGTGCGCTGTTCGGGAGGCCTCATCTCAAGAACATCAGGAGTCTGAGCACAGAGACATAGAGTAAGCATATTGTTCCTCTTGCTCGCCCACCATCACACCGGGAGGCATAACCTTATTGAGAAGCTTCTGCACATATACACAGAAGGTGGGAGTCATCCTGTACAAAGCAATCCACTGCAGCTCACAATACACAAAGTCACAACCATCAATCTTCCTCAAACGGTCAGGGTGACAATAGTACAGAAGGTTGGCAAAGTACCCACGATAGTTTGTAGAATCTCCAACTCGGGGAACAAGGGACTGACGAAAGATATCGGCCAAAGTGTGATAATAGAAATACATTCCAGTCATGCACGGAGGACTCCACTAAGAATCCCTGGGATAGAAAAAGGCAAGAATCTCAGCAGGCTTGACCTTTTTAGTGTGAATGCAAAAGCCTCATCCCTTTTGAGCATAACCCATAACTTCAACCAAGTCAGCATAGGTCGCACGAAACCGCCATGTGCCAGTCATCCAAGTCATAGTGCGCTCATCATCATCATGAAAATAGACTGTGCAAAAGAACCGACGAATATACTCAAGGTAGTAGTCCTCCTTGAGACACACAAGATCAAACAAATCCATCTTCTTTAGAGAGTCATCAATAAAGTGATAATCTGAGGATGCATACATGTTGAACCACTCCTCATTGAAAGCAACAATGTGACCGCAGGGAGTGACTCTGAACCTAGTGTAAATGTGATCCCACATCAAGGCCTGAGTCTCAGTCCAAAACATCTTGTTAAAGCCAGTATAGGTACGAGTCTTGAAACGATAGGGATTCTGCTTGCAAAGAGACCGGTACTGAGCAATCTCCATATTCTTCAGATTTTGAGTAGGCGCATTTTCATACTCAGCCTGCACGGTGAAGACTGCAAGTGCACAGATCGGTTTTAGCTAGTTTCGAAGTTAAGATATCGATCCCACAGGGAGCCCAAAGGAAAGTGTTTATGAATGAAGTCTCTGTCACACTCAAAGTTGTCACAGGTCTTCGAGTGAATTGATTGCAAGTGTTGAAATAAGAATAAAATTTGGATTAAACTGAATGTATTTAATAAAACTAAAATGTAAACTTTAGAAATAAAAAGCATAAAAGTAAAGAACAATTTGATTGTTTGTTGTTTTCCGCAGATGACAAAGTAGGCGCGGGGAGATACAGTTCATGGTGATAGTGACTGTGCCAAGTGGATGAGTGATAAGTGTAACAATTATAATATTATAAGTATGTGTGTAGGCGATCAACCCATAATTAGCCGGAACTCCTCTTAGTAGATTTCATCCCAACTTCAATAATCCTACTAGTTTGTTACCAAAACCATGGTCAGTCACTAGGCGATTAAGATCCACAGGTTGCTTAGCAGTTAAGCTCCTTGGATCGAACTAATGCAATAGGCACAATGGCTCCTCGTTCTCCTCGAGTTCAACTAGTTTTCCATTGATATCCCCGTGTCACTCGGGGTCGCCAGTCTGCTAGCAAACATCTTATCTATGTAGAACAAAGTATCATGTTGTCTATGCCTTAATTGGACAACAAGCATTAGGCATCCCACAGATAGTAAAGCACACATAATATAGTAATTAAAATCAATCACAAACTAATGTAAAATATGTAGGCACATCACATCTCACCAATCCCTTACATCTCCCATGCCCGAAAGAACTTACTCACACATGACAGAACAAAGCATCATCGATATAATTAAATAAAGGGAGTTCTTCTCGATATTACCGTGGAGATCCACAATAAGAATAGAAAATCAATCCAACACAATTCAAGATAGGAAGAAACAATCTCAAATCCTAATCTTGCAAGGTGAAGATCTCTCTCTCTCTCTCAAGTACAAGTAATGGCTATGGGGGTGTGGTGGATAGGAGGATGAAGATCGTGGAGTGAGATGAAGAACGGCTTCCCCTTCTTCTCCGGATCTCTTCTTTCTTCCTTCTGGATGGAACAGTGGTTGATCTGTGTGTTTTTGCGTATGCCTCCTTCATGAAAGTTGTTCCTTTTGACAGGATGAAGACGGTGGAAACTATACGGCCAAAAAAATATTCCCGCCATATAGTTGGTCATTAAACCTACTGGTTGCCTTCCTCGATTGCTTATAAAAAGAGACTTGCTTGTTTTTGCCTGAATATTGTATTTCTGTTGTTGAAACCTTCTATTGATGTTCAGAACCTGAAACACACATTGAAAACCAAGTTTTCTTTGCTACCGAGTATTAGAGTTAGGTAAAGCTATAAAACCATAAAATCAAGACAAAAACCATCAAGAAAAAACATTAAAATGTATCAAATCTCACAGCTATCACACACCATGTTGTTTACCCCTATTGGCCTTGAGCTTGATGCGACCAGTACGAGTGTTTCCCTCAGGCTCACGCTACACAGACTTAATGGATCGATGAGCCCTCTTGCTCCTGCTAGACTCCTCAGGCACATACTCCTCACTCACATAGTCATCATCTTCACCTGTGAAAAAGAGAGAGAGGTTGGGGAGAACAAAGAAAAGTACACATCCCACAGGGAAAAAAGGGAGGAAAAAACTTGGATTTGGGCAAGTGCATGGTAAGAAAGACACGTTGCAGAGAGGTCCGGTGCCAGGGCCGGTTGGAGTGTCCGGTGGCAGGGCCGGTTGGGCCGAAGACAAACCGGGATGTCCGGTGCCCAAGCTGGAAAACCGTACTCAGACCGGACCATCCGGTTGCACGGCCGGTTCAACCGGTTTACAAATCGAATCTAACGGGGATATCCAATACCCATCTATGCAATGTAAAAAATTTACCAATGACTCAAGAACTTTCACAAATACAGTTTTAACGGGAAGAGTAGGCCATGATTTCACATGGGTGGGATACAAGAACAAGGTGGACCCCTAACTTGTCAAATCCAACAAGATATATAGCAAAACATGGGGATTTGAAAAGCACAAGAGGGGTAGTGAAGGATTACCCGAGGACATGGCTTCCCTTGAAGGAAAGCACCAAAGAGCCCTGGAGGAGGAAGAATAGAAAAATGCTCCCAAAGCACTGTGAGATGTAGAAATTCCTTCGGTGGAGAGCCTCCAAAGGTCCTTCTAAACAAAATGGCTGCATGATCTATGGATCCTAGGGGTGGAAACACCCTAGGAGAGGAGGGGTGGATTGGAGGGGAGACAATGGAGGGAGAGGGAGTCAGGGGAAATGAAAGGTAACTGGTGAAGGGGTGGGAGAGGGCTAGGAAGAAGAGGGAGTAAAAATATTCCAGATCCCGGTTTTAAGTCGGTTGAACCGAGATCCAAACCGGACGGCCCGATCTACAGGCCAGAAACCCAGAACGCAACCGGTATGGGGTACTGGCTGTAGTCTCGGATCGACTCGGTATAAGTAAACTGACACACCTCGTTTAAGTTTGGTTTTCCTACACTGGTACCGGACCACCCGGTCTAGGAGCCAGTTAAACCGGGCTAAAAACTGGAAAGCCTAGAAAACTCCAAAATTGTTTTTAGAAAACAGAATTTTTTTGAGGATGGCATGTGCATGTAGAAGAAGATAGTAGACTCCAAAAGGGTAGAGGAAGCAGGTGATCTAGGCATGCCTATTTGGAAAGAACCAATTTCAACTACACAATAAAAACAATAGGCATGTCGAGAATAGTCAAAAGAAGATGCAAATGTACCCATAAAGCCTCAAGAGAGAAAACATTAAGATGCATAGGAGGCAAGGAAATGGCGGGTGATTTCTTTCCCTATGTTTAAGCACACATGTCATGGCGCCTCAAAGGTAGATGCTTGGACCCTTATCATGACACGAGATCAATTTATATTGCACACATAGCTATGCATCAAACCAATAAAGTGGTAAGATGACTATCCCTACATGTGTTGCGCGACTAGGCTACACACCATGTTAAGAGCAAGAATATAGTGCAAGAAGTAGATAAATACAAGTTTTGAGATCTAGAATACCGAGTTCTTGCCTCAACATGACAAAATGGGCTTCATCCAAAGTCTTCGTGAAGATATCAACCAATTGGAACATCGTACCCACATGGGTGAGATTGATGCCACCATTTGCGACATGGTCACATAGGAAGTGGTGGCGAATGACAATATGTGTGGTGCGGCAATGTTGGCGGGGTTATTGGCGATCTTTATTGTGCTTTCATTGTCACATAGAAGAGGCACCATACCAAGAGACATACCATAGTCTTTCAAGGTTTGTCTCATCCATAACAATTGAGCACAACAAGATGTCGCGGATATGTATTTGTCTTCGGAGGTGGAAAGGGCTGTGGAGTTTTGTTTCTTGGAAGATCAACTCACCAACGACCGGCCAATGAATTTGCAAGCCCCGGAGGTCGACTTCCGGTCAACCTTATCACATGACCAATCGACATCTGAATAGCCAACAAGCTCAAAGTTGACCCCTTTGGATACCAAAGCCCGAGAGTAGGAGTGAGAACAAGGTACCTAAAAATCCGTTTGACCGCCATCAAGTGGAACTCCTTGGGAACGGATTGAAAACAAGCACACATTCCAACACTTAGCATGATATCCGGCCTAGAAGAACAAAGGTAGAGCAAGTAACCAATCATAGAGAGATATACATTTTGATCCGCATCCTTCTCACCTACTCCAAGACCAAGTTTCCCATTTAGCGACATGGGTGTCTTCATGGGAATAGAATTTGTCATCTTGAACTTCTTGAGCATGTCCTTTACATACTTCTCTTGGGAGATGAAGGTGCCTTGAGCAAGTTGCTTTATAATTAAGCCGAGAAAGTATTTCAACTCCCCATCATGGACATCCTAAATTTGATAGTCATCAACTTGGCAAAAGATTTTTTGTGAGATTCATTACCTCCATCAAAGATAATATCATCAAAAAAAAATTGAACAATGAATAAGCAACCCCTTTAACTCGTTTGGTGAAAAGGGTGGAATCGACATTACCCACGCTAAACCCATCCATGAGTAGTGTCATGGTATTGCCGACGAGTACGCCATGGAGGGGTCCTCACAGTGCGTGTTTAGAGATATGGGGTAAGGCGGACGGTTGATGGGTACGAGGTAACACAGCTTACCTAGGTTCAGATCCCACAACGGTGGCGGAATCCTACTCCTGCTATAAATCACTATAAGGGCAATACGCCGAGTTACAGAGATAGGTTCGCTGTGCGAGGTTGTGTGTGTCGATCTATGATCGTATCAGATTGTGCCCTAAAGTCTCCCATAGGCCCGACTTATATAGTCGCCAGGTCCTAGGATTACAGGGAAAAGTCCTAGCCGGACAGGTTACAGAGTCCTACACCGTCTATCACTAGTCTTTTGTATCTTGCACTCCAAGGCTCCGGATACGCTGGTAACTCCACCGTAGCCTTCCTTTATCCAGCATGGGCCTCCCTTCTGGATCCACCTAACTGGGCCGCCCAGCAGGCCATAGGCCATGCTACCGACTATGGGCCACCCGGGTGAGCCGGATAAGAGACATGCTATAAGGATACCCATATAGGATATCCCCAACAGTAGCCCCCGAAGAACTCCGAGATCTTGCGCCGTCTTGCCTCTTCACGTGGAATGCTCCGTCTAGATGGATGTCGGTAGATCGTCAAGCAACATCTTGTAGTCCTCCCAAAGAACCCTGCAAGGTTTTCTCCATCTTCGATTTGTAAGCCGGAGAAATGTTGAATCTTCCATCGTACTCTTACGTAGTCAGATTAAATCCATCCATGCCGGAATCTTCGATGTGACGGCTCATCTACCCGTGTCAGCTAGGACAACGTAGGCTTAGGTCAGCGACGCCTCGTAACTCACACATGAAGAGAACGCAATCATATCCGATTTTCCTGCGCGGGCGATACGAACTGTTGGCGGCGTCTGTTGGAGACGTTGCGAAATTTCCGCGCACGTTCGCGAACACGTCGTCTACGCAGCAACCGTCCAATTAGCTGCACGAATCTTGACGCCTAGGATGATAAATAGTAACCGTGGGGAATTTTCCACTTTTTACCCCATTCTTCTCGCGTCGTCTTCTTCCTCCAGCCGCACGTCTCCTCGAGGTCTCCGCGAGAAACCTCGAAAACCCTAGCTTCCATCTGCGTTAGTCACATCCGTCCATCACTCCATGGCCAGCAGAAGCTCCTCCCCATCGATGGCGACGTCGAGCTAAGCCGTGGCAAAGCCGGCGAGCTCCGTCGTCGTGCCCCAGAGGTCTTGATCATCCCTACATCAGCGTTGATCGAGTCCACCGGTGGCGACCACAATCTGGCGGCGCTAGAGCCACTAGAAGAAGAGCCAGACTCGCATAAGGGTGACTGGCATGGCTCGGACATCACCGACCGCGACATCCAGGAGATGGTCACCGAAGGTTACCTCCCTGCGATGGAGGGGCTCGCCTGGCGGGCGGCGCCGGCCGGCGAGGTGACACCTTCTCCCCAAGCCGGAGAAAAGGTGTACCTCAAGGCTCAGCTGGTACGCGGCGTTTCCCTGCCCATCTCCCACTTCTTCCTCTCCGTCTTGAACCACTACAAGGTCCAACCCCATAACCTCTCCCCCAATAGCATCTTAGTGCTTAGCAACTCCGCGACACTTTCCGAGGGTTACCTAGGGATAAGGCCTAGGTTATACTTGTTCGTGTACTTCTTCACCGTCAAACGCTGAAGTTTCTACATGGAGATCCCATGCCTCCCTTCCCTCTGGCCTCGCACTTCTCGCGCAATAAGGCGGATCAAATGGTTCGTAGAGACGGGTTTGACCGGCTTGGACCTAGCCATGTGCTGGTTCATCAGGCGAATCCAACCTCTGCAGCACCGCGCGAAGTTCATGCACGAGTATACCAGTGATCGAAGGGATACCCTCCGGATCTCCGTGGATAACTTCTCGAGCGACTCCTTCAAGCTCCGCCTAAAGTACATCGTCAAGGTGAAGGATAAGAAGCGTGGCTTCACCATCACCTATGACATGTTCGTAGAAGGCAAGTGCCCAAAGTTAGGTATTTATTTTCCATGTACGACATATGCTCCAGTTTTTCCGTGTTGCCAATACCATCTTATCTAACACGGTGATTTCTCACTTAATAGCTTAGCGATCTAGATGAGGGCAACCTGGCTGCCCAAATCTACGATCCAAAGATGAAGGAAGTCATGGTCGTGTCCGATGACGATGTCCCGTTGGCGCGAAAGCGGAAGAGTTCCACCTCTAACGCTACCGACGGAGGAAAGAAGAAGAAGACGGAGGGTGGAGCCTCCAAAAATACTACCGTCGCCCTGGAGGCGGAAAAGAGAAAAGCCACCGGGATTTTTTCCAAAGCGTCCCCCCTAGTGTAAGCTTCTCATTCTCCGACATTGTCTATTTATCTGTCTTGTTCCTGTACTTATGCATTTTGCACGTCTCATGAAGAAAGCCACGACCAGCCTCAAGAAGACCTCCAAAACTTTGGGATCTTCTAGAAATATCAAAGACATGCTGCATCGCGACGCCTCTCCCGCCATCGCCCTTTGAGTTTCCGAAGATAGTTTACCCGGAACTCACGCCGAGTAACACAACTCTGGTTCCTGGAGGAGTACCGTCATCTCCGATATGCGGTCTTGAGGAGCTCCTCCGACAAGCAGAAATATTGCGAGGAAACAGCTTCCTTTGGCAAGCTGCTAGCCGAGAGTGCTACAAACCTCAATATTATCGCACTTTTAAGTTTTACTTTTCCTTTTGCATTTCATATGAGTATCCCACTGTAGCCCCCGAGGACGTAGACGAAAAACCATAGGTTTTGCATCTATATGCTCTAAGAGTGACTAAGTTAGAAAAAACTCTCACTGTAGCCCCTAAGCATTTAGATGGAACAAACTATTCCGACTAGATGCTTTAAGAGTAGCATACACAGTGTTTATAATTTTCAATACTGTAGCCCTCAAGCCTCTAGTTGTAACTAAATTAGTTCCGACTAGATGCTTAAAGAAAAGCTAAGCATTTTCCGAGTTAAAAACTTTATACTGTAGCCCCCAAGCTTCTAATCGAGAACTGAATTAGCTCCGACTAGATGCTTAAAGAAAAGCTAAGCATATTGCTAAGTTAAAAAACTCTCGCTGTAGCCGCCGAGCGTCTAGGTGGAAAGTTTTCGACTAGATGCTCCAAGCAAACTAAACAACGGTTTAACTTTTTCCTTTTTTCCACAGAACGAAAATGCTCGGAGGGGCATGGCCAACGACAAGTACCAGAAGATGCGCGTAGATCTTGAAGCCGAAAAGGGTAAAACTGCCATCTTGAAGGAACAAATCATCAAAAACAAGAGTCTGTTTTCTTTTTGCGCATTTCCGTCTTGTTTCTGTGCCTTCATTCTCCGAGTAATCACCGTGTACTTTGTTTTCTCCGACATGCAGAACATGTCGCCAAGGCCAAGGACATTATCGAGCAGTCCAAGCACATCCAGCAGCTGGACAGCGAGAACAAGATCCTTAAGGAGGAGAGGAAGGAGATGCTGAAAATGCATGAGGATTCCGTGAAGGCCCTGCAGGACTCCGCCTCCGCGGAAATCAATCGCTTGAAGGAGGAGCTTGCGATCTTCAAAGATCAAAAGCAAGCTGCTGATGAGCAAAACAAATGCCACAACGAGGCGTTTAAGCTCCTCCAACAAGAGAAAGAATCCATGGCGGACATCCTCTGGCAGGCTAAGGCCAGCATCTTCAGTAAGTTTCCTCCACCTTGTATTTTTGTAGTCTAGATACTTAGAATTTTTTGAACTCATGCGCTCCTTGTCGGAATGTGCAGCTCCTATGGGTTTAACTCGCTCGCCTCCTTCGGACAAGGAATGCATGGTTCTTGCCGGCAACTTCATCAACACCGCCATCACCCAGGCCAAAGAGATTGCCAAGCCCCTCCAGATATACATCAAGGCCTCGGACTCCGTGACGAAGTACTCGGAGATTCTGTGTCGAGCCCCCGAGCGTGTTATAAGCTGGAAAGCTTCATGTGCACGGGTTGGCGCAAGGATGGCGCTGTCAATGGTGAAGGCACACTACGAAGATGCCGACATCGACACGGTGACCTCTGGTATCCCCGACGTTGACGATGACGGCAAAGAGATTGATCACGAAGCCATCTTGTCATCACTCGCGGGTTATGACACCAGAGTTTCCGAGTTGGTGGACATCGACCTCTTCGTGCCCATGAACGCCATTGACAGCATCAACCAAGACTCCTCCGAGTCTCATCATAGTGCCGAAGTTGAGGGTGATTCTCCGACTGGTGACGATGCTTCTTCCAAGTCTCCTGCATGCGCCCAAGGAATAAAAAACACTTTGTAAAATTTGTTTCCCCTTTGGTGTGTGCACGGAAAAAACTTGGTGATGTAACCTTAAGGCGGAAAACAATGGTTGTTATGTCATTCTACTTAAGAACTAGTTTCTAGCATGTATATATTTTTAGCAAGTGCTGGCTTATCCATTACTTTGGTTCTTATGCTTGACTTTTCGTGAGTCGGAAGACTCGTTGTCGGAACCAAGCGCTTAGGTGACGATGCCCAATGGCACCATCGATAACATGAGCACAAATCGCCGACAATAAGTGCCAAAAGGCACTACTCTAGAATCCACATTAAAACGACAAAGAACGTGTAGACCAGAAAACTTAAGCTAACGCCTGTAGGAGGAATTGTCACAAGTGCAAACGCAATACTTGTGCATAAAGGTTTTACATGATCCAAAAATGAACACTAAAGGAGGTAAAAGACTCAGAAATATGAGTGAACCAAAGAGCTTTATTTCATTGATCATATAAGAGGTACAGAATTACATAAAAATGCTAAGTGTAAAAAGGACGTAGCTGTGCTATGTTCCATGGCCTATCAAGCTCCGGGTAGTCATCATCCGGGTCACGTCGTTACGCTTATGATCCTCGTTGGGTCTATCCTTTAATTCACGATTTTCAACAAGGTAGTAAGACCCATTGAGCATCGCCTTGCTTATGATGAATGGTCCTTCCCATGGCGGGGATAATTTGTGTGACTTCTTCTGCTTAAGTCGGAGCACCAAATCCCCCTCTTTAAACGAGCGATGTAGAATGCGGCGACTATGCTAGTTGTGTAACTTATGCTGGTAGATGGCAGATCTTTGGCATGCCAAAACATGCTCCTCCTCGAGAAGGTCCACATCTAGGCGTCTGGATTCTTCAGCGTCATCCTCGTCATAGGCAGCAACTCTTGGTGCATCATGGAGGATGTCGGAAGGCAAGATGGCTTCTGCTCCATATACCATGAAGTAAGGGGTGTAGCCGGTGGATCTGTTGGGTGTAGTTCGTAAACTCCACAACACAGATGGCAATTCTTCCGCCCAGGCTCGAGCTGCTCTATGTAGTGGCGCCTCAAGATGTGGCTTGATTCCCTACAGAGTCACTCCATTGGCTCGCTCAACCTGACCATTGGATTGTGGGTGTGCCACAGATGCAAGGTCAAGTCGGATGCCTTTCTCCCAGCAATAAGCCTCCACTTCTCGAGTGACAAGTTGCTTCCGTTGTCGGTGATAATGCTATGTGGGAGACCAAATCTCACCACTAGATCCCGGACAAACCTGAGGGCAGTTGCCCCATCAAGCTTTCTAATGGGTTTAGCTTCTATCCATTTGGTGAATTTGTTAACTGCTACAAGAAGAT
Source organism: Avena longiglumis (assembly GCA_030063025.1). Lineage (NCBI taxonomy): Eukaryota > Viridiplantae > Streptophyta > Magnoliopsida > Poales > Poaceae > Avena > Avena longiglumis. The sequence goes on from CP125975.1 coordinate 171,367,671, forward strand.
GCGTAAACCCACACGGTGCCATTTGTAACGGCCCCACCATGTCTAGCCCCTAGACTACAAACGGCCAAGTTATTGGTATTGTTCGCAATTCTTCAGCAGGAACATGTGGTTGTCGGGCATAATACTGGCATCTTGTGTATGTTTCAACCAGATTGTCGGCGTCATGGCGGTCGGCCAAGAGAATCCTTTGGAAGGCTTTGCGACCAACGATAGAGGGTGGCGTGATGCCCGCAATCTCGAGATGGATTTCGTGGGATTTCCATACCTTCTAGCTGGGAAACACACTTTAGGTATACACCAGTAGGGCTCCTTTTGTAGAGTTGCCCATTGATTATGGTATAACCCTTTGCTTATTGTACTATCTGTCGTCTTTTGACCTCGTCGTCGGGCAAAGTTCCGTGTTCGAGATATTCCATGAACGGTTTTGTCCAAGCCGGAGGGATCTTTGTCACCATGTTGACGAAAGAATCAGCTCTATCCGGGTTGTCGATGTCGGCGCCCTTCACGGATGGTGTGCGTCGATGCTCTAGGAAAACTCCTGGCGGAATTCTCTTGCGCCCTGACCCAAGCTTGGACAGCAGATCAGCCGCCTCGTTTTGCTCCCTAGGCACATACTTGACTTCGTAGACCAAGAAGCTCTTGGCTATCTCGTCCACTTCGTCTCGATATGCCGCCATCATAGGGTTCCGCGCATTCCAGGTGCCAGCCACCTGCTGGGCAACCAAGTCGGAATCTCCACAGCAAACTATGCGCTTGATGCCAATATCTTTTTCTACACGTAGTCCGTGGATGAGTTCTTCATACTCCGCCATGTTGTTTGTAGCCTCGAAGTGGATCTGCAGAATGTAGTGTAGCTTGTCTCCTGTTGGTGACTATAGCAATACACCAGCCCCCGAGCCATTGGGCAACTTTGATCCGTCAAAGTGCATCACCCAGTACTCTGGTTCTAGCAACGGAGTAGCGTCTGGCATCTCCGTCCAATCTACAACAAAATCCGCCAAGGCTTGTGACTTGATAGCGTCGCGTCTCTTGTAGGTGATCTCGAAGGCAGCAAGTTCAATGCCCAACTTCGCGACCCTTCCTGTAGCGTCGCTGTTATTGATAATGTTGGACAGTGGAGTCTTGCTCACCACTGTGATTGGGTGCTCCTGACCTCGTTTACGTAGTAAACTGGTCGTTGAACTCCGTGCTCATAGCCTGGTTCCCTTTGCTCTACCACGACGACGATGCTGATAACCCGGTTGGTTGCCGCCATGTAAATTAACATGGGCTCTCCAGGCTCGGGTGCTGCAAGGATGGGCGTTGAGGAAAGAATCTCCTTGAGCTGCTTCAATGTTGCGTCTGCTTTGTCCGTCCATGTGAATTTGTCCGCCTTCTTTAGCAACTTGTACAGTGGCAGGGCCTTCTCTCCAAGTCGGCTGACGAACCGACTAACTGCTGCAACACAACCTGTTAGTCGTTGAATGTCCTTTAGGCATGTCGGACGGTTTATGTTTAAGATGGCCTTGATTTTCTCCGGGTTGACCTCGATTCCACGTTGGGAAACGATGAAGCCCAACAATTTGCCGGCTTGAACCCCGAAGACGCACTTCTTAGGGTTGAGCATCATGTTGTATTTCCGGAGATTATCAAAGGTTTCTTTTAAGTCGTAGATTAAGTTGTTTGACTTTTTAGACATCACCGCGATATCGTCCACATAGGCGTGAACGTTCCGACCAATATGGTCGTGAAGGAAATGTTGCATTGTCCGCTGGTAGGTAGCACCTGTGTTTTTCAGCCCAAAGGGCATCTTGACATAGCAAAATGTGTCGTATGGGGTAGTGAACGAAGTGGACAATTGGTCCGACTTCCTCATCTTGATCTGGTGGTATCCCGAGTATGCATCGAGAAAACACAAAAGTTCCGAGCCAACCGTTGAGTCAATGACTTGGTCAATGCGAGGCAAAGCAAACGGATCTTTGGGGCATGCTTTGTTCAAGCCGGTGTAATCAACGCACATTCTTAATTCATTGGTTCCCTTTTTGGGGACAAGTACAGGATTGGACACCCATTGGGTGTGAAGGACTTCTTGGATAAATCTAGCCTTAAGTAACCTAGCTATCTCTTTGCCAATGGCGTGTCTCTTCTCATCTCCAAAGCGTCGTAGAGGTTGTTTCACTGGTTTGCATTTTGGATCAATGTTTAAGCTGTGCTCGGCAATTTCCCTAGGTACACCTTTCATGTGGGTAGTTTGCCAAGCAAAGATGTCCTTATTCTCACGGAGGAACTCGACGAGCGTGCTTTACTATTTGGGATCCAGGTTTGTCCCAATGGCGACAGTCTTGGAGGCATCGCCTACCACAAGTTCCACCGGCTTGGTTTCGATGGCGGCCTTGAACGCAGGAGCGGAGTCGGAGATCTGCTTCTTCGACGCGGGCATCTCTGAGTCATTAACCTTTCTCTGGATCTCTTTGAATTCTTCGATGTAGAGGACAACTTCTGCAACAGCTGCTTCATTGATCTCGCTGTCCCTTGCCTTGGTAAAGCTTCTGGATACGGTGATGACACCGTTTGGTCCGGGTATCTTGAGTTTGTTGTAGACGAAGCATGGCTTGGCCATGAACGTGTGGAATATGTCGCGGCCGAATATGACGTGGTACACGCTCTTGAAGGGGACTACCTCGAAGTTCATGCGCTCTTGGCAGTAATTATTAACATCGCCAAAGGAAACCTGAAGTCTAATGCACCCAAGCGACCGAGCCTCCCGACAAGGAACTACGCCGTGGAAGATGGTGTTGGTCCGCCTTAGGTTTGCCTCCGTCAAGTTCATCTTATGCAGTGTATCCAGGTACATGATGTTGATGCTGCTTCCACTATCCACCATGCACTTGGTGAACTCCACGCCGTCAATCAAGGGGTTGATGACCATGGCGTACTGGTTCTCTGTGGGCACAAGGTCTGGGTGGTCCGTCCTGTCCCAAGTTATTGGAACTTCCAACCAGCGCAGGTACTGGGGGACTGGAGGGAGAGTGGCCATCAGGATCCTCAGAGAGGTCGTCTGTTGTCGGACGGTGGGGGTGCCAAGGAAAGTGCGGTAGACTAGAGCCTTCTTTCCGAAGGGGTTCTTGCCCTTGTCATCGCTCTTGGCGGCGTGCTTGGGGTCAACGTCTTCGTCCATGTCACTTGAATCCTTCGACTCCTCCTCCTTCTTCTTCCCTTTGCCCTTGCCTCACGGTCTGTTCTTCCGACTTTGCTTGTAGCCGGACTCCGGGTCTTCCTTGAGGTCGTTGACGAACTTGCAGTGTCGATTGGTATGGGTGGCCTTGCCGTTGGCATCGAGGTGTACGAGGCACGGCATATCGCGGTACTCCTCGTATGTTTGGGGAACGCGGAGCGGCGCCGAGGTGGTTTCACTTCCTCGTTGCTGCCCGCGGCCAGCTCCCCTTCCTCAGCCATGTTGTCCGCCTTCTCCTCGTCCTGCAAAAGTCATAGCGACCATGTCGGTCGATTTCTTTTCTTCTCGAGTGGTTTTCCGCTTTGTACTGCTGTTCCTCCGAGCTTGGGTTGGAACGACCGTTGCCGGCAAAGAGCCACGAGCATCGTCGCCGGCAGCTGCGAACTCACTAGCTAACTGAATCATCTGATTCAAGTCAAGCTGGTGATTGTCCTGCAAGCGCTTTAGCTTATGTCGGAGCAACGTGCCCCTTTCCAACCATCGATGAAGGCGGCCATGGCGGTCTGAGCGTGCACTCCTGCGCAGGAATTCTTCATATCCAACCATCGGGAGAGGTAGGCGCGATATGTCTCGTCTTTTTCTTGCACACATCGCTGTAGATCGCCCACAGTGCAGGGATGCTTGTATGTACCCTCAAAGTTCTTGGTGAACGCTTCTTGCATGTCCAGCCAGTTGTAGATAGATTTCTTCAGCAAGTCGTTTATCCATTGACGGGCCGTGCCCGCCAACATTAACGGGAGGTACTTGACGGCGACGTTGGGGTTGCCTCTGGCAATCTCCACTGCGTTGCCGTAGTCCTGCAACCATGTGGCTGGCTTGGCGGTGCCGTCATAGGGCTTAATGGTCATGTCAATCCGGAAACCTTTGGGGTAAGTTGTGGACCGTATTGCAGGTCCAAAGCAACGTGGTCCCAGGTATGGTCCTTCCCGGGCCTCGTGGATCTTATCGATCCGCGAATGTGCATCGTATGGCTCCAGGTTTTTCTTCTTTTTGTCAACAGGGGATGGGCTACGTGAACGACGCGGGCCTCTTCCGCCATGGTGACTGCTTGGCGGCGACAGAGGCGGAGGTGGCGGTGGGTTAGCCTTCTTGCTGTTACCCTCCTGCGATGCCTCACGCCTGTCGCGGTTGCTTGTCGGACGTGGAGGGTCATGGTGTGACCTGCTCTTGTGTCCTTGGTGGCGCTCTTCATTATGACGGGTCTGCGCCGCGTTGTCATGGATGACGATGCCGCACTGCTTTGGTGGGGGCATATCCGTATGATGGTGAGCTTTGTAGTCTTCCTGATGTCGGGGGGATCGGGGCGGTGGCGATGGGCGATGAGGTCAGGCTTTTTCTCCATGGTCGGAGGATACGGGGATAGAATCCTTCCTGTTGCGCGCATCCTTCCGTCTTCGTTCTGATGAACCCGTCCGGGACCCAACATCCTGAGGAGATATGTCCCTTGGCAGTTTGTGCTGGCTAGATCGGCAGAGCGTTGGGTCAGACTCAAGCCTCTGAGAGGTGGCCTTTTCCTGCTGCTTTACCGCCTTTGCCACTAGGTCATAGACCTGTTCTACTGCCTCAGGCGATCTATCCTGCTCCAGAAGGGTCTAGGCGACGGTGAGGTTAAGGAGTGGGGTGGGCATCACCTGCTTGCCTTCACTGTCAATGTATGGCTTGGCCTGTGCCAGCTTCGAGGGGACCCATCCCAGGTTGCGCCGTACAACAGGATCGTTAATGACGCGAGCCGGAGCTTTCTTAGCCTTCTCCTGCCGTATCAAAGTCTTGTACTAGGCCTCCATTTCTCTAGCTTTCTCTATGGACTCCTGCGCGTTGACCAGATCTCGATCTAGTTTAGCGCCTTTCTCCGCGATGGCTTGCGCCTCCTCCAGCAGCTACTGGAGCTTCTCGTCAAGCTGGGTCACGTTCTGGATATGAGCAATGGTTAGTGGCTCGACAAGGAGATTGCCGTACATCACTCTATCAGCTGGAGTAACATGGGCTGCTGCCGAAGTAGATGCTGGAGGTGGCAAGTTTGCGGTGTTATTGTTGCTCGGGCCGGTGCTGAGTTCCTGCGGCTGCTACACTGGGTTAGGCGGGGGAGGCATAACCTTTGCATGATCATTGTCAGCAGCAATAAGTGGCCCCTTCCCCTTGTCTAGCGCTGTAGGAGGAACTTGTCCGGGTTGATCTTCATCCATCGCCGTCCCAATGGTGACGAACACCCCTCGAGACGTGACGGTGTTGTTGGCTTGCTCTTCGCACGAGTACTCCTCCTCCATCTCCTGCATAGCAGAGTCTAGCTCTTCTGGAATGAAGTCTATCTCCTCTGAATCTCCACTGAAATCAGCATAAAGCGCGTCAATGACAGAGTCGGAGGGTGCCAGGACTTCCTCGATGACGGGCGATGGAGGTGCAACGGCCTCGAAGATGACTGGTGGTGGTGCTGCTATGAAGATGGCGGCCGGAGGCGGTGGTGGCGGTGGCTGAACCGGAGGGGCTCCGTCAATGAGCGCAAGCGCTGTCTGAGCTGTCGCTTCGGCCTCCGCATAGTTGTTGATGGTGCTCACCATGCCTTCAAAGGTAAGGCGTCCTGACACCTGCTGCCGTCTTAGAGAATGTCGGAGAAGCGTGCCATGGTCCAGTCCTTCCACGAAGTGATAGATAGCATCATCATTGGGGTAGTGGGCCAGATCGGCTCGTATACGGAGCCACCTGGCTAGGTAGTCGCGGGGGTTTTCGCCCTCTCTCTGAACGCAGCGCCCTAGATCGAAGATGGTAACCACGCCGACGAACTTGGATCTCTGCTGTCTAGACGCACGGACGAAGCCGGCAGATTTGCAGTGATCTTCCACCTTTATATCCTACACAGGGGCGGTTTGGGTGGGTCTTGAATTTTTCTGATCTTTGCCGGCAAGCTCCAAGGAGAGATCCGACATCGATCCTTCCGCAAACGCATCCAGCCTGTAGGCGGTCCATGCGGGTCTTGATGCTTTCCGATCTTTGTCGGCAAACTCCGAAGAGAGATCCGACATCGATCCTTCCACGAACATATCCAGCCCGTAGGCGGTCCGTGCGGGTCTTGATGCTCCTCCGTCTCCCAGGGAACTAGTGCCCGAGTCGGGTTCGCCGATGAAGAGATGGATGTCTCCGATAGGAACGATCGAACACCGCGTAGGGTTCGTCTTCGCCAGGATCCAGAACTCGTCAGGAGGGACGATCGGAACGTTGCCGGAGAAGAGAACGCGTCCGATGGCTACGGTTTCTCCAATTCCCGCGAAGATCTTGGTTCTCGCCCGCTGAAGAGCCTGAAGCGCCTCTTGCCCCACGGTGGGCTCCAACTGTCGTGGTATTGCCGACGAGTACGCCATGGAGGGGTCCTCACAGTGCGTGTTTAGAGACATGGGGTAAGGCGGACGGTTGATGGGTACGAGGTAACACAGCTTACCAGTTCGGATCCCTAGCGGTGGCGGAATCCTACTCCTGCTATAAATCACTATAAGGGCAATACGCCGAGTTATAGAGATAGGTTCGCTGTGCGAGGTTGTGTGTGTCGATCTATGATCGTATCAGATTGTGCCCTAAAGGCTCCCATAGGCCCGACTTATATAGTCGCCAGGTCCTAGGGTTACAGGGAAAAGTCCTAGACGGACAGGTTACAGAGTCCTACACCGTCTATCACTTGTCTTGTGTATCTTGCAATCCAAGGCTTCGGGTACGCTGGTAACTCCACCGTAGCCTTCCTTTATCCGGCATGGGCCTCCCTTCTGGATCCAACTAACTGGGCCGCCCAGCAGGCCATAGGCCATGCTACCGACTATGGGCCACCCGGGTTAGCCGGATAAGAGACATGTTATAAGGATACCCATATAGCATATCCCCAACAAGTAGGAAATACCTAAGGTGCTCATACCAAGCACAAGGAGCTTGCTTTAGTCCATAGAGTGCCTTATGGTGTAGATACACATGGTTGGGATAGCGTGTGTTTTCGAAACCTGGGGGTTGAGCTACATATGCAACCTCTTTCAAGGGACCATTAATAAAAGCACTTTTCACATCCATTTGATAAATCTTGAACTTATGAAAATATGCATATGCAAACAAGAGAAAAATAGCTTCATGGCCAGTAACGGGCACAAAGGTGTCCGCATAGTCGATACCTTCTATTTGGGCATACCCTTACGCCGCTAACCTTGCTTTGTTTCTTGTGACGGTTCCTTTTTCATCTTGCTTGCTCTTGAACACCCACTTGGTCCCAATGACATTGATGTCATTATCTTTAGGCCTATCCACAAGAGACCAAACTTCATTGCGAGTGAAGCACTCGAGTTCTTCTTGCATGGCAATGACCCAATCCGAATCCTCCAAAGCCTCATGAACCTTGAGAGGCTCAAAGTTGGACACAAAAGCATGATGCCCACAAAAGGTTGTGAGATTCTTCTTCTTGGCATGAGTCTCGATCCCTCTTGATATGCTTCCAAGGATATTATTGACTTGGAGTCCACTTGCAATGGAGGCAGCCTTGATCTTCTGAATTGTGCCTTCATGATCAACAAATTCATCTTTTGAGGGTCCTTGATCATTGACAGATCTTGAGCTTGACCTTGAGGTGGAGGAGCTTGTTCTTCTACTTGGTCTTGATCAACGGAATGAGGGATTGGTTATTGTTCTTTGGTTTATGTGACATCTTGAGAGAGATGTTGATCTTGTGGTGCACTTGATGACTCAACTTGGGTAGAGCTAGGCTCTTCTTGGGTTGAGCTTGATTCTCCCCCATCATCTTCTTGATCATGAATGTGGGATTCAGTGGGTAAAATATGCCCAATACGCATCAACTTGATGACATGATAAGAATCTCCATCACCTACATCACGTGAAACAACTTTCCCCTCTTGGGGGCCATTATTCTCCAAAAAATCCACGTCACAAGATACTTCAACACAACCATTGGTTTTGTTGTAGTATCTATAGGCATGAGAGGTTTCCACATAACCAACAAATATACCCTCTATATGTCACATCCCAAGATCTTCCAAATCTTGTAATGTGAAAATAAATGAATAAAATAAAACTTTGTTTGATTTTCAGAGCCAGAAGAAACTTTTTGAATTCAATTGGAACTTCAAACCCATTTGAATTAAATAATACCTAAAGGGATTCATAAAGATAAACATTTAATAAAGGAAATTAAAATGTTTTGGAAATTACTATTTTGGATCCTTTAATAAAAGATTTGGTTTTCAAAAGAAAAGGTGGTTTTATAAATAAAGAATATTTTATAAAGCCAAATTAAACCTTGGCCAAGCTTTAGAATTAAAACATTTTATTTTAAATAAAATTAACAAAGGTTTATTTAAATAAAATAATAAGGATTTATTATCCAGATATTATTAAAGTAAAGGCTTTTCCCATTTTAAATAAAACACTAAACCTTATTTGATTATTTTAAATAGGTTTTCCAAGTATTTTATATTCTCCAATAAAACCTACTGAAGTGTTTTGGTTTTATTTTAGAATTCAAAATAAAGTTTTTAATAAAACAAACCCTATATGAATTAAATGAATAAGATCTATTCATTTAATTGTTATTGGACCCTAAAGAAAAATATTACTTTGTTTTAAACAAGTTTCCAAGTATTCTTTAATTCCAAATAAAACCTACTGATTTGGTTTTGAAAATATTTGGATTTCAAATGAAGATTTTATTAAATAAATCAAACCATATTTGATTAAATAACTATGGTCTATTTTATTTAATTATTAAATAGATCCTAAAATGAATAAAAATATTATTTTATTTTGAGATTTGGTTTATGTTGATAAACAGAACCAAAATATCATTACAATTGTTGAATTGTTTGAATTATTTGAATGCTTGAATAGTTGGGTGAAATTCAAATCAGAAAATAGAAAATAGAAAAAAATAAAACAAAGCAAACAGAAAAAATAGAGTTTGGGACCAGCCCAGTCGACGAAGCCCAATAGGCCCAGCGCCAGCCCAGCTCCTCTATTCACAGCGAAACGTTTTCCTACCTAAACACTAACCCACACAGACAATGACCGGTGGACCCCCCTCTCAATTCTTTTCCCACTGACGATGGACCCCGCTCTACTGTTTGTCCTCCCCACCCGCACGACCCCTTATCCCCCACCCCTCGCCGGCCGTTGCAGGCGGAATAACTCCGGCGTAATACGCCTTAATCACGCAATGAAGCTGCCCCTTGACCACGCAGGATAAATCGCCAGCGCCCCTTATTCATTTTCCCTCTGACTCCTTCCCCAATCACGCCCCCAGGCCGCCCCAATTCCTCCTCGAGCTCCTCTGTTCCGACCACCGTCTCCGGCCAATTCAGGCCAGTGCGCGCCACCTCCTACCTTCCCGAGCACCCTAGCAGTTTCCCCACTCCCAGACGTATCCCCCCAGCACCCTCCTCTCAACCACGGGCGCACCAGAGCTTCGGCTATGACGAGCTTCTGAACGCCGCCGCGACTAGCTTCGGCTATGATCAGTAGCCTCGTCTTCGACCACGGACAGAGCCGTCCGACGTTGTCTTCAACTCCGTCGAGCAATCCCTGTTGTTCCAGGACACCCCACGACAAAACGACTACGCCCCGAGCATCACCTCGTCCTCGCGATCACGGTGAGCATTTCCATCTCGATCTTTGCTTCCTAGAAACACCACGAGCACCTCGCCTGGCCGTGCGCCGCCGCTAAGCCGCCGTCGGTGCCGCTCACTTATGATCGAGTGAATCAGTACCGTAGGATCTAGATTGAGCGAGCGAGATTAGATCACTTAAACTCGAAAAGGTACGCAGCCAGCATCGTGCGATGCCACTTGATCTAACGTCCTGCAGCCCGCGATCCAACCGAACCGGTACCGGCGAATTAGAACATGACGCGTGGCATCAGACGATCTGAAATAGAATTTGAAATCAGAATTTGATGCCATTTTCAAACCTCTGTAACTTTCAAACCACACGTCCAAATTTGGCAAACTTTATGTCGTTGGATTCAGGAGAACAAGCCCTAACCAACCATGCCCTTGGTTTAGCAAATAGTATCTGTTAGCTTGTTTGAATTTGCAGAAACATTTTTGTACTTATTTGGATTAGAAAAATTGTTTAAAAATGATTTTTGGATTAAAACCTTTGCAAAATGGTTTGATGTGATCTTACTGACCCTAGGAACCAACCCTTGGTGTTAAAAATGATTTTGTTAAAATTTAGGTTGGATTACTTGACTTAGTCATTTCTAGCCAAATAAAAAGAATGGTTTTTGTTATGAAAATATTTAGGGAAAGGAAACTTTGAGAAAATGGTTTGATCAAACCCACTGAACCACAACACCAAGTTTTGCAAATTAACAACTGCTTTGGTGAACAAATTAAGAGTTTTGCCTTGATAAAAACATTTTTCACCACATAAAATGATGAATGGATTTTAAAATAGTTTTGAGATGAAACCCATTTGCAAATGACTTTGCCATTTGGGTAAATGACCAATTTTGAAATTACAAAGTTTAGGAGCCTAGTGGAGACCATCCTTGCAATATAACCAACCTTTGCATGCTTATGCATGACTTAGATTCCATTACATGTGTGTGAACAATTGTTTGTTTGACTTTGGATTGGAATATGAATTGAATTTGTTTTGCTTGATTGGTAGATTAAGTTTGTGCCTTGCTTGGTTGATTTGTAGTGACTTGAAGATTGAAATTGTTGCAAGGACAAGGATTGAACCCATACTCTACCAAAAAGGCAAGTGATGCTTCATACTTTTTGTCCCATTACTTTCTCCATGCATTAGTGATTTTGCTAAGTAAAACTTGCATGGAAATTTTGCTAAGTGTAAACCTTACTATAGGAAATCCTAGTAGATGAATCCTTAGTAGGATTTTCCTAAGTTAAAGATTCCTACTACTATCAAGCTTAGCCTAGCTAATAGAAAACATGGGTGGAATATATATTCACACTATGGAAAAATATTCTAAGTCTGAGGACTTGTGATTTTGTCTAATAAAACAACTAAGCTAATGAATCACCTGGGTGGAATGGGATGGCTTGGTGGTGTTTGGTTGAGTGGTTCACAAGGCCATGGACTTGGCTTGTGTATCTCACTTGTGGTATGCCACCCAGGAACAAAGAGATTTGAGATGTCAAATGTTGAGAAGCTTCAAGTGCAACCACTTGGCAATATGGGCTCTGCCATGATCATATAGGTTGCAAGAACTTAGCCATATGGACAGTGGGTGGTAGTGTTTGATAGGTTGGAGCGCGTCCATTTTGGTCTAAGGGAAGGCTTCTGAAAGATCTTTTCTTGGGAAACCAAGTCTTGTGGGGAAAATGCACCACCTCTGCAGAGTGTAAAATCTAAGTACTTAGCCATGTCCCAGGTAAACGACAATTTGAGCATCAATACATGGAAGCAATCAAGAATCTCATCATTCAAATTTCTAAGTTAAAATCTTGTGGTTTGAACAAGGGTTGTGTGAAATCTTCAATCTTTGATTGAGAGATGCCTTGGAAAGGATCTTCAATCTTTGATTGAGAAAAATGATTTTGTCAAACAAAACTTAGTATTTTCAAATGTTAAGGAAAAATCTATTTTGAGCAATGCAAGCCTCAACTCCACTTAGCCAAATGCATATAGATGATAGAGTCCACTATACTACCATAGTATCACTTGCCAATACAATTCAAATGTATTGACCCTTTGTGGCTGTAACTTGTATGTTGCAGGTTTGATTGATTTTAGTGAAGATTGATTGTTTAGGATTACAAAGTCTACAACCAACATCTGCCTGTGGCACTTTGAAGATGAAGGACCCATGACTATAGTTATTCCGCTGCAATGTAATGTAATAGCCAAATGAGCTATGTATGATGTAATAAAATTATGTTATTCCTGGTTATAAAGTTATGTTATGACCTTTTTTTCTTGATATTACATCTTAACTGTGGATGCTAGCTATTGATCCAGGGACTAGCATTGTAAACACAGGAGGCTCTATCTTATTAAAGATTGGGACCCCTACAGATGGTATCAGAGCATTGTGTTGCCTGTAGGATTTGTAAACCTAGGATTGGACAAAAGCCCTTAGAAAAATAGGAGTTGTATTTTGATCCAAAACTTATTTATAAAAAATACTAGTAAACTCTTTCCTCAACCATTTTGGTTTCAACTCTACTTCTCTTCTACTTTCAACTTGATGGAAAAACCTACCCATGGCCAAAGACTACACCATGTGCAAAGGACTTCTTCAACATCTTCAACTCTAATGACTTCAACTTCTTCAACTCTAATGACTTCAACATCTTTAGCATATTCACCAAGGACTACAAGTGAAACAAGGGAATCTTACTCAAGAATTAGAGACTGAGGGAATGCAAAATAAGAAGGAGCCATCAACAACTTTGAAGTATTGTGACCAAAAGTTTTTCCAAGGAAACCAAGATCTCATACAAGAAGAATCAAGAAGGAAGGAAAGATCACAAGTGAACCATGTAGATGGACCACCATTTATAGTTAAGTCAAACACACCAACTTATGTGGAGTAACAAAAATATTTTGTTGCCTAAAAATGTGCTTGAACTTTGTTGTTTGAGTGAAAAGTTGTTTATGAATGCTTGCACATTGTTTGTGTGAATTGTGATGTGTGTGATTAGAAATATTTCCTTAGAAATATTTTGCCTATTCTAAACTCCCTTCAACCCAAACAGATGACTACTCCAAGAGACTCCAACATCAAGGTTGATGACAACAACAACCAAGAGGACAACATGAGAGAACTTATAGCAACCCAAAACCAGTTGAGCCAAGAGACAACTCAGCTTTTAGCCAACAACAATGGACTAGACCCAGCCATACAAAGCATTTTGAAACTTCAATCCCAAATGTTGCAAGGATTGGTTACTCAAGTGATCAACATGAGAGAAAACTTTTCCCAAGGAGCTAATGACAACAAGGATGACAAAGATGTTATTCTAGAAGGAACCCAAGCTAGCAATATTTTTAGAGACAAGGATCATGCATCCAAGGAACATGAAGGTCAATGTCCCAAGAAGAGAGAAAGATCTCCCACCTATGAAGGACATGAACTAGAAGAACTCCTAGCTTTGGAGAAACCCAAGAAGAAGAAGAAATTCCCCAACACTAGCAAGAAGGATATTACACAAGTGCAATGTTTCAAATGCAAAGAGATGGGACACTATGCCAATGAATGCCCAGAAAGGGAGAAGAGCCAAGAAAACAAACAAAGGCTAGTGAAACCCAAGGAAAAGAAAGATATTAGCCAAGTGATGTGCAAACACTGCAAAGAGTTAGGACATTATGCAAACTACTGTCCAGAAAAGATGAAGCATAAGATAAACCAGCCTATGAGGGATCCCAGCCTTGTCACATGTTTCAAATGCAAGGAACTAGGCCACTATGCAAACAATTGTCCAGAAAAGATGAAGAACAAGTTAAACAAGTCTATGAAGGATCTCAACCTTGGCCCATGAGTCAAGCATGGAAATTAAGGACATAGATGCAACTGTTTGCTTAGAGAAAGTATTTCTCATGATCCCAAGAAGGACAATGTGTAATTTTTGCTTGAAAATTTTTAAGGGTGGTAGTACCCTAGTTGTTTTGAACTTGCTTGTAACCCCAGCCTCCCCAAATCTCGGGACGAGATTTATTTTAAGGTAATTGTCACATCCCAAGATTTTCCAAATCTTGTAATGTGAAAATAAATGAATAAAATAAAACTTTGTTTGATTTTCAGAGCCAGAAGAAACTTTTTGAATTCAATTGGAACTTCAAACCCATTTGAATTAAATAAAACCTAAAGGGATTCATAAAGATAAACATTTAATAAAGGAAATTAAAATGTTTTGGAAATTACTATTTTGGATCCTTTAATAAAAGATTTGGTTTTCAAAAGAAAAGGTGGTTTTATAAATAAAGAATATTTTATAAAGCCAAATTAAACCTTGGCCAAGCTTTAGAATTAAAACATTTTATTTTAAATAAAATTAACAAAGGTTTATTTAAATAAAATAATAAGGATTTATTATCCAGATATTATTAAAGTAAAGGCTTTTCCCATTTTAAATAAAACACGAAAACTTATTTGATTATTTTAAATAGGTTTTCCAAGAATTTTATATTCTCAAATAAAACCTACTGAAGTGTTTTGGTTTTATTTTAGAATTCAAAATAAAGTTTTTAATAAAACAAAGCCTATATGAATTAAATGAATAAGATCTATTCATTTAATTGTTATTGGACCCTAAAGAAAAATATTACTTTGTTTTAAACAAGTTTCCAAGTATTCTTTAATTCCAAATAAAACCTACTGATTTGGTTTTGAAAATATTTGGATTTCAAATGAAGATTTTATTAAATAAATCAAACCATATTTGATTAAATAACTATGGTCTATTTTATTTAATTATTAAATAGATCCTAAAATGAATAAAAATATTATTTTATTTTGAGATTTGGTTTATGTTGATAAACAGAACCAAAATCTCATTACAATTGTTGAATTGTCTGAATTATTTGAATGCTTGAATAGTTGGGTGAAATTCAAATCAGAAAATAGAAAATAGAAAAAAATAAAACAAATCAAACAGAAAAAAATAGAGTTTGGGACCAGCCCAGTCGATGAAGCCCAATAGGCCCAGCGCCAGCCCAGTTCCTCTATTCACAGCGAAACGTTTTCCTACCTAAACACTAACCCACACAGACAATGACCGGTGGACCCTCCCTCTCAATTCTTTTCCCACTGACGATGGACCCCGCTCTACTGTTTGTCCTCCCCACCCGCACGACCCCTTCTCTCCCACCCCTCGCCGGCCGTTGCTGGCGGAATAACTCCGGCGTAATACGTCTTAATCACGCAATGAAGCTGCCCCTTGACCACGCAGGATAAATCGCCAGCGCCCCTTCTTCATTTTCCCTCTGACTCCTTCCCCAATCACGCCCCCAGGCCGCCCCAATTCCTCCTCGAGCTCCTCTATTCCGACCATCGTCTCCGGCCAATTCAGGCCAGTGCGTGCCACCTCCTACCTTCCCGAGCACCCTAGCAGTTTCGCCACTCCCAGACGTATCCCCCCAGCACCCTCCTCTCAACCACGGGCGCTGTAGCTTGGCTATGACGAGCTTCAACGCGACCAGTTTCTCCCCGACGACCTCCCCTGGTAAACGCTGACCACCCCGAGCCTCCTCGTTCACGCTCCCTCACTCGCCTCGGTCTTGCGCAACTAACCATGACCTCTGTTTGTCTTTTCGTGATCAGTAGCCTCGTCTTCGACCACGGACATAGCCGTCCGACGTTGTCTTCAACTCCGGCGAGCAATCCCTGTTGTTCCAGGACACCCCACGACAAAACGACCACGCCCCGAGCATCACCTCGTCCTCGCGATCACGGTGAGCATTTCCATCTCGATCTTTGCTTCCTAGAACCACCATGAGCACCTCGCCTGGCTGTGCGCCGCCGCTAAGCCGCCGTCGGCGCCGCTCACTTATGATCGAGTGAATCAGTACCGTAGGATCTAGATTGAGCGAGCGAGATTAGATCACTTAAACTCGAAAAGGTACGCAGCCAGCGTCGTGCGATGCCACTTGATCTAACGTCCTGCAGCCCGCGATCCAACCGAACCGGTACCGGCGAATTAGAACATGACGTGGCATCGGATTTATCTGAAATAGAATTTGAAATCAGAATTTGATGCCATTTTCAAACCTCTGTAACTTTCAAACCACACGTCCAAATTTGGCAAACTTTATGTCGTTGGATTCAGGAGAACAAGCCCTAACCAACCATGCCCTTGGTTTAGCAAATAGTATCTGTTAGCTTGTTTGAATTTGCAGAAACATTTTTGTACTTATTTGGATTAGAAAAATTGTTTAAAAATGATTTTTGGATTAAAACCTTTGCAAACTGGTTTGATGTGATCTTACTGACCCTAGGAACCAACCCTTGGTGTTAAAAATGATTTTGTTAAAATTTAGGTTGGATTACTTGACTTAGTCATTTCTAGCCAAATAAAAAGAATGGTTTTTGTTATGAAAATATTTAGGGAAAGGAAACTTTGAGAAAATGGTTTGATCAAACCCACTGAACCACAACACCAAGTTTTGCAAATTAACAACTGCTTTGGTGAACAAATTAAGAGTTTTGCCTTGATAAAAACATTTTTCACCACATAAAATGATGAATGGATTTTAAAATAGTTTTGAGATGAAACCCATTTGCAAATGACTTTGCCATTTGGGTAAATGACCAATTTTGAAATTACAAAGTTTAGGAGCCTAGTGGAGACCATCCTTGCAATATAACCAACCTTTGCATGCTTATGCATGACTTAGATTCCATTACATGTGTGTGAACAATTGTTTGTTTGACTTTGGATTGGAATATGAATTGAATTTGTTTTGCTTGATTGGTAGATTAAGTTTGTGCCTTGCTTGGTTGATTTGTAGTGACTTGAAGATTGAAATTGTTGCAAGGACAAGGATTGAACCCATACTCTACCAAAAAGGCAAGTGATGCTTCATACTTTTTGTCCCATTACTTTCTCCATGCATTAGTGATTTTGCTAAGTAAAACTTGCATGGAAATTTTGCTAAGTGTAAACCTTACTATAGGAAATCCTAGTAGATGAATCCTTAGTAGGATTTTCCTAAGTTAAAGATTCCTACTACTATCAAGCTTAGCCTAGCTAATAGAAAACATGGGTGGAATATATATTCACACTATGGAAAAATATTCTAAGTCTGAGGACTTGTGATTTTGTCTAATAAAACAACTAAGCTAATGAATCACCTGGGTGGAATGGGATGGCTTGGTGGTGTTTGGTTGAGTGGTTCACAAGGCCATGGACTTGGCTTGTGTATCTCACTTGTGGTATGCCACCCAGGAACAAAGAGATTTGAGATGTCAAATGTTGAGAAGCTTCAAGTGCAACCACTTGGCAATATGGGCTCTGCCATGATCATATAGGTTGCAAGAACTTAGCCATATGGACAGTGGGTGGTAGTGTTTGATAGGTTGGAGCGCGTCCATTTTGGTCTAAGGGAAGGCTTCTGAAAGATCTTGTCTTGGGAAACCAAGTCTTGTGGGGAAAGTGCACCACCTCTGCAGAGTGTAAAATCTAAGTACTTAGCCATGTCCCTGGTAAAGGACAATTTGAGCATCAAGACATGGAAGCAATCAAGAATCTCATCATTCAAATTTCTAAGTTAAAAATCTTGTGGTTTGAACAAGGGTTGTGTGAAATCTTCAATCTTTGATTGAGAGATGCCTTGGAAAGGATCTTCAATCTTTGATTGAGAAAAATGATTTTGTCAAACAAAACTTAGTATTTTCAAATGTTAAGGAAAAATCTATTTTGAGCAATGCAAGCCTCAACTCCACTTAGCCAATGCATATAGATGATAGACTCCACTATACTACCATAGTATCACTTGCCAATACAATTCAAATGTATTGACCCTTTGTGGCTGTAACTTGTATGTTGCAGGTTTGATTGATTTTAGTGAAGATTGATTGTTTAGGATTACAAAGTCTACAACCAACATCTGCCTGTGGCACTTTGAAGATGAAGGACCCATGACTATAGTTATTCTGCTGCAATGTAATGTAATAGACAAATGAGCTATGTATGATGTAATAAAATTATGTTATTCCTGGTTATAAAGTTATGTTATGACCTTTGTTTCTTGATATTACATCTTAACTGTGGATGCTAGCTATTGATCCAGGGACTAGCATTGTAAACACAGGAGGCTCTATCTTATTAAAGATTGGGACCCCTACAGATGGTATCAGAGCATTGTGTTGCCTGTAGGATTTGTAAACCTAGGATTGGACAAAAGCCCTTAGAAAAATAGGAGTTGTATTTTGATCCAAAACTTATTTATAAAAAATACTAGTAAACTCTTTCCTCAACCATTTTGGTTTCAACTCTACTTCTCTTCTATTTTCAACTTGATGGAAAAACCTACCCATGGCCAAAGACTACACCATGTGCAAAGGACTTCTTCAACATCTTCAACTCTAATGACTTTAACTTCTTCAACTCTAATGACTTCAACATCTTCAGCATATTCACCAAGGACTACAAGTGAAATAAGGGAATCTTACTCAAGAATTAGAGACTGAGGGAATGCAAAATAAGAAGGAGCCATCAACAACTTTGAAGTATTGTGACCAAAAGTTTTTCCAAGGAAACCAAGATCTCATACAAGAAGAATCAAGAAGGAAGGAAAGATCACAAGTGAACCATGTAGATGGACCACCATTTATAGTTAAGTCAAACACACCAACTTATGTGGAGTAACAAAAATATTTTGTTGCCTAAAAATGTGCTTGAACTTTGTTGTTTGAGTGAAAAGTTGTTTATGAATGCTTGCACATTGTTTGTGTGAATTGTGATGTGTGTGATTAGAAATATTTCCTTAGAAATATTTTGCCTATTCTAAACTCCCTTCAACCCAAACAGATGACTACTCCAAGAGACTCCAACATCAAGGTTGATGACAACAACAACCAAGAGGACAACATGAGAGAACTTATAGCAACCCAAAACCAGTTGAGCCAAGAGACAACTCAGCTTTTAGCCAACAACAATGGACTAGACCCAGCCATACAAAGCATTTTGAAACTTCAATCCCAAATGTTGCAAGGATTGGTTACTCAAGTGATCAACATGAGAGAAAACTTTTCCCAAGGAGCTAATGACAACAAGGATGACAAAGATGTTATTCTAGAAGGAACCCAAGCTAGCAATATTTTTAGAGACAAGGATCATGCATCCAAGGAACATGAAGGTCAATGTCCCAAGAAGAGAGAAAGATCTCCCACCTATGAAGGACATGAACTAGAAGAACTCCTAGCTTTGGAGAAACCCAAGAAGAAGAAGAAATTCCCCAACACTAGAAAGAAGGATATTACACAAGTGCAATGTTTCAAATGCAAAGAGATGGGACACTATGCCAATGAATGCCCAGAAAGGGAGAAGAGCCAAGAAAACAAACAAAGGCTAGTGAAACCCAAGGAAAAGAAAGATATTAGCCAAGTGATGTGCAAACACTGCAAAGAGTTAGGACATTATGCAAACTACTGTCCAGAAAAGATGAAGCATAAGATAAACCAGCCTATGAGGGATCCCAGCCTTGTCACATGTTTCAAATGCAAGGAACTAGGCCACTATGCAAACAATTGTCCAGAAAAGATGAAGAACAAGTTAAACAAGTCTATGAAGGATCTCAACCTTGGCCCATGAGTCAAGCATGGAAATTAAGGACATAGATGCGACTGTTTGCTTAGAGAAAGTATTTTTCATGATCCCAAGAAGGACAATGTGTAATTTTTGCTTGAAAATTTTTAAGGGTGGTAGTACCCTAGTTGTTTTGAACTTGCTTGTAACCCCAGCCTCCCCAAATCTCGGGACGAGATTTATTTTAAGGGTGGTAGCCTGTCACATCCCAAGATTTTCCAAATCTTGTAATGTGAAAATAAATGAATAAAATAAAACTTTGTTTGATTTTCAGAGCCAGAAGAAACTTTTTGAATTCAATTGGAACTTCAAACCCATTTGAATTAAATAAAACCTAAAGGGATTCATAAAGATAAACATTTAATAAAGGAAATTAAAATGTTTTGGAAATTACTATTTTGGATCCTTTAATAAAAGATTTGGTTTTCAAAAGAAAAGGTGGTTTTATAAATAAAGAATATTTTATAAAGCCAAATTAAACCTTGGCCAAGCTTTAGAATTAAAACATTTTATTTTAAATAAAATTAACAAAGGTTTATTTAAATAAAATAATAAGGATTTATTATCCAGATATTATTAAAGTAAAGGCTTTTCCCATTTTAAATAAAACACGAAAACTTATTTGATTATTTTAAATAGGTTTTCCAAGTATTTTATATTCTCAAATAAAACCTACTGAAGTGTTTTGGTTTTATTTTAGAATTCAAAATAAAGTTTTTAATAAAACAAACCCTATATGAATTAAATGAATAAGATCTATTCATTTAATTGTTATTGGACCCTAAAGAAAAATATTACTTTGTTTTAAACAAGTTTCCAAGTATTCTTTAATTCCAAATAAAACCTACTGATTTGGTTTTGAAAATATTTGGATTTCAAATGAAGATTTTATTAAATAAATCAAACCATATTTGATTAAATAACTATGGTCTATTTTATTTAATTATTAAATAGATCCTAAAATGAATAAAAATATTATTTTATTTTGAGATTTGGTTTATGTTGATAAACAGAACCAAAATCTCATTACAATTGTTGAATTGTTTGAATTATTTGAATGCTTGAATAGTTGGGTGAAATTCAAATCAGAAAATAGAAAATAGAAAAAAATAAAACAAATCAAACAGAAAAAAATAGAGTTTGGGACCAGCCCAGTCGACGAAGCCCAATAGGCCCAGCGCCAGCCCAGTTCCTCTATTCACAGCGAAACGTTTTCCTACCTAAACACTAACCCACATAGACAATGACCGGTGGACCCTCCTTCTCAATTCTTTTCCCACTGACGATGGACCCCGCTCTACTGTTTGTCCTCCCCACCCGCACCCCTTTTCCCCCACCCCTCGCCGGCCGTTGCAGGCGGAATAACTCTGGCGTAATACGTCTTAATCACGCAATGAAGCTGCCCCTTGACCACGCAGGATAAATCGCCAGCGCCCCTTCTTCATTTTCCCTCTGACTCCTTCCCCAATCACGCCCCCAGGCCGCCCCAATTCCTCCTCGAGCTCCTCTGTTTCGACCACCGTCTCCGGCCAATTTAGGCCAGTGCGCGCCACCTCCTACCTTCCCGAGCACCCTAACAGTTTCCCCACTCCCAGACGTATCCCCCCAGCACCCTCCTCTCAACCACGGGCGCACCAGAGCTTCGGCTATGACGAGCTTCTGAACGCCGCCGCGACTAGTTTCTCTCCGACGACCTCCCCTGGTAAACGCTGACCACCCCGAGCCTCCTCGTTCACGCTCCCTCACTCGCCTCGGTCTTGCGCAACTAACCATGACCTCTGTTTGTCTTTTCATGATCAGTAGCCTCGTCTTCGACCACGGACAGAGCCGTCCGATGTTGTCTTCAACTCCGACAAGCAATCCCTGTTGTTCCAGGACACCCCACGACAAAATGACCACGCCCCGAGCATCACCTCGTCCTCACGATCACGGTGAACATTTCCATCTCGATCTTTGCTTCCTAGAACCACCACGAGCACCTCGCCTGGCTGTGCGCCGCCGCTAAGCCGCCGTCGGCGTCGCTCACTTATGATCGAGTGAATCAGTACCGTAGGATCTAGATTGAGCGAGCGAGATTAGATCACTTAAACTCGAAAAGGTACGCAGCCAGCGCCATGCGATGCCACTTGATCTAACGGCCTGCAGCCCGTGATCCAACCGAACCGGTACCGGCGAATTAGAGCATGACGCGTGGCATCAGACGATCTGAAATAGAATTTGAAATCAGAATTTGATGCCATTTTCAAACCTCTGTAACTTTCAAACCACACGTCCAAATTTGGAAAACTTTATGTCGTTGGATTCAGGAAAACAAGCCCTAACCAACCATGCCCTTGGTTTAGCAAATAGTATCTGTTAGCTTGTTTGAATTTGCAGAAACATTTGTGTACTTATTTGGATTAGAAAAATTGTTTAAAAATGATTTTTGGATTAAAACCTTTGCAAAATGGTGTGAGGTGATCTTACTGACCCTAGGAACCAACCCTTGGTGTTAAAAATGATTTTTGTAAAATTTAGGTTGGATTACTTGACTTAGTCATTTCTAGCCAAATAAAAAGAATGGTTTTTGTTATGAAAATATTTATGGAAAGGAAACTTTGAGAAAATGGTTTGATCAAACCCACTGAACCACAACACCAAGTTTTGCAAATTAACAACTCCTTTGGTGAACAACATAAGAGTTTTGCCTTGATAAAAACATTTTTCACCACATAAAATGATGAATGGATTTTAAAATAGTTTTGAGATGAAACCCATTTGCAAATGACTTTGCCATTTTGGTAAATGACCAATTTTGAACTTACAAAGTTTAGGAGCCTAGTGGAGACCATCCTTGCAATATAACCAACCTTTGCATGCTTATGCATGACTTAGATTCCATTACTTGTGTGTGAACAATTGTTTGTTTGACTTTGGATTGGAATATGAATTGAATTTGTTTTGCTTGATTGGTAGATTAAGTTTGTGCCTTGCTTGGTTGATTTGTAGTGACTTGAAGATTGAAATTGTTGCAAGGACAAGGAGTGAACCCATACTCTACCAAAAAGGCAAGTGATGCTTCATACTTTTTGTCCCATTACTTTCTCTATGCATTAGTGATTTTGCTAAGTAAAACTTGCATGGAAATTTTGCTAAGTGTAAACCTTACTATAGGAAATCCTAGTAGATGAATCCTTAGTAGGATTTTCCTAAGTTAAAGATTCCTACTACTATCAAGCTTAGCCTAGCTAATAGAAAACATGGGTGGAATATATATTCACACTATGGAAAAATATTCTAAGTCTGAGGACTTGTGATTTTGTCTAATAAAACAACTAAGCTAATGAATCACCTGGGTGGAATGGGATGGCTTGGTGGTGTTTGGTTGAGTGGTTCACAAGGCCATGGACTTGGCTTGTGTATCTCACTTGTGGTATGCCACCCAGGAACAAAGAGATTTGAGATGTCAAATGTTGAGAAGCTTCAAGTGCAACCACTTGGCAATATGGGCTCTGCCATGATCATATAGGTTGCAAGAACTTAACCATATGGACAGTGGGTGGTAGTGTTTGATAGGTTGGAGCGCGTCCATTTTGGTCTAAGGGAAGGCTTCTGAAAGATCTTGTCTTGGGAAACCAAGTCTTGTGGGGAAAGTGCACCACCTCTGCAGAGTGTAAAATCTAAGTACTTAGACATGTCCCTGGTAAAGGACAATTTGAGCATCAAGACATGGAAGTAATCAAGAATCTCATCATTCAAATTTCTAAGTTAAAATCTTGTGGTTTGAACAAGGGTTGTGTGAAATCTTCAATCTTTGATTGAGAGATGCCTTGGAAAGGATCTTCAATCTTTGATTGAGAAAAATGATTTTGTCTAACAAAACTTAGTATTTTCAAATGTTAAGGAAAAATCTATTTTGAGCAATGCAAGCCTCAACTCCACTTAGCCAAATGCATATAGATGATAGACTCCACTATACTACCATAGTATCACTTGCCAATACAATTCAAATGTATTGACCCTTTGTGGGTGTAACTTGTATGTTGCAGGTTTGATTGATTTTAGTGAAGATTGATTTTTTTAGGATTACAAAGTCTACAACCAACATCTGCCTGTGGCACTTTGAAGATGAAGGACCCATGACTATAGTTATTCCACTTCAATGTAATGTAATAGCCAAATGAGCTATGTATGATGTAATAAAATTATGTTATTCCTGGTTATAAAGTTATGTTATGACCTTTGTTTCTTGATATTACATCTTAACTGTGGATGCTAGCTATTGATCCAGGGACTAGCATTGTAAACACAGGAGGCTCTATCTTATTAAAGATTGGGACCCCTACACTATAGTTCTAGATTCAAATTTACCGAGCTTTCTTTCTTGTTCTTGACGAGGCACTTGCACCCAAAGATACAAAAGTAGTTGACGTTGGGATTCTTACTTGTGAGAATCTCGTACGGAGTCATATCAAAGGGAGCTCGGAGGAAGAGTTGGTTCGTGTAGTGAACCGTGGTAGCAATGGCTTATCCCCAAAATTTGTGGGGTGACTTGAATTCACTCAACTTTGTTCTTGCATCTCAATGATTGTCTGGTTCTTCCTTTCAACAACACCATTTTGTTGATGGGTGTAAGGAGCCGAGAACTCATGCTTGATCCCCTCATCTTGAACGTACTCTTGCATGGTGTAGTTATTGAATTCGATACCGTTATCGGTTCTAATGGTCTTGATCTCCACTTCATGAGTGCATTGGATTGCTTGGCAAAGATCATGAATTCCTTGTAGGTCTCATACTTTGACTTGAGGATAAAGACCCAAGTATACCTTGAGTAATCATAAACAATGACAAGACCATACTTCCTTCCACCAAGAGAGTCATAAGTTGATGGCCCGAAGAGATCCAAGTGGAGAAGCTCCAAGGGTATTGAAGTGGCCACCTTGTAAACGGAAGGATGGTGCTTCCCGAAGATGCAAGCACTACACACACGATCTTTCTCAAAAGAGACACTGATTAGTCCAACAATATGCTCACCCTTTAGGAGTTGTTTAAGGTTTCTCATGTTGACATGGCCTAAGCGACGATGCCAAAGCCATCCGGCCTTGGCCATTAGACATGTAGAAATGGATTGGCTCTCTTCCAATAGGTAGACCACATAAAGGTCGTCTTACACATGTCCAACAAGGACCAAATTGAGATCATCACTCCTAAAGACTTTCACAAATGTTTTAGAGAAATAGGAATCATAACCGGCATCCACAAGATGTTTAATTGAAATCAAGTTGTAGCCAAGGTTTTCAACCAGCAAGACGGTCTCTAGGGACAAGGCCTTGGAGACCACCAACTTGCCATAACCTAGTACCTTTCCATTGGAGTTATCACCAAAAGGGATGCTTGACATTGAGTTGACATCGCGAATGAATTGGTCAAGCCCACTTCTACCTCCGGTCATATGATTGGTGCATCCACTATTAAACACCCATTTTTATCCACCAGAGGCATATCCCTTGGATCTCCTCGCCATAAGGCAAGAGCCGGTTATCTTGGGAGTAGGAGAACTCTCGGTGTAGTCCTTGTTGTAGTCATAGGTGAGAACTGACCCGGGGTCGGCATAATCCAAGATGGTCACATCCATCGTCTTCTCCTCCTCTTCACACTCCATGTCAAATACGTCCTTGTAACTTCTTGCCATGAGACAAGTGGCGGTGACCTTGGGTGTAGGAGATTCGTTGGTGTAGTCCTTTGTGTAGTCGTAGGTGAATAGTGACCCGGGTTCGGCAAAGGCCAAACCGGCCACACGAATAACCTTCTCTTCATCCTCTTCCCCTTATTGGATATGTATTCTTGAAATAGGAAGACTTTGCCATCATGCCTATTGTTCGTCCTGTATCTCTCGTTGATGGGGTTCGGCTTCAATCTTGGCTTGGCACCCTCTTCATAATTGGGTTTGTCAAGCCTCTTCTCATATGGACACTTATCGGTGAAGTGGATAGACCCATCACAATTGTAGCATGTCCTTTTATTCTCACTAAATCCAGTTGAACTTCTCCTTTTTCAGAATTAAATGTTCTTGGTGAAGAGTGCAAGTTGAGACAGAATATCATCAACTTCATCATCATAGATTTCTTCTTCACTTGCAAACTCTTCTTGCACATGCTTGGCCTTTAATGCTAGTGAATGGGAAGATCCAATAGCACAATTTATCTCCTTGATATTTTGTCCTTCATCTGCCAGGTTATCCGTGGCAACAAGATATGATACTAGATCATCGGGAGAGAACTGGTTTGGCTCTATCTAGGAGTTCCAAGTTCAAGGAAAGCTTATTATCGGTGACCGCAATCATGGAGACAATTTTGGACTTGATAATCTCATCATTCAAGTTGAACCCATCATCATACTTCTCACAACCTAGAACACCAATCTTCACACGAAGGGCCACAGGTCTCTTGTATGCTTTCGCGATGGAATCACCATCATGGTTCATGAACATGTTCATCTTTGACTTGGCGGCTTCATACTTGGACTTCTGGATAAGAGACGTTCCCTCTTGGAGAATGACAATCCTATCCCAAATATCATTTGCGGTGGGGATGTCACTAACTTGATCATGGAGAGTGCGGTGGATGGCACTACTTATCTTGTCACAAGTCGTTGCATTTAGTTGATGGTCATAGTACTCTCCTGGAGAGAGGTTGTTGGGTTCTTGTGGATGGAAGCCTTTGCACACAATCTCCCAAAGCTCCACACTACAGCTGCGAAGATGAGATTCCATAGAAGCTTTCCAATGAGAGAAGTGAGTTCCATCATAATGAGGTGTCGGACCCGAACCATTGATATGAGGCATGATGTTCTTTTGCTTAGGATAGACGTAAGGGAATTGATTAGCGGGCGCGGAGGTTTTTGTAACATCCCAAAAATTCATGTATTGTAAAAGCATGCATTGCATTCATGTCATCATAGCATCTAGAGCCTGCACAAAAAATTTCAAAGTTTGCAACCAAATAAAACCATATTTATGCCCATTTTATTATATTCATATGAGGCATGGTTTTAATTTTATTTTCAAAGGACAAAAGTGTGTTTGAGTGAGCAAGTGTGTTTGTCACACTTTTGAATGCAAGGTTCACAGTACAAAAATCTAGAAAAGGTTTGAATTCAAACAAGTTTGAATTAGGGTTTCAAATTCATTCTTGAAAATCAAAACAGAAAAGAAAAAGGGCAAAGAAAAAATAAAACAAAGCGCTGCCTATTCAGACCAACGCCAGAATCGGCCCAGTAAGCCAGCCCGGAGATCTTTTCCTCTGCCCTCTCTCTCATCCGCGCAAACCCAAAGCCGCGCGCAGACGACGTCGCCGCTGTCGTTTCCTCCCCTCTTCACTGCCGGAAGTGAAACCCGTTAATTGCCATTGATTCAGAGCGAGATTTCCTCCCCCGCTCTGGCTACATAATTCATTCCCCCTCCGCAGCATTTCCCCTCACTCGACACCACCTAAGCACCCGCAGGCTGCCCTCAGTCGAGCTTGCACTGCCGCGGACCCGAGCACCTCCGTCAAAGCATTACAGTGAGCCTCGAGCGCCCCCTATCCCTTGTTCATACAAAGTTGTTTCTCTGATCCTTGCGCTTCATCTAACACCACTGGTTCGCCCTATACTACTCTAGGTAATCGGCCCCTTCAACCCCTGCAAGCACCCGACACCGTCAACGACTCCGGCGAGTAATTCCATCCAGGTCTGCACGCCCCTTGCCCTTTGATTCAAACTAACTTGTGTGTTGTGGCCTTGTGCACCTCCTAATGCCCTTTGTTTGTGCTGTGGTGACCTAGGTCATTGCCTCTGTCGCTGTTTGCAATAGTCCGACGCTCGCAGCAACTCCGATGATCCCCCACGGCCGCAGCAGCTCGCCCCAGTTCAAACCAAGAATACCTTGAGAATACTTATGTTCACGAGATTCAGGTAAACCTTGCCACCACCCCAGACCCCTCTAGGTTCGCTAGAACATCGCAGGCAGTGCCGTCGCCGCCGCCGTAGCCACCAGCGCCGCCCGCGTTTGGTCATTTGATCTGGAGCCGTTAGATCTGAATCATGCACCGTAGATTAGATCGTGAGCGAACCGGTAAGTTTAGAACGGCGTGTTGGATCTGAATTGATCCAACAACGTGGAAACGTTATCCGCGCGAAGCGGTATCAACCAATCAGATGTGTCAACGTGTCTGGCTGTTTGATTTAAAATCTGTTTTTGAATCTATTAGTTGATTTAACTTGTAAAATTCATAACTTTAGTTCTATTTGTCCAAATTTTGCAAATAATATATCAATGTATTCAGAAAATTAAACCCTGCACATCTATGGCCTTGGTTTGGCCATTTGCTTCTGTAAAATTAGGATTATTTTTAGAACCAATTATAGGCTTATTTTGTCAATATAAAATGTTTTAAAATTGTTTTAGAGTGAAATTTGTTTTATGTGAACCTTAGAAAGTTTATGTTGTGTTCAGTACTGTTTGGTTTGACTTGTTTAGTGTAGAAAATCATCCTATTGCATTTGCATGCATTCATATATATTTTTGATTGAATATTTGAATGCGATTTTAGTGTTATGATTTTATGTGTAGATTTTGGTGATTGTGGTGATTCTGATTGTGAGGACTGTTGCTACTCTCCCAACTACGAAGGCAAGTGGTGCTACATTTTTTGTCCTATCATTTTGACTATGCATTGGTGATATTTTGAGTAGGACTTGCATGGAAATTTTTCTAAGTTTATATACTATGATATTCCTTGGGAAATCCTAGTAGTTGTAGTCTTGGTAGATTTTTCCCTAATTTAAGAAAACTTGTTATGTTATCATGCTTAGCCTAGCTAGTTGAAAACAAGGGTGGATTCTTCATGCTATGAAATATTGCTAAGTCTATGACTTGTGTTTTGATTAATAAAACAACTAAGTGAATGAATCACCTGGGTGGAATGGTATGGTTGGTTTATGTTGAGTGGTTACACAAGGCCCATGTATATGGTTTACCTTGTGTATCACACTTGTGGATTTCCATCCAGGAATAAAGGGATTTGATATGTTTAGTGTTGAGAAGCTTCTAGTGCAACCACATGGCATATGGGCTCTGCCTTGACCAAATAGGTTGCAAGAACTTAGCCAGATGGATAGTTGGTGGTAGGGTGATAGGATGGAACGCGTCCATGATGGTCTAAGGGAATGCTTCTGTAAAGTCTTGTCTCGATGCATGTCGAGTCTTGTGGGGAAAGTGCACCGCCTCTCGAGAGGGTAAAACCTAAGTACTTAGCCGTGTCCCCAGCAATGGACAATTTGAGCCTCAAAGACATTGAAGCCATCAAGCATCTCCTCATCCCAATTTCTAAGTTAAAAACTTTTGGTTGAACAAGGTTAAAGGTTCACCAATTTCTATTGGTGGTTCCTTGGGTGACTTTATCAAACAAAAACTTAGTGTTTTCAACTTATAAGGAAAACCTTATTTTGAGCAAATAAAGCATAAGCTACACTTAGAAAAAATCATATAGATGTTAGATACTACTATTCTACTATGGTATCACTTGCCAATACAATTTCAAATGTATTGACCCACTATGGCTGTAACTTATGATGTTGCAGGTTACTCTGATGGAGATTAGGGTTGTGAGTATACACTCAACATGTTTGCCTATGGCACATGAAGATGAAGACTTATAGTTATTTACTTTATGATATTAACTCTATGTACTAGCCTTGGGCTATTGAGTTGTAAAGACTATGTTATCTCTGGAATGACGATGTAATAATGACCTTTGTATCTGTGTACTTCATCTTAAACTGTGGATGCTAGCATTTGATCCAGGTACTAGCATTGCAACCATAGGGGCCTATACCTTCAAAAGGTGGGGTCTTACAGATGGTATCAGAGCACTGTGTTGCCTGTTGGATTAGACTAAGGAAACCACTAGGAAAAAATGCAACTCTTTGCAAATTCCAGACTTGTCTTTTTCTTCTCGTAAACTTCTCCTAATCTTCTTTCTCATCTCTATTTGTAGATGGTCGCCATCAACGAAGCTGTCAAAAAGGGACCACTCATGACCATGACCTTGGAATGTGAGACAGAGTTTCCCAAGGCACTCAAAAACCTCATGGTTAGCTTGGGAATACATGGTGAGGCCGTGTACAAAGGATTTCCAGTAATGGATGAAGGAGAAGAGTATTGGTGGGTGCAACTTCACTTGTACAAAAACAAGGGAGACAACCACAAGGAGTCAGGATTCTGCATGATCACCAGCTCAGAAATGTATATGTCATTCTTTGACTCTACAAGAAATGCATCTTGGAATGCTATCAAGGATCTTAGTGAAAGACTCAAGTGTAGAATGCTCAATACTCAAAGTAACCTTAGTGAGGAGAAGAAGTATACCCAAGACTTTGAGACCGCCATAAAACGTCTAAGGGAAGATATCATAGACTTAGCATATGAGTGAGAACTGTGACGTACTCCGATAGTTGGACCACCACACTTGTCATTTTTCTCGCATTAATAATTTGATCATACCAACCTATGTGGTATGGCAAGTTTTGTCTAAGTTATGATTGAAACTTAGTGTGTGTGATAGATTATTGTATGCCATGACTTGTGTGTTTTATTGTTGAATGCATATTTTTGGATTTTGTTTTACTACCTTATGTTTTTCTCTACTTGTGTTGTTCCTAATTTTTCTCTATCTTATGCAATAGATGTCTAGATTTGTTACCAGCACCGCCGAGGAGTTCAAGGGAACTCATTTTGGTTCTCGTATCGTGGAGCTCACTAGTGTGATCAATCTCCCCCTCCCTAGCATTAAGGGACTTCGGCTTACGAAGTTCGAGAGGAAGGATCTTTGGGGCTTTAGAGTCTCACAGCCTGGACGCCAGTCAGAGCCACCCACCAAGGAGATTGCTTTCAAGTTGATGCACGATGACAAGGAGAAGGGACTCAACGTCGTCATGCAGGAGCTACTTGGACGCCTTGTTGGACATCACTCCACCGATCTCAGGGGCCTCTATTTCCACCCATTTGGGAGACATGACGAGCAGGGAGAGGCAGTAGTGTATGATGACGCTACTAGAGATACTATCGAGCCGGTGCGTCTGTATCTCCGGGACCTAGATAGTCTTGTTAGACACCTCGACACCGATAGGACCAACGTCATGCTTAGCAATGACGAGCTTCAGTTTCAGTTGAGGGAGAAGGACAAGCTCTTCGCGGAGCAGGACGGGATCATCAAGGAGATGGAAGCTAGATTCGAGAGCCAAGACAAGAAGTTCAAGAATCAAGAGAAGAGAGTGCAGGATAGGAATAAGAAGATAAAGGTCATGAGAGCCAAGTTAGAGCTCAAGGACCTTGAGCTAGAGACCCAGCAAGGAGTGATAGAGAGGCTGCTCTCGCAGAAGAGAGCCCTTCGTGCGAAGATTGAGGCCTTGACCACCAATGTGGATGAGTACAAGACAGCCATGGAGACAGCTGGACTTACTCTAGTGGACGATTGGAGGTCGACATGGAGGAGTAGTGTTGACTACTCGACTATATATTTATCTATCATCCTTTCATTTATTGAGTCGCAATGATCATCCAACATGTGGATGGCTTTTCTAGTGTGGTTATCTTTCCAAAACTTGTTGTTTAAACTCTATGTTTATCTTATGCTTATATATTGGTGTTTGTTGCTATGTGATGTATTGTGCATGTTAGCATCTATGGGTTATATATCATTGCTTATACTTATTGAAACCATAGATGCCTCCTTGTCGTGCCAACCCCAACACAAACAACAATAACAACAATGGTAACGAGATGCAACAACTGATGACAGCTCAAACTCAGTTGATGCAGATGATGACCCAGTTCATGGCAAATCAGAATCAAAACAACAACAACAAAAACAACAATAACCACAATAACAACAACAACAACAACAACAACAACAACAATAACCAAAACAACAACAACAACAACAACAACAACAATAAAAATAACCAAAACAACCCACCAGCCTTTGACATGCTTACAAGGTTTTTGAGGTTGAGGCCTGCCAAGTTCTCGGGAACCACTGATCCCATGGTAGCCAATGACTGGCTACGTTCTGTGAATAAGGACTTGGTCACTATAGGCTGCACAGATGAAGAAAAGGTCGGATTTGCAGCACATCTGCTTGAAGGACCAGCAACCACATGGTGGGATAACTTCCAGATCACCACTCCTATTGAGGATGTAACTTGGGAAATATGTGAGGATGGTTTCCACACTTCCCATATCTCATCAGGAGTGATGAATTTGAAGAAGAAAGAATTCCACAATCGCGTCACCGCAGTGTGGCAGAATATATTGAGGAGTTCAACAATCTGGCACGCTATGCACCGGATGAAGTTGACACTGATGCTAAGAGAAAGGAAAAATTCTGGAAGTGATGAATGATGAGATGAACCTGCAGCTATCTGTTGCATATGTACCAACTATCAATCAATCACTGTGTGACAAGGCCACCATCTTGGAAAGCAAGATGAAACAGGTGGAGAATAGGAAGAGGAAGCATCACTTTGACAAGCATAACACGGGATCGTCTCACAAGCGTTCCCATGGTGATGATATTGGAGGTTCTGGGTCCCACAAGCATGGGAAGTACAACACCCACCACAACAATAACCGTCACCATGACAACAAGCATCACCGCAGTCATGACAATGATAAATATAAGAACCACAAGAGTGGACACAAGAGCCATCACAGTGGGAATGGCAATGGAAGTCAGCCTGTTAAAAGAGACATCAGTCAGATTGAGTGCTTCAAGTGCAAGAAAATTGTCGTGGTATTGCCGACGAGTACGCCATGGAGGGGTCCTCATAGTGCCTGTTTAGAGACGTGGGGTAAGGCGGACGGTTGACGGGTACGAGGTAACACATCTTACCCAGGTTTAGATCCCACAACGGTGGCGGAATCCTACTCCTTCTATAAATCACTATAATGGCAATTCGCCGAGTTACAGAGATTAGGTTCGCTGTGCGAGGTGACTAGAAAGTCTAAGTAATCGTTGCCCTAAAGGATCCCATAGGCCCGACTTATATAGTCGTCAGATCCTAGGGTTACAGGGAAAAGTCCTAGCCGGACAGGTTACAGAGTCTACACCATCTATTACTAGTCTTGTGTATCTTGCACTCCAAGGCTCCGGGTACGCTGGTGACTCCACCGTAGCCTTCCTTTATCCGGCATGTGCCTCCCTTCTGGGTCCACCTAACTGGGTCGCCCAGCAGGACATAGGCCATGCTACCGACTATGGGCCACCCGGGTTAGTCGGATAAGAGACATGCTATGAGGATACCCATATAGCATATCCCCAACAGTAGCCCCCGGAGAACTCCGAGATCTTGCGCCGTCTTGCCTCTTCTCGTGGAATTCTCCGTCTAAATGAATGTCGGCAAATCGTCAAGCAACATCTTGTACTCCTCCCAAAGAACCCTTCAAAGGTTTTCTCCGTCTTCTATGAGTAAGTCGGAGAAATGCTGAATCTTCCATCGTACACTCCCGTTGTCGGATTAAATCCGTCCACGACGGAATCTTCGATGGGATGGCTCATCTACCATGTCAGTTATGGCGACGTAGGTTGTAGGTCAGCGATGCCTCGTAACTCACACATGTAGAGAACGTAATCATATCCGCTTTTCCCGTGTGAGCGATACGAACCGTTGGCGGTGACGGTCGGAGACGTGGCGAAATTACCGCGCTCGTTCACAAACACGTCGTCTATGCGGCAACCGTCCGATTAGCTGCATGAATCTTGACGTAGAGTTAGATAAATAGCATCCATGGGACACTTGCCACTTTTTCACCCCATTCTCCTGCGTCATCGTCTTCTTCCTCCAGCCGCGCGCCTCCTCGAGCTCTCCGCGAAAACCTCGAGAAACCCTAGCTTCTTACCTGCACCAGTCGCGTCCTCTCCCTCATCCATGGCTAGCAGCAACTCATCCACATCAATGGCGGCGTTGAGCGAAGCCGCAGCGAAGCCGGCGAGCTCCGTCGTCGTGCCCCAGAGGGCCTGGTCATCCCCGCATCGCCGGTGATAGAAACTACCGGCGGCGACCATAATCTGGCGGTGCTGGAGCCCCTGGAAGAGGAGCCAGACTCGCACAAAGGAGACTGGCGTGGTTCGGACATCACCGGCCGCGACATCCAAGAGTTGGTCGCCGAGGGTTACCTCCCTATGACGGACGGGCTCGCCTGGCGGGCGGAGCCGACCGGCGAGGTGACCCCTTCTCCCCAAGCCGGAGAGAAGGTATACCTCAAGGCGCAATTGGTACGCGACGTTTCTCTGCCCATCTCTCACATCTTCTTGTCCGTCTTGAATCACTTCAAGGTCCAACCCCACAACCTCTCCCCCAATAGTATCTTAGTGCTTACAAACTTCGCGGCACTTTGTTTGTGTACTTCTTCATGGTCAAACGTGAAGTCGGACACGGTAGGGAGGATCTTAGAAACTGCGGCACCATAAGCTTCAAGATCCGTCCTGGCCGGTGGTTCCCCGACATCGTTGGCCACGAGTCATGCAAAAATTGGCAGCGGACGTACTTCTATGGACTCGACATTCCTTTGGCGGGCCGAGAAGTAACGTACCCGGACTTTGTGGACGGAGACGCCGCCGAAGTCCCCACATGGCGGTCCCATGCCTCCCTTCCCTCCAACCTCAACGCTTCTTGCGCAATAAGGCAGATAGAGTGGTTTAGAGTGGTTTGTAGAGACGGGTCTAACCGGCTTGGACCTAGCCATGTGCTGGTTCATCAGGCGGATCCAACCTCTGCAGCACCGTACGAAGCTTATGCACGAGTACATCGGCGAACGAAGGGATACCCTCCGGATCTCCGAGGACAACTTCTCAAGCGACTCCGTCAAGTTCCGCCTTAAGGACATCGTCAAGGTGAAGGACAAGAAGCGTGAATTCACCCTCACCTACGACATGTTTATAGACGGAAAGTGCCCAAAGGTAGGTATTTATTTTCCGTGTATGACATTGCTCCAGTTTTTCCGTCTTGCCAATATCATCTTGTCTAACACGATGATTTCTCACTTAACAGCTTAGCGATCTAGAG
Source organism: Avena longiglumis (assembly GCA_030063025.1). Taxonomy (NCBI): domain Eukaryota; kingdom Viridiplantae; phylum Streptophyta; class Magnoliopsida; order Poales; family Poaceae; genus Avena; species Avena longiglumis. Next base: position 171,402,219 of record CP125975.1, read on the forward strand.
GAGGGCAACTTGGCCGCCCAAATCTACGATCCCAAGATGAAGGAAGTCACGGTCGTGTCCGACGATGATGCCCCGTTGGCGCGAAAGCGGAAGAGCTCCACCTCGGGCGCTGCCGACGGAGGCAAGAAGAAGAAGACGGAGGGTGGAGCCTCCAAAAAATCTTCGCCACGAGGCGGAAAAGAAGAAAGCCACCGGGATGTTTGCCAAAGCCCCCCCCTAGTGTAAGCTTCTTATTCTCCGACATTGTCTTATTTTATCTATCTTATTCCTGTACTTATGCATTTTGCACGTTTCAGGAAGAAAGCCACAACCATCCTCAAGAAGTCCTCCAAGACTCTTGGGGCTTCTAGAAATATTAAAGATATGCTGCATCATGACTCTTCCCCCTCCACCACCCCTGCTACTCCTGTCGTCAAGCCCTCCTCCGCTCCGACAATCTCCCAATTCCAGGAGGCACCAGGCCCTTCCGCCACGGAAGTGGATTCTGGCGCCTCTACCAAACTCGCAATTGTCGGCAAGCAGGCGATGCAAGAGAGTGCTGATCTTCAAATGGCTGAAGCTCCGGCTAAGGATGCCATCGGTAGCGGCAAGGCGGTCGTGGTTGCTGGTACTTCTGCCGAAGGTGGCTCCTCTACTCCCCAGAAACCCTTCGAGTTGCCGAAGATTATTTTCCCGGTGCTTATGTCGGGTAGCACAACTATGGTTCCTGGAGGAGTGTCGTCATCTCCGACGTGCGGTCTTGAGGAGCTACTCCGTCAAGCAGACATCTTGCGAAGTAACAGCGTTTGTTTGGCAAGCTGCTGGCCGAGAGTGCTACAAAACTCAAGATCATCGCACTTTTAAGTTTTACTTTACCTTTTGCATTTCATATGAATATCCCACTGTAGCCCCCGAGGATGTAGACGGAAAACCATTGGCTTTGCATCTATATTCTCTAAGAGTGACTAAGTTAGAAAAACTCTCACTGTAGCCCCAAGCATTTAGATGGAATGAATTATTCCGACTAGATGCTTTAAGAGTAGCATACACAGTGTTCATAATTTTAAGTGCTAGAGCCCCCAAGCCTCTAGTTGTAACTGAATTAGTTCCGACTAGATACTTAAAGAAAACCTAAGCATTTTCCAAGTTAAAACTTTATATTGTAGCCCCCAAGCTTCTAGTTGAGAACTGAATTAGCTCTGACTAGATGCTTTAAATAAAATCTAAGCATATTGCTAAGTTAAAAACTCTCGCTGTAGCCCCCGAGCATCTAAGTGGAAAATTTCCGACTAGAGGCTCTAAGCGGACTAAACAACGGCTTGACTTTGTGTTTGTTTCCACAGAACGAGAATGCTCGGAGGGGCATGGCCAATGATAAGTATCAGAAGATGCGCGCGGACCTTGAAGCTGAAAAGGGTAAAACCGCCATCTTGAAGGAACAGATCATCAAAAACATGAGTCTGTTTTCTTTTTGCGCACTTTCATCTTACTTTTGTGCCTTCATTCTTCGAGTACTCACGGTGTACTTTGTTTTCTCCGACTTGCAGAGCATGTCGCCAAGGCCAAGGATATTGTCGAGCAGTCCAAGCACATTCAGCAGCTGGAGAGCGAGAACAAGATCCTTAAGAAGGAGAGGGAAGAAATGCTAAAGATGCACGAGGATTCCATGAAAGCCCTGCAGGACTCCGCCTCCGCTGAGATCAATCGCTTGAAGGAGGAGCTTGCGATCCTAAAGGATCAGAAGCAAGCTGCCGATGAGCAAAACCTTCGCCATAGCGAGGCGTTTAAGCTCCTCCAAAAAGAGAAGGAATCTTTGGCGGACGTCGTCTGGCAAGCTAAGGCCAGCATCTTCAGTAAGTGTCCTCCGCCTTGTAGCTCTGTAGTCTGGATACTTAGAATTTATTGAACTCATGCAATTCTTGTCAGAATTTTTAGCGCCTATGGGTTTAACCCGGTCGCCTCCTTCGGACAAGGAATGCATGATTCTTGCCGGCAATTTCATCAACACCGCCATCACCCAAGCCAAGGGGATTGCCAAGCCCCTCCAAAATTATATCAAGGCCTCCGACTCCGTGGTGAAGTACTCGGAGATTCTGCGCCGAGCCCCCGAGCGTGTCGCGAGCTGGAAAGCTTCATGTGCACGGGCTGGCGCAAGGATGGCGTTGTCCATGGTGAAGGCGCACTATGAAGGTGACGACATCGACACGGTGACATCTGGTATCCCTGACGTGGATGATGACGGAAAGGAGATCGATCACGAATCCATCCTGTCATCACTCGCGGGTTATGACACTAGGGTTGCCGAGTTGGTGGACGTCGACGTCTTCGTGCCCAGGAACTTTCTCGACAACACCAACCCTAAATCCTCCGAGTCTCCTCACAGTGACGATGTTGAGAGTGAATCTTCGGCTGGTGATGATGCGGCCTCCAAGTCCCCTGCACCCAAGGAGTGAAAAACACTTTGTAATTCTTGTTTCACCTCTGGAGTGTGCATTGAAAAAACTTGGTGATGTAATATTAAGGCGGAAAACAGTGGTTGTCGTATCCTGCTACTTAAGAATTAATGCCCAGTATGTATATATTTTTTAAGCAAGTGCTGGCTTATCCATTACTTTGGTTTTTATGCTTGACTTTTCTTGAGTCGGAAGACTCGTTGTCGGAACCATGCGCTTAGGTGATGATGCCCAATGGCACCGTCAATAACTTGAGCACAAAATCGCCGACAATAAGTGCCAAAAGTCACTACTCCAGAATCCACATAAAAACAACAAAGAACGTATAGACCAGAAAACTTAAGCTAACGCCCGTAGGAGGAATTTTCACAAGTGCAATCGCAAAGCTTGTGCATAAAGGTTTATATGATCCAAAAAATTAACACTAAAGGAGGTAAAAGACTCAGCAATATGAGTGAACCGGAGAGCTTTATTTCATTTGATCATATAAGAGGTACACGATTAGATAAAAAATGCTAAGTGTAGAAAGAACGTAGTTGTGCTATGTTCCATGGCCGATCAAGCTCCGGGTAGTCATCATCCGGGTCACGTCGCTTACGCTTATGATCCTCGTTGGGTCTATCCTTGAGCTCACGATTGTCGACAAGGTAGTAAGACCCATTGAGCAGTGCCTTGCTTATGATGACCGATCCTTCCCATGGCGGGGATAGTTTGTGCGACTTCTTCTGCTTAAGTCGGAGCACTAAATCCCCCTGTTTAAATGAGCGATGCCAAACGCGGCGACTATGGTAGATGCGTAGCTTCTGCCGGTAGATGGCGGATCTTTGGCATGCCAAAACGCGCTCCTCCCCGAGAAGGTCCACATCTAGGCGTCTGGATTATTCAGCGTCATTTTCGTCATAGGCGGCAACGCTTGGTGCATCGTGGATGATGTCGGAAGGTAGGATGGCTTCTGCTCCATATACCATGAAGTAAGGGGTGTAGCCGGTGGATCTGTTGGGTGTAGTTCGTAAACTCCACAGCACAGATGGCAATTCTTCCGCCCAGGCTCTAGCTGCTCTATGTAGCGGTGCCTCAAGACGTGGCTTGATTCCCTGCAGAATTAATCCATTGGCTCGCTCAACCTGACCATTGGATTGTGGGTGTGCCATAGATGCAAGGTCAAGTCGGATGCCTTTGTCCCAGCAGTAGGCCTCCACTTCTCCGAGTGACAAGTTGCTTCCATTGTCGGTGATGATGCTATGTCGAAGACCAAATCTCACCACTAGATCCCGGACAAACCTGAGGGCAGTTGCCCCATCAAGCTTTCTAATGGGTTTAGCTTCTATCCATTTGGTGAATTTGTTAACTGCTACAAGAAGATGCGTAAACCCACACGGTGCCATTTGTAACGGCCCCACCATGTCTAGCCCCTAGACTACAAACGGCCAAGTTATTGGTATTGTTCGCAATTCTTCAGCAGGAACATGTGGTTGTCGGGCATAATACTGGCATCTTGTGCATGTTTCAACCAGATTGTCGGCGTCCGCCTTCGCGGTCAGCCAGTAGAATCCTTGCCGGAAGGCTTTTGCGACCAACGATAGAGGAGTGGCGTGATGCCCGCAATCTCTGAGATGGATTTCGCGTAGGATTTCCATACCTTCTAGCTGGGAAACACACTTTAGGTATACACCAGTAGGGCTCCTTTTGTAGAGTTGCCCATTGATTATGGTATAACCCTTTGCTTGTTGTACTATCTGTCGTCTTTTGACCTCGTCGTCGGGCAAAGTTCCGTGTTCGAGATATTCCATGAACGGTTTTGTCCAAGCCGGAGGGATCTTTGTCACCATGTTGACGAAAGAATCAGCTCTATCCGGGTTGTCGATGTCGGCGCCCTTCACGGATGGTGTGCGTCGATGCTCTAGGAAAACTCCTGGCGGAATTTGCTTGTGCCCTGATCCAAGTTTAGACAATAGATCAGCCGCCTCGTTTTGCTCCCTAGGCACATACTTGACTTTGTAGCCCAAGAAGCTCTTGGCTATCTCGTCCACTTCGTCGCGATATGCCGCCATCTAGGGTTCCGCGCATTCCAGGTGCCAGCCACCTGCTGGGCAACCAAGTCGGAATCTCCACAACAAACTATGCGCTTGATGCCAATATCCTTGGCTACACGCAATCCGTGAATGAGTGCTTCATACTCCGCCATGTTGTTTGTAGCCTCGAAGTGGATCTGCAGAACGTAGTGTAGCTTGTCTCCTGTTGGTGACTGTAGCAATACACCAGCCCCTGAGCCATTGAGCAACTTTGATCTGTCAAAGTGCATCACCCAGTACTCTGGCTCCGACAACGAAGTAGCATCTGGCATCTCCATCCAATCTGCGATAAAATCCACCAAGGCTTGTGACTTGATAGCGTCGCGTCTTTTGTAGGTGATCTCGAAGGCGACAAGTTCAATGCCCCACTTCGCGACCCTTCCTGTAGCGTCGTTGTTGTTAATAATGTCGGACAGTGGAGTCTTGCTCGCTACTGTGATTGGGTGCTCCTGAAAGTAATGCCTTAATTTCCGAGAAGCAAGGAATACTCCATAAGCTATCTTTTGGTAGTGCGGGTAACGCTGCTTGGACTCCGTCAAGACCTCGCTTACGTAGTAAACTAGTCGTTGAACTCCGTGCTCATAGCCTGGTTCCTTCCGCTCTACGACGACGACGATGTTGATAAACCGGTTGGTTGCCGCCATGTAAATTAACTGGGGCTCCCCAGGCTCGGGTGCTGCAAGGATGGGCGCTGAGGAAAGAATCTCCTTGAGCTGCTTCAATGCTGCATCTGCCTCGTCCGTCCATGTGAATTTGTCCTCCTTCTTCAGCAACTTGTACAGCGGTAGGGCCTTCTCTCCAAGTCGGCTGATGAACCGACTAACTATGAAACACAACCTGTTAGTCATTGGATGTCCTTTAGGCATGTCGGGCGGTTTATGTTTAAGATGGCCTTGATTTTCTCCGGTTGACCTCGATTCCGCGCTGGGAAACGATGAAGCCCAACAGTTTGCCGGCTGGAACCCCGAAGACGCACTTCTTAGGGTTGAGCATCATGTTGTATTTCCGGAGATTATCAAAGGTTTCTTTTAAGTCGGAGATTAAGTCGTTTGACTTTTTAGACATCACCACGATATCGTCCACATAAGCGTGAACTTTCCGACCAATTTGGTCGTGAAGGCAACGTTGCATTGTCCGCTGGTAGGTAGCACCTGCGTTTTTTTGCCCAAAGGGCATTGTGACATAGCAAAACGTGTCGTACGGGGTAGTGAACGAAGTGGCCAATTGGTCCGACTTCCTCATCTTGATCTGGTGGTATTCTGAGTATGCATCGAGAAAACATAAAAGTTCCGAGCCAGCCGTCGAGTCAATGACTGGGTCAATGCGAGGCAAAGCTAACGGATCTTTGGGACATGCTTTGTTCAAGCCGGTGTAATCAACGCACATTCTTAATTCATTGGTTCCCTTTTTGGGGACAAGTACAGGACTGGCCACCCATCGGGTGTGAAGGACTTCTCGGATAAACTCAGCCTTAAGTAACCTAGCTATCTCTTTGCCAATGGCGCGTCTCTTCTCATCTCCGAAGCGTCGTAGAGGTTGTTTCACTGGTTTACATTTTGGATCTATGTTTAAGATGTGCTCGGCAAGTTCCCTAGGTACACCTTTCATGTCGGCAGGTTGCCAGGCGAAGATGTCCCTATTCTCACGGAGGAACTCGACGAGCGCGCTTTCCTATTTGGGATCCAGGTTCTTCCCAATGGCGACGGTCTTGGAGGCATCGCCTACCACAAGTTCCACCGTCTTGGTCTCGATGGCGGCCTTGAACGCAGGAGCGGAGTCGGAGATCTGCTTCTTAGACGCGGGCATCTCTGAGTCATTGACCTTTCTCTGGATCTCCTTGAATTCTTCGCTGTAGAGGACAACTTCTGCAACGGCTGCTTCATTGATCTCGCAGTCCCTTGCCTTGGTAAAGCTTCCGGAGATGGTGATGACACCGTTTGGTCCGGGTATCTTGAGCTTGTTGTAGACGAAGCATGGCTTGGACATGAACGTGTGGAATATGTCACGGCCGAATATGACGTGGTACACGCTCTTGAAGGGGACCACCTCAAAGGTCATGCGCTCTTGGCGGTAATTATTAACATCGCCAAAGGCCACCTGAAGCGTGATGCACCCAAGGGACCGAGCCTCCCGACCAGGAACTACGCCATGGAACACGGTGTTGGTCCGCCTTAGGTTTGCCTCCGTCAAGTTCATCTTCTGCAGTGTATCCAGTACATGATGTTGATGCTGCTTCCACTATCCACCATGCACTTGGTGAACTCCACGCCGGCAATCAATGGGTTGATGACCATGGCGTACTGGTTCTCCGTGGGTACAAGGTCTGGGTGGTCCATCCTGTCTCAAGTGATTGGAACCTCCGACCAGCGTAGGTAATGGGGTACTGGGGGGAGAGTGGCCATCAGGATCCTTAGAGAGGTCTTCTGTTGTCGGACGGTGGGGGTGCCAAGGAAAGTGTGGTATACTGGGGCCTTCTTTGCAAAGGGGTTCTTGCCCTTGTCGTCGCTCTTGGCGGCGTGCTTGGGGTCAACGTCCTCGTCCATGTCACTTGAATCCTTGGACTCCTCCTCCTTCTTCTTCCCCTTGCCCTTGCCTTGCGGTCTATTCTTCCGACTTCGCTTGTAGCCGGACTCCGGGTCTTCCTTGAGGTCATTGACGAACTTGCAGTGTCGATTGGTATGGGTGGCCTTGCCGTTGACATCGAGGTGTACGAGGCACGGAATATCGCGGTACTCTTCGTACGTTTAGGGGATGCGGAGCGGCGCTGAGTTGGTTTCACTTCCTCGTTGCTGCCCACGGCCTGCTCCCCTTCCTCGGCCATGTTGTCCGACTTCTCCTCGTCCTGCAAAAGTCATGGCGACCATGTCGGTAGATTGCTTTTCTTCTGGAGCGTTTTTCCGCTTTGTACTGCTGTTCCTCCGAGCTTGGGTTGGAACGGCCCTTGCCGACAAAGAGCCACGAGCATCATCGTCGGCAGCTGCGAACTCACTAGCTAACTGAATCATCTTATTCAAGTCAAGATGATGATTGTCCTGCAAGCGCTTCGGCTTATGTCGGAGCAACGTGCCTCTTTCCAACCCATCGATGAAGGCGGCCATGGCGGTCTGGGCGTGCACTCCTGCGTAGGAGAGGTAGGCGCGAGATGTCTCGTCTTTCTCTTGCACGCACCGCTGTAGATCGCCCACAGTGCAGGGATGCTTGTATGTACCCTCAAAGTTATTGGTGAACGCTTCTTGCATGTACAGCTAGTTGTAGATAGATTTTTCCGGCAAGTCGTCGATCCATTGATGGGTCGTGCCCGCCAACATTAACGGGAGGTACTTGACGGCGATGTTGGGGTTGCCTCCGGCAATCTCCACCGCGTTGCCATAGTCCTGCAACCATGTGGCAGGCTTGGCGGTGCCGTCATAGGGCTTGATGGTCTTGTCAATCCGGAAACCTTTGGGGTAAGTTGCGGACCATATTGCAGGTCCAAAGCAACGTGGTCCCAGGTATGATCCTTCCCGGGCCTCATGAATCTTATCGATCCGCGAACGTGCATCGTATGGCTCCGGGTTCTTCTTCTTTTTGTCAACAGGGGATGGGCTGCGCGAACGACGCGGTCCCCCTCCGCCATGATGACTGCTTGGCGGCGACGGAGGCGGAGGTGGCAGTGGGTTAGCCTTCTTGCTGTTACCCTCCAGCGACGCTTCACGCCTGTCACGGTTGCTTGTCGAATGCGGAGGGTCATAGCGCGACCTGCTCTTATGTCCTTCGTTGTGCTTTCCATCATGACGGGTCTGCTCCACGTTGTCGCGGATGACAATGCCACACTGCTTTGGTGGGGGCATATCCGTGCGACGGTAAGCCTTGTAGTCTTCCTGACGTCGGGGGGATCGGGGCGGTGGTGATGGGCGGCGAGGTTGGGCTCTTTCTCCGTGGTCAGAGGATATGGGGATAGAATCCTTCCTGTTGCACGCATCCCTCCTTCTTCGTTCTGATAAACCCGTCCGCGATCCGACATCTTGAGGAGATCTGTCCCTTGGCGGTTTGTACTGGCTAGACTGGCAAAGCGCTGGGTCAGACTCAAGCCTCTGAGATGTGGCATTTTCCTGCTGCTTTACCGCCTTGGCCACTAGGTCATAGACCTGTTCTACTACCTCAGGCGATCTATCCTGCTCCAGAAGGGTCTTGGCGACGGCGAGGTTAAGGAGTGGGGTGGGCATCACCTGCTTGCCTTCACTATCAATGTATGGCTTGGCCTGTGCCGACTTCGAGGGAGCCCATCCTAGGTTGCGCCGTACACCAGGATCGTTGATGACGCGAGCCGGAGCCTTCTTAGCCTTCTGCTGCTGGAGCAGAGTCTTGTACTCGGCCTCCATTGCTCTAGCTTTTTCTATGGACTTCTGCGTGTTGACCACATCTCGATCTAGTTTAGCGCCTTGCTCCGCGATGGCTTGCGCTTCCTCCAGCAGTTGTTGGCGCTTCTCGTCAAGCTGATTCATGTTCCGGATATGATCAACAGTTAGTGGCTCAACGAGGAGATTGCCGTACATCACTCTATCAGCTGGAGTAACGTGGGCTGCCGCTGACGTACATGCTGGAGGCGGCAAGTTTGCGGTGTTGTTGTTGCTTGGTCCGGTGCCGAGTTCCTGCGGCTGCTGCACTGGATTAGGCGGAGGAGGCATGACTCTTGCGCGATCATCGTCAGCAGCAATAAGTGGCCCCTTCCCCTTATCCAGCACCGTAGGGGGAGCTTGCCCCGGCTGGTCTTCATCCATCGTTGTCCCGATGGTGACGAACACCCCTCGAGACATGACGGTGCTATTAGCTTGTTCGTCGCGCGAGTACTCCTCCTCCATCTCCTGCATGGCGGAGTCTAGCTCTTCTGGACTGAAGTCTATTTCCTCTGAATCTGTACTGAAATCAGCATAAAGCGCGTCAATGACAGAGTCAGAGGGTGCTAGGACTTCCTCGATGACGGGCGGTGGAGGTGCAACGGCCTCGACGATGACTGGAAGTGGTGGTGCTGCTGCGACGATGGCGGCCGGAGGCGGTGGTGGTGGTGGCTGAGTCGGAGGGGCTCCGTTGATGAGCGCAAGCACTATTTGAGCTGCCGCTTCAGCCTCCGCATAGTTGTTGACGGTGTTCACCATGCCTTCAACGGTGAGGCGTCCTGACGCCTGTTGCCGTCTTAGAGAGTGTCGGAGAAGCGTGCCATGGTCCAGTGCTTCCACAAAGTGATAGATGGCATCATCATTGGGGTAGTTGGCCAGATTGGCTCGTATACGGAGCCACCTGGCCAGGTAATCGTGGGGGTTTTCGCCCTCTCTCTGAACACAGCGCGCCAGATCGAAGATGGTTACCACACCGACGAACTTGGATCTCTGCTGTCCAGACGCACGGACAAAGCCAGCGGATTTGCAGTGATCTTCCCCCTTTATATCCTGCACATGGGCGGTTTGGGTGGGTCTTAAATTTTTCCGATCTTTGCCGGAAAACTCCGAAGAGAGATCCGACATCGATCCTTCCGCGAACGTATCCTTCCCGTAGGCGGTCCGTGCGGGTCTTGATGCTCCTCCGACTCCCAGGGAACTAGTGCCCGAGTCGGTTTCGCCGATGAAGAGGTGGATGTCTCCGATAGAAACGATCAAACACCACGTAGGGTTCGTCTTCACCGGGATCCAGAACTCGTCAGGGGGGACGGTCGGAACGTTGCCGGAGAAGAGCACGCGACCGATGGCTACGGTTTCACCGATTCCCGCGAAGATCTTGGTCCTCGCCCGCTGAAGAGCCTGAAGCGCCTCTTGCCCCACGGTGGGCGCCAACTGTCGTGGTATTGACGACGAGTACGCCATGGAGGGGTCCTCACGGTGCGTGTTTAGAGACGTGGGGTAAGGCGGACGGTTGACGGGTATGAGGTAACACAGCTTACCCAGGTTCAGATCCCACAATGGTGGCGGAATCCTACTCCTGCTATAAATCACTATAATGGCAATACGCCGAGTTACAGAGATTAGGTTCGCTGTGCGAGGTGACTAGAAAGTCTAAGTTATCGTTTCCCTAAAGGCTCCCATAGGCCCGACTTATATAGTCTTCAGATCCTAGGGTTACAGGGAAAAGTCCTAGCCGGACAGGTTACAGAGTTCTACACCATCTATTACTAGTCATGTGTATCTTGCACTCCAAGTCTCCGGGTACGCTGGTGACTCCACCGTAGCCTTCCTTTATCCGGCATGGGCCTCCCTTCTGGGTCCACCTAACTGGGCCGCCCAGTAGGCCATAGGCCATGCTACCGACTATGGGCCACCCGGGTTAGTCAGATAAGAGACATCCTATGAGGATACCCATATAGCATATCCCCAACAAAAACTGTGCACTATGCAAATGAATTCCTAGAAAATAAGGCTGAGGGATCCAACAAGCCAAATCCATTTCAGAACGGTCAAGTGAACCACATCAATGTGGATGAAATTTATGAAGAGTCTGATGTTGTGGCTGGTAAGTTCAAGCTTCATTCTTTTCCAGCACTTGTTCTTTTTTATACTGGCACATTGCATTCATTCATATCAAGAGAATTTGTTGATAAAAATGGACTTCCAACTAAAACTATTGGATGTCCTATTAAAGTAAGCTCTCCTAGCTGAGAGATGATAGTGAATTTTGGATGTCATGATCTAGTGATAGAATTTGGAAAGTATAAGTTTCCTCTTAGTCTGATAATCCTAGATTCCCAAGGATTGGATGTAATTTTGGGCTTGGATTGGATGACTAAGTATGAAGGAGTATTAGATTGTGCCAACTGTACTGTTATGTTCACAACCCCGGATAATAAACAGATTAGGTTCAAGTCTAACTTTGAATCTAAAGGGAGTAAGCTAAATTCTCTTAAGGGGGTTAGCATAGAAAGTGTACCAGTGGTGAAGGAATACCCGGATGTGTTTTCGAAGGAGTTACCAGGAATGCCACCAGATAGAGATGTGGAGTTTCTGATTGACTTACTACCAGGATCTGGACCAATATCAAAGAGACCCTACAAGATGTCAGTGGATGAGTTGAAAGAACTCAAAAAACAACTTGGAGAATAGTTGCAGAAAGGATTTATTCAACCAAGTTCTTCGTCTTGGGGTGCACCAGTTCTGTTTGTTGAGAAGAAGGATAGAAGTCAAAGGCTATGCATAGATTATCGTTCACTCAATGAGGTGACTATAAAGAACAAGTACCCTTTGCCTAGAATCAATGATCTATTTGATCATCTAGAAGGAGCCCGTGTGTTCTCAAAGATTGATCTCTGATCAGTATATTTTGAGCTAAAGATTAGAGAGCAATACATACCTAAGACTGCTTTTATCACTAGGTATGGATTGTATGAGTATACCGTGATGCCATTTGGATTGACAAATGCACCAGCCTATTTCATGAACATGATGAATAAGGTGTTCATGGAGTTTCTTGAGAAGTTTGTTGTTGTATTCATCAATGACATTTTGATCTATTCCAAGAGCAAAGAAGAGCATGAAGAACATTTGCGTTTGATACTTGAGAAGCTCAGGGAGCACAAGCTGTATGCCAAGTTCATCAAGTGTGAATTCTGGTTGAGTCAAGTTGGATTTCTCGGACATATTGTGTCGGGAGATGGTATATCTGTTGATCCCGAGAAGGTGTCAGCTATAACTGAGTGGGAATCTCCAAAGTTAGTTAAAGAAGTTCGTAGTTTCCTAGGCTTGGCAGGATACTATAGAAGGTTCATTGAAAATTTCTCAAAGGTAGCTAAGCCAATGACAGAGTTACTTAAGAAAGAGAAGTTTGATTGGACTGAAGGTTGTGAAATCAGTTTCCAAGAATTAAAGAAGAGACTAGTATCAGCACCAGTCTTATGTCTGCCAGATTTCGAGAAGGATTTCCAAGTCTATTGTGATGCATCTCACCAAGGATTGGGTGGAGTTTTCATGCAAGAAGGGAAAGTTGTGGCTTATGCCTCGAAAAAACTCAAAACTCATGAAGTGAATTATCCTACTCATGATTTAGAGTTAGCTTCTGTTGTCCATACACTCAAAACATGGAGACACTACCTTTTGGGAAAGCGTCGTGAAGTGTTCATGGATCACAAGAGTTTGAAATATATCTTCACCCAGACGGAACTCAATATGAGACATAAGATGGCTAGAGCTCATCAAGGACTATGACTTGAGTTTGCAATACCATCCTGGTAAAGCAAACGTTTTAGCAAACGCTTTAAGATGCAAGGTTTGTGTGAATGGCCTTACTAAGGGAGAATTGCCAAATGATCTGTGTGCCCAATTCAAAGATCTCAGATTGGAGATAGTGCCTGAAGGATATCTCATGTCATTGGATGTTCAACCAACATTATTGGACAAGATCAAAGAAGCCCAAAAGTTGGACAAGGAAATAGAGGAGATTAAAAGTAAAATTAGCAAATGAAAGGCTAAAGGATTCCACGAAGATGAACAAGGTACTTTATGGTATGGAAAGCGTATCTGCATTCCACAAGATTTGGAACTTCGGAAGTTGATTCTGGAAGAAGCACACAACTCACCATATTCTATTCATCCAGGTAACACTAAAATGTACATGGATGTGAAGGAAAGGTTTTGGTGGAACAATCTCAAGAAAGATATTGCGGAACATATTTCATTGTGTGATGTGTGTAGTCGAGTGAAAGCGGAACATCAGAAACCGGCAGGATTATTACAACCACTACCTATTCCTGATTGGAAGTGGGATAAGAATGGTATGGATTTTATCACTGGATTTCCAAGGACCAGGTATGGATATGATTCCATATGGGTTGTTGTGGATCGCCTAACTAAAGTGGCTCATTTCATAACCATGAAGACTACCTATACAAGTTCTAAGTTAGCTAAGATCTATATGAACATGATTGTATCTCTGCATGGAGTACCTCAGAGCATTGTTTCTGATAGAGGAACGCAGTTCACTTCGCATTTTTGGCGACAACTGCATGAATCATTGGGAACAATATTAGAGTTCAGGACAGCTTTTCACCCCCAGAATGATGGACAGACGGAAAGGACCAATCAGATTTTGGAAGACATGTTGAGAGCTTCTTGATATGCCCAATTTGCATCACCATTCTATATCATAATTTACCTCTATTCATTGATATTTATCTTATTATGAGGTATTGCTTATGTCATTTCCACTGTTTATGCATGTTGGATGATTCTTGGAGGATGATCATTTCGAGTCTGGATTCTGATGGAAAAAAGGGCGTTTTGATGCAATTTCGCGAAGATCAGAAAAATACCAGAAAAATATGGGAAAATATTATTTTTCCAGAAGATTGAGGAAGACAGAAGGAGGGACAAAGAAGGGACACAGGGGGCCCACACCCCCCTAGGCGTGGGCCCACCTGACCCCACGCCTAGGGAAGGTGTGGCCCACCTGCCCGGCTCCCGACTCCGCTCCTTCGCCTACTTCTTCCCTACGAAACCCTTAGCCTGGGGGAGCGACCATAGATATATTTCCACACCTCTGGGGGCGGAAAACACCGAGAGAGAAATATCTCTCCGACAGACAGATTTCTGCCGAGGGAATTCCTTCCCGGAGAGGGGAGATCGTCGCCGTCAACACCATCATCAAGCTAGGTTTCATCAGGATCATCATCATCCACACCATCATCTCCACCAGCACCACCATCACCACTCCGTCCCGCTGTAACAATTGTGTTGGATATTGCTTTAGTTCTTAGGGGAAACTTTCCCGGTGTTAATTACTATTGTAGTTGATGCTTGTGAGTGGAACCATTGGATTATTGTTTATGTTCAGATTGTTATCCATTATCATATCATGTTTGATCTTGATCCATATGATGTCTTGTGAGTAGTTCGTTTAGTTCTTGAGGACATGGGAGAAGTCATGTTGTTATTAGTGGATCTGTGTTGAGTTATTATTCAATGGTTAGTATTTAAGTTGTGGTGTTATTCTTCTAGTGGTGTCATGTGAACGTCGCCTACATGACACGTTACCATTTATGGGCCTAGGGGAATGCATTGTGTATTTGGATACTAATTATGGGGTTGCTGGAGTGACAGAAACCTAAACCCCCGTTAGGACACCATTGCATAAGGGAGCATCGGATCTCATATTTTAAGGCTGCGGTTATATTTATATCTTAATTACTTTCCTGTAGTTATAGATGTTTGCAGGGGGTTTAATCACAAGTATGTATTAGTCCAAGTAAGGTCGGTACATTAGCACAGGTTCACCCACATAACACTTAAAACACCAAAGCAGAGTACTCAGATATTTGAAGCAAAAGCACTTGACAGAATTCCCATGTGTCCTCGAGAACGTTTGGTCTTTATAAGTATTTCCACCGGCTTGTCCTTTGCTAAGAAAGGATTGGGCCACTTGCTTTCTTTGTTCTTTATTACTTGCTCTTTGTTTTGTTGCCTTATTAGAAAACCACTAAAAATCCGTTTGCTAAGTATTTACAGAGATTTCCTGCTCCATACCACTGTTTAGCATCTTCTGCTCCTCGTTGGGATCGACACTCCTATTTATCAGAAGTACTACGATACACCCCATGTACTTGTGGGTCCTCAAGACTATTTTCTGGCGCCGTTGCCGGGGAGTGAAGCGCTATTGAAGAGTTGAACTGGTAAAGGAAACTTCTACTGTGAGTATTGCTTTTGTTACTACTTGTTACTTTGTTTCCAATATGGATAACCCACTTGGTTTTATGTTTGGGAAAACTACTATCGCTGCTAGGGTAGTAGATGAACCACCACCTGTTGAGATAGATCCTTTTAAGATACCTACAAGTATTGTTGATCGTGTTATGGATAATTATTATTTTGGGAATGGAACTATCCATCCTGGTGATCACTTGCTTTTTATCCATGAATTATGTGGGTTGTTTAAGTGTGCAGGTATCACAACCGAACAGGTGAAGAAGAAGTTACTCTCCATATCCTTAAACGGGAGAGCTGAAGAATGGTATAAGCTGCTGAAGAATGGACAATCCATGGAATGGGAGGAAATGGCATCTCTCTTTTATTCTAAATTTTATCCTCCCAGTGAGATTCATAAGGATAGAAATCTAATATATAACTTTTGTCCTCGTGATGGAGAGAGTACAACTCAAGCTTGGGGGAGATTAAAGTTACTAATGCTTAAATGTCCTATCATGAACTCCCTAACAATATTATTATCAAATAAATTTTATGCTAGGCTCTCTCTTCATGATAAAGATTTACTAAATGCTTCTTGTACTGTATAATTCACACGTATGAAGGAAGAAGCTAAATGGGATCTACTAGACCGTATTCAATAAAATACCGAAGCTTGGGAGAATGACAAAGGAAGAAAGTCAGGTATAAACTATGATTATGAATGTATCAAATCTTTTATGGGAACTGATGACTTCCGTGATATTAGTAATGAGTTTGGTCTTGATTCCCAAAGTTTCCAACTGTTTTAAGGCCTTTTCCTCTTACATAGAAATTCCCAAGAAGAAGTGGAACAAGTACCATGCACCTTATAAAGATGTTGTTCGTCATATTCCTGTTAGAAGTACTCAAGTTTGTACTACTAATAATATTGTTCCTGAACCTCATGTTGAGAAAATACCTTTCCTAGCTAAGGTAAAGGAGTATTCTATGATTATTAGTGCAAATAATAAAGGTACAAAGAAAATTGTGGAGCCTGTTGGGCAATTGAATATTGAACCTGTGGTAGCTATTGTGAATGATTTTGACGCTAGAAATATAGAGGATGAGCATATTGTCTTCTGTGAAGACGCTTCTAATAGTATTTCTCATCCTAATAAAGCTAGAAAAGCTAGTGTTCTTGTGCTTTCTGTTAAAATAGGTGATCATTGCTACTATGGTTTATGTGATATTGGTGCTAATTCTAGTGATATTCCTTATGAGCTTTACAGGGAAATTATGCATGAAATTGGTCCTTGTGAGCTTGAGGACATTGATGTGGTTATTCACCGTGCAAATAAGGAAACCATTTGCCCTATTGGTATTGTAAGAGATGTGGAGGTTCTTTGTGGTAATAGTAAATATCCTGCTGATTTTCTAGTGCTTAATTCAAGAGCTAGCAAAACTTTTCCTATCATTTTTGGACCTTTCTTGAACACTTGTGGAGCTATTATAGATTGTAAGAAGGAAAAAGTTTTAACTAATTTTGATGGATATTCTTATGAGTTTAACTTTTCCAAATTTGCTAAAGCTCCTTGTGAAAACAGCTTGCCTAATAAAGATTTCAGATGGAACAACTTGCTTCTATTGATCTGGTTTATGACCTTGGACCTCTTTTTTGTGACTGTAAGTATGCTTACTCAGACGATAAAGTTGTTTCCAGTGACAGTTATATTGTCAACTTTATTCAAAGTGCTACTGAAAGTTATTATGAGAGAGGGAAACATGGTTTTATGCATCTCAATAATGTTAAGTTTCCCCGTTTTATGTTGAAAGCTTTGAAGTTGCATTTGTTTTGTCTACCTATGCTAGTGGCTTTTTGTTTCAACAATTCATTTTCTCATGCTACTCCCATGCATAGGAAGCGGGTTAGACTCAAGTGTGTTGGTTATTTGCTTCTTGATGCTCTTTTTCACTCCATATTTATATCTCCTTTGTGAGCATCTTTGAAACTCTCAGGCCTAACTTAAAGGCATAAAAGAAAAGTACTTGTTGGGAGATAACCCAAGAGTTTTGTCGAGTATTGGAAGTTATTACCTCTGTAATAACCGCTCCTTATCCTTTTTGTTTTGGTTTTTTTGTCAAGTTCAACTCCTTTTGTGAAGTAGAGGAGTTGTGAAAAGTGGTTGTCCTGGGATAGATGTGCTGCACCGTAAAAATTCGTGAGGGAGATTAGTACGTTGGATGGAGCTGAATTTTTCTGAGATTGTTCTCCAAGTTGTTACCCAACTTTAATTAGTTCTACACTTTTTGATTTGAGAAATAGAAGGTTTTCGAAAAAATCAATCTTTACCTGCTGGTCTGTTTTGACATATTTCTGTTATCATTTGCATTTGCCTCTTATAGAAGCCTTTGTTTTAATAGATTTCAGTTGAAGTGTGAATCTAAAGGTTTGTTGTTTTGCTTACACTAATGTTGCCATTGAAGTTTGTGTATTTCCTTGTGAGGAAAGCAATTTCCAGGGAAAGGAGAAAAGGAGTCTGTAGAGTTCGTCTTTGAATAGGTAAAAATGGTAAAAACAGAAGGTTCGTGAGACCCCAATCTTATTATATTTTTGATGTTTTTAATACATAAGGGGAGTTACGAGATGGAACAGAGGAGGAGATGGAGTCCGGGGTGGAAAAACCCACCCCAGGCGCGGGCCCCTGCCTGGCCGTGTCTAGAGGGGGTGTGCCACCCCGAACTCTGACGCTGCCTCGTTTCCGTGTCAAAACCTTCCTTATGCTTTGAAACTTCATAATATATAACCCCTCGGATCCCCTGAGTTTTGTGCATTGTGTTCTCGTCGTGTTTTCGTTTCGATCTGTTTCTGCCAGGAAAATTTCTCAAGTTTAGAGCACCATGGTCTCCGCCAATGACAAAGGCAAGAAGCCCAAGGAAGACGATCCTCGCAAACCCAAGGAGGAAGAGATTTCGGTAGGTTATGAAGGAGACATGGAGGAGGACAAGCAACTGGAGACCCGCACTACCGTCACCAGCATTGGAGTGGTGGCAAAACCTATCAAGCTCAAGAGGACAGCACGGATGTCCACAGGAGGGAAACCTCCACGCCATATCCTCTCTCCACGGACACCTCCTCCTTGTACCACTCATTCTAACCATGCAGGGAAGGAACACCCTAAGAAAGAAGAGTGGAGGAAGAATAATAAGGACTGGGATCCTCGGTTCAAATTTATCATGGGCTTTGTTGAGCATAATTCGGAGTTGATTCGTACTCTGACCTTCGATATTGAGGATTTGAAGAAACTTATTGAAGAGCTTATCAAGAGAACACCACCACCACCGAAGGAGTAATTCATCATCAGGTTTGGCATCCCCTTTGGCTTGTTCCAAACTTGGGGGAGTGCCGCGGTATCACCACCATTATCTTTTATTTTTTTTACCTTTTTAGTGGATTCATATCTTTGGTAGAGGGGTTATCTTATAGTTTGGTTTGCATGTGGAAGTATCTCTCCTTTAGTTGATTATCTATGTATCCCTTGGTGTGAGTGCCTTTATTGGATTATTAATGAGAAGTTTCATCTTTCACTTTTTGCACTTCTTATTTTAGTTTGCAATCTCTATTATATGATGGATCTTGTTGATCAGTATTGGCATCACTTTGGGATCATCAAGTGGATCTAAATTGGTTTTGGAAAACCGAGTTCTGGTCAGTAGCAATACTTTTTGAGATTTGAAAGAAAAATAGAAAATAGCTTACAGGTATTTTGTATCATTTACTTTCTTTCTTGTTGGCTCATAAGCTTAGTATTATTTATTTAAGATCTTTTGTGTATTCATGTAAGATTGCATGTTTGGCTTTATTACTTGTATCTTTGCTTGTTTCTTTCAACTCTCTTGCTTGCTACTCAGCCTTGCTAGCCAAAAACCTGTTTTGAGAAGGCATACTTCTCATGTTTCCAAACCCTTTAAACAAAATCTTTGCCATTTGTGTCCACCATATCTGCCTATTAGCTTTTTCTATTCCTAGCAAATTCTCAAGCTTCATCTACCTTTCGAATTAAAAAAAATTATTTTTTTTATGTGAAAACTAGTTAGTAAAGCTCTCACGAACTTGATGGCACACCTTATTTTCTTGCCCCTAATAGACTTGAACCATTTTGCCATCAAAGTTGTAGATGCTTGCATATATATGTTGGAATTAGCAGAACCATGCTATCACGGGGAACGTTTTCAACATTGCACATGTACTTTGCACTCAGTTGATATCGTGCTCTTTTGTCTATGGATGTCAACGATGTGAAATAAAGAGGGTACTTGTAAGTCCATGGAGTTTGTATTTTGTGTTAGAGAAACGCCTGGGCCGCTAGCCTAAGCCATGCCTAATCATGGTGGAAACTTGCAGCATCACATTAGTGAGCTATCTATGAAGCATCCTCAATAAAAAAAGCTATGCACATGGTAAATAAAAAGATTGCTGAGATTCTCATTGTCTTCTTGCCTTGTCATTTTGGTTATAGGAAAGCTCATGTACCATGTGCAAGGGGTACCCCGTTGGACGTTCTTAATGATAAGCAAATACTTACAATGACAAGAACTTACCTGGGCCTGAAGTTGAGTAGCATGAGGATTGGCCCTCATATTCAAGGGACATGAGATTGCCAACTTATATTTCATCAAGCATATACTCCATCTTTGTGTACTTTAACCTTAATCATCTCAAGATGCCTATGATAGGGGCAATGAGGGCTCAAAGCTAGTAAGTACCATAATCTTTTGGAAGCTCTTTATGACTTGTAATCCCTGCTACCCTCTATAAAGCGACCTTTCTCCTACTACCAAGTTGAGTCAGTAAACCTACTTCCTCTCTACCTCCAGCAAGCATTTGAGTTGTTGTGTTTCAACCATTCATATGGTGATTTATTCAATCATGTTCTCTATCTTCCTTGTTTGCACAAGACTCTTACCTATCGAGTATTACTTTGAAAGCCTTCACTTGTGAAAAACCCTTTTAAGCAAAGAGTGCTCCTATTATAAAACATCTACAAATAGCTTTTTGTGAAATTGTTTGCCAGGTGTTCTCTGACCAAGAACAAGTTTGCCAATTCCAATTATGATTTATCTTTATGCATCTCTATTGTGATTGTTGTACTTGGTTGCAAGCTAAGTTATATAATGGTGAGTTGCTTTCTTCTATGAGTTGTGTAATGGTAAGTGTGATGCTTCTTGTTCGTATTCTTTTATCGACACTTCACTCCATAAACCTGTGGACATGTTTAGTGAGCTCAGTTTTCTCTTGGGGACAAGCGAAGGTCTAAGCTTGGGGGAGTTGATACGCCCAATTTGCATCACCAGTCTATATCATAATTTACCTCTATTCATTGATATTTATCTTATTATGAGGTATTGCTTATGTCTTTTCCACTGTTTATGCATGTTGGATGATTCTTGGAGGATGGACTGCCGGAGTCTGGATTCTGATGGAAAAAAGGGCGTTTTGATGCAATTTCGCGAAGATCAGAAAAATACCAGAAAAATATGGGAAAATATTATTTTTCCAGAAGATTGAGGAAGACAGAAGGAGGGACGAAGAAGGGCCATAGGGGGCCCACACCCCCTAGGGGTGGGCCCACCTTACCCCACGCCTAGGTCAGGTGTGGCCCACCTGCCCGGCTCCCGACTCCGCCCCTTCGCATATTTCTTCCCTACGGAACCCTAAGCCTGGGGGAGTGACCATAGATAGATTTCTGCGCCTCTGGGGGCGGAAAACACCGAGAGAGAAAGATCTCTCCGGCAGACAGATTTCTGTCGGGGGAATTCCTTCCCGGAGAGGGGACATCGTCGCAGTCAACACCATCATCAAGCTAGGCTTCATCGGGATCATCATCATCATCATCCACACCATCATCTCCACCAGCACCATCATCACCACTCCATCCCGCTGTAACAATTGTGTTGGATACTGCTTTTGTTCTTAGGGGAAACTTTCTCGGTGTTAATTACTATTGAAGTTGATGCTTGTGAGTGGAACCATTGGATTATTGTTTATGTTTAGATTGTTAAACATTATCATATCATCTTTGATCTTGATCCATATGATGTCTTGTGAGTAGTTCGTTTAGTTCTTGAGGACATGGGAGAAGTCATGTTGTTATTAGTGGATCTGTGTTGAGTTATTATTCAATGGTTAGTATTTAATTTGTGGTGCTATTTTTCTAGTGGTGTCATGTGAACGTCGAATACATGACACTTCACCATTTATGGGCCTAGGGGAATGCATTGTGTATTTTGCTACTAATTATGGGGTTGCCGGAGTGACAGAAACCTGAACCCCCGTTAGGACACCATTGCATAAGGGAGCGTAGGATCTCTGAGTTTAAGGTTGTGGTTAGATTTATATCTTAATTAATTTCCTGTAGTTACAGATGTTTGCAAGGGGTTTAATCAAAAGTATGTATTAGTCCAAGTAAGGTCGGTACATTAGCACAGGTTCACCCACACAACACTTACAACACCAAAGAAGAGTACTCGGCTATTTGAAGCGAAAGCACTTGACAGAATTCCCGTGTGTCCTCGAGAACATTTGGTCTTTATAAGTATTTCCACCGGCTTGTCCTTTGCTAAGAAAGGATTGGGCCACTTGATGCGTTTGTTCTTTATTACTTGCTCTTTGTTTTGTTGCCTTATCAGAAAACCACTAAAAATATGTTTACTAAGTATTTACAGAGGTTTCCTGCTCCATACCACTGTTCAGCACCTTCTTCTCCTCATTGGGATCGACACTCCTATTTATCTAAAGTACTACGATACACCCCCTATACTTGTGGGTCATCACTTGTGCACTAGACTATGGTGCTAGTTGGGATGAAAGTCTGCCTTACGCATAATTCTCTTACAATAACAGCTATCAAGCAAGCATTGAGATGGCACCGTTTGAATTTATTTATGGAAGGAAGTGTACTACATCATTGCTATGGAGTGGTGTAGGAGAAAGAAATCTGTTCGGACCAGAACTGATCAAGGAAGCTGAAGAGAAAGTTAAATTGGTAAAGGACAGATTAAAGATAGCCCAGTCCTGACAAAAGAGCTACGCAGATCCAAAGCATAGAGAAGTCACCTATGAGGTAGGTGATAGAGCTTATATTAGAGTCTCACCACTTCGTGGTGTGAAGAGATTTGGAGTCAAAGGAAAATTGGCACCAAGGTATGTTGGAACATTCAAGATTTCGAGCCGCAAAGGAGAAGTGGATTATGAGATTGAATTGCCTGAATCATTGTCAGCAGTTCACAATGTGTTTCATGTGAGTCGGTTGAAGAAGTGTCATCCGGAGATGGAAGAAACCTCATTGAAAGACAATATAACTTTGGAAGAAGTACAGTTGGAGAGTGATCTCACTTATGAGGAGAAACCTATCAAGATTCTTGAGACTGCAGAAAGAGTTACTCGTACTAAGACTATCAAATACTGCAAAGTACAGTGGAATCACCATACCGAGGAAGAAGCAACTTGGGAAACAAAATATGACCTTCGGGAAGATCACCCGCACCTATTTCCTAGCCAATCTGAATATTGAGGGCGAGATTCATCTTAAGGGGGTTAGATTTGTAACATCCCAAAAATTCATGTATTGTAAAAGCATGCATTGCATTCATGTCATCATAGCATCTAGAGCTTGCACAAAATTTTTCAAAGTTTGAAATCAAATAAAACCATATTTATGCCCATTTTATTATATTCATATGAGGCATGGTTTTAATTTTATTTTCAAAGGACCAACGTGTGTTTGAGTGAGCAAGTGTGTTTTTCACACTTTTGAATGCAAGGTTCACAATACAAAAATATATAAAAGGTTTGAATTCAAAAAAGTTTGAATTAGGGTTTCAAGTTCATTCCTGAAAATCAAAACAGAAAAGAAAAAGGGAAAAGAAAAAAATAAAACAAAGCGCTGCCTATTCATTTAGCGCTAGAACCGCCCGGAGGGCCCACCCGGGATCTTTTCATCGCCTCTCTCTCACCACAGAACCCAAAACTTCATGGCAGACGACGTCTCCGCTGCCGTTACCTCCCCTCTTCACTGCCGGAATTGAAATCCATTAATTGCCATTGATTCAGCGCGAGATTTCCTCCCCCTCTCTGGATACATAATTCCCTCCCCCTCCACAGCATTTACCCTCACTAGCCACCACCTAAGCGCCCCTAGGCTGCCCTCAATCGAGCTTGCACCGCCGCAGACCCGAGAACCTCCGACGAAGCATTACGGTGAGCCTCGAGCGCCTCCCTGTCCCTCATTCATATGAAGTTGTTTCTCTGATCCTTGCGCTTCTTTTGACACCATTGGTTAGCCCTATACTGCCCGAGGTCATCGGCCCCGTCAACCCCTGCAAGCACCCGACGCCGTCCACGACTCCGGCGAGTAATTCCGTCCAGGTATGCATGCCCCTTGCCCTCTGATTCAATCTAACTTGTGTGCCATGGACTTGTGCACCTCCTGATGCCCTTTGTTTGTAATATGGTGACCTAGGTCATCGCCTCCATCGCCGTTTTCAACAGCCCAACGCTCGAAGCAACTCCGACGAGCCCCCACGACCACAGGAGCTCGCCCCCGTCCAAACCAAGACTACCTTGAGCATCCTCGTGTTCACGCGAGTCAAGTAAACCTAGCCACCACCCCCATACCCCTCTAGACTCGCCAGAACATCGCCGACAGTGTCGTCGTCACCGCGGTAGCCACCAGCGCCGCCCACGTTTGGTCATTTGATCTAGAGCCGTTAGATCTGAATCATGCACCGTAGATTAGATCGTGAGAAAACCGGTAAGTTTAGAACGGCGCGTTGGATCTGACTTGATCCAACAGCGTGGAAACTTGATCCGCACGAAGCAGTATCAGCCAATCAGATGCGTCCACATGTCTGGTTGTTTGATTTAAAATCTATTTTTTGAATCTATTAGTTGATTTAACTTGTAAATGTCACATCCCAAAATTCTCCTAATTTTGGAATGTGAAATAAATAAATAAGTTTGATTGATTGTTTGACTATGTTGAAAATTCTCAAAGAGAAGAAACTTTTTGAATAGAAAATCCTCTCAACCTTGAATTCAAAATCTTATATTCTTTTGTTATGACCTAAGTAGCCATATAGGCAAAAGGGCATGGATTGATTATGGATTTAAGAATTGGTGTGCAAGATTTCAAAATGAAAATCATGAAGCATTCATAAGCATTTCATTACATCCATGCAAAGTTCTCACAAACTGAATCCAAATCCTGGTATCTAAATCCTATAGTTGATTCACCCAAATGTTCCTAAAGGTGATTAAATTGACTTGATAAAAACCACTATTGTTAAGGCAGCGATTATTGCTAAATTATAGCCTAAAAAGATCCAATTAATATTACAAAATTTTAGAAACAAAATTGAGCCTATTTGGAGCTATTATGAAAAAGTTATGGAATAAATACAAACAAATAAAGATATAAATAAAATAAAATATACAAGGATTTATAAATATACTATTTGCAAACTAGTAAAAAGATTATAAATATGATCCTACAATGATCTATTCGATTATAGAAAAATTTAGAAACGAGAATCATATCATTTGAAGTTAGTATGCAAAAGATATGAGGGAAACAAGTAAATAGAAAAACAAAAAGGAAAAAAGGAACAAAAAAAAACTAACGTACCGGCCCACCGGACCGAGCCAGCCGGCCAGGCCACGCACGTACAGGAGAGGATCGATCCATGGGTGCTTTAAAATATGTGCGAATCAGTTTTCTCAAACCTATCTTTATTAAAACTCTCATAACTTTTTGTCCACAACTCCGAATTGACTTCCGTTCATTTCTACCTGTTCCCTACTCCAATACATATCTCTACACCTTCTTAAATCTTCATATAAACTCGTGGAGCCACAGCTGTACGAGTTTCTCTTCTTGAAATCCCGAATCTACACATGCCCGAATCTTATTTCGCTTTTTAACCCATCTAGACTTCATCGTTTTCCTTCGGTCAAAAAACGAAAGTCGTAGATCCCGTCGAAATATTTCAATCCCGAAAAACCTCACCTCTTTTCATCCAGCATAGCCGGAGAATTTCACATCACAATATTTTAGATCTGACGGTGTAAATCCAAGATGTACTCGCGCTCGTTCCTTCAAATCCAAATTCCTTTGGTGAGAAGGTAGGACTAATGATTCCCCACAACTTTCATGTTCTAAGTTTTTCAATTTGACCTACGGATTTGTCTCTCTAACACATATCTCTTTCTTGTCTATTCTGAGCCAAAATCGGGTGAATCTCTTCTTCTAGCCACCGGATCCTATCCAGACGGTCGAGATCCAATCAAACCGGTGCGTGCCATGTCGTCACTCCGGTCAGCTTTCTCATCAACGCCACGTCATCGTCAGGTCAGCATCTAGTCCCAGTCAGCATGCGAAGTCAACCTGTCCAGTCAGCAGAATATTCTCTAGAATATTCCATTCGAAGTTAAAATTGCACATTATTGCAAAAATCATATAAAAAGATTCGTAGATCCAAAAATAGCAAATTATATATCAATTGATTCATAAAAATGTGTAGAATATTATTATGGCACTAGATCTAACTTTTATTGTACGTGGTTACTGCAGTAATTTAATTAGTTTTAATGGTCTTTTAGGTTAATAAATTCATAAGAAATTATTTGTAACTCCGAAAAATATGAACAATATATCAAATTGAAGCTACTGTAATGCATGCATTTGTTGCATTTGTTTGATCTCTATGTGCTATTGTTTATGATTGTATGCAATTTTTTGCTCGATAGATTGCGAGGAGTGCAACGTGTGCGATTGCAACTACTATGATTGCAAGTATTGTGGTTATGACGAGTGCAACCATTATATATAGGAGGATTGTAAGGATTATCTAATCGACTACATCTACAACAAAGGCAAGTGGTGCTATCTTGGTCATAAATGTCCTACTGTTTTCCTATGTATTGTAGGTGTTTTTGTAGAATTGCATATGTAGAAATTGATGTGTATATGCTATGCTATGTCCCATATTATTACCTAGCGTTCCTTTTTTATGAGCCACCGTTGGTAGATGTGCTTAGCCATGCTATAATGAACGAGGGCTGGGTTACATCACTGATGTTGATTCTAAATGTGTTGGTTTGCGAAAACTAAAACAACTTAATCAATGAATCTCCTGGGTGTGATGGGATTGATAATTTTTGGTGGTATCATTGCGGAAAGGCACCCATGACACTGGGAAAGGATTGGCTTCTTTGTTTGGGAGCTTCCATGTGCAACCATGTGCCAATAATAAAATGGACGGTTGGTTGGACTCCGTAGGTTGTGGTAACTCGAACCCACATATACAGATATGTAGATAGTGTAGGTTGGACCGGTGCGTGTCGGGTTTGGGGAGCTACTTTCCAAACGGTTCCTTCTTGGACTTCTCCCTATCATCACCCAATATGAGAGTGGTGGTACGAGCTGGGCTGGCCAAGCCACATGGGTAAAGTGTACTAACCCCTGCTGGATGTATAAACTAAGTGCTTAGCTGTGTCCCCGGTTATGGACAATTTGAGCGACCTGATACTGATGCTATGATATTTCTCACTCATCCTTATTTCTTAATTACTTAAAACTTGTTGGGTGAACATAATTAGGTAGGAGCACCTGGGAGCGAACCAGGGTGTCCTATTTATCGTATTGGAAAACTACTTTGTTACAAATGTTAGGATAAAACTGTTGCTTTATGCAAATGAGCCTAAACTCCACTTGGCCAAATAAGCATGTAGTTGATAGATCTGTTGTTAACCACTTTAGCCTACTTGCCATACATTCAATGTATTGACCATTCGTGGCTGCAATGTTTCATGTTGCAGGTTATATCGTATCTGAGTGATCGTTCATAGGTCACGAGACTCCACTCAACAATTGTTCCCCTGTGGCGCATTTGGAGTATGGAGATCTACCTTGTATTCGTTTTCCGCTGTGTACATGAATAAATAATGTAAATTCTGGATCATATTCATTGTATTTATGATGCACAGATATATTTGATATCATTTTGTACTGTGTGTGCCAGTGAACCAATCCAGGGATTGGCACTATACACATGAACTCAGCCTTATCAGGCGAGGGTGTTACAAGATGGTATCAGAGTTGTGTGTTGATTGTAGGATCGTGACCTTAGAAATGGATTAGCAATAGAATACCTCTATTAGGAGAACTATCATATTTTATACTTATTAGAGTTCTTATATTCCTTGTCTATCATTTTCCAACACCTCTCCTTGTTCAAACTTGTAGATGTCCATTCATTTGATTAATAGAAGAAGTGATCTACCATAAAAACTACAAGAATTAGAAAATGTTATTAGTAGTTTTCTATAAAGCAAATCACTATATGAGAGTTGGCCTACAAGTAAATAATAAATAACATGACATAAATAAACATCTCATCAAGTTTGGTTAGGTCTAGACCACCATGTTCTATCCCTTTAGGAGATCATCGCTATCGTGTTAGCATATTGTTCTTACCAACTTATGTGGTATGACAATATAGGTTGCTTGCTTGTTTGTACTGGACCATATCGTGTGATGCCTTGTTTAGGATCTGTTGTTTTGAAACTCTAAAGTTGCTGAAGTTTTCGTGTGGTTTAAAATTATTTTAATCGTGTGAATTGATTGAAATTCGTGAAATTACTGTTGTAGTTTTTCGTCTGACCTGTTGTACCGCGCGATTTTTCATATTTTATTGGTAACTCATAAAAATCTCAAAAAATAGGATCTGGAGCGAAATTACCTGTAGTATAAGAAACAAAATTGGCTAAAATTCCTGACGAGTTTAAGTTGGTCAACAAATATCATGAAGTTTTCTGTACCGTTTTGACAGATTTAGTTTAGTGCTTATATGTTGCTATATTTTACTCTAGTATTGTTCCCAATGCTTTCAAACTATTTTATGGTTATATACTGCTAAATTTAGACCCCTGTAATGTTATTATACAAGTGTTTGATTGTGTGTTGATCGCCTATGATTGTTTCCTTGTTTGTGACATTGATTGCTTCATATAGTTATGGGTAGGATTATTTTCTTAGTCGTTTCTTTCCTATAGAATCTATTTTTCCCTATCTTGAACTCTTGGAGATATAATGATGTGTTAAGCGGAAGGTTTGACAACACAATGCATTTAGGAAGGAGAATGCTTTATCTAATAGAAAAAAAGAGATGTGGGAGTATGAAGTGTTGAAATAATGTTATGTAGTAGATTACGCAACCTGAAAGTTGAAGTATCGATAGTTTAGTTTTAGTAGTAGCTTTGTTGATTGAATACATGGGAGTATACATAGAGCATTAGTTCGTGCCCATGGAAACATTCTTTAAGGCAACTGAGGATGCCCGAGTGATAGAAAAACGTGATTCACCTATCCTCATACAGGGTAATGATTTGGGTGCAGGATGGATTGATCACCATTCCTACTACTCTTATTATTCGCTCTTGTACCGTTGGCTTTGCGAATCTTGAGTGCCCTTTTCAACCTTATCAGAGAGTCGACGTTGAGTCTAAACCCTAGAATGGTATATTGTTACACCCTTCTAAAAGCATCCATTGCTAAGCATAGGAATGTACGGTAAGGATGAATCCCAACCGTGAATTATGGGCACCGTGAAGTAAACGTTTCCTATTTGCCCACCATGAGAGTTTTGATAGTTTAAGAAGTGCTTTCTCGGAAACTATCAATCATGATGTTAGAATGTGCTAGAGGCATTGTGTCAATAAATGCCTAGAGGAGAATTTACCGGAGCCAAGTGAACCCTCAAGAAGTGACCTAGTCAATTTTCTTTTAAGGGTGGTAGCACCCTAATGGATCCCGAACCTTTATTTCTTTCTAGCCTTCCCAAATCTCGGGACGAGATTTCTTTTAAGGGTGGTAGTCTGTCACATCCCAAAATTCTCCTACTTTTGGAATGTGAAATAAATAAATAAGTTTGATTGATTGTTTGACTATGTTGAAAATTCTCAAAGAGAAGAAACTTTTTGAATAGAAAATCCTCTCAACCTTGAATTCAAAATCTTATATTCTTTTGTTATGACCTAAGTAGCCATATAGGCAAAAGGGCATGGATTGATTATGGATTGAAGAATTGGTGTGCAAGATTTCAAAATGAAAATCATGAAGCATTCATAAGCATTTCATTACATCCATGCAAAGTTCTCACAAACTGAATCCAAATCCTGGTATCTAAATCCTATAGTTGATTCACCCAAATGTTCCTAAAGGTAATTAAATTGAATTTATAAAACCCACTATTGCTAAGGAAGCGATTATTGCTAAATTATAGCCTAAAAAGATCCAATTAATATTACAAAATTTTAGAAACAAAATTGGGCCTATTTGGAGCTATTATGAAAAAGTTATGGAATAAATACAAACAAATAAAGATATAAATAAAATGAAA
Organism: Avena longiglumis; assembly: GCA_030063025.1. NCBI lineage: Eukaryota > Viridiplantae > Streptophyta > Magnoliopsida > Poales > Poaceae > Avena > Avena longiglumis. Next base: position 171,431,796 of record CP125975.1, read on the forward strand.
TATACAAGGATTTATAAATCCACTATTTTCAAACTAGTAAAAATATTATAAATATGATCCTACAATGATCTATTCGATTTTAGAAAAAATTAGAAACGAGAATCATATCATTTGGAGTTAGTATTCAAAAGATATGAGGAAAACAAGTAAATAGAAAAAGAAAAAGAGAAAAAAGGAAAAAAAAACTAACAGGCCGGCCCACCGGACCGAGCCAGCCGGCCAGGCCACGCACGTACAGGAGAGGATCGATCCATGGGTGCTTTAAAATGCATGCGAATCAGTTTTTCTCAAACCTATCTTTATTCAAACTCTCATAACTTTTTGTCTACAACTCCGAATTGACTTCCGTTCATTTCTACTTGTTCCCTACTCCAAGAACTATCTCTACACCATCTTAAATCTCCATATAAACTCATGGATCCACAGCTGTACGAGTTTCTCTTCTCGAAATCCCGAATCTACACATGCCCGAATTTTATTTCGCTTTTTAACCCATCTAGACTTCATCGTTTTCCTTCGGTCAAAAAACGAAAGTCGTAGATCCCGTCGAAATATTTCAATCCCAGTCAGCATGCAAAGTCAACTTGTCCAGTCAGCGAAATATTCCATTCGAATTTAAAATTGCACATTATAGATCTAACTTGCAAAAATCATATAAAAAGATTCGTAGATCCAAAAATAGCAAATTATATACCAATGGATTCAGAAAAACGTGTAGAATATTATTATGGCACTAGATCTAACTTTTACTGTATGAGGTTACTGCAGTAATTTAATTAGTTTTAATGGTATTTTAAGTTAATAAATTTATAAGAAATTATCTGTAACTCCGAAAAATATGAACAATATATCCAATTGAAGCTACTGTAATGTAGATTAACAATATCTGGTTGGATCCAGCTGTTGCGGATTATTTACCCCGTAGAAATTTAATTAGTTTTAATGTCTTCATAAATCATTATATTCATAGTAAATTAATTGCTTGTCACAAAAATATAAATGATATACCGATGGAAAGTTTGTTACATGTAGATCATCAATATGCAAATGGTTCAGGCAAATACTGTAAGATTATTCTGTAGATATTTAAACAAGCTAATACCCATTTTTGAGTAATAAATTTATAAGAAAATAAATACTATTCAGAAAATTACAAATAATATGTCCCTGGAATCACAATTCCGTGGAGATTACAGATATAATTTTAGTTTGATTTGTAGGCAACAGAAACTATATGAATCATTTAAAACCCATTAAACACTATTTAAATCATACAAAAAGATCTATAACTCCGATTAGGGTGAATCCAATGCCTACTGGTTCGTATTAATGTCCTCTATCCAGTAAACCCAAGAAACAAATTTAATCTGATAGTTAGAACAGGCGTTACAACAGAACTATTAAAAACCCTATATTGGCAAGTAATTATTAATAACAAGTACTCCATTGCATTAATTGGCCTCTTGCATGCATCATATACTTCAATATTGTTTAGAGAACTAAAGTAACAACTATTGTGACTTATTAAATTGTCATGCATGCATTTGTTGCATTTGTTAGATCTCTATGTGCTATTGTTTATGATTGTATGCAATTGTTTGCTCGATAGATTGCGAGGAGTGCAACGTGTGCGATTGCAACTACTATGATTGCAAGTATTGTGGTTATGACGAGTGCAACCATTATATATAGGAGGATTGTAAGGATTATCTAATCGACTACATCTACAACAAAGGCAAGTGGTGCTATCTTGGTCATAAATGTCCTACTGTTTTCCTATGCATTGTAGGTGTTTTTGTAGAATTGTATATGTAGGAATTGATGTGTATATGCTATGCTATGTCCCATATTATTCCCTAGCATTCCTTGTTTATGAGCCACCGTTGGTAGATGTGCTTAGCCATGCTATGATGAACGAGGGCTGGGTTACATCACTGATGTTGATTCTAAATGTGTTGGTTTGCGAAAACTAAAACAACTTAATCAATGAATCTCCTGGGTGTGATGGGATTGATAATTTTTGGTAGTATCATTGCGGAAAGGCACCCAGGACACTGAGAAAGGATTGGCTTCTTTGTTTGGTAGATTTCATGTGCAACCATGTGCCAATAATGAAATGGGTGGTTGGTTGGACTCAGTAGGTTGTGGTAACTCAAACCCACGTATCCAGAGATGTAGATAGTGTAGGTTGGACCGGTGCGTGTCGGGTTTGGGGAGCTCCTTCCCGAACGGTTCCTTCTTGGACTTCTCCCTATCATCACCCAATATGAGAGTGGTGGTACGAGCTGGGCTGGCCAAGTCACATGGGTAAAGTGTACTAACCCCTGCAGGGTGTATAAACTAAGTGCTTAGCCGTGTCCCCGGTTATGGACAATTTGAGCGATCTGATACTGATGCTATGATATTTCTCACTCATCCTTATTTCTTAATTACTCAAAACTTGTTAGGTGAACATAATTGGGTAGGAGCACCTGGGAGTGAACCAGAGTGTCCTATTTATCGTATTGGAAAACTACTTTGTTACAAATGTTAGGATAAAACGGTTGCTTTATGCAAATGAGCCTGAACTCCACTTGGCCAAATAAGCATGTAGTTGATAGATCTGTTGTTAACCACTTTAGCCTACTTGCCATACATTCAATGTATTGACCATTCGTGGCTGGAACGTTTCATGTTACAGGTTATATCGTATCTGAGTGATCGTTCATAGGTCGCGAGACTCCACTCAACAATTGTTCGTCTATGGCGCATTTGGAGGATGGAGATCTACCTTGTATTCGTTTTCCGTTGTGTACATGAATAAATAATGTAAATTCTGGATCATATTCGTTGTATTTATGATGCACATATATATTTGGTATCATTTTGTACTGTGTGTGCCAGTGAACCGATCCAGGGATTGGTACTATACACATGAACTCAGCCTTATCAGGCAAGGGTGTTACAGTAAAATTCATAACTTTATTTCTATTTTTCCAAATTTTGCAAATAATATATCAATGGATTCAGAAAATTAAACCGTACACATATATGGCCTTGGTTTGGACATTTGCTTCTGTAAACTTAGGATTATTTGCATAACCAATTATAGGCTTATTTTTTCAATATAAAATGTTTAAAAAAAAAATTTAGAGTGAACCTTGTTTTATGTGAACCTTAGAAAGTTTATCTTGTGTTCAGTACTGTTTGGTTTGACTTGTTTAGCGTAGAAAATCATCATATTGCATTTGCACGCATTCATGTATATTTTTGTTTGAATATTTGAATATGATTTGTGTTATGATTTTATGTGTAGATTTTGGTGATTGTGGTGATTCTGATTGTGAGGACTGTTGCTACTCTCCCAACTACCAAGGCAAGTGGTGCTACATATTTTGTCCTATTATTTTGACTATGCATTAGTGATATTTCGAGTAGGACTTGCATGGAATTTTTTCTAAGTTTATATACTATGTTATTCCTTGGGAAATCCTACTAGTTGTAGTCTTGGTAGATTTTTCCCTAAGTTAAGAAAACTTGTTATGTTATCATGCTTAGCCTAGCTATTATAAAACAAGGGTGGATTCTTCATGCTATGAAATAATGCTAAGTCTATGACTTGTGTTTTGATTAATAAAACAACTAAGTGAATGAATCACCTGGGTGGAATGGTATGGTTGGTTTATGTTGAGTGGTTACACAAGGCCCATGTCTATGGTTTACCTTGTGTATCACACTTGTGGATTGCCACCCAGGAATAAAGGGATTTGAGATGTTTAGTGTTGAGAAGCTTCTAGTGCAAGCACATGGCATATGGGCTCTGCCTTGACCAAATAGGTTGTAAGAACTTAGCCAGATGGACAGTTGGTGGTAGGGTGATAGGATGGAACGCATCCATGATGGTCTAAGGGAATGCTTCTGAAAAGTCTCGTCTCGATGCATGTCGATTCTTGTGGGGAAAGTGCACCACCTCTCGAGGGGGTAAAACCTAAGTACTTAGTCGTGTCCCCAGCAACGGACAATTTGAGCCTCAAAGACATTGAAGCCATCAAGGATCTCAAACTTGTGGTTGAACAAGGGTAAAGTTTCACCAATGTACTAGCCTTGGGCTATTGAGTTGTAAAGACTATGTTATCTCTGGAATGACGATGTAATAATGACCTTTGTATCTATGTACTTCATCTTAAACTGTGGATGCTAGCATTTGATCCAGGGACTAGCATTGCAACCACAGGGGCCTTTACCTTTAAAAGGTGGGGTCTTACAGATGGTATCAGAGCACTGTGTTTCCTGTAGGATTATAACCCTAAGTTGGATTAGACTAAGGAAACCACTAGGAAAAAATGCAAATCTTTGCAAATTCCACACTTGTCTTTTTCTTCTCATAAACTTCTCCTAATCTTATTTCTCATCTCTATTTGTAGATGTCCGCCATCAATGAAGCCGTCAAGAAGGGACCACTCATGACCATGACCTTGGAATGTGAGCCAGAGTTTCCCAAGGCACTCAAAAACCTCATGGTTAGCTTGGGAATCATGGTGAGGCCGTGTACAAAGTATTTCCAGTAATGGATGAAGGAGAAGAGTATTGGTGGGTGAAACTTCACTTGTACAAAAACAAGGGAGACAACCACAAGGAGTTAGGATTCTGCATGATCACCAACTCAGAAATGTATATGTCATTCTTTGACTCTGCAAGAAATGCAGCTTGGAATGCTATCAAGGAGCTTGGAGAAAGACTCAAGTGTAGAATGCTCAATACTCAAAGTAACCTTAGTGAGGAGAATAAGTATACCCAAGACTTAGAGACCGCCATAAAACATCTAAGGGAATATATCATAGACTTAGCATACGAGTGAGAATTGTGATGTATTCCGATAGTTGGACCACCACACTTGTCGTTTTTCTAACATTAATAATTTGATCATACCAAACTATGTGGTATGGAAAGTTTTTTCTAAATTATGATTGAACCTTAGTGTGTGTCATAGAATATTGTATGCCATGACTTGTGTGTTTTATTGTTGAATGCATATTTGTGGCTTTTGTTTTACTACCTTATGTTTTTCTCTACTTGTGTTGTTCCTAATTTTTATCTATCTTATGCAATAGATGCCTAGCTTTGTTATCAGCACCGCTGAGGAGTTCAAGGGAACTCGTTTTGGTTCTCGTATCGTGGAGCTCACTAGTGTTCTCAATCTCCCCCTCCCTAGCATTAAGGGACTTTAGCTTACGAAGTTCGAGAGGAAGGATCTTTGGGGCTTTAGAGTCTCACAACCTGGACGCCAGTCGTAGCCACCCACCGAGGAGATTGCCTTCAAGTTGATGCACAATGACAAGGAGAAGGGACTCAACGTCGTCATGCAGGATCTACTTAGACGCCTTGTTGGATGTCACTCCACCGAGCTCAGGGGCCTCTACTTCCTCCCATTCGGGAGACGTGACGAGCACGGAGAGGCAGTAGTGTATGATGATGCTACTAGAGAGACTATCGAGCCGGTGCGTCTGTATCTCCAGTACCTGGAGAGTCTTGTTAGAAACCTCGACACCTATAGGTCCAACGTCATGCTTAGCAATGACGAGCTTCAGGTTCAGTTGAGGGAGAAGGTCAAGCTCTTCAAGGAGCAGGATGAGATCATCAAGGAGATGGAAGCTAGATTCGAGAGCAGAGACAAGAATTTTAAGAATCAAGAGAAGAGAGTGCAGGATAGGAACAAGAAGATCAAGGACATGACAACCGAGTTAGAGCTCAAGGACCTTGAGCTAGAGACCCAGCTGGGAGTGATAGAGAGGCTGCGCTCGCAGAAGAGAGCCCTTCGTGTGAAGATTGAGGCCTTGACCACCAATGTGGAGGAGTACAAGACATCCATGGAGACAACTGGACTTACTCTAGTGGACGAGGAGGTCAACATGGGGGAGGTCGACATGGAGGAGTACAAGACAGCCATGGAGGGTGAATAGGTTTCTACAAATTTCTTTATAATATTTTGCAAGTTTTAGGCTTTACGGAAAATAAGTGTGCCTAAATGCAAAATAGGCGTGGCAACCTAGATGATCATACAAGATACTTCAAGCTCGAAGGTTGTCACAAAGTAAACAACACAAGTAAGAGGTTCACTTAAGGAATAACCAAAGCATGCGGAGACGAAGATGTATTCCCGTGTTTGAAGGGATACGAGTAGGCTACACTAGCGCAAATCAAAAAAATTCTACCGCGTATACCAGGATTACTGTTGTCATAGATCACGGGATTACCACTAGACGCGCAGTTGCGGAATCGATGAAGCACGTCGAGGCAGTGCAGACGTTCCACGTCTCCTCCTTGTCCTCATCCCACGAGAAGCTCCCCTTGCGCGGCTCGTCCAAGTGCCACAGATGCAGCACCTCCGAGGTATCCACACGTGCGGGGTGGAAGCGTCAGACGCCGGACTGCTAGGTCCGCGCGTGCAACACAGGCGAGAGGTGTGGCGGCTGGGTGGAATGGTCTAAGGTCTAACCCTGGTCAGCTCGCCCCACCCTCTCTTATATAGGCGTCCCTAGTGGGCTTCTACATTAGCAGCCCATTAGTAGCCTAAGCCTGGTCTAATTCGGATCCAATCCTCATTAGGCTTCCAGCCCCTTAAGTGTGTGACCCTATAGGTTCATATGCGTATAGACATGACACGAATACACTTCTTCTGTCAATAGTTGGTAGCGGCCTCTAGCAAGACGTGCCAACTCCTAAACGCATACAAAGATCATATCGGACGAACCATCACAAGGTTTAGCACATGTCTTTCCCTTTGCCTCACGATATTTGGTCTAGCTCCAAGCTGACCTCTCTTTCTCGATACTGTGATTCGGAATCCCTTTACTAGGTTAAATCTTAACCTTATGTAGCACGGCCATGCATTTCTGGATCAGATCACTCGAGGGGCCCAGAGATATCTCTGTCAAGTAGAGAGGGGAAAATCCCATCTTGATTGACCATGCCTTGCAGCATGTTTCAGGACAAACCCCAAAGCTACCTTTATAACTACCCTATTACGATGCAGCGTTTGATAGCCCCAAAGTATGTCGATCCACATCTCAAGTACATGCGACAATCTCAGGTCTAAGGACAAAACGCACACGATGTGTAGAGAGAGAGCTGCAAGTCTAATTGCCAGTCTCATGTTGGGTCAGTCCAACCCCATATTCATAACATGTGTCCACATCATTGGTTTGACATCTCCATATCTATGACTTGCGAAACATAGTCATCAACCAATCGATGTGCTAGTCTAATATCCACGTGTGTCCTCACATGAACTCCTACTAGGGACAACTCTTAAATATCCATACAAGTAAAGAGTTTCACAAACAATTCACATAATTGCCAATCAATACAAGTTGCCTGATATGGATATTCAAGGAACATTACAATAATTCATGGATAAATAAGAAATATAATCATCTCTATGGTTGCCTCTAGGGAATATTTCCTTCAGTCTCCCACTTGCACTAGAGTCAATCTAAAATGTATCTAATACCAATTGCTCTTGTGTGCGCTTCATGCGCGGGCTGTGGGAGAGGCTTAGTCAATGGATCAGCAACATTTGAGTCCGTATGTATTTTGCATATCATGACACTACCATCCTCAACGAACTCTCGAATCTGATGGTAACGCATGCGAATATGTTTGTTCTTCTGGTGTTGTCTAGGTTCCTTGGCTTGTGAAATAGCACCATTGTTGTCACAATAAACATCTAAGGGATTGGACACGCCCTGAACCACACCGAGAGTGATCAGGAAATTCCTAATCCAAACAGCTTCCTTTACTGCCTCCAAGGCAGCAATATATTCAGCTTCTGTTGAAGAGGAGGTCACCTTATCTTGCTTGGAACTTTTCCAGCTCACAACACCACCATTCAAGACAAACACATAACCTGATTGCGATTTCGAATCATCTGAGTCGTTAAGGTAAATTGCATCTGTGTAACCCTTTACACTGAGTTCATCCTCACCTCCATAAACTAGGAAAACATCCTTAGTCCTTTTCAAGTACTTAAGGATGTTCTTAACCGCTGTCTAGTGACCTTCACCTGGATCAGCCTAGTATCTGCTCGTAACACTTAGAGCATAGGAAACATCTGGGCGAGTACATATCATTGCATACATGATGGATCCAATAGCCAAAGCATATGGAACTCTGCTCATGCGCTCACGCTCATCAGTAGTCGAAGGACATTGAGTCTTGCTGAGTTTAATGCCGTGAGACATGGGCAAGAACCCCTTCTTAGCCTCTTCCATGCTGAACCGTTTCAACACTTTGTCAATGTATGTACTCTGGCTTAATCCAATTAGCCTCCTTGATCTATCTCTATAGATCTTGATGCCCAGAATATATGCTGCTTCTCCCAAGTCCTTCATCGAAAAACTCTTTTTCAATGAGGTCTTAACAGACTCGAGCATAGGAATGTCATTTCCAATCATCAATATGTCATCTACATATAAGATTAGAAATACCAGTGCTCTCCCACTGTCCTTCTTGTAAACACAAGGTTCTTGTTTGTTTTTGATGAAGCCAAACTCCTTTACAACTTCATCAAATCGAATGTTCCAACTCCGAGATGCTTGCTTCAGCCCATAAATGGACTTCAGAAGTTTGCATACCTTTCCAGCATTGTTTGGATCGACAAAACCTTCGGGCTGCATCATATACACGTCCTCAGTTAGGATTCCATTTAGGAAAGCCGTCTTGACATCCATCTACCATATTTCATAGTCGAAATGTGCAGCATTGGCTAGAATTATCCGTGTAGATTTAAGCATCGCTACGGGTGAGAAAGTCTCATCGTAGTCAACTCCTTGAACTTGTCGAAAAACTTTTGCAACAAGTCGAGCTTTATGGATGTGAACATTTCCATCCATATCAATCTTCTTCTTATAGATCCATTTACACTCGATGGATTTAAAACCATCAGGCAGGTCAACCAAGTTCCAAACTTGGTTGTCACCCATGGACTCTATCTCGGATCTCATGGCGATCAGCCATTTCTCAGAGTCTGGGTCCACCATTGCTTCTGCATAGGTCGCAGGCTCATCATTGTCTAACAATAATAATTACCGTGCTTCGTGGAGCCTCGCCGACCTTCTTGGTTGTGGTGCTTCTGTTGCCACGGGTTCCTCAACTTGTTCTGCTACAATAGCATCACTCGTAGAAGCATCCCCAACTGTCTCATCTTGAACTTCTTCAAGTCGCACCGACCTTCCACTCGTTCCCTTTGTGAGAAACTCTTTCTCTAGGAAAACACCGCTACGAGCGATAAACACTTTGCCCTCTTCTCGGTTGTAGAAGTAATATCCTAAGGTTTCCCTCGGATATCCCACGAAAATGCACTTATCCGATTTGGGTGTTAGCTTGTCCGACTGAAGTCGCTTGAAAAATGCATCACAACCCCAAATCTTTAGAAAAGACAAACTGGGATTCTTTCTAGTCCACATCTCATATGGTGTCTTAACTACGGATTTAGATGGTACCCTGTTAAGTGTGAAAGCTGCCATTTCTAGAGCGTAACCCCAAAATGACAATGGCAAATCCGATTGGCTCATCATCGATCGAACCATGTCCAACAAAGTTCTATTACGCCATTCGGAGACCCCGTTTCTTTTAGGCGTTCCGGGCGGCGTAAGTTGTGGAACAATTTCGCAACTCTTAAATGATCACTAAATTCGTGACTCAAATATTCACCTCCACGATCAGATTGCAAGGCCTTTATTTTCTTGCCATGTTGATTCTCTACTTTACTCTGAAACTCCTTGAACTTTTCAAAAGTTTCAGACTTATGCCTCATCAAGTAGACATAACCATATCTACTGAAATCATCAGTAAAAGTAATGAAGTAGTGATATCCTCCTCTGGCTTTCGTGCTCATTGGTCCACATACATCAGTATGTATGAGTTCCAACAAGCCTGTCGCTCTCTCGGGTAGACCCGAAAAAGGCAACTGGTCATATTTCCAAGTAAACAAGCTTGACATGTCTCGTATGATTCAAAATCAAACGAAGTTAGAATACCATCACCATGGAGCTTCTTCATGCGCTTTTCACTTATATGCCCCAAACGACAATGCCATAAATAGGTAGGACTCAAATCATTAGGCCGAATCCTTTTAGCACTAACATTGTAAACAGATGCATCATCAAGATTTAAAATAAATAACCCATTCACAATGGGAGCATTAGCCATAAACATAGCATTCTTAGAGATTATACAACCATTGTTTGCACTCGCGAATGAATAACCATCCATCATCAAACATGAAGGTGATAAAATGTTTCGACCCATACTTGGAATGTAATAACAATTATTCAACTCCATAATAAATCCTGACGGAAGGTGAAGTTGCATGACGCTGACGAACAATGCAGCAACCCTTGCTTTATTTCCGACGCGAAAATCCACTTCGCCTTTCTGCACTTCTCTAGTCCTTATTAGCCCCTGCATCGAATTGCAAATATGAGCAACCGATCCGGTATCAAATACCCAAGAGTTAACATAGGAATCAGCGAGAAGAATGTCCACAACATTTACAACAAGCGTACCTGAGTGGGAAGTACTCTTACTTCCACTCTTCTTCAAAGAAGCCTGGTACTTGATGTAGTTTCTCTTCCAGTGGCCATGTTCATGACAAAAGAAGCACTCAATGTCTTCTACAGTTCCAGCCTTTTGCTTGGGTGCAGACTTAGGGATCGTATCCTTAGCCTTGCCCTTATTATTCCAAGAAGTACCCTTTTTCTTGAAGCTAGGCTTGTTCTCCACAGCCATCACATGGCTATGCCCTGCACACTTCTTCATGTCACTTTTTGCTATTTTTAGCATCCCGCATAACTCATTAAGGCCCTTCTCCACCCCATGCATATGGTAGTTCAAAATGAACTACCCATAGATGGATGGAAGAGACGCCAAAATGAAGTCAGTGGCCAACTCTTGACCTAGTGGAAAACCAAGCTTTTCCAAAGTCTGACTGTAACCAACCATTTTGATCACATGGGGGCCTACAGCTGATCCCTCTGCTAGCTTGCATTCAACAAAGGACTTGGCAACATTGTACCTCTCAGTCCTTGCGTAATCTTGGAACATGTCCTTAAGTGCAACGATCATATCGTACGCATCCTGATCCTGAAACTTCGTTTGGAGTTCAGGTTCCATGCATGCAAGCATAAGGCAGCTAACCTCAAGAGAATCATCACATGCTCTCTTGTAGGCATTATTTAGGGCAGTATATGCATTATCAGCAGGTTCATCGGGGATTGGGGTATCCAGAACCGTTTCCTTTTTATCATACCTGAGAACAATTCTCAGGTTACGGACCCAGTCCGTATAGTTTGTTCCATTAAGTTTATCTTTGTCAAGAATCGAACGCAAAGAAAAAGGTGATGCAGTGTTTGGTGCCATTGATCTACAACAGAAAACATGCAAAATACTAAGCCATGTAACCATGAAAGAGTAAAACATCTTAAACAATTTAATAGCATATACTCCCACTTACATCAATATCCCTCTATTGATACTAAGTGATTCAAGATCCACAATTACCAAGTCAACTAGTGAGCTTTAGCATCACTGCTAGAAGACAAGATAAATCGGTAAGAAACACTTGCTAATCATATCACATATGACTCTTGTTGTTGGGTGACATCTCTATGTCAAAACTAGGCGCCCAACCTTTATGCCCCAAGGTCATTAACTGTTAAGATGACCTTGTCAATCTCACCAACCCTTATGCGTGTAGGTATCCGATACAAACCCATCCACCATGATGATCTCCATCTTCATGTTCCATGTGAGCCATCTTCCAGGTGATGAGTCCTCCAAGAACTAATACAAGATATTACTCCTAACAGCTAGTAATCAAAATTACATAGTATTGGGATCATCACAAGTTGGCACGCTGGCCATTACAAAAAATGACAACACATATGGCTCCAGCCGTGTTGCCCTACTCACGACACGCAGGTCATGCAAAATTTCATACATGCATCACATACACATATTGGCCATACTAATTACATACATCCTGCAAAACAAGTTATGCATAGAATCGCATTCTACCGGATCATGTGACATCGCAGCACCTAGTTACCTTAACGAGATACAAAAGGGGCTACGATTAAGGGGGGTCTAAGGGGTCTCCCCTGTGGGGTTCGAAGGGGCAGCGACTCCTGTCCCGATTTTCTTTAAGGATTTTGATCGGCAAATCAAAATTACCATAAACCGACTCATGTCCCGATTAAATCAAACTCCTTTGATCACGGTACATCGATTTTAGATCTAGGTTCCGATTCGATCAATCATATTGATCTTCGTGTGATTCAACAGGATTTATGTGCCACTGTCTACCCCGATGGCGGAAACCGATCGGTAGGGGTAAGTCGTTCGACAACCTCAGAATCACGATCACGGAAAGCAAGATCATAGATCAATCCTGAACCACCGCAATATAAACGATCACATCATTCATATCAATCTACATATAACCATATGCAACCATCCCAAACCTATAACTGAATAGCATCGGCTCTGATACCACTGAAGGGATATGAGTAGGCTACACGAGCGCAAATCAAAAGAATTCTACCGCGTATACTAGGATTACTGTTGTCATAGATCACGGGATTACCACTAGACGCGCAGTTACGGAATCGATGAAGCGCGTCGAGGCAGTGCAGACGTTCCACGTCTCCTCCTTGTCTTTGTCCCACGAGGATCTCCCCTTGCGCGGCTCGTCCAAGTGCCACAGATTCAGCACCTCCGAGGTATCCACACGTGCGGGGTGGAAGCGTCAGACGACGGACTGCTAGGTCCGCGCGTGCAACACAGGAGAGAGTTGTGGCGGCTGGGTGGAATGTTCTAAGGTCTAACCCTGGTCATCTCGCCCCATCCTCTCTTATATAGGCGTCCCTAGTGGGCTTCTACATTAGCAGCCCATTAGTAGCCTAAGCCTGGTCTAATTCGGATCCAATCCTCATTAGGCTTCCAGCCCCTTAAGTGTGTGACCCTATAGGTTCATATGCGTATAGACATGACACGAATACACTTCTTCTGTCAATAGTTGGTAGCGGCCTCTAGCAAGACGTGCCAACTCCTAAACGCATACAAAGATCATATCGGACGAACCATCACAAGGTTTAGTACATGTCTTTCCCTTTGCCTCACGATATTTGGTCTAGCTCCAAGCTGACCTCTCTTTCTCGATACTGTGATTCGGAATCCCTTTACTAGGTTAACTCTTAACCTTATGTAGCACGGCCATGTATTTCTGGATCCGATCACTCGAGGGGCCCAGAGATATCTCTGTCAAGTAGAGAGGGGAAAATCCCAGCTTGATTGACCATGCCTTGCAGCATGTTTCAGGACAAACCCGAAAGCTACCTTTATAACTACCATGTTACGGTGCAGTGTTTGATAGCCCCAAAGTAGGTCGATCCACATCTCAAGTACATGCGACAATATCAGGTCTAAGGATAAAACATACACGATGTGTAGAGAGAGAGCTGCAAGTCTAATTGCCAGTCTCATGTTGGGTCAGTCCAACCCCATGTTCATAACATGTGTCCACATCATTGGTTTGACATATCCATGTCTACGACTTGCGAAACATAGTCATCAACCAATCGATGTGCTACTATAATATCCACGTGTGTCCTCACATGAACTCCGACTAGGGACAACTCTTAAATAACCATACAAGTAAAGAGTTCCACAAACAATTCATATAATTGCCAATCAATACAAGTTGCCTGATATGGATATTCAAGGAACATTACAATAACTCATGGATACATAAGAAATATAATCATCTCTATGATTGCCTCTAGGGTATATTTCCTTCAGTGTTCACTCCCTTTGGGAAGGGAGCTACGTCATGTTGCAGAGGTGTGAGGTTCCACGAAGGATTCCCCAACGCCACGAAAGCTTACCTTCTTCTCTGAGCCGATTGTTGGAGATATGCCCAAGAGGCAATAATAAAGTGGTTATTATCATATCTTCATGCTTATGCTAAATATTTACATACCATGCTATAGTTGTATTAACCGGAAACATTAATACTTGTGTGATTTGTAAACATAAAAGAATCCTTGGTAAAGCCTTTTGTTAAACTAGGTTGTTGGTTAATATATGATCATGGTTTCCTGATCATGAACATTTAGATGTTATTAACAACATGGTCTTATCATTAGGAGAATGGTGTGATGGACATAATCCTATAGTTAAGCGTAGCATAAAGATCAAGTCATTTAATATAGTTCACTTGATATAAGCTTTCTGATACATAGTAACCTAATTCCTTCAAACATGAGACCATGCTAATCACCATCACCGGATGGATACTTTGATGACATCAAACACCACGCCGTAACTGGGTGGCTATAAAAGTGGCATTGAGTGTTCGGAAAGTATGTGTTGAGGCACATGGATCAAGAGTGGGATTTGTCCATCCATATGACGGATGATATACTCTGGGCCCTCTCGGTGGAATGTCATCAAATTAGCTTGCAAGCATGTGACTGGCTCACAAGGGATCACATATCACAGGAACGAGAAAAGAGTAATTATCGGTAACGAGGTTGAACTAGGTATGCAGAGATATCAACGATCAGACCTCAGATAAGTAAAATATCGCGAGACAAAGGGAAATTGGTATCGTATGTAAGTGGTTCATTCGATCGCAAATTAATCGTAAAAATATGTGGGAGCCATATGAATTTCCAGATTCCTCTATTGGTTATTGATCGGAGAAGAGTCTCGGTCATGTTTGCATAATTCACGAACCGTAGGGAGACATACATAAGGATTCGATATTGTTTAGTAGATATGGAATGTAAGTAGGGAGACCGAATGTTGTTCGAAGTATCGGATGGGATCCGGGATATCACGAGGAGATCCGGAATGGTCTGGAGAATAAGATTCATATAAGGAAAGTCCAATTCCGGATTTCAGGAATGATTCCGATGTTTTCATCAGAGAGGTTCTAGAAGGGTCTAGAAGATCCACCGGACCGGAATGGGAAGGGTACATGAATGTGTCATGGATAAGTTGAATGATTGAATCATGTCCTAGGTCACTTGGTTGGGCAATTGAAAGAAATAAATTAAGCTCCAAATTGAAAGTCATAAGGCAGGTTTAAAAAGTCAAACTAGGACAATGTATCCTAGTGGAGGAAGGAAAGAATCCTTCTTTCCCTCCACCACAAGCCAACTAGGAGAGGGAGTTGGGGAAGGATTCAAAGTCCCCTCTTCCAAGCTGCCCTCCCTCTAATAAATAGAGGGGAGGGGGTACCCCAAGGAGACACAACACCAGCCCCTCCCCACCGAGCCATCGCGCCGCCGTCGCTGCTCGCCGCCGCCGCCTCGCGCCGCCTCTGCCTCGCCATCGCCGCCCTAGCTGCCACCGTCCATGCCTCCTCCTCTCCGGCCCTCTAAACCCTAGATCGCCGGAAACCCTAGATCCACCATAAACTGCTCTGGCTTAGGCAAAGCCATGCATGATCTTCCCTCTACTTCCGACACCACGCCGTCATGCTGCCGGAATCGCAAGGGGAGAACTACAACCTTCGTTGCCTGCTGGAACAAGGGAGAGGAAGGTCTTTATCGAGTATCGAACGTGTGACCGACTGCGGAAGCGCTGCCGGAACACAGCGCTAGAAGGATCGTCTACGCGATCTTGAGATCAGCAAGTTTACGACTACATCACCCACGAAAATCTGCTCTCGTTGACCGCTTTAGAATCTTCGAGGGTGAGTACTCTAATCGACTCGTTGCTACAATCTAGTAGATAGATCTTGGCTTGTTTGTGTGCATGCGGTAGAAATTTTTTGTTTTTCATGCTGTGAACCCCTATAGTGGTATCAGAGCCGTGTCTATATGTAGATCTGTTGCACAAGTAGAACACAATGGTCATTGTGGGCGGTGGTGCTTTTATTATCAATTGTTTTTTGTGTACTTTGCATCTTGCGGTATGATTGGATGAAGCGTCCCGGGCTAACCTTATATGACATCATTCATGAGACTTGCTCCACGCTCAACATGCAACTTGTATTGCATAAGTAGCTTTGCGGGTGTCTGTCTCTCCCATCATAGTATAGATTCAATTTACAATGGGCACTTGATAGTTCAAGCATCAACATTGTGGTTCTTGTTCGTAATTTAGAACGACACTTATTGAAAGACCCAAACCACGTAAAATATGCAAAGAAAATTAGAGGCATCTAACTTTGTTTCGCAGGGATGTGCTGTGATGTGATATGGCCATGATTGTGATTATATATGATGTATGCAATGTTCCTTATTGTAATTCGGCAAGCGGTAGGTGTCGTGGTATTGCCGACGAGTACACCATGGAGGGGTCCTCATAGTGCGTGTTTAGAGACGTGGGGTAAGGCGGACGGTTGACGGGTACGAGGTAACACAGCTTACCCAGGTTCAGATCCCACAACGGTGGCGGAATCCTACTCCTGCTATAAATCACTATAATGGCAATACGCCGAGTTACAGAGACAGGTTCGCTGTGCGAGGTGTATGTAAAACTATGCCCTAAAGGCTCCCATAGGCCCGACTTATATAGTTGCCAGGTCCTAGGGTTACAGGGAAAAGTCCTAGCCGGACAGGTTACAGATTTCTACACCGTCTATTACTAGTCTTGTGTATCTTGCACTCCAAGGCTCTGGGTACGCTGGTGACTCCACCGTAGCCTTCCTTTATCCGGCATGGGCCTCCCTTCTGGATCCACCTAACTGGGCCGCCCAGAAGGCCATAGGCCATGCTACCGACTATGGGCCACCCGGGTTAGTCGGATACGAGACATGCTATGAGCATATCCCCAACAGTAGCCCCCGGAGAACTCCGAGATCTTGCGCCGTCTTGCCTCTTCCCGTGGAATGCTCCGTCTAGATGGATGTCGGCAAATCGTCAAGCAACATCTTGTAGTCCTCCCAAAGAACCCTGCAAGGTTTTCTCCGCCTTCTATGAGTAAGTCGGAGAAATGCTGAATCTTCCACCGTACGCTCCCGTTGTTGGATTAAATCCGTCCATGTCGGAATCTTCGATGGGACGGCTCATCTACCATGTCAGTTATGACGATGTAGGCTGTAGGTCAGCGGCGCCTCGTAACCCACACATGCAGAGAACGTAATCATAGCCGATTTTCCCGTGCGAGCAATACGAACTGTTGGCGGCGACGATTGGAGACGTGGCGAAATTACCGCGCTCGTTCACGAACACGTCGTCTACGCGACAACCGTCTGATTAGCTGCACGAATCTTGACGCAGAGTAATATAAATAGCGACCGTGGGACACTTGCCACTTTTTCACCCCATTCTCTCGCGTCATCGTCTTCTTCCTCCAGACGCGCGCCTCCTCGAGCTCTCCGCGAAAACCTCGAGAAACCCTAGCTTTCTCTCTCTGCACCAGTCGTGCTCTCTTCCTCCTCCATGGCCAGTAGTAGCTCATCCCCTTCAATGGCGGCATCGAGCGAAGCCGCGGCGAAGCCGGCGAGCTCCGTCGTCGTGCCCCTAGAGGGCCTAGTCACCCCTGCATCGGCGGTGATAGAAACCACCAGCGGTGACCATAACCTGGCGGCGCTGGAGCCCCTGGAAGAGGAGCTAGACTCGCACAAAGGCGACTGGCGCGACTCGGACATCACCGGCCGTGACATCCATGAGATGGTCGCTGAGGGTTATCTCCCTGCGACGGAGGGGCTCGCCTGGCGGGCGGCGCCGGCCGGCGAGGTGACCCCCTCTCCCCAAGCCGGAGAGAAAGTATACCTCAAGGCGCAATTGGTACGCGGTGTTTCTCTGCCCATCTCCCACTTCTTCCTGTCCGTCTTGAATCACTTCAAGGTCCAACCCCACAACCTCTCCCCCTATAGTATCCTAGTGCTTAGCAACTTCGTGGCACTTTGCGAGGGTTACCTAGGGATTAGGCCTAGGTTAGATCTGTTTGTCTACTTCTTCACCGTCAAACGTGAAGCCGGACACAGCAAGGAGGAGCTTAGAAACTGCGGCACCATAAGCTTCAAGATACGACCTGGCCGGCGGTTCCCCGACATCGTCGGCCATGAGTCGTGCAAGAATTGGCAGTAGACGTACTTCTACGGCCCCGACATTCCTTTGTCGGGCCGAGAAGTAACGTACCCGGACTTCGTGGATGGAGCCGCCGCCGAAGTTCCCACATGGCGGTCTCATGCCTCTCTTCCTTCCGACCTCAACTCTTCTCGCGCCATAAGACGGATCGAGTGGTTTGTAGAGACGGGTCTGACCGGCTTGGACCTGGCCATGTGCTGGTTCATCAGGAGGATCCAACCTCTGCAGCACCGCATGAAGCTTATGCACGAGTACACCGGCGACCGAAGGGATACCCTCCGGATCTCCGAGGACAATTTCTCGAGCGACTCCGTCAAGTTCCGTCTTAAGGACATCGACAAGGTGAAGGACGAGAAGCGTGGCTTCACCCTCACCTACGATATGTTCGTAAACGGAAATTTCCCAAAGGTATGTATTTATTTTCCGTGTATGACATTACTCCAGTTTTTCCGTCTTGCTAATATCATCTTGTCTAACACAACGATTTCTTACTTAACAGCTTAGCGATCTAGAGGAGGGCAACCTGGACGCCCAAATCTACGATCCCAAGATGAAGAAAGTCACGGTCGTGTCCGACGATGATGCCCCGTTGGCGCGAAAGCGGAAGAGCTCCACCTCTGACGCTGCCGACGGAGGCAAGAAAAATAAGACGGAGGGTGGAGCCTCCAAAAAGAGTACTGCCGCCCTGGAGGCGGAAAAGAAGAAAGCCACCGGGATGTTTGCCAAAGCTCCCCCCCCCTAGTGTAAGCTTCTTATTCTCCGAAATTGCCTTGTTTATCTGTCTTATTCCTGTACTTATGCATTTTGCACGTTTCAGGAAGAAAGCCACAACCAGCCTCAAGAAGTCCTCCAAGACTCTTGGGGCTTCTAGAAATATTAAAGATATGCTGCATCGTGACTCTTCCCCCGTCATCGCCCCTGCTACTCCTGTCGTCAAGCCCTCCTCCGCTCCGACAAGCTCCCAAGCCAAGGAGGCACCAGGCCCTTCCTCCATGGAAGTGGATTCTGGCGCCTCTACCGAACTCGTAGTTGTCGGCGAGCAGGCGACGCAGGAGAGCGCTGCTCTTCAAATGGCTGAAGCTCCGGCTAAGGATGCCATCAGTAGCGGCAAGGCGGTGGTGGTTGCTGGTACATCTGCCGAAGGTGGTGCCTCTGCTCCCCAGAAACCCTTAGAATTGCCGAAGATTATCTTCCCGGTGCTTACGCCGGGTAACACAACTACGGTTCCTGGAGGAGTGCCGTCATCTCCGACGTGCGGTCTTGAGGAGCTACTCCGACAAGCAGACATCTTGCGAAGTAACAGCGTTTCCTTTGGCAAGCTGCTGGCCGAGAGTGCTACAAACCTCAAGATCATCGCACTTGTAAGTTTTACTTTACCTTTTGCATTTCATATGAGTATGCCACTGTAGCCCCCGAGGATGTAGACGGAAAACCATTGGCTTTGCATCTATATGCTCTAATAGTGACTAAGTTAGAAAAAACTCTCACTGTAGCCCCCAAGCATTTAGATGGAATGAATTATTTCGACTAGATGCTTTAAGAGTAGCATACACAGTGTTCATAATTTTAAGTGCTGTAGCCCCCAAGCTTCTAGTTGTAACTGAATTAGTTCTGACTAGATGCTTAAAGAAAAGCTAAGCATTTTTCGAGTTAAAACTTTATACTGTAGCCCCCAAGCTTCTAGTTGAGAACTGAATTAGCTCTGACTAGATGCTTAAAGAAAAGCTAAGCATGTTGCTAAGTTAAAAACTCTCGCTGTAGCCCCCGAGCACCTAGATGTAAAATCTCCGACTAGGGGCTCCAAGTAGACTAAACAACGACTTGACTTTGTATTTATTTCCACAGAACGAGAATGCTCGGAGGGGCATGGCCAACGATAAGTACCAGAAGATGCGCGCGGACCTTGAAGCTGAAAAGGGTAAAACCGCCATCTTGAAGGAACAGATCATCAAAAACAAGAGTATGTTTTCTTTTTGCGCATTTCCGTCTTACTTTGGTGCCTTCCTTCTTCGAGTACTCACGGTGTACATTGTTTTCTCCGACTTGCAGAGCATGTAGCCAAGGCCAAGGATATTGTCGAGCAGTCCAAGCACATTCAGCAGCTGGACAGCGAGAACAAGATCCTTAAGAAGGAGAGGGAAGAAATGCTGAAGATGCACGAGGATTCCATGAAAGCCCTGCAGGACTCTGCCTCCGCTGAGATCAATCGCTTGAAGGAGGAGCTTGCGATCCTAAAGGATCAGAAGCAAGCTGTCGATGAGCAAAACCTTCGCCATAGCGAGGCGTTTAAGCTCCTCCAACAAGAGAAAGAATCCTTGGCGGACGTTGTCTGGCAGGCTAAGGCCAGCATCTTCAGTAAGTATCTTCCGCCTTGGAGCTCTGTGGTCTGGGTACTTAGAATTTTTGAACTCATGCAATCATTGTCGGAATTTTCAGCGCCCCTGGGTTTAACCCGCTCTCCTCCTTTGGACAAGGAATGCATGATTCTTGCCGGCAACTTCATCAACACCGCCATCACCCAAGACAAGGAGATTGCCACGCCCCTGCAGATTTACATCAAGGCCTCGGACTCCATGGTGAAGTACTCAGAGATTCTGCGCCGAGCCTCCGAGCGTGTCGCAAGCTGGAAAGCTTCTTGTGCACGGGCTGGCCAAAGGATGGCGTTGTCCATGGTGAAGGCACATTATGAAGATGCCGACATCGACACGGTGACATCTGGCATCCCCGACGTGGATGATGACGGCAAGGAGATCGATCACGAAGCCATCTTGTCATCACTCGTGGGCTATGACACCAGGGTTGCCGAGTTGGTGGACGTCGACGTCTTCATGCCCAGGAACTTTCTTGACAACGCCGACCCTGAATCCTCCGAGTCTCCTCATAGTGGCGACACTGAGGGTGAATCTCCGGCTGGTGATGATGTAGCCTCCAAGTCCCCTGCACCCAAGGAGTGAAAAACACTTTGTAATTCTTGTTTCACCTCTGGAGTGTGCATGGAAAAAACTTGATGATGTAATCCTTAAGGCGGAGAATAGTGTTTGTTGTATCCTGCTACTTAAGAATTTATTCCCAGTATGTATGTATTTTTTAAGCAAGTGCTGGCTTATCCATTACTTTGGTTCTTATGCTTGACTTTTCGTGAGTCGGAAGACTCGTTGTCGGAACCATGCGCTTTAGGTGATGATGCCCAATGGCACCGTCAATAACCTGAGCACAAAATCGCCAAAAACAAGTGTCGAAAGTCACTACTCCGGAATCCACATAAAAACAACAAAGAACGTGTAGACCAGAAAACTTAAGCTAACGCCCGTAAGCGGAATTTTCACAAGTGCAATCGAAAAGCTTGTGCATAAAGGTTTATATGATCCAAAAATGAACACTAAAGGAGGTAAAAGACTCAGAAAAATGAGTGAACCAAAGAGATTTATTTCATTGATCATATAAGAGGTACACGATTAGATAAAAAATGCTAAGTGTAGAAAGGACGTAGCTGTGCTATGTTCCATGGCCGATCAAGCTCCGGGTAGTCATCATCCGGGTCACGTCTCGTACGATTATGATCCTCATTGGGCCTATCCTTGAGTTCACGATTGTCGACAAGGTAGTAAGACCCATTGAGCAGCGCCTTGCTTATGATGAACGGTCCTTCCCATGGCGGGGATAATTTGTGTGACTTCTTCTGCTTAAGTCGGAGCACCAAATCCCCCTCTTTAAACGAGCGATTCCGGACGCGGCGACTATGGTAGCTGCGTAGCTTCTACCGGTAGATGGCGGATCTTTGGCATGCCAAAACGCGCTCCTCCTCGAGAAGGTCCACATCTAGGCGTCTGGATTCTTCAGCGTCATCTTCATCGTAGGTGGCAACTCTTGGTGCATCGTGGAGGATGTCGGAAGGTAGGATGGCTTCTTCTCCATATACCATGAAATAAGGGGTGTAGCCGGTGGATCTGTTGGGTGTAGTTCGTAAACTCCATAGCACAGATGGCAATTCTTCCTCCCAGGCTCCAGCTGCTCTATGTAGCGGTGCCTCATGACGTGGCTTGATTCCCTGCAGAATTAATCCATTGGCTCACTCAACTTGACCATTGGATTGTGGGAATGCCACAGATGCAAGGTCAAGTCAGATGCCTTTGTTACAGCAATAGGCCTCCACTTCTCCGAGTGACAAGTTGCTTCCATTGTCAGTGATGATGCTATGTGGGAGACCAAATCTCACCACTAGATCCCGGACAAACCTGAGGGCAGTTGCCCCATCAAGCTTTCTAATGGGTTTAGCTTCTATCCATTTGGTGAATTTGTCAACTGCTACAAGCAGATGCGTAAACCCACACGGTGTCGTTTGCAATGGTCCCACCATGTCTAGCCCCCATACTGCAAACAGCCAAGTTATTGGTATTGTTCGCAATTCTTCAGCTGGAACATGTGGTTGTCGGGCATAGTAATGGCATCCTGTGCACGTCTCAACCAGCTTGTCAGCGTCCGCCTTCGCGGTCAGCCAGTAGAATCCTTGCCAAAAGGCTTTCGCGACCAACGATCGAGGAGCGGCGTGATGCTCGCAATCTCCGAGATGGATTTCGCGTAGGATTTCCATACCTTCTAGCTGGGAGACGCACTTTAGGTATACACCAGTAGTGCTCCTTTTATAGAGTTGCCCATTGATTATGGTATAACCCTTTGCTCGTCGTACTATTTGCCGGAGGGATCTTTGTCACCATGTTGACGAAAGAGTCAGCTCTATCCGGGTTGTCGATGTCGGCACCCTTCACGGATGGTGTGCGGAGATGCTCTAGGAAAACTCCTGGCGGAATTTGCTTGCGCCCTGATCCAAGTTTAGACAATAGATCAGCCGCCTCGTTTTTCTCCCTAGGCACATACTTGACTTTGTAGCCCAAGAAGCTCTTGGCTATCTCATACACTTCGTCGCGATATGCCGCCATCATAGGGTTCCGCGCATTCCAGGTGCTAGCCACCTGCTGGGAAACCAAGTCGGAATCTCCACAGCAAACTATGCACTTGATGCCAATATCCTTGGCTACACGCAGTCCGTGAATGAGTGCTTTATACTCCGCCATGTTGTTTGTAGCCTCGAAGTGGATCTGCAGAACGTAGTGTAGCTTGTCTCCTTTTGGTGACTGTAGCAATACTCCAGCCCCCGAGCCGTTGAGCAGCTTTGATCCGTCAAAGTGCATCACCCAGTATTCTGGTTCTGGCAACGGAGTGGCATCCGGCATCTCCGTCCAATCTGCAATAAAATCCGCCAAGGCTTGTGACTTGATAGCGTCGCGTCTTTTGTAGGTGATCTCGAAGGCATCAAGTTCAATGCCCCACTTCGCGACCCTTCCTGTAGCTTCGTTGTTGTTGATAATGTCGGACAGTGGAGTCTTGCTCACTACTGTGATTGGGTGCTCCTGAAAGTAATTCCTCAGCTTCCGCGAAGCGAGGAATACTCCATAAGCTATCTTTTGGTAGTGCGGGTAACGTTTCTTGGACTCCGTCAAGACCTCACTTACATAGTAAACTGGTCGTTGAACTCCGTGCTCATAGCCTGGTTCCTTTCGCTCTACCACGACGACGATGCTGATAACCCGGTTGGTTGCCGCCATGTAAATTAACAGGGGCTCACCAGGCTCGGGTGCTGCAAGGATGGGCGCTGAGGAAAGAATCTCCTTGAGCTGCTTCAATGCTGCATCTTCCTCGTCCGTCCACGTGAATTTGTCTGCCTTCTTCAGCAGCTTGTACAGCGGCAGAGCCTTCTCTCCAAGTCGGCTGATGAACCGACTCACTACTGCAACACAACCTGTTAGTCGTTGGATGTCCTTTAGGCATGTCAGACGGTTTATGTTTAAGATGGCCTTGATTTTCTCCGGGTTGACCTCGATTCCGCGCTGGGAAACGATGAAGCCCAATAGTTTGCCGGCTGGAACCCTGAAGACGCACTTCTTAGGGTTGAGCATCATGTTGTATTTCCGGAGATTATCAAAGGTTTCTTTTAAGTCGGAGATTAAGTCATTTGACTTTTTAGACATCACCACGATATCGTCCACATAGGCGTGAACGTTCCGACCAATTTGGTCGTGAAGGCAACGTTGCATTGTCCGCTGGTAGGTAGCACCTGCGTTTTTTAGCCCAAAGGGCATCGTGACATAGCAAAACATGCCGTAAGGGGTAGTGAACGAAGTGGCCAATTGGTCCGACTTCCTCATTTTGATTTGGTGGTATCCTGAATATGCATCGAGAAAACACAAAAGTTCCGAGCCAGCCGTCGAGTCAATGACTTGGTCAATGCGAGGCAAAGCAAACGGATCTTTGAGACATGCTTTGTTCAAGCCGGTGTAATCAACGCACATCCTTAATTCATTGGTTCCCTTTTTGGGGACAAGTACAGGACTGGCCACCCATCGGGTGTGAAGGACTTCTCGGATAAACTCAGCCTTAAGTAACCTAGCTATCTCTTTGCCAATGGCGCGTCTCTTCTCATCTCCGAAGCGTCGTAGAGGTTGTTTCACCGGTTTACATTTTGGATCTATGTTTAAGCTGTGCTCGGCAAGTTCCCTAGGTACACCTTTCATGTCGGCAGGTTGCCAGGCAAAGATGTCCCTATTCTCACGGAGGAACTCGATGAGCGCACTTTCCTATTTGGGATCCAGGTCCGTCCCAATGGCGACGGTCTTGGAGGCATCGCCTACCACAAGTTCCACCGGCTTGGTCTCGATGGCGGCCTTGAACGCAGGAGCGGAGTCGGAGATCTACTTCTTCGACGCGGGCATCTCTGATTCATTGACCTTGCTCTGGATCTCCTTGAATTCTTCGTCAGAGGATAGCTCGCAACGGCTGCTTCATTGATCTCGCAGTCCATTGCCTTGGTAAAGCTTTCGGATACGGTGATGACACCGTTCGGTCCGGGTATCTTGAGTCTGTTGTAGACGAAGCATGGCTTGGCCATGACCGTGTGGAATATGTCGCGGCCGAATATGACGTGGTACACGCTCTTGAAGGGGACCACCTCAAAGTTCATGCACTCTTGGCGGTAATTATTAATGTCGCCAAAGGCTACCTGAAGTGTAATGCACCCAAGGGACCGAGCCTCCCGTCCAGGAACTACTCCATGGAACACGGTGTTGGTCCGCCTTAGGTTTGCCTCCGTCAAGTTCATCTTCTGTAGTGTATCTAGGTACATGATGTTGATGTTGCTTCCACTATCCACCATGCACTTGGTGAACTCCACGCTGTCAATCAATGGGTTGATGACCATGGCGTACTAGTTCTCCATGGGCTAAAGGTCTGGGTGGTCCGTCCTGTCCCAAGTGATTGGAACTTCCGACCAGCGCAGGTATTGGGGAACTGGGGGAAGAGTAGCCATCAGGATCCTTAAAGAGGTCTTCTGTTGTCGGACGGTGGGGGTGCCAAGGAAAGTGTAGTAGACTGGGGCCTTCTTTGCGAAGGGGTTCTTGCCCTTGTCGTCGCTCTTGGCGGCGTGCTTGGGGTCAACGTCCTCGACCATGTCACTTGAATCCTTCTTCTTCCCCTTGCCCTTGCCTCGCGGTCTGTTCTTCCGACTTCTCTTATAGCCGGACTCCGGGTCTTCCTTGAGGTCGTTGACAAACTTGCAGTGTCGATTGGTATGGGTGGCCTTGCCGTTGGCGTCGAGGTGTACGAGGCACGACATATCGCGGTACTCTTCGTAAGTTTGGGGAACGCGGAGCGGCGCCGAGTTGGTTTCACTTCCTCGCTGCTGCCCATGGCCTGCTCCCCTTCCTCGGCCACGTTGTCCGCCTTCACCTCGTCCTGCAAAAGTCATGGCGACCATGTCGGTAGATTGCTTTTCTTCTGGAGCGGTTTTCCGCTTTGTATTGTTGTTCCTCCGAGCTTGAGTTGGAATGGCCGTTGCCGGCAAAGAGCCACGAGCATCATCGTCGGCAGCTGCGAACTCACTAGCCAACTGGATCATCTGATTCAAGTCGAGCTGATGATTGTCCTGCAAGCGCTTTAGCTTATGTCGGAGCAACGTGCCCCTTTCCAACCCATCGATGAAGGCGACATGGCGGTCTGGGCATGCACTCCTGCGCAGGAATTCTTCATATCCAGCCAGCGGGAGAGGTAGGCGCGAGATGTCTCGTCTTTTTCTTGCACGCACCGCTGTAGATCGCCCGCAGTGCAGGGACGTTTGTATGTACCCTCAAAGTTTTTGGTGAATGCTTCTTGCATGTCCAGCCAGTTGTAGATGGATTTCTCCGGCAAGTCCTAGATCCATTGATGGGCCGTGCCCGCCAACATTAACGGGAGGTACTTGACGGCGACGTTGGGGTTGCCTCTGGCAATCTCCACCGCGTTGCCGTAGTCCTGCAACCATGCGGCGGTCTTGGCGGTGCCGTCATAGGGCTTGATGGTCGTGTCAATCCGGAAACCTTTGGGGTAAGTTGCGGATCGTATTGCAGGTCCAAAGCAACGTGGTCCTAGGTATGGTCCTTCCCGGGCCTCGTGGATCTTATCGATCCGCGAACGTGCGTCGTATGGCTCTGGGTTCTTCTTCTTTTTGTCAATAGGGGATGGGCTGCGTGAACGACGCGGGCCTCCTTCACCATGGTGACTTCTTGGTGGCGACGGAGGAGGAGGTGGCGGTGGGTTAGCCTTCTTGCTGTTACCCACCTGCGACGCCTCGCGCCTGTCGCGGTTGCTTCTCGGACGTGGAGGATCATGGTGTGACCTGCTCTTGTGCCTTATGGTTGTCTTTTAATTTCGTTAAGACCTACGTGTCTATTATTCAAATTAGTTGTAGTAGTTGATGCTGGTGGAAGACAACCATGGAGCGGTGCCATTGACCTTGACGCCACGCTGGTGATGATGGAGATCACGTTTGTGCTTGAAGATGGAGATCAGAAGCACAAGAAGAAAGGCCATATCATATCACATATTATGAATTGCATGTGATGTTAATCCTTTTATGCATCTTGTATTGCTTAGATCGCGATGGTACCACTATAAGATGATCCCTCTCACAAAATATCAAGTTATAAAGTGTTCGTCCTTAGTAGGCACCGTTGCCAGGACTCGTTGTTTCGAAGCACCACGTGATGATTAGGTGTGTTAGATTCTGCGAGTGTATACAACGGGAGCAAACCAGATTTGCTCATGCGGAAACTAAGGTTAAATCTTGACGAGCCTAGCATGTACATACATGGTCTCGGAACACAGAATACCGAAAGGTAAAGCATGAGTCATATATATGATATGATGAACATGATGATTGTTCGCCTTTGAAACTACATCATGTCTCGTGATGATTGGACTTGGTGTAGTGGATTTGGTTCATGTGATCACTAAAACAATGTGAGGGATATTGTTTTGATTGGGAGTTCAATGGTAATATGATTAAAAGTTGAACACTATTTATCATAAACTAAATCAAAGTGAATTTGCATACTTGTTGTAGTCATTGGCATCCGTTTATCACCTTGAGCTTAGTTATAATTGAGATAATAGAAATATAGAATTCTAGTTAGTTACTTTATGAACTGGTATCATATTGTTTTGAAGTGTTAATCTAAAGTTTAAATGTCATATTGCAAACTTTCAATAAGTTCTGGTTACTTAATGAAGTTTAATAATTGGTATTAAATCAAGAGTGACAAATTCCAGTGTTAGTATATAAGTATCATGTTTGTCTCCATGATTCTTGATATTCAAAAGATTGTTTTAATATCAAGGTTATCTAGGAGCTGAAAGAGTTGTTTCAGAAACCATGATGTGTGGAAGATATTGCGATATCTGAAACAATGTTTTGGTTGCAACATGAGAGAGTATAATATGGCAAAGTTTATGTTCTCATATTTGATGAGAATTTGCAAAAGGTTGGAGACGCTTGTCGTCCTAATCCTACAAAAGGTTTTGGAGAGCAACATTATACTCGCAATTCACCGTTATAAGCTAAAGTAGCTTGATCATGAACAGTTCCATGATAAGGATGAATATTTGATGTAGGTAAAATGTTTACTACACTAAAAGATTACTAAAGAATGGAATTTGAAAGAACACCAAGTATTTGATGATGGTGATCTACTTCAAAGTGCAAGTCCAAAGACATTGGTATTTAACTATACATGCTTTGGACTATGTGTCATGTGTACGGCTCCACTATTGATGTTGATAGATTCTTTCAAACATAAAAGGAAATACTGAAAGAGAATCTCAGAAATATATGGCAGAAAAGAAAAGACTAGAATTGTTCAGCTTAGTTATATAGAGGATATACGTGTTATGGCTGCATTCTTTGCTTGTTAAACAATGTGGTTCTTAAGTATTGGATACTGAATTTGTTGGTCTGAATATTCATATGAAACAACACAATTCATGAACTACAATGGCCTAAATAACTAGCAAGAGAATATGTGATGATGTTCATCGAGAACAAATAAAGTGTTGATATGTTTCTCATTGACATCAAAGCTTGCCTTCAAGATTTGTTTTATCAGGTATTATGAGAACAAAATGGTTGTTCAAATAATTTCCATAATCCATAAAAGATGGATGATTTACAAATCTCGTTGGATAAATCACAACCATAAAACTAGTGCTAAAAATGTCGAAAGACAATTGATAGAAAAGATCACTTAGGAAGTGACATTGCCGTTTAAATTATATTGGAAATAAAACATGAAGAAACTCCATGTGGATGGAATTTTGGAGTCTTTTAATTATTGATCAAATGACTCTTGTGAAGCTTTCCTATAGATAATTAAAACTCCGTTCATAGGCCAACAGTGAACGAATGACTAGCTTATTGGAACTTGTACATATAGATGTATGAAGTCCATTATGTGTAGTCTAGAGCGATGGATTTCAACTTCATATGCTTTTTCCGAAAATTTAAGTGAATATATGAATATTTACTTAATGAGGATGACGTGTGAAAAAATTGAAATAATTCAAAGACTTTGAAGATGAAGTGCAAAATCAATGTAACAAGAAAATAAAGAATTTATGGTAGGATCATAAAGGAAGATATTTGAGTTACAAGTTTAGCATAACACCGAAGATTTGAGGAATCGTTCCATGAATTTGCATTTTCCGAAACACCATATGAGTATGGAATAATCGAGATATGTAATAAAACCTTGTTTGACATGGTAAGATCAAAGATGTCATTTATAAAACTGCCATTATATTTTAAAGATAAAAGCTTTAGAGACTACCGCTTTTACACTGAAAAGAGCTTCGTCATGATCCGTTGAAACGACACCATATAAAGTTATGGTTTGGGAGAAAACTCAAGTTGTCCTTTCTTAAACATTGGTATTCTATGCATGAAGAAGATGTTTACAACCAAAGTTGGATGATTATTTCTTTGTATGTTATTTTGAATAACCGTTGAGTATTCCTCCATAACACCAAAGACAACAGTGTTTGTCACTTAGAACGTCAAGTTTCTTTTAGAAGAAATTTTTCCATGAAAAGGTTAAGTGGGAGGACAATAGAACTTTGATGAGGTTAAAAGAACCTTAGCTATATGTGCTGAGTTGCACAACACCGGAAAGTGTTCTGGAGGTAGCAACAATGCTCATGGCTCACGTGCCTCAAAGGTTGTGGTCACGAAGGTCTAAGTTCCTATTTAACAAAGTAGGTCGGGTAAACAATCAAATACCAAGATTTGAGAGTTAGATCATTATCTGAAAATGATGATCCAACTACATGCAAAGAAGCGATGATGGGTCCTGACTCCGTCAAATGGCTTAAAGCCATAGAACCCATGATAGTTCCATACACGACAACTCAAGCTTTGAACTTGGAAGACCCTGAGGAAAGGTGTATAAACCTTAAAGTCGTATTTGGATCTATAAAGAAATAGACATGGATGTTTCACATCTATGAGATAATCGACATGTCAAGATAGAGTTCACGATAATGTTCAAGCAGTTGACAATGACAAGATTTGATCTCTCATAGCGATATTTAGTCGAGATGGATGAATATAGCAACTACTACATATAATTTTGTTATGTGATAGTTGAATAAATTGAACAAGTTCTTCTAATAGAATGGTTACCTAGGACGTGTGCATGACACGATCCAAAGGGTTTTGTTAATTCAAAGGATGCTAAAAGCGTATGCAAATTTCAATGGTTGAAGTAAGCATCGCGGAGTTGGAATCTTCATTATGATGAAACTGTTAAAAGAGTTTAATTTCATCGGAGACGATGAAGATGCTTGCATTTGCAAGAAATTAAGTGGGAGCGATAAGACATATTTCTAATACATTATGTGGAAGACATATTGTTGATTGGAAATGATGTATATTTTATTAACACGGGTTAAGAATTTCATCTCGATGAAAGGCTTAGGCAGAACCCGAATATTTGGCATCAATGTCTATATGGATAAATTAGACGCTAATATGGTTGTGCCAGAAGTACATAGATGAGATATTGAATGAGTTCAATATAGAAACTACAAGAAAGGTTCTTGTTGCACAGGAAGGATTGAATCAAGACTCAAGTAATTTTGATACTTGACAGATAAAATCACAAAGAGTTTTTATCAATCATGTTGTGATGTGTACAAATCCAGATATGTCATATTCTCTAAATGTTATGAGTGTATACCAGAATGATTCATAAGATGATTATTGGACGATAGTAAATATATTCTTATGATCTTTTATAAGAACTAAGAATATATTATTTTGTAGAAGTGACAAATAGATGATTAGTTCATTGTAAAAGTATTACATTGACACTAGTTTTGTCACAAAGTACAAATTAAGTTTATCTCAATCTAAACTTAGGGTGGCACAATATAATGGAAAGTAAGTTCCATAATGGATTTAGGTGAGTTCCAAAGTTAAGACATTGTGACAGATACTACAACAAAAGGCTAAGTATATGACTGCTATTATAGCAGGAAAAGAGGGCATTTGTGTCAAGTAGTTTGTTATCGAACTAGGTGTAGTTCACAGCGTGATATTACTATGAAGATATATTGTACGACAATATTATCGACATGTTTTAACCCCAAGGAACTAAAGGTCTTATGAAAGGACCAAATTTATACAAAGCCATCTCATTAGAGAATGAGTGATGCGTAGAGACGCAAAGACATGCAATTACACATGGACCTGAAAGTGTCGGATCCGGAGATCGGTTGACCACTAGCAATCGTGTAAATACAACACCGGAAAGCCATAGGTGTTTAATGCACAAAGGTTTGAAACTAGATTATTGACTCTAGTGCAAGTGGGAGACTGTTGGAGATATGCCCAAGAGGCAATAATAAAGTGGTTATTATCATATCTTCATGCTTAAGATAAATTTTTACATACCATGCTATAATTGTATTAACCGGAAATATTAATACTTGTGTGATTTTTAAACATAAAAGAGTCCCTAGTAGAGCCTCTTGTTAAACTAGCTTGTTGGTTAATATATGATCATGGTTTCCTGATCATGAACATTGAGATGTTATTAACAACAGGGTCATATCATTAGGAGAATGATGTGATGGACATACTCCTATAGTTAAGCGTAGCATAAAGATCAAGTCATTTAATATAGTTCACTTGCTATAAGCTTTCTGATACATAGTAACCTAATTCCTTCGACCATGAGATCATGCTAATCACCATCACCGGATGGATACTTTGATGACATCAAACACCATGCCATAACTGGGTGGCTACAAAGGTGGAATTGAGTGTTCGGAAAGTATGTGTTGAGGCAAGTGGGATTTGTCCATCCATATGACGGATAGATATACTCTGGGCCCTCTCGGTGGAATGTCATCCAATTAGCTTGCAAGCATGTGACTGGCTCACAAGGGATCACATATCATGGGAACGAGAAAAGAGTACTTATCCGTAACGAGGTTGAACTAGGTATGCAGAGATACCGATGATCACACCTCGAATAAGTAAAATATCACGAGACAAAGGGAAATTGGTATCGTATGTGGTTCATTCGATCGCAAAGTAATTGTAGAAATATGTGGGAGACATATGAATTTCTAGATTCCTCTATTGGTTATTGATCAGAGAAGAGTCTCGGTCATGTCTGCATAATTCAGGAACCGTAGGGAGACACACTTAAGGATTCGATGTTGTTTAGTAGATATAGAATGTAAGTAGGGAGACCGAATGTTGTTCAGAGTCTCGGATGGGATCCGGTATATCACAAGGAGATCCAGAATGGTCCAGAGAATAAGATTCATATAAGGAAAGTCCAATTCCAAAGTTCGGGAATGATTCCGATGTTTTCATCGGAGAGGTTCTAGAAGGGTCTAGAAGATTCACCGGACTGGAATGGGAAGGGTACAAGAATGTCTCATGGATAAGTGGAATGATTGAATCATGTCCTAGGTCACTTGGTTGGGCAATTGCAAGAAAGAAATTAAGCTCCAAATTGGAAGTCAAAATACCAGTTTGAAAAGTCAAGCTTGGACAATGTATCCTAGTGGAGGAAGGAAAGAATCCTTCTTTCCCTCCACCACAAGCCAACTAGGAGAGAAAGTTGGGGAAGGATTGTAGCACCCCGGGTAAATCCACTACTAGAAATCCGCCGTTGTTTTTATTATGTGCATCATCATGACACCATCATGCATTTATTCGCCTAAAACTATTTCCCAAAAGCCTATTTTATTTTCTAGATATTCCCCTCTTTGTTCAAATCGAAACCCTAGATCTGTCCGGATCTTTTATTTATCTAAAAACCTTTTACAATGTTTTGTTTTAAATAAAAGAAAATAAATAAAATAAATATTTTTTTAGGGGGAGTCAGCCGGCCAGGCCAAAGGCCCAGCCAGCCAGACTACTACCCCAGCAGCCCAACCCACCTAAGTGACCAACCCTAACCCTAAACTGCTACCCTCCCCTAGTCCCTCACCTGCTGCCGCCACCCAGGAGCACCACGCCACGACGCCCACCAGCCCCACACCCACCCCTGACCCTGCCTTGGACCCACTCCCCAGCCCCGCACGCTCCGCCTGGACCCACGACTCACCTCGCCAAGACACGCACGGATCCCGATCCCAAGACGCGATCCTGCTGCACGCCCGCCTCCCGACCTCCTCTCGCCTCCTCTGTCGCCTCCCTCGTTCCCGCTTCTCTCTCCCCATGAGCCGGCCAGATCCTCCCGCCACAGCGGCCCCCTCCTCGTCCGTTCGCCCCCGCCTTCACCTCCTCCTCGCGGGCCATCTCATCGTCGCGCCATGTCGATGTCCTGCGCTGCCCGAGCGCCCTTGCGCCCTGCTAGAGCTCGCCGGCCGCACCTGCGTTCCCCTGGTGTCGCCTCCGCTTCCAGGTGCCCCGGCCTCTACCTTCGTCACGCCCGACCTCGCCTTCCTCCTCCTCGGCTGCTCTCTGTTTCTCGTGTGACGGCAAGCCCCCGCTCCGTCCTCATCTGCCGCCAGCTTCCCCCGACGCGGAGGTACTCAGTGTCCACCTCTGCAAGCTCAGCCAAGCCCCAGTGCAAGGTCTTCTTCTGCTCCGACATGGTCGCTGGGCCTCCTTGCGCCAGCTCCTCCTCAAGCATGTCGCGCGTCTTCTTCCGTCGCTTCGCTAACCGGCATCGCGCCAGAGCTGTGGAGCACGCCCAAGCACCAACAGCTTCTGCCTCACGTGCTCGTGCATCGCGGTACCCCTGCAAGTTCTGGCCGGTTCTAGGGAAGCTGACCCAAGCTGGAGTCGCACCTGTTCGTCCCTGTTGTCTTGCAGCGGACGCTCTTTCGGATATGGTTTGTCCCGGCTACTTTCCAAGATCTCTCGAAAGGCCGCACACGGATGTGAACCCAAGGCTGGTGATTTAATTAATGATTGAAGACCAACTC
This sequence comes from Avena longiglumis, assembly GCA_030063025.1. Classification (NCBI taxonomy): domain Eukaryota; kingdom Viridiplantae; phylum Streptophyta; class Magnoliopsida; order Poales; family Poaceae; genus Avena; species Avena longiglumis. Next base: position 171,465,689 of record CP125975.1, read on the forward strand.
GAGGTTTCCTAGGCGACGACACCCAAGATCTTCCTCACGGCACGCCAAGACCTCCGTCATGGAACCCACAAGATCCACTTCCAGAATCTGAAGAACCTCGATCCACGAATCCAAACCCCGATGCTCCGATCCAAAGACCGATCCCGGCGTTGAGACCGAACCCAAACCCTCGGAGCCATGATCGTCGAACCCCATGTGTGACCTCTATTCCGAGACCCCTATATTCTTATCATATATGATATATTATTGTTGCATCTTAAATTGATCATGTCGCATACATATTGTGGTTTGGGGATGTCTTTGTCGGACCTAAGAATTAAATATGGAGGCTATATGCGGGCTAATCTAGTCTAATATTGGCTCCATTTAAATTTGCCTAGCGAACCGATACTATGTTTTGCCATGTTAAGACAACATTTAAATTGCGGGGTATCTAAACAACATGAACCTATTAATTAATTGTCGGGGCCTCGGTTCCGCTTAATATGACCTAATTGCATCGCATCTTTGCCATGTCATAAATGCATCATGCCCGATCTTCTGCCGTAGTATTAAATATTGCATCCGGTGTTTCTGCTAGTGCTTTGCCTCTTCACGGATTAGGCCGATGAGTTGATGCGAGTGTCGACCCGATCTTCGGATGAACCTTCAACAATGTTTTCAGGCGAGCACCTCCCCTTTCTACCTATCTTACTTTTATAGTATTTATTCCCTCCTGTTGATCTATTGCTATCTGTGTTGCGATGCTCTAGTTTTCGTACCCGTGATATCCCTTGCAGCCTCATATTGCCTTGGACACATCCTATTACCTGTTGTTTGGTAGAGAGTGGGCCTTGCGTGTCGTAGTTGCTTACTCAAGTGTTGTTGTGTGTCGTCAAGTACCACAGTTGTTGGAGTATTGCCGCATGTTTAATGTTGGAGATGATCAAGGCTTTAATTATTGTTTAATAACTAAAATTGGAAGTAGGTAAATGAAGAGGCACAGGTGGGAAATAGATGTTATTTGGTTGTTAACCGTCCACTTGTGTCCCGTAGGACCCCGAGTTCTTGACACCTGTTCCGAGATCGAGCGCGCTAACCACAGGTGGGGTGTGTGGGCACCCCCATCGATTTAGTACCTGATTCCAAGTACTGTACTGGGGGCCACAAAGTAGTTTGGGGCTTTATTACTATCATGTACTTATGCCATGCTTTACTTCTTTATTTACGATTGTGCGAGGAGCACCTGTACTGTTTAGGATCGTGACACGTTTTATTGATCGACAAGCCCACCACACTTCGGGTTCCCAAATATAGCCGTCACACAAACCCCGAGTCCATCTCGAGACCGCCGACTTGCTATGGTAGCTTAGTGGGTGGTCCCCGTGCTTGCTTTGGTCCGGAAACGTCGTGTCCGAAACCCCGTCGACATACCGTTGGGTGTATGTTTTGTGATCTTGTACCTACGATCCGACAACAAGGGTGTAGGTGCGTGGGAACTTTGGTGCACCTCAGGTTAAATCTTTTCGAGAAGTCGTGTCCATGTTATGGACGACTTGGAGCACAGTTCTCGATCATAGACAACTATAACTAAAGTTTACCGCTATAATTTGACTTGTATCCGATATGACTAGTAATCAGCTTCACTGCAACGGAATGGCTAAATAAAAGTACCAACAACTGCTGGGTTTGGGGATATCTCATGCTAATTGTATCTGACTAGTAAGTGTTGCAACTACAACGGAATGGTTAACTAAAAGTGCCCACTGCTTATTATATCAGGATGACTATCTATACCTGACTAGTAATTGCTGCAACGATAACTGAATAAATAAAACTGCCAACGGTGTGAGTTCCTCGGTTGACTTCCTCGTTTGGTCTCGAGGGGGAAATACCAGGATGGGTATGTTTGGTGGTAGTATCAGGTTGGTTCCGAATAGGTCTTTCTTATCCCTTTCTGATAGCCGACAGTTATATCGAGTCTCTATAGGGTGTTTAGTGCATGCTGCGCTGCCGCTTCAGTCCACCATACCTATGTAGGCGAGGACCGCCGAATTCTAGCCTCGCCGTGTACTGGCCTCAGTACTGACCGCTCTCTCTTTTTCCTTTGCCCTTTGTCGGCACCCCTTTTGTTTAAGCAGGTTTTGAGATCGACGTCGTTAGCAGGGTTACCCTTCCGGCTTGGCCTGGGCAGGGTTATGGACGCCATTGGTTATTCTTCAGGGCTCTTAGCTCAATTTGCATCTTGTCCGTACTCGGACGCTATATCGTTTTAAAGGTGATTTGGATCTTTGTATTGTATATCTGTATTCTTGACTCATTGAGTCGCCGTTGTATATATATGTTTTGTGGGTTCCATCGAGGACTATTGTGTAATGGTATTACTTCATTTTCCACCCGCACGCAAGTGCCTGGTGGGCACCTTTGAATCGTTTCTATGCGGGTTTTGGCGGGAAGCGCTGAAACTTGCATAGGGACGATTCTGAGGGTGTTACAGAGTGGTATCAGAGCTCAGCAGTTGCGATACCCCACAAGTCCAGCCTGTAGGATAACCTAGCTAACGGCCGAAGTAGAGTGTCAAAACTATTTTTGCAAAATCGGTTGGATAGTTCTGATTAGGTCTGATTTTACTCCTTACCCCTCTGCTGCTCTCCTCTCACCTCTGCGTGTTTTGAATCCGCTCTCTTCTCTCTCTTCGAGTCCAGGATTTCTCGTGGTTGGGTTCCATCGTACCTTCAGGGTTTAGCTTCCTCCTTTGGTAACGGTGTTGCTACATCTGGTCTTCATGCTATCCGAGGAATCCTTCATCTGGTGGACTTCTCTTTGTTCCTTCTCATGCCTTCCGGTGTTTTCCGACGCGACGACATCATCTACGCTAGATCCGATGCAGAGTCTGCATCACTCCTTTGTTTCTGAACCTCGAATGTCGAGATCTTCAGTCTGATTCCGAGAATGGTTGCACGCTTTTCTACTGATTGTGCAGAGTAATAGTTTGGGTGCGTGATGGATTGGCCCCCATGCCGACTACTCACTCTATTCGCTTGTGTACATTGAAGTGGATGAGAATGCATCGGTTCTCTCTTTCTATCGGAGTTAGAGGTGGCTTTATTTGTTGATACCTCTACCTTCGACCTTTTGTTCCCGGAGTGTTCCCTCGACGATCACGGACAACGACCTCTTGTTAGTGGTGTCGCGAGGATCTACACGATGCGAGAAGATTCAGATCGCCGCCCTTCTTCCCGGTAACATGAGGCGGATCTCGAGGGCGAGATCCATTGTTAGTGGTGTCGAATTGTAGCACCCCGGGTAAATCCACTACTAGAAATTCGCCGTTGTTTTTATTATGTGCATCATCATGACACCATCATGCATTTATTCACCTAAAACTATTTCCCAAAAGCCTATTTTATTTTCTAGATATTCCCCTCTTTGTTCAAATCGAAACCCTAGATCTGTCCGGATCTTTTATTTATCTAAAACCCTTTTACAATGTTTTGTTTTAAATAAAAGAAAATAAATAAAATAAATATTTTTTTAGGGGGAGTCAGCCGGCCAGGCCAAAGGCCCCGCCAGCCAGACTACTACCCCAGCAGCCCAACCCACCTAAGTGACCAACCCTAACCCTAAACTGCTACCCTTCCCTAGTCCCTCACCTGCCGCCGCCACCCAGGAGCACCACGCCACGCACGCCAGCGCGCAGCGTCCCACACCCACCCCTGACCCTGCCTTGGACCCACTCCCCAGCCCCGCACGCTCCGCCTGGACCCACGCACTCACCCTGCCGGCACACACGCACACGGGATCCCGATCCCGCACGCGATCCCGCGGTACGCCCGCCCGTCCCCGACCTCCTCTCTCGTCTCTCCTCTGCGTTGCCCTCCCCTCGTTCCCTGTCATTCTCCTCTCCCCATGAGCGTCGCCGGCCTCAGATCCTCCCGCCGCCAGCGCGCCCCTAAGGCCCCTCCTAGTCCGTTCGCCCCCGCCGTCACCTCCTCCTCGCGGACCATCTCACCGTCGCGCCATGTCGATGTCTTGCGCTGCCCGAGCGCCCTTGCGCCCTGCTAGAGCTCGCCGGCCGCCCCTGCGTTCCCCTGGTGCCGCCTCCGCTTCCAGGTGCCCCGGCCTCGACCTTCGTCACGCCCGACCTCGCCTTCCTCCTCCCCGGCTCCTCTCTGTTTCTCGCGTGACGGCAAGCCCCCGCTCCGTCCTCATCTGCCGCCAGCTTCCCCCGACGCGGAGGTCCTCAGTGTCCACCTCTGCAAGCTTAGCCAAGCCCCGGTGCAAGGTCTTCTTCTGCTCCGACATGGTTGCTGGGCCTCCTCGCGCCAGCTCCTCCTCAAGCATGTCGTCATGCGCCGTCCTTCCTGTCGCCTTCTGCTAACCGGCATCGCGCCTGTATGGCCTGGAGCACGTCGGCCCAAGCACCAACAGCTTCTGCCTCACGTGCTCGTGCATCGCGGTACCCCTGCAGGTTCTGGCCGGTTCTAGGGAAGCTGACCCAAGCTGGAGTCGCACGTGTTCGTCCCTGTTGTCTTGCAGCGGACGCTCTTTCGGATATGGTTTGTCCCGGCTACTTTCCAAGATCTCTCGAAAGGCCGCACACGGATGTGAACCCAAGGCTGGTGATTTAATCAAAGATTGAAGACCAACTCGAGGTTTCCTAGGCGACGACACCCAAGATCTTCCTCACGGCACGCCAAGACCTCCGTCATGGAAACCGCAAGATCCACTTCCGGAATCTGAAGAACCTCGATCCACGAATCCAAACCCCGATGCTCCGATCCAAAGACCGATCCCGGCGTTGAGACCGAACCCAAACCCTCGGAGCCATGATCGTCGAACCCCATGTGTGACCTCTATTCCGAGACCCCTATATTCTTATCATATATGATATATTATTGTTGCATCTTAAATTGATCATGTCGCATACATATTGTGGTTTGGGGGATGCTGTCGACTCACCTAAGAATTAAATATGGAGGCTATATGCGGGCTAATCTAGTCTAATATTGGCTCCATTTAAATTTTCCTAGCGAACCGATACTATGTTTTGCCATGTTAAGACAACATTTAAATTGCGGGGTATCTAAACAACATGAACCTATTAAATAATTGTCGGGGCCTCGGTTCCGCTTAATATGACCTAATTGCATCGCATCTTTGCCATGTCATACATGCATCATGCCCGATCTTCTGCCGTAGTATTAAATATTGCATCCGGTGTTTCTTCTAGTGCTTTGCCTCTTCACGGATTAGGCCGATGAGTTGATACGAGTGTCGACCCGATCTTCGGATGAACCTTCAACAATGTTTTCAGGCGAGCACCTCCCCCTTTCTACCTATCTTACTTTTATAGTATATTCCCTCTTGTTGATCTATTGCTATCTGTGTTGCGATGCTCTAGTTTTCGTACCCGTGATATCCCTTGCAGCCTCATATTGCCTTGGACACATCCTATTACCTATTGTTTGGTAGATAGTGGGCCTTGCGTGTCGTAGTTGCTTACTCAAGTGCTGTTGTGTGTCGTCAAGTACCACAGTTGTTGGAGTATTGCCGCATGTTTAATGTTGGAGATGATCAAGGCTTTAATTATTGTTTAATAACTAAAATTAGAAGTAGGTAAATGAAGAGGCACAGGTGGGAAATAGATGTTATTTGGTTGTTAACCGTCCACTTGTGTCCTGTAGGACCCCGAGTTCTTGATACCTGTTCCGAGATCGAGCGCGCTAACCACAGGTGGGGTGTGTGGGCACCCCCATCGATTTAGTACCTGATTCCATCTTGTCTTGGGGGCCACAAAGTAGTTTGGGGCTTTATTACTATCCTGACTTATGCCATGCTTTATCGCTTTATTTACGATTGCGAGGAGCACTGTCTTTTTAGGATCGTGACACGTTTCGCCAGTATCGACAAGCCCAGTCACTTTCGGGTTCCCGATCGTTTATAGCCGTCTACACAAAACCCGAGTCCGTCGGAGACCGCCGACTTCTTGGGGTAGCTTAGTGGGTGGCCCCGTGCTTGCTTTGGGTCAGGAAGCGTCGTGTCCAAAACCCCGTCGACATACCGTTGGGTGTATGTTTTGTGATCTTGTACCTACCTGATCTGACAACAAGGGTGTAGGTGCGTGTGGGAACTTTGGTGCACCCCTGCAGGGTTAAATCTTTTCGAGAAGCCGTGTCCGCGGTTATGGACGACTTGGAGCACAGTTCTCGATCATAGACAACTATAACTAAAGTTTACTACTATAATTTGACTTGTATCCGATATGACTAGTAATCAGCTTCACTGCAACGGAATGGCTAAATAAAAGTACCAACAACTACTGGGTTTGGGGATATCTCATGCTAATTCTATCTGACTAGTAAGTGTTGCAACTACAACGGAATGGTTAACTAAAAGTGCCCACTTCTTATTATATCAGGATGACTATCTATACCTGACTAGTAATTGCTGCAACGATAACTGAATAAATAAAACTGCCAACGGTGTGAGTTCCTCGGTTGACTTCCTCGTTTGGTCTCGAGGGGGAAATACCAGGATGGGTATGTTTGGTGGTAGTATCAGGTTGGTTCCGAATAGGTCTTTCTTATCCCTTTCTGATAGCCGACAGTTATATCGAGTCTCTATAGGGTGTTTAGTGCATGCTACCGCCGCTTCACCACCATACCTATGTAGGCGAGGACCGCAAATTTAGCCTCGCTGCATGGCCTCAAGATCTTGACCGCTCTCTTTTTCCTTTTGCCCTTCGTTCACCCCATTTTTTAAGCAGGTTTTGAGATCGACGTCGTTAGGTGGTTACCCTTCCGGCTTGGCCTCGGGGTTATGGACGCCATTGGTTATTCTTGTGGCTCTTAGCTCAATTTGCATCTTGTCCGTTTCGGACGCTATATCGCTTTAAAGGTGATTTGGATCTTTGTATTGTATATCTGTATTCTTGACTCATTGAGTCATTGTATATATATGTTTTGTGGGTTCCATCGAGGACTTGTGTAATGGTATTACTGCTTTCCACCAAGACGCAAGTGCCTGGTGGGCACCTTTGAATCGTTTCTATGCGGGTTTTGGCGGGAAGCGCTGAAACTTGCATAGGGCCGATTCTGAGGGTGTTACAAGGATTCAAACTCCCCTCTTCCAAGCTTCCCTCCCTCTCATAAATATAGGGGAAGGGGTGCCCCAAGGAGACACAACACCAGCCCCTCCCCACCGAGGCACCACGCCCTCCCCGCCTGCCGCCACCGCCGCCTCGCGCCATCGCCGCCCTAGCCTCCGGCGGCCACGCCTCCTCCTCTCCAGCCCTCTAAACCCTAGATCGCTAGAAACCCTAGATCCACTATAACCTGCTCTGGCTTAGGCAAAGCCCTGCAGGATCTTCCCTCTACTTCCGACACCATGCCGTCGTGCTGCCGAAATCGCGAGGGTAGAACTACAATCTCCGCTTCCTGCTGGAACAAGGGAGAGGAAGGTGTTCATCGAGTATCAAACGTGTGACCGAATGCGGAAGCGCTGCCGGAACGCGGCGCCGAAAGGATCATCTACGTGATCTTGAGATCGGCAAGTGTACGACTACATCACCCACGAGAATCTACTCTCGTTAACCGCTTTGGAATCTTCAAGGGTGAGTACTCTAATTGACTCATTGCTACAATCTAGTAGATAGATCTTGGCTTGTTTGTGTGCATGCGGTAGAAATTATTTGTTTTCCATGCTACGAACGTCTACTACTATCCCACGAAGGAATAGTTCACTTACTCGTGGTACACTTTAAGGTAGTGTCCAAACCCTCACAAACTTTCCATGGAGCAAATCACAAGACGAATGCCTCAGGGCGACCCTGGCTACCTAGGGGTTCTCACAAACCCAAGAATAACAAGCAAACTCGATGAACTCAAGGGGATGAACTTTGGCTTGGTGGAAACGTAGATCGGGACCTCTGAAGGGTTCGCAGCATAGAAAACAAAAAATTTCCTACGATGGGAACTATGTACCAAGATCTATCTACTAGATACAAACAACGGGCGGATGTATATCCGTATAGAACATACCCTTGAAGACCTACAAAGCTTAACGAGTTGAACTCGTGGTTGATGTAGATGATTTCTTGCCGATCTCAAGATCAAGAGGAAGTCCTAGCGCCACAAAGCAGCAGCGCATCCATGCTCGCACACACGTACAAGACACCGAGCAACCTCTGCCTCCTCGCTCCAGCGATGCAGCGGAAGCACAACCCTTTATTGCCGAATAGCCACCGGGAACATGTATCTCGCTAGTCCGAGACCATGGGGGATAAATTCTAGAGGGGGAGAGCGATTCTTCACGAGGAGGTGTGAGTGAGAAGTGAGGAGGGGGTGCCTTTTATAGGAGGAGGGGGGCACCAAAGGGGGTGGCCACCGTCCATGGGGGCTTCCCCCTCCCCTCCTTCATTCATGTGGGTGGAAACTCCACTCACAAAAACCCTTTCAATTTCCTCCACTCAAAATCCCACTCAAACTTGCTATTAAATTTCCACCAAATTTAATGCAAACTCTCATTATATAAAACTCTTTTATTTATTCAGAATTTTTTCTATTACTTTAATGATAAACATTCACATATAACCCCTTGCTATAATTCTATTTCACATGCAAAACCACTTTATGCAATTTCACCTGAAAACCTGTTTCGGTATCTAGTGAAATAAATTCATGCGCTTGTTATTCTTTCCGGCATGAAACATTTACTCCAACTGGATGTCAGTGTCCCTTAAGTGTGTCACCCTACGTTTCGCGAATAATGCGGACATGATCGAGACCCTTCTCTGATCAATAATCAGTAGCGGGACCTGGAGATCCATACTGACTCCCACACATTCAACGATGACTTTCCTGTGATCGTCGGAACCTTTTATGCTTGTATCTTAATCCCTTTGTTTCACGATATATTGCATGTCCGATATTCGATCATCAGTATATCCATACCTAGTTTGATCTCGTTACTGACATGCACTCTTTTCTCGTTCCCGTGATATAACATTCTAGTGATAAAATCACTTGCTTGCAAGCTAACCAATGTGATATCACCGAGAGGGCCCAGAGTATATCTATCCATCATCGGGATGAACAAATTCCACTCTTGATCCATGATTCTCAACATAACACTTTAGTAGCTTTGAAGCCATATTTATAATCACCCAGTTACGGTGTGACGTTTGATGTCAACAAGAAACTCTTCCGGTGTTAGTGATTGGCATGATCTCATGGTCTAAGGATTATGATCACTTCGTAAGTTGTTTATAGCAATATAAACTCAATGACTTTGATCGTAATGCTATACTTCGGATGAATGTTCATCACATCATTACACTAATTTGTGATCTCGTTATTAACAACATCCAATGTCTATGATTAGGAAACTGTGATCATCTTGTTAATCAACGAACTAGTTTATGAGAGAGGCATAACTAGGAACTTTCTGTTTGTTTATTAAACACACATGTATTAACGTTTCCGTATTAATACAATTATAGCATGCAAAATAAACATCTATCATATACTTGGAATACACATAATAAACACTTTATTATTGCCTCTCAAGGCATATTCCCTTGAGTCTCCCACTGGCACTAGAGACAATAATCTAGTTACATAGTGATGTATCTAACACCCATGGAGTTCTGGTGTAGATCATGTTTTTCTCTAGGGAGAGTTTTAGTCAACGGATCTGCTACATTGAGATCTGTATGTACTTTACAAATCTTTATATCTCCATCCTTGACATGCTCGCGGATGGAGTGAAACCGGCGCTTAATATGCTTGGAATGCTTGTGAGACCTTGGCTCTTTGGCATTGGCAATGGCACCATTGTTGTCACAATAGATCACCATTGGGTCCAACGCGTTTGCAACCACACCTAGTTCGGATATGAACTCCTTCATCCAAACTGCTTCCTGAGCCGCTTCCGAAGCAGCAACATATTCGGCCTCCGTCGTTGATCCCGCCACCATAGGTTTGGAGCTCCTCCAACTAACTGCTCCGCCATTCATGAGAAATACGTATCCGGATTGAGACTTAGAGTCATCCGGATCGGTGTCAAAGCTAGCGTCGACATAACACTTAGCGACGAGATCTTCTTCACATTCGTATACAAGAAACATATCCTTAGTTCTTGATATTCTTAACCGCTTTCCAGTGTTCCGAACCTGGATCTGATTGGTACCTACTAGTAAAACTAATAGCATGTGCCACATCCGGTCTTGTACATAGCATGGCGTACATTATAGAGCCTATGGCTGAAGCATACGTGACTTTGTCCATTTTCTCTCTTTCTTCCGTTGTAGCCGGACTTTGAGTCTTACTCAATGTCGTGCCTTGTGTCATAGGTAATAACCCCTTCTTACTATCTTCCATTTTAAACTTCTTTAAAATCTTATCAAGGTATGTACTTTGCGATAGCCCTATCAGGCGCCTAGATCTATCTCTATAGATCTTTATGCCTAATATGTATGACGCTTCACCTAGGTCCTTCATTGAAAATTTGCTGTTTAGATAACTTTTAACACTGTTTAAAAGATCTATATCATTTCCGATCAAATATATGTCATCCACATATAGTATCAGAAATGCCACATTGCTCCCACTTACTTTCTTGTAAATACAAGCTTCTCCATAAGTTTGGACAAATCCAAACTCTTTGATCACCCCATCAAAGTAGAGATTCCAACTTCGTGATGCTTGCTTCAATCCATAGATGGATCGCTGAAGCTTGCACACCTTGTTAGCATCCTTAGGATCGACAAAACCATTTGGTTGTATCATATACAACTCTCCTTCAATATTACCATTGAGAAACACGGTTTTGACATCCATCTGCCATATCTCATAATCGAAATATGCAGCAATTGCTAACATAATCCTAACTGATTTTAGCATCGCTACGGGAGATATGTCTCATCGTAGTCAACTCCTTGAATTTGTCGAAACCCCTTTGCGACAAGTCGAGCTTTATAGACGGTCACATTACCATCAGCATCAGTTTTCCTTTTGAAAATCCATTTGTTCTCCACGGCCTTTCGGTCGTGAGGTAAATCCACCAAGTTCCAAACTTGATTTTCATACATGGATTCCATCTCGGATTTCATGGCTTCTAACCATTTGTTGGAATCCGGGCTCATCATCGCTTCTTCATACGTCGCAGGGTCATCATTTTCATCAACCATGAAATTCATGACAGGATTTCCGTATAGCTTAGGAGCTGCATGCGTCCTACTAGACCCGCGAGGTTAGGTAGTACTCTCTTTCGGAGTTTCATGATCATTATCATTAGTTCCTTCTTCAACTGGTGAATCCAACTCCAGAACAACTTCCGGCGCTACGCTACTCGCCATACTTTGAAGAGAAGGTTCAATAACCTCTTCGAGTTCTACCTTCCGACTACTCACACCTTTCATGAGAAACTCTTTCTCTAGAAAGGATCCGTTCTTGGCAACAAAAACCTTGCCCTCGGATCTGTGATAGAAGGAATACCCAATAGTTTCCTTACGGTATCCTATGAAGATGCATTTTTCCTCTTTGGGTTCGAGTTTATCGGTTCAAGTTTCTTCACATAAACATCGCATCCCCAAACTTTAAGAAATGACATCTTAGGTTTGTTTCCAAACCATAATTCATACGATGTCTTTTCAACGGATTTAGATGGTGCCCGATTTAAAGTGAATGCAGCAGTTTCTAGTGCATAACCCCAAAATGACAACGGCAAGTCCGTCAGAGACATCATAGATCGAACCATATCTAATAAAGTACGATTACGACGTTCTGACACACCATTTCGCTGTGGTGTTCCGGCAGGTGTGAGTTGTGAAACAATTCCACACTCTTTCATGTGAGTGCTAAACTCGTAACTTAGATACTCACCTCCACGGTCGGACCGTATTAATTTGATCTTTCTATTACGATGATTTTCCACTTCATTCTGAAATTTCTTGAACTTTTCAAATTTTTCAGACTTATGTTTCATCAAGTAGATATAACCGTATCTACTCAAATCATCTGTGAAAGTAACAAAATAACGATATCCACCTCGCGCCGACACACTCATTGGACCACATACATCAGAATGTATGATTTACAATAAATTTGTCGCCCGTTCCATTGAACCGGAAAATTGCATTCTAGTCATCTTGCCCATAAGGCATGGCTCACATGTATCAAATGATTCAAAATCAAGTGATTCCAAAAGTCCATCCGAATGGAGCTTCTTCATGCCTTTAACGCCAATATGACCTAGACGGTAGTGCCACATATATGCAGATATATCATCATTTAGTTTAATTATTTTAGCATCAACATTATGAATATGTGTAACATTATTATCGAGATCCAAAAGAAATAAACCATTCATCATAGGTGCATGACCATAAAATATTTCATTCATACAAATAGAACAACCATTGTTATCGGATTTAAATGAATAACCACTTCGCATCAAACACGATCCAGATACAATGTTCATGCTTAGTGCTGGCACCAGCTAACAATTCTTCAAGTTTATTACTAATCCCAACGGAAAATGGAGAGGCAGCGTTCCGACGGCGATCACATCAATGCTTGATCCATTGCTGACACGCATCTTGACCTCACCCCTTGCTAGCGGTCGCTTGTTCCGCAGCCCCTGATTCGAGTTACAAATATTAGCAACTGAACCGGTATCAAATACCCAGGTGCTACTGCGAGCACTAGTCAAGTACACATCAATAACATGTATATCATGTATACCTTTGTTTTCCTTGCTATCCTTCTTGTCTGCCAAATACTTGGGGAAGTTGCGCTTCCAGTGGCCAGTCGCCTTACAATAGTAGCACTCAGTATCAGACTTAGGTCCAACTCGGGGTTTCTTTTCAGGCACGGCAACCGGCTTGCCGCCCTTACTCCCCTTTCATTTTCCCTTCTTATCTTTCTTGAAACCAGTGTTCTTATTGATCATCAACACTTGATGTTCCTTTTTGATATCCACTTCTGCAGTTTTAAGCATTGACAGAAGCTCGGGGAGAGACTTCTTCATGCCTTGCATATTATAGTTCATCACGAAGCTCTTATAGCTAGGTGGCAGAGACTGCATATGGATGCCTAAGTCAATGGGAATCGATATTCCCAAGTACACAAGCTTATCGGCGTAACCCGACATCTTGAGTACATGCTCACTAACGGAGTTGTGCTCTTCCATCATGCAGCTAAAGAACTTTTCTGAAGCATTGTAGCTCTCTACAGCAGCATGTGTGTCGAAAATCATTTTCAACTCACCCATTTTATCAAATGCATTGCCGTTTTCGAAACGCTTTCGAAGTTTTGGCTCTAGCCCATACAATATGCTGTAATGAACTAAGTTGTGGTCCACCTGACGAGTCTGCTAGACATTCTTCTCCTCGTCAGGGGCATCCTCAAAAAATGGGGGGGGGGGGCCTAGCGGCGCTTCTAGCACATATTGCTTTTGTGCAGCAGAGAGGAGAATCCTCAAATTCATGGCCCATTCGGTAAAGTTGCTACCGTTCGTTGCAAGTTTCTCTTTCTCCATGAACACATTGAAATTAAAAGCAGGTGGTGCCATCTACAACAGAATTTGTAAAGTTTAGACTAAGTTTATGATAGATTGAGTTCAACTAATCCACATTACGAATGAACTCCCACTCAAAAACGACATCACTCGTGCCTTTTTGGTGATTACATGAACCAAATCCACTACACCAAGTCCGATCATCACGTGAGTCGGTGTAGCTTCAAAGGAGAGCATCAAATGGGCATCATATCTACTATATGACTCATGCTTAACCTTTCGGTCCGTGTTCCGAGGCCATGTCTGTACATGCTAGGTTCGCCAAGTTAGAACCTTAGTATTCGCGTGTGTAACTGTCTTACACCCGATATATGGTTGTGGATCCAAGAACACCCGATCATCACATGATGTCTTGGAGCGACGAAAACATAATCGGTGCATACTAAAGTAAGAACACATTCTTATCTTGATATTTAAATGAGGGATCATCTTATTATGCTAATAAAGCGCTAAACAAGCAATAGAAGATGCTATCAAACATCACATGTTTATTAGTGAAATGATATGGTTCCCGCATATGATCTCTATCATGTGCACGTGGTATGATCACTATCATACCTTTATGTGTAAGGACAAGGTCTATGGAACTTACACGCTATGTGTGTTGTAAGATTATCATCTCATGCTTCTACTTACAACATCACCAAATCATAACACTAGCCCAGCAACAATCTAAACTAGACGCCTCTAATTTATCCATTGCAAGTTTTACGTGGCTTAGGGCTTTCGAAGATAGAACCGGTCTTACCTACAAACATGAACCACAACGAGGATAACCAAATTGTTGACAACTCGTTGCAAAATAGATATTGACTATAGTGGGAGAGACAGACACCCGCTAGCCACTTATAGTTGCATGTCAAGCGTGGAACAGATCTCATGTGCGAGGACATGTAAAGTTTGTCCGGGCCGCTTCATCCCACTATGCCACCAATATGCAAAATTACAACTAAGGAGCAACAACATGATAATCATCGCCCACATACTCATATGTGTACTACCCATGTAAAGCATCTACGCATAGATCCGGATCTGATACCATTGAAGGGTTCGCAACATAGAAAACAAAAAATTTCCTACGATGGGAACTATGTACCAAGATCTATCTACTAGATACAAACAACGGGGGAGGATGTATATCCGTAGAGAACATATCCTTGAAGACCGACAAAGCTTAACGAGTTGAACTCGTGGTTGATGTAGACGATCTCTTGCCGATCTCAAGATCGAGAGGAAGTCCTAGCGCCGCAAAGCAGCAGCGCATCCATGCTCGCACACACGTACAAGACACCGAGCAACCTCTGCCTCCTCGCTCGAGCGATGCAGCGGAAGCACAACCCTTTCTTGCCGAATAGCCACCGGGAACATGTATCTCGCTAGTCCGAGACCATGGGGGATAAATTCTAGAGGGGGAGAGAGATCCTTCACGAGGAGGTGTGAGTGAGAAGTGAGGAGGGGTGCCTTTTTATAGGAGGAGGGGGGCACCCAAGGGGGTGGCCGCCGGCCATGGGGGCTTCCCCCTCCCCTCCTTCATTCATGTGGTTGGATACTCCACTCACAAAAACCCTTTCAATTTCCTCCACTCAAAATCCCACTCAAACTTGCTATTAAATTTCCACCAAATTTAATGCAAACTCTCATTAAATAAAACTCTTTTATTTATTCAGAATTTTGTCAAATACTTTAATGACAAACATTCACATATAACCCCTTGCTAGAATTCTATTTCACATGCAAAACCACTTGCAATTTCACCTGAAAACCTGTTTCGGTATCTAGTGAAATAAATTCATGCACTTGTTATTCTTTCCGGCATGAAACATTTGCTCCAACTGGATGTCAGTGTCCCTTAAGTGTGTCACCCTACGTTTCGCGAATAATGCGGACATGATCGAGACCCTTCTCTGATCAATAATCAGTAGCGGGACCTGGAGATCCATACTGACTCCCACACATTCAACGATGACTTTTCTGTGATCGTCGGAACCTTTTACGCTTGTATATTAATCCCTTTGTTTCACGATATATTACATGTCCGAGATTCGATCATCGGTATCTCCATACCTAGTTTGATCTCGTTACTGACATGCACTCTTTTCTCGTTCCCGTGATATAACATTCTAGTGATCAAATCACTTGCAAGCTAACCAATGTGATATCACCGAGAGGGCCCAGAGTATATCTATCCCTCATCGGGATGAACAAATTCCACTCTTGATCCATGATTATCAACATAACACTTTAGTAGCTTTGAAGCCATCTTTATAATCACCCAGTTACGGTGTGACGTTTGATGTCAACAAGAAACTCTTCCGGTGTTAGTGATTGGCATGATCTCATGGTCTAAGGATTAGGATCACTTCGTAAGTTGTTTATAGCAATATAAACTCAATGACTTTGATCGTAATTCTATACTTCGGATGAATGTTCATCACATCATTACACTAATGTTGTGATCTCGTTATTAACAACATACAATGTCTATGATTAGGAAACCGTGATCATCTTGTTAATCAACGAACTAGTTTATGAGAGAGGCATAACTAGAAACTTTTTGTTGGTTTATTAAACACACATGTATTAATGTTTACGTATTAATAAAATTATAGCATGCAAAATAAACATCTATCATATACTTGGAATACACATAATAAACACTTTATTATTGCCTCTCAGGGCATATTCCCTTCAACCTCCTCTTCCTTTCTACCAAAGGGATTTGGATTTGGTTGAGTAGAATGGGAGATCATCAAGCTTTCGGTGTTTCAACAATGGAGAGAGAGAGAGAGAGCTTCAAGAAAGAATATGAACTAGAATACCTAACCTACTCAAGGTGGAAGAAAGGATATTTATACCCCAAGGAGAATACTAGCCGTTTAGAGCATTTCTGCGAAGTTCGGTTTTAAGTTCAGTTGGGCCGGCCCTTACACCGGATGGTCTGATTCCTAGGCCGGAAAACCAGAACTCAACCGGGATTGGTTACTGATCCCAGTCTCGGATAGACTCGGTATAAGTAAACCAACAATCCCGGTTCAGGTTCGGTTTTTCAGCGCTGGCACCGAACCACCTGGTCTAGGAGCCGGTTCAACCGACCTGTACACCGGACTTTGCAGAAAAGCTTTGACAGATTGAATTTCCTCTCCTCTCTCTTTGGTGATGGTTCAAGTGGGTGTATGGGATGTGTATAGGGCTTAGGAATTCATCCCCAACAAGCTCATCGAGAGAACCCCTCTTAATAGTGTGGAGTTCCTAAAGGACTTTATATAAAAAGGTAAAGCTCCGGCACAAAGCTTTGTTATCAAAATGCGGGGGGTCTCTGATGATCTTCCATCACACCATCGGACTAAAACCTGTGTAAGACACTAGTAGGTAACATTAGTCCGCTCTAAATACGGTGTCATTGCCAACCAAAAATAGTAGAGGGCAAAATACCCTTTTAGATAATCTTTGAGTTCATCATCATCAACCGGTTTACCCGCATCAGTAAGCTCAGAAGCAAAGCTTTCATTTTGTAAGGAATTGTTGGGCAGTCATGTCTAATTTTTAGTGTTTGTGAGAGCACCACGGAGTGTGGATACCCTAGACTTGGATTGGGTGGTGTAGATATTTTTAATGGCGGTCCAAACATTAGAAGTATGTTCAAGACCATAGGTGTGGGGAAGGATATCTTCGGAGAGGGAATTAACCAGAAAACTTACAATGTTTTGATCCCTCATGACCCAAGTGTCATAGGATGGATTAGGTACCGAGATTTTCTTCTGGTTGACGTCGAGGGCGTCCATGAACTCAGGCAGTGCAAGGTCGGTACCCTCAAGGGGTCCCATGACTCGGGCGTCCCGAAGAGAGGGCATGATCTGGCCTGCCATGAGAGGAAGTTGTCCCTGGCAAAGTTATCAGAATCGTGATTCTGAATCAGATTGGAACCTCTATGGTAGGATCATAGATCGCGGGATCATAACTTTTAGAGTCGTGAAATCATAGATTCTACTTAGTAGATTCGTAGAATCGATCCACTCAATTTGGATCATAAAGTCTTAGAATCGCATGATAGAATCACGATTCTAACAACTCCCTGGTGAGCTTTGTTGTCGGCGGTACTCCAAGGAGAGGCACGGCATATGTGTTGGAGGATGTGGCCATCTTGGTTGTGGGAAGTAGGTTTTTGGAGGAGTTTTGGTGTAGAAGATATCGGAGGTTTTTTTTGGGAGGGAGGAGAGGCCTGAATCGTCGACCATAGAAGGAGGTCGGGGATCGGAGAGGTTCCTAGCGGCGCAAGATTGGAACAACCTTGGCGGCGGCTAGAAGGGAAGAAGAGGGCTCTAGATACCATGTTGTTGTGGGGAGAATGATATCCTCGTTAGAGGGTTCGGGTACGTGTTAAATAGGATCGGGAAGAGCCCCCTATGTGGTGTGTACATGGGGGTAGAGTACTACTCTATTCCTATACATATAAGGGAAAAGGAAACTAGTACAACCTTATTTGGCTAACAGTTGCAATCTAAGATTTGTTTTTCTGATCCCCTTCTTTTTTGTTGAGGTTGCACTTGAGGATTTTATTTTGGCTATCAAAGGGCATAGTCAACTTCTAAACCGTCTGATCGATGTTTAGACATATAAGGGAAAATGATTAATCGATGTTCAATTTGTTAAGATTTACATGTGTCTCTCGGTGCTTACCGTTGAAGGCTTGAGTACTGAAGCTGTGTATGGGTCACAGGTTAGTTTGTGACTTTTTTTAGATTTTTGCGGGCTGCTACTGTTCATATGTATACGTGGTGCTGCTGTCTCTTTTCTCCTCTATTCTTTTATCGAAAATACAATAAAAATTATAGTTTCTAGACTGATTGTGAATACCAGGCGGCTCCAGCATATAGAGCTAACGCTTGCAACTAATTAATTTATAATTTTAATATGGGAAATGTCATTGTAAATGTAGTCATAACTGAGTTTATTCAGTTGTAACTGGGTTTTCCTCTGGCAAATGGGGTTGTAAATGACTTTGTTTTTTGTTACAAGTGGGGTTATAGATAAGTTTCTTTAATTGCAAATGAGTCTACAACGTATAACTTAGGTTTTTCAGTTGTAAATGGGGTTGCATTGTTTTTCAGTTGTAAGTGGAGTTGTAATTATGTTTGTTTTTCAGTTGCAAATGAGTTATAACCGTGCTATTTTTGAAGTTACGAATGGGGTTGCAACTGAATTATTTTATAGCTACAAGTGAGGTTGCAACAGGCTGTACTTTCTGAGCTGTATTTTCAGTTGCAAATGAGGTTGTGACCGAGGCTGTATTTTCAGTTACAATTGAGATTTTGGTAGGATCTTTTTTAGCTAAAATCGGTCGATTGGAGTAATTTTCTACATGTATAATAGCTCACCAAAACATTACATATTTTGGACTGGTTGATCAGTAAATATTTGAATGTAGGATTGAGTTTTGTCAACAAGCTAAATCTGACACACCGTCACGAAAAGCTCGTTTGGAGCGGGAGCACCATCAACTGTACTTGTACTGTACCCAAAGGGACAAGTAGCGAACAACCACTTTTCTTCACTTAGTTGCTAACAACGGCTGGTTGCACTATACGTCTCTATTAGCAGTGTAATTTTTTTTTAAACAATCTGTATAGGAATGGAAAAATAAAAGGGTAGAAACAAGCAGGCCCAACAGACCAATCAAAAGACTGGAAGAGCAACACGCGGACGCGCGCGGCATGCCAATGCATCGTTTAGGGATTATTAAATCCAAGCATATGACCTTAGTTAACGAGAAATAAGCAGACGAGCGTTAGAGACTCCCAAAGAAAATTGATCACATCGTTCAACTATAATTACTCCCTCCGATCCATACTAGTTGACTTAAATTTATCAAAATTTAGATAAACCTATATACTAAATAATGTCTAGATTTTTTTAAATCTAGATAAATTTGAGTCAACTAATATAGGTTGAAGGGAGTATAATAATTAAATGGTTTGTGATAATTCTCCGTCGGGTCATTCATGCATCATCTCAATTACGATTGCATGGGCTGCAACTGAGTTTTTTTTAGTGTTGAGAGTATTACAATTAGAAATGTTTTCACAGTGGCAAGTGGGATTAACAAAGATTTTTAGTTGTAACGGGGTTTGCAACCAAACATGGCCATAGGGATGTGCGGCATGTCGAAGAAGAAGAAGAAGAAGAAGAAGAAGAAGAAGAAGAAAAAAAGGGGAGGGAATGGCACAAATACGGACGCGGGGCTGGCTCGAGGTTCTATCTTGCAACGCTAATCTGGGTAAGCTATGGGCTCGGCGCTCACGTGGATAAGGTATGGGTCTCAAGCTGATTTGGATAAGTTGAGAGAGGTGTCTACTACAGGACCTGATTAAACGCAGCCCCACTTGTCAGCACGTAACGGCAAGGCTGACGGATAGCAAGTTTGAGATTTTCAGACAAGAAGATAGGCAAAAGTGAGAAGAAGTTAAGCGGCTGGGAAAAAGTGAGTACAAGTAAGAAACCAAAAGCATGAATAGAAATCCCTATAATATAGAGGCTGTGATAGTCAGCATTGAGGGCCTTGGAACCATAAAGAAACTACTCTTTAGACATGCATGATCATTGTTGGAATCTTTCCAAAATCAAGTTTGGGTTGTTTATGTCAACATATTTATTTCTAGATGGGAAGGATATTCAGCCCCTGCCGGGGTGTAACACCCTCAGAATCGGCCCTATGCAAGTTTTAGCAAAACTCGCCAAACCCGCATAGAAACGATTCGAAGGTGCCCACCAGGCACTTTCGTGCGGGTGGAAAACAAAGTAATAACATTACACAACAGTCCTCGATGGGACCCACAGAACAAATATATATACAACAGCGACTCGAAGAGTCAAGAATACAAATATACGGTACAAAGATCCAAATCACCTTGAAAACGATGGGGCGTCCGACTACGGACAAGATGCAAATGGGGCTAAGAGCCCTGAAGAATAACCAATGGCGTCCATAACCCTGCCCAGGCCAAGCCGGAAGGGTAACCCTGCTAACGGCGTCGATCTCAAAACCTGCTTAAACAAAAGGGGTGCCGACAAAGGGCAAAGGATAAAGAGGAGCGTCAGTACTGAGGCCAGTACACGGCGAGGCTAGAATTCGGCGGTCCTCGCCTACATTGGTATGGTGGACTGAGCGGTAGCGGCAGCATGCACTGAACAACCTATAGAGACTCGATACAACTGGCGGCTATCAGAGAGGGGTAAGAAAGACCTATTCGGATCCAACCTGATACTAGCACCAAAACAAAACCCATCCTGGCATTTCCCCCTCGAGACCAAACGAGGAAGTCAACCGAGGAACTCACACAGTTGGCAGTTTTATTTATTCAGTTATCGTTGCAGCAATTACTAGTCAAGTATAGATAATCATCCTGATAAAATAAGCAGTGGGCACTTTTAGTTAACCATTCCGTGATAGTTGCAACACTTACTAGTCAGATACAATTAGCATGAGGTAACCCAAAACCCAGCAGTTGTTGGTACTTTTATTCAGCCATTCCGTTGTAGTTGCAATACTTACTAGTCAGGTACAATGGTCGCAAGCGACGATCCAAACAAGCAATTGTGGGCAGTATTATTTAGCCATTCCATTATAGTGAAGCTGATTACTAGTCATTATAAAGTCAAATTTATAGCAATAAACTTTAGTTATGCTTGTCTATGGTCGAGATACTGTGCTCCAAGTCGTCCATAACCGCGGACACGGCTTTCAGAAAGTTTTAACCCGGCCGGGGTGCACAAATAGCAACACACACACGATCAACCTCGGAAAAACCAAATCAAAACCCAACGAGGTCTTCACGACAGAGCAATCACAAGATTCAGAAATATTTCAGGGGGCCACCCCATTGAGTAGAACCGCAACGAAGTAAGCAAGCTCCGAGACGGACTCAAGGTTTGCGTCAATGGCTGTAAACGACTGGGAACCCGAAAGTGTGGCTGGGCTTGTCGATACCGCGAAAACATTCCGCTTACCTAAACAGTACAGTGTGCTCCTCGCACAAACGTAAATAAAGCAGTAGCATGGCATAAGTACAGGATCGTAAATAAAACCTCAAACTAGTTTGTGGCCCCAAGAAATAAGACGGAATCAAGCTCTGGCTAAGGGGGGCCCATACTCCCCATATGTGGATAGCGCGATAAATCAAGGAACAGGTATCAAGTACTCGGGGTCCTACGGGACACAAGTGGGCGTTCAGAAACCAAATATTTTCTATCACCCACCGATGCCTCTGCTCATTTCAATTTTAGTTGTTAAACAGGAATTAAAGTGTGCGATAAGTAAAACTATGATCATCTCCAACAGCAACATGCGGCAATACATCAACAACTGTGGCACTTGACGACACGCAACAGCACTTGAGCAAGCGACTACGACGCGCAAGTCCAACTATCTACCAAACAACAGGTAATAGGATGTGTCCAAGGCAATATAAGGCTGCAAGGGATATCACGGGTACGAAAACTAGAGCAACACAACACAGATAGCAATAGATCAACAGGAGGGAATAAAGACTATAAAGTAAGACAGGTAGAAAGGGGGAGATGCTCGCCTGAAAACATTGTCGAAGGTTCAACCAAGATCGGTGACTCACATCAACTCAACGGCCTTATCCGCGAAGAAGCAAAACGCTAGAGCAAACACCGGATGCAATATTTAATACAACGGCAGAAGATCGGCATGATGCATGTATGATGCATGGCATGGCAAAGGTGCGATGCAATTAGGTCATATTAAGCGGAACCGGGGTCCCGACAATTAGTTAGATGGTTCATGTTATTTAGAAACCCCGCATTTTAAATGTTGTATTAGCATGGCAAAAGATAGCACCGGTTTCGCTACACAAATTTAAATGAGGCCAATATGAGACTAGGTTTGCCCGCTTATGGGCCCCATATTTAATTATAAGGTGAATCGTCATAAGGCCCCCAAACCACATGACAATATGCATGCATGAACAATTATTATGCGACAAGTTGTATTTCAGTTAAAAAAAAATAGGGTTTGCGGGAGAGGGTTCACACATTAGGGGCTCGACGGTCTTGGTGTTCCGGGGTTCGGGGTCGGTCTCAGGGTCCAGGGTTCGACGGAAACGTTCTCGGACTCCGGGTTTAGGGTCTCGGATCGGGGTTCGACGGAAGCGTTCTCGGCAGGCTCGTTCTCGAACATCGGAGGTAGTTCTTGTCGCATGCAGATCTCGTCGGGTTCCACGGGGTCGAGCTTGCCGTTGCGAGGGTCTCGTCGGGTCCGCGCCATCGCGTCGGGCTTGTCGTTCTGAAGTAGAACTTGGCATCCTTGTGGTGGTCTTGGCGCCCTTCCGGTTCGGGTGTTGGCGTCCGAGGGGAGTACTTGGCGTTGTTGAGCGGGAGTTCATGTCGCAACCGTGTCGACGACCTTGGCGTCCGAGAGATGAAGAACTTGGCGGGTCGAGGTTCGGTTTCCGGACTCGGGGAGAGGCGCTCGGGGTACGCGTCGAAGGTCTTGTCTATGGTTCGTCGGGCGTCAACATGCTCATCTTTCGACATCCTCTCGATGCGAAGGTCTTGCGGTCTTGCTGTCCCGACAACCCACAACTTAGCACCAATTTGGTACTACACCGGAAAGCTGCACGTGCGGAGGCAGACTCGTCGGGCCGACCCACGACGGCGCTGGAGGCGGTCGACATCGGCGACCACGGCGAGGGGCTCAGGGCGAGGACGGTCGTCAGGCGGCGCGGCACCGTCGACGGAGGGCGCCAGCGGGCGGGGCAGAGGTGGCCGCGGCAAGGATCGGCGGCCGCAGCGGAGGCGGCGGCGACGTTGGTGGGCGCTGGTGCTCGGCTGGGCGGAAGGCAGGCGGCTCGACGGGCGACGGGTCCGGGCGGGCGAAGCTCGAGGGACGCAGGCGGGGCAGGCAGGCGGAGGTGGTCGCCGCGACGGATCCGGGGCGAGGCTCGGCCGGCACGGTGAGGGCAGGCGGAGGCGACGGAGAGGCGGCGGAGGAGGCTGCGTGGCGCTCCGGCGACGGCGGAGATGCTGCGGGGAAGACGCAGTGGCAGTGGCGCGAGGTTGGTGGTGGCGGCGGGAGCGCGGCGCGTGGCGGCGCTGGCGGCCAAGGGCGCAGCCGGGGAACAGGGCGACGGGAGAAGCTAGGGAGCGGGAGATGCACGCGGGGATTGGGGGCTCGCGGAGGGGATGAGGGGCTGGGCGGCGAGCTGGTGGCGGAAGAGGGGGCGGAGGGAGGGCTGCGCGGGGTGGTTGCGGGGGAGAGAGCCAGGGAGAAGAGAGAGAGGGACAGGGGGTGGGTCCATGGGGCCAGGGAGGCGGGGTGGGGGTGTGAGCTGGTGGGGGTATGAGCATGACAGGAGGGCCACGGGGGGAGCGGGGTCCACGGCCAGGGAGTGTGTCTGGCGTGCGTGCGTGTGTAGTGTGAGGGCTGGTGGGCTGAGTGGGTTTGTGTGGGTGAGTGTGAGGGAGAGAGGAGGCCACGTGGCGGTTCCTGGTTGGTGAGGGAGAGGGGTGTGCTGATGTGGCGCTCCAGGATTGGAGGGGGTGAGGTGGCCAGGGGGTGTGGGTAGTTTTCTGGGTAGCTGTAGGAATAAGGGGTGGGACTGGTTGGACCGATTTATTTTCTGGGGTGGTCGTTCGGGTCGAAACGGCCCGTTCGACTGCCCCCGCTAAAATAAATATAAATTTTAGTTGTTTTAATAACACCATTTGCAAACCGATAGCAACAAACAAAATATTCCGGGGACCCGGTTTTGGGGTTTGAATAAGAGACGGGGCGTTTAGAAAACAAATTAGGTTTTCGAAATTAGTTTTTGACAAACAATTCATGATGATGACGATGAAATGCACAAATTCAACGCGATTTTCTAGTAGTGGTTTTGCGGGATGCCACAATTCGACATCACTAACAATGGATCTCGCCCTCGAGATCCGCCTCATGGTACCGGAAGGAAGGTCGGCGATCTGATCCTTCGCGCTTCGTGTAGATCCTCGCGACACCACTAACAAGAGGTCGTTGTCCGTGATTGTCGAGAGAACACTCCGGAAAAACAAAAGGTCGAAGGTAGAGGTATCAACAATAAAGCCACCTCTAACTTTGATAGAAGGTGAGAAAAGATGCGGCCTATCCCACTTCAATGTACGAGAGCGAATAGAAAGGGTAGTCGGCATGGGGGCCAATCCATCACGCACCCAAACTATTACTCCGCACAATCAGTAGAAAAGAGTGCAACCATTCTCGGAATTAGACTGAAGATCTCGACAAGCGAGGTTCGGAAACAAAGGAGGGATGCAGACTCTGCATCAGATCTGGCGTAGGTGATGTCATCGCGTCGGAAACATCGGAAGGTACAAACAAGGAACACAGAAGTCCACCAGACGAAGGATTCCTAGGATAGCATGAAGACCAGATGTAGCAACACCGTTATCAAAGAAGGAAGCGAAACCCTGAAGGTACGACGGAACCCAACCACGAGAAATCCTGGACTCGAAGAGGGAGAAGAGAGCGGATTCAACACACATCGAGATAAGAGGGGAATAGCAGAGGGGTAAGAAGTAAAATCAAACCTAATCAGAACTATCCAACCGATTTTGCAAAATAGTTTTGACACTCTACTTCGGCCGTTAGCTAGGTTATCCTACAGGCTGGACTTGTGGGGCATCGCAACTGCTGAGCTCTGATACCACTCTGTAACACCCTCAGAATCGGCCCTATGCAAGTTTTAGCAAAACTCGCCAAACCCGCATAGAAACGATTCGAAGGTGCCCACCAGGCACTTTCGTGCGGGTGGAAAACAAAGTAATAACATTACACAACAGTCCTCGATGGGACCCACAGAACAGATATATATACAACAACGACTCGAAGAGTCAAGAATACAAATATACGGTACAAAGATCCAAATCACCTTGAAAACGATGGGGCGTCCGACTACGGACAAGATGCAAATGGGGCTAAGAGCCCTGAAGAATAACCAATGGCGTCCATAACCCTGCCCAGGCCAAGCCGGAAGGGTAACCACCTAACGGCGCCGATCTCAAACACCTTAAACAAAAGGGGTGCCGACAAAGGGCAAAGGATAAAGAGGAGCGTCAAGATCGAGGCCGACACGGCGAGGCTAGAATTGGCGGTCCTCGCCTACATTGGTATGGTGGATCGCGGTAGCGGCGGCAAGATGCACTGAACAACCTATAGAGACTCGATACAACTGGCGGCTATCAGAGAGGGGTAAGAAAGACCTATTCGGATCCAACCTGATACTAGCACCAAAACAAAACCCATCCTGGCATTTCCCCCTCGAGACCAAACGAGGAAGTCAACCGAGGAACTCACACAGTTGGCAGTTTTATTTATTCAGTTATCGTTGCAGCAATTACTAGTCAAGTATAGATAATCATCCTGATAAAATAAGCAGTGGACACTTTTATTTAACTATTCCGTGATAGTTGCAACACTTACTAGTCAGATACAATTAGCATGAGGTAACCCAAAACCCAGCAGTTGTTGGTACTTTTATTCAGCCATTCCGTTGTAGTTGCAATACTTACTAGTCAGGTACAATGGTCGCAAGCGACGATCCAAACAAGCAATTGTGGGCAGTATTATTTAGCCATTCCATTATAGTGAAGCTGATTACTAGTCATTATAAAGTCAAATTTATAGCAATAAACTTTAGTTATGCTTGTCTATGGTCGAATCTTGTGCTCCAAGTCGTCCATAACGCGGACACGGCTTTCGAAAGTTTTAACCCGGTGCACAAATAGCAACACACACACGATCAACATCGGAAAAAACCAAATCAAAACCCAACGAGGTCTTCACGACAGAACAATCACAAGATTCAGAAATATTTCAGGGGGCCACCCCATTGAGTAGAACCGCAACGAAGTAAGCAAGCTCGAGACGGACTCAAGGTTTGCGTCGCTGGTCAGAAACGATCGGGAACCCGAAAGTGTGGCTGGGCTTGTCGATACGCGAAAACACTCCGCTTACCTAAGACAGTGTGCTCCTCCCACAAACGTAAATAAAGCAGTAGCATGGCATAAGTACAGGATCGTAAATAAAACCTCAAACTAGTTTGTGGCCCCAAGAAATAAGACGGAATCAAGCTCTGGCTAAGGGGGGCCCATACTCCCCATATGTGGATAGCGCGATAAATCAAGGAACAGGTATCAAGTACTCGGGGTCCTACGGGACACAAGTGGGCGTTCAGAAACCAAATATTTTCTATCACCCACCGATGCCTCTGCTCATTTCAATTTTAGTTGTTAAACAGGAATTAAAGTGTGCGACAAGTAAAACTATGATCATCTCCAACAGCAACATGCGGCAATACATCAAAAACTGTGGCACTTGACGACACGCAACAGCACTTGAGCAAGCGACTACGACGCGCAAGTCCAACTATCTACCAAACAACAGGTAATAGGATGTGTCCAAGGCAATATAAGGCTGCAAGGGATATCACGGGTACGAAAACTAGAGCAACGCAACACAGATAGCAATAGATCAACAGGAGGGAATAAAGACTATAAAGTAAGACAGGTAGAAAGGGGGAGATGCTCGCCTGAAAACATTGTCGAAGGTTCAACCGAAGATCGGGGCGAAGCTCACATCAACTCAACGGCCTTATCCGCGAAGAAGCAAAACGCTAGAGCAAACACCGGATGCAATATTTAATACAACGGCAGAAGATCGGCATGATGCATGTATGATGCATGGCATGGCAAAGGTGCGATGCAATTAGGTCATATTAAGCGGAACCGGGGTCCCGACAATTAGTTAGATGGTTCATGTTATTTAGAAACCCCGCATTTTAAATGTTGTATTAGCATGGCAAAAGATAGCACCGGTTTCGCTACACAAATTTAAATGAGGCCAATATGAGACTAGGTTTGCCCGCTTATGGGCCCCATATTTAATTATAAGGTGAATCGGCATAAGGCCCCCAAACCACATGACAATATGCATGCATGAACAATTATTATGCGACAAGTTGTATTTCAGTTAAAAAAAAATAGGGTTTGCGGAGAGGGTTCACACATTAGGGGATCGACGGTCTTGGTGTTCCGGGGTTCGGGGTCGGTCTCAGGGTCCAGGGTTCGACGGAAACGTTCTCGGACTCCGGGTTTAGGGTCTCGGATCGGGGTTCGACGAAAGCGTTCTCGGCAGGCTCGTTCTCGAACATCGGAGGTAGTTCTTGTCGCATGCAGATCTCGTCGGGTTCCACGGGGTCGAGCTTGCCGTTGCGAGGGTCTCGTCGGGTCCGCGCCATCGCGTCGGGCTTGTCGTTCTGAAGTAGAACTTGGCATCCTTGTGGTGGTCTTGGCGCCCTTCCGGTTCGGGTGTTGGCGTCCGAGGGGAGTACTTGGCGTTGTTGAGCGGGAGTTCATGTCGCAACCGTGTCGACGACCTTGGCGTCCGAGAGATGAAGAACTTGGCGGGTCGAGGTTCGGTTTCCGGACTCGGGGAGAGGCGCTCGGGGTACGTGTCGAAGGTCTTGTCGATGGTTCGTCGGGCGTCAACATGCTCATCTTTCGACATCCTCTCGATGCGAAGGTCTTGCGGTCTTGCTGTCCCGACAACCCACAACTTAGCACCAATTTGGTACTACACCGGAAAGCTGCACGTGCGGAGGCAGACTCGTCGGGCCGACCCACGACGGCGCTGGAGGCGGTCGACGTCGGCGACCACGGCGAGGGGCTCAGGGCGAGGACGAAGGTCGGTCGTGGAGGCGGCACCGTCGTCGGGAGGCGCCGGCGCTGGCGGGCAGAGGTGGCAGCGGCAGAGATCAAGGCGCAGCGGAGGCGGTCGGCGACGTGCGGTTGGGCGCTGGTGCTCGCTGGGGCCGGCGGAAGGCAGGCGGCTCGACAGCGACGGGACCGCGGCGGGCGAGCTCGAGGGACGCTGCAGGCGGGCAGGCGAGGTGGTCGCCGGCCAGCAGAGCCGGGGCAGCTCGAGGCGGCAGATGCAGGGATGAGGCGGCGAGAGGCGGCGGAGGAGGCCGCGTCAGGCGCCGGCGGCAGCGGAGATGCTGCGGGGAAGACGCAGTGGCCGTGTGGCGAGGTTGGTGAGGTGGGCGGCGCTGGGGCGCGCTCGGCGGGCGTCGGCAGCGGCGCCGGGAACAGGGCGGCGAGACGGGGAGAAGCTAGGGAGCGGGAGATGCACGCGGGGCTTGGGGGGCTCGCGGAGGGGATGAGGGGCTGGGCGGCGGCCGGCGGGCGAGCTGGTGGCCAGAGGGGGCGGAGGGGAGGCGGACGAGGGAGGGCTGCGCGGGGTGGTTGCGTGCGGGGGAGAGAGCCAGGGAGAAGAGAGAGAGGGACGGGGGGCGTGGGGTGGGTCCATGGGGCCTGTGGAGGCTCGGGGTGGGGTGTGAGATGGTGGGTATGAGCATGACAGAGGGCCACAGGGGAGCGGGTCCACGGCCAGGGAGTGTGTCTGGCGTGCGTGCGTGTGTAGTGTGAGGGCTGGTGGGCTGAGTGGGTTTGTGTGGGTGAGTGTGAGGGAGAGAGGAGGCCACGTGGCGGTTCCTGGTTGGTGAGGGAGAGGGGTGTGCTGATGTGGCGCTCCAGGATTGGAGGGGGTGAGGTGGCCAGGGGGTGTGGGTAGTTTTCTGGGTAGCTGTAGGAATAAGGGGTGGGACTGGTTGGACCGATTTATTTTCTGGGGTGGTCGTTCGGGTCGAAACGGCCCGTTCGACTGCCCCCGCTAAAATAAATATAAATTTTAGTTGTTTTAATAACACCATTTGCAAACCGATAGCAACAAACAAAATATTCCGGGGACCCGGTTTTGGGGTTTGAATAAGAGACGGGGCGTTTAGAAAACAAATTAGGTTTTCGAAATTAGTTTTTGACAAACAATTCATGATGATGACGATGCAATGCACAAATTCAACGTGATTTTCTAGTAGTGGTTTTGCGGGATGCCACACGGGGCTAGAAATTCTGCCCTGCTAGGGGCCGGAAATTCCGGTCCCATAACCTTGAAAAATTGATGTTATCTTCTTCTTGTTCTTATTCTTGGGCTTGGGTACAAAGCTAGCCCCTCTTTACTTGTTGGCCTCTTCTCAAGTTGTGCTTCAACTTGTTCTAATCCACAATATTAGTATGCTCACAACAAGGGTTATAAGAAATAGGCACAACAATAATTTTCATAGAGAGAGTCCAAGGGTTCTTTGGTAAATTTAGTTTGAAGTTTATCATGAGACTCAAAGAGGTTTGAGAATTTTCTCAGTAAGGCTTTTTGTTCCTTTTGGAGCTTTTAATACTCCTCAAGAATCTTGCCATGACCAACACCAAACTCAACCTTTTGATTATTAAGCACTTTAACCAATGCAAGAGCATGGTCACGTTCTTGAGTGAGATGGGAGATAGACAAATTATGAGACTCCTCGATATTATAGACACTCTCTTCGAGAGTTACCGTCAAAAAATTTACATTATCAAGAATTTGAGAAACATAAGCAATTTCATCAGCGACCTCCCTCCATTCTTACCCCAAAACTCAATGAGTCATTATTTCTCCTCTAGAATATCTTGAGCTTGACCTAGTTGGGTCATGAGATGGGCTTGGATGAAGATGTTACCTCGATGGATTTTCCCATGAGACACTTTTGGTTGCATGTGATGTTCTTGTTGGGGGGAGTGGAAGAGGGATATGGAGGGGGTGGAGGTGGTGTCTATTGTGGCCACTCTCACTAGCTCGCCTTCGTGTTCATTATCTTTGTCATCAAAGGAATACTCCTCTTAAACCACCAACACTCTTGGATTTATTTTATTGGGGAAGTTCTTGTTGTGGTAGTTCTTCATGGGGCTATTGGATTTGTCCTTGAGGATAAGGCTTCCACCATGGTATTCTCTTATCTCATATGGGAATTCGGCAACAAAGTGACCCTTGACATTACAACAGTAGCATGATCTTGCTTTTAGAGTTGAACCTTGAGTTATCCCTTGGCCTTGAGATCTTTCCTTGACCACTCCAAAATTCTCTTATTGCTAATACCAAGTGATCATGAAGAGCAAACTTGACATCCTAGGGAGCCCATTCAACATGCTCCTCTTCTCCCCTTCCTTCTTCATCTAGATCTACCACCTTGGCCTTCAAAGCGAGATTCATCTTTTGGACTCCTTGGGAACAAGCAAGAGTCGTGTCCACACTCTTCTTGGAGATAGTCAAGGCAATGACCTTGCTTAGAATATCATTTCATTCCATGGATTTATAGTTCAATCTTCACTTGATGGGGTTCAACTTTATTTCCATATGGCAAGAGATCTTGAACAAACTTTATATTCATGAAATTTACATCAACAAAAGTAGCCATGAGGTCCACCATGGAGACATGTAGGGCCTTGAGCCACCGAAACATGTCTTCAAGAGTCTCACCCTCAAGCAAAGAAAAACCATCAGACTCATTATTAATCTCTTCGAACTTGGAGTGTTTAGTTCTTGAATTCCCCACAAGGATATCGACAAGGTAATCCTAGACTTCTTTGGTGGTGGAGAGTGCGCAAATGTGAGCGCGAAGTCCTTAGGGGTCAATGCCTTTTGAATCATGTACATGGCGGTGGCGTTGAGTTACTTTTCCACCACCTATCCTCGCATTAAGTTCCTTGGATCAACTAGCAAGTATCCTTCTTCTAAAATCCTCATCGACTCGATGAATAGCTACTAAGATGAGACTTCATTAGAAATTTCCAATTAGCAAAACTTGACGCATCCATCATGGGTGGGGCCTTGTGGAATTATATAAGGCATATGAATGGGTGGATCCGAGGTAAACCGTGGTATTGGGGGAACCGTCGAGTAGGAACCCGTCCCATCCTCATTTTTGGATGATGAATCACCATGACCCTCCTCACTTTTACCAAGAGGCTTATCCTTTTGAAGAACAAACCTCGGGAGAGTGGCGGTAGCATTGTGATCCACCATGGAAGGATCATTGGCTTGGGCAATGGGATTATGTTTAGTTAGGTTGGAAAGAATAGCCATCATTTCATATGATTTGTACATCATGGATGATTTTAATTTCTTGAGATCATCCATAGTGGTCCCATCTTTATAGATGGAATCTCCACCTTCCACCTCTTTGTCGGCCATAATCTCTTAGGCAGATAATCCCAATATAAGATATGAGTCTCTCATACTAATTGAAATGATCAGTATGGTCAACTAGAGTGGAGGGGGTGAATAGGCGACTAACAATTTGTATCTTCTTTTGCAATGTAGGCTTGATAAGAATATATATTGTCTTGATATGCAACTTTGTGGACAATCACATATGGCAAAGTACAAGCAATCAAGTAAATGACACAAGTAAAGGTAAGGAAATGAGATAACCGAAGTGAATACACGAGGATGTATTCCCATTGTTCCTTCCTTGTTAAGAGAAGTTTGTCTACGTTGGAGGGTTATGGTAGCGCCACAAAGTACACCAATGCCACAAAGGCCTCACCCTATTCTCTGATGATCTGGCCATAAAGGCGAGTTCACCCTCCACTGTGCAGTGACCTTGAAGGCAATGACCAAAATCTTTACAATAAGGTTACGGCAAACTCCACAACTCCCAACGTGACCTTAGATCTTTACAACACCAAGTCTTGGCTCCAATTGCCTCCAAACACTCCTAGGGTTCCCAAAACACAAGAGCAACAAATTCCATAGTGAAAACAATAGGAAAGACAAATTCCTTTGGTGAGAACATAGATCTAGATCTTCTCTCTCAAATCCTAGAAGGGCATCAAGTTTGGTTGGCTAGCAGAGGAGATCTAGGGCTTCAAAGCTTGTATTAATGGAGGGAAGAGAAGATCTGGTCGAAGCAGCCTCTACAAGGTAGGTGGAGGGGTATTTATACACCCCTCCAAAATTTGAATGTTCCTAGTCACTCACCCTGGAAATTCTGGCCAGGGGCGGAAATTCTTCTACCCAGGAAATTTCTAGCCCCCAAACAGAGAGTTGCACCATTTTTCCTTAGCGAAATTTCGAGGGTCGAATATTATTAAAATTTCTATACCCTAGAAATTTGTTTGGTGGGGCGGAATATCCGTCCCCTAGGGATGGAGTACGCCCCCCCCCCCCCCCCGAGCATATTTCTGTCCAAAAAACATTTCGGCTCTCCCAAAGCTTCTTCCACTTTTGGTAGGTCGATGATCATCTAGTGATGTATAAGATTGCACCTAACACACTTAAGAACATGGTTAGATATCATTTGTGTTATTAACAAACACCCAAAAAATTAAGCTAGGAATTGTTCTTTCAACCTCCTATAACCAATGCCTAGGAAGAAAAGGTGAGGATTGCTTATTTTAGCCTTTGTTCATCTTTGCGGTTCTTGTTTTCCTTCGACACACTAGTACGGATGGTGGCCATCATCAACTCATCTTCATCGTTCCATGCAGACCCGCTCCAATTCGAGCAACACCGGTGCCATCAACGCACGACGACAACAATGGCCATGATCTCTGATGACCCACAAGTATAGGGGGTGTATCATAGTACTTTCGATAAATAGGAGTGTCGATCCGAACGAGGAGCAGAAGGTGTTGAACAGTGGTATGGAGCAGGAAATCCCTGTGAATACTTAGCAAACGGATTTTTAGTGGTATTTTCTCAACATGAGGTTCAGGCACAATGTGATTAGTAGTACAAACTTGAGTACTTCTAACTGGAACATGACTAACAACATATTTATACGGAGCATGGTACTTATTCCACTTCTTCTTGAAAATTTCTATGTAAGAGGAGAAGGCCTTAAAACAGTTGGCAATACTTTGAGAATCAAGACCAAACTCGTTGCTAATATCATGGAAGTTATCAGTAGCCATAAAATATTTAATGCATTCATAATCATAGTTTATACCTAACTTTCTTCCTTTGTCATTCTCCCAAGCCTGAGTGTTATCTTGAATACGGTATAAGAGATCCCATTTAGCTTCTTCCTTCATACGTGTGAATGATCCAGCACAAGAAGCATCTAGTAAATATTTATCATGAAGAGAAAGCCTAGCATAAAAGTTATTAAGAATAATATTGTTAGGGAGTTCATGAATAGGACATTTAAGTATTAGTAACTTCAATCTCCCCCAAGCTTGAGTTGTACTCTCTCCATCAAGAGGCCAAAATTTATATATAAGATTTCTATCCTTATGGATTTCACTGGGAGGATAAAATTTAGAGTAAAAGAGAGATGCCATCTCCTCCCATTCCATGGATTGTCCATTCTTCAGCAGCTTATACCATTCTTCAGCTCTCCCTTTCAAGGATATGGAGAGTTACTTCTTTTTCACCTATTTAGTTTTGATACATGCACACTTAAACAACCCGCATAATTCATGGATAAAAAGCAAGTGATCACCGGGATGGATAGTTCCATCCCCAAAATAATAATTATCCATAACACGATTAACAATACTTGTAGGTATCTTAAAAGGATCTATTTCAACAGGAGGTGGTTCATCTACTACCCTAGCAGCGCTAGTAGTTTTCCCAAACAGAAAACCAAGTGGATTATCCATATTGGAAACAAAGTAACAAGCAGTAACAAAAGAAATACTCACAGTAAAAGTTTCCCTTACCAGTTCCACTCTTCAATAGTGCTTCACTCCCCGGCAACGGCGGCAGAAAATAGTCTTGATGACCCACAAGTATAGGGGGTATATCGTAGTACTTTCGATAAATAGGAGTGTCGATCCCAACGAGGAGCAGAAGGTACTGAACAGTGGTATGGAGCAGGAAATCCCTGTGAATACTTAGCAAACGGATTTTTAGTGGTTTCTGACAAGGCAACAAAACAAGGACCAAGTAACAAAGGTAACGAACAAACGGAGCAAGTGGCCCAATCCTTTCTTAGAAAAGGACAAGCCGATGGAAATACTTATAAGGACCAAACGTTCTCGCTTCAAATAGCTGAGTATCCTTCTTTAGTGTTTGTAAGTGTTATGTGGGTGAACCTGTGCTAACATACCGCCCTTCCTAGGACTAATACATACTTGTGATTAAACCCTCTATCAACATTCATAACTACAGAAAAGTAATTAAGATATAAATCTAACCACAGTCTTAAACTCTGAGATCCTACACTCCCTTGTGCAAAGGTGTCCTAACGGGGGTTCAGGTTTCTGTCACTCCGGCAACCCCACAATTAGTAGCCAAATACACAATGCATCCCCCTAGGCCCATAAATGGTAAAGTGTCATGTAGTCGACGTTCACATGACACCACTAGAAGAATAACACCACAACTTAAATACTAAACCATTGAATAATAACTCATCACAGATTCACTACTAACAACATGATTTCTCCCATGTCCTCAAGAACTAGACGAACTAATCACAAGACATCATATGGATCAAGATCAAAGATGATATGATAATGGATAACAATCTTAACATAAACAATAATCCAATGGTTCCACTCACAAGCATCAACTACAACAGTAATCAACATCGGGAAAGTTTCCCCTAAGAACTAAAGCAATATCCAACACAATTGTTACAGCGGGACGGGGTGGTGATGATGGTGCTGGTAGAGATGATGGTGTGGATGATGATGATGATGATCCCGATGAAGCTTATCTTGGTGATGGTGTTGATGGCGATGGTATCCCCTCTCCGGGAAGGAATTCCCCTGGCAGAAATCTGTCTGCCAGAGAGATCTTTCTCTCTTGGTGTTTTCCGCCCCCTAGAGGCGGCGGAAATCTTTTTGTGGTTGCTCTCCTGGTATTAGGGTTCCGTAGGGAAGATATAGGCGAAGGGGCGGAGTCGGAGGCCGGGCAGGTGGGCCACACCTTCCCTAGGAGCGGGGTTGGGTGGGCCCGCGCCTAGGGGGTCTGGGCCCCTTGAGGCTCCACTTCGTCCCTCCTTCTGGCTTCCTTCATCTTCTGGTAAAATAATATGTTTCCATATTTTTCTGGTATTTTTCTGATCTTCGCGAAATTGCACCGAAACGCCTTCTTTTCCATCAGAATCCAGACTCTGGCAGTCCATCCTTCAGGAATTATCCAACATGCATAAACAGATGAAAAAGTCATAGGTAATACCTCACAATAAGACAAACATCAATAAATAGAGGTAAATTATGATATAGAAAGGTAATGCAAATTGGGCGTATCAATCCCCCACAACCTCCGCTTCTCGCCGTCCAGCACGACGCCCGCTATCGATAATGACATCCAAGGATTGCCGCTAGTTGACGTACTCCAGCGTGACACAAACTCCTCTATGGCCATTGGCGGAGCTGGCCCTAGTGTCTCCTTGTCACACCAGTGGCACTACCTACTACGGTGTCCAACGGCGGACGACTTGATGTAATCGGTGATCTCCAGCACACAGTGTGCCCTTTGGCGTGGCCTCCCGCATCACGATGGCGCCTTCCATGCTCGTGGCACATGAATCACATCCTTGGGGTGCGACGACACCCGCGCCCATAGCCTCTTGGCGTGGTATTGCTCAATGTGGTGCCCTGACTAGAGGGCGGAAGGCGCAACTCCCTAGACCTTGTGGCGGCACCAATGAGATCATTCCGTCACGGCTCCTCATGCCTGGCAACACGACCCTGACTCACATCATGGCGACAGCTCCCACGGGAGAGTCCTCCGATAGAACGGCTTCCTTCACTTGCATATCTCGACGTGGCTCCCCACGGCGTCCTGCTCCGAGCGACTACATCCTCCGTGGTTACTGGTTCCAAGTAAGTGTGCGCGACAACCTTTGTGTTAAGAACTATAGAAGGAAGAGGGGGAGATGAGGAGAGAGAAAATGAGGGGATTCTTTTCCTTCAATCTTTTGTCTTCGAAGCTACCACTAATTGTTAGAAAAAACTAATCACGATCCGGTGCTGGTACGGCATCGGGTGCACGCCTGTTTCCTGGGCTGAGTAGAACTGCTAGTATACGTATATGTATAGGAGTAGGATTTAGTCACGGCTTGATCTGTTACAAGTCGGTTAGAAAGTTTTGGCATATATATATATATATATATATACATGTATACCTAGCTATGTAATCAATCTGGAGACAGAAGAAATAAATAAAACTACGAGGAGCGATATGTTCCTATAGCAATACAGAATCGATTCCCGTACGTGAGTTCAGCTAGCTAGATTAGATTTATCAACACGTTGTGTGGCTGCCTGCTTAGCTCTTGTACGTGAGCGTCTCGTCGATTGTTCTAGTTCTGCGTGTCTCGCCGGAGTTGATCGAGTGATCTTGCCGCTATCACGTCGTCTGTTGTCGGAAAGTACTCGACGAACGGCGTCATATATCGGGCCAATTTCCAACAATTGGTATCAGAGCAAAGGTCTTCGTCCGTGATCTGCTGAAAGTACTAGGAGGTCATGGCGATGGTGAAGTTTGGCGAGAGCTCGGCATCGACACCGGTGACAGAGACGGTGGGGGCGGCTTTGTATCCGCGCCTCGATCGCAAGGACTACGGGCTATGGACACTCAACATGGAGGTGGCCATGGAGGCTCAGGAGGTTTGGGAGGCCGTCGATCCAGGAGGCGAAGAGTACGTCAAGGGAGGCGCGAAGTACCGGAAGGATCGCCAAGCGTTAACGGCGCTCTATTCCGTCGTGCCGATGGACGTGATGCAGCACCTCGTCGGAAAGAAATCGGCGAAGGATGCATGGGAGACGATCAAGATCTTGCACCAAGGTCATGCCCGCGTGAAGGAAGCGCATCTTCCAACTTTGATAAAAAGCTATGAAGATCTGAAGATGGAGGAGAGCGAGATGGTTGATCAGTTTGCCGCCCGTTTCGTTACCCTTGTCAACGAAATCAGTGGATATGGCAAGAAATTGATGAGATCAAGACCGTCAGAAGGTTCCTGCGTGCGGCGCCAGCGCTCTACATGCAGATCGTCACATCGATCGAACAATGTCTCGACCTGAATACATTAATGGTTGAGGATCTCGTCGGAAGATCCAAGGCACACGATGAGAGAATCCGGATCATCTTCGGTGATCCAGAACATGTTGAGCACCTAATGCTCACAAAGCAGCAGTGGATGACTCTTTCAAAAGAAAAGCAAGGAGGCTCCACGAGTGGCAAGGAGAAGCAACGTCCAGCGAAAAAGTACATCGCAGGACAGGAGGACGAAGATGACGCCCCGCCACGGAGGAAGTTTGACATAAATAAAGTAAGGTGTCATAACTACGGCGAGCTCGGTCACTTCAAGGCTGATTGCCGGAAAGCACCAAAGGAAAAGGAGAGGGATCTCATCGCCCAGGAAGGTGATGATGGACCGATGATGCTGATGCTCGAAGTAACTGAGTTGAAGGATGAGGAGGATCCTCCACAACCGGCTACGGAGATTGTGGCGCAAGTGGATCACGATCTACCATGTGTGCATCACGAGGAACAGAGTGCCCCGTTCCCATGTGAAGCCGTGTTTGAGGCAAGCGAAGCCTCGGAACTTGTTCATGGTGATCTATGTGTTGGAATCTCACCCGCAACTCCGTCCGGCAATAAGTTCTTCATCTTGTGGTGGATGATCATAGTAAATACATGTGGATTGTGTTGCTGAAAAGTAAAGATCAAGCTCAACAAGCATTCAAGAAGATCAAGGAAACCTAAGAGTTCAAGGTGGAGGCAAAGATAAGAGCCCTACGCATTGATGAGGGGGGTGAGCTGCATCAAACTGTGTTGACCATGTCACGGAGCATGATGAAGAGTAAAGGCTTGCTAGGGAAATTCTGGGGCGAGGCAGTCAATACGGCTGTGTATTTGCTGAACATGGAATATACTGAGAGTGGAGTTGGTACAACACCGTATGAAGCATGGTATGGATGGAAGCCCTCGGTTGATCATCTTCGTACTTTTGGATGTGTGGCGCATGTAAAGGTGGAATTGGCGGAGCAACATATTCCAATGATCATGACAGGCTATGAAGGCTCAAAGACATACCGCTTGTGCAATCCTTATACCAATAAGGTGGTTTTCAAGGGAGACGTAATCTTTGAGGAAGGCAAGTCATGGAATTGGGGCTACAACGAACCGGAATATTCAACTTTTCACGTCACGTGGGATCTTGAGTATGAAGAAAATATGGATCAATCGAGCTTATCCTTGTTAGCAAGTTCGGGCCTAGAAGACATTGAAGGCCTAGGGGAAGCTCCATTTGTGGACACCAGGCCAGAAGCACTAGGGATTCTCCCAAAAGACAAAGTGTTTGAAGAAAAGGCTAGTTTGTGGCCAGAAGATATGGAACTGGAAGGGTGCACAAATGCATGCGTAACGATACCTGTACTTGTTTGCCCAGCAATTATAAGAAAAGGAGGGGGAGCTGAAGCGATCCCAACAAACAGGCCAGCAAGGCCAGAAGGCGATGGTCCAAGAGTGTGGACTGGTGACCAGACAGATAAAGGAGACCCAATAATAGGGGGTGCAGATCCATCAAGATGCTTTTCCCGTGGTATAGAGAAGCTAGAAGAAAACCAATTTGAGCTACCTCCTACATATTTGTTCTATTGCATCCAAAAGCACCGGCAAGCAGTAGATCAAATATGCGAAGCATCAATGAGAAAGTACTTCATTGAACCAAGTATAATGTCTCAAGGCACGGACAAAAAGGACAGTCGGTGTGAAGGCATGGAGAAGGGTGTGGACAAAAAGGATTGTCGGCGTGAAACCATGGAGAAGCCGACAAGAGAAAATACGGCGACATGGGTGCCGCAAGAGACGACGAAAGCAATGTCGAAGATGCTGGCTGAAGTGGCGAAAGTAACGTCGTGGATGACGCCCGCGAGAAGCAGCTGGCGTATTTGGGATCCGGGTCGAGGTGAAGTGCACGTCGTGCTTAGGGGGGTGATTGTTAGAAAAAACTAATCACGATCCGGTGCCGGTACGGCATCGGGTGCACGCCTGTTTCCTGGGCTGACTAGAACTGCTAGTATATGTATATGTATAGGAGTAGGATTTAGTCACGGCTTGATCTGTTACAAGTCGGTTAGCAAGTTCTGGCATATATATACGTGTATACCTAGCTATGTAATTAACCTGGAGACAGAAGAAATAAATAAAACTACGAGGAGCGATATGCTCTTATAGCAATACAGAATCGATTTCCGTACGTGAGTTCATCTAGCTAGATTAGATTGATCAACACGTTGTGTGGCTGCCTGCTTAGCTCTTGTACGTGAGCGTCTCGTCGATTGTTCTAGTTCTGCGTGTCTCGCCGGAGTTGATCGAGTGATCTTGCCGCTATCGCGTCGTCTGTTGTCGGAAAGTACTTGACAAACGGCGTCGTATATCGGGCCAATTTCCCTTTGTGTTAAGAACTATAGAAGGAAGAGGGGGAGATGAGGAGAGAGAAAATGAGGGGATTCTTTTCCTTCAATCTTTTGTCTTCGAAGCTACCACTAATGTCTTCAATCTTTTTTCTTCAAAGGTACAACTATATTTGTCCTAAAGTTACCACGTGGCAACTTGATGCAAAATAGATCACTAGTGTAGGCCACCCCCTTTAACTCCGGTTGGGACGGCCCTCTAACAGCGGTTCCCCAACCGCTGTTGAGGGTTCGGTGTTAGAGGGGGGGCCCCTTTAACACCGGTTCTTATACGAACCGGTGTTAAAGGGTGGCGCACGTGGGGCTGCCGCAGGCCTCAAGCCCCCCCCCCTTAAACGGTTCGTATCTCGAACCGGTGTTAAAGGTTAGTCTGCCGCGGCAGATATTTAGGCCGCGGCAGGAAAACGGCCTAAATCTCTGCCGCGGCGGACTTCTGTCTCTGCCCCGTTCTGGGCGTATTTCTGCGGGAGGGGGGAGCGAGGGGGAATCGATCGGGAGCGGTATACACAAACATCGTCATCGGTACATACGAGTACATAAATAATTAAGCAACTATTATTATACACAAACATCGTCATCGGCACATACATCGTCATCGGCACATACATCGTCATCGTTCATTTTGGTGGATATCTAAAGAGTTCTCCGCCAGGCGTGACGACCTCATCAAGTATGAACCCCGCCAATTCCTCTTGAATGGCTCGTATGCGTTCAAATGGTAGGAGTTGGTCCCGCATCCGTTCGATCTGAATATATATGAAGAATGGGCCGTCAATATATATATAAGAATAAAACTCAACACAATTGATGGTAATAAAATAATGTTGTGGACTTTGTTTACTTACTCTAAGTTGTTCTAGTGCGGCTTGGCCCGTCGCACATATCGTGTTGCCAATGAATTGGCAAACATAGTACCCACATAAGTTATTGCCGTGTCCCTGATGCGCGCACTTTACGAGAATAGAGAGTTCAATCAAAATAATAATCAATAAAGCATGATATAATGGAATTGGAAGCTAGCTAGTATTACTTACATTTTGGTCTACAAATTTTAGCTCTTCTGACCATTCACCCACGGCCCTGCCCGTGAACCTTTTCCAAACCCTGTCCGACAAAGAAAATGGATAAAAGAGTAATTAATTATTTATTCCCACGAACCGGTGTTAAAGGGGGGGTGCGCGGGCCACTGCTGCAGGGATCTTTAATACCGGTTCGTGGCACGAACCGGTGTTAAAGGGGGGGCTCCTTTAATGCCGCAGGGCCACGCTGGTACGGCCCCCCCTTTAAAGCCCCTTTTCGGGATCAACAAAAGACCTCGTTTCCACTAGTGGATTGACTTTTTTTCACTAATGTCTTCTTTCATATTTCCGTGTACAAAAGGGAATCAGCACTTTGTTAGTAGTTTATTAGGGCTTTAGCACTTAATCTGTGCATGCAGCCACAAGCTTGAGGTACAAATCGAGGTCATGGGACGCAACCATGTTGCGCGGCAAATCCTGGCTGCCGAGCAGCAGCTTCCGGCCGACGTCGCTGTACGCCCACCCAATCTTTGAGGCCATCCACCTCTTCACCGACCCGTAGTTGTCGGCCGATAAACCCGGCACCTTGGTCACGAGGTCGTTCGAGTTCACCACGCGGAGCACCTTGCCGCCACTCGCCTCCATCCTGCGCCGGAACGCCGCGTCGCCCACGCGCGGGCAACCGAAGGACACGGCCGTGACCATCGGCGCCGCGGTGTCGACGTCTCGCGTGACTGCGGTGGTAGTGGCGATCTCGTAGGCGGTGAGCACAGCGAGCGCCGCGCCGAGGCTGTGATACTGAGCAGCGGCATGTCCTTGCCACCGCCGTACTCGCCGACGATCCTCTGCACCTCTGTTAGAATTAATCTTGATTAGTAGAGTCTAGTTGGTTTCTAACTAGGTTGTTTAGTTTGGTGCAGCGTGAGTCCTAGTTCGTTTGGTGTCCGGCTGCATGACGTATGTGTCCAGATTCATATTGGAATTAGCAACATAGGTTAGTACTAGTTAGTTTCAGGTTTGAGTGCTATTCGGTTTAGAGTTTGTGTCGGAGTAGGTTTAGCACGATCCGGCTGATCTGGTCGTGTATATATATACACAAGGTGGTGTGTGAAGTTGAGAAACAAAATAAAGAAAAAGAACGGGTACGACACGTGCCCTTGGCCATAATATTTTTTGAGCGTGCTTGTTTGTCTAATTTGATGTAGTCGATCCATGGGCAAATTCCAACAATTGGTATTAGAGCGAGGTCGAAGATTGAAGCTTGCCCCGGGGAGGCGACCCTACTAGCGCCTCGGGGCGGGCGATATTGTCGCTCGGCGGAGCGGCGAGGAGGAAGATGGCGAGCAATGGTGGTTTGGCGGAGCGACACGGGGGAGGCGGTAGGGCGCTGTCGTCAGAAAAGCGGTGGAGGTGGATGATCGTTGATGTGAGAGGAGGTGCTGAGGTTCGATGCCG
The DNA here is from genome assembly GCA_030063025.1 of Avena longiglumis. Lineage (NCBI taxonomy): Eukaryota > Viridiplantae > Streptophyta > Magnoliopsida > Poales > Poaceae > Avena > Avena longiglumis. The sequence continues at coordinate 171,508,024 of CP125975.1, forward strand.
GAAGTCTCGTCAAGATCGTCAACCGAGGAGTTAGAAGATTCAAGGAGTCATGTGCGTGCGGGTTGACACGTTGAGTCGGCGTCATGTTCGTGAGTCGTTGTTGTGTCCAAGTGCTCGTCTCTGTGAGGATCCGTTGCAGTGAAAGCGTGTCACGTCGTGTTGCTGTCTGGTGCTAGGTGCGACCAAGGGTCTCGACGGGGAGGATGATGCTCAAGCGTATAGTGGGACAATGAACAGTGAAGGGGAGCCTCTTCAATGAGGACCTGTCTCTACATGGGACGATGTGGTGATCATCGTTGGCATGTATTGCGTTAGGGGTGGACGATGGTGTCTGCCTGGCAGCGTGACTGGGAGTCTGGATCATACGTTGAGTTGAGTCAAGAGGTCGTGAAGCTGCAAGGAGTCAAGATCAGGGGGAGCGCGAGGAGACTACAAGTCAAGATTAGGGGGATTGTTAGAATTAATCTTGATTAGTAGAGTCTAGTTAGTTTCTAACTAGGTTGTTTAGTTTGGTGCAGCGTGAGTCCTAGTTCGTTTGGTGTCCGGCTGCATGACGTATGTGTCCAGATTCATATTGGAATTAGCAACGTAGGTTAGTACTAGTTAGTTTCAGGTTTGAGTGCTATTCGGTTTAGAGTTTGTGTCGGAGTAGGTTTAGCACGATCCGGCTGGTCTGGTCGTGTATATATATACACAAGGTGGTGTGTGAAGTTGAGAAACAAAATAAAGAAAAAGAACGGGTACGACACGTGCCCTTGGCCATAATATTTTTTGAGCGTGTTTGTTTGTCTAATTTGATGTAGTCGATCCGTGGGCAAATTCCAACAATTGGTATCAGAGCGAGGTCGAAGATTTGAAGCTTGCCCCGGGGAGGCGACCCTACTAGCGCCTCGGGACGGGCGATATTGTCGCTCGGCGGAGCGGCGAGGAGGAAGATGGCGAGCAATGGTGGTTTGGCGGAGCGACACGGGGGAGGCGGTAGGGCGTTGTCGTCAGAAAAGCGGTGGAGGTGGATGATCGTTGATGGGAGAGGAGGTGCTGAGGTGCGGTGCCGAAAGTCTCGTCAAGATCGTCAACCGAGGAGTTAGAAGAGTCAAGGAGTCATGTGCGTGCGGGTTGACACGTTGAGTCGGCGTCATGTTCGTGAGTCGTTGTTGTGTCCAAGTACTCGTCTCTGTGAGGATCCGTTGCAGTGAAAGCGTGTCACGTCGTGTTGCTGTCTGGTGCTAGGTGCGACCAAGGGTCTCGACGGGGAGGATGATGCTCAAGCGTATAGTGGGACAATGAACAGCGAAGGGGAGCCTCTTCAATGAGGACCTGTCTCTACATGGGACGATGTGGTGATCATCGTTGGCATGTATTGCGTTAGGGGTGGACGATGGTGTCTGCCTGGCAGCGTGACTGGGAGTCTGGATCATACGTTGAGTTGAGTCAAGAGGTCGTGAAGCTGCAAGGAGTCAAGATCAGGGGAGCGCGAGGAGACTACAAGTCAAGATTAGGGGGATTGTTAGAATTAATCTTGATTAGTAGAGTCTAGTTAGTTTCTAACTAGGTTGTTTAGTTTGGTGCAGCGTGAGTCCTAGTTCGTTTGGTGTCCGGCTGCATGAAGTATGTGTCCAGATTCATATTGGAATTAGCAACGTAGGTTAGTACTAGTTAGTTTCAGGTTTGAGTGCTATTCGGTTTAGAGTTTGTGTCGGAGTAGGTTTAGCACGATCCGGCTGGTCTGGTCGTGTATATATATACACAAGGTGGTGTGTGAAGTTGAGAAACAAAATAAAGAAAAAGAACGGGTACGACACGTGCCCTTGGCCATAATATTTTTTGAGCGTGTTTGTTTGTCTAATTTGATGTAGTCGATCCGTGGGCAAATTCCAATAATTGGCATCAGAGCGAGGTCGAAGATTTGAAGCTTGCCCCGGGGAGGCGACCCTACTAGCGTCTCGGGGCGGGCGATATTGTCGCTCGGCGGAGCGGCGAGGAGGAAGATGGCGAGCAATGGTGGTTTGGCGGAGCGACACGGGGGAGGCGGTAGGGCGCTGTCGTCAGAAAAGCGGTGGAGGTGGATGATCGTTGATGGGAGAGGAGGTGCTGAGGTGCGGTGCCGGAAGTCTCGTCAAGATCGTCAACCGGGGCGTTAGAAGAGTCAAGGAGTCATGTGCGTGCGGGTTGACACGTTGAGTCGGCGTCATGTTCGTGAGTCGTTGTTGTGTCCAAGTGCTCGTCTCTGTGAGGATCCGTTGCAGTGAAAGCGTGTCACGTCGTGTTGCTGTCTGGTGCTAGGTGCGACCAAGGGTCTCGACGGGGAGGATGATGCTCAAGCGTATAGTGGGACAATGAACAGTAAAGGGGAGCCTCTTCAATGAGGACCTGTCTCTACATGGGACGATGTGGTGATCATCGTTGGCATGTATTGCGTTAGGGGTGGACGATGGTGTCTGCCTGGCAGCGTGACTGGGAGTCTGGATCATACGTTGAGTTGAGTCAAGAGGTCGTGAAGCTGCAAGGAGTCAAGATCAGGGGGAGCGCGAGGAAACTACAAGTCAAGATTAGGGGGATTGTTAGAATTAATCTTGATTAGTAGAGTCTAGTTAGTTTCTAACTAGGTTGTTTAGTTTGGTGCAGCGTGAGTCCTAGTTCGTTTGGTGTCCGGCTGCATGACGTATGTGTCCAGATTCATATTGGAATTAGCAACGTAGGTTAGTACTAGTTAGTTTCAGGTTTGAGTGCTATTCGGTTTAGAGTTTGTGTCGGAGTAGGTTTAGCACGATCCGGCTGGTCTGGTCGTGTATATATATACACAAGGTGGTGTGTGAAGTTGAGAAACAAAATAAAGAAAAAGAACGGGTACGACACATGCCCTTGGCCATAATATTTTTTGAGCGTGTTTGTTTGTCTAATTTGATGTAGTCGATCCTTGGGCAAATTCCAACAACCTCGCCGCGCACCTGGTGCTGCAAGCTGCCGTGCACCTGGCCGGGGGTGGTGAAGAGCCTCCAGAATCCGCTCTCCACCGTCGGCTCCTCCTCGCCAGCTACGTCAGCGGCGCCGTGGTGGTCAGGAGGCAAGTGAGAGTGGAGTGAAAATTGTCCAGCCACTCGTTGCATGTAGCCGTGCCACGGTATGCGATGACGACATCGCGGCGCCCAAGCCGCGTGGAGGAGGCCGGTGACCGCGTAGCCGGTCTCCAGGATGCCGGACCGCCACAGCAGGGACCGGGACGGGAACCGGCAGGACCCGTAGGACGTCGGGGCGCCGTGGCCCTGAAAACCGAACTCGCCAAGGAGCGCACCATCGAGCGGGCTCAGGAGTCCGTCCCAGTCGCGGGCACCCTGGAGCTCAGCCCACTGCTCGCCGACCAGCGACGTCGACAACGGCACCCTTGACGCCGGCAGAGGAGGCGCAAAAGAGTTCTTGGATGTGCAACGATGGTGGTTGAGCGTGACGCTAAGGTAGCAAGCGCGCACTCCCGAGATGGAAGCCGCCATATTCAGCAGTTCAGCTCGTGGTATGTATCTGAGCTTCCCGATCTCGAATTGACATATCCCGAGCACTCTTCAAAGTTTTTATATGGATGTTAGGGAGCATTGCATGGATTGGAATGCAGGGAACCTAGCTAACAGCTGTGTTCTAGGATGAGAAAACGGCGGGAAGTTGGCAGGTGTCGAGCCTTCCGTGGCAGAACTGCTTGTTGCACTTCGGGTAATGTAATATCTGAAGGGCTCTTAGTGTCCTCGTGTTTGAGATTGGTTGGCAACCAAATGTTATTTCCCGTAGAGGCAACATGGACTATTAGGACTGATTTTGGCGCTTGAGAACCTATGATTAATCATGTTATGGCTGAGAATGTTACAGCGCAAGTGCTAGCTTTGCACTGTTGCAGTTTGCATGATTAGCACGTGGACCATTTTATTTCCCGTACAGGCAACATTAGTTAGCTTTCACCATATACGCAGTTACATCACTAAACGCAAAATTAGAGTATCTCCGCTCAAATTTGGACGAACTTTAGGCGAAATTTGGACAAATGTGGTCCATATGCCCGAATTTTGGGCGAAATTTGGACGAATATGGGCGATACGGACGAACTTTGGGCGAGTATGCCCGAATTTTGGGCGAACTTTGAACGAATATGGTCTATATGGACGAACTTTGGACGAATGTGGTCTATATTGGCGAACTTTGGGGGAATATAGGCGAACTTTGGGCGAACTTTGGATGAATAAGGGCGAATATATGCTGACTGGGCGGGTCCATTCGCTGAATTCGCTTCGTACGGCGTTCCCAGGATCCTGGGTATGGCCTGGGTAGTCCGGACCAAAATTGGTCCAAATCCGGACGAAAACAGATTTCTAGGTACGCAACTGGGCGAAATTTCGGCGTCCGGACCTATTTTCGGCGTCCGGATCGGCGTCCTAGGTAGCCTAGTGGAGATGCTCTTACGGGTCGATACAACCAAATAAAAAAAAATTAAGACCTTGGTACTGGAGTTTTTTGCGGGGATTAGAGAAGATATCCCCACCAAACCACAGATCCCCACTTATTGCTAAAACTATGTTTCCTTCTCAAGTATTAGGCTAGTTTAATCCCACTTCTTCACAAATTCTATTGCATATTTTCTAATATTCAGTGCACTATCTTTACCTAGTGGATTAGGGATTGGAGTTTTATGAGGATATTAGAGGAGTTTGGATAAAAGTAGGGGTTTGATCAAATCCCCTTAGAGATTATTATCCCCTCTAATTTTTCCTAAAAAACTCTACTACCAAACAAAGCCCTAAAGAGCGTCCTGCCACGCGAAGAGCTTACAAACCATGAGGATCAACCATTAATCAGGTGGTAAGTTTCACCGTTCTCTAAACCCATCCATAGTTGAACTTTAATTTTAATTTCTTGGTGTCTCGGTTGGGTGAATTATTCTTTGAGAGCGGCTAGGCTCAATCGACCGACTTCATGGGACATTTTTTAATCGTATATCCACTTACCCCTCCTTTATTGTGCCGGGGCCACAAAAATAGCCTTTTTATAATAAGGAAAAAAGCATGTTTGAAAATTGCAATCACAAAAGGATGGGAAACAATGCAATTGCACAAAAATAAATCTAAATATATATGGATGGAATTACATATCAATGTGCAATTGTGCGTCGACGAGCAAAAATATGCATAGATTTCTCCTGTGCATAAATTGTATAGATTTTTCTGTGAATAACATGTGGAGATACATTCATTTAAACATATATGCAGTTGCACATATTGCCCATCTATATGAAATTGCACCTATAAAAAATGCCACGGGTTTCCAATGGAGGTTTTAGCTGCACTTCTGTGGTCATCCTTTGCCAAAAAAAATTACAACAAGAAACATGCAAATACAAAGCCCATAAAAAGATTAAAAAAACAACAAGAAAACAAGGCCTGCCAAAACAACAAGTATGTAACTTTGTCAAAAAACAGTTTCACACAAACGACCGACCAAACAAGAAGCATCCCAAATAGAAATATAGACAACAAATTGATCACTAACTGATCGACCTGAGATATAAGGATTCGCGTAGAGGAATTTTTTGGCCAATATCAAACTATGAAGAAAAAACATATATATTGGATCTAGTTCCTACCAATGACGCAGTGGAGATCCGTTCGTTTGTGCAGATCTTGATGGAGAATCATAAGTATGATTCCTCTACAAGTACCCATGTGTACGTCACCTCCAATCCAACAGAGCTTCTTCGTCGATGGAGAAGAAATATTATAGGTTCATGCAGCCTTTCGACTTTCGTACACATGAGAGAGAGAGAGAGAGAGAGAGAGAGAGAGAGAGAGAGACTTGGGAGAGGAGAGTTGTAGCCACCAAGAGAGAAATTGCATGCTCTAGGGATGCATCCCCTCTCCTTTATATAGGAGTAGGAGAGAGGGAGGGGTGCCATAGAGCCCCCTTCTAGTTGGCGGCTAGGCCATGCGTAGGCGCCAACCAGGGTTTGCCCCCCTTCCACCATCTTGCCGCCCAATCAAGGGGGTTGGCTTCGTGGGTTGCCCCTCCTATGGCGCATGGATCATGTGGGCTTCCCACATGGGCCCTTTTATTATTTTCAATAACTAGTAAAAAATATGGAAAAAATTAATTCCCTAAATAATTGGACTTTTTGTATGTGCCTTCGAAACACTTTCGAACCTCTTCTGAACTTCACTCTGAAACTTATTTTGATGGTCTTGAACATGTTCCAACATAAAAAATCTCATATAATTATGCAACAAACACTCATGGGATTGAAGACACTTAAGCGTATGTCTTGTAGGTTTGGTAATATGCGAACAAGATCCTGAAACTCCTTTCCGGTCAATAATCAATAGCGGAATCTAGACATACATAGTGACCCCCTGTATATACATGAATGATTCAAGCGAACATCTTTTCTTCATACACGTTTCATTCTGCTTCGTGATACATAACAAACCCGAGGTGAGATATGTAGGTATCCATGTGAAGCAACTCTTTGATCACAATACCAAGTTATCCTCGTTACCATGTTTGCTCTCTTGTTCTCGTATTTCGATACCTCGTGAATCCCATCACGTTGGAGCATGTTAGTAGTGAATATGAGAATAAACAATAACATTTATTATTTCCTCTTGGGCATTTTGCTTCACGAGCGCTAACAAAATATTCGGTCAGCAGAGAATTAGCAAAATAATTGTTCGTCTGGTGGGAGGTGCCGACGGAGATGTTTGTGTGTCACTATATCTTCTCAATGATTGACTCCAATCCTCTCTAGGACGACATCTTTGTGTGCACGGTATTGTTCATGTGTGTCTACATTATACTGTGGGTTAACTTATCCCAAGTTCCTCGACTACATATGTCGTAACAAAAAACTCGAACGAAGAAAACAATAGCCAATGTGTAAACATGACGACACGTAAATCCTAAAACTTTAGAAATTGCATTTGTATTATTTTCTTGTAACCATATTGACCAACTCTATGCATCCTCTCAACGACACATAAATGTAATCATATTCCAAGCATATAAGTGCCTAGGAGGTTTGGTATCTTTCTTTGCACATACGCATTAGAGCATCTTCAAAATTCCATGTAACTATTTTAGTGACATGCACTAGGAAAAGGGAGGAAATCCATCAACATGTTGGGAAAAAGCACAATGTTAAAATTCTGAGGAGTAAGGAACTATTTAATGGATTAATTATTCATTTCTTCCAAAAGTTATTTAATCACAACTATTTATTTCACTGAATGTTTCTTTTTGAACTGTAATTTCACTAAATGTTCTAATCAAGGGAATCACGTCTTTGGCTCACCGCAACAAAAGACTTAGTGTTCTAACACATTACAATTAGTATCTAATTATCCTTAATGGGTACTACAATTTTGCATTTCATGCTGTTTGTCTGTCCTTCCCATTAGTTTAAACTTTTTGATGTGTTGGTTTAGTGTGTCAATTTAATATGACTAGTAAAGATGCACGGGCAATGCGTGTTTTGGCTTTTAGATTCATCACAAATACTACATGGAATATCTATTTGTAATGAATATCATGAGAGTATCACAACCTTAGTCATTCTCGTGCATTGGAGTACCACATTCATTTAGTTACACTCCATAATTTCTTTGACTGATCTTATAATAAAATATTATAAATGATTGAACCGTGAGTATGCTTCATACATTCTCATAGTTCCAGATTTTACAAGCGACAAACCACATGTATTCACCTTTTTAGCATAAATTACTAAATACAATTAACAAAGTGATAATGAAAACAAAAGTATTATAAGTGGTCTTGAACATGGTTAGACCTTGTACTTCCTGCATAAGTGGGAGAGGAACTTGAAAGAAAAAAGGCCAGATATGTAAGCTTGTAAGTAAAACAAGGAATATTTATTTGTATATTTCCACAAATTGAAAAACATATTAGTTCACTCCAATATTCACATACCTCGAAATATCACACAACAGCTGGGATATCGGCTTGACTTGCCAAATTTGTATCAATCTTCAAAATCAATCATAGATTGAAATGTGTTGCTGAAATGCAATGGCCAATGTCACTACAGTAAGGTAGGTTCATGTAATTTACTAGAAGACAGATATCAACGCACGCATTCGTCTAGAACAAAACATAGGAGACAAAATAAAATGGATAGTCCCATCTTTAGGGTTTTATTACCAAAGACAAAATGCTTCAGATCACGAGTGATTTAGAACATAAAAAATGCTAGTTGTAAGTTAAAATACTTGTTGCTCCTCCGTTTTGCAGAAGTGAACATATTTATCAAAGAACCTTGATACTAAAAAATGCTGGTTTTGAAGTTTACACCAGCTTTTTGATAAATCAGCACAATTATGCAAAAGCACACTTTTTGAAACTTCACTTTAGCATAGAAGATTCATGAAATAATGCACTAAAGATTCATGATTTTCTACTAAAGTTAAGTTACCTTGAAACCGAGGAAATCGTGCATGAGTAGTTCTCATGTTGTGCTGAACATAACATGCCAGATGTGACAAACTAATATTTGTCTACAATATCAAAATTGTCGTATAAAAAATATTGGCAGCAGTGTGACACAAGCACCAACATAGTAATATGAAAATAGAATTAAAATTGTACTACCATTTACACAGTTGCAGATAGATTAAAATGTTGGAAGACTCGGAATAATTTCTTGTCGTCTGCTCTTCCTTCATCTGATTGAAAGAAAAATTGAGTTAAACTGAATGCAAGCACTAAAAGTACATCAAAATCGATACTTCACAACACACTTCCTTCACAATTTAGGAAACATTTGAAAAATACCACAAGAAAATGCATAATTACACGGACACATGAAGATGCAGTTCATTCTCCAAGATAGTTTAATCCGCTCTCCTAGTAGTCCACATTTTACATTTGTTACATACGTCGGAAGGTGTTTTTATTTCAGATAGCACTGCATTAACGGAAGCCCTCAACAACATACTCATTGATAAAACAAGAAATGGATATTATATCATGGCAATCCTTCTTTGCTATCATCAAGTGCAAGTAAAATCATACCTTGTCCCTTGGTGCCTAAGTCGGTTTGGGTCTAATCCTAGATTGGTGACCCCCTCCTCTCTTCTATATAAACATTGTAATATTTTCTAAATTAATATAAGTTCTTATTCTCCCAAAATATCATGGTATCAAACGCCTAGGTTTTCCGCACCTGGGATGGCTCCTCCGCCAAAACCGTCGCCGCCGCCGGCTCCGCTATGGACCGCGCCTGAAGCTCGCGCCGCCGGCGCACCACCCTTCTCCTCCTCATCTACTCCTACCCACCAAATACTCCAACAAATCCCTCAACTATCTCTTCCGACACGATCGCTGACGTCTCTCCCTTTGTCCTGATCGTCTTGGATCTCGCCAAACACAACTTCTACCACTAGGGCCATCTGTTTCACGTGCATCTCAGACGCTGCAGCCTTCGCAGCCACATCGATCCAGCCTCGACACCACACTCCTCTGATTCGTGCTAGGTGAAAGACGATCGCACCATCATCCAATGGATCTACATGCGGATCTCCACCGAGATCTTCAACCTCGTCTCCACCGACGACGCCACGGCAACGCAACTTTGGGCTGCCCTCCAGCAGCTCTTCCAGGACAACTCCGACTCACGCGTCAACGCCCTCCACATCAAGCTCCGCACCAGCACTCAAGACGACTCCCCCGTCACCGTCTTTTGCCAACGCATCAAGGCCATCAGCGACGAACTTCGGGAGCTTGGTGATCCTGTTGACGACCGTGCACTCATCAACGCCTTTCTTGTTGGGCTCGGCGATCAATTTGAAAAGCAAGTTTCCTTTATTCATCTACTGAAACCTTACCTTACCTTCACCGAGGTGCGATCTATTTTGCAGCTCGAGTCCTAGAACCAAGCACGCAAGGCTTCCCGTCCTCCTCAGGTGTTTCACATGGCGCCTCGCCCGCCACTCCTGCCTACTCCTGCTGCACCACCGTCGGCCCCTCCTTGATGGCGTCCAAGCCCCAATTACTGATGCGCTCAGATCACTGTAGAGCTTCGTTGGGAGACCCCAAGAGGAAGGTATGATGAGCACAGCAGAAAGTCTTCCCTCAGAAAGAAACCAAGGTTATCGAGCCAGTAGGAGGAAGGAAACAACCCAAAGGTGTTGCTAGCAACTTGGAAACATGCACAACCCAAACTCAAGACTTTGCCCCAACGAACAATGAGGTTGTCAATCTCACCAGTTTGCTGAAAACAAAGGATTAACTGTATGGTGTGGAAGGTAATGGTGGTTTGCAGAAAGTAAACAGTAACAGTGGAAGATGTATCAATGGTAAAGATTGGACCGGGATCCATAGTTCACTGGAGGTGCTTTTCTTAAGGTAAACAAATTACAGCAGGGCAATTGACATGACAAAGCAAGGCATAACAATGAATTACTAGACATTCATGATCCTATGAGATTTGATTGGGTAATACAACAAGATACATAGACCGCCATCCAACTGCATCTATGACTAGTAATCCACCTTAAGGTTATCATCCAAACCCCCTCCAGTATTAAGTTGCAAGCAACAGATAATTGCTTTAAGAAAAGTGTGTAAGGTAAAGAATCCACTTGTCCCATGAACAAGATATCGTTGTTTTCCCCCTAGTAGCAACATCACATATAGAACCTTAGAGATTTTTGTCACTTCACCAGATTAAATAGAGGCATGAACCCACTATCGAGCATAAATACTCCCTCTTGGAGTCACTAGCATCTACTCGGCCAAGATTGGTACTAGAAACGGAGAGCATGCAAGATCACAAATAACACAGACATGATAGAATCAATAAGATAGAACCATTAATCAATCTGACATAGTAATCTCAATATCCATCGGATCCCCGCAAACACAACATGCATGATTACAAATATATGATCTTGATCATGAACGGAGCTCACAAGATCTAAACATGGTAGCACAGAGGAGAAACAACCATCTAGCTACTACATGTACCCGTAGTCCAAGGTGGAACTACTCATGCTTCATACTGGAGGCTGGCATGGTGAAGAAGGCCTCCGAGATGATCTCCCCTCCGGCAGGGTGCCGGGTAGAGCTTCAGATCCCCCCGATCTTGGGACGATGGTGGCGGCGTCTACAGAATATTTCATGGAAGATTGATCAGGTCCTTAGGGTTTTGGTATCGGGGGATTCTTATAGGCAAAGAGGCGAGGCAGGGGGGCACCCGGGGTGGCCGCACCCCCTAGGCGCGGGCCAGGCCAGGCCGCGCGGCCATGGGGTGTGGCCCCCTGGTGGATCCCCTCCGTCTCGTATTCTGGCTCTGTGTTCCCCACGATAAAATATTGACTTTTTCTTTTGTCCCGTCCAATTCCGAGAATATTGATTTTCTGCCTTTTCTGGAACCAAAAACAGAAGAAAACAGGCAAATGGCACTGTGGCATATTGTTAATAGGTTTGTCCAAGAAAACATATAAAAATACCTCAAAGTGTAGACAAAGTAAAGCAAAGTAGATACTAAACAAGCATGGAACATAAACAATTATAGATACGTTTACGACGTATCAAGCATCCCCAAGCTTAACTCCTCCTCGTCCTAGAGTAGGTAAGTGATAAAAAGAATAATTTTTTAGGTGACAGGTACCATCAAAATCAAGATCAAACCATTTGCAAGCATTGAAAGCTAGGATCAAAGTACTCTAAACATGAGCATGAAAGAAGAAGTTCTAATGATAAGACAAAGTAACTATGCATGCAACATGAAAGGATACAAACAAAGATCATGAATAACAATGCATTGAAAGACGTTTGTTTGTTTCACACATAGAAAACATAGCATAGTGGCAATCAGCTTGTCCCTCATGGAGTAGCAATAAATGCATAGGACACCTTCAAAGTTCATAAGGGTGACTAGATACAAATAGTTCATGAACAAGCAATATCAACAATATGAATCAATCAATAAGTTTTGGGACAATGCACATAGAACTAAGAATGGCAACTATGCTCTCTTAATTGGTGCCTAAGGATAGAAGGTGGAGACTCAATATAATGGTGTAAGAAAGGCCCTTCATAAATGGAAGCAGAGATTTCAAGTCGCAAAAAGAGCTTCCAAAAATTATGGTACTTGTTAGCTTTTAGCTCTCATTGCCCCTATCATAAGCATCTTGAAGTGATTAAGGTTAAAGTGAACAAACTATGGAGTATATGATTGACAAAGTATTAGTTGGCAATCTCATGTCCCTTGAATATGAGGGCCTCTCCTCATGCTACTCAAGTTTAGTTACCGGTAAGTTCTTGTCATAGTAAGTACATGTGTATCATAGAGAACCGCCAACGGGGTACCCCTTGCACATGATACAGGAGCTATCCCATAATCAAAATGACAAGGCAAGCAGATAAAGAGCATCTCAGCAATCTTCTTATTACCATGGGAAAATGGTGCTTTTTTATCTCTTTCCTCTTTTCTCATTTTTTTCCTTTTTCTCAATCTCCATCTCTTTTTTATAAGAAGAATGCGTCATAGATTGCTCACTATGGTGATGCTGCAAGTTTCTACCATGATTAGGCATGGCTTAGGCTAGCGGCCTAGGCGTTTCTGTAACACACAAACATAACTCCATGGACTTACAAGCTCCCCTTTCATTTCACACCAACGACATCTATAAACAAAAGAGCATGATATCAACTGGGTACAATGTACAAGTGTGATACGTCCAATTTGTATCACCTTTCTATATCATAATTTGCCTCTATTCATTGATATATGTCTTATTATGAGGTGTTACTGATGTCTTTCCCTCTATTTTTGCATGTTGGATGATTCTTGGAGGATGAACTGCCGGAGTCAGGTTTCTGATGGAAAAAGAGGTGTTTTGATGTAATTTCGCGATGATCAGAAAAATACCAGAAAAATATTGGAAAATTATATTTTCCCAAAAGAAGAAGAAAGCCAGAAGGGGAGGCGTAGCTAGGCCACAGGGGGCCCACACCCCCAGGCGCGGGCCCCCCTAGGCCGCGCCTAGGGGAGGTGTGGCCCACCTGGCCGGCCTCCGACTCCGCCCTCTCGCCTATAACTTCCTCTCGTGTCATGGTGGTATCACGACATACGCCATGGGTAGGCTAAAGTTGGGGCCGATGGACGTGGAGGAATCCGGGGAGGGATGATGCAGTGAAGACCGCACTCGTATGAATAAAGAGAAATACAATGTATATAGGATTGAGGCTCTCAAGTGGAGATAACACCTCATTCTCTACATCTAATCTCTTATAATCTTGCCATACTTGTGGCTACAATCATGCTCCTTGAGCTGTATCTCCTATGCCTCTATCTAGATATCTCTGTGAGATTGGAGGAGGAAGAAGAAGAGCTCCTATTGAGCAGAGAGGGGAAGAGCCCTTCGGGGGCCTCTCCTGTTACGATCCCCCTGGTGATCCTTATAAAGGGGAGCCCAGGGGACAAGACTTGTTCTACACGCTTGGTATCTAGGTGGTATATTTTGGGTATCTTCTAGAGATGCTCAGCATATGCCTTGGCATCTTTGGAGATGACAGGTATATTCCCTAGCATCTTATTTGATGCCAAGAGCATATCCCTAGCATCTTGTTAGATGCCAAGGGCATATTCCATATGCCACGTGCCAGTCTGAGCCATGGGCGTCCCAAGACCGACACGATACTTGTGGACCTTGTCTTGGTTTGATGGCGTGCCACTGTAGAGGTCAAAGGCACATTCGGGTATGAACAAAAGGACGTAGAGGGTGAAATAACTCGGCCCATGTCGTAGTACGCAGGACAGTACCTGGCCTAGGGCTGGTTGATTCAGCCCAGGAGGCTGTTTACTCGGCCTAGGTGAGATGAAGCTGCATGCCGAGTTATTCCTGGATTGATCCTGGCCTAGCCGAGGTGACGGCGGCCCAGCCGGGGTCTGGTGCCTTGGGGATGACTGCACCCGCAATGGGCCGTCATACCGCGTGTCGGCCCATCCTGGGGACGCGGATGATGATGCCGCTATGCAGTATGGCGTTGCTGGCCCGTCGTGGGCTGGCCGGGTCGTCGGTGATGCCGGCCCACCCGGGGAGTTGATGAGGCAGAGCAGGACGCTGGATCGGCTCGGCGGGAGAGGTGGTGATGCTGGCGAGGTTTGGCGGGAACGGATGGAGGTGATTCAGAGAGGAGGCGCAGGAGTCCTGGCGGGAATGGGCGATGCGCCGAGGTAAGGATGTAGTGGGCCTGCTAGGGTGATTCGGCCCAGCCAGGCTAGGCGGTAATTCGGCCCAGAGGGGGGGGGGAAATCTGGTCTGCTAGTATCATTATCAGGCCGAATTAGATATAATTCGTCCCAATTATGTTTTTCCCTTTCTCTATTATTTCATCCTCTTTGTGTCTTATTTCTCTATTCATATATGTATTTTTATCCCCATATGTCTTTCATCAAATCTGTCATTCCTTCATGGATATCCATTTATACCCCAACTTTACTTCGGCCTAGCTTCTCTTTTCCCTTTGGTTTCTTCTCCTTATGCCATATATCTCTACTTATGTATGCATATGTCTTTCATTAAATTGCACATTCTTTTATACAGATCCTTTTATACATCAACTCTGGGGTACCCGGGGGTACATCCCCGGCATCTCGGAACACTAATACCACGGGAGCAACGACATAAAGATTTCCGCCGCCTCTGCGGGGCGGAAAACACCGAGAGAGAAAGAGCTCTCCGGCAGACAGATTTCTGTCGGTGAAATTCCTTCCCAGAGAGGGGAGATCATCGCCATCAACACCGTCATTAAGCTAGACTTCATTGGGATCATCATCATCCACACCATCATCTCCACCAGCACCATCATCACCACTTCGTCCCGCTGTAATAATCGTGTTGAATACTTGCATAGATCTTAGGGGAAACTTTCCCGGTGTTAATTACTATTGTAGTTGATGCTTGTGAGTGGAAACATTTGATTATTGTTTATGTTTAGATTGTTATCCATCACCATATCATCTTTGATCTTGATCCGTATGATGTCTTGTGAGTAGTTCGTCTAGTTCTTGAGGACATGGGAGAAGTCATGTTGTTAGTAGTGGATTTGTGTTGCGATATTATTCAATAGTTTAGTATTTAAGTTGTGGTGCTATTCTTCTAGTGGTGTCATGTGAACGTAGACTACATGATACTTCACCATTTATGGGCCTAGGGGAATGAATTGTGTATTTGTCTACTAATTGTGGGGTTGCCGGAGTGACAAAAACCTGAACCCCTGTTAGGACACCATTGCACAAAGGGAGCATAGGATCTCAGAATTTAAGGTTGTGGTTAGGTTTATATCTTAATTGCTTTCATGTAGTTGTGGATGCTTGCAGGGGGTTTAATCACAAGTATGTATTAGTCCAAGTAAGGTCGGTACATTGGCACAAGTTCACCCACACAAAACTTACAACACCAAAGAAGAGTAATTAGCTATTTGAAGTGAAAGCACTTGACAGATTTCCCATGTGTCCTTGAGAACGTTTGGTCCCTATAAGTATTTCCACCGGCTTGTCCTTTGCTAAGAAAGGATTGGGCCACTTGCTGCAGTTGTTCGTTGTCTTTATTACTTGCACTTTGTTTTGTTGCTTTATCAGAAAACCCCTAAAAATCCGTTTGCTAAGTATTTACAAAGATTTCCTGCTCCATACCACTAGTTAACACCTTCTGCTCTTCGTTGGGATCGACACTCCTATTTATCGAAAGTACTACAATACACCCCCTATACTTGTGGGTCATCAAGACTATTTTCTGGCGCCGTTGCCGGGGAGTGAAGCGCTATTGAAGAGTGGAGCTGGTAAAGGAAACTTCTACTCTGACTATTTATTTTTGTTTTTTTTGTTACTTTGTTTCCAATATGGATAACCCACTTGGTTTTCTGTTTGGGAAAACTACTACCACTGTTAGGGTAGTAGATGAACCACCGGCTGTTGAGATAGATGTTTTTAAGATACCTACAAGTATTGTTGATCGTGTTATGGATAATTATTATTTTGGGGATGGAACTGTCCATCCCGGTGATCATTTGCTTTCTATCCATGAATTATGCGGGTTGTTTAAGTGTGCTGGTATCACACCTGAACAGGTGAAGAAGAAGTTACTCTATATATCCTTGAAAGGGAGAGCTGAAGAATGGTATAAGTTATTGAAGAATGGGCAATCCATGGAATGGGAGGAAATGGCATCTCTCTTTTATTCTAAATTTTATCCTCCCAGTGAGATTCATAAGGATAGAAATCTGATATATAACTTTTGGCCTCGTGTTGAAGAGAGTACAGCTCAAGCCTGGGGGAGATTGAAGTTACTAATGCTTAAATGTCCTATTCATGAACTCCCTGACAATATTATTATCAATAACTTTTATGCTAGGCTTTCTCTTCATGATAAAGATTTACTATATGCTTCTTGTGTTGGATCATTTACACGTATGACGGAAGAAGCTAAATGGGATATCCTAGAACGTCTTAAAGAGAATACTGAAACTTGGGAGAATGACAAAGGAATAAAGTCAGGTATAAACTATGATTATGAATGCATAAAATCTTTTATGGGAACTGATGACTTCCGTGATATTAGCAATGAGTTTGGTCTTGACTCCCAAAGTATTGCCAATTGTTTTAAGGCCTTTGCCTCTTACATAGAAATTACCAAAAATAAATGGAATAAGTACCATGCACCTTATAAAGATGTTGTTAATCATGTTCTTGTTAGAAATACAGAAGTTTGTACTACTGATCATATTGTGCCTGAAACTTATGTTGAGAAAATACCTTTCCCAGCTAAGGTAAAGGATTATTCTCTGATTATTATTGCAAATAACAAAGGTACTAAGAAAACTGTGGAACCTGATGAGCAAATAATTATTGATCCTGTGGTAGCTATTGTGAAAGATCTTGACACTAGAAATATAGAGGATGAGCTCATTGTCTTCTGTGAAGACGCTTCTAATATTATCTCTCATCCTAGCAAAGCTAGAAAAGCTAGTGTCCATGTGCTTTATGTTAGAATTGGTGATCATTGTTATTATGGTTTATGTGATATTGGTGCTAGCTAGTTCTAGTGCTATTCCTTATGAGCTTTACAGGGAAATTATGGATGAGATTGGTGTAACACCCCAGTTTTAGTTAATCTATATTAGGGGTTGTTTTGTGCATCATAAGCATCATCTCTGTTAATGCATGCAAGAAAGAATAAACAAAACCCTAAACCCTAGTTTTTCCATCTCTCTGAAATCCATTCAAAATGGTTTGAATTTGAAAAATCCCAAAATAAAGTGGAGCCCAAACTGAATACAAGGGCTCTGCAATATTTTAGATATTCTACAAACCCTCTGGTATTTTTTTTGAATTACTCAAAACAGATTCAAATTGGAAAATACAAAAGTGGAAATAGCTAAATAGGAAAAGAGAAGTTTCTGGAAAAAATAGAGGCAGCAGCAAGCCAGGCTGCAGCCAAGCCGGCCCCGTTCCCTCCCCTCCCTAACTGCTGATCAGCGCAGCCCAGCGCCAGGCCCATACCCCTTTAGCCTTCTCCTGGTCGTCTTCCTCCTCCTGGAAGCTGCTCGGTGTCGTGCGCGCGGACGCCCGATGCTCGCCGCCGCGATTCTCACCACCGCCGTGGTCGCCTCGCGAGGATAAGAGCGCCACGAAGATCGTCGTCTCTCACTCGTCCTCATCCTCCCTTTTTCTCTTCCTCTCGAGGCCTCTCGCGGTTTCCCCTTTTCTCCCGAACCCTAAACGAACCACGCCGACGAATCGTCGCTGCTCTGGACCGCCCGTGCCTCGCCAATAAGCTCGCGAGCTCCGCCTCTTCGTCCTCTACTTTCCCACCAACGGAATTGAGTCGGGGAGCCTCCAGTCGTCGGCATCGAACCTGTCTTCCCTGAGCCCGACGCCACCCTCCGTCACCATTGCTGCCGTTCAAGACCTCACCTCGCCTCGCCGTCACCACCAACCGCTTCGGGGTGAGCCTCTGGTGCCCTAGGCACCCTCCACTTGCTCCCTAGCTCGCTGTAGGCGCCGCTCACTGTTAACCTGCAGGTTCCGTCGCCGCGCGCCGCCGTGTCCCATGCTCCGGTGACCATTTAGCAATGGCGCCGCCACTAATAGGTAGCCCGCGATGCCCTCGTTCTAGTGCGCTAGGTCTCGCAACCCCGCGCGCGCTCCTCCGCCATCCCCGTGCGTCGCCTGGGAGCTCACCGTCGGGTGACGTCAGGCTGACGTCACCGTGACGCCAGCCGCGGGTCAGCACCTGGTCAAACCACCTCGGGCCCCACCTGTCTGTGTCTAGGGCTAGCCCAGCCCTATGTGTAAAAAGGTTTAGGGCGTGTTTTGATGTCATCCTTGCGCAATAATTCATTTAAATTGGTTTAATAAATGCAGAAATTGATATAAATCTTATAAATTGAATAACTTATTATTTATAAGTTAGAAAAATATGTATAATATACCAAAATGTTCAGAAAAATGAGAACTATATATTTAACATATAATCATGCATTGTTAAGCAACTAAAATGACAAGTTTAATTAGAGAACAAAATCAACCCCTCTCATATGTTCCGGAGTTTCCCTGAGTTAGGGTTTTCACCCCTCGGAACCCCGTTCAAACTGCCGAGCATGTTTTAGGGTTACATTTCGATACAAATTAACTTGTCATATCATCATACTTGCTTGAGCATTGCATCGATGCCATGTGTTGATTGTTTTTCTCTCTTTCCGGTGTTTGGTTCTTCCTCGGTAGAATACGAGATCAAGATCGAAGCCCGAGGTCAACACCATCGAAGATCGACGAACAATACTTGACCAACTATAATCAAGTCAAGTACAAGATTCTCGAAGACCTGCTTATTGGTTAACAACTGGCAAAGGCAAGCATAGCCCCACCATGATATAATCCTATGATTTCGAAAGCAATTCAATTCCTGCCATGATGCATACGATTCTACTATGGTCTTTTATCGATAGATAGAGTATCATATCTGTTGCATTACTCCCTTTGACCTTATATTACCTGATCCACTGCTCCTAGCATAACTAGGTTTGGCTGTGTGCACTGCTAGAGCTTTTATATGTGTCTTCTTAGCCATGCATAGCTGTCAATTCTGGTCCATGCAGATGATGTATTAGATGCAGAGAATCTAGTATGACAGTAGAACGTGATGAGATGATATCAGAGGTGATAAGAGTTAAACATGATAAGGCTTGTATGGGAGGCCACGATGGGATGTGGTTTTTCTAGTCCCATGCTCACCACCACTAGGAACCGAGTTCTTGCCTTTGGAACCGAGACGAGCGTACAACCACACGGGGCCTGGAAAACCTCACGAGCAACTAACTTGCGTAGTAGATTCCATGAGTCACATAGTTCGGGTGTTCCATTCGACATATGCATAGAAAACCGTTTGAAAGATTTGCCGGGTGAAGGTGCATTCATAACAGGTAGGTAAGCGTGATCGGGGTTGCTTGGGGTCGATGGATCCCCTGGTGAACCGATCTCGCCTCACATATTTAAGTAACAACTTAGGGATTTGACCCGTTACGATGGAACCATACTTATTGTGTGACTCATGGTCTTGGCGAAAGCAAGGTATAGGTCGTGTCTAACCACCCTCTTTCGGCCTTCCAAGGAAGAGGGCTATTACTAGTGGCATTAAGAGAAGGTTAGTACGTGTGGGTAAAGTTGTACAGCCCTGTAGGGTTAAATCTTTTTTAAAAGTTGTGTTCACGGTTATGAACGCTTGGTGATCAGATTCTAATATCATAGAGAACATGAACCTAATCGTAAAACTTGGCAACTAATGTTTGTTAAGGATGCTTCCTCATGGGTACGAGGGGGTGATCCTAGTTCAGATGATGATGATTTGGTGGATATCAAAAGAAGATGATCAATATTTTGGAGATGTCGCTCTCTTATCCCCTTTTAAAAACACTCTGAATAGACGAGCTTCTCCTCTCTCTTGTTCTATAAACAAAGATGGCTTTATGCAAAACAACTCCACCAGCCATAAGTCTTGCGGATTACACCCTGTACTCACCCTTGCTTTGTTGATACTTTTGGCAGAGTAAGTGTTCCTTTGAAGAGAAGTTCCGTACTGCATCGACATCGACGAGTAGCTTGGGGTTCCCGGCCGGCAGCCTAGAATCTATGGGCTGGGACGTCATCGTTATGCTTCAGGCATCTTAGGCCATTTGTTAAGTTTGCTATACTTAATAGCACAATTTTCCTTCCGTTGTTTGATGTTTGTGGTCAGTGACCTCTGCTTGTAATAATTTGGTTCTCTGCTCAGTTATGAGCTTGCTGTAATAAATTTTGTGTCATAGGGGCACTGTTGTGTTACCAATTCTTCACTGGATATTCTCGAGCTCAAGGTTAATCTTATGTCAGACGGTGGTCTAGGATTTGTTTAGCCCTGATCCCGGGGGTGTCACATGTTTTGGTATCAGAGCAGTACCGACCGTAGGAAAACCTTGCTATTGGTCGATGTTGAGTCTAGTGTTTGTGAATACTATTTTAAAGATGAAAAGTATTTGCGAAAACTCTAGTATGATTCTTTTTCTCCTTATCCAGTTTCGCTCTAACTCTGGGTTATCTTATCTGAAGTTGTTTTTGGAAAAGTTTTGATATCTCTTCTAGTCTTTCAAAGCTTAGGTGCCTTCTGGGCATGTCGTTTCTAAGCCAGTTGACCTACTCTTGAGTTCTTTAGAGTTGTGTGTGTTGTGAATTCCTTGTTTCCCTTTGCTCTTGTTCAGCTGAGAGATTCCTTTTCGTCATGATCTCTCTATCTTTTGGACCCACAATATTATATTGTTGGATCTTCAGTTTTCTGTTTTAGGCTTCGAGGTTCCCTTTCGCCTCGTGTGCCTCCTTTTCGTTTGTTGGGTACTTCAGAAGTCGTTTCTTCTCTTAGAAGCTAACTTGTGATTACTAAATTGCAGTGTACGCCATGTCACTCAAGAAGTAGTTACTCCTTTCTCGGGTTTTAACCCTTGGACTTGAACCAAAGGTCCCGGATTGTGCTAGATTCTGGTGTTGTGAATCTTGTACATGAAGCTGACCTTTAGCCCAAGATCCAATCCTTTTACCCATGTCGTTAATGTCCACAAATTACCTCAGGATGGCTGGTATTACCATTCTAGCCTTTAAGCCTGTGGTGTTTGTCGTGATTGAACTGTGACAATTAAGGACTTCCCCTACTGCGTGCTATGGCAGATGTTCTTTAATGGAACCAAATAGATCACGAAAAGAGTACTCCTCGTGAGTCTTGCATCTATACTCGTGACTCTTCCACACCTTACCCTTTATTTGCATTGGTTTTTGGAAGGTTGTTGACTTATGCATCCACATCTTGGGATACTATCCTAAGTATGTTCCTTCTCCCTTGTTCTGTTCCGACCTTTGTTTACCGGTTGGTAGCCAAGTAGTAACTTGCATTGGTGTCTTCCGATGCAAGATACTCTTGTGATCCGTCATGACAAACCATTTCGATACGTCAGGAGAAACAAACTCCAGTACCTTGTCATATCTAGGACCAGGTCAAAGTGTTGTAATCCGCAGATCTAGAGGCATGGCTTAGCTTCTGTCTGTTCTACCTTAAAGTATCACATTCTTTTATACTAAGAGGTCGTGCTAAGTTCCATGACCCCTTAATGAAGTAATGCTCTTACACATATTTACGCACCCTTCCTTGAGCTTTCGCGCTCATGAGTGATGCGTGTGCGTAATAATGTGGCCATCTACGATTCTTAGCGATTATTATTGTTTTGAACTCTAAGGACATTTGTGTCATTCTTATCTGATTGGTTAACCCTATCACTAAGCAAAGTTTGATTGTGCTACCAAGTCCGTTATTCTGGTGCACTCTCTTCGGTCAAAGAGTTAGGCTCGTGCCAAAGCTCTCAGACTGTGTCTTCTTGCCTTACCAAGCAAGTTCCCTCTTGAACATGTGACATATCGGTGGTTCGTGATATTTTGGATGTTTTTCTAGAAGTATCGCCATGTTGCCACATGACTGTATTGTCAAGTTCTTGAGCAAGCAAGTTCTCTGAACTGCTCTTTTCTCCAAGGATTTGTACTGGATACCCCTGAATTAGTTGGTTGAGCTTAAACAACAACTGTAAGAACCCACCAATATAAAGGTAAAGATCCCTGTGATTGCAATGCTAGTCCCTGGATAAATGCTAGCATCCACAGTTTAAGATGAAGTACACAGAAACAAAGGTCATTATTACATGTCATTCCAGAGACAACATAGTCTTTTACAACTCTATAGCCATAGGCTAGTACAAGAGTTTAACTTAACAATATAAAATAGAAGTCTTCATCTTCATGTGCCACAGGCAAGCATGTTGAGTGTAGACTCATAACCCCTAATCATCATCAGAGTAACCTGCAACATCACAAGTTACAGCCACAGTGGGTCAATACATTGGAATAGTATTGGCAAGTGATACCTTAGTAGAATATTATCATATAGTTACTAGATGAATTTGGCTAAGTGTAGCTTAGGCTTGCTTTGCTCAAAATAGGTTTTACCTATCAGTTGAAAACACTAAGTTTTTATTTGACAAAACTTTCCCAAGGAACCACCAACAGAAATTGGTGAACCTTCACCCTTGTTCACCATAAGTTTTAACTTAGAAAATTGGGATGAGGAGATTCTTGATAGCTTCCATGTCTTGATGCTCAAATTTTCCAATACCAGGGACATGGCTAAGTACTTAGATTCTTCCATCTACAAAGGTTGTGCACTTTCCCCACAAGACTTGATTTTCAACAAGATAGGACCTTTCAGAAGCCTTCCCTTAGACCAAATGGACGCGTTCCAACCTATCATCCCACTACCACCAACTGTCCAAATGGCTAAGTAATTGCAACCTATATGATCCAGGCAGAGCCCATAATGCCATGTGGCTGCACTAAAAGCTTCTTAACATTTGGCATCTCAAATTCCTTTGTTCCTGGGTGGCTTTTTGTCAACACCCGGATTTTTAATCCCAGATGCCTGTTATGCCATACATCGCAATCCCAGGATTGCCATTTTTGCGAGACATAACAGAATTGGATACCATAGTACATCATCCATTACAAACCATACATAAGGTCTTACACAAATAAGGATCTCATGATCCAGTTCTTAATACAACTCAAGCAGCGGAAATACGTAATAATAACGGTAGCGTAGGCGAGCTCCATCTTCGGGATCATAGGCAATGCTGACGATGGGAGATGATCCTAGTTGTCGTAACCTTCCTGGGGTCCATCATCCTGGTACTACTCTTCATAGTCTGGCCACGGGAATATCCAGGGACAAAGCCATGAGTACTCTTTAAGTACTCGCAAACTAATACTAACAAGTGAAGGGGGGTTTTGTAATAGGACACTAAAATCTAGGGTTGTTTTGCAAAAATCCAGATTTACCTCTACTAAGTTCAGAAGCAAGAAAGCTAGTTGAATTTTTATAACACCTAAGTGGGAACTTGTATATCATGCCACAACTCTGTTGTGGTCAAGTCAAGTTCTCAGTTCATTTCACAAGTCATTTTGAAAACATCTGACGGGGGAACAGTATGGCCACTCCAACTGTCCATAACCGCGGACGCGGCTATTCGAATAGTTTGACACTCTGCAGAGATTGTACACTTTCACCACAACATTCGATACATCCGTCAAGAACAAATCCTGAATTCACCATACTCAGTATGCGGATAATCAATCCTAACCTTTCAATTACACGCCCTAGTATAGGCACCTCTCCTGTGAGTTTTGCCTCCCAACCATGACCAACTGTCATCTTGGGTACTGCACAGGTGGACAATCTTCACAAGGTAGCCTCAGCTCAGACCTTGGCCGTGAGGGAACCAATACTAAGGTATATAAGTTTCCAGTCAAGCCTACGCAATCTTCGGGTATTATGGTTGTACGGTAAAAATTGGAATGGTATCGCATACAGACAACCATCAGTTTTATAAAGGGCTAAGGCTCATGCCTTAACATTTTCATCACCAAAATCCTCTGGTGTTCGGAAACACATGTCAAAACATCTCAGTAGAATGACTCACCATTCTAAGGTTTTCATAACCATTTTCACCAAGTATTCCCATCTAAAGTTGATCAAGTTTTATGCTTAGCACTAGCATCTACAAGTGGGGGTGAGTACTAATGAAGGGTGGTAAACTAGTGGGGTTCTAACTAAGTTCAATCTCATGTCTTAGGATAACATCAAGATTATATAGCTTAGGCCAAATTTTATGCTCTTTATGCAACCTTCAGTTATCTTTCCAGTATCTAAAAATTACTTAAGTACACTCTAAGTAGAAGCTTTGATAAAGAAATAAAGTAGAAAGCTTGCAAGTAAAACTAGGAGGGGGTATCATCAAATATGTCTAACCCAACATGCTTAGTGCATTGCATAGGTTATCTACTTTCATAATTGCATGTGTTAGCTTCCAAGCATTAGTATAAGCTTGCCTTGAGCAGAGCATTGGTTGAAGTTCTCCTCGGCTTCTTCTTCGTAGTATCCTCCTTCCTCCTCGTATCCTTGGTCGGTACTAGCATCTATAAATAAATACGAGGTACACAATCACCAAACAATACTTAACTACTTTGAATCATCACACAAAGGGGTTCTATAGATGATCTAGCATCATCACTAACATTACAAGGGTAAGCATTTGGCTTAATGATTTTATTTTTAGAAAAGTAATTCCTACTCATTGAAAAACTACTTAAGATTTAATATTCTCCAAACCAAACATGGGATCATGTTGACACATGTCATCACCACATATTTCAGTACATGGGAATGTGATTTAAAGTGGTGTCACAATTTAATAAGGTTTAACCCTTTTATTTTAAATAAAATAAGTGACTAGAAATGCCTATGTGGACTTCTTTTATTACTTGGACATTATTTATGTAAGTAAACCCATATGTTATATTCTGAAAGGTATGGTCAAATGTGATTTTTGAGAGTTGGAATCAACTCAAAAGCTATTATGGTTTAAATTTGAAAAATGTTTGAATGCAGAAAAGCTTCTGCCTTGTTATTTTTACCAAGGGTGATCTACAGATCCAAATGATTTGAATCCAATGGGCTTGGATTAACCATTTCAAGACCTTTCTAGCAAAATTGGTTTCATTAAATTTGGTTCGCTGAATCGAGCTGGGTTGATTTTTGAAACTAGGTACAGAACTGTGTTTGAATGAAAATAGAAAAATCTAAATTCAAACGAGTGGGCTGCGCGGGAAGGGGGAATGGGCCGGCCCAGTGTCACTCAGCATGGCGCAAGAAGCGAAGCGGGTCTCTGGTCGGCGACTCATTAAGCGGTGCAAGGCAATGTGGTGCGTTGGATTAGAAGTAAGATCAACGGCTGTGGGTCGTCGTCGACGATGAACTATTCACCGGCGAGCTCGAACCCTAGCGGCTCAGTGGCGGTCATGGTAGGCTCATCGGGGCTCAGGCGAAGGTCGGCGATGCGGGCAAATGACGAAGTCGACGACGGTGAACTCAGGAGTGGTCGCGGCCGCTCCTGAGGTGGACGAAATCGACGGCGCCCTTCTTCTCTGCAGCGGCGAGCTCCGGCGCAATTCTGGCGATGGGCTGCTCGCCTTGCTCTGAGACTGAGGTGGGGTGGTTCTAGGTGAGAGGGGAGTGGAATGGTGTGAAAAATTCAAGCGGGGGAGGCCTCTATTTATAGTGGTGAGAGGGCACCGACAGGCGCAAGCTGAGATCGTCATGGTCGACGGCACAGAGGGCTATCGGCATGGGCGACAGTAGGGGGCGGTGCTGTGCTCCATGGCGAAGCTCAACAACGTGGTGGCGAGGCGTGGGGCGGTGCTAATCGGTCGGAATGCTGCGGTGCTCTGCGCGTGCCCGACGGGAGTTTTAATGGGGCACAACGCGCGTGGTCCGCGCGGCGGCGAACGGGCGTGTCTGCGGGGTTGCCGGGATGGTGGTGCTCGCGTGTGCACGCGGAGAGGGCGGCGTGCGGTCTGTGGGCGTATGTCAAGCGTGGTGCACGGGGCGTGATGGGGATATGCCTACCGGGGTATACCCAGCATGACGTTTCCGACTGGCCCAAGAACTGGCGAGTTGGCCTGCAAGACGGCGACTGGATTGAAGCCCAGCAAGGAACCAAGCGACTGGAAGCTGAAGGCCCAGGCGAGTAGATAGGCCCAGTCGGATTAGGTTAAACGAGTACCGAAGCTTTAACTGAATCGGTTGAGATATGTAAACCCTAGGGGAGGTGAGCCTATATAAACCTCCCTATAGGGCGAGTAGAGATACGTTCCATCATACACCCAAGCGACTCGCCGCCTAGCCGCCGAGCTCGCCCATTGTACCACCTCCATAATACAATCTAGCAGGAGTAGGTCTTTACCCTCCGGGGGGCCGAACCTGGGTAAAACCCTGTGTCTTTGCCCTCATCTCGCACCGCAGATGGCTGGCCGCCCTTGCCCCTCGTTCTACTACTCGCTGCCGATTGCAGCATCTGCCGTGACCATTCCCACGACAGTGGCGCCCACCGTGGGGCCTGGCCGGTGTTCTGCGGCGAGATCCAATCTGCCCATCAACGAGACGGTCGCCACCGGCCGCATGATAGCGATCGGCGAGATGCTCCAAATCTTGCCGAGCAGCTACGTCCCGGCGGCGCGACCCGTCACGCACAGCGTGATCCTGCCGATCGGCGATCGACGCCTTCGGCCTCACCGACGTCATCGTCTCGGAGGATTCGGCTCGCATCCACGAGTCGCCGCCACGCGATCAGCTCTCTGAGAGCCAGATCCGCACGATCCATCGCCTCGCCTCCGAGTACAATTCGGCCAACAGCCACGTGGCCGAAAACTCGGCGCGCAGAGACGCGGCCCTCGGCGACAACGCCGACTCGGCAACCGGCGTCACTCGCGGGTCCATCACCCGGCTTCACCGCGGGATCCATCACTCAGGTCTCCAACGTGGGAGACTTCGAGGACCCCTCCATCCTCGGGATCTTCGAATTCGACTCCGGGTCGGAGAATTCCGCCGAGCTCCGCGACAGAACCGGTCGCCACGCCGCGACCTACATGGCGACCGGCACCGATCCGCCGGAGGATCCATTCTCCACCCCAATCCCTCCTAACGCCACGGCAACGGGTCGAGAACTCCGCTGGCTGGCGGAGGCGGTGCGCAAGGAACAAGCCGAGCGCGAAAAATTCCGCCTCGAGCAGGTGACGGCGCAGGAGCTATCGCGCTATCACCAACAGCGGATCAGGTCGCGCCTGAACCCCACCGTTCAGGGGCGCGCCCTGAACTTCGACGACGAAAACGACCCGGCCCGCGTGGCCGAGCGCGCGATCTGCGAGAACGCGCCACCAGGAGGAAGCGCCCGACCCCCGCCAGGGTCGACGGTGATGGGTGTCCCGCCTCCACCCAACCGCACACCCCCCAGGGACCAGCCGCGGATAGTAGTCTCCTCACGGGAGCGAGACACAAACGGCCTCTCACTGTTCTCCACCCCGATGGACAACCTCGTGGTAGGCCGAGCAGCAGCCGACAGCATCACGGCCACCGGCGACGGTGCCCTACGGATCCAATACGTCAGGGCCCTGCTCGCAAAGGCCGTCGAGCAGCAAAGAGAGGGCGCCGACTCGCAAGGTCGAGTATACTCGCATTCCTCGGGAAGCAGGGCGGCCTCGAGCGGCCTCCCAATGGCGGCAAACACACTCAACTGCCCGCCACCGGAGCCACTGCAGCTCCAACACCGACCCATGACGCTGCACTCTCCTGTGGCGGGCGACCAACCTCATCGCCGCCAATGGTCAACCCATCGACGCCCGCACCCACATCATCAACAACCAAGGCTGGCGCGCACGCCAGCCCGACGACCTGCGAGACACCGTAACCAATCGCCGCGAGGGCGAGCCCATGGGGTCGCTTAGTCGAGTCGGCCCCAAGTGCTTCGGACCAATGATCCGAGGCGAGAAGTACTTGCCAAACTTTAAGGCGCCGAAGGAGATAGAAAAGTACGACCCCTCGTACGATCCCGCTGTCTGGCTCGACACATACCTCATGGCAATGGGGATCGCAGGCCACACCGACTGGCCGCTGTTACCTCCCGATGATGGAGGGGCGTGCGGCGATGGATCAACACCCTCCTCGGGACGATAGACTCACAGGAGGATATGCGCGACGCCGCCAGCACTTCGAGTGCTCCTACACCCGCCACCACTATCGACGACTGGCGATCGTCCGGGGACCCAGAGTCGACCATAGCTGGGTCCAACGATGGCAAGAACTCTGGTACAACACGGTCGGCATCCACCCGGACACCGCGATCCACTGCTTCAAGACCTCGTGTCGCTATGAACCCCTGGTCGCCAAGCTCAAGCGACACTCTCGCACACTCGACAACATCCCAGACCTTCTCGAGATCGCCAAACAGTACGCAGAGGAAGATCCAAACCAGGAAACTGACGACGAGTCAGGAGGTCAACGCCGCACGAGCAGCGGCAATGACGGCGATCCGACCTACGCTACAGCAACACTCGCCTAACCGGCAAGCGCCGCAGTGACGGGCGAGTCGACTTCGTCGCCAACGCCGGGCACGCGCAACGCGAGCCCAAAAGCTTCCGTCGCGACGGAGGACAACGCCGCGACGGCGGCAACTACAAGGCCAAGCCAAGGTTCGACCCCGCGGCTCTCCTTAACCAACCATGTGCGTTTTATAGCAGTGAAGGAAAGCCCGCCACGCACACCACCGCCGACTGCCACACCCTCAGGGAAATTGAGAATGCACGGCGAGCACGGGAGGACCCCGACAACGACCCGCCAAACGGCGGAAAATTCGGCAAAGTGGCCGGCTCGCTCCATACCTTCACATGCTTCAACACGAAGCACGAGAAGAAGGTCATCGCCCGTGCCGTCGCCGTCAACGCGGTGGCCCAGGTGGACGTTCCCCAGTTCCTCAACTGGTCAGAGCAGCCCATCACCTAGAGCCGCCAAGACCACTCTCCACGCATCGAGTACCCAGGAAGAGTCGCCCTGGTGGTCAAGCCTAAGGTTGGCGACTACTGGCTCCCCAAGACATTGATGGACGGCGGCAGCTCCATCAACATCCTGTACCTGGACACCTTCAGGCGGCTGCGGCTCCCGCAGTCGATGATCGAGACGACCCACACCACGTTCCACGGCATCGTCCCCGGTCGGAAGGTGTACCCGATCGGTAAGGTCACGCTGCCAGTCACCTTTGGCACACCAGCAAACTTCCGCACCGAGCGGATCGTCTTCGAGCTGGTGCCCTTCGACAACCCCTACCACTGCGTCCTGGGGCGCCAGGCGTTCGCCAAGTTCATGGCAGTGCCCCACTACGCGTACAACGCGATGAAGCTCCCCGGGCCGTGCGGCGTCATCACCATCAACGACGACCCCGACATGGCCGCCGAGTGCGAGGCCAAAGGAGCCGAGCTCGCTAACGCCGTCATCGCGGCGTAGACCAACCACGCTGATGAGCTCGCCAAGTACGCGAGCGGGGTCAACAACGACGACCCCACCATACTCAAGAAGCCCAACTCAGAGGGCGCAAACACCTCAACCTTTGAGGCCACGACGCACACCCGCACCGTCGAGTTGGTCCCAGGCGACTCCAGCCAGACGGTGATGATCGGGACGGGCATGAGCCTAGCATAGGAAGGCGCACTCATCGAGTTCCTCCGTGAGAACAGGGACATCTTCGCATGGAAGCCCTCTGACATGCCCGGTGTTCCTAGGGAGCTCGCTGAGCACAAGCTAAACGCCGACCCCAAAGTGCGACCTGTCAAGCAGTCGCTGCGGCCCTTCAATGAAGAGCGCCGCCGAGCAATCGCCGAGGAGGTGCAGCGTCTACTCGCTGCCGGCTTCATACGGCCAATCAAATACTCCAAGTGGCTGGCAAACCCAGTCCTGGTCGAGAAGAAGAATGGGACCTGGAGGATGTGTATCGACTACACAAACCTGAACAGCGCCTGCCCAAAGGAGCAGTTCGTCCTCCCGCGGATCGACCAGATAATCGATTCAACCGCGGGCTCGGAGTAGCTATGTTTCCTCGACGCCTACTCTGGGTACAACCAGATCAAAATGGCTGTCGAAGACGAGGAGAAGACGGTGTTCATCACGCCATTCGGAGCCTTCTGCTACACTGCCATGACCTTCGGCCTCAAGAACGCCGGGGCGACCTACCAGCGGTGCATGCAAGAATGCCTCGCGTGCCAAATTAGCCGCAACATCCACGTTTACATCGACGACGTGGTCGTAAAGTCCGCTCGCCAGGGCGACCTACTCGCCGACCTGGCGGAAACATTCGCCAACCTGCGAAAATATAAGATAAAGCTCAACCCAGGAAAATGCACCTTCGGTGTACCTGCCGGACAACTACTGGGGTACGTCGTCTACAAACGAGGGATCGAGGCGAACCCCACGAAGATCGACTCGATCGCCCGGCTCGGCAAACCCGAGTACCTACGCGACATCCAGAAATTGGTCGGGCGAGTAGCGGCTCTCAGTCGCTTCATCCCCCGCCTGGGCGAAAAGGCGATGCCCCTATACCTCCTGATGCGCAAGAACCCCACCTTCTAGTGGGACAAGGAGGCGGACGACGCGCTCCATGACCTCAAAAAGGTGCTACTCGCCGCACCACTACTCGTCGCCCCCGCCGACAAAGAACCCATGCTGGTTTACGTCGCGGCTTCCGAGCGCGTCGTCAGCGCCGTGATGGTTGTCGAGCGACCGGAGGAAGGAAAGGAGCGCCCGGTACAGCGGCCGGTGTACTACATCAGCGAGGTCCTCACCGAGTCGCGCCAGCGGTACCCACAGTACCAAAAGCTGGTATGCGCGGTCTTCAGAGCTCAAGGCGCCGCACTACTTCGGGAGCACCGATCACGGTCATCTCCTCGGCACCATGCAAGACATCATCGCAATCAGCGAGGCGAGGCGGGTCGCCAAGTGGGCGTCGAGATCGGCGTCCACAACATCAAATACGAGCCACGCAGCGATCAAGTCGCGAGCATGGCGACTTCGCCAACGGGAAGAGGCCCAAGAGCGAGAAGCTGCCATACCTCCATTCTGGAGCCTTCACTTGACGGCTCCAAGAATGCGGGCACGCGGTAGCGAGGATCGTGCTAACTTCACCAAAGGGCGACAAGCTCCGCTACATCCTCTGCCTCGACTTCACACCCTGCACCAACAACATGGCCGAGTATGAGGCCCTACTCCATGGCATGCGAGCTGCGAAGGAGATGAATGTCAACCGCCTACGCTGCTACGGAGATTCCGACCTCGTCGCGGGGCAAGTCGCTGGCACCTGCGACGCCGTCTCCCCCACCATGGCGGCGTACCGCCAAGCAGTGGACAAGTTGGGCGGACAATTCACCGGCTACTCCGTCGAGTGGATTGACAGGCGAAAGAACGAGGAGGCCGACGCACACTCTCGCATCGGGTCGGCTCGACTCGCACCACCAGCCGACGTCTTCCTCGACACGATCACCAAGCCATCAGTCTCTCCCCCGAGGGAGATCGACATCGGAGTCCCGCTCCAACCAGAGGCAGTCCTCGTCGCACTCGTCAACGAGCCAGACGACTGGACCAAGCCCTACATCGCCTACCTGGAAGCCGGCACCTTGCCGGCAGACGAGACAGAAGCTCGGATGATCGCTCGTCGATGCAAGTCTTACGCCATCATCGACAGCGAGCTCCACAAACGCAGTGTCACCGGCGTGTTCCAACGCTGCGTCCAACCCGCCGAAGGACGCAAGATCCTCCACGACATCCACTCCGGTGACTGCGGCCACCACGCCGGCGCCCGCTCTCTCGTCGCCAAGGCTATGCGACATGGCTTCTATTGGCCCCACACGCACGCCAGCCGACATTGTCCAGCGGTGCGCTGGGTGCCAGAAGTACGCCAATCAGATGCACGTGCCGAGCTCAGCGCTCAAAACAATCCCCATCACCTGGCCATTCGTTGTGTGGGGCATGGATATGGTAGGCCCCTTCAAGAAGGCCCCCTCCGGCTACACCCACCTGCTAGTCGCGGTCGACAAATTCACAAAGTGGGTGGAGGCCAAGCCCGTTCAGAAATGCGACGGGAAGACCGCCACCAAATTCCTACGCGAGCTCATATATCGCTACGGGTTCCCAA
The DNA here is from genome assembly GCA_030063025.1 of Avena longiglumis. Classification (NCBI taxonomy): domain Eukaryota; kingdom Viridiplantae; phylum Streptophyta; class Magnoliopsida; order Poales; family Poaceae; genus Avena; species Avena longiglumis. Next base: position 171,540,208 of record CP125975.1, read on the forward strand.
ACAGCATCATCACGGATAATGGCACCAACTTCGCTAAAGGAGCCATGGCTGAATTCTGCAAAGAGCACCACATTCGGCTCGACCTCGCGTCAGTCGCCACCCGGAATCCAACGGCCAGGCGGAACGGGCCAACCAAAGCATCCTCCACGGCCTGAAGCCGCGACTCCAAGTACCACTCGAGCGCACCGCCGGGTGCTGGGTCGAGGAGTTGCCCTCTGTCATCTGGGGGATCCGCACCTCAGTCAACAGGTCTACAGGGTTCACCCCCTTCTTCATGGTCTATGGCGCCGAGGCAGTCATGCCCACCGACCTCGAGCACGATTCACCGCGGGTCGTCCACTACACGGAGGCTGCAAACGAGCTCGCCCGCCAAGACGGGGTCGACCAACTCGACGAAGCACGTGACCTCGCTCGGTCACGCACCGCCATCTACCAGCAGGGACTCCGCCGCTACCACAGCCGGCGGGTGAAAACTCGCACCTTCCAAGAAGGCGACCTGGTGTTACGCCTCATCCAGGACAAGAAGGGCATGCACAAGCTCTCCCCTCCGTGGGAAGGGCCATTCGCCAGCGGGCGCGTACTCGGCAACGACGCCTACTACCTCATCGACGTCCGCGGGGACGGCGAACTCGACGTCAAGCGACCATGGAATGTAAACCTCCTACGGAAGTTCTACTCCTAGAACCCCACACATGTACTCTCCAGTCGCTATGAAATAAAAAGAAACGATTACCGCAAATTGCGCCTACTCTCCATGTCTTGTGCCACTCGCACTCGTAATAACAGCGTTACGCTAACCGCAGAAGTCAACCTTTGGTACAACGATCGGCACGACTAAGTAGTGCGGTGCGAGAGCACTGAGTCACCTCAGGTCTTGCATCGTCCATGAAAAACGCCTACCCGGAGCCCCATTGGAGTCGCCTAGCTCGACTGGTTCTATGAACCAAGACAACTGCCTTCGCTTCTTACAGTGACCTTGGTCCTCCGCATCCTTGGCATAGCGACTCGAACGGCTAAGTACCACGCTCGGGGACTGAAGACCAGTTCATCGCGAGCGGTCCGGGAAAACGCCAAGTAGGAGAGCATGCCCAGGACTCGCCACGCGACTGACCCCACGGGCCAGGCAGGAGTGACGCGCTCAAACTAACGCGCTAAGTCCTCAACCACCCTCGAGTCACGCCTACAACCAAGTACCACGCTCGGGGACTCGGCCACCCGACCTCGTTCGCGCAAGGGAAAACGGTAAAGTATAGAGCACTCAAGGGAGTCGCCTAGCGACTGGCTCTCCGAGCCCGGGCGAGTCGACCACAATGACAAAATACATAAAAACAACAAACATATCACATACGAGGTAAACCCCACAAAAGGGCGGATGCGCTCGGGGACTCGCTCAAACATCAATCACAAACACATGACAAATACCAAAATAGACACGATGTCTCATTCGATTGCATGTCGCATTGTCTCATGTTACAAAATATGCCCGCATGGCAGACCTGCTGCTAACGCCAGAAGGCAAACTATCCTACTCTGCAGGCTTTGATGATGACTTGCCAACATCCCGGCGATTGCGGATGAACGGCGTGTACGGGTTCGACGGATACGTCGTCAGTTCACCCGCCATCGCCGCGCGAAAGGGTTGCTCGACCTTGAAATCACGATGCGGCGGCTCAGGGTCGTTCGGCACGACGACCGTCTCCTGGTACGGAAGTAGGTTGCCCATTGCCCAGACACGCTTCGAGTATGCAGCGGCGCGATCATACAACTTGAGGACCTCAGAAAGCTCCACCGCGCCAGTCGACGATGGGTAGCCACTCGTCACATCATCGATGTCGAAGTCCTCGGGGAAGTGGTCAAGCCCAAGACTAAGTGTCGTCGCCGCTCCGCGCCGAAACGCCGACCGCATCATAAACTCAACGACCGCGGGCGCCTTCTCCAAATACCTCCATACCTCAACGAGGTCGCTGGGAATCACTTCCGTGGGCGATATCTCTTGGAGATAGGCACGGATGCACGTCGCCGACAACGTGGCCGAGTCGACAAGCATGCTTACACATTGCCGCGCGTTGAATGAGCTCGCCTCTTCCGCGCTATCGATGATGCGACCTGCGAGTAGAAGACAATAATGAGTACGACGGACACCATAAACGGCACAACTACTGGAAGAGGCAGATGCACTTACCAATCAACGGGCGGGCGAGATCCGTGATGAAGCATTGAAGTGACGTATGGCCGTCCTGAAGCCCAGCAACAAGGGCATCCGACACTTTGCGATCCTCTTCGGCGGCTGCAATGGCGGCCTTGGCTCGCCCATCAGCCGAGCTCGCTTCTTCGCCTTCGCAGCTCGCTCGAGGTCGGCGATCCGCTGTTCAGCCGAACTCAAAGCCGATTGCCCGCCTCAATTCACCGGCGAGGACAAGCCTGGCGAGCTTCCTCGCCTTCACAGCAACTGAAGCCCTTGTTCGCTTCACGGGCGATGGCTTCTTTCTCCAGCCGCCGCCAATCGGTCAGCCGATTCAAGTTGCGAGACTGCACAAGACCAAAAGGTTAATCAAAGCAAAATTTAAGTGCCCACCGCTGAAATTCAGCGAGCGCACTCGAGGACTGCAATAAAAAATTCCTAAGTGCCCACCGCTGAATATTCAGCGAGTGCGCACTCGAGGGACAATCAAAAATTCCTAAGTGCCCACCGCTGAAATTCAGCGATGCGCACTCGGGACCTGTACTCAAAAATTCCTAAGTGCCCACCCGCTGAAATTCAGCGAGTGCGCACTCGGGGACTGGTACTCAAAGAAATTCCTAAGTGCCCACCCGCTGAAATTCAGCGCGTGCGCACTGGGGGACTGGATGCGAAAAATAAAGATAAGACATTAAAAGAATCAGGCCGCTGCAAAGCACCGACCTGATTCTCGGGGACTGGATGTACTTGGATGGCCGCGCCAAGCATGCCGTGGAGTTGTATCGCGTCCACGGACGCGAGGAGAGCCGGCGTATGCCCACGACGTTGGTCGACTTCAGCATCGGCGGTCCCAGGAGCGTGGCTTGAGGGCGAAGTCCCACTCGCCGCGGCCGCCTTGGTCATGAAACGCGGGAAGGTGGCGATCAAGGCACCCGCCCCAAAGGAGGTTGGCTCGGCCGTTCCAGGCAAGGGAGCGCCCTCCTTCGTGGACGCGGCTGCCTCCGTTACGGGTCCAGCTGGCGCGACCGCCGTGTCGTCAGAAATCGTGACGACGTCGTCACCCTTGGCCTTCTTGCCGCCATCCGCAGAGACGACGACCTCGTCCGCCTTCCTCTTGCGGGAAGGATCCTCCTCGCTAACGACGGGTGGCACCTTAGCCACGGTTGGGTGGCCCATCCTCTTCACCCCGGTCCTGTTCAACAATCATGTAAGAAATATAATTCGAACTACTATGAAAGACAAAGGAGGGAGAGTGTACTCACTTAGCGACTGGAATAAAGCGCAGCCCCGTACGGAGGCCAGCTGGCTTCTCTAGTTCGGGGCCCAGTCGGCGGCTGAGCCTCATTTCCAGAACGTCGCGTGCCCAATACACGGACGGTTTCTTCGTTGTTGAGGCCGCAACCGGAGCCTCTGGAACGTCTTCAGCAGGAGCTTCCTTGTGAGGCGAAGCCGCTGCGACTGAGGCGTCCCCCAGCCCAGAGACTGGGGCGAATGGCGGAGGCATCGACGCCTGGGGCACCTTGATGGTGGCCGTGTCCAACGCGGCTATCGTTGGTGTCGCCTCGTCCTTGGCCGGGCTGGGGGCGTCAGAACTGCTCGCTAAATGTGGCGACGAGGCCGGCCTCGTCAGTTTTGTCTTCGTCTTCCTCGGAGACGCCTTCACCTCCTTTTCCTTCTTCTTCTTTTTCGATGGGGTCGCCTGGCGGCGCGAGGTGGTTTCTGGAAGCTCGTCGTCATCTTCGTGACGCTCGAGGCTTTTACTTGCCTCAATCTCGCGTTGACGCTGCCCACGGGTCTTGCGGAGCAGTGGGGCGACTTCCTCTTCGGACTCGTCGTCGCTGTCGCCCTCGTCACTCCCGACATCGCCCTTGGCGGGAGGCGACTCGCCCACGTCCTGAACGGACGAGCTCGAGTTCTCGTCGTCCGGAGGTGGGAGCCATCCTTCTACAACTTGGAATAGCTGCAATGAATACAAGATGAAATTAGAATTACCGCGACTGCATAAACTGCGACTGCGAGCGAAGTGAAGCGATTACCGTTGGGGCTGGACGCTTTGCGGTATAGGGGGTGACCCCAGCCTGTGCGTCCAGGTACACCGCCTAGGTGATTTTGTTCAGTGCTGGGATGTAGTCCTCCAGCTTCCACTCGTCGAGGCATGCCTTCGTTGAGTCTCTCCGGCCTTTGTACTGGTACATGTAGTGCTCGCGCCGAGCGAGCGGGACGATACGCCGCCCGAGCCAACAGTTGTACAGGTTTATGGTCTGGAGACCCTTCTTCTTCAAACCGCGGATGGTCTGGAGAATCTCATCGACGACCATCCGCTGGTCGTTGGGGAGCTTGCCGACTTGGAGACGGCGCGGCTCGGACCGATTGACGGAGTACCGCGGGATCGCCGCCTCGCCCTCCGGGGTCGCCTCGGTTACGTAAAACCACGATTTCTTCCAGTCGCTCGCTGCCTTGGCGGGCAGCATCAGGTCGAAGAATGAAGCCTTCGACTTGAGCTGGAAGTAGGCCGCCCGCGGCTAGCATTGGGCCGCCCGCTTCCTCGCGGCTGATCTGTCCGTGGAACAGATCTTGCCACAAGGGGAAGTAGGGCCGGCATCCCAAGTAGCATTCGTAGAACACCACAAAGATGGCGAGCTGCTCGATGCTGTGGGGACCCAGATCTGAAGGCTGGATCCCGTAGTAGGCGCAGAAGCACCGGAAGAACAGGGACGTGGGGAACCCTAGCCCCCGTTCAAGATGGCTGGTGAAGCAGATGAACTCCCTCTCTCGCGGATTCGGGGTCGTCTCTCCGGCTGCGGGAATGCGCCAACAACCGGCTCGCAAGATCCCGGCCTCCTCGAAGGAAGCCAGTTGCGCCCTCGTGCACTTAGATCTACCCCACGGCTCGGTGGAGAGGGCCATGGCAGAGAGATTTGCTGGGGGTCGAGGGATTTCGGGTCGGCTGGATCATGATGCGAAGGGATGCGAAAGGTGTGCGCAGTCGGAGGAAGTGGTGAGAAGGTGGTTCTTTGATCGCCTGCCATTCCTCTTATATAGCGGTTGTTACCCGCCAAATCAGGGAGCCGTTACTACGCGGTGATTACGCCAAAAGTTACCGTTGGATTACCCCAACGGCTAGTTTGACCACGGTTAACGGTCCAACTTCAGCCACTCGACTCGCCGACCCTCTCACTATGACAGTGTTTTGCCGACCCGACACGCCAAAGCTGTGACCTGGATGATCGGTTTCTCCTTTATACGGGAGCCCGCCGACGATTCGACTGGATGTCCACTCTGAAGCCGTATACTCTGACTGCCAGCAGCCACCTACGCCTAATGGACAGCGGCCTCGGGGACTACTGATGGGGATATGCCTACCGGGGTATACCCAGCAGGATGTTCGATCGCCCAAGAATCTGGCGAGTGGGCTCGCAAGACGGCGATCGGATTGAAGCCCAACAAGGAATCAAGCGATCGAAGTCAAGGCCCGGGAGAGTAGATAGGCCCAATCGGATTAGGTTAAGCAGTACGAAGCTTTAATCGAATCGGTTGAGATATGTAAACCCTAGGGAGGTGAGCCTATATAACCTCCCTATAGGGTGAGTAGAGATACGTTCCATCGGACACCCAAGCGACTCGCCGCCTAGCTCGCCCATTGTACCACCTCCATAATACAATCTAGCAGAGTAGGTCTTTAACCTCCGGGCGAACACAGGTAAAACCCTTTGTCTTTGCCCTCATCTCAAGCATGAGATGGTGGCCGCCTTGCCCCTCGTTCTACTACTGGCCGATTTGCGGCATCTGTCGTGACCATTCCCACGGCAGGCGTGCTCTCGGCATGGTTGCAGCGGCTTGGCATGGTCTCATGCGTGTGGTCTAGGGCTGCATCGCTGGGGCCGGGGAGTGGCGGTGGGGTGCTAGCTTGCTCCCAGACAAGGTTGGCGAGGCTAGTGCTGCTTGTAGCTTGATGTCCACACTGGGGTGACCATGGTGCTCTCGGATTGTTCACCATTGATGATAATGTCTAGCTTACAGTGATGCTAGAGATTAGTTAAGGTTGTTAGATGATCTACTACGGCTAGTGGTGCCCAGAGAGGGAACAAGTTAGGCCCAAAACACTGCACACTATAGTGTTTTGATTTTGTTTGATTTGAATCTGCAAGGTGTTTGATGAAATGGCCGCATGAATTCAAGTTTTGAATTTTGAAAAGATTTTTGGTGGGTCTGCTAGGCATGTGTTGGTGAGTCTGTGGATGCTTGGGTTTTGAAAGTTGAGCTTGTTTGAGTGGTTTTTGAAAAAGTGGGATCTTCCCATATGATATAGATTCAATTTTAAACTGTCCTTTAAACTATGCATTTGAATGATTTTGGATGATCACAAAGTGGGCCTTGGTACTGTGTTATGAGTACTATCAAGGGGTGCAAAGATCCAAACAAGTTTTGTTAAGTTCTGAAAGTTAGAGATAGCCAAAGTAGGCATGGGAGTTAAATTGGTCAAAGTGACCATTCACTTATTTTGTTTGTTTTGATTTATTTGTCTTTGGGAAAAGTGTGGGGATTGTTTAGATGATGTTTATTTCACCTAAGAATCCTTTTACAAGCAAAGAAACACACAAGCATGGCAATTCAAAAGAATCCAAATTGGTAATGCATACACATATGCATGCTTTCATATTTTTAATTTGAAAAGTTTTTGTTAACCCTAATTTTGATGATTAGAGTTTGATGATCCAAGTTTAGTATTTTTGGGATGTTACAAACCTTCCCCCCTTAAACAAAATCTCGTTCCGAGATTTGAAAAAGGACGAAAAAGATTACCTCGGATTTGAAGAGATCGGGAAACTTCGTCCTGATGTGATCTTCGCGCTACCAGGTAGCTTCCTCTTCTGTGCGGTTGCTCCACTGAATCTTGAGAAACTTGATGCTTCGGGTTCTGGTGGTTCTGAAGGCTTATTCCAAAATACGGATGGGTACTTCAGGATAGGTCAGATCATCGTTGATCTCTATGGTCCGGTGATCGATATTCTTGAATACTTCGGTCTTCTCTAGAACTTCGAGGCACTTGCGAAGTAATGAGATATGGAACACATTGTGCATGGCTGACATCTCTTCGGGCAGTTCCAATTGATATGACACTTCTCCTCGACGGTTCAGAATCTTGAAGGGTCCGATATATCTGGGGTTTAACTTTCCTTTGAGTTGGAAACGCTGCATTCCTTTCAATGGTGACACTTTCAGATACACAAAATCTCCGATGTTAAAGGCGAGGTCTCGACGTCTTTTGTCGGCGTAACTCTTCTGTCTGGACTGGGCTGTCTTGAGGTGCTCACGAATCTTGTGAACCTTCTCTTCTTCTTCTCGTAGGATGTCAGGTCCGAAAATCTGACTCTCTCCTACTTCCGACCAATTCAAAGGGGTGCGACATTTTCTTCCATACATGAATTCAAATGGGGCCATTTGCAAACTAGCTTGATAACTGTTGTTGTATGAAAATTCTGCGAACGGCAGACAATCTTCCCACTTAGATCCATATTCTAACACACATGCTCTCAACATATCTTCGAGTATTTGATTTACTCGCTCCGTCTGTCCATCGGTCTAAGGGTGATAAGCTGTGCTGAAATCTAGCCGGGTTCCTAAACCTTCTTGGACTTTCTTCTAGAATCTCGAGGTAAACCGAGTTCCTCGATCAGATATGATGTTCTTGGGGACTCCATGCAAACTGACGATTCTAGCGATGTATAACTCCGCTAGCTTCGAACTCTGATATGTGGTCTTTACGGGTAAGAAATGGGCGACTTTGGAAAATCTGTCCACTATGAACCAGATAGAGTCATTTCCCCTACTAGAAGTATGCAATCCGGTGATAAAGTCCATTCCAACGGAATCCCATTTCCATTCCGGAATTTGCAATGGTTGCAACAATCGAGCGGGTCTTTAATGTCCTGCCTTGACTCGCTGACATATGTCACACTTGGCGATATAGCTTCCGATTTCTCTCTTCATCTTATGCCACCAAAATTGTTCTTTCAAATCTTGATACATCTTAGTCCCTTCGGGGTGGATAGAATAAAGAGTATCATGAGCTTCCTTCAGAATAACTTATTTTAATTCAGAATCTGCTGGTACACAAAGGCGTCCTTTGTACCACAGAACTCCTTCTTCGTCTTCGGTGAATCTGGGTACTTTGCCTGTATCGATACGATGCTTGATTCCGTCGATACTAGCATTTCCTTTCTGCGCCTCTTTGATCTGGCTGATCAAAGTGGGTTGAAGTTCTATGCTAGCCAAAAATCCTTCACTCACTAATTCCATTTGAAAATCTTCCATCTCTTTGTGCAAGCTTGGTTGCTCCTTCAAAATCATGGAGTTCAAGCGGCACGACAATCTGCTAAGGTCATCTGCTACCACATTGGCTTTACAAGGGTTATAGCGAATGTCCAGGTCGTAATCCCTGATTAGCTCAATCCATCTTCTCTATCTCATATTCAGCTCCTTCTGAGTGAATATATACTTCAGACTCTTGTGATCCGAATAGATCTCACAACGGTTTCCCATCAGGTAATGCCTCCATGTCTTCAGGGCTAGAACTACGGCTGCGAGTTCGAGGTCATGGGTTGGGTAATTTTGCTCATGTTGCTTCAGTTGTCGAGATAGATAAGATATAACTTTGCCTTCTTGCATTAGCACACATCCGAGACCGATCTTGTATGCATCACAATACACGTCGAAGGGCTTCGTGATATCCGGCATGATTAAGATTGGGGCTGAAATCAATCTCCTCTTGAGTTCTTGAAAACTCGCTTCACATTTGTCGGTCCATTCAAACTTCTTGTCCTTCTTCAGCAATTGGGTCATGGGTCTGGCGAAACTCGAGAATCCTTCTACGAACTTGCGGTAGTATCCCACCAATCCGAGAAATGCACGAACTTGGGTTTGAGTGGTTGGGGCTTGCCAATCTTCGACATCTTTCACCTTTGCAGGGTCAACGGCAATTCCTATGGCTGATACAATGTGGCTAAGGAATCCTACCTCCTGTAACCAGAATTCACATTTGCTAAACTTGGCATACAACTGATGCTCTCTAAGGGTTCCAAGAATGGTCCTTAGGTGTAGCTCATGTTCTTCTTCCGATTTGGAATAAATCGGAATGTCATCGAAGAAAACAACGACAAACTTATCCAGGAAGTCCATAAAAATATTATTCATGAAATAAGCGGGGGCATTGGTTAATCCAAAAGACATGACAATATACTCGTATAATCCATAACGGGTGGTAAAGGCAGTATTGGGGATATCCTCTGCACGAATCTTGAGTTGATGATAGCCTGTTCTAAGATCAATCTTATAAAACACTTTGGCACCGGTCAACTGATCAAAAAAATCTTCTATCTTGGGCAAAGGGTACTTGTTCTTGATGGTGACATCATTCAACTTCCGATAATCCGTACACAAATGGTTACGTCCATCCTTCTTATCCACAAATAAGACGGGTGATCTCCATGGTGACGCACTTCGTTGAATCAATCCAATTTCCAACATTGCATCCAGTTGCTTCTTCAGTTCTTCTAGTTCAGACGGGTTCATACTATATGGTCTCTGGGCTATGGGTCATGTTCCGGGGATTAGTTCGATGATAAACTCGATATCCCGATCTGGGGGCATACCGAGCAAAACATCTGGAAATACATTGGGGTATTCACAGACTATCCGGAATTGGTCAATGGTAGGTTGGGCTATACTCTTGTTGCACTTGAATTGACGCGGTAAGGTTTCAGATATATGCTCGACTGATATTCCGGCTGTACTGGTCATGGTTCTGGCTTTCTTGGCACAGTCAATCAATCCTTTATGTTTGGACATCCAATCCATTCCTAGTACTACTTCCAAACCTTTAGTTCCGAGTACTATCAGATTAGCATAAAAATCTATGCCATGGATTCGAATAGGGACGGCTTTGCAAATTTGCCTAGCTTTGGTGGTTGAACCGGGGATTTTAACAATCATGACATGCTTCAGTTTGGTTAGTTGAATTTTACTAGTGCATGCAAATTCTTCGGTGTCAAATGAGTGTGATGCACCATAATCAAACAACACTCGAGCAAGTACTGAATTAACAGAAAACATACCCAGTACGACGTCTGGTCCTTCCTGAGCTTCGTCATCATGCATGAGAAAAACGCGGCCATTGCGGTTGAGCGAATTCCCTGGGGAAAACCTTCTTCCTGGCTGAACACGACGCTGCTGAGCTAGGGCATTTGCATTGGGGGCTGCGGCATTCTTCTTGTTGGGGCACTCGTTGGAGTAGTGACCCTTATTTCCACAGTCATAACAAGTCACCAGACTGTCCTTTCTTTCAGGCACAACATTGCTTCCAGTCCTCGGGGCAGTGTTGGTGTTGGTGGTAGCATTGTTGTTGTTGAACTTGGGTGGGGAACGGTTGAAATTGCTAGAGTTGCCGGGGTTGTTGTGATTTCCTCTGGGCCTAGGGTTTCCATGGTTGGGATAGGTCGGACGGTTCATTGGGGGTCTGTTGGTTCTCGGGGCAAATCCTGGAGATGGGTTAGGGCGATACTTTCGGGTCTGATGGGTTCCTGGCTGATGCATCATGCGACGCTTGCGGTTCTCATTGGCTTGGTTGATCTTTCCTTCCATCTGGATAGCAGAGTCGACAAGGGCTTCAATATCCGCAAAGGGGATATTGACTAACACAGTCTGCATCTCATCATGCAGACCATTCAGGAATCTCTCTTTCTTCTTGGCTTCGGTGTCGATCTCATCCGAGGCATACCTAGCTAATGACAAAAATTTGTCACGGTATTCCACTACTGTCATCCTTCCTTGCTTTAGTTCTCTGAACTCATCTCTCATTCCCTTGATCAAACCTGGTGGCACATGGGTTCTGCTGAACTTGACCTTGAATTCCTCCCAGGTCATCATCTGTCCTCCGGTCATTGCACGAACACTGTTCCACCATGCTCTGGCATCTCCGGCTAGATAGTGGGTGGCGAACAGAACTTTCTCATTAGCTTCCACTCCGGCGACTTCCAGGTTGTTTTCCATGGTCTGCAGCCAATCGTCTGCATCTAGGGGCTCTTCCGACTTAGTGAAAACATGTGGGTTGGTGTTCTGGAAATTCTTGAGCTTAGATCCATGGTTATCCTGATTTCCTTGGCCTTGGTTGTTATGGGCCAGCTGAGCTATCTGCTGAAGGGTGGCTAGGTTGGCTTGACGTTCGGCTCAGAAACCAACATTTGCAGGATCTGCAACATCGGGTACGGGGATGAACCTCTTCCTCCGCGTGGCATCTGAAGATTGAGATACATCATGAGAAAAGAGGGAAATTTCTAAGGTTTCGGGACTTTTGAAAAGTTTTTAAAGTTTGACTCAGATTTTCTAGCAACATGATTTTCATTCATTCATTCATAGCACACGATACAAACACACACCACAACGAAGGTAAACAGATGGTTTTAAGAACCATTCTGGAAACTACGATACAGTGGGATCGAATACAACTCACTATGCTAGTCCTCAAGTGCTACTACTCCTCGGAGTCGTTGTAGTCGTCATCCTCATCGTCATTGATGAAGGCGAAATCATCCTCATCGGTGAAGAAGTCCATAGCCTGATCCTCCAGAAAATCATCATCTTCGCTGAGATAGGAGTAGGGGTCTCCACGAAGATCCTCTCCGGCATTCTCCCTTTCTTCCAACTGCATGACTCTCTCGTGGATGGTCTCCTCCAAATCCGAGATACAGTGGCGAAGACGAGCAATGATGCGCTCCTTCTTGTCGAGCTGACGGCGGCGAGACTTGCGATCCTTCGCTAGCATGGCGATGGTCTGATCCTTCGTCTTGATGATGGCGGACTTGTGGTTGGAGTAGTCACGGCAATTGTCCAATTCCTACTGACGATCATACATCATGAAGCTGAGGTGGTCCAACTGAGTCTTCAGCTCGGGGTGGTATGGGGCTTCCAGTGGTTGTCCATTAGCATCACTCCTTGGGCAAAACTCAAAGCGGGTACCCTTGATCTGGTTGATACTCTTCCCACACAGACAGGCAAGAGCTTCCTGCATGGCCCTGGCAAGTCCATCAAGCCAGTTGTTCTCTCTTAAGGTGAACTGAATTCCCTCAGCAGTGGGAGGTTCAATCTTTCCTCGGAGACTTGCAACAATTAGCCACTGCAGATCTTCTCCTCCTTGATCATTGAGCTGAGCTCCGAAGAACTCGGGGTTCGAACGCTCCAGAAGTTCCAAAAGCTGGTCCAAATCCCTCTCAAAGATAAGGTCTCCTCCATTCCCCAACTGATAAAACTTGTCGTACTTCACGTCCATCTATTAAGAATATAGGATGAGTAAGTTAGTAGAGTGATCAAGTGTGTCAAATTTTATGTATTTTGCAAGAGTTTTTGAGGAACATGAATTTTCATGAAAGAATAAAGGTGATAAGAATGGGAATAAGTTTTTGTAAATATTTGCTTCCTTTGGTTTTGAAACTAAGTTTTTGATTCAAAGGTCCAGTCTAACTAGGGTCTCCTATGGTCAGGACGGATCTGATACCAACTTGTCAACACCCGGATTTTTAATCCCAGATGCCTGTTATGCCATACATCGTAATCCCAGGATTACCATTTTTGTGAGACATAACAGAATTGGATACCACAGTACATCATCCATTACAAACCATACATAATGTCTTACACAAATAAGGATCTCATGATCCAGTTCTTAATACAACTCAAGCAGCGGAAATACGTAATAATAACGGTATCGTAGGCGAGCTCCATATTCAGGGTCACAGGCAATGCTGACGATGGGAGATGATCCTAGTTGTCGTAACCTTCCTGGGGTCCATCATCCTGGTACTCCTCTTCATAGTCTGGCCACGGGAATAGCCAGGGATAAAGCCATGAGTACACTTTAAGTACTCGCAAACTAATACTAACAAGTGAAAGGGGTTTTTGTAATAGGACACTAAACTCTAGGGTTGTTTTGCAAAAATCCAGATTTACCTCTACTAAGTTCAGAAGTAAGAAAGCTAGTTGAATTTTTATAACACCTAAGTGGGAACTCGTATCTCATGCCACAACTCTGTTGTGGTCAAGTCAAGTTCTCAATTCATTTCACAAGTCATTTTGAAAACATCTGACGGGGGAACAGTATGGCCACTCCAACTGTCCATAACCGCGGACGCGGCTATTCGAATAGTTTGACACTCTGCAGAGATTGTACACTTTCACCACAACATTCGATACATCCGTGAGGAACAAATCCTGAATTCACCATACTCAGTATGCGGATAATCAATCCTAACCTTTCAATTACACGCCCTAGTATAGGCACCTCTCCTGTGAGTTTGGCCTCCCAACCATGACCAACTGTCATCTTGGGTACTGCAGAGGTGGACAATCTTCACAAGGTAGCCTCAGCTCAGACCTTGGCCGTGAGGAAACCAATACTAAGGTATATAAGTTTCCAGTCAAGCCCTACCCAATCTTCGGGTATTGTGGTTGTACGGTAAAAATTGGCATGGTATCACATCCAGACAACCATCAGTTTTATAAAGGGCTAAGTCTCATGCCTTAACATTTTCATCACCAAAATCCTCTGGTGTTCGGAAACACATGTCAAAACATCTCGGGTAGAATGACTCATCATTCTAAGGTTTTAATAAGCATTTTCACCAAGTATTCCCATCTAAAGTTGATCAAGTTTTATGCTTAGCACTAGCATATACAAGTGGGGGTGAGTACTAATGAAGGGTGGTAAACTAGTGGGGTTCTAACTAAGTTCAATCTCATGTCTTAGGATGACATCAAGATTATCTAGCTTAGGCCAAATTTTATGCTCTTTATGCATCCTTCAGTTACCTTTCCAGTATCTACAAATTACTTAAGTACACTCTAAGTAGAAGCTTTGATAAAGAAATAAAGTAGAAAGCTTGCAAGTAAAACTAGGAGGGGTATCATCAAATATGTTTAACCCAGCATGCTTAGTGCATTGCATAGGTTATCTACTTTCATAATTGCAAGTGTTAGCTTGAAATCATTAGTATAAGCTTGCCTTGAGCAGAGCAGTGGTTGAAGTTCTCCTCGGCTTCTTCTTCTTAGTATCCTCCTTCCTCCTCGTATCCTTGGTCGGTAGTAGCGTCTATAATTAAATACAAGGTACACAATCACCAAACAATACTTAAATACTTTCAATCATCACACAAAGGGGTTCTATAGATGATCTAGCATCATCACTAACATTACAAGGCTAAGCATTTGGCTTAATGATTTTATTTTTAGAAAAGTAATTTCTACTCATTGAAAAACTACTTAAGATTTAATATTCTCCAAACCAAACATGTGATCATGTTGACACATGTCATGACCACATATTTCAGTACATGGGAATGTGATTTAAATTGGTGTCACAATTTAATAAGGTTTAACCCTTTTATTTTAAATAAAATAAGTGACTAGAAATGCCTATGTGGACTTATTTTATTACTTGGACATTATTTATGTAAGTAAACCCATATGTTTTTATATATTCTGAAAGTTATGGTCAAATGTGATTTTTGAGAGTTGGAATCAACTCAAAAGCTATTATGGTTTAAATTTGAAAAAGTTTGAATGCAGAAAAGCTTCTGCCTTGTTATTTTTACCAAGGGTGATCTACAGATCCAAATGATTTGAATCCAACAGGCTTGGATTAAACATTTCAAGACCTTTCTAGCAAAATTGGTTTCATTCAATTTGGTTTACTGAATCGAGCTGGGTTGATTTTTGAAACTAGGTACAGAACTGTGTTTGAATGAAAATAGAAAAATCTAAATTCAAATGAGTGGGCTGTGCGGGAAGGGGAAATGGGCCAGCCTAGTGTCACTCTGCGGCACGGGGCTCAACTGACAGGGCGGGTCTACTGGTCAGCGACTCATTAAATGCGAAGCGGTACCGGGCAATGTGGTGCGCTGGATTAGAAGTAAGATCAACGGATGTGGGTCGTCGTCGACGATGAACTAGTCACCAGCGAGCTCGAACCCTAGAAGCTCAGTGGGGGTTGCGGGAGGCTCAACAGGGCTCAGGTGAAGGTCAGCGATGCGGGCAAACGACAAAGTCGACGACGGCGAACTCAGGGGTGGTCGCGGCAGCTCCTGGGGTGGACGAAATCGATGGCGCCCTTCTTCTCTGCAGCGGCGAGCTCCGGCGCAATTCCGGTGATGTGCTTCTCGCCTTGCTCCGGGACTGAGGTGGGGTGGTTCTGGGTGAGAGGGGAGTGGAATGGTGTGAAGAATTCGAGCTGGGGAGGCCTCTATTTATAGTGGTGAGAGGGGACCGACGGGCGCAAGCTGAGCTCGTCGTGGTCGACGGCACAAAGGGCTATCGGCGTGGGCGACGGTAGGGGGCGGTGTTGTGCTCACTGGCGAAGCTCAACGGCATGGTGGAGAGGCGTGGGGCGGTGCTGATCGGTCGAAATTCTGCGATGCTCTGCGCGTGCCCGACGGGAGTTTTAATGGCGCACAGCGCGCGTGGTCCCCGCGCGTGGCGAACGGGCGTGTCTGCGGGGTTGTCGGGACGGTGGTGATCACGCGTGCACGCGGCGAGGGCGGTGCACGGTCTGTGGGCGTCTGTCGAGCGTGGCCCACGGGGAGCGCTCTCGGCATGGTTGCGAAGCGGCTTGGCATGGTCTGTAAGTGTGGTGCAGGGGCTGGCATCGCTCGCGACTGGGACAGGGAGTGGCGGTGGGGTGCTAGTTTGCTCCCAGACAAGTTTGGCGAGGCTAGTGCTGCTTGTAGATTGCTGTCCACACTGGGGTGTCCATGGTGCTCTCGTATTATTCACCATTTATGACAATGGCTAGCTTATAGTGATGCTAGAGATTAGTTAAGGTTGTTAGATGATCTACTAAGGCTAGTGGTGCCAAGAGAGGGAACAAGTTAGGCCCAAAACACTGCACACTATAGTGTTTTGATTTTGTTTGATTTGAATCTGCAAGGTGTTTGATGAAATGGCCGCATGAATTCAAGTTTTGAATTTTGAAAAGATTTTTGGTGGCTGTGCTAGGCATGTGCTGGTGAGTCTGTGGATGCTTGGGTTTTGAAAGTTGAGCTTGTTTGAGTGGTTTTTGAAAAAGTGGGATCTTCCCATATGAGATAGATTCAATTTTAAACTGTCCTTTAAATTATGCATTTGAATGATTTTGGATGATCACAAAGTGGGCCCTGGTACTGTGTTATGAGTACTATCAAGGGGTGCAAAGATCCAAACAAGTTTCGGTTAAGTTCTGAAAGTTAGAGATAGCCAAAGTAGGCATGGGAGTTAAATTGGTCAAAGTGACCATTCACTTATTTTGTTTGTTTTTATTTATTTGTCTTTGGGAAAAGTGTGGGGATTGTTTAGATGATGTTTATTTCACCTAAGAATACTTTTACAAGCAAAGAAACACACAAGCATGGCAATTCAAAAGAATCCAAATTGGTAATGCATACACATATGCATGCTTTCATATTTTTAATTTGAAAAGTTTTTGTTAACCCTAATTTTGATGATTAGAGTTTGATGATCCAAGTTTAGTATTTTGGGATGTTACACTTTCCACAAGTGATATACACAAGGTAAACCATAGAAATGGGCCTTGGGTAACCACTCAACACAAACCATTCTTTCCATTCCACCCAGGTGTTTCATTCACTTAGTTGTTTTATTAAGCAAAAACATAAGTCAAAGACTTAACAATATTTTCCATAACATGATTATATTCCACCCTTGGTTGCTATTAGCTAATCTAAGCATGGCAATGACAAGTATCTTAACTTAAAGGAAATTCTAACATTTCTACAACTACTAGGATTTCCCAAGCATAGTATATCGAAGCTTAGCAAAATACTCATGCAAGACCTATACAAAATATTTCTAATGCATAGGCAAAAATATTGGGACATAAGTATGAAGCACCACTTTCCTTGGTAGTTTGGGGAGTAGCAACAATCTTCACAACCACAATCACTATTAGCACCAAAATCTACACATAAAATAATGGCACCAAATTCACATATCAAAATATACAAGCAAAAACATATGAATGCATGCAAATTCTATGTAATGATTTTTCCAAATCAAACAAGACAAGTGAAACAGTACTGAATCATAAACAAGACAAAAACACACCAAACAAACTTTATTTAGTTTCTAAATCATTTTTCAAACAATTTCTATACTCAAACTAAGCCTATAAATGTCTCGGCATAAATAATAAATTTTACAGAAGCAAAACATTAAACACATTGCATAAATTGATAGAATTATTTCTCCTGATTCCAATGATATAAAATTTGCAAAATTTGAACGTGTGTATCAAAAGTTATGAATTTTGCAAGTTTGAATCACTAATAGATCTAATTCAGATTTTTAAAACAAATAACAAGCCACGCGTCACGTCCTGATTCGTCCATACCGCTTCGCACGGATCGGCCGATGCGGTGCGTTGGATATAAAGTGGATCGCACGGATCAGATCAAAAGATACCCCTTCGGGTTATGTTCTATCGTAGCCACTGGATCAAGATCCTACAGCCGTTGATCAAGCGACCAACAACTGGCGGCGCACGGCGACGGTGAGAGGCGGAGCGCTCGGTCTACGGTGTTGCGGCGGCTACTAGAAGCGAGGAAGAGAATGGGGAGGGTCACCAGACTCGCAGAGATGTGCTGGAGCTCAATGTGGTAGTAGCTTGTCGAGGGGCACACGGACACAGCGGCAGGACCTCGTCGGAGTTGTTGGCGACATCGGGTGCTTGCAGATGAAGACATTGCCGAGGCTCTGGATCGCCCTAGCACGAATCAGATGGGTCAGGAGGTGCGCAAGGCCATGGCGAACACGATGGCATCGAATGGAAGGCAAGGGGCGGTCGCGTTTTACCTGGATTGCACGTCGGAGTCGAGCGGTGGTTCTGTCGCTTGCGGACGCGAACGGGGTCGGCGACTTGGGCCACGAGAAGGCAAATGAAAGGCATCAGGGGATGCGCCTGAACATGCTGGTCACGCTCGTTTGAAGAAGAGGCAAAGGGGTGGTCGAGGCTCACCAGAATCAGTCGTCGGAGGTCAGAGGTACAGCGGCGGTTTGAGTTCGATTGCGCGCAGCCTGGTGGCAGAGTGAGCGACGAAAGTGGGGAGAAATGACCGCGGTGGCCAGGTGATTAAGGAGCCAGGAGCAGGGCGAGAGTTACACACTGAATCAATGGAATTTAAGTGAGGTTTAATCGCGGCGTCTCTGGCGCGATGGTAACGGCGGAGCAGTCGTCGTGCGGTGATTGAGGACGATGATGATGGGGCAAGGTGGGTCCAAGGTGTCAGCGGGTGGGTGTGCGTTGTTGCGTTGAGAAACAGAGGGAGAAGGGAGACCCCGGGTGGGCTGTTTTGTCTACTGGGCCGAAAGGGTGGCGCCTGGCCCAGTTCTAATTCTTTTATCCTTTTCTATTTCTGTTTCGATTTTTAGGAAACATTTTCAAATGAGTTTCAAATAAGTTTGAATTCACCACCACTTCTAGATTTTTTTAAAGTGATAATTGTACACATTTGGTTGCAGAACAATGTTGTACACTTTAAAATAATTTGGCACTTTGGAATTTAAAATAAACAATGTTTTTAACCATTGCTTAATAAAGACAAAGAAATGGTTTAAATTTGTTTATTTGTTTTGAAATCTTTATCCAAGCTTTGGAAATTATCAAACAAACCCATGAACAAACATCTTTGGTTTAAAACAAATAATATCTTATTAGAGAGTAGCATTGGATCAATGCCTTGCTTACATAAAATAATAGGCATTCAAAAATGCTTCTGCTTTGTAATGACTTTGAAAATGATCCTAAAATGATTATGAATGCATGGATGATATGCAAACTTTGAAATCATGATTTTAGGGATGTTACAAATCTAACCCCCTTAAGGTGAATCTCACCCTCGAGATTCGGATTGGCTAGAAAATAGGTGAGGGTGGTCTTTCCGAAGGTCATCCTCTCTTTCCCATGTTGATTCTTCTTCTGAATGATGGTTCCATTGAACTTTGCAGAATTTGATAGTCTTTGTCCGAGTAACTCTTTCTGCAGTCTCAAGAATCTTGATGGGTTTTTCCTCATAAGTGAGATCACTTTCCAATTGGACCTCCTCCAAAGGAATAGTATCTTTCAAAGAAGTCTCTTCCATCTCTGTATGGCATTTCTTTAGCTGACTCATGTGAAACACATTGTGAACGGCAGTAAATGATTCTGGCAGTTCAATCTCATAAGCCACTTCTCCTTTACGACTCAGAATCTTGAATGGTCCAACATATCTTGGGGCCAATTTTCCTTTGACTCCAAATCTCTTCACTCCACGAAGTGGTGACACTCTAAGATAAGCTCTGTCACCCACTTCATAGGTGACTTCTCTACGCTTAGGATCTGCGTAGCTCTTCTGTCGGGACTGTGTTATCTTCAATCTGTGTTTTACTAGCTTGACTTTCTCTTCAGCCTCTTTGATTAGTTCTGGCCCGAACAAGTTCCTTTCTCCCACACCATTCCATAGCAATGGGGTAGTACACTTTCTCCCATAGAGAAACTCAAACGGTGCCATCTCAATACTGGCTTGATATTTGTTATTGTAAGAGAATTCTGTGTAAGGCAGACTTTCATCCCAACTAGATCCATAGTCTAGGGCACATGACCTCAACATATCTTCTAGAATCTGGTTGGTCCTTTCTGTCTGTCCATCAGTCTGAGGATGAAAAGTAGTGCTGAATTCCAATCTCGTTCCCAATGATTCATGTAGTTGCCTCCAAAAATGAGAAGTGAACTGAGTTCCCCTATCAGACACAATACTCTTAGGTACTCCATGCAGACACACAATCCTATTCATATAGATCTTGGCCAACTTAGCACTTGTATAGGTTGTCTTCACGGGTATGAAATGAGCCACTTTAGTTAGGCGATCCACTACTACCCAAATAGAATCATATCCTGACCTGGTCCTTGGCAATCCGGTAATGAAATCCATGCCAATCTTGTCCCACTTCCAATCAGGAATAGGTAGTGGTTGTAGCAATCCTGCTGGTTTCTGATGTTCCGCTTTCACCCTACTACATACATCACACAAAGCAATATGTTCGGCAATGTCCTTCTTGAGATTATTCCACCAAAATCTTTCCTTCATATCCATGTACATTTTGGTGTTACCCGGATGAATGGAATATGGTGAGTTGTGTGCTTCCTGTAAAATCAGTTTCCGAAGCTCCGGATCTTGCGGACCGTAGATACTTTTTCCATACCATAAAGTACCTTGTTCGTCTTCATGGAATCCTTTGGCTTTTCCCTTGCCAATCTTTTCCTTAATCTCTTCAATTTCCTTGTCCTTCTTTTGGGCTTCCTTGATTTTTTACAACAATGTGGGTTGAACATCCAATGACATGAGATGTCCCTCAGGCATGATCTCCAATCTAAGGTCTCTAAATTGGGCACACAGATCATCTGGCAACTCTCCCTTAGTAAGGCCATTCACAAATACCTTACGGCTTAGAGCATCTGCTACAACATTTGCTTTACCGGGGTGGTATTGCAAACTCAAGTCATAGTCCTTGATGAGATCTAGCCATCTTCTTTGTCTCATGTTGATTTCTTTCTGAGTGAAGATATACTTCAAACTTTTGTGATATGTGAACACTTCACATCTCTTTCCCAAAAGATAATGTCTCCATGTTTTTAGTGCATGGACAACAGAGGATAACTCCAAATCATGAGTAGGGTAATTTACCTCATGAGTTTTGAGTTGTCTCGAGGCATAGGCCACAACTTTTCCTTCCTGCATTAGAGCTGCACCTAATCCATGATGAATTGCATCACAATACACATGGAAATCCTTCTCCAAATCTGGCAGACATAGGACTGGTGTTGTCACTAGTCTCTTCTTCAATTCTTGGAAACTGAGTTCACATCCTTCAATCCAAGCAAATTTCTTGTCTTTCTTTCGTAATCCTGTCATTGGCTTAGCTACCTTGGAGAAATTCTCAATGAATCTTCTATAGTATCCTGCCAAGCCAAGGAAACTACGAACTTCCTTCACTGACTTAGGAGATTCCCATTCAGTTACAGCAGACACTTTTGCGGGGTCAACTGCTACACCATCTCCTGACACAACGTGTCCAAGAAATCCAACTTCATTTAACCAGAATTCACACTTGCTGAATTTGGCATACAGCTTATGCTCTCTAAGCTTCTCAAGTATCAAACGCAAATGTCCTTCATGCTCTTCTTTGCTCTGGGAGTAGATCAAAATTTCATCGATGAACACGACCACAAACTTGTTAAGGAACTCCATGAACACCTTGTTCATCATATTCATGAAGTAAGCTGGTGCATTGGTCAAACCAAATGGCATCACTGTATACTCATACAACCCATACCTAGTGGTGAAAGCTCTCTTAGGTATGTCTTGTTCCCTTATCTTAAGCTGAAAATAACCTGACCGGAGATCAATCTTTGAGAACACACAGGCTCCTTCTAACTGATCAAACAAGTCATTGATTCTAGGCAAAGGATATTTGTTTTTGATAGTTACCTTGTTGAGTGAACGATAATCTATGCATAACCTTTGACTTCTATCTTTCTTTTCCACAAACCAGACTGGTGCTCCCCAAGATGAAGAACTTGGTTGAATAAACCCTTTCTGCAACTGTTCTCCAAGTTGTTTCTTGAGTTCTTTCAACTCATCAACTGACATCTTGTAAGGTCTCTTTGATATTGGTCCTGATCCTGGTAGCAAGTCAATCAGAAATTCCACATCTCTATCTGGTGGCATTCCCGTCAATTCTTCTGGAAACACATCCGGATATTCTCTCACAACTGGCACATTATCTATGCTAACCCCCTTAAGAGAATTTAGCTTACTCCCTTTTGATTCAAAGTTAGACTTGAATCTAATCCTTTTATTTTCTGGGGTTGTGTGTGTGACAGTATGATTGGCACAATCTAGCACTCCCTTGTACTTAGTTATCCAGTCCATTCCCAAAATGACATCCAATCCTTGGGAATTTAGGATTATCAGATTAACGGGAAACTTATACTTCCTAAACTCTATGACTAGGTCATGACATCCTGAGTTCACAATCATTTCTCCACCAGGAGAACTTACTTTTATAGGACACTCAATAGTTTCAAATGGAAGTTCATTTCTTTCAACAAATGCTCTTGATATGAATGAATGTGATGCACCAGTATAAAAAAGAACAAGTGCTAGAACAGAATTGAGTTTGAACTTACCAGCCACAGCATCAGGTTCCTCATAAATCTCTTCCACATTGATGTGGTTCACCTGTCCCTTCTGGAAAGGGTTGGGCTTGCTGGCACCTTCAACTTTCTTTTCTGGACACTCATTGGCATAGTGCCCCATCTTCTTACACTTGAAGAATTCAACCTGACTGAAATCTTTCTTGACGGGCTGACTTCCACTACCACTTCCACTTCCATTGTGGTGGCTCTTGTATCCACTCTTATGGTTCTTATACTTGTCATTATCATGACTACGGTGATGCTTGTTGTCATGATGGCGGTTGTGGCCGTGGTGGTTGTTGTACTTTCCATGTTTGTGGGATCCAGAACTCCCACTATCATCATGATGGGAACGCTTGTGAGACGATCCCGAGCTGTGCTTGTCAAAGCTGTGCTTCCTCTTTCTGCTTTCCACCTGTTTCATCTTGTTCTCCAAGATGGTAGCGTTGTCACAAAGTGATTGGTAGGTGGGTACATAGGCCACAGATAACTACAGATTCAGTTCATCATTCAGTCCTTCGAGGAATTTCTCCTTCCTCTTGGCATCAGTATCAACTTCATCTGGTACATATCGCGCCAGATTGTTGAACTCCTCAATATATTCAGCCACGCTGCGGTGACGCTGTTTCAGGTTATGGAACTCTTTCTTCTTCAAATTCATCACCCCGGATGAGATGTGAGCTGTGTAGAAACCATCCTCAAAGATAGCCCAAGTCACATCCTCAATGGGTGTGGTGATCTGGAAGTTATCCCACCAAGTAGCTGCTGGTCCTTCCAACAGATGTGCTGCAAACCTGACCTTCTCCTCGTCGGTGCAGCCTACAGTTACCAAATCCTTGTTCACTGAACGTAGCCAATCATTGGCCACCATTGGATCAGTGGTTCCTGAGAACTTTGCAGGCCTCAGTCTTAGGAATCTGGTGAGCATGTCAAATCCTGGCGGAATATTCTGGTTGTTGTTGTTGTTGTTGTTGTTGTTGTTGTTCTGATTCTGCATGAAAGTGGTCATCATCTGCATCAACTATGCATGTGCTGTCATCAGCTGTTGCATCTCGGGGGTGACATTGTTGTTGTTTGGGTTGGGGTTGGCACGTCGAGGAGGCATCTGTGGTTTTCATAAGGATAAGAATGAGATACCCATAGATGCTTAACATGCACAATACATCACATAGACAAACACCAAAACAAGCATCAAAATAGCATAAAGTTCTAACAATGTAAACAACAAGTTTGTAAAAATAAACACACCATAGCAAGCCATCCACATGTTGGATGGTCATTGCGACTCAATAATCGTAAGCATGATAAATGAAAGATAAATGAGTAGTCATCACTACTCCTCTGCATCAACTTCCTCATCAACAAGTGTAAGACCTGCATTCTCCATAGCGGTTTTGTATTCCTCGACATTGGTGGTCAAGGCCTCTATCTTGGCCTTAAGAGCTCTCTTCTGTGAACGAAGTCTCTCAATCACACCCTGCTGATGCTCGAGCTCGAAGTCCTTGGCCTCTAGGTCTGCATTCATCTCTCGAATCCTCTTGTTCCTGTCTTGGACTCTTTTCTCTTGGTTCTTGAACTTCCTATCCTGGCTCTCAAACTTGGCCTCCATTTCCTTGACTATCTCGTCTTGCTCCGCGAAGAGCTTGTCCTTCTCACGAAGCTGCACCTGGAGCTCGTCATTGCTAAGCATGACGTTGGTCCTATCAGTATCTAGGTGCCTAATAAGAACCTCTAGGTCCTGAAGGTACAGACGAATCGGCTCTGCCATCTCTCTAGCAGGATCCTTGAACTCAATAGCCTCACCCTCCTCGTCACGTCTGCCGAAGGCGTGAAAGTGAGTACCTCTAAGCTCCCTAGAGTGCCTCCCTAACAGACTCCCAAGTAAATCCTGCATGACTACATCTAAACCTCTCTCCTTGTCGTCATGCATTAGATTGAAGGTGATAGCCTCCGTGGCTGGCCCAGTCTGGCGTCCCGGTTGACTAACTTTGAAGCCCCAAAGGTCCTTCCTCTCAAACTTGGTGAGGGGAAGCGTCATGATGCTAGGAAGCAGAAGGTTGAGCACACTAGTGAGCTCAATAAGACGAGTGCCAAAACGAGTTCCCTTGAACTCTTCAGCCGTGCTGATAGTAACATTAGGCATCTATTTTATAAGATAGAGAAAAGTTAGAATTCAACATTCCATAGAGAAAATCACAAGAAAATTTTATCACAAGCATATCTTTTATAGCAAACACACAAGTCATGGCATACACAAATCCATTACAATCATCAAAGGTTCAACATAACTTAGACAAAAAAATTGGAAACAAACGATAAGTGTGGTGGTCCAACTAACGAAGTATGTTACAACTCTCACTCACTAGACAAAATAGCTAACAAAGCATCCTTAGTAGCCATCTGTCTATCATGTTCACAAGATTCCCAAATTAAGTCTATGATGTCTCCCCTTAGTTGTTGGTTGGTAGTATCTAACTCTTGGGTATGCTTCTTTTCTTCTCTAAGGTCATTTTGGGTGTTAAGCATTCTGATCTTGAGTCTATCACCAAGCTCCTTGATGGCCTTCCAAGCTACATCTCTTGCAGATTCAAAGAATGTGGTGTGCATTATTGAGTTGGTGACCATGCAGAATCCTGATTCCTTGTGGTTGTCTTCCTTGTTTTTGTACAAGTGAACTTGCACCCACCAATACTCCTCTCCTTCATCCATCACAGGGAAACCTTTGTACACAGTTGCACCATGTATCCCCATGGTAACCATAAGGTTCTTGAGGGCTTTTGGAAATTCAGTCTCACACTCTAAATTCATGGTCATGAGTGGTCTCTTCCTTACGGCTTCATTGATGGAGTTCATCTACAAATAGAGATGAGAAAGAATCTTAGAAAAGTTTACGAGAAGAAAAGACAAGTGTGGAAATTGTTGAAAAAATTTCCTTAGTGGTTTCTAATCCAATCCTAGGGTCATAATCCTAAAGGAAACACAGTGCTCTGATACCATCTGTAAGATCCCACCAATATAAAGGTAAAGATCCATGTGATTGCTTGCTAGTCCCTTGATCAATGCTAGCATCCACAGTTTAAGATGAAGTACACAGAAACAAAGGTCATTATTACATGTCATTCCAGAGACAACATAGTCTTTTACAACTCTATAGCCATAGGCTAGTACAAGAGTTTAACTTAACAATATAAAATAGAAGTCTTCATCTTCATGTGCCATAGGCAAGAATGTTGAGTGTAGACTCATAACCCCTAATCATCATCAGAGTAACCTGCAACATCACAAGTTACAACCATAGTGGGTCAATACATTGGAATAGTATTGGCAAGTGATACCTTAGTAGAATATTATCATCTAGTTACTAGATGAATTTGGCTAAGTGTAGCTTAGGCTTGCTTTCCTCAAAATAGGTTTTACCTATCAGTTGAAAACACTAAGTTTTTCTTTGACAAAACTTTCCGAAGGAACCACCAATAGAAATTGGTGAACCTTCACCCTTGTTCACCATAAGTTTTAACTTAGAAAATTGGGATGAGGAGATTCTTGATAGCTTCCATGTCTTGATGCTCAAATTGTCCAATACCAGGGACATGGCTAAGTACTTAGATTCTTCCATCTGCAGAGGTTGTGCACTTTCCCCACAAGACTTGATTTTCACCAAGACAGGACCTTTCAGAAGCCTTCCCTTAGACCAAATGGACGCGTTCCAACCTATCATCCCACTACCACCAACTGTCCAAATGGCTAAGTTATTGCAACCTATATGATCCAGGCAGAGCCCATAATGCCATGTGGTTGCACTAAAAGCTTCTTAACATTTGGAATCTCAAATCCCTTTGTTCCTGGCTGGCTTTCCACAAGTGAGATACACAAGGTAAACCATAGAAATGGGCCTTGGGTAACCACTCAACACAAACCATTCTTTCCATTCCACCCAGGTGTTCCATTCACTTAGTTGTTTTATTAAGCAAAAACCATAAGTCAAAGACTTAACAATATTTTCCATAGCATGATTATATTCCACCCTTGGTTGCTATTAGCTAGGCTAAGCATGGCAATGACCAGTATCTTAACTTAAAGGAAATTCTAACATTTCTACAACTACTAGGATTTCCCAAGCATGGTATATAGATACTTAGCAAAATACTCATGCAAGACCTATACAAAATATTTCTATTGCATAGGCAAAAATATTGGGACATAAGTATGAAGCACCACTTTCCTTGGTAGTTTGGGGAGTAGCAACAATCTTCACAACCACAATCACTATTAGCACCAAAATCTACACATAAAATAATGGCACCAAATTCACATATCAAAATATACAAGCAAAAACATATGAATGCATGCAAATTCTGTGTGATGATTTTTCCAAATCAAATAAGACAAGTGAAACAGTACTAAATCATAAACAAGACAAAAACACACCAAACAAACTTTATTTAGTTTCTAAATCATTTTTCAAACAATTTCTATACTCAAACTAAGCCAATAAATGTCTCAGAATAAATAATCAATTTTACAGAAGCAAAACATTAAACACATTGCATAAATTGATAGAATTTTTCTCCTGATACATGCTACTTTAAGCTCAACTGGTAGAACAAGAACACCTGTGCTAATGACCTGACCATGATACAGCATGCATTTCACTTGCACGTCCAATGTACCCATGAACAATATGAGTCCGAAGCTTCTTTCGTAACTCCCAGAATTTCTTCGTAGTGGCTCCGTTCCATGCCTCATTTCATAGGGAAGCCCAAAGAAAGTGGCTCCACCTCCTTTATCACTGAGCGGTCATTTAGGGGCCTTAGCTGGTGATCCGGGCTGTTTCCCTCTCGAGGATGAAGCTTATCCCCCATCGTCTCACTGGCCGACCTTGACCCCCGTTATTTTGGGGTCATATCTAGTATTCAGAGTTTGCCTCGATTTGGTACCGCTTCATGGCCGCTTAAAACAGTGCTTTACCACTAGATGTCCAGTCAACTGCTGCGCCTCAACGCATTTCGGGGAGAACCAGCTAGCTCTGGGTTCGAGTGATATAAAATTTGCAAAATTTGAATGTGTGTATCAAAAGTTATGAATTTTGCAATTTTGAATCACTAATAGATCTAATTCAGATTTTTAAAACAAATAGCAGGCCACGCGCCACGTCCTGATTCGTCCATACCGCCTCGCACGGATCGTCCGATGCGGTGCGTTGGATATAATGTGGATCGCACGGATCAGATCAAAAGATACACCTTCGGGTTATGTTCTATCGTAGCCACTAGATCAAGATCCTACGGCCGTTGATCAAGCGACCAACAACTGGCAGCGCGCGGAGGCGCGCTCAGTCTACGGTGTTGCGGCGGCTACTGGAAGAAAGGAAGAGAATGGGGAGGCTCACTAGACTCGCAGAGACGTGCTGGAGCTCAACGTGGTAGTAGCTTGTCGAGGGGCGCACGGACACAGCGGCAGGACCTCGTCGGAGTTGCTGGAGGCGTCGGGTGCTTGCAGATGAAGACGTTGCCGAGGCTCTGGATCGCCCTAGCACGAATCAGATGGATAAGGAGGTGCGCAAGGCCATGGCGAACAAGATGGCATCGAAGGGAAGGCAAGGGGCGGTCGCGTTTTACCTGGATTGCACGTCGGAGTCGAGCGGTGGTTCTATCTCTTGCGGACGCGAACAGGATCGGTGACCTGGGCCACGAGAAGGCAAATGAAATGCATCAGGGGATGCGCCAGAACATGCTTTTCACGCTCGTTTGAAGCAGAGGCAAAGGGATGGTCGAGGCTCACCGGAATCAGTCGCCGAAGGTCGTCGGTACATAGGCGATTTGAGTTCGATTGCGCGCAGCCTGGTGGCGGAGTGATCGAGGAAAGTGGGGAGAAATGACCGCGGTGGCGAGGTGATTAAGTAGCCAGGAGTGGGGCAAGAGTTACGCGCTGAATCAATGGAATTTAAGTGAGGTTTAATCGTGGCGTCTCTGGCGCGGTGGTAACGGTGGAGCAGTCGTCACGCGGTGATTGAGAACGACGATGACGGGGCAAGGTGGGTCCAAGGTGTCAGCGGGTGGGTGTGCGTTGCTGAGGTGAGAAACAGAGGGAGAAGGGAGACCCCGGGTGGGCTGTTTTGGCTACTAGGCCGAAAGGGTGGCGCCTGGCCCAGTTCTAATTCTTTTATCCTTTTCTATTTCTGTTTCGATTTTCAGGAAACATTTTCAAATGAGTTTCAAATAAGTTTGAATTCAAACTACTTCTGGATTTTTGTAAAGTGATAATTGTACACACTTGGTTGCAGAACAATGTTGTACACTTTAAAATAATTTGGCACTTTGGAATTTAAAATAAACAATGTTTTTACCCATTGCTTAATAAAGACAAAGAAATGGTTTAAATTTGTTTATTTGTTTTGAAATATTTGTCCAAGCTTTGGAAATTATCAAACAAACCCATGAACAAACATTTTTGGTTTAAAAATAATAATCTCTTATTAGAGAGTAGCATTGGATCAATGCCTTGCTTACATAAAATAATAGGTATTCAAAAATGCTTATGTTTTGTAATGACTTGGAAAATGATCCTAAAATGATTATGAATGCATGGATGATATGCAAACTTTGAAATCATCATTTTAGGGATGTTACAACAACTTGGAGAGTTGTAAGACAAAAGTTATGTCCAACTCTGTTCCTTCGTAAAGGGTTGTCTAGTTTTGCTCGTGTTGAAGAAAGATAGCATTTCCTTTGTGGATATGTTATCTTCCCCACCTTTGATTTGATTTGGGTTATCGTCAAATCGAACTCAGTTCCAAGGACTATCTTGATGGTGTTTCTACTTGTGATGTTTGACTTGAGTACATCTTCATGTTCTTTGGTCTGACCAATAGTTTGCCTTGTTCAAACAACATACGAGTTCACCTTCTTGGAGTGTCTCGATAAGTTTGTTGTTGAGCCCATCAAAAATATTCTTATCTTCTCCATGTTAGATTGGATGCATATGGAACAATTGGCCTTAATGTTGGACAATTTCGAAAACCATATTCGTGTTATCTAGACGTATGTGTTCTGGATGCTAGAAGTGACCTTCTCTAGTTCACGTGCAAACGTTGAAAGATGTCGTCGTGGATTCGAGTAGAGTTAGCTCTGTTTCCTAAGGACAAAAGTGTGTTTTGTTGTTAGCACCTTATATGTATGCAGTTGTCTTTCGACAAGATGTTAATACATGGGTATAGCAATCTAGCTCAGCCTTTTGGAGCTTAGCACTATAGGCCATGTCTTGAGAATCTAGTAAATTTACCTTTGTGGTAAATGTTGAAAATTTTCTATTTAGACATGCTGAGTCTGAAATATCATTTCACCTAACCAAAGCTGAATCTCAAGCAGCAATGATGGTTGGTGTTCCTCAAGGTTTTGACATAGGTCTCTTTGTAAATCTGGCAAGATTGATGTAATGGTTGACACACTTAGCTAGAAATACCTCTTGTCATATTGTTTTGATTCAGCAATAACAACCACTCTTCATGAGGCTTCTTCTATGATCCACTATAGGAGTTGTGATTATGGTTTTCTTTGTATCCGAAGTCCGACCTTTACTTGATGTCTGATTTCTCGAACATCAAGGAGAACATTTAAATTAGTGTTGCTAAATGTCTCTCGGTCGATCCTCCAGACCCTCTTATGTTGGCAAGCATCTTGTTGTGCCAAGTAACTAAAGTCTGATGACGAAGTTTCTTTCTTCTCGTGTCATCAGGAATCTTCTTACCAATCCGTCTAGTGGTGTAAAGTGATATCATGATCTTTGGCAAAGATTTTGATAGACATGGATGAATAAAGAGTTTCCTTCATTTTCGCAGCCATGTTTTAAGAGTGACTATGATTTTGGTAATCTGTAGTTTCTCTTGCTACGTGTTCCTTGTGAGTATTACGAGTCCTCTCCACCAAAACACCTTTCTGTCTTGGCCTTCTTCTGAATGAAAGAGTAACTCTTCTGTGTCCAAAGTAGTTCAACAGCTTGGTTTTGTTGATCCATATCTCTGCAACCTGAAATCTCTACTTAAGTCATTTAGTAGAGGTTCTTTATCAAAGTCTGTGGTCATGTTGTTTCTATTGGAAGCTTTCCTTTTCAGAAGCTTAAACTCTTCTGAAGCTCCATGGTCTCAATCCTTATGAAGACCAGCTATCTAACAACTTGAAACCATCTCCTCTTGTTTCCTCTGTTACCTTGGTGTGTTTCATGCTCGTCATCTTAGAGTTGTTTCTAAACATTCCATCCATGAGTTTACCATGAGGTACTATGTATTGTTTAGTGTGTTCCCTCTTATCTTTAGAGTGACCCTGTTCTTTTTCTCTCTATCTGTAACACCCCGGTTCTGAAAAGATCGTGGCCTCTATGTGACATGCCAATCCCTGGATCGGTTCATTGACCCACAATAGAGTAAGATAGATAATCATAGCAAAATAATCGTGTATCATGATCTACAAAGATCCAGAGTACCATTATTATAATGAAAGCTTAGCATAAAGCTTAGCTCAAATTATTCAGGTAGCAACAAAAACGAATAAGACCTCCAATCTTCAAATTGCCCACAAGTGAATAAGTGCCGAGTGGAGTACCGTGGCCTATAACGATCAATCAGAATCGAAATAACCTGCAAGATGAAACATAGCAGCCCCGAAGGGTCAATACATGGAATGTATGGCAAGTAGAGCTAGTAATGGAGACAATAGTTCTAACATCTACATGCATATTTGGCAAGTGGAGCTGTGTCTGGCTTGCATTTGCAAATACATTTGTCCTACTTTCATAAACAGTTTTTGATTTTCTTTGAAAAGAACCCAATTAAGTTAACCCAACAATATTAGAACAATTATGAAATTAGAATGAGCGAGAAACATGTCATGGAATCAATATCTAGCAACTCAGATGTCCATAACCGGGGACACGGCTAATCGATTAGATTATACACTCTACAGAGGTTAGTACACTTTACCCATGTGACTTGGCCAGCCCAGCTCGTACCATCACTCTCATTTTGGGTGATGATAGGGAGAAGACCAAGAAGAGACAGTTCGGGAAGTAGCTCCTCAATCCCGACGCCAGACGGTCCAACCTACCAAAATTCTACATCTCTGGATACGCGGGTTCGAGTTACCACAACCTACTAAGTCCAACCAACCGCCCATTCCATTATTGGCACATGGTCGTACACGTAAGCTACACAATAAAGAAGCCAATCATTCTCTCTTGATACCTGGGTGCCTTTCCGCAATGAAACCACCAAATTTTATCAATACCATCACACCCAGCGGGTTCATTGATTAAGTTGTTTTAGTTTTCACAAACCAATACTTTTAGAAAGCAAGTATCAATGATGTAACCCAGCCCTCGTTCAACAAAGCTTGGCTAAGCACATCTACCAATGGTGGTTCATCTACAAAGAGGGTCCTACCACATAATAGGACATAGCATAGCGATAGTATCATCCTACACATGCATCTACAAAATACACGACAATGCATTAAAAATAGTAGGACGATATTCATGAACAAAGTAGCATCTACTTGCCTTGGTTGTAGATGCGGAGCACAATCCTCACACGAGCAAGCGTTGCACTCAACACAATCTACACGACACAATTGCATTCATAAACAAACAATCCACAACATATGCAACAAATATGATGCATGAATGCAAGAACGGCAAGTGAATTGGTGCTACAGTTGTACCACATAATAATAATCCATAATACTACCGATTGCATGCATGGAAAATAGTTTTAGCGCTAGGAAAACTAATAGACAAAAGTAATGCTCCAAACTAGAGCTAGAACTTAAATAATTCACTACCGGTAGTATACTGTTTGTAAAATCTTGGAAAAATTCTACCGCATAGGAATCGCTGATTAGAAACAGTACCAATTGGAATTACTCAAAAACGAATTTTAAAACTCCCGGAGTAATTAAAACACTGCAGAAAGCCATTAGACAAATACTGCAGAAGTTTTTACTGTAAGCCTACCTTTTTATTTCACGATGAGATTCCCCTCGTTCACACGAATTCAGGGACATATCACACGCGATTTTTGGAGCTACGGATCTTTTTCTACGAATTTATTACTCCGAAAAGGCCACTAATTTGTTTGATTAAACTGTACTAAACCTGACAGTAAAAGTCTGAACCAAAGGTACAGAGAGATTCTACACGACTCACTGAACTCGTACATATTTTATTTGCATTTTTTTGCCAAGCGGTTTAATTTCTACGCAATTTACAATATTCTACCGTAATCTGCCAACTAAAAGGATTAACGAAATTAACCCAGTCAACTGTGTCTGTTGACTGGTCAACTCGTCTGCTGACTGGGCGCTGACTGGGCGTCTGACTAGTCAACGCCTGGGTGCTGACCAGTCAACGAACGATCTAAGCCGCTGATCTGAGATCTGACGGTGGCTGTTGTCTTACCGGTAACGGACGGCGAAACGGACTCTGGACGGTGCGGCGAGCTCCGGACGGCGGCGACGATCAAATTCGGCGACGTGGTTCTTCCTGCACGGACATACACATCAACGAACGGGTCAAGAAAATTAACGCGGCGCGCGTACGTGCGTGTACGCATGCATGCAATAACGCGCGCGTGCGTGTACGTGTGTGCATGCAAGCGGCGCCAGCGGGCGCGGCGCTGTGGCGGGCGGGCGGCGCCAGCGGCGGCGGTGGCGGCGGCGGCGGCGGTGGCATGGCGAAAGGTGTGGCGGAGGCGTGGCGGCCGGCGCTGGGAGGCGGCGGCGTGGGGGCGAGTCGAGGCGGCGGGGTCGGCGCGTGGGGCAGGAGTTGGGCACGAAGAACGAGGTCCCGGCGGGGTCCTCCTTAAATTGTACCCTGCGCGAATTCTACTCAGAATCGGTCCAGAACTAGACTACAACTCGGAAATCGGTCCAGATTTTCGGACCGTTTTCCGGCGGTTTACTAAAACGTCCGAGTCTTTTGGCATAAGAACTCCGATTGGAGCGATTCTCGCGCCTACGAGTTCATATCGTCGAGGGGAACAACCTTCAGTCGAAGTTTGCGCGAAAACTCGAACCTACAGGGGTGGTTGTTGCAAGTCCTTCTAAAGCCTCCCGCAGGAAACTCGTAGCGAAACAAAATAGGGTTTTGAAGATAGCGTTTCGCCGAACCTTTCTACTCGACGGTTTTGCATGGAAAGATATGATGCAATGCTATGAATGATATGCAAGACCAAATCTAAAATTTGGGATGTGACAAGACTACCCCCCTTAAGATGAATCTCGTCCTCGAGATTCGGCGCGGCTAGCAAATAGGCGTGGGTAGTCCTCTCGGATGTCATCTTCACGCTCCCAAGTGGCTTCCTCTTCGGTGTGGTGACTCCACTGTACTTTGCAAAACTTGATTGTCTTGGTACGGGTAGTCCTTTCTGCTGTCTCCAGAATCTTGACCGGTTTCTCTTCATAGGTCAAGTCGTTCTCAAGTTGAACCTCTTCCAGCGGTACGGTGTCTCTCAATGGTGTATCCACCATCTCCGGTGGCACTTCTTCAGCTAGGATACGTGGAACATGTTGTGAACAGCGGACAGAGTTTCGGGCAACTCCAACTGATAAGCAACTTCTCCTTTGCGTGCTAAGACCCGATACGGTCCAATGAATCGAGGTGCCAGCTTACCCTTAATTCCAAACCTCTTGATTCCGCGAAGCGGCGATACTCTGAGGTATGCTCTATCACCTATCTCATACACCACTTCCTTGCGCTTGGCGTCAGCGTAGCTCTTCTGCCTTGATTGTGCTACCTTCAGCCTGTCCCTAATCAAGGCGACCTTCTCTTCAGCATCCTTGATCAAATCAGGTCCAAACAGCTGACGTTCTCCTACTCCATCCCATAGCAATGGCGTACGACATCGTTTCCCATACAGCACATCGAACGGCGATGTCTTGATGCTGGTTTGATAGCTGTTGTTGTAGGAAAACTTCGCATGCGGCAAATTCTCATCCCAACTAGAACCATGAGCCAAAGCGCAAGCTCTTAGCATGTCTTCCAAAATCTGATTCACCCTCTCGGTCATCCATCGATGCATGGGTGAAGCAATGCTAAACTCCAATCTAGTTCCAAGCGACTCGTGCAGCTGGCGCCAGAAGTGTGAGGTAAATTGGGTGCCTCTATCAGATACAATACTTTTGGGCACTCCATGTAGGCACACAATCCTGTCCATGTAAATATTGGCCAACTTTGCACTCGTATAGGTCGTCTTTACCGGTATAAAGTGGGCTACCTTGGTCAAATGATCGACCACTACCCAAATAGAGTCATATCCTGACCTGGTCCTAGGCAATCCTGTGATAAAGTCCATTCCCACTCTATCCCACTTCCAATCTGGCACGGGCAATGGCTGTAGCAATCCTGCTGGCTTCTGGTGTTCTGCCTTCACTCAGCTACATACATCACATAGGGCAATATGCTTGGCGATATCTCCCTTCATGTTGTTCCACCAAAATCTGCTCTTCAAATCCATATACATCTTTGTGTTGCCCGGATGTATGGAGTATGGCGAGTTATGAGCCTCCTGCAAAATCAACTCCCTTAACTCCGGGTCGCTGGGCACACACAAACGGTCTCCATACCACAAGGTACCATTTTCATCCTCGTGAATATCCTTTTCCCGGTTCTCCTTCATCTTTTCCTTTATCTCATCTATTTCCTTGTCTCCCACTTGAGCCTTTACGATCCTGTCCTGTAGCGTCGGTTGGACTTCCATTGTTGCCAAATATCCTTCAGATACTACCTCCAGTGTAAGATCCTTGAATTGCTTGCACAAATCCTCAGGAAATTCACCAATTGTCAAGCCATTGGCATAAACCTTCCGGCTCAGAGCATCTGCTACTACGTTGGCCCTTCCTGGGTGATATTGTAAATTCATATCATAATCCTTGATAAGCTCCAACCATCTCCTTTGTCTCATGTTCAGTTCCTTCTGTGTAAATATGTACTTCAGGCTCTTGTGGTCGGTGTACACATCACAGTGTTTTCCCATTAAGTAATGTCTCCATACCTTGAGCGCATGAACTACTGACGCTAACACCAAGTCATGTGTGGGGTAATTCCGCTCATGGTGCTTGAGTTGTCGTGAGGCATATGCCACTACTCTCCCATCTTGCATCAGCACACCCCCAAGTCCCTGTCGAGAAGCATCGCAGTACACTTGGAAATCCTTCTGAAGATCTGGTAGACATAGAACAGGCGCGGTCACTAGTCGACGCTTCAGTTCCTGAAAGCTGGCTTCACATACGTCTGACCATTCAAATTTCCTCTCCTTCTTCAGAAGTTCAGTCATCGGCTTAGCAATCTTGGAAAAGTTTTCAATAAACCTCCTGTAATATCCAGCAAGTCCCAAAAAGCTTCGAATCTCTCCAGCATTCTTGGGTGCTTCCCACTCAGTTACTGCAGTCACTTTGTTTGGATCAACAGCAATTCCTTCTCCTGACACTACGTGTCCAAGAAACCCAACAGTGTTAAGCCAGAATTCACACTTACTGAATTTGGCATACAACTTGTGTTCCCTCAGCTTCTCCATAATCATCCTCAGATTTTCTCATGCTCAGCATCATCCTTGGAATATATCAGTATGTCATCAATAAACACCACCACGAACTTGTCCAAATACTCCATAAATACCTTGTTCATCATGGTCATGAAGTATGCCGGGGCATTCGTTAGTCCAAAAGACATAACTGTATACTCATATGAACCATACCTAGTGGTGAAGGCGGTTTTCAGTACATCCGCTTCTCGGATTTTTCATTGGAAGTAGCCTGATCGCAGATCAATCTTGCTGAACACCTTTGCTCCTTCCAGTTGATCAAACAAGTCATTTATGTTCGGCAGAGGGTACTTGTTCTTGATGGTTACTTCATTCAGCGAGCGATAGCCTACCACTAATCTCTTGGTGCTGTCTTTCTTCTCCACAAATGTACAGTGCTCCCCATGACGCACTAAATTTGAATGAATCCCTTTTCCAACTGTTCCTTCAACTGTTTCTTCAACTCCTTCAGCTCATCCACATCCATCTTATATGGTTTCTTTGCTATTGGTCCTGTTCCCGGCATCAGGTCGATAAGAAACTCTACATCCCTGTCAGGTGGCATTCCTGGCAGCTCTTCCGGAAACACGTCGGGGTAATCCCTAATCATTGGCACAGTATCCATGCTAACCCCCTTAAGAGAATTCAACTTACACCTTCTCGGTCGTGCAGCCGACTTGAATCTAATCCTCTTACCATCCGGGGTTTTGAGTGAAACAGCTCGCTGTGCACAATCTATGTGTCCCCCATGCATAGACATCCAATCCATACCCAGAATGACATCTAATCCCTGTGAAT
Source organism: Avena longiglumis (assembly GCA_030063025.1). Lineage (NCBI taxonomy): Eukaryota > Viridiplantae > Streptophyta > Magnoliopsida > Poales > Poaceae > Avena > Avena longiglumis. The sequence goes on from CP125975.1 coordinate 171,577,024, forward strand.
CCAACACTACTAGATGTGCAATGAAGTGGTGTGTTCCAATCCTCACAGTTAAGTCGCGACATCCCGCGCTAGCTATCATATCTCCTCCAGGTGAACTCACTCTAATAGACCTTTTCATAGACTCAGTAGGTAACTTATACTTATCCACAAATGCCCTTGATATGAATGAATGCGATGCACCAGTATCGAAAAGTATAATTGCAGGGTAAGTGTTGATTGGGAACTTACCAATCACAAGGTCAGGCTCATCTGGAATCTCCTCCACATTCATGTGGTTCACTGTGGCCTTCTCGCCGTTGGTTGGCTTCAGTCCTTTCCTCTTCGGACAGTTGTCAGCATAGTGTCCCTTCTGCTTGCACTTGAAGCACTTCACCTCACTCAGATCATTCTTCACGAAGTTGCGATCACGGTTGCGGTCATGTCCACCGTGTCCTCTAGAGTGGTGAGAGTGTCCTCCTTTGTGGTTGTGGTGGCTGCTCCTGTGGTTGTCATGGCGATGTCCATCGCAGCGGTCATGGCTCCCATGGTCACTTCCTCCATGCTTGGAGTATCCATCATATGAAGTGCGAGACTTGTGATGTGAACCAGAGTGATGAGTATTGCTCTTTCTCTTGCGGTTCTCCACATGCTTGTGCTTCCCTTCCAAGATCCTGGCCTTGTCCATAAGCTCCTGGAAAGTGGGGCAATAAACCACAAGTAGCTGTACTGAAAGTTCATCACTGAGGCCATCCAGGAATCTCTCCCTCCTTTTGGCATCAGTGTCAACATCCTCAGGTGCATAACGGGACAGGTTGTTGAACTCCTCAATGTACTCGGCCACGGTGCGATTGGTTTGGCGCAAGTTGCGGAACTCCTTCCTCTTCGGGCTCAGAACTCCTGAAGACACGTGGTTGGTCCTGAAACCTTCCTCAAACATTGCCCAAGTCACGGTATCCAGCGGGTGGGTGATCTAAAATGTGTCCCACCAAGAAGCGGCTGGTCCCTCCAGTAGGTGAGCGGCAAACCTCACCTTCTTAGCATCAGTGCATCCGACAGTTATTAGATCCTTGTTGACTGAACGCAACCAGTCGAGAGCAACCATTGGTTCCGTTGCAGTAGAGAACTTAGCTGGCCTTAACCTTAGAAATCTGGTGAGGGCATCTCCCTGAGGCTGATTGTTTCCATTGTTGTTGTTCTGATTCGCCATGAACTGAGTCATCACTTGGGTCAGCTGTGCCTGAGCTGCCATGAGCTGCTCCATCTCAGTGGTTTGGCGATGGGGAGGCATCGGCGGTTTAGCATAGGTAATTTTAGAAAGAATCAACTACGATAATAGGGTTCTACCCATGCATATGATCAATCAACAACAAACAATAGCAGACAATCACAAGCAAGCAACACATCAACAAACAAGCGATCCAGCAACATCCCAGGTGTTATCCTATCAGTATATACCTACTGAAATAGTTTTGCAAGAGTTGGCAATGGTTAACTAAACAGTTGATCAACTAAACAACCAAAACAGCAATCTGCCAAAACAGTCCAGCAGCTTTCACGAATTTTTCCGCCTGACTTAAACTTGTCAGAAAATTTAGCCAATTTTTGCCCATATATCACAGAGAGTTTCGCATCAGCCCTATTTTTTTCAGATTTTTCCGAGTTACCAGAAAAATATTAAAAATCGCGCAGTACTGCTGTATCAGCAGAAAAACTGCAGCGAAAAACACACAAATGATAACCAAATTGCCATAACTCTTTCATTAAAATTCGCACAAATAAATCCTGGAATATTGGAGTACACAAATAAGCAACTAAACACTTTTTAAACTAACACGAACTAAGATACACATCGATCGAGACTAATCCTAACGAATTCTCCTAACGTGGACTAATTGGTGGACTTCTATCTACTTTTGAAGAGATTGAGGTAGGTCCTTGCGGTCATGCGTTGGCGCTTCGGCTCGCGGTACAACCATGGCGGCGGACTGTACACCTCTCCTGAACCATCACTTGAGACTTCATACTCCACCTCCTCTGGATCCTCCTCTTCTTCTTCATCCTCAGCTGCAACAGCAACAGCTTCATCTCCTCCACCATCATCGTCTCCATCATCATCGTCTCCACTGTCATCATCATCCCCATTGTTGCAATCATCTCCATTGTCATCATCAGAGGGTGGATTCAGCTGTGCTTGGAGAGCGGCAATCTGGGCTGTCATTGCTTCAATGGTTTGGTCCCTTTCCTGGACGGTCCCTTGCAATTGTTGTATGTTCTGGGCGTTCTCCTGCACAGTACCATGAAGATGTGCTATGGTTTCATCTCTGGCTATCAGGGCAGTCTCCAGAACTCCCACAGCTTCATGCAGAGTGTCTATCTCCTGTCCTTGGACCACCATTTCATTGCTAGTAAAGTCTGCAATCTCCTTCAACATCCTCACCTTCTCTGCCAGAGCTCTATTCTCTCTCTCCATGTCCTCTATGTGCCTCCGACGGGGCGGCATGTTGTTCCTGTCGCCCGGGGTAATCACAATGTTCCCTTCTTCATCACGCCTTCCATAGTCACGGTAGGGTGAATCCGCAGGCAGTAGGTGTCGGACATAGTGGCACTGGCGAGACAGGGCTTCATGTACGACCAAGTTGATTCCAAGTCCCCAGTTGCAGTATATCTTGGTGTAGACCAAGTGCGCGGGGTTTGGCAAGGCGGCATCTCTGAATATGAAAGTAGTGATCTCCCATGCATCCTCTCCATATCCATAGGTGTACAGCCTTCTTCCCTTGAACATAGGCAGTGGCAATCCCAATGACTGAGAGAGCTGAGCTAACTGCCTTGCAAAGGGCCTTGGTGACTCCATGGTGACATACTCAGTCCTGACGTCTCCCATCTATCAAGTAAAAGAGGAAAGTGTGAGAATAGCATATGGTAAGAATATACGAGGGTGAAAGGCATAAGAGGAAAGACAGAGTTAATATAGGCTTAATAATTCTATGGCTTCCTAATCCAATCCTAGGTCACGATCCTACAGTCGACACACGGGCTCTGATACCATCCTGTAACACCCCGGTTCTAAAAAGACCGTGGCCTCTATGTGACATGCCAATCCCTGGATCGTTTCATTGGCCCACAATAGAGTAAGATAGATAATCATAGCAAAATAATCGTGTATCATGATCTACAAAGATCCAGAGTACCATTATTATAATGAAAGCTTAGCATAAAGCTTAGCTCAAATTATTCAGGTAGCAACAAAAACGAATAAGACCTCCAATCTTCAAATTGCCCACAAGTGAACAAGTGCCGAGTGGAGTACCGTGGCCTATAACGATCAATCAGAATCGGAATAGCCTGCAACATGAAACGTAGCAGCCCCGAAGGGTCAATACATAGAATGTATGGCAAGTAGAGCTAGTAATGGAGACAATAGTTCTAACATCTACATGCATATTTGGCAAGTGGAGCTGTGTCTGGCTTGCATTTGCAAATACATTTGTCCTACTTTCATAAACAGTTTTTGATTTTCTTTGAAAAGAACCCAATTAAGTTAACCCAACAATATTAGAACAATTATGAAATTAGAATGAGCGAGAAACATGTCATGGAATCAATATCTAGCAACTCAGATGTCCATAACCGGGGACACGGCTAATCGATTAGATTATACACTCTGCAGAGGTTAGTACACTTTACCCATGTGACTTGGCAAGCCCAGCTCGTACCTTCACTCTCATTTTGGGTGATGATAGGGAGAAGACCAAGAAGAGACAGTTCGGGAAGTAGCTCCTCAATCCCGACGCGCACCGGTCCAACCTACCAAAATTCTACATCTCTGGATACGCGGGTTCGAGTTACCACAACCTACTAAGTCCAACCAACCGCCCATTCCATTATTGGCACATGGTCGTACACGTAAGCTACACAATAAAGAAGCCAATCATTCTCTCTTGATACCTGGGTGCCTTTCCGCAATGAAACCACCAAATTTTATCAATACCATCACACCCAGGGGGTTCATTGATTAAGTTGTTTTAGTTTTCACAAACCAATACTTTTAGAAAGCAAGTATCAATGATGTAACCCAGCCCTCGTTCAACAAAGCATGGCTAAGCACATCTACCAACGGTGGTTCATCTACAAAGAGGGTCCTACCACATAATAGGACATAGCATAGCGATAGTATCATCCTACACATGCATCTACAAAATACACGACAATGCATTGAAAATAATAGGACGATATTCATGAACAAAGTAGCATCTACTTGCCTTGGTTGTAGCGGTCTGGAGCACAATCCTCACACGAGCAAGCGTTGCACTCAACACAATCTACACGACACAATTGCATTCATAAACAAACAATCCACAACATATGCAACAAATATGATGCATGAATGTAAGAATGGCAAGTGAATTGGTGTTACAGCTGCACCACATAATTCTAATCCATAATACTACCGATTGCATGCATGGAAAATAGTTTTAGCGCTAGGAAAACTAATAGACAAAAGTAATGCTCCAAACTAGAGCTAGAACTTAAATAATTTACTACCGGTAGTATACTGTTTGTAAAATCTTGGAAAAATTCTACCGCATAGGCATCGCTGATTAGAAACAGTACCAATTGGAATTACTCAAAAAGGAATTTTAAAACTCTCGAAGTAATTAAAACACTGCAGAAAGCCATTAGACAAATACTGCAGAAGTTTTTACTGTAAGCCTACCTTTTTATTTCACGATGATATTCCCCTCGTTCACACAAATTCAGGGACATATCACACGCGATTTTTGGAGCTACGGATCTTTTTCTACGAATTTATTACTCCGAAAAGGCCACTAACTAGTTTGATTAAACTGTACGAAACCTGACAGTAAAAGTCTGAACCAAAGGTACAGAGAGATTCTACACGACTCACTGAACTCGTACATATTTTATTTGCAATTTTTGGACAAGCGGTTTAATTTCTACGCAATTTACAAGATTCTACCGTAATCTGCCAACTAAAGGGATTAACGAAATTGACCCAGTCAACTGTGTCTGGTTGACTGGTCAACTCGTCTGCTGACTGGGCGCTGACTGGGTGTCTGACTAGTCAACACCTGGGATGCTGACCAGTCAACGAACGATCTAAGCCGCTGATCTGAGATCTGACGGTGGTTGTTGTCTTACCAGAAACGGATGGCGAAACGGACTCCGGACGGTGCGGCGAGCTCCGGACGGCGGCGACGATCAAATCCGGCGACGTGGTTCTTCCTGCACGGACGTACACGTCAACGAACGGGTCAAGAAAATTAACGCGGCGCGCGTACGTGCGTGTACGCATGCATGCAATAACGCGCGCGCGGCGCGGCAGCGTACGGCGTGCATGCAAGCACGCGGGCGAGGCAAAGGCGCAGCGGCGGGCGTGCGCGCAGCGGGCGGCGAGGCGGCGGCGCAGCGGCGGCACTACGAGGCGGCGCGGGCGATGGCGGCGGCTGGCGCGGCGGCGCGCTGGGCGGCGGCGTGGCGTGGCGGGCGGCGGAGGTAGATGGCGGCGCGACGGCGATTTATCGGCGCGATGACGGAATAGAAAGAGGAGGAGGAGGCGAACCGGTGGTGGCGGTGACGGCCGGCGGCTGGGTGGCCGGCGGCGGGCGAGGTGGCCGGGAGGCAGCGGCGACGACGGCGCCTGGGAGGTGCGCGCGTGGGGAGTCGAGGCGGCGGGGTCGGCGCGTGGGGCAGGAGTTGGGCACGAAGAACGAGGTCCCGGTGGGGTCCTCTTTAAATAGTACCCTGCGCGAATTCTACTCAGAATCGGTCCAGAACTAGACTACAACTCGGAAATCGGTCCAGATTTTCGGACCGTTTTCCGGCGGTTTACTAAAACGTTCGAGTCTTTTGCATACGAACTTCGATTGGATCGATTCTCGCGCCTACGAGTTCGTATCGTCGAGGGAAACAACCTTCAGTCGAAGTTTGCGCGAAAACTCGAACCTACAGGGATGGTTGTTGCAAGTCCTTCTAAAGCCTCCCGTAGGAAACTCGTAGCGAAACAAAATAGGGTTTTGAAGATAGCGTTTCGCCAAACCTTTCTACTCGACGGTTTTGCATGGAAAGATATGATGCAATGCTATGAATGATATGCAAGACCAAATCTAAAATTTGGGATGTGACACTATCTCTCTTCCTACCTTTGGAATCTTGGGTCGAGATTCTCGTAAGGGGGATAGAGCTGTAACACCCCAGTTTTAGTTAATCTATATTAGGGTTTGTTTTGTGCATCGTAAGCATCATCTCTATTAATGCATGCATGAAAGAATAAACAAAATCCTAAACACTAGTTTTTCCATCTATCTGAAATCCATTCAAAATGGTTTGAATTTGAAAAATCCCAAAATAAAGTGGAGCCCAAACTGAATACAAGGGCTCTATAATATTTTAGATATTCTACAAACCCTCTGGTATTTTTTTGAATTACTCAAAATAGATTCAAATTGGAAAATACAAAAGAGGAAATAGCTAAATAGGAAAAGAGAAGTTTCTGGAAAAAAAATAGAGGCAAGAAGAAGCTGTGCCGCAGCCACCGGCCCTGCTCCTCCCTCCCTAACTCACGGTCAAGGCGCTGACAGCCAGCCTCCGGCCCAGCGTGGCCCAGCGCTAGGCCCATACCCCTTCAGCCTTCTCCATGTCGTCTTCCTCCTCCTAGAAGTTGCTCAGTGTCGTGCGCGCGGCCGCCCGATGCTCGCTGCCACGATTCCCGCCGCCGCCGTGGTAGCCTCGCGAGGATAAGAGAGCCACGAAGATCGTCGTCTCTCACTTGTCCTCATCCTCCCTTTTTCTCTTCCTCTCGAGGCCTCTTGCGGTTTCCCCTTTCTCCCGAACCCTAGATGAACCACGTCGATGAATCGTCGCTGCTTTGTACCGCACCGTGCCTCGCCGATAAGCTCTTGAGCTCCGCCTCTTCATCCTCTACTTCCCCACCAATGGAATCGAGTCGGGGAGCCTCCAGTCGTCGGCATCGAACCCGTCTTCCCCGAGCCCGACGCCACCCTCCGTCACCATTGCCGTCGTTCAAGACCTCGCCTCGCCTCGCCGTCACCACCAACCGCTTCGGGGTGAGCCTCTGGTGCCCTAGGCACCCTTCGCTTGCTCGCTAGTTCGCTGTAGTCGCTGCTCGCTGTTGACCTGCAGGTTCCACCGCCACGCGCCGCCGTGTCCCATGCTCCGGTGACCATTTAGCAGCGGCGCCGCCACTAATAGGTAGCCCGCGATGCCCTCGTTCTAGTGCGCTAGGTCTCGCAACCCCACGCGTGCTCCTCCGCCGTCCCCATGCGTCGCGTAGGAGCTCACCGTCGGGTGACGTCAAGCTAACGTCACCGCGACGCCAGCCGCGGGTCAGCACCTGGTCAAACCACCTCGGGCCCCACCTGTCTGTGTCTGGGGCTAGCCCAGCCCTATGTGTAAAAAGGTTTAGGGCGTGTGCTGATGTCAGCCTTGCGCAATAATTTATTTAAATTGGTTTAATAAATCCAGAAATTGATATAAATCTTATAAATTGAATAACTTATTATTTATAAGTCAGAAAAATATGTATAATATACCAAAATATTCAGAAAAATGAGAACTATCTATTTAACCTATAATCATGAATTGTTAAGCAACTAAAATGACAAGTTTAATTAGAGAACAAAATCAACCCCTCTCATATGTTCAGGAGTTTCCCCGAGTTAGGGTCTTCACCCCTAGGAACCCTGTTTAAACTGCCGAGCATGTTTTAGGGTTACATTTCGATACAAATTAACTTGTCATATCATCTTACTTGCTTGAGCATTGCATCGATACCATGTGTTGATTGTTTCCCTCTCTTTCCGGTGTTTGGTTCTTCCTCGGTAGAATACGAGATCGAGATCGAAGCCCGAGGTCAACACCATCGAAGATCGAATATCGACGAACAATACTTGACCAACTATAATCAAGTCAAGTACAAGATTCCCGAAGACCTGCTTATTGGTTAACAACTGGCAAAGGCAAGCATATCCCCACCATGATATAATCCTATGATTTCGAAAGCAATTCAATTCCTGCCATGATGCATACGATTCTACTATGGTCTTTTATCGATAGATAGAGTATCATATCTGTTGCATTACTCCCTTTGACCTTATATTACCTGATCCACTGCTCCTAGCATAACTAGGTTTGGCTGTGTGCACTGCTAGAGCTTTTATATGTGTCTGCTTAGCCATGCATAGCTGTCAATTCTGGTCCATCCAAATGATGTATCAGATGCAGAGAATCTAGTATGACAGGAGAACGTGATGAGATGATATCAGAGGTGATATGAGTTAAACATGTTAAGGCTTGTATGGGAGGCCACGGTGGGATGTGGTTTTTCTAGTCCCATGCTCGCCACCACTAGGAACCGAGTTCTTGCCTTTGGAACTGAGATGAGCGTACAACCACACGGGGCCTGGAAAACCTCACGAGCAACTAACTTGCCTAATAGATTCCATGAGTCACATAGTTCGGGCGTTCCATTCGACATATGCATAGAAAACTGTTTGAAAGATTTGTCGGGTGAAGGTGCATTCATAACATGTAGGTAAGCGTGGTCGGGGTTGCTTGGGGTCGATGGAGCCCCTGATGAACCAACCTCGCCTCACATCTTTAAGTACCGGCTTTGGGATTTTACCCATTATGACGGAACCATACTTATTGCGTGCCTCATGGTCTCAGCGAAAGCAAGGTAAAGGTCGTGTCTAACCACCCTCTGCCGGCCTTCCAAGGAAGAGGGCTATTACTAGTGGCATTAAGAGAAGGTTAGTACGTGTGGGTAAAGTTGTACACCCCTGCAGGGTTAAATCTTTTCGAAAATCCGTGTTCACGGTTATGAACGCTTGGTGACCAGATTCTAAGATCATAGAGAACATGAACCTAATCGTAAAACTTGGCAACTAATGTTTTTTAAGGATGCTTACTCATGGGTACGAAGGGGTGATCCTAGTTCAGATGATGATGATTCGGTGGATATCAAAAGAAGATGATCAATATTTTGGAGATGTCGCTCTCTTATCCCCTTTTAAAAACACTCTGAATAGACGAGCTTCTACTCTCTCTTGTTCTATAAACAATGATGGATTTATGCAAAACAACTCCACCAGCCATAAGTCTTGCGGAGTACACCCTGTACTCACCCTTGCTTTGTTGACACTTTTGGCAGAGTAAGTGTTCCTTTGAAGAGAAGTTCTGTACTGCATCGACATCGACGAGTAGCTTGGGGTTCCTGGCCGGCAGCCTAGAATCTATGGGCTAGGACGTCATCGTCATGCTTCAGGCCTCTTAGGCCATTTGTTAAGTTTAATATACTTAATAGCATAATTGGACTTCTGTTGTTTGATGTTTGTGGTCAGTGACCTCTGCTTGTAATAATTTGGTTCTCTGCTCAGTTATGAGATTGCTATAATAAATTTTGTGTCATAGGGTCACTGTTGTGTTACCGATTCTTCACTGGATATTCTCGAGCTCAAGTTTAAGATTATGTCATACGGTGGTCTAGGATTTGTTTAGCCCTGATCCCGGGGGTGTCACAATTGGTCCTTGTGCTCTTGAGGACATTGATGTGGTTATTCACCTTGCTAATAAGTAAACCATTTGCCCTATTGGTATTGTAAGAGATGTGGAGGTTCTCTATGGTAAGATTAAGTATCCTGCTGATTTTCTAGTGCTTAATTCATTTGCTAGCAAAACTTGTCCTATAATTTTTGGTAGACCTTTCTTGAACACTTGTGGAGCTATTATAGATTGTAAGAAGGAGAAAGTTTTAACTAAGTTTGATGGAGATTCTTATGAGTTTAACTTTTCCAAATTTTCTAAAGCTCCTTGTGAAAATAGCTTGCATAATAAAGATTTCAGGATGGAACAACTTGCTTCTATTGATCTAGTTTATGACCTTGGACCTCTTTTTTATGACTGTAAGTATGCTCATTCTGATTATAAAGTTGTTTCCTGTGACAGTTATATTGTCAACTTTATTCAAAGTGCTACTGAAAGTTATTATGAGAGAGGGAAACATGGTTGTATGCATCTCAATAATGTTAAGTTTCCCCGTTTTATGTTGAAAGCTTTGAAGTTGCATTTGTTTTGTATTCCTATGCTTGTCGCTTTTTGTTTCAATAATTTGTTTTCTCATGATACCCCCAGGCATAGGAAGTGGGTTAGACTCAAATGTGTTGGTTATTTTCTTCTTGATGCTCTCTTTCACTCCAGATATTTATCTCCTATGTGAGCATCTTTGAAATTTTCAGGCCTAACTTAAAGGCATTAAAGAAAAGTACTTGTTGGGAGATAACCCAAGAGTTTTGTCGGCTCTTGGAAGTTATTACCTCAGTAATAACCGCTCCTTATCCTTTTTGTTTTGATTTTTGTGTCAAGTTCAACTACTTTTGAGAAGTGGAGGAGTTATGAAAAGTGGCTATCCTGGGACACATTTTTTGTGCTGGATTGTAAAAATTTCATGAGGGAGTTCACTACTTCGGATCGAGCTGTATTTTCCTGTGCTTGTTCTCCAAGTTGTTACCCAACTTTCATTAGTTTTGCACTTTTTAAGAAATAGAATATTTTCGAAAAAATCAATCTTTACATGTTGATCTGTTCTGACAGATTTCTACCATCATTAGCATTTGCCTCTTTTGTTGATTCCCTTCCAGATTCTTTTGGGTTTTTTGAAAGGAGTTACTACAGTAGCTTTTGTTTTGATGTATTTCAATTGAAGTGTGAACCTTAAGGTTTATTGTTTTTGCTTACACTAATGTTGCCATTGAAGTTTGTGTATTGCCTTGTGAGAAAAGGAATTTACAGGAGAAGGAGAAAAGGAGTCTGCAGAGTTCGTATTTGAATAGGTAAAAGTGGTGAAAACAGAAGGTTCGTGAAAGCCTAATCTTTTTATATTTTTGATGTTTTTAATACATATGGAAAGTTATGAAACAAAATGGAGGAGGAACCGGAGGCCGGGGTGGCCACGCCCACCCCAGGCGCGGGCCCCAGCTGGCCGCGCCTAGAGGCGGTGTGAGCCCCAGAGCTCCATCTCCGCCTCGTTTTCATATCAACACCTTCCTTATGCATTGAAACTTCGTAATATATAACCCCACGGATCCCTCGAGGTTCGTATATCGTGTTCTCGTTGTGTTTTCGTTTCGATCTGTTTCTGTCAGGAAATCTTCTCAAGTCTAGAGCACCATGGTCTCCGCCAACGACAAAGGCAAGAAGCCCGTGGAGGAAGTAAAGCTGGAGGAACAAACTGTCGCAGGGTCAAGGGCAAGGAAACCTACTTTCATAGGAGCAATTAACACTGGACGTGCTTTTTCTCGTAACATGCAGGGGATCATAGCCTCCGTTCTAGACTTCAGACCATGCCCTGAGGCAGTGGAAGCCCTTCGAACCACTAATGAGTTTTGTGATAAGTACCATGCTTTGAGGATTAAGGTGGATATACCTCAAGAGGAGAATGACAGGCTTCGTAAGATGCTAGAGGGTTTCCTTACCCTAAACAAGATAACACCACCACCGCCGAAGGAGTAACTCGTCATCAGGTTTGGAATCCCCTTGGCTTGTTCCAAGCTTGGGGGAGTGTCGCGATATCACATCATTATCTTTTATCTTTTACCTTTTTGGTAGATTCGTATCTTTGGTAGAGAAGTTATCTTATAGGTTGATTTGCATGTGGAAGTATCTCTCCTTTAGTTGATGATCTATGTATCCCTTGGTGTGAGTGCCTTTATGGAATATTAATGAGAAGTTTCATCTTTTACTTTTTGCACTTCTTATTTGGTGTGATTGATCTTATTTTAGTTTGCATCACTGTGGGAGCATCAAGTAGATATAAATTTGTTTTGGCAAACCGACCTCTGGTCAATAGCAACAATTTTTGAGGTTTGAAAGGAAAAGAGAAAAAGCTTACATGTATTTTGTATCATTTATTTTCTTGATTGGCTCATTGATGACCCACAAGTATAGGGGGTGTATCGTAGTACTTTCGATAAATAGGAGTGTCGATCCCATCGAGGAGCAAAAGGTGTTGACTAGTGGTATGGAGCAGGAAATCTCTGTAAATACTTTGCAAACGGATTTTTAGTGGTTTTCTGATAAGGCAAAAAAAAAAAGATCAAGTAATAAAGACAACAAACAAACGCAGCAAGTGGCCCAATCCTTTCTTAGCCAAGGACAAGCCGGTGAAGATACTTATAAAGACCAAACGTTCTCGAGGACACATGAGAATTCTGTCAAGTGATTTTGCTTCAAATAGATGAGTACTCTTCTTTGGTGTTGTAAGAGTTGTGTGGGTGAACATGTGCTAATGTACCGACCTTACTTGGACTAATACATACTTGTGATTAAACCCCCTGCAAGCATCCACAACTACAGGAAAGTAATTAAGATATAAACCTAACCACATCCTTAAACTCTGAGATCCTATGCTCCCTTGTGCAAAGGTGTCCTAACGGGGATTCAGGTTTCTGTCACTCCGGCAACCCCACAATTAGTAGCCAAATACACAATGCATTCCCCTAGACCCATAAATGGTGAAGTATCATGTAATCGACGTTCACATGACACCACTAGAAGAATATCACCACAACTTAAATACTAAACCATTGAACAATAACTCAACATAAATCCACTACTAACAACATGACTTCTCCCATGTCCTCAAGAACTAAATGAACTACTCACAAGACATCATATGGATCAAGATCAAAGATGATATGGTGATGAATAACAATCTGAACATAAACAATAATCCAATGGTTCCACTCACAAGCATCAACTACAATAGTAATTAACACCGGGAAAGTTTCCCCTAAGGACTAAAGCAATATCCAACACAATTGTTACAGCGGGACGGAGTGGTGATGATGGTGCTGGTGGAGATGATGGTGTGGATTATTATGATGATCCCGATGAAGCCTAGCTTGATGACGGTGTTGATGGCGATGATCTCCCTCTCCATGAAGGAATTTCCCCGGCAGAAATCTGTCTGCCGGAGAGATCTTTCTCTCTCGGTGTTTTCCGCCCTGCAGAGGCGGCATAAATATATCTATGGTCACCCCCTTGGTGTTAGGGTTCCATAAGGAAGACATAGACGAGAGTGCGGAGTCGGAGGCCGAGCAGGTGGGACACACCTGCCATAGGCGTGGGGAAAGGTGGGCCCGCGCCTACGGGGTGTGGGCCCCCTATGGCCCTTCTTCGCCTCCCCTTCTGGCTTCCTCTGTCTTCCAGGAAAATATAATTTTCCCATATTTTTTGGTATTTTTCTGATCTTCGCGAAATTGCATCAAAACACCTCTTTTTCCATCAGAATCCAGACTCCGGCAGTCCATCCTCCAAGAATCATCCAACATGCATAAACAGTGGAAAAGACATAAGTAATACCTCATAATAAGACATTTATCAATGAATATAGGCAAATTATGATATAGAATGGTGATGCAAATTGGACGTATCAACTCCCCCCAAGCTTAGACCTTCGCTTGTCCCCAAGAGAAAACTGAGCTCAGTAAACATGTTCACAGGTTTATGGAGTGAAGTGTCGATAAAAGAATATGAACAAAAAGCATCACACTTACCATTACACACCTCATAGAAGAAAGCAACTCACCATTATATAACTTAGCTTGCAACAAGTATAGGAGTCACAATAGGGAGGCATAAAGATAAATCATAATTGGAATTGGCAAACTTTGTTCCTGGTCAGAGAACAACTGGCAAACAGTTTCACAAAAAGCTTTTTGTAGAAGTTTTCAAAATAGGAGCACTCTTTGCTCAAAAAGGTTTTTCACAATGAAGGCTTTCAAATTAATACTCAATAGATAAGAGTTTTGTGCAAACAAGGAAGATAAAGAACATGATCAAATAAATCACCATATGAATGCTTGCAACACAACAACTCAAATGCTTGCTAGAGATAGAGAGGAAGTAGGTTTATTGACTCAACTTATAAAATAGAAGAAAGATACCTTCATAGAGGGTAGCAGGGATTACAAGTCATAAAGAGATTCCAAAAGATTATGGTACTTACTAGCTTTGAGCCCTCATTGCCCCTATCATAGGCATCTTGAGATGATTAAGGTTAAAGTGCACAAAGATGGAGTATATGCTTGACGAAATATAAGTTGGCAATCTCATGTCCCTTGAATATGAGGGCCACTCCTCATGCTACTCAACTTCAGTTAATGGTAAGTTCTTGTCATTGTAAGTACATGTGTATCATAGAGAATCGCCAACGGGGTACCCCTTGCACATGGTACAGGAGCTATCCCATAACCAAAATGATAAGGCAAGCAGATAATGAGCATCTCAGCGATCCTTTTATTTACTATGTGCATAGATTTTTATTGAGGATGCTTCACAGAATGCTCACTATGGTGATGCTGCAAGTTTCCACCATGATTAGGCATGGCTTAGCCTAGCGGCTCAGGCGTTTATCTAACACAAAATACAGACTCCATGGACTTACAAGTTCCCTCTTTATTTCACACTGTTGATATCCATAGACAAAAGAGCACGATATCAACTGAGTACAAAGTACAAGTGCAATGTTGAAAGCATCCCTCGTGACAGCACGGTTCTACTAATTCTAATGTATAGATGCAAGCATATACAACTTCGATGACACAATGGTTCAATTCTATTAGGGGCAAGAAAATAAGGTGTGCCATCAAGTTCGTGAGAGCTTTACTAACTAGTTTTCACATAACAAAATACTTTTTAATTCGAAAGATGGATGAAGCTTGAGAATTTTCTTGGAATAGCAATTGCTAATAGGTAGATATGGTGGACACAAATGGCAAAGGTTATGGTTCAAGGGTTTGGAAACATGAGAAGTATGCCTTCTCAAAACAGGTTTTTGGCTAGCAAGGCTGGGTAGCAAGAAATAGAGTTGAAAGAAACAAGCAAACCTACAAGTGATAAAGCCAAACATGAAATCTTCCCTGAAAACACAAAAGATCTTAAATAGCGAATACTAAGCTTATGAGCCAACAAGAGAGAAAATAAATGAAACAAAATACATGTTAGCTTTTTCTCTTTTTCTTTCAAACCTCAAAAAGTATTGCTACTGACCAGAACTCGGTTTGCCAAAACCAATTTAGATCCACTTGATGCTCCCAAAGTGATGCCAATACTGATCAACAAGATCCATCATATAATAGAGATTGCAAACTAAAATAAGAAGTGCAAAAAGTAAAAGATGAAACTTCTCATTAATAATCCAATAAAGGCACTCACACCAAGTGATACATAGATAACCAACTAAAGGAGATATATACTTCCACATGCAAACCAAACTATAAGATAACACCTCTACCAAAGATATGAATCCACTAAAAAGGTAAAAGATGAAAGATAATGATGGTCATACCGCGGCACTCCCCCAAGCTTGGAACAAGCCAAGGGGATGCCAAACCTGACGATGAATTACTCCTTCGGTGGTGATGGTGTTATTTTGATAAGAATTTCAATAAGTTTCTTCAAATCCTCAATCTCAAAGGTCAGAGTACGAATCAACTCCGAATTATGCCCAGTGCAGTTCATGACCAATTCGGACTGAGGATCCCATTCGTTGTTATTCTTTCTCCACTCTTCCTTCTTAGAGGGTTCCTTCCTTGGAGGAGGTGACCGTGGAGAGAGGGTATGACGTGGAGGTTTCCCTCCTGTAGACATACATGCTGTCCTCTTAAGATTGGAAGGTTTTGCCACCACTCCAATGCCTGCGATGGTAGTGTGGGTGTACGGTTTCTTGTCCTCCTCCATATCTGCTTCATAACGTACCAAAATATCCTCCTCCTTGGGCTTGTGAGGATCGCCTTCCTCAGGCTTCTTGCCTTTGTCGTTGGCGGAGACCATGGTACTCTAAACTTGAGAAGTTTTCCTGACAGAAATAGATCAAAATGAAAACACGAAGAGAACACGATGCACGAACCTCGAGGGATCAGGGTGGTTATATATTACGAATTTTCAAAGCATAAGGAAGGTTTTGATACGAAAACGAGGCGGAGTCGGAGCTCAGGGGAGGCACACCCCCTCTAGGTGCGGGGCAAGGTGGGCTCGCGCCTAGGGTGGGTTTGGCCACCTCGGCCTCTGGTTCCTCCTCTGTTTCGTGTTGTAACTTCCCTTATGTAATAAAAACATCAGAAATACAAAAAGATTAGGGTTTCACGAACCTTCTGTTTTCACCACTTTTACCTATTCAAAGACGAACTCTGTAGACTCCTTTTCTCCCTCTCCTAGAATTTCCTTTCCTACAAGGTCTCACACAACCCCTCAATGGAAACATTAGTATAATCCAAAACAATAAACCTTTAGGTTCACACTTCAACTGAAATCCATCAAAACAAAAGCTTCTATAAGAGGCAAATGCAAATGATAGTAGAAATCTGTCAAAACAGACCAGCAGGGAAAGATTGATTTTTTTCAAAAACCTTTTATTGCTCAAATCAAAAGGTGCAGAAATAATGAAAGTTTGGTAACAACTTGGAGAACAATCTCAGAAAAATACAGCTCCATCCGACGTACTGAGCTCCCTCGCGAAGTTTTACAATGCAGCACAAAAATCTGTCCCAGGACAGCCACTTTTCACAACTCCTCTACTTCACAAAAGTAGTTGAACTTGACACAAAAACCAAAACAAAAAGGATAAGGAGCGGTTATTAATGAGGTAATAACTTCCAAGACTCAACCAAACTCTTGGGTTATCTCCCAACAAGTACTTTTCTTTAATGCCTTTAAGTTAGGCTTGAAACTTTCAAAGATGCTCACAAAGGAGATAAATATTTGAAGTGAAAGAGAGCATCAAGAAGCAAATAACCAACACATTTGAGTCTAACCCACTTCCTATGCATGGGAGTTTCATGAGAGAACGAATTGTTGAAACAAAAAGCCACTAGCATAGGAAGACAAAACAGATGCAACTTCAAAGCTTTCAACATAAAACGGGGTAACTTAACATTATTGAGAAGCATAAAACCATGTTTCCCTCTCTCATAATAACTTTCAGTAGCACCTTGAATAAAGTTGACAATATAACTGTCACAAGAAACAACTTTATCATCAGAATGAGCATACTTACAGTCACCAAAAAGAGACCCAAGGTCATAAACTGGATCAATAGAAGCAAGTTGTTCCATCATGAAATCTTTATTAGGCAAGTTATTTTCACAAGGAGCTTTAGCAAATTTGGAAAAGTTAAATTCATAAGAATATCCATCAAACTTAGTTAAAACTTTTTCCTTCTTACAATCTATAATAGCTCCACAAGTGTTCAAGAAATGGCTACCAAAAATGATAGGACAAGTTTTGCTAGCTGTTGAATTAAGCACTAGAAAATCAGCAGGATACTTCATCTTACCACAAAGAACCTCCACATCTCTTACAATACCAATGGGGCAAATGGTTTCCTTATTTGCAAGGTGAATAACCACATCAATGTCCTCAAGCTCACAAGGGCCAATTTCATGCATAATTTCCCTGTAAGCTCATAAGGAATAACACTAGAACTAGCACCAATATCAAATAAACCATAGTAGCAATGATCACCAATTTTAACAGAAAGCACAGGAACACTAGCTTTTCTAGATTTACTAGGATGAGAGATAATATTAGTAGCGTCTTCACAGAAGACAATATGCTCATCCTCTATATTTCTAGCGTCAAGATTTTTCACAATAGCTACCACAGGTTCATCACTCACTTGCTCATCAGGCTCCACAGTTTTCATTGTCCCTTTGTTATTTGCACTAATAATCATAGAATACTCCTTTACCTTAGCTGGGAAAGGAACTTTCTCAACATGAGGTTCAGGAACAATATGATTAGTAGTACAAACTTCAGTACTTCTAACAGGAACATGACTAACAACATCTTTATAAGGTGCATGGTACTTATTCCACTTCTTCTTGGGAATTTCTATGTAAGAGGCAAAGGCCTTAAAATAGTTGGCAATACTTTGGGAATCAAGACCAAACTCATTGCTAATATCACGGAAGTCATAAGTTCCCATAAAAGATTTAATGCATTCGTAATCATAGTTTATACCTGACTTTCTTCCTTTGCCATTCTCCCAAGCTTCAGTGTTCTCTTGAATACGGTCTAATAGATCCCATTTAGCTTCTTCATTGATACGTGTGAATGATCTAGCACAAGAAGCATCTAGTAAATCTTTATCATGAAGAGAAAGCCTAGCATAAAAGTTATTGATAATAATATTGTTAGGGTGTTCATGAATAGGACATTTAAGCATTAGTAACTCCAATCTCCCCCAAGCTTGAGTTGTGCTCTCTCCATCACGAGGCCAAAAGTTATATATCGGATTTCTATCCTTATGAATCTCACTGGGAGGATAGAATTTAGAATAAAAGAGAGATGCCATTTCCTCCCATTCGATTGATTGTCCATTCTTCATAGCTTATACCATTCTTCAGCTCTCCCTTTCAAGGATATAGAGAGTAAATTCTTCTTCACCTGTTCAGTTGTGATACCTGCAGACTTAAACAACCCGCATAATTCATGGATAAAAGGAAAATGATCACCAGGATGGATAGTTCCATCCCCTAAATAATAATTATCCATAACACGGTCAACAATACTTGTAGGTATCTTAAAAGGATCTATCTCAACTGGTGGTGGTTCATCTACTACCCTAACAGTGGTAGTAGTTTTCCCAAACAGAAAACCAAGTGGGTTATCCATATTGGAAACAAAGCAACAAACAGTAACTAAAAGAAATAATCACAGTAGAAGTTTCCTTTACCAGTTCCACTCTTCAATAGCACTTCACTCCCCGGCAACGGTGCCAGAAAATATTCTTGATGACCCACAAGTATAGGGGGTGTATCATAGTACTTTCGATAAATAGGAGTGTCGATCCCAACAAGGAGCAGAAGGTGTTGACTAGTGGTATGGAGCAGGAAATCTCTGTAATACTTAGCAAATGGATTTTTAGTGGCTTTCTGATAAGGCATCAAAAAAAGAGCAAGTAATAAAGACAACGAATAAACGCAACAAGTGGCCGAATCCTTTCTTAGCAAAGGACAAGCCGGTGGAAATACTTATAAGGACCAAATGTTCTCGAGGACACATGGGAATTTTGTCAAGTGCTTTCGCTTCAAATAGCTAACTACTCTTCTTTGGTGTTGTAAGTGTTGTGTGGGTGAACCTTTGCTAATGTACCTACCTTACTTGGACTAATACATACTTGTGATTAAACCCCCTGCAAGCATCCGCAACTACATGAAAGTAATTAAGATATAACCCTAACCACAACCTTAAACCCCTGCAAGCATCCTACGCTCCCTTGTGCAAAGGTGTCCTAACGGGGGTTCAGGTTTCTATCACTCCAGCAACCCCACAATTAGTATCCAAATACACAATGCATTCCCCTAGGCCCATAAATGGTGAAGTACCATGTAGTTGACGTTCACATGACACCACTAGAAGAATAGCACCACAACTTAAATACTAAACCATTGAATAATAACTCAACACAAATCCACTACTAACAACATGACTTCTCCCATGTCCTCAAGAACTAAATGAACTACTCACAAGACATCATATGGATCAAGATCAAAGATGATATGGTGATGAATAACAATCTGAACATAAACAATAATCCAATGGTTCCACTCACAAGCATCAACTACAATAGTAATTAACACCGAGAAAGTTTCCCCTATGGACTAAAGCAATATCCAACACAATTGTTACAGCGGGACGGAGTGGTGATGATGGTGCTGGTGGAGATGATGGCGTGGATGATGATGATGATCCCGATTAAGTCTAGCTTGATGATGGTGTTGACTGCGACAATCTCCCCTCTTCGGGAAGGAATTTCCCCGGCAAAAATCTGTCTGCCGGAGAGAGATCTTTCTCTCTCGGTGTTTTCCGCCCCGTAGAGGCGGCAGAAATCTATCTGTGGTCGCCCCCTTGGTGTTAGGGTTCTGTAAGGAAGATATAGGCGAGAGGGCGGAGTCGAAGGCCGAGCAGGTGGGCCACGACTGCCCTAGGCGCGGGGCAAGGTGGGCCTGCGCCTAGGGGTGTGGGCCCCCTGCGGCCCTTCTTCGCCTCCCCTTCTGGCTTCCTCTTTCTTCCGTGAAAATATAATTTTCCCATATTTTTCTGGTATTTTTCTGATCTCCGCGAAATTGCATCAAAACACCTCTTTTTCCATCAGAATTTAGACTCTGGCAGTCCATCCTTCAAGAATCATCCAACATGCATAAACAGTGGAAAAGACATAAGTAATGCCTCATAATAATACATATATAAATGAATAGAGGCAAATTATGATATAGAATGGTGATGCAAATTGGACGTATCACTCATAAGCTTAGTATTCTTTATTTAAGATCTTGTGTGTCTTCAAGGAAGAATGCATGTTTGGCTTTATCACTTGTCGGTTTGCTTGTTTCCTTCAACTCTTTTGCTTGCTACCCAGCCTTGCTAGCCAAAAACCTGTTTTGAGAAGGCATACTTCTCATTTTTTCCAATCCCTTTGAACCAAAACATGTGCCATTTGTGTCCACTAGATCTACCTATTAGCATTATATCTATTCCAAGCAAATCCTCAAGTTTCATCTATCTTTCGAAATAAAAACTATTTTGTCATGAGAAAACTAGTTAGTTAAGCTCTCACAAACTTGATGGCACACCTTATTTTCTTGCCCCTAATAAACTTGAACCATTGTGTCATCGAAGTTGTATATGCTTGCATCTATATGTTGGGATCACCAGAACCGTGCTGTCAGGGGGAACGCTTTCAACACTTATGGACACTTATCCAGATGATATCATGCTCTTTTGTTTGCGGATGTCGACAGTGTGAAATAAAGAGGGATCTTGTAAGTCCATGGAGTAATGTATGTGTGTTAGAGAAACGCATGTGACACTAGCCTAAGCCATTCCTAATCCTGGTGGAAACTTGCAGCATCACTATAGTGAGCATTCTGTGAAGCATCCTCAATAAAAATCTATGCACATAGTAAATAAAAAGATCGATGAGATGCTCATTTTCGGCTTGCCTTGTTATTTTGGTATGGGATAGCTCCTGTAACATGTGCAAGAGGTACCCCGTTGGCAGTTCTTTATGGTACGCATGTACTTACAATGACAAGAACTTACCAGTGACTAAAGTTGAGTAGCATGAGGAGCGGCCCTAGTACTCAAGGGACTTGATATTGCTAACTTATATTTCGTAAAGCATATACTCCATCCTTGTTCACTTTAACCTTAAGCACCTCAAGATGCTTATGATAGGGGCAATAAGAGCTCAAAGCTAGTAAGTACCATAATCTTTTGGAAGCTCTTTATGACTTGAAATCCCTGTTTCCCTCTATGAAGGGACCTTTCTCCTATTTCTGAGTTGAGTTAGTAATCCTACTTCCTCTCTATCGCTAGCAAGCATTTGAGTTGTTGTGTTTCAAGCATTCTATGATGATTTATTCACTCATGTTCTCTATCTTACTTGTTTGCACAAGACTCTTACCTATTGAGTATTACTTTGAAAGCCATTTTTGTGAAAAACTTGTTTGAGGAAAGAGTACTCCTGTTGGAAAACTTCTTCAAAAGATTTTTGTGAAACTGTTTGCCAGCTGTTCTCTGACAAGGAACAAACTTGCCAATTCCAATTATGATTTATCTTTATGCGTCTCTATTGTGACTCATGTACTTGTTGCAAGCTAAGTTATATATTAGTGAGTTGCCTTCTTCTATGAGTTGTGTAATGGTAAGCGTGATGCTTATTGTGTTTATTCTTTTATCGACACTTCACTCCATAAACATGTGGACATGTTTACTGTAAAGGTCCCAACCTGATAAGGTAGAGATCCATGTGTTTACAATGCTAGTCCCTGGATCAATAGCTAGCATCCACAGTTTAAGATGTAATATCAAGAAACAAAGGTCACAGTACAACTTTATAACCAGGAATAAAATAATTCATTACATATTACATAGCTCATTTGTCTATCTCATTACAAAGCTGCAGAAATAACTGTATAGCATGGAGTCCTTCATCTTCAATGTGCCACAGGCAATCATGTTGGTTGTATACTTGTAATCCTATTTAACACACTTCACTAACATCAAACAAACCTGCAACATAATAAGTTACAGCCACAAGGGTCAATACATTTGAATTGTATTGGCAAGTTTCACTACTATGTGGAAATAAGTTGGAGTCTATCAATACATGCATATTTGGCTAAGTAGGGTTTAGGCTCATTTGCAGAAAGCAATATGGTTTTATCCTATCTTTTCAAAAATAGTTTTGATCTTTTAACAATCTTTCTAAACTTCTTGGCAAACTCCAAGTGCTTCTAGTCCCTTGTTGACACCATCAAGTTTTACTTTGAGAAATTGGAATGTCGAGATCTTCCATAGCTTCAGGCCTTAGTTGCTCAGAGTTGTCCATAACCGGGGACACGGCTAAGTACTTAAAATTTTGATCTTCTATAGAAGTTGTACACTTTACCCACATGACACAATCTCGTCTTGATGCCACCAGTGGCCGCTGGATAAGTACACACCAAATGGAGTACCGGCAGATCGAGAATGTGACAAAGTCTTTCCATAGAAGTCCTCCCAAGACATAATTCTAGCATGTCTACCAGGCACCAATGTAAGGATATATTTCCAATACATAAATCCGTCTAACCTGAGTAGGTGCCAATGCAAGGGTCTTCCACTATGTAATTGACTAAGCCAGAGCCCATTTAGCATGTGGCTGTACACGGAAGCCACTGTACGAGAAACATGTTCAATCTCTAAGTCCCTGGGTGGTTTTCTTCTAGTGCACATACAAAAAGATAGCCATATAAACATGGTTCCCTTTGTTGCCACCTTAGCCACAATTGAGTAACCACATTCCACCCAGGTGATTCACCGAGTACTTGTTTTATTATATAGAACATATATTTTTCCAACACTTCATATATTCATAACATGGTATTCCACCCCAAGTCTATAGTAGGGCTAAGCATACTACAACTACAATGTTTCCACTAAGGAAGATATAAAGGGTATCCTAATAGGACATAGCATAGCATAGTAACATAGTAACCCTATCATGCATACTACAAAAATTCTACTAAGTGTAATGAAAATAGTAGGACATGGTTGATAGTGTCACTTGCCTTTTTAGTAGAGAATACTAGATTCACTCCTTGATCTTGCAATAGTCACACTCTTCAAATTTCATTACAATTCAATCAAGGCACAATTTCAAACTAGCATTCAAAACAATTCACCACATAAAATATAGAAAACAAAATAATGCATGCAAGCATGCAAAAGATTGTTTTATTTGGAAAGGTGGTTTCTAATATGCTATAAACATTTTAAGCACATATTGGTCATTTATAAAAGTGGTAAAATCATTTAAAATCAAGTTAGTGAAAATGGGCCATTTAAATCATTTTTGTTTGCTAGAAATGATTTAGATCAAAGTAATAATTTCTAGTGTTTGACAAATATATTTTTAAACACAAATGTTAGTGTTTTAAGGTCAAGTGTTTAATATTAAACCATTTGCAAAAGGTTTCACCTAAAAACCATTTTTTTAAGTCATAGCAATATTTTATTTTGTTGGAAATTCCTTTAAGCAAAGTAATGATTTTATAGGGTTCACCAAATATATTTTTAAATTCCAAAACTTGGTGTTTAGGGTCAGAGAGTTTAAATCAAATCATTTTCCAAAGGTTTTACCCAAAAAGCATTTTTAAAACATATTCAAAGATTTACTCCCTAGTATCACAAAATATTCTTTTAAATCTACAAGTTGGTTATTATGGTCAGTAGGTTCAAAACAATCCATTTACAAAAGATTTTACCCTAAAAACATTTTTAGAATAAATTTTATACTCAAAATATGCCTACACATGTTTCTGCAAAAACAACTAATTTTCCAGAAGCAAAACACTAAAGAAAGGGCATGGTTGCAAAGTATTATTTTTGCTGATTCCATTGATATAAAATTTGCAAAATTTGGACGTGTGGATCTAAAGTTATGAATTTTTCAAATTCTAACATCTAATATATTTGTTTTCTGTTTTTAAAACACAGACTAGCCACGTGGCTATTTCTTACTGGCGCGTACCGGTTCGCGCGGATCACGCTGCGTGAATCGCAGGATCTCATTTAGATCGCACGGTGCAGATTGGTTCGTACCTGGTCGCTTAAGCAATCTATCGCATCCGCTGGATCGTCATCTAACGGCTCTCAGAAGCTCGACCAGGAACTGGCGGCGCTGGCGCGACGGCGAGCAGCGGCGTGCTCTGTCAGCGACGTTGCCGGCGAACTAGTAAGCGAGAGGGAGGGGGAAGACTCTCACCAGACTCGCTGTGGTGCGCTGATACTCAACATGGTCTTGGAAGGAGAAGGGGCGTACGGGCACGGCGTCGATTGCTCGTCGGAGTAGCTCCTGGTGTCGGGCTCGCTCAGGTGTAGTTGTTGTCGATGCTACAAGGCATGAAAATGCAAGGCCGATGTGGTGTTAGACGTGCACGAGCATGGCGAGTTCATGCGTATCAACCAGAAAGACTAGGGCAGTCGGGGTTTACCAAAAAGGTTCGCCGGAGTGGGCACATACGACGGCGGCGTTCAGAGGTTGTCCTTGTCGATGTTACGAAGCGCCCGCGGGCTAGCTGGGACCACTGGTAGATGCACAAGGTACTAGGGAGTGAGCTCGCATGCATAGGGAGGTAGGTGTCGTGGTATTGCCGACGAGTACGCCATGGAGGGGTCCTCACAGTGCGTGTTTAGAGACGTGGGGGAAGGCGGACGGTTGACAGGTACGAGGTAACACAGCTTACCCAGGTTCAGATCCCACAATGGTGGCGGAATCCTACTCCTGCTATAAATCACTATAATGGCAATACGCCGAGTTACAGAGATAGGTTCGCTGTGCGAGGTGTATGTTAATCGCTACTTGGTCGTCTGAAGTTGTGCCCTAAAGGATCCCATAGGCCTGACTTATATAGTCGCCAGGTCCTAGGGTTACAGAGAAAAGTCCTAGCCGGATAGGTTACAGAGTCCTACACCGTCTATTACTAGTCTTGCGTGTCTTGTACTCCAAGGCTCCGGATACGTCGGTGACTCCACCGTAGCCTTCCTTTATCCGGCATGGTCCTCCCTTCTGGATCCATCTAACTAGGCCGCCCAGCAGGCCATGGGCCATGCTACCAACTGTGGGCCACCCGGGTTATCCGGGATAGGAGACATGCTATGAGGATACCCATATAGCATATCACCAACAGTAGCCCCCGGAGAACTCCGAGATCTTGCGCCGTCTTGTCTCTTCATGTGGAATGCTCCGTCTAGATGGATGTCGGCAAATCGTCAAGCAATATCTTGTAGTCCTCCCAAAGAACCCTCTAAGGTTTTCTTCGTCTTCAATTAGTAAGCCGGAGAATTGCAGAATCTTCCATCGTACTCTTCCGTAGCCGGACTGGATCCGTCCATGCCGGAATCTTCTGATGTGATGGCTCATCTACCTATGTCATCTAGGGCGACGTAGACGTAGGTCAGCAACGCCTCGTAACTCACTCATGAAGAGAACGCAATCATGTCCACTTTTCCCGTGCGAGCGATACGAACCGTTGGCGGTGACGGTTGGGACATGGCGAAATTTCCGCGGATGTCCGCACACACGTCGTCTACGCGGCAACCGTCCGATCAAGCTACACGAATCTCGATGCTGGAGATCATAAATAGTAACTGCGGTGGATTTTTTACTTTTCACCTCATTCTCTCCTCGCATCATCTTCTTCCTTCAGCGAGCGCCCCCTCGAGCTCTCCGCGCAACCTTGCAAAAAACCCTAACTCCAATCTCGCCATTCACCTCCGAACACACGCAATGGCCAGCAGCAGCTCTACTCCCTTGATGGATGCGTCGGGCGAAGCCGAAGAGCTCCGTCGTCGTGCCCCCAGAGGGCCTGGTCATCCCCGTCTCTGCGGTGGTCGAGACCACCAGCGGCGACCACAATACAGCGGCACTGGAGCCACTGGAGGAGGAGCTTGACTCCCACAAAGGTGATTGGCACGGTTCGGACATCACGGACCGCGACATCAAGGAGCTGATCACCGAAGGCTACCTCCCCGTGATGGAGGGGCTCGCCTAGCGGTCGGCGCCGGTCGGCGAGGTCACACCTTCTCCCCAAGCCGGAGAAAAGGTGTACCTCAAAGCACAATTGGTACGCGCCGTC
This sequence comes from Avena longiglumis, assembly GCA_030063025.1. Taxonomy (NCBI): domain Eukaryota; kingdom Viridiplantae; phylum Streptophyta; class Magnoliopsida; order Poales; family Poaceae; genus Avena; species Avena longiglumis. Next base: position 171,603,225 of record CP125975.1, read on the forward strand.
TCCCTGCCCATCTCTAACTTCTTCTTTGCCATCTTGAACCACTACCGAGTACAGCCCCAAAACCTTTCTCCCAATAGTATCCCAGCGCTTAGCAATTACACGACGCTTTGCAAGGGTTACTTAGGGATTAATCATAGGCTAGATCTCTTTGTGTATTTCTTCACCGTCAAGCGCGAAGCCGGGGCCACCAAGGATGAACTTAGAAATTGTGGCACCATAAGCTTCAAGATCCGACCTGGCCGATGGTTCCCCGACATCGTCGGCCACGAGTCCTACAAGAACTGGCAGCGTACTTACTTCTATGGCCCAGATATCCCTCTGGCCGACCGAGAAGTAACGTACCCGGACTTCGTCGATGGAGCCGCCACCGAAACCTCGACATGGAGATCCCAGGCCTCCCTTCCCTCCGACATCGATGCTTCCCGCGCCATAAGGCGGATAGAATGGTTCGTAGAGATGGGTTTGACCGGCTTGGACCTAGCCATGTGCTGGTTCATCAGGCGAATTCAGCCTCTGCAGCACCGCTTGACGCTGATGCACGAGTATACCAGCGATAGAAGGGATAGCCTCCGCATCTCCGTGGACAATTTCTCGAGCGACTCCGTCAAGCTCCGTCTCAAAGACATCGTCAAGGTGAAGAACAAGAAGCGTGGCTTCACCATCACCTACGACATGTTCGTAGAGAGCAAGTTCCCAAAGGTAACTGTTTATTTTCCGTATTTGACATATACTCTAGTTCTTCCGTCTAGCAATTGCCATCTCATCTAACACGGTGGTTCTTCACCTTACATCTTAGCGACATACATGAGGACAGCATGGCTCCTCAAATCTATGATCCAAAGATGAAGGAAGTCACCGTCGTGTCCGATGATGATGCTCCATTGGCGCGAAAGCGGAAGAGATCCACCTCTGACACTGCTGACGGAGGCAAGAAGAATAAGACGGAGGGTGGAGCCTCCAAAAAGACTACCGCCGCCCTGGAAGCGGAGAAAAGAAAGACTACCGGGATCCCCTTTGCCAAAGCATCCCCTCTTGTCTAAGCTTATTTCTCTCTGATATTGTCCATTTATCTCTCTTGTTCCTGTACTTATGCATTTTGCACGTTTCAGGAAGAAAGCCACGACCATCCTAAAGAAGACCTCCAAAACATTGGGGGCTCTAGAACCATCAAGGACATGCTGCATCGCGACGCATCTCCCGCCATCGCTCCCGTTACTCCCAGCGTCAAGCCCTCCTCCGCTCCGACAAGCTCACAAGTCAAGGAAGCATCTGGCCCTTCTGCCATGGAAGTGGACTCAGGTGCCTCTACCGAGATTGCTGTTGTCGACGAGCAGGCGACGCAGGAGAGTGCCGCACACCCAATGGCTGAAGCTCCAGCTAAGGATGCCATCGGTTGCGGTAAGGCGGTGGTGGAAGCTGGTACTTCTGCCATAGGCGGCGCCCCCGCACCCAAGAAAGCCATAGAGTATCCAAAGATAGTCTATCTGGTACTTACGCCGGAAAGAACTGCTCTGGTTCCTGGTGCGGCGCCGACATCTCCGACGTGCGGTCTAGAGGAGCTTCTCCGACAAGCAGAGATCTTGCAAGGAAACAGCGTATCCTTTGGCAAGCTGCGGGCTGAGAGTGCCACCAACCTCAAGATCATTGCACTTGTAAGTTTTATTTGCCTTCTGCATTTCATATGAGTATCCCACTGTAGCCCCCGAGGATTTAGACGGAAAACCATAGGTCTTTGCGTTTGAATGCTCTAAGAGTGACTAAAGTATAAAACTTCTTGCTGTAGCCCCCAAGCATGTAGTTTGAATGAATTATTCCGACTAGATGCTTTAAGAGTAGCATACGCAGTGTTTATAAATTTCAATACTGTAGCCCCCAAGCCTCTAGTTGTAACTGAATTAGTTCCGACTAAATGCTTAAAGAAAAGCTAAGCATACATCCGAGTTAAAAACTTTATATTGTAGCCCCCAAGCTTCTAATCGAAAACTGAATTAGTTCCTACTAGATGCTTAAAGAAAGACTAAGCATATTGCTAAGTTAAAAACTCTCGCTGTAGCCCCCGAGCGTCTAGGTGGAAATTTTCCGGCTAGATGCTCCAAGTAGACCAAACAACGTTTAATTTTTCTTTTTTCCACAGAACGAGAATGCTCGGAGGGGCATGGCCAACGACAAGTACCAGAAGATGTGCGCGGACTTGGAAGCCAAAAAGGGTAAAACTGCCCTCTTGAAGGAACAGATCATCAAGAGCAAGCGTCTGTTTTTCCTTTCTTTTTCGTATTCCGACTTAAACTTGTGTATTCTCCGAGTACTCACTGTGTACTTTGCTTTCTCCGACTTGCAGAAATCATTGCCAAGGCTAAGGACATTGTCGAGCAATCCAAGCACATTCAAGAGCTGGATAGCGAGAACAAGAACCTTAAGCAGGAGAGTAAGGACATGCTGAAGATGCATGAGGAGTCGATGAAAGCCCTGCAGGACTCCGCCACCGAGGAGATGAACTGCTTGAAGGAGGAGATCTCGATCTTAAGAGATCAGAAGAAAGCTGTCGATGAGCAGAATCAACGCCATCATGAGGCGTACAAGCTCCTCTAACAAGAACGGGACTCCTTGGCAGATACCCTCTGGCAAGTTGAGGCTAGCATCTTCAGTAAGTGATTCTCCGTCTTGGATTTCTGTAGTCTAGATACTCTGAATTTTTGAACTCATGTGCTCCTTGTCGGAATTTGCAGCTCCTATGGGTTTAACCCGGTCGCCTCCTCCAGCAAAGGAATGCATGGTTCTTGCTGGCAACTTCATCAACACCGTCATCGCGCAAGCCAAAGAGATTGCCAAGCCCCTCCAGATCAACATCAAAGCATCAGACTCTATGGTGAAGTTCTCGGAGATCCTGCGCCGAGCCCCCGAGCGTATCACAAGCTGGAAATCTTCATGTGCACGGTCCGGTGCAAGGATGGCGTTGTCCATGGTAAAGGCACACTACGAAGATGTCGACATCGACACGGTAACAACTGGCATACCCGACGTAGATGACGATGGCAAGGACATAAACCATGAGTCCATATTGTCGTCACTCGCGGGTTATGACACCAGAGTTGCCGAGTTAGTCGACGTCAACGTCTTCGTGCCGATGAATACCATCGATGGCGGCAACTAAAGCTCCTCCAAGTCTCTTCACACTGCCAACTTCGAGGGTGATTCTCCTGCTGCCGATGACGCTGCTTCCAAGTCGCCTGCGCCAAAGGGATGAAAAACAACTTGTAATATTTGTTTCACCTTTGATGCGTATGCGGAAAAAACTATGTATTAACTTAAGGCGGAAAACAATGATTTATGTCCTGCTACTTAAGAATTTGTTTCCAGCATGTATATATTTTTAAGCAAGTGTTGGCTTATCCATTACTTTGGTTCTTATGCTTGACTTTTCGTGAGTCAGAAGACTCGTTGTCGGAACCATGCGCTCAGGTGATAATTCCCAATGGCACCGTCAATAACCTAAGCACAAAATAGCCGACAATAGGTGCCAAAAGTCACTACTCCAGAATCCACATAAAACAACAAAGAACGTGTAGACCAGAAAACTTAAGCTAACGCCCTTAGGAGGAATTTTCACAAGTGCAATCGCAAAGCTTGTGCATAAAGGTTTTATATGATCCAAAAATGAACACTAAAGGAGGTAAACTACTCAGAAATATGAGTAAACCAGAGAGCTTTATTTCATTGATCATATAAGAGGTACACAATTAGATAAAAAGTACTAAGTGTAAAAATGATGTAGTTATGCTATGTTCCATGGCCGATCAAGCTCCGGGTAGTCATCATCCGGGTCACGTCGCTTACGCTTATGATCCTTGTTGGGTCTATCCTTCAGTTCAGGATTGTCAACGAGGTAGTAAGCCCATTGAGTAGTGCCTTGCTTATGATGAACGGTCCTTCCCATGGTGGGGATAATTTGCGTGACTTCTTCTGCTTAAGTCGGAGCACCAAATCCCCCTCTTTAAACGAGCGATGCTGAACGCGGCGACTATGGTAGCTGTGTAGCTTCTGCTGGTAGATGGCGGATCTTTGTCATGCCAAAACGCGCTCCTCCTCGAGAAGGTCCGCATCTAGGCGTCTGGATTCTTCAGCGTCATCTTCGTCGTAGGCGGCGACTCTTGGAGCATCGTGAAGTATGTCAGAAGGTAGGATGGCTTCTGCTCCATATACCATGAAGTAAGGGGTGTAGCCGGTGGATCTGTTGGGTGTAGTTCGGAAACTCCACAGCATAGATGGCAATTCTTCCGCACAGGCTCCATCTGCTCTATGTAGTGGTGCCTCAAGACGTGGCTTTATTCCCTGTAGAATTAATCCATTGGCTCGCTCAACCTGACCATTGGATTGTGGATGTGCTACAAATGCAAGGTCAAGTCAGATGCCCTTCTCCCAACAATAAGCCTCCACTTTTCCGAGTGACAAATTGCTGCCGTTGTCGATGATAATGCTATGTGGGAGACCAAATCTCACCACTAGATCCCGGACAAACCTGAGGGCAGTTGCCGCATAAAGCTTTCTAATGGGTTTAGCTTCTATCCGTTTAGTGAATTTATCAACTGCTAGTAGCAGTTGTGTAAACCCACATGGTGTCGTCTGTAACGGTCCCACCATGTCTAGCCCCTAGACTACGAACGGCCAAGTTATTGGTATTGTTAGCAATTCTTCAGCAGGAACATGAGGTTGTCGGGCATAATACTGGCATCCCATGCATGTCTCAACCAGCTTGTCGGCGTCCTCCTTCGCGAACAGCCAGTAGAATCCTTGCCGGAAGGCTTTTGCGACCAACGATCGAGGAGCGGCGTGATGCCCGCAATCTCCGAGATGGATTTCGCGTAGGATTTCAATACCTTCTAGCTGGGAAACACACTTTAGGTATACACCAGTAGTGCTCCTTTTGTAGATTTGTCCATTGATTATGGTATAACCCTTTTCTCATCATACTATTTGCCATCTTTCGACTTCGTCGTCGGGCAAAGTTCCGTGCTCAAGATATTCCATGAACGGTTTTGTCCAAGCCGGAGGGACCTTTACCACCATGTGGACAAAAGAGTCAGCTCTATCTGGGTTGTCGATGTCAGCTCCCTTCACGGATGGTGTTCGTAGATGCTCTAGGAAAACTCCTGGCGGAATTTTTTTGCGCCCTGATCCAAGCTTAGATAGCAGATTAGCCACCTCGTTTTGCTCCCTAGGCACATACTTGACTTCGTAGCCCAAGAAGCTCTTGGCTATCTCGTCCACTTCGTCTCGATATGCCGCCATCATAGGGTTCCGTGCATTCCAGGTGCCAGCCACCTGCTGGGCAACCAAGTCGGAATCTCCACAGCAAACTATGCGCTTGATGCCAATATCCTTGGCTACGCGTAGTCCGTGAATGAGTGCTTCATAAACTTCCATGTTGTTCGTAGCCTCGAAGTGGATTTGCAGTACATAGTGTAGCTTGTCGCCAGTTGGTGACTGTAGCAATACACTAGCCCCCGAGCCGTTGAGCAGCTTTGATCTGTCAAAGTGCATCATCCAGTACTCTGGTTCCGGCAACGGAGTAGCATCTGGCATCTCCGTCCAATCTACGATGAAATCCACCAAGGCTTGTGACTTGATAGCGCCGCATCTCTTGTAGGTTATCTCGAAGGCGGCAAGTTCAATGCCCCACTTCGCGACCCTTCCCGTAGCGTCGCTGTTGTTGATAATGTCGGACAGTGGAGTCTTGCTCACCACTGTGATTGGGTGCTCCTAAAAGTAATTCCTCAGCTTCCGAGAAGCAAGGAATACTCCATAAGCTATCTTCTCGTAGTGTGGGTAATGCTGCTTGGACTCCGCCAAGACCTCGCTCACATAGTAAACTGGTCGTTGAACTCCGTGCTCATAGCCTGGTTCCTTCCGCTCTACCATGACGACGATGCTGATTACCCGGTTGGTTGCCGCCATGTAGATTAATAGGGGATCTCCAAGCTTGGGCGCTGCAAGGATGGGCGCTGAGGAAAGAATCTCCTTGAGCTACTTCAATGTTGCATCTTCTTCGTCCGTCCACGTGAATTTTTCCGCCTTCTTCAGCAACTTGTACAGCGGTAGAGCCTTCTCTCCAAGTTGGCTGACGAACCGACTAACTGCTGCAACACAACCTGTTAGTCGTTGAATGTCCTTTAGGCATGTCGGACGGTTTATGTTTAAGATGGCATTGATTTTCTATGGGTTGACCTCGATTCCATGATGGGAAACGATGAAGCCCAACAATTTTCCGGCTGGAACCCCGATGACGCACTTCTTAGGGTTAAGCATCATGTTGTATTTTCGGAGATTATCAAAGGTTTCTTTTAAGTCGGAGATTAAGTCATTGGACTTTTTAGACATCACCGTGATATCGTCCACATAGGCGTGAATGTTCCGACCAATTTGGTCGAGAAGGCAACGTTGCATTGTCCGTTGGTACGTAGCACCTACGTTTTCCAGCCCAAAGGGCATCGTAACATAGCAAAACTTGTCGTATGGTGTAGTGAACGAAGTGGCCAATTGGTCCGACTTCCTCATCTTGATCTGGTGGTATCCTGACTATGCATCGAGAAAACACAAAAGTTCTGAGCCAGCCATCGAGTCAATGACTTGGTCAATGCAAGGCAAAGCAAACAGATCTTTGGGGCAAGCCTTGTTCAAGCCGGTGTAATCAACGCGCATTCTTAATTCTTTGGTTCCCTTTTTGGGGACAAGTACAGGATTGGCCACCCATCGGGTATGAAGGATTTCTCGGATAAATCTAGCCTTAAGTAACCTAGCTATATCTTTGCCAATGGCGCGTCTCTTCTCGTCTCTGAAGCGTCGTAGAGGTTATTTCACTGGTTTTCATTTTGGATAAAGATGTCCCTGTTCTCACGGAGGAACTCGGCAAGTTCCCTAGGTACACCTTTCATGTCGGCAGGTTGCTAGGCAAAGATGTCCCTGTTCTCACGGAGGAACTCGACGAGCGCGCTTTCCTATTTGGGATCCAGGTTCGTCCCAATGGCGGTGGTCTTGGAGGCATCGCCTACCACAAGTTCCACCGGCTTGGTCTCGATGGCGTCCTTGAATCCAGGAGCAGAGTCGGATGTAAGATCCCACCTTTATAAAGGTAAAGGTCCTTGTGATTACAATGCTAGTCCCTGGATCAAATGCTAGCATCCACAGTTTAAGATGAAGTACACAGAAACAAAGGTCATTATTACATCGTCATTCCAGAGATAACATAGTCTTTTACAACTCCATAGCCACAGGCTTAATTCAAGAGTTTAACTTATCAATATAAATAAATTCTTCATCTTCATGTGCCACAGGCAAGCATGTTGAGTGTAGACTCATAACCCCTAATCATCATCAGAGTAACCTGCAACATCACAAGTTACAGCCACAGTGGGTCAATACATTGGAATAGTATTGGCAAGTGATAACTTATTAGAGTATTAGCATCTAGTTACTACATGAATTTGGCTAGGTGTAGCTTAGGCTTGCTTTGCTCAAAATAGGAATTACCTATCAGTTGAAAACACTAAGTTTTTGTTTGGCAAAAATATTCCCGAGGAACCACCAATAGAAAATGGTGAACCTTCTCCCTTGTTCAACCACAAGTTTTTACTTAGAAAATTGGGATGAGGAGATTCTTGATAGCTTCCATTCCTTGATGCTCAAATTGTCCAATACCAGGGACATGGATAAGTACTTAGTTTCTTCCATCTGCAGAGGTTGTGCACTTTCCCCACAAGACTTGATTTTCACCAAGACAGGACCTTTCAGAAGCCTTCCCTTAGACCAAAATGGAAGCGCTCCAAAACTATCATTCCCCTACCACCAACTATACATTTGGCTAAGTTATTGCAACCTATATGATCCAGGCAGAGCCCATAATGCCATGTGGCTGCACTACAAGCTTATTAACATTTGGCATCTCAAATCCCTTTGTTCCTGGGTGGCAATCCACAAGTGAGATACACAAGTAACCATAGAAATGGGCCTTGTGTAACCACTCAACACAAACCATTCTTTCCATTCCACCCAGGTGTTTCATTCACTTAGTTGGTTTATTAAGCAAAACATAAGTCAAAGACTTAGAAATATTTCGCATAACATGTATATATAATCCACCCTTGTTTACTACTAGCTAGGCTAAGCATGGCAATAGCAAGTATCTTAACTTAAAGGAAATTCTAACAATTCTACCACTACTAGGATTTCCCAAGCATAGCATATAGATACTTAGCAAAATTATTCATGCAAGACCTATACAAAATATTTCTAATGCATAGTCAAAATATTGGGATAAAAATATGAAGCACCACTTGCCTTGGTAGTTGGGGGAGTAGCAACAATCCTCACAATCACAATCACCACTAGCACCAAAATCTACACATAAAATGATAGCACCAAATTCACATATCAAAATAAACAAGAAAAAATATATGAATGCATGCAAAAGCCATGTGATTATTTTTATAAATCAACAAGACAAGTGGAACAGTACTGAGTCATAAAAAAACAAATATACACTAAATAAACTTTATTTAGTCTTTAAAACATTTTTCAAATAATTTCTATACTCAAAATAAGCCTACAAATGTTTTTGCAAAAACCACAATTTTAACAGATGCAATTTATTAAACAAAGTGTATGGTTGGATAGAATTCTTTCTCCTGATTCCAATGGTATCAAATTTACAAAATTTGAACGTGTGGATCAAAAGTTATGAATTTTGCAAGGTTGAACAATTAATAGATCTAATTCCAGATTTTAAATCAAAACACAGACACGCGGCATGTTCTGATTGGCTGATACCGTTTCGGCTGGATCGATCAACGAGAGCCGCAGGATTTAAATGAAATCGCATGGGCCAGATCTACTCGTACCCGTTCGTTAAGTGATCTAATCCTACGCGCTAGATCTAGATCCAACGGTTGTCGAGCATGCGACCATGGATGGGCGGTGCTAGCGACGGCGGCGCGGCGGTGGCGCGCTGCCAGCGGTGTTCCGGTGGCTACGGAGGGGAATGGGGTTGGCAGAGACGCTTACCAGACTCGCGAGGTCGCGCTGATGCTCAACGACTTGCTGGTGTGGACGGGGGCGTGCTGTGTTGGCCGGAGAAGCTCGTCGGAAAGCTTGCAGACGTCGGGTGCACGGTGAAGAAGACGATGGTGATGCTCTGGAGCGCCCTAACACAAACCAATTGTATCAGGAGGTGCGCATAGTCATGGCGAACACGACAGGGTCAAAGAGGGGACAAGGGGCGCTCGAAGGTTACCAGTATTTCTCGACGAAGTTGAGCGGCGGCTCTGTTGTTTGCAGAGGTGGACGGAGGCGACGTCCTGGTGCATTACAGATCAAACGAATGGCATGAGATGGTGCGCAGGAACTAGGCGAACACACTCGCATGGACTAGAGGTGAAGGGGGGCACTGTACTCACCGGAATACATCGCCGGAGACGCTCGGTACTGCGGCGGTGCAAATGGAATTGCGGGCAGCCTGGTGGCGAAGAAGGGGTGCTGAGTGAGGGGAAAGATGCGGAGAGGAGAGAGGGTTAAATAGCCGGTGAGGGGCGAGGTGATTACACGGCATTGATGGCAATTAAGCCCGCTTCATTCATGCGATGATGGTGGTAATTCGGCGACGGGTCGGGAAGCGGGTTTTGGGACGATGATTGCGTGGCGTTTGGGTCCACCGGTCTGTGAGCGCGGGGTAAGCTTGCGTCGCGTGAGAGAGAGAGAGAGAGAGAGAGAGAGAGAGAGAGAGAGAGAGAGAGAGAGAGAGAGGAAAGTCCCGGGTGGGCTTGCTGGGTTGATTCTGCTGTTGGGCTGGAATGGTGGCACCGGCCCTTTTCCATTTCTTTTCTCCTTTTCTATTTCTTATTTGATTTTCTGAAATCATTTTCAAATGCTATTTGAACGAGTTTGAATTCAAACTTCCTCTAGATTTTTGTAGAATTATTCAAGCATATATTTGTGTATAAAACATTGTTGTTTGATCACACACTTTGGTCCATTAAAATAGAATTAAACCCATGCCTTAAATAATTAATTGTAATAGGCATAAATATGGTTTTAAACTTTTGATTCTTGTTTGAAACTTTGAACAAGATTTATAAAATATCAATCAATCTTAGGATCAATAATCTACTGATCAAAACAAGGTCCTCCTTCTTATAAGGTAGCAATGCCTTGCTTTACATAAAATGATAGATCACAAGTTTCTGATTTTGAGGAAATGGTCCTAAGATGAGTATGAATGCATGAATGATGTGCAAACTTTGAAAATATGATTTTAGGGATGTTACAAATCTAACCCCCTTAAGATGAATCTCGCCCTCGAGATTCGGATTGGCTAGCAAATAGGTGAGGGTGGTCTTTCCGAAGGTCATCTTCTCTTTCCCAAGTTGCTTATTCTTCGGAATGATGGTTCCATTGAACTTTGCAGAATTTTATAGTATTTGTCCTTGTAACTCTTTCTATAGTCTCAAGAATCCTGGTAGGTTTCTCCTCATAGGTGAGATCACTTTCCAACTAGACCTCTTCCAAAGGTATAGTATCCTTCAAAGAAGTCTCCTCCATCTCTGGATGGCCTTTCTTTAGCTGACTCACATGAAACACATTGTGAATGGCAGATAGTGATTCAGGCAGTTCAATCTCATATGCTACTTCTCCTTTACGACTTAGAATCTTGAATGGTCCAACATATCTTGGGGCAATTTTCCTTTGACTCCGAATCTCTTCACTCCACGAAGTGGTGACACTCTATGTCGTGGGAATGGTCACGGCAGATGCTGCAATCGGCAGCGAGTAGTAGAACGAGGGGCAAGGGCAGCCAGCCATCTGCGGTGCGAGATGAGGGCGAAGACACAGGGTTTTACCCAGGTTCGGCCCCCCGGAGGGTAAAGACCTACTCCTGCTAGATTGTATTATGAGGGTGGTACAATGGGCGGCTAGGCGGCGAGTCGCTTGGGTGTATGATGGAACGTATCTCTACACGCCCTACAGGGAGGTTTATATAGGCTCACCTCCCCTAGGGTTTACATATCTCAATCGACTCAGTTAAAGCTTCGGTACTCGTTTAACCTAATCCGACTGGGCCTATCTACTCGCCTGGGCCTTCAGCTTCCAATCGCTTGGTTCCTCGCTGGGCTTCAATCCAGTCGCCATCTTGCAGGCCCACTCGCCAGTTCTTGGGCCAGTCGGAAACATCCTGCTGGGTATACCCCGGTAGGCACATCCCCATCAGTAGTCCCCGAGGCCGTCGTCGATTAGGCGTAGGTGGCTGCTGGCAGTCGGAGTATATGGCTTCAGAGTAGACATCCAGTCGAATCGTCGGCGGGCTCCTGTATAAAGGAGAAAACCAGTCATCTAGGTCGCAGCTTTGGCGAGTCGAGTCGGCGAAACACTGTTATAGTGAACGGGTCGGCGAGCCGAGTGGCTGAAGTTGGACCGTTAAACGTGGTCAAACTAGCCGTTGGGGTAATCCAACGGTAACTTTCGGCGTAATCACCGCGTGGTAACGGCTCCCTGATTTGGCGGGTAACATCTGCTATATAAGGGGAATGGCAGGCGATCAGAGAACTATCTTCTCGCCATTTTCCTCCGACTACGCATACTTTCGCCTCCCTTCGCATCGCAACCCAATCGACCAGAAATCCTCCGACCCCCCCACACAAATCTTTCTGCCATGGCCCTCTCCACCGAGCCTTGGGGCAGATCTAAGTGCACGAGGGCGCAACTGGCTTCCTTCGAGGAGGCCGGGATCTTGCGGGCCGGCTGCTGGCGCATCCCTACGGCCGGAGAGACGACCCCAAATCCGCGAGAGAGGGAATTCATCTGCTTCACCAGCCATCTTGAACGGGGGCTAGGGTTCCCCACGTCCCTATTCTTTCGGCGCTTCTGCGCCTACTACGGGATCTAGCCATCGGATCTAGGTCCCCACAGCATCGAGCAGATCGCCATCTTTGTGGAGTTCTGCGAGTGCTACTTGGGCTGCCGGCCCTACTTCCCTCTGTGGAAAGATCTGTTTCATGGTCGGATCAGCCGCGAGGAAGCGGGCGGCCCAATGCTAGCCGCGGGCGGCCTAACCTTCCAGCTGAAGTCGAAGGCCTCATTCTTCGACCTGATGCTGCCCGCCAAGGCAGCGAGCGAGTGGAAGAAGTCGTGGTTTTATGTTGCCGAGGCGACCCCGGACAGCGAGACGGCGATACCAAGGTACTCCGCCAACCGGCCTGAACCGCGCCGTCTTCAAGCCGACAAGCTCCCCAGCAACCAGCGGATGGTCGTGGACGAAATGCTCCAGACCATCCGCGGTCTGAAGAAGAAGGGCCTCCAGGCGATCAACCTGTACAATTGCTGGCTCGGGAGGACTCGACGAAGTCCTGCCTCGACGAGTGGAGTCTCGAGGACTACACCGCAGCGCTGAAGAAGATCACCCAGGCGGTGTACCTGGACGCCCAAGCTGGGGTCGCCCCTTACACCGCAAAGCGTCCAGCGCCAACGGTAATCACTTTGCTTTATTCGCAGTCGCAGTTTGTTGCAGTCGCGGTAATTCTGATTTCATCTTGCATTCTTTGCATCTGTTCCAAGTGGTGGAAGGATGGCTCCCGCCTTCGGACGACGAGAATTCGAGCTCGTCCGTCCAAGACATGGGCGAGTCGCCTCCCGCCAAGGGCGATGCGGGAGTAGCGGCGGCGGCAGCGAGTCCGAAGAGGAAGTCGCCCATCGCTCGCAAGACCCGTGGACAGCGTCAACGTGAGCTTGAGGCAAGTAAAAGCCTCGAGCGTCATGACGACGACGAGCTTCCGGAAACCACCTCGCGCCGCCAGGCTACTCCATCGAAAAAGAAGAAGAAGGAAAAGGAGGTGAAGGTGCCTCCGAGGAAGACGAAACCGACGAAGCCGGCCTCGCCACCACATTCAGCGAGCAGTTCTGACGCCTCCAGCCCGGCCAAGGACGAGGCGCTGCCGACGATAGCCGCGCTGGACACGGCCACCATCGAGGTGCCCCTGGCGTCGATGCCTCCGCCATTCGCCCCAGTCTCTGGGCTGGGGGACGCTCCGGTCGCAGCGGCTTCGCCTCACAGGGAAGCTCCTGTTGAAGATGTTCCAGAGGCTCCGGTCACGGCCTCGACAACGAAGAAACCGCCCGTGTCTTGGGCACGCGATGTTCTGGAAATGGGACTCAGCAGCCGACTGGGCCCCGAACTAGAGAAACCAGCCGGCCTCCGTACGGGGCTGCGCTTCATTCCAGTCGCCAAGTGAGTACATTCTCCTTCCTTTGTCTTCCATAGCAGCTCGAATTATATTGCTTACATGATTGATGTACAGGACCGGAGTGAAGAGGATGGGCCATCCGACCGTGGCTAAGGTGCCACCCGTTGCTAGCGAGGAGGATCCTTCCCGCAAGAGGAAGGCGGACGAAGTCGTCGTCCCTGCTGATGGCGGCAAGAAGGCCAAGGGTGACGACGTCGTCACGATTTCTGAAGCGGTCGTGTCCACGAAGGAGGGCGCTCCCTTGCCTGAAACGGTTGAGCCGACCTCCTTTGCGGCGGGTGCCTCTATCGCCACCTTCCCGCGCTTCATGGCCAAGGCGGCCGCGGCGAGTGGAACTTCGCCCTCGAGCCACGCTCCTGGGATCGCCGATGCTGAAGTCGACCAATGTTGTGGACATACGCCGGCTCTCCTCGCGTCCGTGGACGCGATACAACTCCACGGCATGCTTGGCGCAGCCATCCAGGTATATCCAGTCCCCGAGGATCAGGTCGGTGCTTTGCAGCGGCCTGATTCTTTTAGTGTCTTATCTTTATTTTTCGCATCCAGTCCCCGAGTGCGCACGCGCTGAATTTCAGCGGGTGGGTACTTGAGATTTTTTGATTGCCAGTCCCCGAGTGCGCACTCGCTGAATTTCAGCGGGTGGGCACTTAGGAATTTCTTGAGTGCCAGTCCCCGAGTGCGCACTCGCTGAATTTCAGCGGGTGCGCACCGAGTGCGCACTCGCTGAATTTCAGCGGGTGGGCACTTAGGAATTTTGCTTTGATTAACCTTTTTGGTGATGTGCAGGGTCTGCAGCTTGAATCGGCTGACCGTTTGGCAGCGAAGCACCGTGTGGAGAGGGAACTGGCCATCGTGCAGGAGGCGAACAAAGGGCTTCAGGCGGTTGCCGCGAAGGCAGAGGAAGCTCGCCAGGGACTTGTCCCCGCGGGTGAATTGGCGGTGGCGCAAACGGCTTTGAGTTCGGCTGAACAGCGGATCGCCGACCTCGAGCGCGAGCTGCAGGAGGCGAAGGAAGAAGCGAGCTCGGCTGATGGGCGAGCCAAGGCCGCCATTGCAGCCGCCGAAGAAGATCGCAAAGTGTCGGACACCCTTGTTGATGGGCTTCAGGACGACCATACTTCGCTTCAATGCTTCATCACGGATCTCGCCCGCCCGTTGATTGCTAAGTGCGCCTGCCTCTGCCTGTAGTTGTGCCTTGTGTGGTGTCCATCGTATTCATTATTGTCTTCTACTCGTAGGTCGCATCATCGATAGCGCAGAAGAGGCAAGCTCGTTCGACGCGCGGCAGTGTGTAAGCACGCTTGTCGACTCGGCAACGTTGTCGGCGACGTGCATCCGTGCCTATCTCCAAGAGATATCGCCCACGGAAGTGATTCCCAGCGACCTCGTTGAGGTGTGGAAGTATTTGGAGAAGGCGCCCGCGGTCGTTGAGTTCATGACGCGGTCGGCGTTTCGGCGCGGAGCGGCGACGGCACTTAGTCTTGGACTTGCCCACTTCCCCGAGGACTTCGACATCGACGATGTGACGAGTGGCTACCCATCGTCGACTGGCGCGGTGGAGCTTTCCGAGGTCCTCAAGTTGCAGGACCGCGCCGCCACGTACTCGGAGCGTGTCTGGGCAATGGGCGACCTCCTTCCGTACCAGGAGACGGTCGTCGTGCCTAGCGACCCCGAGCCGCCGCATCGTGATTTCAAGGTCGAGCAACCCTTCCGCGCGGCGATGGCGGGTGAACTGACGACGTATCCGTCGAACCCGTACACGCCGTTCATCCGCAATCGCCGGGGTGTTGGCGAGTCGTCGTCTAAGCCTGCAGAATAGGATAGTTTGCCCTGTGGCGTTAGCAGCAGGTCTGCCATGCGGGCATATTTTGTAATATGAGACAATGCAACATGCTATTGAATGAGACATCGTGTCTATTTTGGTATTTGTCATGTGTTTGTGATTGATGTTTGAACGAGTCCCCGAGCGCGTCCGCCCTTTTGTGGGGTTTACCTCGTGTGTGATATGTTTGTTGTTTTTGTGTTTTGTTACTGTGGTCGACTCTCCCGGACTCGGAGATCCAGTCGCTAGGCGACTCCCTTGAGAGCTCTGTACTTCGCTGTTTTCCCTTGCGCGAACGAGGTCGGGTGGCCGAGTCACCGAGCGTGGTACTTGGTTGTTCCAGGCGCGAATCGAGGGTGGGTGAGGACTTAGCGCGTTAGTTTGAGCGTGTCACTCCTGCCTGGCCCGTGGGGTCAGTCGCGTGGCGAGTCCTGGGCATGCTCTCTTACTTGGCGTTTTCCCGAGCCACTCGCGATGAACTGGTAGTCAGTCCCCGAGTGTGGTACTTATCCGTTCGAGTCGCTATGCCGAGGGTGCGGAGGACCGTGGTCGCTGTATGAAGCGAAGGCAGTTGTCTTGGCTTGTAAAGCCATTCGGGCGAGGCGACTCCAATGGGGCTCCGGGTAGGCGTTTTTCGTGGACGATGCAAGACCTGAAGTTACTCAGTGCTCTTGCATCGCATTACTTAGCCGTGCCGATCGCTGTACCAAAGGTTGACTTCTGCGGTTAGCTTGACGCTGTTATTACGAGTGCGAGTGGCACAAGACATGGAGAGTAAGCGCAATTTGCGGTAACCAATTCTTTTTATTTCACAGCGACTGGAGAGTACATATGTGGGGTTCTAGGGGTAGAACTTCCGTAGGAGGTTTACATTCCATGGTCGCTTGACGTCGAGTTCGCCGTCCCCGCGGACGTCGATGAGGTAGTAGGCGTCGTTGCCAAGTACTCGCCCGATGGCGAATGGTCCCTCCCACGGAGGGGAGAGCTTGTGCATGCCTTTCTTGTCCTGGATGAGGCGCAACACCAGGTCGCCTTCCTGGAAGGTGCGAGTCCTCACCCGCCGGTTGTGGTAGCGGCGGAGTCCCTGCTGGTAGATGGCGGTGCGAGACCGAGTGAGGTCACGCGCCTCGTCGAGCTGATCGACTCCGTCTTGGCGGGCGAGTTTGTTTGCAGCCTCCGTGTAGTGGATGACTCGTGGCGAGTCGTGCTCGAGATCGGTGGGCATGACTGCCTCGGCGCCGTACACCATGAAGAAGGGGGTGAATCCTGTCGACCTGTTGACCGAGGTGCGGATGCCCCAGATGACGGAGGGTAACTCCTCGACCTAGCACCCGGCGGTGCGCTCGAGTGGTACTTGGAGTCGCGGCTTCAGGCCGTGGAGGATGCTTTGGTTGGCCCGTTCTGCTTGGCCGTTGGACTCCGGGTGGGCGACCGATGCGAGGTCGATCCGGATGTGGTGCTCTTCGCAGAATTCGGCCATGGCTCCTTTGGCGAAGTTGGTGCCGTTGTTCGTGATGATGCTATTTGGGAACCCGTAGCGATATATGAGCTCGCGTAGGAATTTGGTGGCGGTCTTCCCGTCGCATTTTTGGACTGGCTTGGCCTCCACCCACTTTGTGAATTTGTCGACCGCGACTAGCAGGTGGGTGTAACCGGAGGGGGCCTTCTTGAAAGGGCCTACCATATCCATGCGCCACACAGCGAATGGCCAGGTGATGGGGATTGTTTTGAGCTGGAGCTCGCACGTGCCTGGTTGGCGTGCCGCACCCGCACCGCTGGAGAATGTCGGCGATGTCGGCGTGCGGTGGGCCAAGAGAAGCCATGTCGCATGGCCTTGGCGACCAGAGAGCGGCGGCGTGGCCGCAGTCACCGGAGTGGATATCGTAGGATCTTGCGTCCTTCGGCGGTTGGACGCAGCGTTGGAACACGCCGTGACGCCTGCGCTTGTGGAGCTCGCCGTCGATGATGGTGTAGGACTTGCATCGACGGCGATCATCCGGCGTTTCGTCTGCCGGCGGTGCCGCTTCCGTGTAGGCGATGTAGGGCTTGGTCCAGTCGTCTGGCTCGTTGACGAGTGCGACCAGGGCTACCTCTGGTTGGAGCGGGACTCCGATGTCGATCTCCCTTGGGGGAGAGACTGATGGCTTGGTGATCGTGTCAAGGAAGACACCGGCGGGTGGTGCAAGTCGAGCCGACCCGATGCGAGAGAGTGCGTCGGCCTCCTCGTTCTTCCGCCTGTCGATCCACTCGACGGAGTAGCCCGTGAAGTGTCCGCCCAACTAGACCACTGCTTGACGGTACGCCGCCATGGTGGGGGAGACGGCGTCGCAGGTGCCAGCGACTTGCCCCGCGACGAGGTCGGAATCTCCGTAGCAGCATAGGCGGTTGACATTCATCTCGTTGGCAGCCCGCATGCCGTGGAGTAGGGCCTCGTACTCGGCCATGTTGTTGGTGCAGGGTGTGAAGTCGAGGCAGAGGATGTAACGGAGCTTGTCGCCCTTCGGTGAAGTTAGCACGATCCCTGCGCCTGCGCCGTCCGCGTTCTTGGAGCCGTCGGCGTGGTGCTCCAGAATGGAGGTATGGCAGCTTCTCGCTGCTGGGCCTCTTCCCGATGGCGATGAAGTCCGCTAGGGCCTGCGACTTGATCGCCGCTTTTCGCTCGTATTTGATGTTGTGGACGCCGATCTCGACGCCCACTTGGCGACCCGCCGGTCGCCTGTGCTTCGCGGATGATGTCTTGCGGTGCCGAGAGACGACCGTGATCGGGTGTTCCTGGAAGTAGTGCGGCAGGCGCCGCTGGGCTCTGAACACCGCGTATACCAGTTTTTGGTACTGGGGGTACCGCTGGCGCGACTCGGTGAGGACCTCGCTGATGTAGTACACCGTCACTGTATCGGGCGCCTTTTCCTTCCTCCGGCGCTGACGACGCGCTCGGATGCCGCGACGTAAACCAGCATGGGTTCTTTGTCGGCGGGGGCGGCGAGTACTGGTGCGGCGAGTAGCACCTTTTTGAGATCGCGGAGCGCGTCGTCCGCCTCCTTGTCCCACTAGAAGGTGGGGTTCTTGCGCATCAGGCGGTATAGGGGAATCGCCTTTTCGCCCAGGCGGGGGATGAAGCGACTGAGAGCCGCTACTCGCCCGGCCAGTTTCTGGACGTCGCGCAGGCACTCCAGTTTGCCGAGGCGGGCGATCGTGTCAATCTTCGTGGGGTTCGCCTCGATCCCTCGTTTGGAGACGACGTACCCCAGTAGTTGTCCTGCAGGTACACCGAATGTGCATTTGCCTGGGTTGAGCTTTATCTTCTATTTTCGCAAGTTGGCGAATGTTTCCGCCGGGTCGGCGAGTAGGTCGCCCTAGCGAGCGGATTTTACGACCACGTCATCGATGTAGACGTGGATGTTGCGGCCAATTTGGCTCGCGAGGCATTCTTGCATGCACCGCTGGTAGGTCGCCCCGGCGTTCTTGAGGCCAAAGGTCATGGCGGTGTAGCAGAAGGCTCCGAATGGCGTGATGAACGCCGTCTTCTCCTCGTCCTCGACAGCCATTTTGATCTGGTTGTACCCAAAGTAGGCGTCGAGGAAACATAGCGACTCGAGCCAGCGGAGTCGATTATCTGTCGATCCGCGGAGGACGAATCGCTCCTTTGGGCAAGCTGTTTAGGTTTGTTTAGTCGATACACATCCTCCAGTCCCGCTTTTCTTCTCGACCAGACTGGGTTTGCCACCACTGAGTATTTGATTGGCCGGATGAAGCTCATGGCGAGTAGACGCGCACTGAAGGGTTTCGCGGCATAGTAAATCAAAATTTTCTACGGAGCGAGGAGGAAAGCCAAGATCTAATCTAGGAGATGCAAACAACGAGAGATTGGATTAGATCTTCATACCCTTGAAGATTCGCTGTGGAACGTTAAACGGAACATGGGTCTTGTAGTCGTACTCGCTTCTCCTCCTCGCGATCCGATCCGATCTAGCACCACAAGTGGCGGTGCCTCCGAGATGCACACGTGCAACACCTCGACGTCTCCTCCTTCCTTGGACCAGTGAGTATGGTGGAGAGATAGATTGGATCTACAGCACGACGGCGTGGTGTATATGGTGGAGAATTTCTGCTGCAGGGCTTCGCCTACAAACAGTCAGGAGGGAGAGAGGAAGGTAGCAAGGCAGCTAGGGCTTGGAGGAAGGTGTGTGGGGGGAAGGGGCGCACCACCCCTCTATATATAGAGGGGGGTCGGCCAGCCCTTGCCCCTACTCCAAGCCTATCTCTAGTTTAAACAATTTAAACTCTCCCTTATCTAGAAATCCTATCTCTAGATTTAAACGATTTAAACTCTCCCTTATCTAGAAATTCTATCCCGAGATTTAAACGAGTCAAATCTCTCTAGAATCGGCTGGGCCCTATGGGCCTTCCGCCTGGCCCAATGCGGCCAGGACACTCCCTCATAGGCCCATGCCCCTCCCGGAAGGTGGGGCCACGTTGGTCCCTTCCGAAGGTTCTAGAAGCTTCCTACAATACCGATTAACCCGAACAATTCAACTCCAAAACTGCACCGCCTTATATGAATCTTATTCTCCGGACCATTCCGGAACCTCTCGTGATATCCCGGATCCCATCCGAGACTCAACAAAATTCATAAACCAATTATCCAATCTATCCTGGCGTCGAGACACGTTAAGTGTGTGACCTGCGGGTTCGAGAATATGCACATGATCTTCTATCAATAATCAACAGCGGGTCAGGCACCCATATTGACTCCCACACATTCATCGATGATCATATCGGATGAACTACGATGCCAGGATTCAATCAATCCCATATATATTCCCTGCCTCGCGATATTTTACTTGCCCGAGATTCGATCGATGCCGTCATACCTAGTTCAATCTCGTTCACAGAAGTACTTTACTCGTCCGTAATCCGATATCACTTTGTGATTAACTCCTTAACCACATGCTTGCAAGAGGTGTTGATATCGACACGAGTGGGCCCAAAGTATATCTCTCCGACTTGGGAGGGACAAATTCCATCTCGATACATACAACCCAATGATACTTTTCCGATCACCGAGAGACACCTTTATGATCACCCTCTCATAGGATGACGTTTGATGACCTCAAAGCTTTCTTCCGATACCAGGAGTTGCATTATCTCATGGTCTAAGGAATACAATATTTGACATAGGAAAAGCTTCGAAAGACGAACACGATGACACGATCTAATTGCTCGCTTTGTTTGGGTCTATCCACCATATCATTCTCCCAATGATATGATCTCATTATCAATTGACAACTCATGTCTATGGTTAGGAAACCTTAACCATCATTGATCAATGAGCTAGTCCATAGAGGCGTACTAGGGACACGGTGTTGTTCACAAACCACACAAGTATTAAAGTTTCCGCTTAATACAATTCTAGCATGGAACATAAACTTTATCATGAACAAGAATTATAATAATAACATCTTTATTATTGCCTCTAGGGCATAATTCCAACAGTCTCCCACTTGCACTAGAGTCAATAATCTAGTTTACATCTGGCAACAATCTCACACCAATGGCACTGAGGTGTTGATCATGTTTTACACGTGGAAGAGGTTTAGTCAATGGATCTGTGCCATTCAGATCTGTATGTACTTTGCTAATCTTCAGATCTCCATCTGCTATATAATCTCGGATTATATGAAACTTGCGGTTGATATGCTTGGTCTTTGCATGATATCTTGGTTCCTTAGCGAGTGCTATGGCGCCAGTGTTGTCACACAATATCTCCAGTGGGTCCAATGCACTTGGAACCACGCCAAGCTCGATGATGAAGTTTCGATCCAAACTCCTTCACTTGACGCTTCTGCAGCAGCCCATGTATTCCGCTTCTCATAGATCCCGCGATCACGCTTTGCTTGACTTCTCCACTCATAGCTCCTCCATTCAAAATATAAATGTATCCCGTGCGAGATTTAGAATCATCCTTGTCGGTGTCGAAACTAGCATCGACGTAACCTTTACGACAAGTCGTTCATCACCCCCATAGACTAAGAACATTTCTTTAGTTCTATTTAGGTACTTTAGGATGTTCTTCACGGTTGTCCGATGTTCCACTCGGATCACTTTGATATCCTCGTCAAACTAAGAGCATTGGACACATCCGGTCTAGTACACAGCATGGCATACATGATGGAACCTATGGCCGAGGCATAATGCACTTTGCTCATAGCTTCCCTATCATTTACCGTAGCTGGACACTGAGCCTTGCTCAATATCTTACTTGACAACATAGGCACTGAACCTTTCGCCTTATCCATTCGAACCTTTTCGAACTTTGTCTAGGTATGTACTTTGGCTTAAAGCTATCAGCGTCTTTGTCTATCTCTATAGATTTTGATGCCCAATATATAAGCAACTTCACCTAGGTCTTTCTTTGAAAACACTTGTTCAAATAACTCTTCACATCGTTAAGCATGTTGATGTCATTTCCGATAATCAATATGTCATCCACATACTGATCGGAAACGTCACCGAGCTCCCACTCACTTTCTTGTAGATACAAGCTCAGAGCAATTTGGAACAAATCCAAAGCTCTTGATCACTTGATCAAAACGAAGGTTCCAACTCCGAGATGCTTGCTTCAGTCCATAAATGGAACGCTGAAGTTTGCATACTTTACTAGCATCCTTAGGATCGACAAAACCTTCGGGTTGCATCATATACAACTCTTCATCAATGTTCCCATTGAGGAAAGCAGTCTTGACATCCATCTGCCATATTTCATAATCATGAAACGCAGCAATTGCTAATAAAATCCGAATGGACTTAAACATCGCTACGGGAGAGAAAGTCTCATCGTAGTCAACACCTTGAACTTGTCGAAAACCTTTTGCGACAAGACGTGCTTTATAGATGGTAACATTACCATCCGCGTCCGTTTTCTTCTTGAATATCCATTTGCACTCAATGGCCTTTCGGTCGCTAGGAGGATCCACCAAAGTCCATACTTGGTTTTCGCTCATGGATCCCAATTCGGATTTCATGGCTTCTAGCCATTTCTCAGAGTCTGGGCTCATCATCGCTTCCTCATAGTTCGTAGGTTCACTGTCTTCTACCAACAAGACAGTCAAGACAGGGTTGCCGTACCACTCAGGAGGGGCACGCGACCTTGTCGACCTGCGACGTTCAGTAGCAGCATCGTCCGAAGCTTCATGATCCTTGTCATTAGCTTCCTCTATTGTTGGTGCAGCGTGACCTGGAACAATTTCAGTGTCTTGCGCTACTCTCCAATTCAAGAGAAGGTTCAATAACCTCATCTAGCTCTACTTTCCTCCCACTCACTTCTTTCGAGAGAAACTCCTTCTCAAGAAAGGAACCGTTCTTGCGACAAACACTTTGCCTTCGGTTCTGGATAGAAGGTATACCCAATAGTTTCCTTAGGGTATCCTATGAAGACGCATTTCTCCGCTTTGGGTTCGAGCTTGTCCGCATCAACTTCTTGACGAAGCTTCGCATCCCCAAACTTTAAGAAACGACAACTTAGGTTTAGCACCAAACCACGCTCATACGGTGTCGTCTCAACGGATTTAGATGGAGCCCTATTTAAAGTGAATGCAGCGGTTTCTAATGCATAACCCAAAATGATAACGGCAAATCAAGAAGAGACATCATCGATCGGACCATATCTAATAGGGTTCGATTCCGGCTCAGACACACCATTGCTACTGTGGTGTTCCGGTGGCGTGAGTTGCGAAACAATTCCGCTTGCTTTAAGATGCGTGAGAAAATCATAACTCAAATATTCGCCCACGATCGGATCGTAGAAACTTAATCTTTCATTACGATGGTTCTCCACTTCATTCGAAATTCTTTGAACTTTTCAAACGTTTCAGATTTATGTTTCATTAAATAGATATACCCATATCTACTTAAGTCATCGGTAAAAGTGAGGAAATAGCGATATCCACCGCGCGTCGAAATACTCATCGGTCCGCATACATCGGTATGTATGATTTCCAACAAGTCCGTTGCTCGCTCCATCATACCGAGAACGGGTTTTGATCATCTTGCCCATGAGGCATGGTTCGCATGTGTCAAATGATTCAAAATCAAGAGACTCAAAAGTCCATCGAATGGAGTTTCTTCATGCGCTTTACTCCAATATGACCTAGACGGCAGTGCCACAAATAAGTAGTATTATCACTATCTACTTTGCATCTCTTAGCCTCAATGTTATGGATGTGTGTTTCATCCCTTTCGAGATTTAGAAGAAATAAACCATTCACAAGAGGTGCATGACCATAAAAGATGTTACTCATATAAGTAGAACAACCATTATTCTCCGATTTAAATGAATAACCGTCTTGCAATAAACACGATCCGGAAATGATGTTCATGCTCAACGCAGGCACATAATAACATTTATTAAGGTTTAAAACTAATCCCGAAGGTAAAACTAAGGAGAGCGTGCCGGCCATCACATCAACTCTTGATCCGTTGCCAACGCGATCGTCACCTCATCCTCGCAAAGCCGCTCATTCCGTAGCTCTGTTTCGAGTTACAAATAGCAACCAACCGTATCAAATACCTGCACTACAACGAGGGCTAGTAAGGAAAACATCAATAACATGTATATCAAATATACCTTTGATGGTGTCACCTTCTTGTCCGCTAAGTACTTGAGACGATTCGCCCAAAGGACCCTTGTCCTTGCAATAGAAGCACTCGATTGTCCGGCTTGGGACCAGACTGAGCTTCTCGAGGGCATTAAGCTTGCCGCCCTTCTTGAAGGGCTTCTTTGCTCCTTACCTTTCTTAAAGGAGGGCTTGTTGACCATCAACACATGATTATCCTTCTTGATGTCCACTTCGCAGCCTTCACTTTGCGAAGAGCTCGGTGATCGATGGAACCAATCGATTATGAGTCACTACAAAACTTTTGTAGCCGGGAGGAGGATGCAGAATCTGTCAATCTTGAGCTCCTCTCGAATCGTGCATTCCAGCTTGCTCAAGCGTTGAGTGTAGCCCGACATCTTTATGGCGTGCTCACTAACGGAACTCCCTTCCTCCATCTTGCGTTTAAAGAACTTCTCGGAGATCTCATATCTCTCGAAGGGCTTGAGTCTCAAACATGGTTTTCAGCTCCTCGAGAATCTCAAAGGGCCCGGATAGGTTTCAAAACGATTTTGAAGTTCGGTTCCATAGCAAACAACATGGTGCTCTTAATCACACCATAATCATCTTTGCGCCGATAGACAGCTTTCTCATCGGTAACCGATTGCAGCAGGGGGTTACCTAACGCTTTCTCAAGGACATAGTCCTTTTGTCCGCCGAGAATGATTCTTAGATTGCGGAACCAGTTGGTGAAGTTAGACCCATTGTTTCTAAGCTTTTCTTTCTCAGCAAAAACGTTGAAGTTGAAGTTGGACTTGGCCATGTGATCTACAGTATTTGCAAGTACAATTTAGACTATGTTCATGATAAATAGTTCAACTTAATCAAATTACTAGATGAACTCCCACTAAATTCAACATCCCTCAAGTTGTTGAGTGAACACGATCCAAATTCACCACACCTAATCCGATCATCACGAGAAGAGATGTGGTTTCAATGGTGGACAACGAAGTGTCGATCATATCATTCATATGACTCATGCTTAACCTTTCGGTTCTTGTGTTCCGAGGCCATGTCTGTACATGCTAGGCTCGTCAAGTTAGACCCAAGTATTTCCGCGTGTGCAAAAACTCGCTTGCACCCGTTGTATGTGAGCGTAGAGTCTATAGCACCCGATCATCACGTGATGCTTGGACACGACGAACTTTCGCAATGGTGCATACTTGGGGAGAACAGTTTTATCTTGATCTTTAAGTGAGGAATCATCTTATAATGCTACCGTCGATCTAAGCATGATAAGATACATAAAAGGATAAACATCACATGCATATAACTTTATGTGACATGGTATAGCCTATCTTCGCAATGATCTCCATCTTGTGCGTCCGCATGATCTCCATCACTCCACCATGATTGCCTCCACCACGAATAGCAACTACAACTATTGCTAACTACTTAGCGATAAAGTAAACCTATTACATGGCGTATAAGAAGTTGACTCGCAGGTCATACACAATTATAAAGACAACCATATATTCTCGCCGGTTGTGTACTCATCGACATGCAAGTCGTGAAACATTACAAAACATGATCATCGCATACAATATACACATCACATCTTGGGCCATACCATATCACAGAAAACACTCCCTGGAAAAACAAGTTAGACGCCTCTACTTTGTTGTTGCATGTTTTACGTGGCTTTATGGGAGTAGATGCTAAGAACGATTCTTACCTACGGAAAGCCACAACGGTGATATTATGGTTGCCAAACTCCGGTGTTAATCCCATGACAACTATAGTGAGAGAAACTGACATCCACCAGCCGCATGTGTGGAACAAGCCACACGTCAAGTGCGGAGCCGGTCTCGCGAACGACGTCGCGTAAGGTTGGCCTGGACAGCTTCAATCTCACTATCCCGCGTCATAAGAAGAACACAAACAAGAGGCTTGCAACAGAAAACAGCAACGCCCGCAACAACCATGTTACGTTCTACTCGTGAAACACATCTACGCATAGATCTAGCTCTGATACCACTGAAGGGTTTCGCGGCATAGTAAATCAAAATTTTCTACGGAGCGAACAGAGGGAAAGCCAAGATCTAATCTAGGAGATGCAAACAACGAGAGAGATTGGATTAGATCTTCATACCCTTGAAGATTCAAGCAGTGGAACGCGTTTAACGCGTGGGTGATGTAGTCGTTCGCTTCTCCTCCTCGCGATCCGATCCGATCTAGCACCACAAGTGGCGGTGCCTCGTGAGATGCACACGTGCAGCACCTCGACGTCTCCTCCTTCCTCGGACCAGCGAGTATGGTGGAGAGATAGATTGGATCTACAACACGACGGCGTGGTGTATATGGTGGAGAATTTCTGCTGCAGGGCTTCGCCTACAAACAGTCGGGAGGGAGAGAGGAAGGTAGCAAGGCTGCTAGGGCTTGGAGGAAGGTGTGGTGGGAGGGGGCGCACCACCCCTCTATATATAGAGGGGGGGCAGCCCTTGCCCCTCCTCCAAGCCTATCTCTAGTTTAAACAATTTAAACTCTCCCTTATCTAGAAATCCTATCTCTAGTTTAAACGATTTAAACTCTCCCTTATCTAGAAATTCTATCCCGAGATTTAAACGAGTCAAATCTCTCTAGAATCGGCTGGGCCCTATGGGGCCTTGTGCCCCTGGCCCAATGCGGCCAGGACACTCCCTCATAGGCCCATGCCCCCTCCCGGAAGGTGGGGCCACGTTGGTCCCCTTCCGGAAGGTTCTAGAAGCTTCCGTACAATACCGATTAACCCGAACAATTCGAACTCCAAAACTGCACCGCCTTATATGAATCTTATTCTCGGACCATTCGAACCTCTCGTGATATCCCGGATCCCATCCGAGACTCGAACAAAAATTCATAAACCAATTATCCAATCTATCCTAGCCGAGACACGTTAAGTGTGTGACCCAGTGAGTTCGAGAATATGCGCACATGATCTTCTATCAATAATCAACAGGGTCAGGCACCCATATTGACTCCCACACATTCATCGATGATCATATCGGATGAACCACGATGCCGGATTCAATCAATCCCATATATATATTCCCTTCGTCTCGCGATATTTTACTTGCCCGAGATTCGATCGTCGCATGGCCATACCTAGTTCAATCTCTTTCACAGCAAGTACTTTACTCGTTCCGTAATCCGATATCACTTTGTGATTAACTCCTTAACCACATGCTTGCAAGCGGTGTTGATATCGATTACCGAGTGGGCCCGAAGTATATCTCTCCGACTTGGGTGGGACAAATTCCATCTCGATACATACAACCCAACAGATACTTTCCGATCACCTGAGAGACACCTTTATGATCACCCTCTCATAGGATGATGTTTGATGACCTCAAAGCTTTCTTCCGATACCAGGGAGTTGCATTATCTCATGGTCTAAGGAATACAATATTTGACATAGGAAAAGCTTCGCAAAGACGAACACGATGACACGATCTAATTGCTCTGCTTTGTTTGGGTCTATCCACCATATCATTCTCCCAATGATATGATCTCATTATCAATTGACAACTCATGTCTATGGTTAGGAAACCTTAACCATCATTGATCAATGAGCTAGTCCATAGAGGCGTACTAGGGACACGGTGTTGTTCACAAACCACACAAGTAACAATTCTAGCATGGAACATAAACTTTATCATGAACAAGAATTATAATAATAACATCTTTATTATTGCCTCTAGGGCATAATTCCAACAGCACCTCCTCGGCGATTGCTCGGCGGCGCTCTTCATTGAAGGGCCGCAGCGACTGCTTGACAGGTCGTACTTTGGGGTCGGCGTTTAGCTTGTGCTCAGCGAGCTCCCTGGGGACACCAGGCATGTCGGAGGGCTTCCATGCGAAGATGTCCCTGTTCTCACAGAGGAACTCGATGAGCACGCCTTCCTATGCTGGGCTCATGCCCGTCCCGATCGTCACCGTCTGGCTGGAGTCGCCTGGGACCAGCTCGACGGTGCGGGTGTGCGTAGTGGCCTCAAAGGTTGAGGTGTTTGCGCCCTCCGAGTTGGGCTTCTTGAGTATGGTGGGGTCGTCGTTGTTGACCCCGCTCGCGTACTTGGCGAGCTCATCAGCGTGGTTGGTCTCCGCTACGATGACAGCGTCAGCGAGCTCGGCACCTTTGGCCTCGCACTCGGCGGCCATGTCGGGGTCGCTGTTGATGGTGATGACGCCGCACGGCCCGGGGAGCTTCATCGCGTTGTACGCGTAGTGGGGCGCTGCCATGAATTTGGCGAACGCCTAGCGCCCCAGGACGCAATGGTAGGGGCTGTCGAAGGGCACGAGCTCGAAGACGATCCGCTCGGTGCGGAAGTTTGCTGGTGTGCCGAAGGTGTCTGGCAGCGTGACCTTACCGATCGGGTACGCCTTCTGACCGGGGACGATGCCGTGGAACGTGGTGTGGGTCGTCTCGATCATCGACTGCGGGAGCTGCAGCCGCCTGAAGGTGTCCAGGTACAGGATGTTGATGGAGCTGCCGCCGTCCATCAATGTCTTGGGGAGCCAGTAGTCGCCGACCTTAGGCTTGACCACCAAGGCGACTCGACCTGGGTACTCGATGCATGGCGAGTGGTCTTGTCGACTCCAGGTGATGGGCTGCTCCGACCAGTTGAGGAACTGGGGAACGTCCACCTGGGCCACCGTGTTGACGGCGACGGCGCGGGCGATGACCTTCTTCTCGCGCTTCGTGTTGAAGCCTGTGAAGTATGGAGCGAGCCGGCCACTTTGCCGAATTTTCCGCCGTTTGGCGGGTCATTGTCGGGGTCCTCCCGTGCTCGCCGTGCCTTCTCGATCTCCCTGAGGGTGTGGCAGTCGGCGGTGGTGTGCGTTGCGGTCTTCCCTTCTCTGCTATGAAACGCACATGGTTGGTTAAGGAGAGCCGCGGGGTTGAACCTTGGCTTGGCCTTGTAGTTGCCTCCGTCGCGGCGTTGTCCTCCGTCGCGGCGGAAGCTCTTGGGCTCGCGTTGTGCATGCCCGGCGTTAGCGACGAAATCGACTCGCCCGTCATTGCGGCGCTTGCCGGGGAGGCGAGTGTTGTTGTAGCGTCGGTCGGACCGTCGTCCGCTGTCGTTGCCGCTCGTGCGGCGTTGGCCTCCTGACTCGTCGTCAGTTTCCTGGTTTGGATCTTCCTCCGCGTAACGCTTGGCGATCTCGAGGAGGTCGGGGATGTTGTCGAGTGTGCGAGAGTGTCGCTTGATCTTGGCAACCAGCTCGTAGCGGCACGAGGTCTTGAAGCAGTGGTCACGGTGTCCGGGTGGATACCGACCGCGTTGTACCAGAGTTCTTGCCACCGTTGGACCCAGTTGTGGGTCGACTCGCGGGGTCCTTGGACGCATCGCTCCAAGTCCTCGATGGTGGTGGCGCGGGTGTAGGAGCACTCGAAGTGCCTGACGAAGGTGTCGCGCATCTCCTCCCAGGAATCGATACTGCCCTGGGGGAGGGTGTTGATCCACTGCCTGCACGTCCCTTCCATCATCAGTGGGAGGTAACGGGCGGCTAGCAGGTCGGTGTGTCCCGCGATCCCCATCGCCATGAGGTATGTATCGAGCCAAACGGCGGGGTCGTACGAGGGGTCGTACTTTTCTATCTCCTTCGGCGCCTTGAAGTTTGGCGGGTACTTCTCGCCTCGGATCATTGGTCTGAAGCACCTGGGGCCGAGTCGACTGAGCGACCCCATGGGCTCGCCGTCGTGGCGATTAGTTAGGGTGTGTCGCAGGTCGTCGGGCTGGCGTGCGCGCCAGCTTTGGTTGTTGATGATGTGGGTGCGGGCGTCGATGGTTTGCCCGTTGGCGGCGACGAAGTTGGTCGCTGGCCTGGGGTCGTTGGTGGAGAGTGCCGCGTTCGCGGGTCGGTGTTGGAGCTGCAGTGGCTCTGGTGGCGGGCAGTTGAGGGTGTTTGCCGCCGCTGGGCGGCCGCTGGAAGCCGCTCTGCTTCCCGACGAACGCGAGTACACTCGACCCTGCGAATCGGCGCCTGCGTTTTGCTGATCGACGGCCTTTGCGAGCAGGGCCCTGACGTACTGGATCTGTAGGGCGCCGTCGCCTGTGGCCGTGATGTTGTCGGCTGCTCCTCGGCCCGCCACGAGGTTTTCCATCGGGGTGGAGAACAGTGGGAGGACGTTTGCGTCTCTCTCCCGTGAGGAGACTACTATCCGCGGCTGGTCCCTGGGAGGTGTGCGGTTGGGTGGAGGTGGGGCGCCCATCGCCGTTGATCTGGCGGGGCCGGGCGCTTCTCCGTGGCACGCCGCAGATCGGCGCCGCCACGCGGCCGGGTCGTTTTGCCGAAGTTCAGTGGCGCCCGAATGGTGGGGTTCAGCGCGACCGATCCGCTGCTGGTAGCGCTATAGTTCTGCGCCACACCTGCCGAGGCGAAATTTTCGCCGGCTTGTTCTGCGCACCGCCCGCCAGCCAGCGGAGTTCCTCGACCTCCGCTGCCGTGGCGTTAGGAGGGATTGGGGTGGAGAATGGATCCTCCGGCGGATCGGTGCCGGTCGCCATGTAGGTCGCGGCGTAGCGACTGGTTCCGTCACGGAGGTCGGCGGAGTTCTCCGACCCGGAGTCGAATTCGAAGATCCCAAGGATGGAGGGCTCCTCGAAGTCTCCCATGTTGGAGACCTGGGTGATGGAGCCCGCGGGTGAAGCCGCGGTGATGGACCTGGCGAGTGACGCCGGGGTCGCCGAGTCGGCGTCGTCGTTGAGGGTCGCGTCTTCTGCGGCCGCTGAGTTTTCGGCCACGTCGCTGTGGGCCGAATTGTACTCGGAGGCGAGGCGATGGATCGTGCGGATCTGGCTCTCGGAGAGCCAATCGCGTGGCGGCGACTCACGGATGCGATCCTAATCCTTCGAGACGATGACGTCGGTGAGGCCGACGAAGAGGCTGATCGTGCCGATCGGCAGGATCACGCTGTGCGTGACGGGTCGCGCCGCCGGGACATAGCTGCTCGGCAAGATTTCGAGCATCTCGCCGATCGCTATCATGCGGCCGGTGGCGACCGTCTCGTTGATGGGCAGATTGGATCTCGCCGCAGAACACCGGCCAGACCGGCCAGGCCCCATGGTGGGCGCCACTGTCGTGGGAATGGTCACGGCAGATGCTGCAATCGGCAGCGAGTAGTAGAACGAGGGGCAAGGGCGGCCAGCCATCTGCGGTGCGAGATGAGGGCGAAGACACAGGGTTTTACCCAGGTTTGATCCCCTGGAGGGTAAAGACCTACTCCTTCTAGATTGTATTATGAGGGTGGTACAATGGGCGAGCTCGGCGGCTAGGCGGCGAGTCGCTTGGGTGTATGATGGAACGTATCTCTACACGCCCTACAGGGAGGTTTATATAGGCTCACCTCCCCTAGGGTTTACATATCTCAACCGACTCAGTTAAAGCTTCGGTACTCGTTTAACCTAATCCGACTGGGCCTATCTACTCCCCTGGGCCTTCAGCTTCCAATCGCTTGGTTCCTCGCTGGGCTTCAATCTAGTCGCCGTCTTGCAGGCCCACTCGCCGGTTCTTGGGTCAGTCGGAAACATCCTGCTGGGTATACCCCGGTAGGCACATCCCCATCACTCTAAGATAAGCTCTATCACCCACCTCATAGGTGACTTCTCTACGCTTAGGATCTGCGTAGCTCTTCTGTCAGGACTGTGCTATCTTCAATCTGTCCTTTACTAGCTTGACTTTCTCTTCAGCCTCTTTGATTAGTTCTGGCCCAAACAAGTTTCTTTCTCCCACACCATTCCATAGCAATGGGGTAGTACACTTTCTCCCATAGAGGAACTCAAATGGTGCCATCTCAATACTGGCTTGATAGCTGTTGTTATAAGAGAATTTTGCGTAAAGCAAACTTTTATCCCAACTAGCTCCATAGTCTAGGGCACATGCCCTCAACATATCCTCTAGAATCTGGTTGGTCCTTTCTCATCCATCGATGCCGGGGTGAAAAGCAGTACTGAATTCCAATCTCGTTCCCAATGACTCATGCAATTGCCTCCAAAAATGAGAGGTGAATTGAGTTCCCCTATCAGACACAATACTCTTGGGTACCCCATGCGGACACACAATCCTATTCATATAGATCTTGGCCAACTTAGCACTTGTGTAGGTTGTCTTCACGGGTATGAAATGAGCCACTTTAGTTAGGCGATCCACTACTACCCAAATAGAATCATATCCTGATCTGGTCCTTGGCAATCTGGTAATAAAATCCATGCCAATCTTGTCCCACTTCCAATCAGGAATAGGTAGTGGTTGTAACAATCCTGCTGGTTTCTGATGTTCCGCTTTCACTCTACTACATATGCCACACAAAGAAATATGTTCAGCGATGTCCTTCTTGAGATTATTCCACCAAAATATTTCCTTCATATCCATGTACATTTTGGTGTTACCCGGATGAATGGAATATGGTGAGTTGTGTGCTTCTTGTAAAATCAGTTTCCGAAGCTCCGGATCTTGCGGAACGCGGATACGTTTTCCATACCATAAAGTACCCTGTTCGTCTTCATGGAATCCTTTGGCTTTTCCTTTGCCAATCTTTTCTTTAATCTCTTCAATTTCCTTGTCCGTCTTTTGGGCTTCCTTGATTTTGTCCAACAAGGTGGGTTGAACATCCAATGACATGAGATGTCCCTCAGGCACAATCTCCAATCTAAGGTCTCTAAATTGGGCACATAGATCATCTGGCAACTCTCGCTTAGTAAGGCCATTTATAAATACCTTACGGCTTAGTGCATCCGCTACAACATTTTCTTTACCTGGGTGGTATTGCAAACTCAAGTCATAGTCCTTGATGAGTTCTAGCCATCTTCTTTGTCTCATGTTGATTTCTTTCTGAGTGAAGATATACTTCAAACTTTTGTGATCTGTGAACACTTCACATCGCTTTCCCAAAAGATAATGTCTCCATGTTTTGAGTTCATGGACAACAGAAGCTAACTCCAAATCATGAGTAGGATAATTCAGCTCATGAGTTTTGAGTTGTCTAGAGGCATAAGCCACAACTTTCCCTTCTTGCATCAAAACTGCACCTAATCCTTGATGAGATGCATCACAATACACTTGTAAATCCTTCTCCAAATCTGGCAGACATAGAACGGGTGCTGTCACTAGTCTCTTCTTCAATTCTTGGAAACTGAGTTCACATCCTTCAGACCAAGCAAATTTCTTGTCATTCTGTAGCATCCCATTTGTCTAACAATTGTAATGCTACTTGGTCTAGTAATATAATGGCTACTTCATATATATAATTGTTGCATCATCATTATATCATGCTCATGTCATCATGCCACCTTGCATTTGAGCATCATATAAAACCCTTTTTGGTTTGGTTCTTCTCTCATATGCATTGTAAATTGTATTTGCCTCTTGATATTGTATTTGGTTCTTGATATATTGTTTAAATGCCCAAGTTGAGTTGGGGGCATATCTTTTATTCAACTCCATCACCTTTCTCTGTCACCACCTTTCTTTGGCTTCATCTAATTCCACCATCCAACTAGATATGAGCATTGCAACTTATTTGGTTTTACCTCTAGCTCATGTGGGTTGGGATGGATCCTATTCTATCTCCACATGCTCTCATATATGCACCATATTGTTTCCACATTATTGGTTTATGAGAGCCACATGGCCACCTTTGCATGCCTTGTGAGTGGAATCTTTTCCTAGCTTCCATATGTGTTGTTTTGGGGGTCAATATCATGTTGGGATATTTTTGGGCTTACTAAATACCTAGTGGCACATACACACTAGCATGTCCCATTTTTATTCAAATATGGTCATCTCCATCTACTCCACATGGGGCATCCTTTTAATTCTTTTAGCTTGGTTTATTCCATATTTTTGGAATGCATATGTCTAAATGCCATGGATATTTATTTTGTTTTCACAAGATAAAACCTAGCATTAATGTTTATGCATGGGCCATGCAAATCTCACCATCTTTCCCTCCTTTGGGTTTTTCATGTATTTTGCAAGTGGAACATGGATCTTTGAGAGTTTTATCATGTTGGCCCTAGTCTTTTGCTTTTGACCTCACCTTCCTCACCTTCCTCTCTTTTCCACCTCCTTCCAAGCATAATCTTTGGTGATCTTAGCTAAGCCCTACCCTAAACCCCCCTCTCTCTATTTCTATCTCTAAACCCTACCACCACCATGATCTACCCCATCACCCTCTCTCTCTAAACCCTCCTCTCTATCCAAAACCCTAACCCTAATCACCTACCCTCTATCATCATCCACCCTACCTAGCTAAAACCGAGACCACCTCTCTCTAACCCTAAGCCAAACCTAACCCGAGCCCCATCTAACCCTAAACTGAGGCCACCCTCTAACCTCAACCGAGCTAGCTCTCCCTCTCCTCTCTTCCTCACGCCGGCCCCACCCCGCAGCCTCACTACCCTCCCTGGCCTCACCTTGCCCCACCTGCCACCGCCCACCCGCCTCGCCTCCCAGCTCGATCACGTGAGGAGAGGCAGAAAAGGTGGCCGAAGCCACCTTTATCTTCACCACCTCCCCCACGGAATCTTCCTTCCCTCCCTCCTTTCTCTTTAACCACACGGCTCTCCTCTGGCCTCTCTAGATTTGGCCGAGGCGCCCTGGCCTTCCTCCCTTCTTCTGCACCGACGCCACCCTCTCTCGCCGGCCACCGCCCGTATATAGTCGCCCTCGTCGATCCGGCCGTCAAGATCGACGTGGTGGTGATCGTGGAGACCAAGGACCTGCCCCTGCATCGCCCCGAACCCGCCAGCGAGGAGGAGGAGGCCTGCACCGCCGCTGCACGCCGAGACGCCCCCGAAACCCTAGCTCCGTTGGGCCTCTGCATCACCGTCCTGCCCCTGCGCCGACCCGATCCAACACACCGACACCTCGCGGTGAGCCAACCTTCCTCCTAGACATCCTCACGACCACCGCTGCTTCTCGGACGCTGGCTGTCAGCCGAGCACGCCTGCGTGCGCCGGCACGAGCGCTTCCCATTGCCGCGTCGTAAGCCCTATCTAGCCGCTTCCTCCTATCAACAACCCCAAGCCACCGTGATCAGCTAGCCTCACACAAGACGCATGACCCGAGTTCGAGCCCGCCAGCCGGCCACAAGGCCAGATGCATCCGTCCGACGCGTGAAGAAGCAGATCACGCAGACTTTTGCAAAACCCCCTTTTTATTCCTAAACCTCAGACAACCGAGCCCACCGTCAGCCTCTCTGCACGTTTTACAGAACACCCCCTAGCATTTTTAAATCTCAACCCACACTCCCACGGATGCCCCACGTGTAGCGTCCCATTGCAGGTGGGTCCGCATGGCCCTACCACATTCTCTCTCGAGGCTAGTTTAGCTCGAGGTGCAAACCCTTTTTCTCACAGAGTTGCCCAACAAGAGGCCCACCCACCAAGTTGGGTCTAGATTCACTGAGTACAAAAAGTTTCATTTTTCGCTTTAATTTAAATCCTTTCAAATTCAATTTAAATTCAAATTTCAAATCTGTTTTCAAATAACTTTTAAAATATAAATCCAAAATAAACATATAATATATGTTTTGAAATCAGAAAAATGTGAGGAATTCAAATATGCCCTCCAAAATATATTTTGAACACTTAAAATTTCAAGTTGATTTAAATTACAATAAAATGCCCTTTGCCTTAACTAATTAATAACTTTTGCTTTATAACTCCAAATTTGACAAATGATATGTCTAAAATGATTAGCTCGACGAGAACTTTCTGTCTATGCATTCCTTGATCTGAATTGAAGCATGCATCACATAAATATTGCAAAACCAGAACTGTTTATGAGAGTAAAACATGCCTAAATACTTTAACCAAGTGTCTTATTATTGTTTTCTCACCTCACCCATGCCATGCTACTTTATTTCCATGCAAATTGTGCATCATTCATCATGGAATGATTGTTTGCTTGTCGCATTTTATTCTTATGCTTGTGCACTTTATTTATGTTGGCCCTTGTTTGTTTGGTTCTTCTTCGAATAGACGCTGAGCAGGGGATACATCAAGAGACCCAGGAGCACTACCCAGATCCTTCTCTCGCTTCAATTGAGCTGCCAGGCAAGCACTACCACATGCTTGCATACACATAGTACCTATTGCCTCTATCTTATTCTTGCATCCTTGAGTCGCGATCGCATTAAACTGAATCCCAAGTACTGCATAGCCTTTACTTTTAAACCACACTGAAGCTTGTTCCTCCATCCCATGAGCCATTACTACAGGAGTTGTTTGAGCCATGCGAGTCGTAGAACAGCATGTGTAGGGTATGTGAGTGTCTGATGGATAACGAGGTACCTAAACAACTTAACCTGAGTAGTATGGGATAACTAATGGAAGTGGCACCGGTGAGCAATATCTGGTATTTGGTTTTTCATGCTCACTTGTGTCCCGTAGGACCCCGAGTACTTGATTCCTGTTCCTTGAATATTCGCGCTACCCGCATCCGGGAGGCTTATGGGACCCCCCTGAGCCAGAGCTTGATTCATTCTTATTTCTTGGGGCCACAAACTAGTTTGAGGTTTATTTACTATCATGTACTTATGCCATGCTTTACTGCTTTATTTACGATTGTGCGAGGAGCACCTGTACTGTTTAGGATTGTGACACGTTTTCGCTGTATCGACAAGCCCAGTCACATTTTCGGGTTCCCGCCACATACCGTCCCCATAAACCTTGAGTCCGTCTCAAGTCACTAACTTCGCTATGGTATACTTAATGGGGTGGCCCCCTGAAATATTTCTGAATCTTGTGATTGCTTTGTCGTGAAAGTCTCGTTGGGTTTTGATTTGGTTTTTCCGAGGTTGATCGAGTGTGTGTTGCTATTTGTGCACCCCTGCAGGGTAAAACTTTCTGAAAGCCGTGTCCGCGGTTATGGACGACTTGGAGCACAGTTTCTCGATCATAGACAAGTATAACTAAAGTACCGCTTCTAATTTGACTAAGTAACTGACTAGTAAATAGTGCAACACTCACAGAATGGATAATAAAACTGCCAACGGATGGGGGGTTGTTCGTCCGCTTCCTCGTTGGTAAGCGAGGAGGAGGATGTATCTGTTATTATTATCAAGTATAATCATGTTATCAATTTACGGACATCCGCTCATCTTTCGTTAGGCGGATGGTTCATAATATCTATAGAATTGCTAGGTATTATCTTTTGCTTTGCAATTCGTCATCCTGTGTTGTGTCCCCTTTAGAGGCATAAAGACTTGCTGAGTACCCCTAAGGTCTCACACGATAAATTATTTGATTCAGATGAACAGGTACACTCACGAGATGGATACTGGGTGGAGGAGACAGACAATGTGGGCAACGATCATTCGGTGTAGAGATTCCGGGAACGGGGATCCGTGAGATCTGTGGGCGGGATGTGTTTATTTATGGGGCATCTTAAGCCGATTTGCTTCTTATCCGTACTCGGATCTTGTTTGTCGCTTCCGCCTGATACTCTGATGTTTGATGTATGAGGAGATATCCTAAACTATTATATCTATCTAGGATATTTGGATCTTGCCGTATGGCGTTGCAATATTTCTATTTCTTTTAGCTAGAATGGCTCTGATGTACTGTTGTATGGTGGCTTGCATACATACTCATTTGTGTATGTAGTTGATCCTTCGCCGATTCACGCCTGTTCTTGTCCCGATGTTTGGAAATGGTTGGGACGGCCGAAAGGTCTACTGTGAGTGGCATTTGGGCCCCACCGTACTATTTCAACCATTTCCGCTCATCCGGGCTTGTAACTAGGAGCGTAATTTACCGAGGTAGTTACAATTGGTATCGAGCCATCCCGCCTTCGTGGTCTCGGCCAAATGGTCGTTGTCGATCTAGCAAATATTTTTGGTAGCTATGTATACTAGGAAAAACAAAACGTGAGAGTAGGACTGCTTCCACTTTTCTTACCCACCCACCCACCCTTTCTCGGTAAGGAAGTGTAACGCTTTTCAATCCTCTTCTTAAAAGTTCAAACTAGGATTCACGTGTTCGGCTCGTAGTACCATAGGTTGTGTGTGTGTGTGTAATTCCTTGTCTATCTGTTGCATCCAAGTTGTTATCACAATCGGCCTTTTGGTTATCAACTGTTGGTACATTCCATACCGACAGGCTTTTGCAAACCGACGCGATCTATCTGATTCATTGTATACCGCCGAGATCTGTCTTACTCTTTGTTATCCGACGTTATCTTGTTTGGGGTGTTCGTTTCCGTAGTTACCAATCTTTAGGTTCATCGTGAGAAGAAGGGGTTAGGATATG
Source organism: Avena longiglumis (assembly GCA_030063025.1). Classification (NCBI taxonomy): domain Eukaryota; kingdom Viridiplantae; phylum Streptophyta; class Magnoliopsida; order Poales; family Poaceae; genus Avena; species Avena longiglumis. The sequence goes on from CP125975.1 coordinate 171,641,215, forward strand.
TGTTCTACTTATTCATGTGCGGAGTAATGATTTGAGTGCGGGATGGAGTCGCGACCATACCACTACTCTTATCATTCGCTTTGGTATATTGAATTGGTAAAGTCACTAATCTTGATTCGTTAAGTGATTTTGCGCATCTACTGGTATTTTAATGCCGAAATTTGCGGAAAATTTTTCTTTGATATATTTGTGTACCACACTCCTTTTCAGTCATGTGCGATATGCTTAATATCTTCTAGGTGCTTTGAACTTTGTTGATATTTTAATATCATCTTAGTAAATTGTATCCTTTAATCTTGGTTAATTCCATCTTGGTACTATTTTGGATTATTATTATTCTCCATTATAGTACTGACTTGTGTTTTATATTCTATCACAGGATGGCACCACCACGTCGTTCTGATGAGGACATTCCACCTGAACTGGGGTCCGCGTTGTCAAACATCGCCAATGCCTTGGCAGCAATGCAGCAGAACCAGCAGCGTTTTGAAGAGAGTGTTCGGAGGAATGAGTTTGCTCCGCTACCTCCACCTCCCAAGCGAGGAGACATCAAAAGCTTCCTGAAGTTCAACCCACGCCAATTTGATGTGTCCGATCAACCACTTGATGCTGATGATTGGTTGCGTGAGATGTCAAGGCTACTGGAGACTGCTGATGTTCCTGAGCAAGAATGGGTAAAATGTGCTACTCACCTTCTTAAGGGAGATGCAGCTCTCTGGTGGGAGAATTACCTGAAGGCAAACTGTAACTACCTCGGTGAATTATGCTCCTAGTTACAAGCCTGGACGAGCGGAAATGGTTGAAATAGTACGGTGGGGCCCAAATGCCACTCACAGGTAGACCTTTCGGCCGTCCCAACCATTTCCAATCATCGGGACAAGAACGGGCGGCGTAATCGGCAGGCGAAGGGATCAACTACATACACAAATGAGTATGTATGAAAGCCACCATACAACAGTACATCAGAGCCATTCCATCTAAAAAGAAAGGAAATATACCAACGCCATACGGCAAGATTCAAATGTCCTAGATAGATATAATAGTTTAGGATATCTCCTCATACATCAAACATCATAGTATCAGGCGGAAGCGGCAAACAAGATCCGAGTACGGATAAGAAGCAAATCGGCATAAGATGCCCCATAAATAAGCACATCCCCACAGATCTCACGGATCCCGTTCCGGAATCTCTACACCGAACGATCGTTGCCACATCGTCTGTCTCCTCCACCCAAAGATCCATCTCGTGAGTGTACCTGCTCATCTGAATCAAACAATTTATCGTGTGAGACCCTAGGGGTACTCAGCAAGTCTTTATGCCTCTAAAGGGGACACAACCTGGGGTGACGCAATTGCAGCAAAAGATAAACCCTAACAGTTCTATAGATACTCGCTAACCATCCGCCTAACCAAAGATAGACGGATGTCCGTGAATTAATGACAACAGTTCTAACAGTAATATCCATAGATCCATCCTCCTCCTCGCTTACCAACGAGGAAGCGGACGAACAACCCCCCATCTGTTGGAAGTTTTATTATCCATTTCATGAGTGTTGCACTATTTACTAGTCAGTTACTTAGTCAAATTAAAAGCGGTACTTTAGTTATGCTTGTCTATGATCGAGAAACTGTGCTCCAAGTCGTCCATAACCGCGGACACGGCTTTCAGAAAGTTTTACCCTGCAGGGGTGCACAAATAGCAACACACACTCGATCAACCTCGGAAAAACCAAATCAAAACCCAACGAGGCCTTCACGACAAAGCAATCACAGATTCTGAATATTTCGGGGCCACCCCATTGAGTACACCAACGAAGCTAGCCGACTCGAGACGGACTCAAGGTTTGGGTGGACGGTCAGAAACGATCGGGAACCCGAAAGTGTGGTAGGCTTGTCGATACGCAAATCGTGTCCCGATCCTAAAGACAGTGCTCCTCGCACAATCGTAAATAAAGCAAGAAGCATGGCATAAGTACAGGATAGTAAATAAAACCTCAAACTAGTTTGTGGCCCCAAGAAATAAGAATGAATCAAGCTCTGGCTCAGGGGGGTCCCATAAGCCTCCCGGATGTGGATAGCGCGAATATTCAAGGATCAGGAATCAAGTACTCGGGGTCCTACGGGACACAAGTGAGCAGGAAAAACCAAATAGCAGATATTGCTCACCGGTGCCACTTTCATTAGTTATCCCATTACTACTCAGGTTAAGTTGTTTAGGTACCTCGTTATCCAACAGACACTCACATTCCCTACACATGATGTTCTACGACTCGCATGGCTCAAACAACTCCTGTAGTAATGGCTCATGGGGTGGAGGAACAAGCTTCAGTGGGGTTTAAAAGTAAAGTCTATGCAATACTTAGGATTCAGTTTAATGCAATCGCGACTCAATGATGCAAGAATAAGATAGAGGAAATAGGTACTATATGTATGCAAGCATTTGGTAGTGCTTGCCTGGCAGCTCAGTTGAAGCGAGATAAGGATCTGGGTAGTGCTCCTGGTTCTCTTGATATATCCCCTGCTCAGCGTCCATTCGAAGAAGAACCAAACAAACAAGGGCCAACATAAATAAAGTGCGCAAGCCTATGAATAAAATGCGACAAGCAAACAATCATGCCATGATGAATGATGCACAATTTGCATGGCAATAATGTAGCATGGCATGGGTGAGGTGTGGGGTACAAGAATAAGGCATTTTATGGAGTTTTAGTCACATTTTATCCTCATATTAGTTGCTGTTTACATTATATTTATATGATGCATGCTGCAATTCAGAACATGGAATGCATAAACAGAAAGGTCTCGTCGAGCTGATCATTTTAGACATATCATTTGTTAAATTTGGAGTTATAAAGCAAAAGTTATTAAATAATTAAGACAAGGGCATTTTATTGTAATTTAATTCAACTTGAAATTTAAAGTGTCCAAAATATATTTTTAAGGGCATATTTGAAATCCTCACATTTTTCTGATTTGAAAACATATTTTATTTGTATTATTTGGATTTATGAATTTAAATTTATTTTAAAGTCAAAATTATTAAATAGGGTCAAAGTCAAAGGTTTGACTAGTTTGAATTAGTTTTGAAAATATTTGACTAAAGATTTGAATTAACATTCAAAAACAAAACACATTTCATATAAGGTTTGAATTCAAATTCCAAATCATTTGAAAGTTATGAAAAGATTTATATTTGATTGGATTTGGGAATTGGTTTGAATTTGAAATCTGGAAGGGTCCTAAACTTTTGCTACTAGGGATGGGTATACACACAGTCAAAGACGAGTGGGACCAGGGAGCCAACGGGGCCACGCGTGCACGAGCATATGAGGAGGCGACACGTGGGCGATCCTGGGGCTGCGGGTAAGAAAGAGAAAGCTCAAGGGGGGGTTTTTGCAAAACCATCAAGATCTGACGGGAAGAACTGACATCGATTGGCAAAACAAGCTAGCTGAGCCAAGTTTTGGAGAGACGATGGCGATCAAACCACCGGGAATTTTGCGACGCTGCAAAAACAAAAGATGTAGAGCCAACGTCGGACTACAACTTTGGTGTTTGGAGCTTCGCCAACGGAGGTCTGTAGCGGACGGGACAAGGAGATGAACAGAGGAGATCTCGCGGTTTAAAAACTGACGGGAAAATTTGCAGAAACGGGCTGATATCGGGCTGGTTTGCGACGACGATTGCGACCGAACGGAGACGAATTTCGCCATGATGCAAAAAAGAAAGATGAAGAGGGATGATAGGGCTACAACTTTCGTTTAGGGGTGCTAGCCGGATCTTGGCTGCAGCGGACGGAATCCAGCAAGAAACAGAGACGGGGAAAGCTGCGCACCATCGGTTTGCTGGCTGCCATGTAGGTTGTCATCGCCGCATGCGTGCCGCTTGTGCAGCAAGCGAGGACGGAACTAAGACGAGTGCAAGGGGATTAAGGAGAAGGAGTAGGGGATGCTCACCCTCATGCTCATAGCGTAGGGAGGAACATCTGAGGAAGACGGTGGCGACGGTGAGCGCAAGGTTGCACATGGCAGTGACGACGTCCAGCGAAGGTACACGGAACAACGTCGGGGAACTGCAGCTGCTCCAAGCCACCTCCGCTACTCTCCTCGTAGCAGTCATCGGAGTCGAGGAAGGTGGTGCTCCAGGAACGAAGACGACAACGGCAGTGGTATAGCTCATGCGAGCGTCAGGGCTGCTGCAAGCTCGTTCATGGCGGCGGCTGCGATGTGCTTTTGTGGAAGAGAAGAAAAGGGAACGGGGGGAACTGGATCAAGATAGGGATGTGAGGGAGTGGTTGGAAGAGGGGGCTATGCAGCGCTTCTGAAAAGAGAGGAGGGAGAGGATCATGGGTGTTGCTTTGCAAAAAGTGGAGAGGGAGGTGGGGCTCGGGGAGGGTTCTTTCCTCTCTCTTTTTGCTTTAGATAGGGAGGAGGGGAGAGGGAACCAGGGGAGGCAGAGGGCAGGTGAGGCGTGTGGGCTAGTGGTGGTCGGATCTTCTTGCCAGGCAAGACAAGAGGGGAGAGGATCACATGGGTAGCTCGGGCTAGGGTAGATGGGGCTCGGGTTAGGTTTGGCTTAGGGTTAGAGAGAGGTGGTCTCGGTTTTAGCTAGGTAGGGTGGATGGTGATAGAGGTTAGGTGATTAGGGTTAGGGTTTTGGATAGAGGGGTGAGATGAGGTTTGGTGTGAGGGTGGATTAGAGCTAGGGTTAGCTAGAGAGGGGATTTAGGGTTAGAGATGGTTTGGTTTAGCCCAACCAAGGAGGTAGTTTTATGATATGGTTAAAGAGATTCAAAAACAAGGAAACATGTAGTTTGAATTTTAAAAGTAAAGCTCAAATCCAAAACAAAACAAAGAGGAGAAGGCCAAGGGTTATGGTTGCATGTCCCATGCATAGACATTAATGCTAGGTTTTAACTTGTGAAAACAAAATAAAGATCCATGGCATTTATGCATATGCATTCCAGAGTGTGGAATAAGGCCAATCAAAAGAATTTAATGAAAGTTCCAAGTGGAGTAGATGGAGATGATCATGTTTGACTATAATTGGAACTTGCTAGTGTGTATATTCCGCTAGATGTTTACTAGTCCCAAAAATATCCCCACATGATAATAACCCCAAAACAATTCATATGGAAGCTAGGGAAAAGGTTCCACTCACAAGGCATGCAAAGGTGGCCATGTGGCTCTCATATACCAATATTGTGAAAACAACATGGTGCATACATGGGAGCATGTGGAGCTAGAATTGGATCCATCCCAACCCACATGAGCTAGAGGTAAAACCAACTAAGTTGCAATGCTCATATATGGTGGAATGGTAGAATGATGGGGTGATGACAAGAAAGGTGGTGGAGTCAAATAAAAGATATGCCCCCAACTCAACTTGGGCATTTAAACAATATATCAAGAACCAAATACAATATCAAGAGGCAAATATAATTTACAATGCATATGAGAGAAGAAAACACAAAAAGGGTTTTATATGATGCTCCAAAGCAAGGTGGCATGATGACATGAGCATGATATAATTATGATGCAACAATTATATATATGAAGTATCCATTATATAGACTAGGCTAGTATAATTGCAATTGTTAGACAATTGGGATGATACACAAACTGCATTGGTTTTCAGCCTACTTGGGAACAGTTCACTGGAGCCTTCAAAGAGCAGTATCTGTCAGAAATTGTCATGGAGAGGATGAAGGAAGTGTTTCTCAACCTCAAGCAGGGAAATGACAATGTCAATACCTACATCAGGAACTTCATGAACCTTTCTCGTTATGGTGGCGATGAGATCTCTGATGACAAGAAGAAGCAAAAGAGGTTCCGGCAAGGGCTCAATGCATCGATTAAATATGCAATCACACATGCAAGGCGGCCTTTTCGGAACTTCAGCATACAGCTCTGCAGAAGGAGCAAGTAAGCAAGTGTTTGAGGAGTCAAAGAAACACAACATGAGGCAAGCTCTTCGACTATGTCAACTCCTTCTAAGCGCCGTGTCCGGGTTCCTAACACCCCACCGTCGCCCGGCTCCACCAAGACCTTCAAGCTTCGGCAAGGCCACCAAACTTCCTCACCGCTGCTCCTGTGGCTACAACCACCACTACCTGAGCGCTCAAGGAGTCCCCGGCTATGTTGCTCCACGTCCACCGGTGCTTGTTTCACGTGTGGAGACACTGGCATCGATCTTTGAACCGTCCGATGAAAACAAAGCTCTTCCTCCACCACCTCCAAGATCTGCGGCAAGCTCTCCTATGGTTCGTGCACCACCACCTCGGGCTCTCAACATCAACACCAAGCCCGGGTCTACTGTTGCTCGTGCCAACTGTGTCAACGCCGCTCAAGCTGAGCATACACCTGGAGTTGTGATGGGTATGCTTCCCGTTAACTCAGTCCCTGCACGAGTTTTGTTTGATTCTGGTGCTTCGCATTCTTTTGTTTCGCATAAGTTTGCACAAGAGCATGATCTGGATAGGGTTCCTTTATCACGTCGTCTGGTGGTACAATCTCCTGGTTCAAACATGAGGGCTGCTCATATCAGCCATGGCAATCAAATTGATATTGGTGGCTCTTCCTTCTCGGCGTCCTTAATTCTTCTAGGCAATTCTGACATTGATGTCATCTTGGGCATGGATTGGTTGACAGCAAATGCAGCTGTGATTGATTGTGTTGAACGCTCGGTTTCTCTGAAGATTCCTGAAGGCCATATAGTCTATTCTCCAAGTCCGACTCCTGCTATCCAGCTTTTCTCTTTGGCGGCTCTGAATGATGATGCTATGGAAGCTATTCAGAGTGTTCCGGTGGTCTGTGAGTTCCCAGATGTCTTTCCTGAAGAGTTGCCGGGTATGCCTCCGGATCGTGAGGTTGAGTTTGTAATTGAGCTTGAACTCGAACGGCTCCTATCTCCAAGCGGCCTTATAAAATGGGTCCGCTGAGTTGGTGAACTCAAACGTCAACTTGATGAACAAGAGAAGTTGGGTTTCATTAAACATGATTACCTCTTCTTGGGGTAGCCCAACAATCTTTGTGAAGAAGCGAGACAGGACTGATAGACTTTGTGTTGACTATCGGGCTCTCAATGCTAAAACCATCAAGAATAAATATCCCCTTCCGCGGATTAATGATCTCTTCGATCAGCTAGCGGGAGCTGTGGTGTTCTCTAAGCTTGACTTGAGAAGTGGTTATCACCAAATCAAGATTCGCAAGGAAGATGTTCCTAAAACAGCTTTCACCACCCGCTATGGCCTGTATGATTACACGGTCATGTCCTTCGGTATCACCAACGCACCTGCCACCTTCTCGAGGCTTATGAACTCGGTTTTCATGGAGTATCTTGATAAGTTTGTTGTGGTCTATCTGGATGACATCCTAGTCTATTCTAAGTCAAAGGAAGAACATGAAGAACACCTTCGGTGTGTCCTAAACAAGCTTCGTGAGAACCGCTTGTATGCAAAGTTCTCCAAGTGTGAGTTTTGGCTGCCTCAAGTAACCTATTTTGGTCACGTCATCTCTGCCAAGGGCATTGCAGTCAACCCGGAAACTTTAAAGACAATTGTTGAATGGCTTCCTCCTGTTAATGTCAAAGAAGTGCGGAGTTTCCTTTGTTTGGCTAGTTATTGCCGTCGCTTCGTTCAGAACTTTTCGAAGATAGCGAAGCCTCTTACTGATCTCCTCAAGAAGGGCAAGAAATACCTTTGGACTCCTGCATGTCAAGCAAGCTTTGAGACACTCAAAGAGAAGCTCACTTCCACGCCAGTATTGGTTCCTCCGGACACATCTAAGCCTTTCCAGATATTCTGTGACGCCTCTTTGCAAGGATTGGGTGCGGTCCTTATGCAAGAAAAACAAGTTGTTGCTTATGCCTCTCGACAGTCGAAGACGCATGAGATCAACTATCCTACACATGACCTCGAGCTCGCAGCAGTTGTCTTTGCTTTGAAACTATGGAGGCACTATTTGCTTGGCATCCGTTGTGAAATCTTTTCTGATCACAAGAGTTTGAGGTATATCTTCACTCAGCCTGATCTCAACCTTCGGCAGAGGAGGTGGATTGAAGCAATCAATGACTTCGATTTGACCATCAACTACACTCCGAGCAAAGCTAATGTCATGGCCGATGCTCTCAGCCGCAAAGCTTATGTCAACAACCTCATGATGGAAGAACAACAGCCTCTCTTGTGCGAGGAATTCCGTCAGCTCAACCTTGAAATTGTGGAACAAGGGTATCTCCTGAACCTTCTGGCTACTCCTCTCTTGGAAGAAAAGGTTCGCTCCTTTCAGCTTGGTGATCCGCACACCAGAAAGATCATCTCCAAACTTCAGCTTCCGAAGTATGAGTCATTCCACGTCGATGATCAAGGCACGCTTTTCTTTGAACACCGGATGTTTGTTCCGAACTACCCGGGTTTGAGAGAGCAAGTTCTCAAGGAGGCGCACGATTCTGTTCTTTCTATCCACGCTGGCAGCACAAAGATGTACATGGACTTGAAAACACAATATTGGTGGCCGGGATTGAAACGATATTGTGCCAAGTATGTCTCGGAGTGTGATGTCTGCCGCAGAGTGAAAGCTGTCCATCAGAAACCTTACGGTCTTCTACAGCCATTGAAACCCCCGGAATGGAAATGGGAGAAAGTAGAGATGGACTTCATCACTGGTTTTCCAAGGTCGCAGAAGGGCAACAATGCAATCTTTGTTGTCATTGACAGGCTTTCTAAAGAGGCTCACTTCTTCCCCGTCAAGGAAACAATTTCTGGAATTCAGTTGGCTGAGCTCTATATCAACAGAATTGTCTCTCTGTATGGGGTTCCGCTTGAGATCGCCTGCATGTGGAGCATCTTCACTTCCAAGTTCGGGAAAGTTTCCAAAATGCTTTGGGAACAAAATTGAACTTCAAAGACAGCTTACCACCCTCATCGCAAGGACAAGTTGAAAGGATCAATCAGATTCGGAGGATATGCTTCGTTTGCGTCATCTCTTTGGCATGAAGTGGGAGGAATGTCTTCCTTATGCTGAATTCTCTTACAACAATGCTTCGAGAAAAGTCTAAAGATGGCACCATTTGAGGCTCTCTATGGCCGCAAATGCAGAACTCCGATTGGTTGGTCGGGTGCAGGAGAAAGAATATGGTTTGGCCCTGACATTGTAACTCAAGCGGAGGAGAAGGTGCACATCATTCTTGAAAATCTAAAGATTGCTCAAAGTCGCCAGAAGAGCAATTATGACAGAAAGCACACGGACATGGTGTATGTCCCTGGTGATCTCGTTTACCTTCGTGTCACTCCCATGAAAGGCACGCACCGTTTTGGTATCAAAGGAAAGCTGGCTCCAAGATACATCAGTCCTTTCAAAATTCGTGGAAGAAGAGGAGAAGTTGCTTATGCTCTTGAGCTCCCGGAAAAACTCAAGGTCCATCATGTTTTCCACATCTCTCAACTCAAGAAGTGCTTCAAGGATCCCGGCAGGACCGTGGATCATGAGCTAATCAATCTCCAAGAAGACCTGTCTTATCAAGAACACCCCACAAAAATCCTTGAGACCGCAGAAAGAAGGACTCGCAACAATTCCATCAAGTTCTGCAAGGTGCAGTGGTCGCACCATTCCGTTGATGAAGCCACTTGGGAGCGTGAAGATGAGCTCTGTGCCAACTATCCTACCCTCTTTGAGTCTTCTTCTTCTTCCTAGAATCTCGGGGCGAGATTCCTGTTTAGTGGGGGAGAGTTGTAGCATCCCATTTGTCTAACAATTGTAATGCTACTTGGTCTAGTAATATAATGGCTACTTCATATATATAATTGTTGCATCATCATTATATCATGCTCATGTCATCATGCCACCTTGCATTTGAGCATCATATAAAACCCTTTTTGGTTTGGTTCTTCTCTCATATGCATTGTAAATTGTATTTGCCTCTTGATATTGTATTTGGTTCTTGATATATTGTTTAAATGCCCAAGTTGAGTTGGGGGAATATCTTTTATTCAACTCCATCACCTTTCTCTGTCACCACCTTTCTTTGTCTTCATCTAATTCCACCATCCAACTAGATATGAGCATTGCAACTTATTTGGTTTTACCTCTAGCTCATGTGGGTTGGGATGGATCCTATTCTATCTCCACATGCTCTCATATATGCACCATATTGTTTCCACATTATTGGTTTATGAGAGCCACATGGCCACCTTTGCATGCCTTGTGAGTGGAATCTTTTCCTAGCTTCCATATGTGTTGTTTTGGGGGTCAATATCATGTTGGGATATTTTTGGGCTTACTAAATACCTAGTGGCACATACACACTAGCATGTCCCATTTTTATTCAAATATGGTCATCTCCATCTACTCCACATGGGGCATCCTTTTAATTCTTTTAGCTTGGTTTATTCCATATTTTTGGAATGCATATGTCTAAATGCCATGGATATTTATTTTGTTTTCACAAGATAAAACCTAGCATTAATGTTTATGCATGGGCCATGCAAATCTCACCATCTTTCCCTCCTTTGGGTTTTTCATGTATTTTGCAAGTGGAACATGGATCTTTGAGAGTTTTATCATGTTGGCCCTAGTCTTTTGCTTTTGACCTCACCTTCCTCACCTTCCTCTCTTTTCCACCCCCTTCCAAGCATAATCTTTGGTGATCTTAGCTAAGCCCTACCCTAAACCCCCCTCTCTCTATTTCTATCTCTAAACCCTACCACCACCATGATCTACCCCATCACCCTCTCTCTAAACCCTCCTCTCTATCCAAAACACTAACCCTAATCACCTACCCTCTATCATCATCCACCCTACCTAGCTAAAACCGAGACCACCTCTCTCTAACCCTAAGCCAAACCTAACCCGAGCCCCATCTAACCCTAAACCGAGGCCACCCTCTAACCTCAACCGAGCTAGCTCTCCCTCTCCTCTCTTCCTCACGCCGGCCCCACCCCGCAGCCTCACTACCCTCCCTGGCCTCACCTTGCCCCACCTGCCAGCTGCCTACCTGCCCCTGCCCTGCCTCCCAGCTCGATCATGTGAGGAGAGGCAGAAAAGGTGGCCGAAGCCACCTTTATCTTCACCACCTCCCCCACGGAATCTTCCTCCCCTCCCTCCTTTCTCTTTACCCACATGGCTCTCCTCTGGCCTCTCTAGATCTGGCCGAGGCGCCCTGGCCTTCCTCCCTTCTTCTGCACCGACGCCACCCTCTCTCGCCGGCCACCGCCCGTATATAGTCGCCCTCGTCGATCCGGCCGTCAAGATCGACGTGGTGGTGATCGTGGAGACCAAGGACCTGCCTCATCGCCCAACCCGCCAACAGGAGGAGGAGGCACCGCTGCACGCCGAGACGCCTCAAACCCTAGCTCTGGCCTGATCACCGCGTCCCGCCGCCGACCCGATCCAACACCGACACCTCGCGGTGAGCCAACCTTCCTCCTAGACATCCTCACGACCACCGCTGCTTCTCGGACGCCACGGTCGTTGTGCCGAGCACGCCTGGCACGTGCTGCTTTCCCATCACAAGGCCACAGAAGCCCTATCTAGCCGGCCTTCCTAACAACCCTAAGCCACCGTGACTGCTAGCCCTCACAAGACGCCATGACCGAGTTCGAGCCCCGCCATTGCGCACAAGGCTGCAGAGATCCGTCCGGCGTAGAAGAAGCACAGATCAAGACTTTTTTCAAAACCCCCGGCTTTTTATTCCTAAACCGCGGACAACCGAGCCCACCGTCCTCTCTCGCACGCTTTACGTAACACCCCTAGCCTTTTAAATCTCAACCCGACTCCCGGATGCCCCACGTGTCGCGTCCCCGCTGGCGCGCCCGTGTGTGGGTTCGCGTGGCCGTCGGCCCCGCCTGTCATTCTCTGAGGCTAGTTTAGCTCGAGGTGCGGAAACCCTTTTCTCACAGGTTGCCCAACAAGCAATGCCAACCCGTCCGGGTCTCAGATTCTGCCTGAGTACAAAAAGTTTCTATTTATTTCTGTTTTAATTTAAATCCTTTCAAATTCAATTTAAATTCAAATTTCAAATCTGTTTTCAAATAACTTTTAAAATATAAATCCAAAATAAACATATAATATATGTTTTGAAATCAGAAAAATGTGAGGAATTCAAATCTGCCCTCCAAAATATATTTTGAACACTTAAAATTTCAAGTTGATTTAAATTACAATAAAATGCCCTTTGCCTTAACTAATTAATAACTTTTGCTTTATAACTCCAAATTTGACAAATGATATGTCTAAAATGATTAGCTCGGCGAGACCTTTCTGTCTATGCATTCCTTGATCTGAATTGAAGCATGCTTCACATAAATATTGCAAAACCAGAACTATTTATGAGAGTAAAACATGCCTAAATACTTTAACCAAGTGTCTTATTATTGTTTTCTCACCTCACCCATGCCATGCTACTTTATTGCCATGCAAATTGTGCATCATTCATCATGGCATGATTGTTTGCTTGTCGTATTTTATTCTTATGCTTGTGCACTTTATTTATGTTGGCCCTTGTTTGTTTGGTTCTTCTTCGAATAGACGCTGAGCAGGGGATATATCAAGAGACCCAGGAGCACTACCCAGATCCTTCTCTCGCTTCAACTGAGCTGCCAGGCAAGCACTACCACATGCTTGCATACATATAGTACCTATTGCCTCTATCTTATTCTTGCATCATTGAGTCGCGATCGCATTAAACTGAATCCCAAGTGCATAGCCTTTACTTTTAAACCCCATCAAGCTTGTTCCTCCATCCCATGAGCCATTACTACAGGAGTTGTTTGAGCCATGCGAGTCGAGAACGATGTGTAGGGTATGTGAGTGTCGATGGATAACGAGGTACCTAAACAACTTAACTCGAGTAGTATGGGATAACTAATGGAAGTGGCACCGTGAGCAATATCTGCTATTTGGTTTTCATGCTCACTTGTGTCCCGTGGGACCCCGAGTACTTGATTCCTGTTCCTTGAATATTCAAGGCTATCCACATCCGGGAGGCTTATGGGACCCCCCTGAGCCAGAGCTTGATTCATTCTTATTTCTTGGGGCCACAAACTAGTTTGAGGTTTATTTACTATCCTGTACTTATGCCATGCTTTACTGCTTTATTTAAGATTGTGCGAGGAGCACTGCATTTAGGATCGTGACATCGTTTTATTGTATCGACAAGCCCAGTCACATTTTCGGGTTCCCAGATCGTTACCGTCCCCACAAACCTTGAGTCCGTCTCAAGTCAGCTAACTTGCTATGGTATACTTAATGGGTGGCCCTCAAATATTTCTGAATCTTGTGATTGCTTTGTCGTGAAAGCCTCGTTGGGTTTTGATTTGGTTTTTCCGAGGTTGATCGAGTGTGTGTTGCTATTTGTGCACCCCTGCAGGGTAAAACTTTCTGAAAGCCGTGTCCGCGGTTATGGACGACTTGGAGCACAGTTTCTCGATCATAGACAAGTATAACTAAAGTACCGCTTCTAATTTGACTAAGTAACTGACTAGTAAATAGTGCAACACTCACGGAATGGATAATAAATCTGCCAACGGATGTGGGGTTGTTCGTCCGCTTCCTCGTTGGTAAGCGAGGAGGAGGATGGATCTGTTATTATTACTGTTATAACTGTTGTTATCAATTCACGGACATCCGTCTATCTTTGGTTAGGCGGATGGTTAGCGAGTATCTATAGAATTGCTAGGTATTATCTTTTGCTGCAATTGCGTCACCCCAGGTTGTGTCCCCTTTAGAGGCATAAAGACTTGCTGAGTACCCCTAGGGTCTCACACGATAAATTATTTGATTCAGATGAACAGGTACACTCACGAGATGGATACTGGGTGGAGGAGACGGACGATGTGGGCAACGATCATTCGGTGTAGAGATTCCGGGAACGGGGATTCGTGAGATCTATGGGCGGGATGTGTTTATTTATGGGGCATCTTATGCCGATTTGCTTCTTATCCGTACTCGGATCTTGTTTGCCGCTTCCGCCTGATACTCTAATGTTTGATGTATGAGGAGATATCCTAAACTATTATATCTATCTAGGATATTTGGATCTTGTTGTATGGCGTTGCAATATTTCTATTTCTTTTAGATGGATTGGCTCTGATGTATTGTTGTATGGTTGCTTGCATACATACTCATTTGTGTATGTAGTTGATCCCTTCGCCTGCCGATTACGCCGCCCGTTCTTGTCCCGATGTTTGGAAATGGTTGGGACGGCCGAAAGGTCTACCTGTGAGTGGCATTTGGGCCCCACCGTACTATTTCAACCATTTCCGCTCATCCAGGCTTGTAACTAGGAGCGTAATTTACCGAGGTAGTTACACTTTCTTTAGTAACTCCGTCATTGGCTTAGCTACTTTGGAGAAATTTTCAATTAATCTTCTATAGTATCCTGCCAAGCCAAGAAAACTACGAACCTCTTTCACTAACTTAGGAGATTCCCACTCAGTTATAGCTTACACTTTTGTGGGATCAACTGCTACACCATCTACTGACACAATATGTCCAAGAAATCCAACTTCATTCAACCAGAATTCACACTTGCTGAATTTGGCATACAACTTATGTTCCCTAAGCTTATCAACTATCAAACGCAAATGTCCTTCATGTTATTCTTTGCTCTTGGGGTAGATCAAAATGTCATCAATGAAAACGACAACAAACTTGTCAAGGAACTCCATGAACACCTTGTTATATTCATGAAGTAAGCTGGTGCATTGGTCAAACCAAATGGCATCACGGTGTACCCATACAATCCATACCTAGTGCTGAAAGCTGTCTTAGGTATGTCTTGTTCCCTTATCTTAAGCTGAAAATAACCTGACCGGAGATCAATCTTTGAGAACACACAGGCTCATTCTAACTGATCAAACAAGTCATTGATTCTAGGCAAAGGATATTTGTTCTTGATAGTCACCTCATTGAGTGAACGATAATCGATGCATAACCTTTGACTCCTATCTTTCTTTTCTACAAACAAGACTGGTGCTCCCCAAGATGAAGAACTTGGTTGAAGAAATCCTTTCTGCAACTGTTCTCCAAGATGTTTCTTGAGTTCTTTCAACTCATCAACTGACATCTTGTAAGGTCTATTTGCTATTGGTCCTGATCGTGGCAGCAAGTCAATCAAAAATTCCACATCTCTATCTGGTGGCATTCTCTGCAATTCTTCCGGAAACACATTCGGATATTCACTCACAATTGGCATACTGTCTATGCTAACCCCCTTAAGAGAATTTAGCCTACTCCCTTTTGATTCAAAGTTAGACTTGAACCTTATCCGTTTCTTTTCCGGGGTTGTGAGTGCGACAGTACGATTGGCATAATCTAGTACTCCCTCATACTTGGTCATCTAGTCCATTCCCAAAATTACATCCAGTCCTTGGGAATCTACGATTATCAGACTCACTGGAAACTTATGCTTTCCAAATTCTATCACTAGATCACGACATCCAAGACTTATTATCATATCTCCACCGGGAGAACTTACTTTTATTGGACACCCAATATTTTCAGTTGGAAACCCATTTCTATCAACAAATGCTTTTGATATGAATGAATGTGATGCACCAGTATAAAAAAGAACAAGTGTTGGAATAGAATTGAGTTTGAACTTACCAGCCACAGCATCAGGTTCCTCATAAATCTCTTCCACATTGATGTGGTTCACCCGTTCCTTCTGGAAAGGGTTGGGCTTGCTGGCACCTTCAACTTTCTTTTCTGGACACTCATTAGCACACTGCCCCATCTTCTTACACTTGAAGCATTCAACCTGACTGAGATCTTTCTTGACAGGCTGACTTCCACTACCACTTCCACTTCCATTGTGGTGGCTCTTGTATCCACTCTTGTGGTTCTTATGCTTGTCATTATCATGACTACAGTGATGCTTGTTGTCATGATGGCGGTTGTTGTCGTGGTGGTTGTTGTACTTTCCATGTTTGTGGGATCCAGAACCCCCACTATCATCATGATGGGAACGCTTGTGAGACGATCCCAAGCTGTGCTTCCTCTTTCTGCTTTCCACTTGTTTCATCTTGTTCTCCAAGATGGTAGCCTTGTCACAAAGTGATTGGTAGGTGGGGACGTAGGCCACAGATAACTGCAGATTCAGTTCATCATTCAGTCCTTCGAGGAATTTCTCCTTCCTCTTGGCATTAGTATCAACTTCATCCGGTGCATATCGCGCCAGATTGTTGAACTCCTCAATATATTCAGCCACGCTGCGGTGACACTGTTTCAGGTTATGGAACTCTTTCTTCTTCAAATTCATCACCCCGGATGAGATGTGAGATGTGCGGAAACCATCCTCAAAGATATCCCAAGTCACATCCTCAATGGGTGTGGTGATATGGAAGTTATCCCACCAAGTAGTTGTTGGTCCTTCCAACAGATGTGCTGCAAACCTGACCTTCTCCTCGTCGGTGCAGCCTATAGTTACCAAATCCTTGTTCACCGAACGTAGCCAATCATTGGCCACCATTGGATCAGTGGTTCCTGAGAACTTTGCAGGCCTCGGTCTTAGGAATCTGGTGAGCATGTCAAATCCTGGCGGGTTATTCTGGTTGTTGTTGTTGTTGTTGTTGTTGTTGTTGTTGTTCTGATTCTGATTCTGATTCTGATTCTGAATAAAGGTGGTCATCATCTGCATCAGTTGAGTTTGTGCTGTCATTAACTGCTGCAACTCGGGAGTGACATTGTTGTTGTTTGGGTTGGGGTTGGCACGTCGAGGAGGCATCTGTGGTTTTCATAAGGATAAGAATGAGATACCCATAGATGCTTAACATGCACAATACATCACATAGTCAACCACAATAATCAAGCATCAAAATGACATAGAGTTTGAACGACAAAAACAACAAGTTTGAAAATGCAAACACACCATAGCAAGCCATCCACATGTTGGATGGTCATTGCGACTCAAATAATCAAAAGCACGGTAGATGAAAGTAAATCGAGTAGTCTACCCTACTCCTCTGCATCAACCTCCTCATCAACAAGTGTAAGACCTTCACTCTCCATGGCGGTCTTGTACTCATCAACACTAGTAGTCAAGGCATCTATCTTGGCCCTAAGAGCCCTCTTTTGTGAGCGAAGCCTCTCAATCACTCCCTGTTGATGCTCGAGCTCGAAGTCCTTGGCCTCTAGCTCTTCATTCATCTCCCGTATCCTCTTGTTCCTATCTTGGACTCTTTTCTCTTGGCTCTTGAACTTCCTGTCCTGGCTCTCAAACTTGGCCTCCATTTCCTTGACTATCTCATCTTGCTCCGCGAAGAGCTTGTCCTTCTCACGAAGCTGAACCTGGAGCTCGTCATTGCTAAGCATGACGTTGGTCCTATCAGTATCTAGGTGCCTAATAAGAACCTCTAGATCCTGAAGGTACAGATGAATTGGCTCCACCGTCTCTCTAGCAGCATCCTCGAACTCAATAGCCTCACCCTCCTTGTCGTGTCTCCCGAAGGGGTGACAGTAAAGACTGTCTCCCTACCAGGCGCCCAAGTAACTCCCGCATGACTACATCTAGGCCTTTCTCCTTGTCATCATGCATCAGCTTGAAGGTGATGGTCTCCGTGGTTGGCTCTGCCTGGAGTCCGAGCTGAGTGACTGTGAAGCCCCAAAGGTCCTTCCTCTCAAACTTGGTGAGGGGAAGCATCATGATGCTAGGAAGTGGAAGGTTGAGCACGCTAGTGAGCTCAATGAGACGAGTGCCAAAAAAGTTCCCTTGAACTCCTTGGTCGTGTTGATAATAACATTAGGCATCTATTTTTATAAGATAGAGAAAAGTTAGAATCAACAACAATAGAGAAATTCACAAGTCAAAATATCACGAGCATATCTTTTGCATCAAGCAGACAAGTCATGGCATACACAAATCCATTACAAGCATCAAAGGTTCAACATAACTTAGACAAATTTTTGGAATTAAAAACGATAAGTGTGGTGGTCCAACTAACGAAGTACGTTACAACTTTCACTCACTGGACAAAATAGCCATTAGGGCATCCTTAGTAGCCATTTGTCTATCTTGCTCACAAGACTCCCAAATTAAATCTATGATGTCTCCCCTTAGTTGTTGGTTGGTAGTCTCTAACTCTTGGGTATGCTTCTTTTCTTCTCTAAGGTCATTTTGAGTGTTGAGCATTCTGCACTTCTGAAATGGATCGTATGGTCACCTAGAGGGGGGTGAATAGGTGCTAACCAATTTTTAATACTTTTTCAATTTTAGGCTTGACACAAAGTAAATTCTCTAGATATGCAACTACGAGAATTTCCCTATATGTAACCCTAACTACTAAGCATTTAAAAGAGGACCGAGGAAACCGTAGTGGAGCACGCGGAGACACAGGGATTTGTTTTACCGCAGTTCCTTCCTTGTTAAGGGAAGTACATCTGTTTTGGAGGGGTGGGAGGTTCTAAGACCACCACACCACAATAGGCCTCACCCTATTCTCCGATGGATCTCGCCACGAGAGGCCTGATCCACCTTCTCCACTATTGGATCCCTTTAAGGCGGGAACCGGTGCCTTTTACAACACTATCGGGGCACACACCCACAACCGAATTGGGGGCTCCCGAGATGACAACAAGCTGCCACAAGAACAAGGTTTATCAATATAAACAAAAATGAGGATCTAGATTTTTGCAAGAAATACTAGATCGGAGATTCTCCAAATGAATGGAGAGGAGATGAAGCGCTTGATTGCTGATGATGAAGATCGAGTTTTCCTCCTTCGATTCCCCAAGGGATGGGGCCTTTAGGTGGATCTAGGTGGAGCACTCTTGGATGAAGCTTTCAGATTTGATCTGGTCTTTTTCGAGATGAATCAAGAGTTCTGGCAGGAGGGGGAAGGCTGGCTTAAATACCCCCTCCCCAGATCTGGCCGTTGCACAACTTTGGGGGCGTATTATCCCCCCCCCACTTGGGGCGGATTATCCGCCCCTGGGAAAACTCCGCCCCAAGGGCGGATTCTCCGGGGGAAACTCCGCCCCCTCTCTGGGCTTGCACCTTGGTGAATCTTGGTGAAGACCTTGGGGGGCGGATAATCCGTCCCCCTGAGGGGCGGATTATCCGGCCAAGCCAGAAAGTCCGGCCAAAACTCCGCCCCCTCTCTGGGGCTTGCGCCTTGGCGATGATCAGGGGGAGCGGATTATCCGCCCTCGAGGCGGATTATCCGGGGCGAAAATCCCGCCAAAATTCTGCCCTTCCGGGCTTGCGCTGCCAAAGGGAGGGGCGGATTATCCGCCCCTGGTGGGGCCGGATTATCCGCCCCCAAAGTCAGAGTTTTTTTCCCTTTATTCTCAAATAGAGCTGCAACACTTCAACACACATTAAATGATCCTTGGTATTGTTATCTAACACACAAAACACTAGGGATTAAGAAATGTTCTTTCAATCTCCCCCTTTTTGGTGTTAGATGACAATACTAGGATTTGCAATGAAACCGGCTATCGCCACCTTAAGATGAAAGGCGCTCCCCCTATATGTGTGCATATTTAAAATTTTGCATTTGAATACAACTACACACACTAGAGAGAGCACAACTTCCATGGCAAAGATAATTGGAACAAAAGTGGATTGAGGGACAAGGTCATACCACCAGGATGAGAATATAGCCAAAGCATACATAGATAATCCCATGAATCCATATGCCATCAAATATGCTCCATAATTCCAGAATTCCATGGGGTCCATGATAGATAATTCCAGAATTCCATGAATACCAAACATAGTACCAAACTGTGGAGTACGACATAGTCTTACATAAACAAACATAAATAGCAACTAAGTTCACGCTAGAAAAGAGGCACAAGCAAGAAATAAAAACGACTAAAATCGAAAAGCTTGTGCCCGACCCTTGCAAATCCACGAGCCCTAATAGAACTATTTCTTTCCCTTTGGCATCGAAACACCAAAAAGGAAGAAGAGCGAAGCTAACACCCCTAAGCATCAAACTGAGATGGTACTACACACCCAAATTTGCAAGAATCAAATCAATCAAAAGCCAAATTTGAGTGTGTTTTCCATAAGAACATGAGATATGCAAGAAAATCCAACGAGACCCATGAGAAACCAACTCTTCTCGAGGAAGAGGGCGGTAGCCGAAGCCACCATGTTGGAGCGCATGGCATGACACCGCGAAGATGTATCTTGAGTTCAAAACCAATGCTCATCGATGACCCACATATCACAAAATGATATTAAGGGAAATGATTTGACTTGCTTTCGGCATTATGGGGGGAGGGTTGGCCCAATCAATTAGGACCACACTCCCCCTATGTCTATGCCCGCATCTAAACCAAATACATGAATAAGAGCAAGTGAGTGTGCAAGGGTAGTCAAGCCAAGCTCCTTGAATCTATGATATTTAGCCCATTCCTCAAATAACAAAATCTTGCTTCATCAAGTGGCTTCGTGAAAATATCAGCAAGGTGGTTCTTCGTGCTCACAAAGTATAGAGCAATATCTCCACGAGCAACATGATCCCGAATAAAGTGGTTCGGAATCTCTATATGTTTTGTTCTTGTATGCTGCACGGGATTGTAAGAGATTTTGATAGCACTTTCATTGTCGCATAAAAGGGGCACTTTGTCACAATTGACACCATATTCCTTTAAAGTTTTCCTCATCCATAACAATTGAGTACAAGCACTTGCAGCAGCAACATATTCAGCTTCGGCGGTTGAGAGTGAAATACAATTTTGTTTCTTTGATGACCAACACACTAGAGACCTGCCCAAGAATTGGCATGCACCAGAGGTTGATTTCATATCATCTTTGTCACCAGCCCAATCTGAGTCAGTGTAACCACATAGAGAGAAACTTGAACCCTTGGGATACCATAACCCAAAATTTGGGGAATGAACCAAATATCGGAAGATTCGCTTGACTGCCACTAAGTGGCTTTCGTTAGGAGTGGCTTGGTACCTTTCACACACTCCTACACTTAACACGATATCGGGCCTAGATGCTCAAAGGTAAAGGAGAGATCCGATCATGGATCGGTATACCTTTTGATCCACGTCTTTACCCTTGGGATTGAGCTCAAGATGACACTTTGTTTGCATTGGGGTAGCAACGCCATTGAGATCCGTCATCTTGAACCTTTTGACCATGTCTTGGATGTACTTAGCTTGATTAATAAAGGTTCCCTCTCTAAGTTGTTTGATCTCAAATCCAAGAAAGAACCTGAGCTCACCCATCATGGACATCTCAAACCTGTTAGTCATAAACTTCGAAAATTCATCGTTAAAAGCTTAGTTAGTAGAGCCAAAAATAATGTCATCTACATAAAGTTGGCATACAAAAAGCTCCCCATTAACCTTCTTAGTACAAAGAGTGGGATCGATTTGCCCAACTTCGAATCCACGGTCTAGCAAAAGCTCTTTACGGTGCTCATACCACGCACGTGGGGCTTGTTTAAGGCCATAGAGCGCCTTATCGAGTTTGTAGACATGGTTCGGAAATTTGGGGTCCTCAAACCCCGGGGGCTGCTTGACGTATACTAACTCATGTAGAGGACCATTAAGGAAAGCGCTCTTAACATCCATTTGTTGTAATTTAAAATTATGATGGGCTGCATATGCAAGAAGGATACGGATGGACTCAAGGCGAGCCACAGGAGCGTAGGTCTCGCCAAAATCAATTCCTTCCACTTGAGAGAATCCTTGAGCCATGAGTCGTGCTTTATTCCTCACAACAATGCCATTTTCATCCTGTTTGTTCTTGAAGATCCACTTGGTGCCGATAACATTGCGGCAATCCTTTGGTTTTTCTACGAGCTTCCAAACTTTGTTGCTCGGGTTATTTAATTCTTCATGCATTGCAACAACCCAATCGGGGTCTTCAAGAGCATCAAAAACCTTCTTCGGTTCAACCATGGAAATGTGAGCTTGATGATCACAGAAGCTTGCAAGCTCTCTTCTAGTGGATACCCTTCGTCGTAGATCACCAACAACCTTGTCAAGAGTGTGACCTCTTAGTTCAAGGTTCCGATCAGCACGAGCCTTGCGACGAGCCTCAATGACCTTATTGTTTCTAGGAGGAGTGGATTCAATAGTTGTATCCTTGTCTTGATTACTGCCCTGCCCTTGATCTTGGTCACCGTAACTGCCAGAAGATTGGTGCTGAACATTTTATTTAGGCCTGGATAATCCGCCCCTTGGAGGGTCCGGACTATCCGGCCTGGGAGGTGAGGTACCATAACCATCTTCCTGAGAAAGCCTGACTGGAGTTGGAGACCCAGGGCCGGATACTCCGCCCCTGGGGGCCGAAGAATCCGGCCTGGGAGCTTTAGAGTTGTTTACTTCTCCTTCGGATCCTCTGGAACGAGTTGGAGTGCCAGGGGCGGATTGTCCGCCCCTTGGAGGGGCGGATAGTCCGGCCTGGGACTACCAACTTGTCCAGGGGACAGATGGTCTTCAGCAGATTGTGGTGTTGGTGCAGGATTGTCTCCAACAGTAGGAGCTTGTTGATCTTGCATAGATGAGGGTTCCACACGTGTGGAGCATTGTCCTTCCCGATCCGCCACAAGGGGTTCCTCAATGGGGCGGAAAAATCCCACGCCCATTCTTCTTATGGCATCTTGGGGTATTTCAACATCTGCATCACAAACATCAACTTGCCCTACAAAGGAGCTGTTATTTTCATCGAACTCCACACTACAAGATTCTACAACAATCTCAGTGAGCTTGTTGTAGACTCTATAAGTGTGGGATTCGGCACCGTAACCAACAAAAATACCTTCTAAAGCCTTGGATTCAAATTTTAACAAACGGACACCTTTAATAAGAAAGAAACACTTACGCCCGAATACCCTGAAGTATGAGATGTTGGGTTTGTTACCGGTAAGTATTTCATATGGGGTCTTGTCCAAGATCTTCCGAAGGTAGAGCCGGTTTGATGAGTGACAAGCAGTGGATATGGCTTCAGCCCAAAAATTATAAGGAGACTTGAATTCAGCTAGCATAGATCTTGCCATATCCATCAAAGTCCGGTTCTTCCTCTTGGCTACACCATTTTGTTGAGGGGTGTACGCAGCGGAATATTGGTGTCTAATCCCCTCTTCGCTAAGAAACTCGTTTAAAGTGTAGTTCTTGAATTCTGAGCCGTTGTCACTTCTAATTGCCAAGATGGGAACATTGTGTTGACGTTGAACTTCATTGGCAAAGTCGATGACAGTTTGTTGAGTCTCACTTTTCAGCTTGAAAAAATATACCCATGTATATCTTGAGTAATCATCGGCAATGACCAAGCAATATTTCTTCCCACCAAGACTTGCATGAGAAGGAGGACCAAATAAATCCACATGAAGTAATTCCAAGATCCTCTTTGATGACACAATAGTCTTCCTCTTGTGGGGAGAGTCATGCATTTTTCCTTCTACACAAGCCCTGCAAACACGATCTTTGGCAAAAGAGACATTGTCTTTTAGTCCAAGGATGTGGCCACCCTTCTGGAGACTTTGCAAAGTTCTCATGTTGACATGGGCTAAACGGCGATGCCACAGCCAGCCCACGTCAGCCTTTCCGAATAGACACATCGGACCCGAAGTGGTTTTCCCCGAGAAGTCCACCACATACAGGTCATTTTCGACGTATCCAACGAAAGCGACCTTTAGAGACTTGCTCCACAAGAGTACCACCAAATCATCATCGATAAAAACAGCAAAACCCATCTTTCCAAGGGCACGAACAGAAAGAAGGTTGTAACCGAGGGTCTCAACAAGCATGACGTCCACGAGAGAGATATCGTGGGCAACCACAACCTTGCCAAGACCCAATACCTGAGATTTTGACTTATCACCATAGGAGACTGTGATATTATCATGATTTGGACGCATCTCCGTGATGATCTCCTTGCTTCCGGTCATATGACTAGTGCAGCCACTATCCAGCATCCATTTCGACCCACCGGAAGCATAGCCCTGCAAGAAAATTACTTCTTGGTTTTAGGTACCCATTTTTCAATGGGTCCTTTCATGTTAGTAACAAGGGTCTTTGGGACCCAAATAGACCAAGCAATATATTCATCAAAAGGACCAACATAATAAGCATAAACATCGCCATAGTCATCACAAAAGAGTTCATAATTCGGATTGTGAGACCCTGCAAAACCAATATTATTAGTCTTGTCTTTTGTGACAACCTTCTCAGCGGTGCTTGTCTTTAATTGCACATTCTTGGTCTTGGTCTTGTTCTTCTTGGTCTTCTTCTTCTTGGACTTGGTGACATACCCAAGTCCCTCTTTACTATGATTTGACCTTTGCTTGCCAAGGACTTCATCAAGCACACCTTTGTCCTTGGTCACTTCTTTTTCCACATTAGCATTTTCCTTGTTACTATATGTTGAGTTTGACGAGCTAGGAGTATCATATTTGGCCAATCGACTTTGAAGCTGATCATGTGACTCATTGAGAATAGAGAACTCATTTTTCAACGCCTTGTGAGCATTGTCAAGTTTCTCCAATTCCTCGGAGAGTCTATCATGAGAAGCCCCAAAGTCAATCCTTTCCTTCTTTAACTTCTTTGCCTTGGTGACAGCATTGTCACGTTCCTTAATGAGTTTAGTCACAATTTGTTCATGTGACTCTTCCATAGACTCAAGCCTCTCTTCAAGAGAGACCCGAGCTTCTTCTTCTTCTTCAAGAGCATTTTTTAGGGATGCAATTTCCATTGCATCCTCCCTTTCAATTTTGCCATTTTCTTCGAGGAGTGCTTCGTTTTGGGCCAGCTGATCCATAAGAGCCTCAAAACGAACTTTGTGCTCACCTTGCAAGTTAGTATAGAAATAATCCAAAGCAATAATCTCTTCTTTAACCTTAAGACTAGAAGGATCATCCATGTCTATCATAGCCTTGGGAAAAGAAGAGTTAGAAGAAGTTACCTCGGAGCTTCTTGCCATGAGGCAAGTAGCATTCTTGTTGATGATGTTTTCGTTCAGAGAGTCGAAGAGAGATGTTGATGTAGATGTGGTGGCTATAGCATCCACCTCTTGAGAGCTATCGTCCTCGTCCTCATCTTCACTCCTCGATGAATATTCTTCTTGAGCCACTAGAACAATCTTTGGTTGCTTCTTGAAAGGAGCATTCTTCTTTACAAACTGTTTCTTACGTGGAGCTTTTGATTTGTCCTTGAAAATGAGTTTTCCTCCATTATCCTCTCTACTTTGATATGGACACTCAGCTACGAAGTGCAGCCGGTCACCACAATTAAAGCATGTTCTCAGCTTGGGACCATTTTCTTTTCTTCCATAGGCTCCACTCTTGCGATCTAGTTCAGCTTTAGCCTTGGCTGGATCTTTCCAAAAGTTTCTTGCATAAAGAGCCAAGTATTGTCCGTGGATCCTTTTTATATCTTCGGGACAGTCCAGACCTTCTACCGCATATTCATCAAGATCAATCACACTAGTCTTCAAGGCCATGTTGACCCCCTTTTGCATCCCCATAGCTCGAGCACGAGCATCTTCGGCATTCTTGGCAGCCACTTTGAAGGCGGTCATTTCTTGCATTACCTCATTGGATGACATGAGGTGATAGTTATGCCTACCTTGGAGACTTTTCAAATCTGTGGGCTCAAATGGCATAAGAGAACTGACATACTTGCGCTTGATCCAAGCATCATCAACATGAGCTGCACCGTGGTTTCTGAAGGTTGTGGCTATTGCCTTGAGCCTCCTATACATGTCCTCGTGGTCTTCTCCATCCAGCATATAAAATCCTTCAGCTTCATTGCTCAAGGCATCATATCTATTCCTTCTCATACTTTCATTTCCGATGAAGAGATCGGTGAGGGCATCCCAAGCTTCTTTAGCTGTGCTAAGATGCTGAATGTGTGGCATGTCTTTGTCACCCACACCAAGCTGTATCATGTGTAGAGTCAGTAGCATTGAGTTGGCTATCGACCACTTCTCTTCTTGTGAGATTGTTAGGTTTCCAACATGAAGACCATTTTCGATGATCTTCCACAACTCTATGGAGGAACTGCACATGAGATTTCATCAAAATTGCCATTGAGAGAAAGTAGATGCTGAAAGTTTGGGTGGATCACCCTATTATGTATATGTGGGTGAGGGATAGGCGGATCAGGGGAATACACATGAGAAACCTCATTGTATCCATCCTTACCGCTATCCTTTTTCGAGGAGGAGCTCTTGCTAGTATCATCACCTACCACTTCGTTATCTTTGGAAACAGTTTTACCCGTTTCCTTGGATTGCGGAGTGGTATCCTCAGAGTTAGATGGAGGTGATGCTGCGGATGTGGAGAGACGCATTATCAATTGACGCATCTCTTCCATCTTAGCCTCCATTGAACTCACCAAGGTTGTTTCCAACGTCTTGAGATCGTTCATTGTGACTACCTCCAGAGCATCACTCCCATCTCCCTTGGAACCCATACTTCTCTTAGGCGGTTAAGCCTGAAATAAGAGCCGAGGCTCTGATACCAATTGAATGGATCGTATGGGCACCTAAAGGGGGGGTGAATAGGTGCTAACCAATTTTTAATACTTTTTCAATTATAGGCTTGACACAAAGTAAATTCTCTAGATATGCAACTACGAGAATTTCCCTATATGTAACCCTAACTACTAAGCACGTAAAAGAGGAGCGAGGAAACCGTAGTGGAGCACGCGGAGACACAGGGATTTGTTTTACCGCAGTTCCTTCCTTGTTAAGGGAAGTACATCTGCGTTGGAGGGGTGGGCGGTTCTAAGACCACCACGCCACAATAGGCCTCACCCTATTCTCCGATGGATCTCGCCACGAGAGGCTTGATCCACCTTCTCCACTATTGGATCCCTTCGAGGCGGGAACCGGTGCCTTTTACAACACTATCGGGGCACACACCCACAACCGAATTGGGGGCTCCCGAGATGACAACAAGCTGCCACAAGAACAAGGTTTATCAATATAAACAAAAACGAGGATCTAGATATTTGCAAGAAATACTAGATCGGAGGTTGTCCAAATGAATGGAGAGGAGATGAAGCGCTTGATTGCTGATGATGAAGATCGAGTTCTCCTCCTTCGATTCCCCAAGGGATGGGGCCTTTGGGTGGATCTAGGTGGAGCACTCTTGGATGAAGCTTTCAGATCTGATCTGGTCTTTTTCGAGATGAATCAAGAGTTCTGGCAGGAGGGGGAAGGCTGGCTTAAATACCCCCTCCCCAGATCTGGCCGTTGCACAACTTTGGGGGCGGATTATCCGCCCCCCACTTGGGGCGGATTATCCGCCCCCTGGGAAAACTCCGCCCCAAGGGCGGATTCTCCGGGGGAAACTCCGTCGCCTCTCTGGGGCTTGCGCCTTGGTGAAGCTTGGTGAAGATCTTGGGGGGCGGATAATCCGTCCCCCCTGAGGGGCGGATTATCCGGCCAAGCCGGAAAGTCCGGCCAAAACTCCGCCCCCTCTCTGGGGCTTGCGCCTTGGCGATGAGCAGGGGGGGATTATCCGGCCCCCCTGAGGGGCGGATTATCCGGCGGGGCTGGAAAATCCGGCCAAAATTCCACCCCCCTTCTGGGGCTTGCGCCTGCTTGGGCAAAGGGAGGGGCGGATTATCCGCCCATGGTGGGGTCGGATTATCCGCCCCCAAAGGCAGAGTTCTTTTCCCTTTATTCTCAAATAGATCTGCAACACTTCAACACACATTAAATGATCCTTGGTATTGTTATCTAACACACAAAACACTAGGGATTAAGAAATGTTCTTTCAACTTCTGAGTTGGTGACCATGCAGAATCCTGACTCCTTGATAGCATTCCATGCTGCATTTCTTGCAGAGTCAAAGAATGTGGTGTGCATTTCTGAGTTGGTGACCATGCAGAATCCTGACTCCTTGTGGTTGTCTTCCTTGTTTTTGTACAAGTGAAGTTGCACCCACCAATACTCCTCTCCTTCATCCATCACAGGGAATCGTTTGTACACGGCTACACCATGTATCCCCATGGTAACCATAAGGTTTTTGAGGGCTTTGGGAAATTCAGTCTCACACTCCAAGGTCATGGTCATGAGTGGTCCCGTCCTTATGGCTTCGTTGATGGAGTTCATCTACAAATAGAGATGTGAAAGAAGATTAGAAAAGTTTACAAGAAGAAAAAGACAAGTGTAGAAATTTTTCAAAGTGTTGAAATTTTTCCTTAGTGGTTTCTAATCCAATCCTAGGGTCATAATCCTACAGGCAACACAGTGCTCTGATACCATCTGTAAGATCCCACCTTTATAAAGGTAAAGATCCCTGTGATTGCAATGCTAGTCCCTGGATCAAATGCTAGCATCCACAGTTTAAGATGAAGTACACAGAAACAAAGGTCATTATTACATCGTCATTCCAGAGATAACATAGTCTTTTACAACTCCATCGCCACAGGCTTAATACAAGAGTTTAACTTATCAATATAAATAAAGTCTTCATCTTCATGTGCCACAGGCAAGCATGTTGAGTGTAGACTCATAACCCCTAATCATCATCAGAGTAACCTGCAACATCACAAGTTACAGCCACAGTGGGTCAATACATTGGAATAGTATTGGCAAGTGATACCTTAGTAGAGTATTAGCATCTAGTTACTACATGAATTTGGCTAGGTGTATCTTAGGCTTGCTTTGCTCAAAATAGGTTTTACCTATCAGTTGAAAACACTAAGTTTTTGTTTGGCAAAAACATTCCCGAGGAACCACCAATAAAAATTGGTGAACCTTCTCCCTTATTCAACCACAGGTTTTTACTTAGAAAATTGGGATGAGGAGATTCTTGATAGCTTCCATGCCTTGATGCTCAAATTTTCCAATACCAGGGACATGGCTAAGTACTTAGTTTCTTCCATTTGCAGAGGTTGTGCACTTTCCCCACAAGACTTGATTTTCACCAAGACGGGACCTTTCAGAAGCCTTCCCTTAGACCAAAATGGACGCGCTCCAAACCTATCATTCCCCAACCACCAACTATCCATTTGGCTAAGTTATTGCAACCTATATGATCCAGGCAGAGCCCATATTGCCATGTGGCTGCACTAGAAGCTTCTTAACATTTGGAATCTCAAATCCCTTTGTTCCTGGGTGGCAATCCACAAGTGAGATACACAAGGTAACTATAGAAATGGGCCTTGTGTAACCACTCAACACAAACCATTCTTTCCATTCCACCCAGGTGTTTCATTCACTTAGTTGTTTATTAAGCAAAACATAAGTCAAAGACTTAGAAATATTTCTCATAGCATGTATATATAATCCACCCTTGGTTACTACTAGCTAGGCTAAGCATGGCAATAGCAAGTATCTTAACTTAAAGGAAATTCTAACAATTCTACCACTACTAGGATTTCCCAAGCATAGCATATAGATACTTAGCAAAATTATTCATGCAAGCCCTATACAAAATATTTCTAATGCATAGTCAAAATATTGGGATAAAATATGAAGCACCACTTTCCTTGGTAGTTGGGGGATTAGCAACAATCCTCACAATCACAATCACCACTAGCACCAAAATCTACACATAAAATGATAGCACCAAATTCACATATCAAAATAAACAAGAAAAAATATATGAATGCATGCAAATGCCATGTGATTATTTTTATAAAACAACAAGACAAGTGGAACAGTACTGAGTCATAAAAAACAAATATACACTAAATAAACTTTATTTAGTCTTTAAAACATTTTTCAAATAATTTCTATACTAAAAATAAGCCTACAAATGTTTTTGCAAAAACCACAATTTTAACAGATGCAATTTATTAAACAAATTGTATGGTTGGATAGAATTCTTTCTCCTGATTCCAATGGTATCAAATTTACAAAATTTGAACGTGTGGATCAAAAGTTATGAATTTTGCAAGTTTGAACAATTAATAGATCTAATTCCAGATTTTAAATCAAAACACAGACACGCGGCGTGTTCTGATTGGCTGATACCGTTTCATCTGGATCGGTCAACGAGAGCCACAGAATTTAAATGAAATCGCACGGGCCAGATCTACTTGTACTCCTTCGTTAAGTGATCTAATCCTACGCGCTAGATCTAGATCCAACGGTTGTCGAGCATGCGACCATGGATGGGCGGCGCTAGCGACGGCAGCGCGGCGGCGGCGCACTGCCAGCGGTGTTTCGGTGGCTACTGAGGGGGCTGGGGTTGGCAGAGACGCTTACCAGACTCGCGAGGTCGCGCTGATGCTCAACGACTTGCTGGTGTGGACGGGGGCGTGCTGTGTTGGCCGGAGAAGCTCGTCGGAAAGCTTCAAAACGTTGGGTGCACGGTGACGAAGACGATGGTGATGCTCTGGAGTGCCCTAGCACAAACCAATTGTATCAGGAGGTCCGCACAGTCATGGCAAACACAACAGGGTCAAAGAGGGGACAAGGGGCCCTCGAAGGTTACCAGTATTTCTCGACGGAGTTGAGCGGCGGCTTTGTTGTTTGCAGAGGTGGACGGAGGCGACGTCCTGGTGCATTACAAAGAAAACGAATGGCATTAGATGGTGCGCAGGAACTAGGAGAACACACTCGCATGGACCAGAGGTGAAGGGGGCACTGTACTCACTGGAATACGTCGCCGGAGACGCTCGGTACTATGGCGGTGCAAATGGAATTGCGGGTAGCCTGGTGGCGGAGAAGGGGCGCTGAGTGAGGGGAAAGATGCGGAGAGTAGAGGGGGTTAAATAGCCGGTGAGGGGCGAGGAGATTAAGCGGCATTGATCGGCAATTAAGCCCGCTTCATTCATGGCAGCGATGGTGGTAACGGCAGCGACGGCGGGGTCGGGGGTGCGGGGTTTGGGGACGATGATTGCGTGGCGTTTGGGTCCACCAGTCAGTGAGCGCGGGGTAAGCTTGCGTCGCGTGAGAGAGAGAGAGAGAGAGAGAGAGAGAGAGAGAGAGAGAGAGAGAGAGAGAGAGAGAGAGAGAGAGAGAGAGAGAGAGAGAGAGAGAGAGAGAGAGAGGAAAGGCCCGGGTGGGCTTGCTGGGCTGATTCTGCTGTTGGGATGGAATGGTGGCGCCGGCCCTTTTCCATTTCTTTTCTCCTTTTCTATTTCTTATTTGATTTTCTGAAATCATTTTCAAATGCTATTTGAACGAGTTTGAATTCAAACTTCCTCTAGATTTTTGTAGAATTATTCAAGCATATATTTGTGTATAAAACATTGTTGTTTGATCACAAACACTTTGGTCCATTAAAATAGAATTAAAACCATGCCTTAAATAATTAATTGTAATAGGCATACAAATGGTTTTAAACTTTTGATTCTTGTTTGAAACTTTGAACAAGAATTAGAAAATATCAATCAATCTTAGGATCAATACTCTACTGATCAAAACAAGGTCCTCCTTCTTATAAGGTAGCAATAAGGCTAATGCCTTGCTTTACATAAAATGATAGATCACAAGTTTCTGATTTTGAGGAAATAGTCCTAAGATGAGTATGAATGCTTGAATGATGTGCAAACTTTGAAAATATGATTTTAGGGATGTTACATCGGAGATCTTCTTCTTTGACGCAGGCTTCTCTGAGTCATCAACCTTGCTCTGGATCTCTTTGAATTCTTCATTGTAGAGGACAACTTCCGTGAAGGCTGCTTCATTAATCTCGCAGTCCCTTGCCTTGGTAAAGCTTCCGGATATGGTGATGACACCGTTTGGTCCGGGTATCTTGAGTTTGTTGTAGACGAAGCATGGCTTGGCCATGAAGGTGTGGAATATGTCGCGGCCAAATATGACGTGGTACACTCTCTTGAAGGGGACCACCTCAAAGGTCATGCGCTCTTGGCGGTAATTATTAATATCGCCAAAGGCAACCTGAAGTGTGATGCACCCAAGGGACCGAGCCTCCCGACCAGGAACTACGCCGTGGAAGATGGTGTTGGTCCCCTTAGGTTTGCCTCCGTCAAGTTCATCTTCTGCAGTGTATCCAGGTACATGATGTTGATGCTGCTTCCACTATCCACCATACACTTGGTGAACTCAACGCCGTCAATCAAGGGGTTGATGATCATGGCGTATTGGTTCTCTGTAGGAATAAGATCTGGGTGATCCATCTTGTCCCAAGTAATTGGAACCTCCGACCAGCGCAGGAACTGGGGAACTGGGGGTAGAGTAGCCATCAGGATCCTCAAAGAGGTCTTCTGTTGTCGTACAGTGGGGGTGCCAAGGAAAGTGTGGTAGACTAGCGCCTTCTTCACGAAGGGGTTCTTGCCCTTGTCGTTGTTCTTGGCGGCGTTCTTAGGGTCAACATCCTCGTCCATGTTACTTGAATCCTTGGACTCCTCCTCCTTCTTATTCCCCTTGCCCTTTCCTCGTGGTCTGTTCTTCCGACTTTGCTTGTAGCCGGACTCCGGGTCTTCCTTGAGGTCGTTGACGAACTTGCAGTGTCGATTGGTATGGGTGGCCTTGCCATTGACATCGAGGTGTACGAGGCACGGCATATCGCGGTACTCTTCGTAGGTTTGGGGAACGCGGAGCGGTGCCGAGGTAGTTTCACTTCCTCGTTGCTGCCCACGACCAGCTCCCCGTCCTCAGCCATGTTGTCCGCCATCACCTCGTCCTGCAAAGGTCATGGCGACCATGTCGGGAGATTGCTTCTCTTCTGGAGCGGTTTTCCGCTTCGTGTTGCTGTTCCTCCGAGCTTGAGTTGGAACGGCCGTTGCCGGCAGAGAGCCGCGAGCATCGTCGTTGGAAGCTGAGAACTCACTAGCCAACTGAATCATCTGGTTCAAGTCAAGCTGGTGATTGTCCTGCAAGCGCTTCAGCTTATGTCGTAGCAACGTGCCCCTTTCCAACCCATCGATGAAGGCGGCCATGGTGGTCTAAGCGTGCACTCCTGCGCAAGAATTCTTCATATCCAGCCAGCAGGAGAGGTAGGCGCGAGATGTATCGTCTTTCTCTTGCACGCACCGCTGTAGATCGCCAACAGTGCAGGGACGTTTGTACGTACCCTCAAAGTTCTTAGTGAACGCTTCTTGCATGTCCAACCAATTGCAGATGGATTTATCCGGCAAGTCATCAATCCATTGACGGGTCGTTCCCGCCAACATCAAAGGGAGGTACTTGACGGCAACGTTGGGGTTGCCTCCGGAAATCTCCACCGCGTTGTCGTAGTCCTGCAACCATGTGGCTGGCTTGGCGGTGCCGTCATAGGGCTTGATGGTCTTGTCAATACGGAAACCTTTGGGGTAAGTTGCGGACCGTATCGCAGGTCCAAAGCAACATGGTCCCAGGTATGGTCCTTCTCGGGCCTCGTGGATCTTATCGATCCACGAACATGCATCGTATGGCTTTGGGTTTTTCTTCTTCTTGTCGACAAGGGATGTGCTGCGTGAACGACGCGGGCCCCCTCCGCCATGGTGACTGCTAGGTGGCGACGGAGGCGGAGGTGGCGGTGGGTTAGCCTTCTTGCTATTACTCTCCTGTGATGCCTCACGCTTGTCGCGATTGCTTGCCGGACGCGGAGGGTCATGGCGCGACCTTCTCTTGTGTCCGTGGTTGCGCTCTCCATCATGACGGGTCTGCTCCGCGTTGTCGCGGATGACGATGCCGCACTGCCTTGGCGGGGGCATATCCGTACGATGGTGAGCCTTCGGGTCTTCGCGATGTCGGGGGATCGGGGTGGTGGCGATGGGCAGCGAGGTCGGGCCTTTTCTCCGTGGTCGGAGGATATGGGTATAGCATCCTTCCTGTTGTGCGCATCCCTCCGTCTTCGTTCTGATGAACCCGTCTGAGACCCAACATCAAGAGGAGATCTGTCCCTTGGCGGCTTATGCTGGCTAGACTGGCAAAACGTTGGGTCAGACTCAAGCCTCTGAGAGGTGGCCTTTTCCTACTGTTTTACTGCCTTGGCCACTAGGTCATAGACCTGTTCCACTGCCTCGGGCGATCTATCCTACTCCAGAAGGGTCTTGGAGATGGTGAGGTTGAGGAATGGGGTGGGCATCACCTGTTTTCCTTCACTACCAATGTATGGTTTGGCCTGTGCCGGCTTCGAGGGATCCCATCCTAGGTTTCGCCGTACACCAGGATCGTTGATGACGCGAGCCGGAGCTTTCTTGGCCTTCTGCTGTTGCAGCAGAGTCTTGTACTAGGCCTCCATTGCTCTAGCTTTTTCTATGGACTTCTGCGCGTTGACCAGATCTCGATCTAGCTTAGCGCCTTGCTCCGTGATGGCCTGCGCTTCCTCCAGCAGCTGCTAGCGCTTCTCGTCAAGCTGAGTCACGTTTCGGATATGAGCTACGGTCAGTGGCTCAACGAGGAGATTGTCGTACATCACTCTATTAGCTGGAGTAACTTGGGCAGCAGCAGACATAGATGCCGGAGGCGGCAAGTTTGCGGTGTTGTTGTTGCTCGGGCCGGTGCTGAGTTCCTGCGGCCGTTGCATTGGATTAGGCGGAGGAGGCATGACCTTTGGGCGATCATCGTCAGCAGCAATAAGTGGCCCCTTCCCTTTTTCCAGCGCTATAGGCGGAGCTCGTCCGGGTTGATCTTCATCCATCGCCATCCCAATGGTGACGAACACCTCTCGAGACATGACGGCATTGTTGGCTTGCTCATCGCGCGTGTACTCTTCCTCCATCTCTTGCATGGCGGAGTCTAGATCTTCTGGACTGAAATCTATCTCCTCTGAATCTATGCTGAAGTCGGCGTATAGCGCGTCAATCACAGAGTCGGAGGGTGCCAGGACTTCCGCGATGACGGGGGGTGGAGGTGCAACAGCAGCCACAATGACTGGAGGTGGCGGCACAGCTGCGACGATGGCGTCCGGAGGCGGTGGTGGTGGTGGCTGAATCGGAGGGGCTCCGTCAATGACCGCAAGCACTATCTGAGCTGCCGCTTCAGCCTCCGCGTAGTTGTTGACGGTGTTCACCATGCCTTCGAAGGTAAGGCATCCCGACGCCTGCTGCCGTCTTAGAGAATGCCAGAGAAGCGTGCCATGGTCCAATCCTTCCACAAAGTGATACATGGCATCATCATTGGGGTAGTGGGCCAGATCGACTCGTATACGGAGCCACCTGGCCAGGTAATCACGGGGGTTTTCGCCCTCTCTCTGAACGCATCGCGCCAGATCGAAGATGGTAACCACGCCGACGAACTTGGATCTCTGCTGTCCAGACGCACGGACGAAGCCGGCGGACTTGCAGTGATCTTCCACCGTTATATACAGCATAGGGGCAGTTTGGGTGGGCCTTGAATTTTTCCAATCTTTGCCGGCAAACTCCAAAGAGAGATCCGACATCGATCCTTCCGTGAACTTGTCCTGCCTGTAGGCGGTCCGTGAGGGTCTTGAAGCTTCTCCGAATCCTAGGGAACTAGTGCCCGAGTCGGTTTCGCCAATGAAGAGGTGGATGTCTTTGATAGGAATGATCGAACACCGTGTAGGGTTCGTCTTCGCCGGGATCCAGAACTCGTTGGGAGGGACGATCGGAACGTTGCCGGAGAAGAGAACACGACCGATGGCTACGGTTACGCCGATTCCCGCAAATATCTTGGTCCTCGCCCGCTAAAGAGCCTGAAGCGCCTCTTGCCCCATGGTGGGCGCCAACTGTCGTGGTATTGCCGACGAGTATGTCATGGAGGGGTCCTCATAGTGCGTGTTTAGAGACGTGGGGGAAGGTGGACGGTTGACGGGTACGAGGTAACACAGCTTACCCAGGTTCAGATCCCACAATGGTGGCGGAATCCTACTCCTGCTATAAATCACTATAATGGCAATACGCCGAGTTACAGAGATAGGTTCGCTGTGCGAGGTGTATGCTAATCGCTACTTGGTCGTCTGAAGTTGTACCCTAAAGGCTCCCATAGGCCTGACTTATATAGTCGCCAGGTCCTAGGGTTACAGGGAAAAGTCCTAGCCGGACAGGTTACAGAGTCCTACACCGTCTATTACTAGTCTTGCGTGTCTTGTACTCCAAGGCTCCGGATACGTCGGTGACTCCACCGTAGCCTTCCTTTATCCGGCATGGGCCTCCCTTCTGGATCCATCGAACTGGGCTGCCTAGCAGGACATGGGCCATGCTACCAACTGTGGGCCACCCGGGTTATCCGGATAGGAGACATGCTATGAGGATACCAATATAGCATATCCCCAACAGTAGGGTACGGTCAGGTGTTGCCGGAATTGGACGGAGGAGCTCGTCGGAGGCAGCGAGGTGTGGTTCAAAATCAGAACAGCCACAGGCGTAGAGGGTGTGGAGTGGGGAAGAGAGAGGGTAGAGGCGTTTGGCGGAGTGCGATCACGAGGAGTAATCACGGCATCAACGAAAATTGATCAACTCAATCAATGGCGGGAACGGTCGTGGCGGGTGAGGGAGATGATGACCTGACGGTGGGGCAGCGTTGTCAGTGAGGTGAGCGTTCGCGTGTGGGGTCGCAGCGTCAGCGAGGGTGCGGGTTAGCTCGCGGGTGAGAAAAGAAAACGTTTCGGGGGAGAAGGGAAGGTGGGCTGCGCTGTTGGGTTGGACTGGGCCTGGTTTTTGGGCTGGGTTTGTTTCCTTTTTTATTTTGAATCTTTTCTTTTTCCTTTTCTATTATTCTGTTTTGAATTCAAACTCTTATTTCAAAACAGATTTATTCATCAAATCTTTTCAAAACTTTTCAGTAAGTTTCTATACTGTTTTAAATGTGTTTTAAAGTCCATTTTAGAATAATTAATTTTATTCCTTAATTGATTATTATTTATTTAAATAGACATTAGTCTTTATTTTAAATAGGGTTTAAATATGGTTTCAAACACTATTTGAATTCTAATTTTTACCAAACCTTTTTAAGTAGGTTTTATTTATTCATTAGTGCAAATAATTCACTTTGAATTATTATTTAAAATATTTTAATATGATTTAATGTTCATTTAAATTGGAAATTTGTCTTTATTTAAATAAAATTGGATGGATATTAATCAATCCTTATGATTTTATTTAAATAATCATGTACTCTTTTTATTAATCAATAATCTTTCATTTCATTTGTTTGGCCAAGATTTAATTTGGCTTTTAAATATTCCTTATTTTTTTCTTTCTTTCTTTATCTTATAAAATCCATATATTTTTATTTAAAGGTCCAAAATTGGTGATTCCAATTTGCATAACTTTATTTAATATTTGTTTATCTTTTTAAATTCCTTTAGCATTTATTTGCTCAAGATTTGGCATGGATATTAGATAGGTCTTTATTAGCTTTGAAAATTTATTTCCATCTTATTAAATTCATAAGTTTTTATTTATGGCTCCAAATTGAATCAAACCAATTTCTATGGTTTTATAATATTTTTATTTATCATTCTTGATCATTTATAAATGTCTGTTGACAAATTTTTATATGGATCAAATCCATAGTCTTAGAGAGATTTTGGAAATGAATTATTCCATTAGTGTTTTAGGGTTTTGATGTTTCCTTTTAGAAACAAAAAGTTTCTTTTCACCCTAAATTTCAACAATCATTTCTTTTGTTTATTTATTTTTCACATTTCAAAATTTGGAAAATTTTGGGATGTGACATTTACTGAGCTCAGTTTTCGCTTGGGGACAAGCGAAGGTCTAAGCTTGGCGGGAGTTGATACGTCCAATTTGCATCACCTTTCTATATCATAATTTGCCTCTATTCATTGATATGTGTCTTATTATGAGGTGTTACTTATGTCTTTTTCTTTGTTTTTGCATGTTGGATCATTCTTGGATGATGAACTGCCGGAGTCAGGTTCCTGATGGAAAAAGAGGTGTTTTGATGCAATTTTTTAAAGATCGGAAAAATATTGGAAAATTATATTTTCCCAGAAGACGAAGAAAGCCATAAGGGGAGGCGTAGCTGGGCCATAGGGGGGCCACACCCCCCAGGCGCGGGTCCCCCTAGGTCGTGCCTAGGGGAGGTGTGGCCCACCTGGCCAGCCTCCGACTCCGCCCTCTCGCCTATAACTTCCTCTCGGAACCCTAATACTAGGGGAGCAACGCCAGAAAGATTTCCGCCGCCTCTGCGGGGTGGAAAACACTGAGAGAGAAAGAGCTCTCCGGCAGACAGATTTCTGCCGGGGAAATTCCTTCCCAGAGAGGGGAGATCGTCGCCATCAACACCATCATCAAGCTAGAATTCATCTGGATCATCATCATCATCCACACCACCAGCACCATCATCACCACTCCGTCCCGTTGTAACAGTCGTGTTGAATACTTGCATAGATCTTAGGGGAAACTTTCCCGGTGTTAATTACTATTATAGTTGATGCTTGTGAGTGGAACCATTGGATTATTGTTTATGTTTAGATTGTTATTCATCACCATATCATCTTTGATATTGATCCATATGATGTCTTGTGAGTAGTTCGTCTAGTTATTAAGGACATGGGAGAAGTCATGTCGTTAGTAGTGGATTTGTGTTGAGATATTATTCAATGGTTTAGTATTTAAGTTGTGGTGCTATTCTTCTAGTGGTGTCATGTGAACGTCAACTACATGATACTTCACCATTTATGGGTCTAGGGGAATGCATTGTGTATTTGGCTACTAATTGTGGGGTTGCCGGAGTGACAGAAACCCGAACCCCGTTAGGACACTATTGCACAAGGGAGCGTAGGATCACAGAGTTTAAGGTTGTGGTTAGGTTTATATCTTAATTGCTTTCCTGTAGTTGCGGATGCTTGCAGGGGGTTTAATCACAAGTATGTATTAGTCCAAGTAAGGTCGGTACATTAGCATAGGTTCACCCATACAACACTTACAACACCAAAGAAGAGTACTTAGCTATTTGAAGCGAAAGAACTTGACAGAATTCCCATGTGTCCTCGAGAATGTTTGGTCCCTATAAGTATTTCCACCGGCTTGTCCTTTGCTAAGAAAGGATTGGGCCACTTGCTGCAGTTGTTCGTTGTCTTTATTACTTGCACTTTGTTTTGTTGCTTTATCAGAAAACCCCTAAAAATCCGTTTGCTAAGTATTTACAAAGATTTCCTGCTCCATACCACTAGTTAACACCTTCTTCTCCTCGTTGGGATCGACACTCCTATTTATCGGAAGTACTACGATACACCCCCTATACTTGTGGGTCATCAAAGTGCAATGCTGAAAGCGTTCCCCATGACAACATGGTTCTGCTAATTCCAACGTATAAGTGCAAGAATATACAACATAGATGACACAATGGTTCAAGTTTATTAGGGGCAAGAAAAATAAAGTGTGCCATCAAGTTTTTGAGAGCTTTAATTACTAAGTTTTCACATAACAAAGTGACTTTTTAATTGGAAGGTAGATGAAACAAGAATATACTTGAAATGGTGTAACACACCATGCATAGGAATTTATAGTGGACACTTTGGAATAACTTGGTTTCTTGAGAGTTGTATGCATGAGTATAGCTTACTCATACAAGTGGAGGCTAGCAAAATACTTAGAGCGACCAACTAAGAGAGCAATAATGGCCATAATCATGTAAAGCGACAAAACATTACTAATCAAAGCATAAAGTGGTACCACAAGTCAAAAACTAAATGATCATAGAGGCTATGGTGACTGGTTCATAGTTATAACATGGTGTGAGCATGTTCTAAGTCAACCCAAACAAAGCATCAAAGGAGAATACCACAATACTATGCTTTTGTATGCTAAAACAACGCATGATTCCTTCAAGGCACATTAAGCAATCCTAATTGTTTGGAACAAGTCATGCTACAGCAATAATCACTAAGCATAGGGTCAAAACAACATCTAGCATGACATGATAAAGTCTAAGTCACAGTCAAAGCAAGCTCCTTCTTGTACTACTAAGCAAGAACTTCCTACTCCTTTCCAACACCAATAAACTTATCTGAAACAACACGGCAAAAACGGGTTCCAAACTAATTTATTCAAGCAAACTAAGCAAACCAAAAACCAAAAACGAAAAATAAGACGCTCCAAGAACAACACAACAGTGCATGAAACAATAAAAACGAAGTGTCTAGAAAGACCTAAGATTTTATTGATGAAGAAGGGGATGCCTTGGGAATCCCCAAGCTTTGACGCTTGTACCTATTGAATATTTCTTGGGGTGACATCCCAAAGATTGAGATTTTGTCCATTCTTTATCTCATTACATCATTCTTCCTCTACACCTACAGATTTTCCTTCATACAAAACTTCACACAATCTTCATTACCAACATTAGTGTATTCAAGAGATAATAGACCCTTGGGTTTAGTTTTAGAACAGAAAAATTTTCACTAAAAACACAAGATACTATAGCAATTCCCTCAAAAATATCAATTTCCCAAAAAGAACCCAAAAATAATCAATAAGAAGAAAATGCAAATAATGGCAGAAATCTTTCAAAACAGACCAGCAGGTAGAAACCGATTTTTTCGAAGACATTCTGTTGCTCAAATCAAAAAGTGTTGAACTAACGAAAGTTAGATAACAACCTGGTGGATTTATTCAGAAAATTACAGATCAATCCGACCTACATATATTTTACAAGAATTTTTATGGTGGAGCACAAAAATCTGTTTCAGGACAGCAACTCCCCAAATCTTACTTCCCTCTCATTAGAGGTTATTATTGGCACAAAAAGCAAATAAAAAGGATAAGGGGCGGTTATTACAGAAGTAATAACTTCTAAGACTCGAGAAAACTATTAGGTTATCTCCCAAGAAGTACTTTTCTTTAACGCA
This sequence comes from Avena longiglumis, assembly GCA_030063025.1. Taxonomy (NCBI): domain Eukaryota; kingdom Viridiplantae; phylum Streptophyta; class Magnoliopsida; order Poales; family Poaceae; genus Avena; species Avena longiglumis. The sequence continues at coordinate 171,681,803 of CP125975.1, forward strand.
ATTAAGTTAGGCACAAGAAGCAAGAATCAAGTATTTTCAAATGAAGAAGAATTAAGATCAATACTCGAAATCTATTCAACTAGGAAAGGTATCTCATCCAAATGAGTTTTAGAGGATCCTTTCTCATCTCTCTTAGGTTCACTACTTTCATCAAATGGTTTTTCAGGAACAATTCAATCAAAATTCTTTTCTAAGGCTTCATGCATTCCTACAAGTTTAAAAGGTATGGGTATCTTAATTTCCTCTCCAATGTGTTTGGTTTTATCCGACTTTTCTAAAGTACCCATAACATCTAAACATGAGCCTAGCATATTAAAACGTTCAAAGACCTTTTTGGCTTTCTTAGCAACATCATTGAACTGTTTTAGTAAAGTTTCTAGGATAAAATCTCTCTTTTCAGCATCCTCTTCTTCTTTTAGTTTAAGAAACAAAATTTGCATCATGGGGTTAAGGTTAACAAACCTAGCCTCCAACATATGAACTAAATAAGCTGCAGCAATTTCATAATTAGGATCAAGTTCTGCTAAGGATCTATCCTCAATATCCTCATGTTTGCTAACATGATTAAAGAATTCTTCAATATTTTCTTCCCCATTTATAGAGCCACTACTTATTGAAAGATCTTTCAGGCTGAACTTAGGGGTCAACATGGTGAGCTAGAGCAAGGTGACAACTAGAGTAGGAACTAAATTTTTTTGTGTTTTTCATAAGAGAAAGCAAACCAAACCAAACTAATTTTTTTTGGAGTTGTCTATAAAAAGAGGCAAACAAAACAAGGAAAAAGAAACTAATCAAAACAAAAACAAAGTAAAGATAAAGGTTGTGAAGTACTCCCCTTGTGAAGCCGTCCTTATCCTTCCTAGCAATGGCACTAGAAAACAGCTTGATGTGCTTAGATCACTGTAGAGCTTCGATGGGAGACCCCAAGAGGAAGGTATGATGAGCACAGCAGCAAGTCTTCCCTCAGAAAGAAACCAAGGTTATCAAACCAGTAGGAGGAAGGAAACAACCCAAAGGTGTTTCTAGCAACTTGGAAACCTGCACAACACAAACTCAAGACTTTGCCCCAACAAATAGTGAGGTTGTCAATCTCACCGGTTTTCTAAAAACAAAGGATTAACTGTATGGTGTGGAAGGTAATGGTGGTTTGCAGAAAGTAAACAGTAACAATGGAAGATGTATCAATGGTAAAGATTGGACTGGGATCCACAGTTCACTAGAGGTGCTCTCCTTAAGATAAACAAACATGGCATGTTGGGTAAACAAATTACAGTGGGGCAATTGACAGGACAGAGCAAGGCATAACAATGCAATACTAGACATTCATGATCCTATGAGATTTGATTGGGCAATACAACAAGATACATAGACTGCCACCCAACTGTATCTATGACTAGTAATCCACCTTCAGGTTATCATCCGAACCCCCTCCAGTATTAATTTGCAAGCAACAGATAACTGCTTTAAGCAAAGTGTGTAAGGTAAACAATCCAATTGTTCCATGAACAAGAGATCGCTGTTTTCCACCTAGTAGCAACATCACATCTACAACCTTAGAGATTTCTGTCAATTCCCTAGATTAAATAGAGGCATGAACCCACTATCGAGCATAAATACTCCCTCTTGGAGTCACTAGCATCTAGTTGGCCAAGATATATACTAGAAGCAGAGAGCATGCAAGATCACAAACAACACAAACATGATAGAATCAATAAGATAGAACCATTAATCAATCTGACATAGTAATCTCAATATCCATCGGATCACCCCAAACACAACATGCGTGATTACAAATAGATGATCTTGATCATGAACGGAGCTCACAAGATCTAAACATGGTAGCACAAAGGAGGAGAAACAACCATCTAGATACTACATGGACCTGTAGTCCAAGGTGAAACTACTCATGCTTCATACCGTAGGCTGGCATGATGATGAAGAAGGCCTCCGGGATGATCTCCCCTCCGGCAGGGTGCCGGGAAGAGCTTCAGATCCCCCCGATCTAGGGATAATGGTGGCGGCGGCTACGGACTGTTTCGTGGAAGATTGATTAGGTCCTTAGGATTTTGGTATCGGGGGCTTATTATAGGCGAAGAGGCGAGGCAGGGGGGAACCCGGGATGGCCGCACCCCCCCAGGCGCAGGCCAGGCCGCGCGGCCAGGGGGTGTGGCCCCCTGGTGGCTCTCCTCCGTCTCGTATTCTGGCTCCGTGTTCCCCACGGTAAAATATTGACTTTGGCTTTTGTCCCATCCAATTCTGAGAATATTGATTTTCTGCCTTTTCTAGAACCAAAAATAGAAGAAAACAAGCAACTGGCACTGTGGCATCTTGTTAATAGGTTAGTCCAAGAAAACATATAAAAATACCTCAAAGTGTAGACAAAGCAAAGCAAAGTAGATACTAAATAAGCATGGAACATAAAAAATTATAGATACGTTTACGGCGTATCAACTACCGCGGCAAAAATCCCGTGTAGCGGCCACCCGTCCCAGCGCCGACTCCTCAGCCGTGGCCACCTGCTGCTGCACCAGCTCCACCAGCGCCGCCTCCACCACTGCCACCACCACCCTCCGCCATGGCCCCTTGGCAGCCGCAGCATGACCCATGGATGGGTCTCGTTTAGGCCTGGCCGATACCCTGGTCGCCCCCCTCTCCGTACGGCGCCCCATCGGCTTACACCGGGCACTGGAGTCTCGGCCTTCGCCCTTCCATCGGCGCACCCGGGCCTCTCACACCTAGTCCTCCACAGCAGGTCTACACCACCCAAGCTCCATCAGCGGCTTACATGCTGTCGCCACAGCAATACATGGCTCCGCCGACATCGCTGCCCCACATGTACCACGCTCCTCCAGCTCTTCAGTACATGCCTACATCACCCGCTCCATCAACCGCTACACCAAGCTGGGACCAAGCCGCCTTCATCGCTGTCATGAACAATTTCACAATCAACAACCACAAAGATACTGATTGGATTTTTTATTCTGGTGCTTCCTCGCATATGTCTTCAAATATGGATTTTCTGTCAGCTTGTTCTTCCTCTCCCTTTTCTACCATCACCATTGGTGATGGATCCTCTATTCCAATCTCATGCACCGGTCACTCTTACATCATTAATCCAAACACAAATTTTATCCTTTGAAATATTTTAGTTGCTCCATCATTAACTAAAAATATAATATATGTTCGCAAATTCACAATTGACAATAATGTTTCCATAGAATTTGATCCCTTTGGTTTATCTGTGAAGGATCTGAAAACAACGGCAATCCTCGCTCGTTACAATAGTTCGGGCAATCTCTATCCTCTCCATGGCACACCCACCTCCACACCTCAAGCCATGATTGCCTCCATTGATCTATGACATCATCGCCTCGGTCACCCCAATAAAAATACCGTGTCATCCATGCTGCAAGAGTTCAGCATCCCTTGTTCTAGTTCTTCTCATGGTCCCTCTATTTGTAACGCCTCTCAATGCGGCAAACATATTAGATTACCTTTTGGCACATCAACTACCTATAGTACTTTACCGTTTGAGTTATTACATTATGATTTATGGAACTCTCCCGTCCCAAGTGTTTCAGGGTTCAAATATTATCTTGTTATTTCAGATGATTACTCTCACTATGTTTGGACCTTCCCTCTTCATGCCAAATCAGATATTCACAAACTCTTCATTAATTTTAGGCAATATGTTCTAACTCACTTTGATCTCCCAATTAGCTTCATACAATGTGACAATGGAAAAGAATTTGATAATAAACAAAATTGAAATTTCTTTCTCTCCAAAGGTATCCTCTTTTATTTTTCCTGCCCATACACATCTCCTCAAAACGGCAAGGTTGAACGTTCCCTTCACTCTATCAACGACATCTTGCGCACCTTACTAATCCAATCCTCTCTTCCACCAAGTTTTTGGGCTGAAGCTCTACGGACAGCCACATATCTTTTAAATATCCGACCAACTAAAACATGTCCTCTTTATTCTCCCTTCCAATCTCTCTTTCTATCTCACCCCGATTATTCTGATTTGTGTGTTTTTGGTTGTCTATGTTTTCCTAACACATCCTCTACTGCCACCCATAAACTAGCTCCAAGATCTTTGCCCTGTATATACTTAGGTCCATCCGATGATCACAAAGGATCACGATGTTTTGATCCTTCCTCCGGTCGTGTTCTTATATCTCGTCATGTCACCTTCGATGAAAATACTTTCCCCTTTTCAACCATTCAGTCCCCGGCGATCCCTAACCCTATGTCACCTTATCCTTCCCCTATAGCGCGTCATTTTTTTAGTGCCAATCGTCACCCCCACCGTGGCTCCCGAGCCCTCTGCTGCGGCAGCACCACCTCCTACCGAGAGCCCACAGCAGCCTGCCGTGAGCCCGTGGCAGCCTGCCGAGAGCCCGTAGCAGCCTGTCGCATCACCTTCCCCTGCCGCACCAGACTCTCCTATCAGCATGTCCTCTGGCTCGGTCTCTCCCGCGTCAACCACACCTTCTTCTTCAGCAACTAATCCACTTCCTACTGATACGTCCAATTTGCATCACCATTCTATATCATAGTTTGCCTCTATTCATTGATATATGTCTTATTATGAGGTAATACTTATGTTTTTTAATCTGTTTATGCATGTTGGATGATTCCTGGAGGATGGACTGCCGGAGTCTGGATTCTGATGGAAAAAGAGGTGTTGATGTAATTTCGCGAAGATCAGAAAAATACAGAAAAATATGGGAAAATTATATTTTCCCGAAATACAGAGGAAGCCGGAAGGGGAGGCGAAGAAGGGCCACAAGGGGCCCACACCCCCTAGGCGCGGGCCCACCTTGCCCCGCGCCTAGGACAGGTGTGGCCCACCTGCTCGGCCTCCGACTCCGCCCTCTCGCCTATATCTTCCTTACGGAACCCTAACACCAAGGGGGCGACCACAGATAGATTTCTGACGCCTCTGCGGGCGGAAAACACCGAGAGAGAAAGATATCTCTAGCAGACAGATTTCTGCCGGGGAAATTCCTTCCCGGAGAGGGGAGATCGTCGCCATCAACACCATAATCAAGCTAGGCTTCATCGGGATCATCATCATCATCCACACCATCATCTCCACCAGCACCATCATCACCAATCCTTCCCGCTGTAACAATTGTGTTGGATATTGCTTTAGTCCTTAGGGGAAAACTTTCTCGGTGTTAATTACTATTGTAGTTGATGCTTGTGAGTGGAACCATTGGATTATTGTTTATGTTCAGGTTGTTATGAATCACCATATCATCTTTGATCTTGATCCATATGATGTCTTGTGAGTAGTTCGTTTAGTTCTTGAGGACATGGGAGAAGTCATGTTGTCAGTAGTGGATTTGTGTTGAGTTATTATTCAATGGTTTAGTATTTAAGTTGTGGTGCTATTCTTTTAGTGGTGTCATGTGAACGTCGACTACATGATAGTTCACCATTTATGGGCCTAGGGGGAATGCATTGTGTATTTGTCTACTAATTGTGGGGTTGCCGGAGTGACAGAAACCTGAACCCCCGTTAGGACACCTTTGCACAAGGGAGCGTAGGATCTCAGAGTTTAAGGTTGTGGTTAGGTTTATATCTTAATTACTTTCCTGTAGTTGTGGATGCTTGCAGGGGGTTTAATCACAAGTATGTATTAGTCCAAGTAAGGTCGGTACATTAGCACAGGTTCACCCACACAACACTTACAACACCAAAGAAGAGTACTCAACTATTTGAAGCGAAAGCACTTGACAGAATTCCCATGTGTCCTCGAGAACGTTTGGTCTTTATAAGTATCTTCACCAGCTTGTACTTGGCTAAGAAAGGATTAGGCCACTTGCTGCATTTGTTCGTTGTCTTTATTACCTGCTCTTTGTTTTGTTGCCTTATCAGAAAACCACTAAAAATCCGTTTGCTAAGTATTTATAGAGATTTCCTGCTCGAGGCCACTAGTCAACACCTTCTGCTCCTCGTTGGTATCGACACTCCTATTTATCGAAAGTACTACGATACACCCCCCCTATACTTGTGGGTCATCAAGACTATTTTCTGGCGCCATTGTCGGGGAGTGAAGCGCTATTGAAGAGTGGAACTGGTAAAGGAAACTTCTACTGTGAGTATTTATTTTAGTTACTGCTTGTTGCTTTGTTTCCAATATGGATAACCCACTTGGTTTTCTGTTTGGGAAAACTACTACCACTGGTAGGGTAGTAGATGAACCACCACATGTTGAGATAGATCCTTTTAAGATACCTACAAGTATTGTTGACCGTGTTATGGATAATTATTATTTAGGGAATGGAACTGTCCATCCTGGTGATCATTTGCTTTTTATCCATGAATTATGCGGGTTGTTTAAGTGTGCGGGTATCACAACTGAACAGGTGAAGAAGAAGTTACTCTCTATATCCTTGTAAGGGAGAGCTGAAGAATGTTATAAGCTGTGAAGAATGGACAATCAATGGAATGGGAGGAAATGACATCTTTCTTTTATTCTAAATTCTATCCTCCCAGTGAGATTCATAAGGATAGAAATCCGATATATAACTTTTGGCCTCGTGATGGAGAGAGTACTGCTCAAGCTTGGGGGAGATTGAAGTTAGTAATGCTTAAATGTCCTATTCATGAACTCCCTAACAATATTATTATCAATAACTTTTATGTTAGGCTTTCTCTTCATGATAAATATTTACTAGATGCTTCTTGTGCTGGATCATTCAGACGTATGAAGGAAGAAACTAAATGGGATCTACTAGACCGTATTCAAGAAAACACTGAAGCTTGGGAGAATGACAAAGGAAGAAAGTCAGGTATAAACTATGATTATGAATGCATTAAATCTTTTATGGGAACTGATGACTTCCGTGATATTAACAATGAGTTTGGTATTGATTCCCAAAGTATTGCCAACTGTTTTAAGGCCTTTGCCTCTTACATAGAAATTCCCAAGAAGAAGTGGAATAAGTACCATGCACCTTATAAACATGTTGTTAGTCATGTTCCTGTTAGAAGTACTAAAGTTTGTACTACTAATCATATTGTGCCTGAACCTCATGTTCATAAAGTTCCTTTCCCAGCTAAGGTAAAGGAGTATTCTATGATTATTAGTGCAAATAACAAAGGTACAATGAAAACTATGGAGCCTGATGAGCAAGTGAGTAATGAACCTGTGGTAGCTATTGTGAAAAATCTTGACGCTAGAAATATAGAGGATGAGCATATTGTCTTCTGTGAAGACGCTACTAACATTATCTCTCATCCTAGTAAAGCTAGAAAAGCTACTGTTCATGTGCTTTCTATTAAAATTGGTGATCATTGCTACTATGGTTTATGTGATATTGGTGCAAGTTCTAGTGATATTCCTTATGAGCTTTACAGGGACATTATGCATGAAATTGGTCCTTGTGAGCGTGAGGACATTGATGTGGTTATTCACCTTTCAAATAAGGAAACCATTTTCCCCATTAGTATTGTAAGAGATGTGGAGGTTCTTAGTGGTAAGATTAAGTATCTTGCTGATTTTCTAGTGCTTAATTCAGCAGCTAGCAAAACTTGTCCTATCATTTTTGGTAGGCCTTTCTTGAACACTTGTGGAGATATTATAGATTGTAAGAAGGACAAAGTTTTAACTAAGTTTGATGGAGATTCTTATGAGTTTAACTTTTCCAAATTTGCTAAAGCTCCTTGTGAAAATAGCTTGCATAATAAAGATTTCAGGATGGAACAACTTGCTTCTATTGGTCCAGTTTATGACCTTGGGCCTATTTTTGGTGACTGTAAGTATGCTCATTCTGATGATAAAGTTATTTCCTGTGATATTTATATTGTCAACTTTATTCAAGGTGCTACTGAAAGTTATTATGAGAGAGGGAAACATGGTTTTATGCTTCTCAATAATGTTAAGTTTCCCCGTTTTATGTTGAAAGCTTTGAAGTTGCATATGTATTGTCTTCCTATGCTAGTGGCTTTTTGTTTCAACAATTCGTTTTCTCATGACACTCCCATGCATAGGAACTGGGTTAGACTCAAATGTGTTGGTTATTTGCTTCTTGATGCTCTCTTTCACTTCAAATATTTATCTCCTTTGTGAGCATCTTTGAAAGTTTCAAGTCTAACTTAAAGGCATTAAAGAAAAGTACTTGTTGGGAGATAACCCAAGAGTTTGGTTGAGTCTTGAAAGTTATTACCTCAGTAATAACCGCTCCTTATCCTTTTTGTTTTGGTTTTTGTGTCAAGTTTAACTACTTTTGTGAAGTAGAGGAGTTGTGAAAAGTGGCTGTCCTGGGACAGATTTTTGTGCTGCATTGTAAAAATTCGTGAGGGAGCTCAGTACATCGTATGGAGTTGTATTTTTCCGAGATTGTTCTCCAAGTTGTTACCCAACTTTAATCAGTTCTGCACTTTTTTATTTGAGCAACAAAAGATTTTCGAAAAAATCAATATTTCCCTGCTGGTCTGTTTTGACAGATTTTTGCTATCATTTGCATTTGCCTCTTATAGAATCTTTTGTTTTGATGGATTTCAGTTGAAGTGTGAACCTAAAGGTTTATTGTTTTGGCTTATACTAATGTTGCCATTGAGGGGTTGTGTGATACCTTGTAGGAAAGGAAATTCTAGGAGAAGGAGAAAAGGAGTCTACAGAGTTCGTCTTTGAATAGGTAAAAGTGTTGAAAACAGAAGGTTCGTGAAACCCCGATCTTTTTGTATTTCTGGTGTTTTTATTACATAAGGGAAGTTATGCGATGAAACAGAGGAGGAACCGGAGGCTGGGGTGGCCAAACCCACCCCAGGCGCGGGCCCACCTTGCCTCGCGCCTGGAGGGGGTGTGCCTCCCCCGAGCTCCGACTCGGCCTCGTTTTCGTATCAAAACATTACTTATGCTTTGAACTTCGTAATATATAACCCCCCGGATCCCCCGAGGTTCATGCATCGTGTTCTCGTCTTGTTTTAGCTTTGATCTGTTTCTGTTAGGAAAACTTCTCAAGTTTAGAACACCATGATCTCCGCCAACGACAAAGGAAAGAAGCCCGAGGAAGATGATCCTCACAAGCCCAAGGAGGAGGACAAGCAACCGTACACCCGCACTACCGTCGAAAGCATTGGAGTGGTGGCAAAACCTACCAAGCTTAAGAGGACAACACGGATGTCTACAGGAGGGAAACCTCCACGTCATACCCTCTCTCCACGGTCACCTCCTCCAAGTACCAAGAAACCCTTCAACACTCTTATACATGAGCGTCAATATCAACATGTGCCCAAAGGGAACTTGCCCTCGATGTGGGATATGACTCGTTCTAACCATGCAGGGGAGGAGCATACTAAGAAGGAAGAGTGGGGAAAGAATAGCAAGGACTGGAACTCTCGGCCCGATATGATCATGAACCGCATTGAGCAAAACTTGGAGTTGATTCGAACTCTAACCTTTGAGATTGAGGAGTTGAGGAAGCTGATTGAGGAGCTTATCAAGAGAACACCCACCACCGAAGGAGTAATTCATCATCAGGTTTGGCATCCCCTTGGCTTGTTCCAAGCTTGTGGGGGTGCAGCGGTATCATCATCATTATCTTTCATCTTTTACCTTTTTAGTGGATTCATATCTTTGGTAGAGGTGTTATCTTATAGTTTGGTTTGCATATGGAAGTATCTCTCCTTTAGTTGGTTATCTATGTATCCCTTGGTGTGAGTGCCTTTATTGGATTATTAATGAGAAGTTTCATCTTTTAATTTTTGCACTTCTTATTTTAGTTTGCAATCTCTATTATATGATGGATCTTGTTGATCAGTATTGGCATCACTTTTGGAGCATCAAGTGGATCTAAATTGGTTTTGGAAAACCGAGTTCTGGTCAGTAGCAATACTTTTTGAGGTTTGAAAGAAAAAGAGAAAAAGCTTATAGGTATTTTGTTTCATTTATTTTCTCTCTTGTTGGCTCATAAGCTTAGTATTCTCTATTTAAGATCTTTTGTGTCTTCAAGGAAGATTGCATGTTTGGCTTTATCACTTGTAGGTTTGCTTGTTTCTTTCAACTCTCTTGCTTTCTACCCAGCCTTGCTAGCCAAAAACCTATTTTGAGAAGGCATACTTCTCATGTTTCCAAACCCTTGAACCAAAACCTTTGCCATTTGTGTCCACCATATCTACCTATTAACAATTTCTATTCCAAGAAAATTCTCAAGCTTCATCCATCTTTCGAATTAAAAAGTATTTTGTTATGTGAAAACTAGTTAGTAAAGCTCTCATGAACATGATGGCACACCTTATTTTCTTGCCCCTAATAGAATTGAACCATTTGTGTCATGGAAGTTGTATATGCTTGCATCTATACGTTGGAATTTGCAGAACCGTGATGTCACGGGGAACGCTTTCAACATTTCACTTGTACTTTGTACTCAGTTGATATCGTGCTCTTTTGTCTATGGATGTCAACGGTATGAAATAAAGAGGGAACTTGTAAGCCCATGGAGTCTGTATTTTGTGTTAGAGAAATGCCTGGGCCGCTAGCCTAAGCCATGCCTAATCATGGTGGAAACTTGCGGCATCACCATAGTGAGCATTCTATGAATCATCCTCAGTAAAAAGCTATGCACATAGTAAATAAAAATATCGCTGAGATTCTCATTATCTGCTTGCCTTGTCATTTTGGTTATGGAATAGCTCATGTACCATGTGCAAGGGGTGCCCCGTTGGCGGTTCTCTATGATACGCATGTACTTACAATGACAAGAACTTACCGGTAACTAAAGTTTAGTAGCATGAGGAGTGGCCCTAATATTCAAGGGACATGAGATTGCCAACTTATATTTCATCAAGCATATACTCCATCTTTGTGCACTTTAACCTTAATCATCTCAAGATGCCTATGATAGGGGCAATGAGGGCTAGTAAGTACCATAATCTTTTGGAAGCTCTTTATGACTTGTAATCCCTGCTACCCTCTATGAAGGGACCTTTCTTCTATTTTCTAAGTTGAGTCAATAAACCTACTTCCTCTCTATCTCCAGCAAGCATTTGAGTTGTTGTGTTGCAAGCATTCATACGGTGATTTATTCGATCATGTTCTTTATATTCCTTGTTTGCACAAAAATCTTATCTATTGAGTATTACTTTGAAAGCCTTCATTGTGAAAAACCTTTTTGAGCAAAGAGTGCTCCTGTTTTGTAAACTTCTACAAAAAGCTTTTTGTGAAACTGTTTGCCAGCTGTTCTCTGACCAGGAACAAAGTTTGCCAATTCCAATTATGATTTATCTTTATGCCTCTCTATTATGACTCATGTACTTATTGCAAGCTAAGTTATATAATGGTGAGTTGCTTTCTTCTATGAGTTGTGTAATGGTAAGTGTGATGCTTCTTGTCCGTATTATTTTATCAACACTTCACTCCATAAACCTGGGGACTTGTTTACTGAGCTCAGTTTTCGCTTGGGGACAAGCGAAGGTCTAAGCTTGGGGGAGTTGATATGTCCAATTTGCATCACCATTCTATATCATAATTTGCCTCTATTCATTGATATATGTCTTATTATGAGGTAATACTTATGTCTTTTCATCTGTTTATGCATGTTGGATGATTCTTGGAGGATGGACTGCCGGAGTCTGGATTCTGATGGAAAAAGAGGTGTTTTGATGCAATTTCACGAAGATTAGAAAAATAACAGAAAAATATGGGAAAATTATATTTTCCCGAAAGACAGAGGAAGCCAGAAGGGGACAAAAGGAGGGGCGAAGAAGGGCCACAGGGGGCCCACACCCCCTAGGCGCGGGCCCACCTTGCCCTGCCCCTAGGGAAGGTGTGGCCCACTTGCTCGGTCTCCGACTCCGCCCTCTCGCCTATATCTTCCTTACAGAATCCTAACACCAAGGGGGCGACCATAGATAGATTTCCGCCGCCTCTGTGGGGCGGAAAACACCAAGAGATAAAGATCTCTCCGGCAGACAGATTTCTGCCGGGGAAATTCCTTCCCAGAGAGGGGAGATCATCGCCATCAACACCGTCATCAAGCTAGGCTTAATCGGGATCATCATCATCATAATCCACACCATCATATCCACCAGCACCATCATCACCACTCCGTCCCGCTGTAACAATTGTGTTGGATATTGTTTTAGTACTTAGGGGAAACTTTCTGGGTGTTAATTACTATTGTAGTTGATGCTTGTGAGTGGAACCATTGGATTATTGTTTATGTTCAGATTGATATCCATCACCATATCATATTTGATCTTGATCCATATGATGTCTTGTGAGTAGTTCGTTTAGTTCTTGTGGACATGGGAGAAGTCATGTTGTTAGTAGTGGATTTGTGTTGAGTTATTATTCAATGGTTTAGTATTTAAGTTATGGTGATATTCTTCTAGTGGTGTCATGTGAACGTTGACTACATGATACTTCACCATTTATGGTCCTAGGGGAATGCATTGTGTATTTGGATACTAATTGTTGGGTTGCCGGAGTGACAGAAACCTGAACCCCCGTTAGGACACCTTTGCACAAGGGAGCGTAGGATCTCAGAGTTTAAGGTTGTGGTTAGGTTTATATCTTAATTACTTTCCTGTAGTTGTGGATGCTTGCAGGGGGTTTAATCACAAGTATGTATTAGTCCAAGTAAGGTCGGTACATTAGCACAGGTTCACCCACACAACACTTACAACACCAAAGAAGAGTACTCAGCTATTTGAATCGAAAGCACTTGACAGAATTACCATGTGTCCTCGAGAACGTTTGGTCTTTATAAGTATCTTCACTGGCTTGTCCTTGGCTAAGAAAGGATTGGGCCACTTGTTGCGTTTGCTCGTTGTCTTTATTACTTGCTCTTTTTTGTTTCATTATCAGAAAACCACTAAAAATCCGTTTGCTAAGTATTTACAGAGATTTCCTGCTCCATACCACTAGGCAACACCTTCTGCTCCTCGTTGGGATCGACACTCCTATTTTTAGAAAGTACTACGATATACCCCCTATACTTGTGGGTCATCACCTACTAATGTCGTTCCCATACCTATTTCCACCAATGATCATGTCATGTGTAATCGTGGCAAAAAAGGGTTTCCAGATTCCCCGACGTTTTCTCAACCTTTCAGCTACTCCATCGATCTCACCTATCCCAAGCTCCTACAAACGTGCTCTTCTTGATCCACTATGGCACTCTGCCATGAAAGATGAATTTGATGCTCTTATTCAAAATAATACATGGACTCTTGTTCCTAAACCATCCGGCGCCAATATTATCTTGGGGAAGTGGGTGTTTCGTCATAAGTATAACTCCGATGGGTCTTTGGCTCGCTACAAGGCCCGTTGGGTTTGTAGAGGTTTTTCTCAACAATAAGGAATTGATTTTGATGAAACCTTCTCCCTTGTTGTCAAGCCAAGCACTATTCGCATCATCCTCAGTCTTGCAGTTTCTTCATCCTGGCCTATTCACTAACTTGATGTAAAAATGCTTTTCTTAATGGTACTCTGAATGAAACTGTTTATTGTCAACAACCATCTGGATTTGAAGATCCATCTAATTCAAATCTTGTCTATCTTCTAAAGAAATCTCTCTATGGTCTTAAACAAGCTCCTCGGGCCTGGTTTCAACGATTTGCTACATTTATTCAAACTACTGGTTTTATCCCTTCCAAATCTAACACATCTCTCTTTATTTTCCAATCTTCCTCTCACACGTCATATCTTCTTTTATATGTAGATGATATTGTTCTTACAGCTTCTTCTGATTCTTTTCTTCAACATATCATCACTCTTCTTAACAAAGGAATTTCTATGACTGATTTAGGATCACTTCATCATTTTCTTGGTATCACCGCCACTAGAACATATTCTAATCTTTTTCTTTCTCAACGATAATATATTATTGATCTCTTGAACCGAGTTGGCATGATTGACTGTCAACCCTGTCGTACACCGGCTAATGTTGGCACCAAACTTTCGGCTGATGGTGATCATGTTCTAGATCCAACCTTATATTGTAGTCTCACTGGTGCTTTACAATATGCTACTCTCACCCGACCTGACATCTCTTATTCTGTTCAGCAAGCATGTCTCTATATGCATGATCCTCGATCCTCGTTTACCTCATCTTTCTCATGTCAAAAATATTTTTCGATACTTAAAAGGAACTCTTGATCATGGTCTATTACTTAACTCATCTTCTCCAACAAGCTTGATAGTTTATTCTGATGCAGACTGGGCAGGATGTCCAGACACTCGACGATCCATATCCGACTTTTGTGTTTATTTGGGTGATAATCTTATTTCTTGGTCATCGAAAAGGCAGGTTATGGTATTCCGATCTTCGGCTAAAGCGGAATACATGGCGGTTACGCATGTTGTTGCTGAAGCAGTTTGGATACTCCAACTACTTGTGGAACTCCAGAGCCCTGTCGAGCACGCCACTATTGTCTACTGCGACAACATATTAGCCGTCTATATGGCCTCTAATCCTGTGCAGCATCTCCGTATCAAGCACATCGAGATCGACATTCACTTTGTTCGGGAAAAGGTTGCTCTTGGAGAAGTTTATGTTCTACATGTTCCAACAAGTGCACAATTTGCAGATATTTTTACCAAATGACTCCATCCTGCGTCCTTCATCGACATACGCTCTAGTCTCAACATTGTGGCGCCCGATGTTGACACCGTGGGGGGGGGGATTAGAGTTTGTGTTTGTGTTATCTTAGGACTCTAGCCTAAGTCGGTTTGGGTCTAATCCTAGATTGGCCGACCCCTCTCCTCTCTTCTATATAAACATTGTAATATTGTCTAAATCAATACAAGTTTTTATTCTTCCAAAATATCAGGGTCAATAAGTTGACATAATAGAAGGTCAATTTCCAATGTAGCCAAAAGCAATACAGTTATAAGGTTGGCGCCTTTGGGTACACAACTAGATATGATGTTTGTTCCTTACACTCTATATGTAATTTTTCTTCAAAGATCAGTTTGAGCAGTATCTCATGTTAATTTATGACTTCCTAGAGGGATCTAGGCATTCAAAAGAGCGGATTAAAATTTAAAAGATAAGAGTAAAACTAATCAGGTAGAGGAAAAATACGAGAAACCACAACAGGTTAACTAGACCATCAATTTTGATCTCCCTTGTTGCATATACATTCCATATGTGCAAACAGAAGTACAAAATAAAGTTCCATCATAAATTGAACTCATCACCATGTAACGCACCAAAAACGACTTATGCACATTCTAACTATCTAGCATCTTAGTGTAACTAAATGATAAAAAGAGGTGCTCGAGTCGAGTTTTGTGTATATTGTGCGCAAGTACGTATTCATCTTTGGTGGAATTAGATCCCTTAGCTAGATAAATATAGAGCCAATGAATTTTACACATCGTACTAAAAAAATTCTAGACCAAGTCTAAAATGAAAGAACAAACAACATAAAAATAGATAAAATGTAACTCTATCGACTGCCTAACATTCGTAGAGCCAAATAATCTTAGAAATATGTATAAAGCTAAGAAATATTACCAGCAAACGATAGGACACACACTCTCGAATGGGGAAGGTTGCTACCAGCAAAGATTTAACATCTTCTTAGCATAAGTTCAGAATAGCTTCGGCATAACAATAACTTCAATATCTGCAGGACTACTCTGTAAAAGAAACAGTTATGATCATGTGATGTAGCTTCATTCATTACGCTAAGATATATCCATCCTCTATTTTTGTGCCTTTTTAAGATCATGAGTATACACCATTACACTAATACAAAATGAACTTGGTGAATCATATTGTTTTATACTTGTGAATGAACTTGAGGATCATACTGTTTTTTGTCACTTTAGTATGGATTTAGGTGATGCACTCGAACTTTTATCTAATCTCAATAAAATTGGGGCCCTGCATAGCAAATATTTTCACTTCAAATATCAACCAATGTATACAAAATAGTTCCAAGTTGCAACCTATATATACAATCTACTAAGCCATGCTAATCTTACCATCTATACATACCATCTCCAAGTTAGTAAATATTAAATTACACAACACAAGCCAAAGTAATGGCCTTCACAAAACATAAGTTCTACGATATGCCATTTACCATGCAATGATTGGAACATACCTTCAATGAAACAATACATGACACGAGGGATGGAGGGGCGTGGGTGCTCTGTTGGAGATCGGCGACTCTGAGTCTTTGAGCAGAGCGACATGCGATGGGTGGGGCGAGCATGAGTATCGGTGGCGGCCTCGGCGTAGAATTGCACAGGGTAGCAGCAGCTGGGCCTCCGGCAGTGTAGGTGGTAAGAGATGACGGCAGGCGGATCCTGTGTTTGGACTCACCTGCTCCAGTGGGCGCCTTGCTTGAGGATAAGGCTGTGGGTTCAGCAGTGGGTTGTGGCTCTAGCGGAGGTCTGTCTATGGCTCGCGTGGTGGCGGTGTAGTGCATGTGGCGTCGCGCGGTGGCTGGTGGGCTGCGGCCGCGGGAGGGCTACAACGGATCTCCAGCGGGCTAGCAGTAGGGCGTTGGGGTCGTGAGGCGTTGGCGGCGGCCAGGAAGTGATGGTGGAAGTACGACGTGATTACAGGGGCTACGCACGTGATTGCAACAATTTCCATTTCTCTTAAAACAACGTATTTTTCATGCCTTGCGTGATTACAAGGTCATGGACGCGGGGTCAGGGGTGGGATGGGATAAGTACAGTCCGTCATATTTAATTACTATGTGCACCAATGAAAAAATTAGGCTAATCTAATATGTTAGATCATGTTTAGTGAGTCCGTATATGTTTTATGGGATACATTTAGCGAAGTTTATGTTTTATCCTTTATAAGTAGTAGAGATAGAAGAGACAAGTTGTCTCTAGTTGCTTCTTCGGTTTGGCGAGTTATCAAAGAGCCCAATTCTTTCTTGTTGCAATGTTGAAAGCTAAATATTTCCCACACACTTCTATTTGGAGGACAAATACCAATTTATCAAAATCTTCTTTTTGGTCCTCTGTTTTGAAAGTTCTTCCTCTTATGCAGAACTTTTTTCATCTTCAACTTGCCAAAGGTAATTCTAGTATTTGGTCATCACCTTGGTGTTCGGATTGGAAGAATATTTATGATCATCTTTTAACCGAACCGGGATCCATTTGTCCATCTTTTGTTAAATCTTTGGCATCATGACACAAAACAATGGGATGAACAAAAGATTGCTTCTCATTTTGATGATGACTGCAAAAAAAGAGTTTTACAAATTCCCATTATAAAGGCCGACATTGATGATGAAGTTTGCTAGATACACACACCTAATGCTCAGTGCACAACAAAAAGTGCATATAAGTGTTTCTTGCAGGTTACCAGAAGCACCTCCAGGGGATCAATTTCTGGCGAGGAGAACAAAATCTGGTGGGAGGTATGGAAAAATAAAAATCTAGCTCCTAGGATCAAAACCTTTGCTTGGAGATTAATTAGAAGAGGACTTGCAACGGGATCCAGGGCCTTGAAATTCTCAAAACACATTGCAAAGGAATGTTCAAGGTGTGGTGTGCTAGAAACAAGTTCTCATTTATTGTTTCATTGCCCCTTTGCAAAAGCCGTTTGGTTTTATTTTTCGGTAGGATTGAAAACTGATGGTTTTGATACTACACTATATTCTTCAAATATTATCCAATCTACAATCTGAAATGTCTATTGATAAAAAAATTACCACGCTTTGGTGCATTTGGAAAGTACGCAATGATTACCGGTTCAATAGGAAGAACTGGTCAGTATTGCAGGTTCATCACACGGTTGCTGCCCTTCTTTCATGTAGCATAGAAGACCAGACAACTACATGTTCGGTTGCTCTTTTGCCTACATGTCCAAAAGCATATGTGTAGGCATAAACTATTTCATGGCAGGAAACGACACCTTCTTCAGGAACTATAGTCAAGGACACATCCAACATTTCAGGACCGATCATCTTCATAGATGCTGCATGGTTGCCAAGGCGTGATAGGCCAACCAGTGTCGGCTGGATTAGATATCTTCATACAGTTTGGTGAAGACAGACCCTGCTCACAGGTTTACGTCTCAGATGTCTCTCCACCGGTATCTTCAGCAATTCAAGCTGAAGCCTTTGACCTGCTGTTTGCAACGAAGGCAATAGAAGTACTCCAAATCAAGAGCTCTACATTTCTGACGAACAATGCTGCTTTGGCAACAACAGTAGCCTCACATGATCTTCTCAATGACCCAGGTCACTGGACAATCAGGCCGCAACTTGCAGAAATAGCAGCCACCTCTTTCTTTCAATGCAACCAGGATCTTTCACAATTCACATATCCATAAGCCTCAACTTCAAAGCTCACCATCAGGTCAAACTTGCTCTTAAGCTTTAGGTTAGATCTTTATATTTCATATGTCTAAACTCTACTAGTGGAGTTTGTCTAAACTCAGATGTAACATCGGTGTGCACCGAGCCTCAATGCAGGATACTCTTTGTAAAGTGTTGTTAAAATTAATAATAAAATAAATGTTTCAAAAACAAGTTATCCCTAGTTGGAAAAAAAGATATCCAATGCAACTATGTCTCAGGCCTGATGAAGCCTACACAATAAGGAAGAGTGTCGAAGCATGATTACTTTCTATTCATGGTTAACTCTGCAATCTAGAGGCCGTTCGAGTCTTTCATGGGCTAGTCATGGTTATACTCCATGTTTTGCCTAAAGGAGCCGATGGCCAATCTTTTTTGAAGCGAACCCGATGTGATGGCCAATCTTCACTTGCGAAAGCGGAATATCGCTGCCTAATCACCCGTCGTGTGTGTATATGGTATACATGTCTACGTGGGAAGCATGACGAAACTGAGGACGACTTCTTTTAGGCTTATAGAGCTGCTTCTAGGTTCCAAACCGATGAAGCCTAAAAGAACTATCCGGCTTATTCCTAGCTTATTTCCACTGAGAAGCCAGATTACAGTGCAATTCCAGAATCTAGCGACCACCAGATGCCTGAGCTTCTGGACTAGCGAACCGAACCGATAGGTAGACTTGCCCCTCTAGTTGAGTTGATTTACGGCTAGTGCCACTCCACCAGTCCATCATCAGGAACGTCCCGTACACCAAAAAAAAAGAGAAATCCCATCGCCCACGGAGACACATCGAGGAGAGCCTGCCGCCGCCGCTCCCAGCACGCCCGTCGTGCCGCCTGCAGTCGGCCCACCCGTTGCCGCGTCGCCCGCAGCAGGACCCGTCCGTCGCCGCCCTGCCTCGCCCGTCGCCGACTCAGCCCGCCCTGCCCCGCCCTGCCCGTCGCCGCACTCAGCCCGCCCTGCCCTGCCCTGCCCCGCCCGTTGTCGCACTCATTCCGCCCCGCCCCGTCCTGCTTCTTTTTATTACAGTTTTTCTTCACTATTTTTTATAAGCTGGCTTATGCATAAGCAGAAGGCCAAAAGAAGTCGCCCTGACTCAGGTGATGCACGTATTGCCAAATCCGGAGGCAGAAAGAGCAACGGGCCGACGCGTAGTAGTTGGAACAGATCCCTTTCTGCGAGCCCATTACGCGACATGATCATCTGCGGCCAGCACGGCCTGTTAATGACGTGGCTTATAGTCCGGTTCATAGTCTCGAGAAAAGAAGAGTAATTTCGTCCGTGATGAAGGGATGTAGGGCCAGTGAGGTCACCTCCGGCGAGTTGTCAGACGAGCCCCTCTGCCACCTTCCGATCGGCGACAATACGGCCCCCTCCTGCTCCCATATTCCGGGATCGACTAGTACTCGGCGGCGGATGTGGCTGCGGCGGCTGGGGCGTTGTCGAATCCGTAGGCGCCGGGCCGCGAAGAAGGAGGCGCCGGCGCCGGCGCCGGGGCGGTGCGTCTACCTCGTCGCCTCATCTCGGGGACTGGGATCCTCCGCGCCTACGTATTCGTCAACCAACGACTTCCATCGCCGGTGATTTCCCCTCTCCTTCCTCGCCGTTACCTTTCCCGTCTAGGTTATAGTTCTGGGCGGTGGCACCTAGGTTATGTTTAGGTTTAACATCAGGAGTAACCACCCGAGTTCGGTTAGTGATTGACTGCAACTTAATTATTCTGGGATTCAGGCTCTGTTGCTTCCGCAGTTTAAGTACTACTGTAGTTAGTGTCTGTTGGTGGTTCTCCGGAGAACAAGAGGAGACCTGATTTGTAAGCAGTAGAAATTAATAACAGGTATTAAAAGCATGTTTGCTCAATCCAATTATACTAGACACGTGTGGCGGTATTACGCGTTATCAAACTGTTATTCACTGTCATCCGTTTGGCTTCACCATGCATGGCGGCATCTCTATGTGCTTGCGTTGCGGTGATCTGCAGCGGAAATTTTTTATATACTTGGCGTATATCTTTATATCGTATGGTCCAGTTGCCCCTGAACAATATTAGTTGTCTTGAAGCAGCTGTCCTGGTATTATCAGGCTTGTAGAGTGTGCATGCTTGCATATGTAA
Organism: Avena longiglumis; assembly: GCA_030063025.1. Lineage (NCBI taxonomy): Eukaryota > Viridiplantae > Streptophyta > Magnoliopsida > Poales > Poaceae > Avena > Avena longiglumis. The sequence continues at coordinate 171,702,210 of CP125975.1, forward strand.
AGAAAAGCAGATGCTATTGTTGGTGAATATGGTTAGAGTATATGTAAGCGAGAAGAAATTCAGACATCTTTTAGCATACTGCATCAAATTTGTATTTCCATGTCAATGAAATGATCCTTTTCTTTCCAGCTTAAGACGCCATAATGGTGGTTTGGCAAGATAAAAGGAGGTGCCAGAGAGTCCTTTGCTAGGAGGCCATGAAATCTCACATGCCTTATTGAAGATTTTGTCAATTTTTCTGTGACCTCAGACTTTCGGTGAGTTGTTACTTGAATTCCACATGTTCTAGCTTGTATGCGCAACTTCTTTTAGCTTGGAGCGTCAGCTACTGCAATTTACTTGTATCACGGGGAACTTTCTCCCTCATCTTTTGATGTTACTAGAAGCTGTATTGATTAGCCATATCAAATAAAGAAACATTATGATTCATGACCCTATCTGGATGCATGATTTTAATAGTTCACCTACCTTCTCTAGTAATTTAATTAAGGTTTGTCCACTAACTAATCATTTTGCATAAACCTAGTGTCCAGTCTTTATTACTCTCCTTTCGCTTATAAATGTGGAAAGCGTAAACAAATTTGAATGTGCTGAGTGCATAGTTCTTGTAAATAAATAATTTGCCAAGTCCATAGTGTCCAGTCTTTTTATGCAAACTCATCACCAGCTAATGTATGAACCTTGTGAATATGCTTCTTGACATACGGTTTTCAGGTGGCATAGTTACATAAAAACAAACCCATGTATTCCAGCTTATTGTAGCAAACATACCATTTTTATTTGCTAGCAGGACGATCAAATTGCCAATTATGTTTGTTTAATGTAAAGTATGAAATATGGAGTCACCAGAAGTTAACAAAACTGATGCTAGAGTATTTGTTATGTACATATTCCTCCTTTGAAATTGCCAATTTTGCTTCATTTGTTTCCCCCTTTCTGTGCGATGAGTTTCACACGATCGACCTAACTTCTCTCTCAACATTTTATCTTCTGCTCATAACATGTCAACATTTGCAGCATGCTGTTTTTTCGTGTCTTTTCTTTGCTTCTGACTTCTCTTGATTGCTACCGAGAGAGTAATTCTTTTTGCAGGGTGCCATATGAAAATTGTAGTTCGAAGTTCAAGAAATGAAATTATTAACGCTTCGACAAGCTACAGTATGACATGTTACGTTTTGAAGGTGACCATAGTCTGACAGAAACTAGTTATCTGTTTTTCTCTGATGTTGTTAAACATGCATAGGAACAATTGATCCGATTTTTCTTGTGTCTGAATGTATTGTACAGTTTTCTTCTAGAATTTTGGACTCTTCTATCTTTGTCCTTTGACTCTGGTTATCCTGTTAGAAATTAGAATTTACCAAACAACTTTGCTGTTCCCTTTTGAAGATGGTTATCACTTTATGCCATGCTCCTCTAAATGATTACTTCCAGTAGCATGTATGTTGTGCTGGTGCTGTCACGTTTCTTTCCAACCTTTTATTTTGCAAGAGTCCTGTTATTTTCCCTTTGTCGAAGCATATGTATTCTTTCCCTATTTACATAAAGTCAATCTGCTGTTTGTTTTTTTCTTTTCCTGTTGCAAGCTTTTGATCTTGTTATTGCTATTTTCGTGTTGTCTTATGTATGTAAGAAAATCATGTGTAACCTTGTATTACATGGTAAATTTGACATATGCCATTTCTAAGTTCAAAGTTTTGAGAAACGCTGTTACTATTTTTTGTATTTGAAATATGCCACTAAGAAGTTTGCATATGTGGAGATATACCATTACACACCATTTAAGGCCATTTGAGAGCAATGTATACCTGTATTCACGCAGTGTTTCTCATAGGGACGAAAATGCCCCTCTGGCAATCTTATCCTTTTGCCTCTCCAACTCCAAGCTCATTCCAGACAACACCAACTTGAGCAGACTTTGCATAGCTGGAGTCCCTGTTATTGGGCTGGGACGTTTCAGCTTGCGAGCAATTGAACTAGGCTGATCTATTTGTTTGGGTTGTGGCTCATCTGGTTGGCACTGAAGCAACTGGTATTTTCATTGGTTTCGCCTGGGAAAGGGTCATATATGAAAGAAACAACTGTATAAATAGGAAAATGGAAAATTACAGTAAGCAAAAAAGTTATTACTTATGTAGGGACTTGACAATTATACCAAGGCAATAAAATGTTAAGATGGAATAACTACATCAGCCAATTATATGGAAGAAACGTTTTTCCTAGAACTACCTAATGCACGATTAGGAAACATATAGCAAGCACGGATAATTTATGTCATCGAGCTGCGCCTTACCTGGCATTGCGCCTCCACTGCCTTGCTCAACCGTGACCTAGTAGAGCTTTCATTGTGACACGCACCATAATTGGTGTCGAAGGTATTTGTTGTTGCGAGGAGATTTTCACTGTTTTCCGTTAGTGATTTTGGTGCTACGAGGGGAAAATGAACCACCAACACCGTCGCCATCTCCAGATTTTGTACTAATATAGGCTTATATTGTGGAACGGAGGGAGTAGTATACTATAGATTGTAGTTGGTAGATAGATTGCTAAAGAAAATTATTCAAAGAAAGAAGCCCAGCCATATTGGTCTTCATTTTCACTGCGGATGGAGGGAAGCAATAGGTTGGCCGTTCGATTCCTGTCTTCTGCATCTTATTGAATTCTCCCTCTTTTCTGTTTGTTATGGCCAAACTGATATTCTAGCCCAGTCCTAATAACTACGTCCATTTTGCCATATATACCATATCGAAAGTGTATTGGGAAGTACAGAAGAGGTATCAAGCCCCTTTCGAAATAATTTAATATGGAAATAATCTCAATACTCACTGGTATGTATCGGAAGTATGAGATAATGTCAAACACTAACCTAGTCTAGCTGTTGGTCCCCACTGCGCACTATGGTATTGCAATTACAAGCCATTTAAGACACCATGTTAGGAGATGTAAGAAGTGAAAGATTGATATAAACATCTAAGCAATGAGAACAATGCAACCTAAATGTTACACTACAGAGTTCCCCAAAACTTTCTAAAAACGGGTATCACATGCAGATGCTGTATATTGGTCTCTTTGTAGTTTGTAATTTGTTTTATGGCCTTTTTTATATTAGTCCTTGATCTGGTCAATGATTAATTCTATTATGCTAAAATTCTATTGCGACGTATAATTGCATGTTTATGATGTTTGAACTGTTGATATTATTCAGTATCCTATTTTGCAAGAAGTGTCTTCGTGATAACCATGTATTGAGATCCTCTAATCTTTTTTCTTTTTTACAAATTTCTCTTTCAGATGCAGCAAGGTGGCACCTCAATTCATGGATAACTCTGTAATGGTATTGTTGAGTGATCTATTTGAGGGACAGTGAAGGATCTTCTTGATACAACATGCTTCTCAGGTCACTCACCTTACTTTTATCTTACGAATTACACATGTATCTGAGTTTCTAATATTATCCCATTTTTCAAGAACTAAACTTACTAAGTATTATGGAACACCACACAGAATCCATCTTTTCTTTCTAAAAATGGAGACCAATCATCTTGGGCCCGTACTCTTTTTAGTTTGTAATAGTATCCCCTTTCAAGACCTAAACTGCTAAATATTATAGTGCACCACACGGAATCTATCTTTTCTTTTTAAATACGGAAAAACATCTTTTTGGGCTCTTGGTACTCCCTCCGTCCCAAAAAGGATGTTGAAGATTTTTCTAGTTTTGCATGTATCTAGACGTGTTTTAGTGTATAGATACATACAAATTTAGACAAATCTACGACATACTTTTTAGGATGGAGAGGGTACTATATTTTATGTGGAAATCCAGAAGTGTTCATGAATTGTTTTGCACCAACCTGTGGAACTGTCAGGTACAAAATAATTAGCTAGCATTGCTGCTGCCATCACATTTAACAAAAATAAGTAGAAGTAGCACTGTAGCCAGTTTTGGCCAGGTTGACTCAAACTTGTACCTGAACGCCCCTATTAAGTTTCAACCACAACATGACAAAGAAAATAAAACAGATCTTTGACATTTATCCTATTGAGCGGAACAGAACAGACTGACATGAACTTATACAATGCAGTCATGCATAAACAGCCAGTTGCCAGGCTTAGTTCATTAGCCTTAAGGATTTTCAATCAATTTTCATAGTTATTGATGTGGCTAGTAGGTCCCATGTCCAAAATATTTAGTACAACTCAACTTTATGTTGTTTTGTATACGATGTCAGGATTGATGTAATGCTCCCTTTGCATCAAGTATGCTTCATATGTAGTTAGCTTGTCTTTGATTTAAGGATGGGTAATGTTGATTTTTACTACTTTCCTACTAACTAGTTGGGGCAAACAAATCATGCATATAATTGATTCCATCTTGCAGGATTTCATGTTAGACATTGTATTTACTTCTTTAACAATGAGTTTTAAGTTGTTTTTTTTTGTCAGGAAGAAGGTTGGAAAAATTGCATTACATATGTTCATTGAAATGCCTCTCGAAATACATTTAACATGTTCTGCTACTCCCTCCGATCCAATTTAATTGGCTCAGATTTGTCTAGATTCGGATGTATCTAGACATGTTTTAGTGCTAGATACATCCGAATCTAAACAAACTTGAGTCAATTAATTTGGATCGGAGGGAGTACATTAATATAAAATATAGGATGCTCTCTTTTAGCTGACACTTGTTAAATTCTATGGGGTACCAGCTTTGAGTTTAACACACAACTTGAACAATTGAGAAGTATTTTGTTTTCTTAAGATTCATGCAAAATAAAAATAGTATCTTTCAGATGTTAGAGTGATGAGTAAACATCAGTTACATCATGGGTAAGAAGCCGAACATGTTGGTGCTCTGAAGATACAAATAAATGACATGGTTCAAAGTCCAGCAATAAGTTTGGTGAAGTAACAGTAGCATAACTTATTTCCCTATTCAGTTTAATTAATCATGATATCTTCTTCTTTTGGGTCGATGCAGGGGCCTCTTCGAAGGGATTTTACAAGACAGATATGTTCAAATAACATGAGCTGGGTTGGTGAAAGTCTGCCCATTCTCCTGCAAAAAAATGGCCATAGCAGTTTAGTGATAAGATGAACTCAGATACAGGAAAATGTCGTAACTGCAGCTAAATAGGTAGTAGCAGTTTAAATAAAATGCAGTATCAAGAAGAAACAATATGTAATAGTCAGGACCATTTTTCTATTGAAAAAAAGGGGTAGCACATGCCCTTCTTAAGTAAAAATAAAAATTGGTAGGCAGTAGCCGTTATATTTTGTAGTAGTAGGCAAAAATAGGGTATCTGGTGATACCAGGATTAAACAGGAACTATATATGCTTACTCTAGTGTGGCAAGATGTACTAAATGGTTGTTAGATCTGTGTTCTACAAAGCAGGAAAAAGAGCCAGGGTGGTGGTGCCAGAATATCGAGAACTGAGTAGGCCCTACTTTACCGTATCAGAAGATCCACACTATCTGACTATATAGCCAATGCAGTTTTTGAAGGATTGACGATCTTATGCAACCACTTGAGTATTCCCTACTTTACTATGTCCGTAAAAATGCTAGTATCAGTACAGTATGTATTCAAGGATAGGCATTCTGGCTGAAAGGGTGTTTGCATAATTGCACTACCTGGCCAGTTGCTCGTGAGCCATGACTCTGTTTGTTGCTTTGCTGTCCATTGGTGCATCAATCCCAGAATCGCCATTTTCTTCAATTTTTATAAATGCGCCACTGTAGGAATAAGCATTTGGTTCACTGTTGGCAGAATCGACTATGATATTAGGATGCATAGCACGCTGCATAGCTCCTGCAAAGACACCACAAAAATATAGGTGATGATTAATTAAATGAACGATAAAGGGACATGCAATATGCAGAAGGTAATTTTTGTTAGCAACTGGAGATATGTATAAACTGAAAGTTTCCATCTTTTTCTCTGTCAGTTACGTCAATGTTTGTTTGTTGGATGACTGGGCTTGTCCCTGGCCCTATTGAAATAACTTAATATTGCTTTGCTGGTTAAGAGACTAAATTATGTTGCATTGGCACCTCTGACCAAGCGGCTGGTGTTCTATTAAACTACACCTCTTAACCTCTAACCATGCAAACTAGTATTACACATGAAACTTTGCAAAAAAAAAAAACATGAAACTTTGCATTTCATTGTGCCATAGACATACTTTCCGTCGGCATACTTTGTCTTAATGTTTCAGTCAACCACACGTCAATCTAACTTGTTAGTTAAAGTTCCAGATGGTGTATTGTTCCCAGTTTCTCTCTTTCTATTAGATCTACAATCCTTCTAAATTTTCTAATAGACAAAGCAAACAAAACAATTATACCTCGAGCAGAAAAAATAAATAAGCATTTCATATAGCTATGCATTTCTTTCATGTGTGAGACTTGTGTTTGACATGATTCATCGTCTGTCTGGCTTGTGAAATGTTACACCAACATATTTATAGTTCTACCAAATGTAAACTTTTTTTAAATAGAGGCAAAAACTTTGCCCCATCCAATAATTAAGAAGAAGGTGCCCGTTTTTTAGGAGAAATGGTGAAAACCTACAACCCATCCAAACACCAACAACAATGGGACAACATCCACACACAGCGACAACCAAGCCTAAGAGAAGACCCGCAAAGCCACATGAACGAAACACACCAAACATGACCCTCCTACACCGAACCGACAAGGATGCCAGGACAGATGCAATTCCTGTAGCAGCCCTCTTCTTGCTTAATTTCTTTTTTCCAAAGGCTGATCTTGAGTTAGCACCATCTCTCATGGACTTAACCTTACACCCAATCGATACTATAGATGCAATTCCTATAGCACCCCTCTTCTTGCTTGATTTCTTCTTCCCAAAGGCTAATCTTGGCCTAGCACCATCTCTCATGGAGTTAATCTTACACCCAATCGGTTTGTCGGTTTCAGGATAGGTAGCGACCAAGGTGGCGAGAAAATTGCAAATCTCTCTAGCGATGACAACTCGAGACATAGGAGTCACCACTCCTGACTTAGCAGCCTTATCACCTATGGAAACCACAAGCCTCCTAGACTCAAGCGAGAGAGGGACTGCAGCGTCGACATCACCACTCTCCTCGAAGACAAGCTCCTGAGCCATGGTCAAGCCCATGCCCTCACACAGACGCGGCCGACACAACATGTTGTGACAACAGACCATGGGGAGAGGAACAACTGTAGAGTTGCTCTTCCTCAACCACGGACGACTTTTGCTCTGAGGAACCAAGCGCAGTCGAATCCTGCGCTTCGGCGTGCACCAGGCCATCCGAAGGACATGCCTCCGTCGGCTCTAGAGAATCAGCACCACGCACCAACAACTTGAGAGTTGCCACCTCTTCACGAAGGGGGCAAGATGCCTCCTCGATGCGGATGTCAACCAGGTGAAGGAGCTCCATGCGTATCAAGGCGACCTAGGACTGAAAGAGAGATTTCAAAGCGGCGTTGACCTTGAACTGCTCGCAACACCTAGGGGAGGGACTTGGCAGCACCGTTGCAATCACCGAGGAGTGGCCCATGACCTCAACCCAACTCCGGGGTGACGAGGGACAACGAGGCTGAGCAGACGGAGAGCGCCTCTGCTGGCAGGGAGCACGAGCGACCGGAGAAGGAGCACGAGTGACCACCTCGTCTCCAAGAGCGGCAGGAAAGCGCTCACGACATGAACACTTGTGATAATATTAGGATGTTTGGTTAGGCTTAATTTTGCTTTCTTTTGAATTTAGCTTTGGCTAATCCAAAAGCACCTATTTAGGTGTTCTTTTTGGCTTATAGGCTGAAGTCTAAGGGGCTGTTTGGTTGGGTTTGAATCTGACTTTTGGATTTTAGCTTATAAGCCATAAAAGCAACTAAATGTATTTGATTTTGGCTTTTAGCTTATACCATCATACAACTATGCCCGGTTAAAAGCCAAAACCCGAAGTCAGGTGCTTTAATGACATATAAGGCAAATTCTAAAAGCATTTAAGCCCAACCAAACAATCCCTAAAGAAGCCAATAACTTATAAAGCCAAAAGTAAGCCTAACAAAACACCCCAGAAGGGTGAAGCCAAAGGCACTACTTATTTTTCGAAGGGCTTCATTGCTTCCAACACACACCAATAGGAACGAACTTCAAGAAAAAAACACATGATAAAATGTTTACCACCTTGATTCTAGCATTACCTAACGTATTGACCACTTCACCAATGTATAAACCCCATCAGAAACATGGAGAAAAGCATGAAACAAGCTGGTTTTCTAGTTGTATAAGTCTATTCATTTCATCTATACACAAAACACTATTCCAATTTCCAGAGAGTGCTTTGTTTAAATGAAAATTTTCTATAAACATGTAACACTTTTTTCACCTCGAACCGGTAATGCACAGTTTAGGGTTTCGCCTCAGCCAAGGCCTATAAACTTTAACTTCATTTTCTAAGAAGAAAAAACTACTTTTAATTTTGATAACCGATGGTGAAACATTAGTATGCTCATGGGTGGATCTACCTTTCCCCGGCCGGCAGCACAACGCCCTGTAAAACATAATTGTCTATAGAATTTTGACTCCAAAAGAACATCACACTACTTTGCCCATGCTTCCAGAAATTTCTGGGTCAATCACTTAGTATGCTCTAAGTTACTAAAACAGAGGGTCTTGGACTTTGACTTTGAGTTGAGAATCAAGTAGGTTGCCAAGTCAAAGCCAAGACCTTCTGTTTGCCAATATTTTTTTAAGTAGGGTGGGCATGCACATGTTACCCATAAAGCTTAATTGGAAAATCGTTGATTTCCGGTGAATGTTACTCCCTGCTTCACGGTTTGCAGGACGTCTAATCAAATTTGGGTATTTCCAAAACTGTAACGTTTGATTAATGTGGCAACTTTCCTCCCAACTTCCTATGCATGCAATAGTTTCCCACCAATGCATGCGCCTTAACCGCTCATTAATAGGCCTAATTTTTAACCAATACATATACGCCTAGGTCCATGAGATTTTTGTAGAGCGCCCTGCAAACCGTGAAGGAGGTAGTAAGAGAAATATGTTAAATTTGTTAGTGTAAATGTAATACATATTAATTTTCATGTTGTAATCCAACATTACATCAATTTTCAATTATTTTATATGCAAGCTTATACTCCCTTCGTTTCAAAATATAAGATGTTTTAGGTTTGTGAAGAAAATGTATCTAGATGTTTTATAGTGTGTAGATTCACTCTAAACCCGAGTGAACCTACATATTAAAATAAATCTAGATACATTTGCTTCACAAAACTAAAACATCTTATATTTTAAAACAAATGGAGTATTTTAAATACATACAGAAGTAAATTACTACTTCGTACATCGAGATGTGGCAGACTAATGCTCCTAATTTTTAGTCTGAAAAATATTTGCAAACCCCCAAGTAATTTGGGTGAGAGGTAGTAGATATAGTGTATTCTATAACCTGCACTGCTATTTTATATACCAAAATATGACCATTTGTGCTATGTACAAAATAAAGAAAAAAAATTGCAGTCACAACGACAGTAAAGGCTTTTTTAGAGAGAGAAATCCATAAGTCGGCAGTATAACTTTCGAGACTAAGTCGCCTACTTAATAGTAAGGGCTTGTTTGGTTTAAAGTAATAGTGGAGGAGTAACTTAGGAATAGGAGACATTCTTATGGTGACAATATTCATCTATTTGGTTCAAAGCAATTGAGCAAGGAAAATACATGAAAAATGTCTTTAATTACAAAATTTCTATGTTTTTCAATACTCTTATTTTGCATGTGCATTCTTTATCATATTCCTGTATTTTTCTATTCCCATGTTTTCAAAATCCCACAAACCAAACAGACCCCAAGTCTTTTTTCCATACCTGTTGATGAAACGTGCAGGCTCACCTGATACCTTCCAGACCTTCGCAAGGCTTTTCAGTAGCAAAAGAGTTGAGATAACACACTTGCTTTTCGAAAGGCATCTTTTGTATGGTTTTTGGGTTCGATTTTTCTCATAAACTGGATCAATTTTTTATGTGTTCAATGAATTTAGCAGCTTTCCTGCTAACATTAAAAAAAAGAGCATCCGCATTCTCATGCCAGAGGCTGATGAATTGATTGGTCCAATACTAACAGATGCGAGTGTCAGTGCTAAGATAAAAAGCTAAGCACCTATACCACGTTAAAGAATTTTTTTTTGATTGGTTAGGAAACTCCTATAACCTAAGGCCTTGTTCGGTTTAGCCGGGATTGAAGAGAATTGAGGCCATGTTCGGTTAATCCCCTGCCAAAGAGGATTAGAGTGGATTGGGGTGGAATTGGAGGGATTTTGACTTACTAGGGATTTAATCTCTCTCAATCCCTTCCAATCCGCTTCAATCCTAGCTGAACCGAACATGCCCTGAAAGGGTTTGGGGTGGATTAAATCCCATACACGTCAAAATTCCCTCAAATCCAATCCATTCCACTCCAATCCTCTTGAGAAGAGGATTAACCGAACATAGCCTAAAGTGGTGCTAAAAGATGTGGAAAACAAATAGAGGTAAATGAAGATTGCAAAACTGCTTGCTGATCCACACAAACGCCCGCCTCACTGGATATAGAAATTTAGGGAGAAAAATACAAACTCCTGCAGAACTGGAGAAACTTTCACCATTTCATGTAACAATGCCCCAGTAGCTTACTTTTTCGTTGAGCAATATTCAGTAACTTAGATCCTAATAAAAGCTGGTACCCACACCATATCATACATTGTAGTCAGTCAGATAGTAATATGTTCATAAATAAATTTCGCAATGTAATTAATACAGGCTACAGCCATCAGCATGATTGCTGCTCTTCAATTAACTAGGAAGCAGTAAAATATATTCAGTAAACTTCTCCATGGTAATGAAGAAACGAGAGACAGCCATCAGCCTGTTTGCTGAATTTTAACTAGGATAAAATTAGTTCATCAGTAAGCTTGGCCATAGTAACAAATAAACTAGCTACTCAGACTCCAGGGGGTATGTTCAACGCAATAATGAAAACAGCACAATAACTACACTAAACAGCCTTTTCTACATTACCATTTTCAGCAGGTCCTTCGTTCTTCAGCTCATATGCCTGGTAAGGCACCTCACTCATGGGCCGAGGGACAGGGCGGCCTGCAAAGTCTTCAGGGAAGAACACGAAACCAGGCCCAAAGTTGAACCTGACCTCACAACTTGGCTCATCAGGCATTGTGTACATCGATGCAGCTGGGTAGTAACGTCCTCCAGGAATGTCCTCAAAGGCGGTGCCTTGGCATACCCCATTCTTGAAGTAGACTATCTCACTTCCTACATATGCATTTAGATTGAAATCAGTAATCCGATAACAGGCCAATGGACAGCAATGTTCCAAATATCGACCGATAAATCAGTTAACTGGCCGATTAACTGTGAATCGGAGCCTGACCGAAACAAAAAGGGCTTATTCGGTGGGTTTACTGGTCTAGCCGATAAATCGGTCTGACAAGCCGATTTATCAGGAATCTTCAGTTAACTGGTAGGGTTTTATTTTACTGGTATGCCCTTTTCCATCTAAATAGACCCCCCTGCTCCAGTAGTCGACCCATCCCGCTCCAGTAATCGGCCCATCCCGCTCGTTAGGGTTGGGAATTGGGGCTCCCGCGCCGCCTCCTCATCTCCTGGCGGCCACCGGCAAGGAGAACGTCGCCCCCGGCCAGAGCCACCACCCCCGCCGCCTCCAGGAAGGATTCCGCTCCCGCCAGCGTCTCTTCTCCCCCTCCTATGCTTTTTTTACCTTTCTCCTATGCTTTTTATACGCACATACAGTAGTATATTCATGTTTAATACAATTGCTGGGAACATTGGAGATTGGGATAGTACTAAAACTAGGTATATTCTTCCGATTAATGGTCGACCGATAAATTCAGTTAATCGGCCGATTCACCGGTTAATCGTTTCTCAGAGGCCGACCGGGCAGTCACCAGTCACCGATATTCTGAACATTGATGGACAGAGTTTGGAAAAGTTTAGAGAGCAGGTGCTAGAAAGTGGCAGTGACATGCAAATGCAAAACAACAATAGCTGGGATTCCTGGTTTCAAAATGCAAGACCAACTAACAAGGAAACACCTTCCATGTCCATGCAGGAAAAACACAGTCCATACAATTTTAGAGAAGGTCCGCTGATATGTACTGAACACCAAGAAATAAAAATATCCAATCAGAGCTACAATAGGGTAACTAAATCCCTTTAAACATTACCAATGAAATTTCTGATTTACTTACAGAGAAGCAATTTTTTTATTCATGCAGGCATAACATAATGGAAGCTAACAATGCAAGACACGAAGGTGCTATGATTGACTGATATGCAAAAACATGAACAAAAGTTAGACTACAGCTGTCATAAATTTTGAATTCACACAACCGGGCTAACTAAGACAAGGTTTTGTTTGAGAATCAGAATGGGAAGAAGCAACCAACCAGCATAGCTTTGATGTATCAGGAGTGGTAAGAAGTGTGATGTGGAGTGCACTTGTGCAGAAGGGGAGCAAGGGTCAGAATTGCAATGCTATTCATGGAGCATGGTCATTAAAAGGCTACATCTTTAATGTCTGAAAGACTATACACCATGCTTAACAGAAACCAATTACTAGGTAAATTCATAAGAGTTGACAACTGCTGTGATTTAGGAGCATGGAAATTATGCTGCTTGATTGCTCGTGGAGCATGTTTTGGTTAATGGAGTATGCAGCATCCATCATTGCGCTTCTGCAACAAATGCCTCTCCTCCATAGTTTAGAGGAAACAATATCGCCTACTAAATTGACTAGGCAAGATACTGTATGTTTTGGTAACATCATAGAATGAGTGAATGAATCTATTTTCTCACATGTGCAATGTAGATTTGAACCTTTTGACTTCTCCTAACAAAGTGCATAATTGCTGCACACAATGATTTCTGGAACTTTTCTCGTATGTATGCCTAACACTAAAATACATACAGAAACAAGTACCCATATTCACATTTACTGGCTTAAATATGTTATCCTAAAATGTGGATACTTCATTCCTGCAGTTTAGCATAAAGCATAAACATTTGAGGGGGGGAACCTTAACAAGGATTACTCACCAGGAACTGGATCGGGCGTCTTCTTCTCATCTTTGAGAGGTTGTGCATGGAAAGGCATTCCCTTATACTTAACCAGGTCAGGTTGCTTGGGCTCATACAGCTCCCCTTGAGGCAGAGAAATGTAGAAGCCCAGAACATCTCCTTCCGTGTACCCTTCATCGGCATACTTGGCCCTCCATGCCTTGTACACCTTGGTGCCATCGACGCTGCGGTAACTGAAACCGAACCCATCGCAGCCCACAGGGGTCTGAATGTCAGCCTTATTGGTGGCCCAGCCGAGACGGGTGCCACCGGCGGGTGGAATGCGCAGGACCTTGACCTCAAAATACCACGCGCCGGACGCGACGCCACGGGTGGCGCGTACCATGCGGTAGCCCTTGGTGCCGCTCGCGGTGAGGCGGTCCTCGGAGACCTCGATCTTCTCGGACTTGTAGACGCGCGAGAGGAGCACGGGCAGTTCGGGCCCGTCGTCGTTGCGGTCGGCGGCGAGGCGGGGCGCCGGAGTGAGGAGGAACTCGTCCTCGCCGCAGGACGGCTTGGGGCGGCCGCCCCCACTGGCGCCGGCACCGCCAGAGACGGCGTGGCTGGGCTGCTTGGCCTTCTTCTTCCCCTTGCGGGAGGTGGGCCTGGTCCAGACGCAGCTGCTCTTCTTCTTGGATTTCTTGCTCGCAGGGGCCGGCGGCGCGAGGGTCATGTGCTTCCTGGCGGCACCCGAGGGGTCGTTGATCCCGTCGTCCTCGAGGGCGTCATCCACGGCCGCCGCGTAGGGCGGGACAAGGGCGGAAACGTCGGCGTCGGAGGGAGTCGCGGCGTCGGAGAAGGGGGTCTCGGGATCCGCGGAGGAGGCGGGGGTGTCGGGGAGGTTGGGGGTCTTGGCGGCGGCTTCGGGGGTCGGGGCGTCGGCGGGCGTCAGGAACGGGGCGGAATCCGACGGCGGCAGCATCGCGGGCGAGGGAGGGGCGGCGTCCATGAGGGGGAGGAGGGGCACCAGGGAGGAGGGATTCGGAGGCTGCGCTAGGGTTTGGTGTGATTTGGGAAGCGAGGGTTTCGATTTTGCCCGTGGGTTTTGTTGGGGTTCGTGAGGAGGAGCGCCAAAGCTTCCGTTTCCGGTTCGCGTTGCGGTGCGGCGATGAGGACGAGATCACACGTCAGGAAGGGGGGAGACGTGGACGGCGGCAGCGCGCTCACGAGGAGAAACGCCGGAGGCGGGGAGCAACCCTGAAAGGCACTAGCCTGCGCGCGCGACCTGAATTCTGTGTGATTATTCAGAGCGAGCTGAAAAGCGAACCTCCGATGCAGGCAATTTAAATAAAAATAACTCAAAAATCAAACAAATTTAAATAGTAAACATTCTGGCAAACAATTTCACACAGTGTAACCATTTTCTGCAACTCCCGCCCGCGCGGCGTCGTACACATGGCTACAACTTCACCTCAAGACGGCGCAGACACCGCTTATGCGGGCACGGCGGGACCCGGCGATGCAGCCGCCATTGGCGCGCCGACGTATGCCTATACGGGCGCCGAACCACCGCTGCATCGCCCGAGCCATGCGGCCTTGCCTCCGCCACTGGTGCCATGGCCCGCGCAAGTGTGGCACTCCAAACGGCGTCGCGCAGCGTGCTTGCCATGCGCCGGCCGCAGCCATCAAGACTGCGTTTTCTCGCTCGATCCTGTCTCCTGCGCATCCTAGTCCTAGCTCGCCGTCATCGTCTCTATACAAGCTCGCCGTCTCGGAGATGGAGGGCGCCGTCCTCTGTGCCGCCAACCACGCGCCGCTCACGCGCCATCTCCTTCCTCGAACGGTCCGCGCTTGTCTACTCGGACCATTCCGCCATCGTCATCGCCACCGGCAATGTGCCGCCGCGGACGTGGAGGGAGACCCGGGCATGCTGCCTTCGCGTCGCCGCCGCCCTTGCAGGCCTCGGGGTCCAGCGCCGCGATGTGGTAAGATTCAGATACCAGCACAGCACGCCACTTTAGTCAGCCACCTACTCCTCTCAGAATCCCTGATCAATGTCGACAACCCAAAGGCTCCTCAGTGACCATGAAAACTTTTGTTTTACTTGAACTTGCAACTGTTTCTTCTACCAAATTGAGTGCTACTGGTGTATACATTATGACAGAGACTAAAGAGAAGTAGTTTTCGACGAATAATCTGTAAAAATGGCAGTAGTTCGAAAGTAAAAATGGTTTTATAGGAAATTGGAATGGCAAGCAAAGATTTCTTCGAACACATTTCTAGTATTTCTTTTGACTCAGTTAGAGCCTCCGATAATTCAGAGAACTCAGAGTGGTCACCATATGAATAGACTGCGCCTGAACAAAGGATACAAGTTTGCACCCAAACAATGATTATCAAATGAACACAGTAGATAGATAACATCTGAATTGTCTGAACAAGGTTATCTGGATTACTTCTCAAAAATTTATAGCCAAACAACTCAACACAAAACATCTGCCTTCACCTCGCCGCCGCCCTCGCTGGTTTCGAGGTCCAGCGCCGCGATATGGTAGGATTCAGATACGAGCACAACACGCCACTTTAGTCACTCAATCACCTACTCCTCTGTCCCTCGGTCGATCCAGTCCTCTCCCCGTACCATCAGTATAAACTCAACTAAGAATTTTGATCTAGTACGTATTTTCTCGTGCCACCATTGCTCGTCCAGTCCAGAACCATTTTGAATCGATTTTGATTTACAGGCGAGGCTTGAGAATCAAGTGATTTTTTTGACTAATTGTGATGTTGTTGTCGTTGCTCGACATTCGACAGGTCGCGGTGTTTGCGCAGAACATCCTGCTGCGACATTCGAAGGCAAGGTCATCTCCGTCGACACCGCGCTGCTCGGCGTCATGCAGGAAGCCCTCCGCCTCGTGTCTGCTGCTGGTTCCAGGGTCCCCTACACGGTCCTCATCGCAGAGCTCCTCGACGGCTCCGTCTCAGCACCGTCTTCGGGCGCGAGTACGAGGCGTTGGTGAGCCGCAGCTAGGCGCCGGAGTTCGCGGTCCGGTGGCTAAGTGGTGGGTTGGGTCGAGTTCGGCAGGGCCGCACGGCTAAGTCTTTGGTGGCTATCGCGCGCGCCACCACGCGGCGCTGCAAGCACGCTGCGCGACGCCGTTCGAGTGGCGCCACACTTGCGCGGGGCCCATGGCACCAGCGTGGCGAGGCTGCATGGCCGCATGGCTGGCGATGCGATGCGGTTGCGCCAGATAAGTGGCGCGCCGCACGCGCGCCAGCAGTGGTGGCTGCATCGTCGGGTTCCTCCGCGCCAGCGTGGCAGGTGTGCAGCGCCGTGCGGGGTGGAGTTACAGCCATGTGTGCGGCGCCGTGCGGGCGGAAGTTGCAGAAAAAGGTTAGATTGTGTAAAATTGTTTGCAAGAAGGTTTATTATTTAAATTTGTTTGACTTTTAGGTTATTTTTATTTAAAATGCCTCCGATGCAGTGTGATGACACAACGGCTCTTTTTTCTACTCCCTCAAATCCATGTAGATAGAATAAATTACATATTCATACCATATTTGGGACAGCGGTGACGAGTTGGGGCATACTTTGATAATTTTAACAAGTAAGTGCAATTTCTAGGGCAGCCAACGACAGATTGCTCAAAAACTAGTTTGATAGCGTTTTAACCTCGTGGGCCCGCTGTCAGATGCTGACTAGGTCTAAACGGCCGTTGGCCACCGTTAGAGAGCGACCGTTTGAGCACCTGGTCTGGCCTGACCTCGACCTAGCCACTCTTTTCCCCTCCACTCCCAGCACCTGTCGCTCTCCAAGCTCGTCCGTCGCTGTCATATCGCACCCCGACGTCGCCATGCCCTCTAGCAATCATTCCGAGAGCATCCAGGACAGACTGCTCTCTGACTTCGCCGAGTAGCACGGCCTCGGTCCTCGCAAGTCGGTAAGTCTATATAGTTAGGGTTAGGGTCCGAGCAGACTTGTCTAACCATGACTATGAGATTGAAGTGTCCAAGAGGGAGAAGGAAGAGCAACTGGTTGCCTCACTCGAGGAAGAAAACAAGAAGCTGCATACTCAGCTGGCAAAGAGGCCCAAGGCAAATGAAGATTATGCTGCTTTGAAGGAAGAAAAGAAGAAGCTGAAGCACTATGTTGCAGATCTTCTCAAGCTCTCCCATGATCAGAAGGACAAGATGAAGAAGATAGTCCAGATCTGTGGTGAATGAGTTGTTTGCATGTTCTTATTTTTAGCTTTTATAAATATTTGCTATCTGTGTCTGATGAATTATTACTCTAGTAGTTTTTATCTATGTCTGATGGATTATAAATATTTGTTATGATGAGCACGATGGCGCCGCCCATTTGTGGTCGCCGGAGTAGTGACCTCTACGGCGGCGGCGCCCATTTATGGCATTTGCATAATTTGATTCTCATAGATGCATAAATGGACCAAATGCAGCACTACATAACAGTTCAAATGGACATGGATTACATCATGTTCAAATGCAGCACTACATAACAGTTCAAATGCATCACTACATAACAGCACTGCATAAATGGACCAAATGCAGCTAATTTAAAGTTCAAATGGGCACGGATTACATCATGTCCATCTCACTCTCAAAACATTAACTATGGTAAGGCATAAAGTAAGTGCATGTCCTTTACAACACAGTTAACTGATAAAATGAACCAGCATAATTCAGTTTGAAGGGCCATCTTCCTGATCTGGTGGAACATAACCACAATTCATGTAAGCCCATGTCCTTTGCCTCTTGTATGCTGGATATCCTGCTTCATACTCTGACTCTGTGCTCTTACAGTAGATCTTGGTGGAGCTAGTCCTTGACCTCTTGTTGCAGCAGTTCTCCAGCTTGTTGAAGAACTTGGACCAGGAGCTCTTGGAGGATCACTTGGAGGAGCTCTTGGAGGATCTCTAGGAGGAGCCCTTGGAGGAGCTCTAGGAGGAGCACTTGGAGGAGATCTTGGAGGAGCATCTTCATCTATATTCTTCTTGTAAGATAAACCAGTCAGTCAGCAGCAATCCAAGTTAAAACAATTACCACAAGTTAAAACAAATGACAGCAATGCAGGTTACTAACCACATGTTTGTTCTTTCTAGCAAGTAGATCTGCCCTCAGATCTTTAGTGCAACTTGTGTACCTATGGCCTTGCAAATTGCAGTTTGAGTAGGTAATTGTTCCCATCCTTGAGGTATATTTAGCTTTGGGCTTCTCAAATTTCCCCTTCCTTCTCTTCTCTTGGTTTCTTCCTTTACTAATCTTGAAATCAGGAGGTACAATGTCAGGAGTGTTGGTCTTTGTCCAATCATGTTGCCCAGGCACTGGAAAGATCATAGGCTTGAATGCTTCAATGTATATTATTTTCTTGAAGAAATTGCTCACATAGTCTTTAGGTTTTTTGCTTGGCCTTGATTATAGCAGAGCAAGCATGATTGCAAGGAAGCCCTGTGACATCCCATCTCCTGCATCCACAAGTTCTAGCCACCAATTCCACATCATGTATCTGGTCACCTTTTCCATTTGTCACTTCCCACAGATCAGTGCCTGAAATTCTTGGTGTGCAAGGTCTGGAGTATGTCTTTGCAAGCTCTAACTGCTCAGTGAAGTGAGGTGTGATCTCCCACCTAGCAGATTTGCCACCAACTCTCTTTCCATGATTCCTAACCATTAACTTGTTTTTTATTCCAGTAAGCATTGTTCTTATGGGCTTCTTCCTCACATCCAAGATATATCTATTGAACACCTCACTAAGGTTGTTAACAACCAGGTCTGTCTTACAATTGGTGTCAAATGCATGCCTTGCCCATGTGTGTGGTGGGATCTTACTCAATCATTTCCATGCATCTTCACTCTCAAGCTTTAAAGTTTCCATTGCAACCTCAAACTAAGACCTATGGTAGGCATAGCTGGCTCTGTCCATGCATTTCTTCAAGTCTTCTCCTCTAAAACCAGTTGTTTGGAAATTTTCATAAATGTGTCTTAAACAATATCTTTGATGGGCAGAAGGAAAGACTTGTGTCACTGCTTTGAGAAGTCCCTGCATTTAAATATGACAAGCATTTAAATATGACTAGCAATTTAAATAGGACAAGCATTTTAATATGACTAGCAATTTAAATAGGACAAGCATTTAAACAGGACAAGAATTTAAATAGGATAAGCATTTTAAATAGGACAAGCATTTAAATAGGACAAGCATTTAAATATGACTAGCAATTAAATAGGACAAGCATTTAAATAGGAAAAGCATTTTAATATGACTAGCAATTTAAATAGGACAAGCATTTAAATAGGACAAGCATTTAAATAGGACAAGCATTTAAATATGACTAGCAACTAAATAAGACAAGCATTTAAATATGACTAGCAATTAAATAAGACAAGCATTTTTACAGGACAAACCTTTTGCCTGTCAGACATAATTGTGTAGGGTCCAAACTCTCCTTGTTCACCACCTAAAGCATACTTCAACTGAGTCAAAACCAACACCAATTGGCTGTGTCCTCTTTTGGAACGACTGCAAAGGCTATAGGGAACATGTTGTTATTCCCATCTTGCCCTGTTGCAGCTAAAATTTGAGCACCAGTGCACTGTTTGATGAAGCATCCATCCAAACCTGCATTACAAATCATTGTTTAGGGAAATAAACATAAAAACAACACCAACATACACAATTAGCAAGTAAATGAAGAGTGCCTATGAATGGCCTGCAGCCTTTCAGAAATCCCTCTTTGGTTCCATTTAAGCAAAATAAAAGACCATGAAAAGTGGGACCTGGATGGGGATTTTCTTCAGAAGGAGGAGGGGTAACTGTTTGCACAATTACCCTACTTCCAGGGTTTGTATCAATTACAGTTTGTGCCCAATCTCTAAGTCTGAAGTACTGCTCTCTGTGATCACCCAAGACAGCATCCAGCGCATGATTCTTAGCCCTATATGCCATCATCGTAGGCACCACAACACCATACTGCAACTTTGCTTTATCAATTAATGTCTGAATGCATGTATTAGGATCTGATCTGAAGAGACCCTCATACCTCTTGGCTAGCCATTTTGCACTAACCCTTGAATTTTTCCTTTCACTTGAAGTCTCACATGTATGCACATTACGCATCTTCCTAATAACCATTGTCTTCTCTCCTTTTATCACTGATGTTGTTATGTAGAAAGGACATGGCTTTTTTGGGCAATCCACAATGATACTAACATTGGAGTTTCTGTGATGCTCATAATTCCTACTTTGTGCTGTATGCAAATTAACCAATGCATCTCTGAGCTGCTCTGCATTTGTAAAACACATGAACACTGCAAGTTGCTCATGTGCTTGCAGTCTTTTGTCATCATACCATGCCCTAGGTGGCCTTTTCTTTGCTCTACTCTTTCTACCCTTAGGTGGAACCATTGACAATGGTTCAAATCCATCATCATCATACTCTGGCAGAAAACCAGAGCATTTATCTTCATCATCAGATGGTATAAAGTCTAGTTCACCAACAATTACCACAGCTGAATGAGACCTTTCAGTGGGTCCTTTCCTCTTAACAGGCAGCTTCTTTGGCCTTTGAGGTGCAGTGGGTCCTTTCCTCTTAACAAGCACCTGTTCATCATGTGCTTCACTAGCTGGTTCATCACCTGTTTGATCTGCAGTTACAAACAAATCTTCAATGTCAGTATCACCTTGACAGTGTGTCATTGGATCATCTTTCTGTTGTATCATCTCCTCCAAGATCTCATCCACTTCAGACTGATCCTTCTTCCTCATTTTTTCAGTATTAGCAAAGTCTCCCATGTCAAACTCTGCATCATCTGAGCTCATATCTACATCCTCATCACTGTCCAATAGTGCTATTTCTTTCCCTTCCTGAATATTCAATACGTCTTGGTTGTCCACTACTAGATTGTTACTAGCTACTTGACTAGTAAACACGTGATCATCATCATCCACGGTAAACACAGACTGTTCACTGAAATAGTAACAATAGTGGGGGTCAATGTTCATGATATGCATCAAGGCTTTCCTAAATCTAATTTACCCAAATGGTAACATTGACTAATCTACTCCTAGGACAGAGGAGAAGAACTTACCCAAATCTGCCGGCTTCTGTGCTCGCCGCTGGGTTCTGCTGCCACATCTGAGAGCTCTGGGCGAGCATCCGTGTCGCCGCAGATGGACGGGACAGCCACAGCTCATCGAGACCGTCGTCGAAGACACCTCCATCTCCAGCACTCCAGTCGTCGAAGAAACCCTTCCCGCCGCCACCATTGACGCCACTTCCACCGCCATCGCCCTCCTCCATCTCGAGCAAGAACTGGGGAAAAGAGTGGCTAGGTTTCCAGGTCGAGGTCGGGCCGGACCAGGTGCTCAAGCGGTCGCTCTCTAACGGTGGCCAATGTCCGTTTAGGCCTAGTCAGCATCTGACAGCGGGCCCGCAAGGTTAAAACGCTATCAAACCAGTTTTTGAGCAATCTGTCGTTGGCTGCCCTAGAAATTGCACTTACTTATTAAAATTACCAAAGTATGCACCAACTTGTCACCGCTGCCCCAAATGTGGTATGAATATGTAATTTTCTCATGTAGATACGACTTGTATTTACTCCTTTCGACCAAAATTAGTTGATTTAGATTTGTTTGTATTTAGACATGATTTAGTATTAGATTTATTCGTATCTTAACAAATTTAAATCAACTAATTTGAGTCGGAGGGAGTAGTTAAATTTTAATGCTAGATACGTTCATATTTAAACAAATTTAAGTCAACTAATATGAGTCAGAAGGAGTAGAAAAATTCAAATCTATCATAGTGTTGAAGTACAAGGATTCTCAAATACTACCTTGGTTCCAAAATATAAGTCATTTTAGCAATTCAAATTAAACCGCTAGACATGCTTATATTATAGACCGGAGGTAGTACAATGAAAACTACATCGAGATCATCATTGGGCCACTTACACAACTACTATCGTCGCCAGAGCGAGCTACCAACGCTATCACCACTCCGCTACCGGAGCTAGCCTGACGTTGTTGATGACAGTCGGTAAGTCTTGGTGCACGTATCCTTAAGGACCAACGCCCGTGAGCCAAAGACGTTGCAATTAATGTTGGAAATGCGAGCAATTTAACAAAATATTAAATCAAAATAAACAGTAGAGAAAACATGACTTAAAATATAGGAATGAAAACGGTCATGTAATCTATAGGATAAATAATAACTAGCAATTCCAAACAGATTATTACAAATAACATATACAGTATGATCTGAACAAGATAGGTAAAGGTAGCATACGGTCCAGCAGAGGGACCAACGTTGACGTTGCGGTTGATGTTGGAGTTGTCGTTGAAGAGGTGGACGAGTCCGCGTCTATGATAAAGCTAGTAGTCTCACAGAGCGCTTCCCAAAAACCTTATCGTCCTTCTCTCATATAGGACTCGAAGCAGCGGGGTTTTGGAGGTCTACTGTCCCAACTCGCGGTGCACGCTGCAAGTTGGGATAGGGAAAACTTGGTGGTTGCTCAGAGATCTAGAACTGAAGGCAGTAGGTGAGTGTTGGTGTGTCTTGTTGAGAGGGACGACCTCTTTTATATAGGCACAAAGGGAAGACAAACATGCTGTACGGGAGATGAAACGAAGAGATGGAAACTGAAGCGAACAGGCGGCAGCCAAAGCCAGACAACCTCCACTAAGTTCGCATTCATTTTCCACTTAGCTCGTATTAAAATTTTCCTAAAGCAAAACGTTGCAGCTTATGTACAATTGTTCATATACCAATCATACGTGGCAAAATAAAGTTCGGCTCGACGAGATTCCCGTATCCCACGGCATGCGCGTCGTGGTGTGACGAGACGAGGCATGGCGTGGCAAGGCGAGTGAGGTCTTCTTGTTAGAATATGTGACCATATCGTGTTTGTATAGATATACGATCATATTATGTATTCGTTTTGTATGTGTAAGTGTTGTATGAGACTAGAACTCTCTTTATAATCCTCCTATATAATAAGCAATACAAGATACCACACGTAGCAAAACAGTTTCCCCAATCTTACACTTCCCTTCTCAAGCTCGTACAACCGGTGAAAGAGCTCATCTTATAAGCTGATCTAACTTTCACTCAACTAGCAATGCGACTAAATTTTTATCCCACCTTCCGACTTGCATGAATGGGCCAAATGGGCCTCTAGAAATTGTTGCATATAATAAATAGCTAGGTCTATTTCTAGGCAAAATCCCAACAATTAAACTCATGAATAAATTCAAATCTTTTCCGACACCAAACCTAAAACACACGTAGGATGAATGGGATCCACCGTTCCATTGGAGCAGCGATCAGACAATTTCTTGTCCTCCTCAACGCCAGAAGCTGCTTCGCCGTTGATCAGAGGTGGACGAGAAGACAAATATACCTTATTCTTATACCGAATAGCACCACCATAGCCACAATAACATCGCTATCGGTTGACCAATCTCTAATTTTAGGGACTTTACCGCGGTGCGGCGAGGTCCGAGCTCTTCGGCCCCTCACTCCACTGGAGCGACAAGCAGGAAAGACGGGACCATCAATTTTCAATTCCGGCCAAAGAAGGCAAAGAAGATGGGACTGGTGAAGACAACGGTTAGGATGGAACCCTAGTCAGTCGCCTCTTTTTCTTGCCCCGCGTGTACTCGTCAACACGCACACAGACAACGGCTCTTGTCAGATCTTCTCCTCTCTGCTATACGATCCGGCCAGGGCCAGCCATTTGGACAAGAAAAAAAATATTTTTTCAAAAATCCAGAACAAAATATCCCTATCTCGAATATCATTTTGTTGATAAATCTGTTCCATGACTCACACGTTCATTGAGTTTTGAGGAATCTGGTGCAGTCACAGGCAGACGATCTTTTAAGCTATTCTTTTGAGATTTTCGTCTACCAAGAGTTAGGTATCTTCCCTCAGTTTTTCGTAAGAGAAAACCACACCGGCACCTTCTGTTTAGTCATAAATCTTTGAATTTGTACATCCGAATCCTAAATTTTTTGTAACTGATTCACCCAATGTCTTATTTTGCTCTGATAACTTTGACCTGTCTACATAGCACATTGACCACTACCACGTCGGCAATAGGGTCCAGGAGGGATACCAATCGGACATGTACATTTGCGAAAAGGTCCATAGGCCCTCAAGTGAATCATGTAGGCATACCCATTCTCGTCTTCTTCCACGGTGACACATGCTCCCGCGCCACGCGCTTGTGGCCATGGCCGCATAATATGCTCGGTCCCTGGCTGCCGCCCAGTCCTTCTCACTGGCGCAGACGAGCATCCAGAGGCACTGGAGGTTCTCCAGCCCCGGCACGTCGGGCGCCATCGGGTTCATCCTTGGGTCATTTGCACCGTGCACCGCACCGAGGCATGCAAACTCCCAGACCATGCCCATGTCCCTGGCGATCTCCTCATCCTCTTCTTCGACGCCCGTGCTCCCACCAAACCAGGGATGCAGAAGGATTGCGCCCTCGATCCTTGGTGTTAGCTGGAACGACACCTAGATCAGGACATTGTGCATAATTTTGCCGTCGACGCCGTGGCTCGCGAGGAAGAAGCGTGCGCCATCGTCGTGCTCCATGGCTACTCGTCCAGGCCTCGCCAACCCACTGTAGCGAGGCCCAAGCGTCATCGTAGGCTGTGGGCACTAGGTGCTCGGGCACGAGGAGGTACTCAACAGAGACGACAAGGACGCCGGCGAGGGACACAACATAGCCGTGGTATAGTGGGGAGTTGATCGACTCGATGAGGAAGCAGTCATCGTGGAAGAAGACAAGGACGAGCACCTAGTGCTCGGGCATGAGGCGGTACTCGACGGGGACTGCGAGGATGTCGGCTGCCATGGCGAGGAAGCGTCATAGCCGTGGTACAACAATACACGGCCGACTGGTATCCTGCTGGACCCTACTGCCCAGGTGGCGGTGGTCAAACACCACGTAGACAATGTAATTACCGATAATATTGTTTAGCTTGACTCCAATAGGGTCTAGTTACAGCTTTGACCCAAGCTATGGTTTTGGGGCCAAAACCCCTTTTATGCCCCCTCTCTTTCCCTGTTTGGCATAGCATTGCCCTCTCTTTCCCGTCTCCTTTCACTGTGCGAACTTGTGATCTTTGTTCTGAAAGTTAGAAAAGGGAATAACCCTGTTTGAAAAAAACCAAGCATGTAGTCCGAGCTCTAACTCTAACCAACGTGCAATTCTGATTCACGCGCGCGAAGAATGTATGCAAAATAAATGAGCGTACGCTCGACCTTCTACCCCAGGAATTCACTGATGGGAGGCCATCGAGGACAGACATTACAACACAAAACACCTGCTATAAAAGACAAAATTCAAAACTCCCTCCATCCCCTCAAGCTGCTATCATTAACATCGTCGTGCAGCTATCAGCAGTGCCACTTCCATACCAAACCAGCTGCCAAAAAGAAAAGTTCAACACCACCAATGCCTCAAGGAGTCAAGAGCATCAATGCTCCAGTAGACGATGGCCGACATATGCTTCGAGTGCAGTATAAATCATAAGCAGAATGAACTTTCCGTAATAAAAATACTGCAGTTATCTCCACTAATATTAACACACGGTATGTTTTATTTATAGTGTACGAATAGTGCCACATCATATTTGTTATATGTTGATCCAAATTCTACAAAGTATATGCCAACTTCTGACGAGTGGAGCGATGCCCGTACGGATCGTCGAAGACCTAGGTTTCCACCGATATATAAACCCCTTGTAAGCCGCCGGTTGGGATGAGTTGCATCTGTGAAATCCCGGGCGTTTGTAAACACTCCTCGATATAGTGAAGTTTCGCTGGCTGGCGCCCGTGGTTTTTTTCTCTCTTTGTTGGAGAGGTTTTTCCACGTTAAATCTGTGTCCCCCTTGTTGTGTTTTTCGTTTTCGTTCTTCGTTATCTTCTTGTCGCAATTGTAATAAGTGGTATCAGAGCCCCAGGTTCTAATCTAGGGTTTGCGACATGTCGTCATTTAAGTTCGATCTACCACAGCTGGACTACACCACAAGATTCTCCTTGTGGCAGGTGAAGATGCGGGCGATTCTCGCCCAAACTTCTGATCTGGATGAAGCGCTGGATGGATTCGGTGAAAAGGATGCTAAGACCTGGTCCGCCGAAGAGAAGCGGAAGGACCGTAAGGCTTTGTCTTTGATTCAACTTCATCTGTCCAATAATATTTTGCGGTGAATCGGAGATGAAATCTGCTGCTGCCCTATGGGAAAAACTGAAAACGATCTGTGTGTCAAAGGATCTAACTAGTAAGATGAACGTGAAGATGAAGTTGTTCTCGCACAGGCTGCAAGAAGGTGGATCGGTAATGAATCACATATCCGTTTTTAAAGAGATTGTTTCAGACTTGCAGTCTATGGAGGTAAAATATGATGATGAGGATTTAGCTCTTCTACTCTTATGCTCGTTGCCTAGTTCCTATACATACTTTCGTGATACAATATTGTTGAGCCGTGTTGAACTAACCCTTGCCGAAGTACATGACGCCCTCAAACAGAGGGAAAAGATGAAAACTATGGTAGGGTCAGATGGGACGTCATCCAAGACTGAGGCTATGTAGGTTCGTGGCGGGACCGAGAAGAGGTACAACAACTATGGCAACAGAGATAAGAGCAAGGACGGTAGAAGTCGTTCAAAGTCCAAGGGAAAGGATAAATTCTGCAGGTATTGTAAGAAATCTAATCATGTTATTGATGATTGTTGGAAGTTGCAGAATAAGGAGAAAAGAAACGAAACTTACCAACCGAAAGATAGGACTGAAGGTTCTGGTAAGGCTGCTGTTGTTTCTGATAGTTCTGATGGTGAATGCTTAGCTGTTTTTGCTGCTTGTGCTTCTCGTGATGATGAATGGATACTTGATACTGCATGTTCGTTTCATATTTGCTGTAACAAAGATTGGTTCAGTTCATATGAGTCTGTGCAGACTGGAGATTTTGTGCGTGTGGGGAATGACAACCCATGCCATATCGTTGGTGTTGGATCTGTTAAGATTAGGACACATGATGGCGTGACACGCATGTTGAGTGAGGTGAAGCACATACCAAGCATGTCCAGAAATTTGATCTCCCTGAGTACCATGGACGTTGATGGATACAAGTATGCCGGTGGGAATCGAGTTCTGAAGGTATCAAAAGGTTCTATTATTCACATGATAGGTGATATGAATTCTGCTAAATTATATGTTCTTAGAGGTAGCACTTTGTCTGGTATTGTTGCTGTTGTTACTTCTAATGATTCTGATGATTGTGGTAAAACACATCTATGGCATATGCGTCTTGGGCATATGAGCGGACAAGGCATGGCAGAGTTGGTCAAGAGAGAGCTGATTGATGGTTGCAACTTGAGTAAGTTTGAGTTCTGTGAGCACTGCATCTTTGGTAAGCATAAAAGAGTTAAATTCAATGCTTCCGTTCATACCACCAAAGGCATATTAGATTATGTGCATGCTGATGTATGGGGTCCGTCCCGTAAGACTTCTATTGGTGGTGCTAATTATATGCTTACTATTATTGATGATTACTCAAGAAAGGTGTGTTATTTTCTGAAGCATAAATCTGATGTTTTTGATGCTTTTAAGAAGTGGAAAGTTATGGTTGAAAAACAGACTGAGAAGAAGGTAAAGGTACTACGTACTGACAATGGTATGGAATTCTGTTCTAATGAGTTTGAGGAGTTTTGCAGTAACGATGGCATGATCAGACATCACACCATCCCATATACTCCTCAACAGAATGGCGTGGCAGAGCGCATGAACTGAACCATCATCTCGAGGGCTCATTGTATATTGTCTAATGCAGGTATGCATAGGCGTTTCTAGGCTGAAGCAGCCAACACAGCGTGTTACCTCATCAACAGGTCACCTTCTATTCCACTTGAGAAGAAAACTCCCATTGAGGTATGGTCAGGTTCGCCTGCTGATTATTCACAGTTGAGAGTTTTTGGCTGCACTACATATGCTCATGTTGATAATGGAAAGTTAGAGCCTAGGGCTGTTAAGTGCATATTCCTTGGTTATGGTTCAGGAGTTAAAGCATATAACTATGGAATCCTGAAACTAAAAAGATTTTGCTAAGTAGAAATGTTGTTTTCAATGAGTCCGTTATGTATCATGATAGCTTGCCATCAGATACCTCTCCTGTTGCTGTTGGAGAGGAGAGAGTTAATGCGGTGGAGAACCCGCGAAAACTGATGATAATGCTATCGTTGAAGATACTCATGAGGAAAATATTGATGATATTGTTGTTCAGCACTCACCTCTTGTTTTGCAGCCACATGAGTCCATTGTTGCTGATAGACCGAGGCGTAATCGTGGTCCTCGTCCTCGTTTAATTGAAGAGTGTAATCTTGTACATTATGCTTTGAGTTGTCTTTGAGCAATTGGAACGATTCTGAACCTGCTACATATAATGAAGCCATTGCATCCGTTGACCGCGAGAAGTGGGTTTCTGCTATGCAAGAAGAGATGCAATCGCTTGAGAAAAATGGTACATGGGATGTTGTGTGCTTGCCTAAACAAAAGAAGGCGGTCCGCTGCAAGTGGATCTTCAAGAAAAAGAAGGTCTATCTCCCAAAGAGCCTTCAAGGTACAAGGCAAGGTTAGTAGCAAAAGGGTTCAGCCAGATTTCAGGTATTGATTACAATGATGTTTTCTCTCCAGTTGTGAAGCATAGTTCCATTCGTACTTTCTTTAGTATTGTGGCTATGCGTGATCTTGAGCTTGAGCAGTTAGATGTCAAGACTGCTTTTCTGCATGGATAGCTTGATGAGGAAATATACATGGACCAACCAGAAGGGTTCATAGTGCCTGGTAAAGAGGATTTTGTGTGCAAATTAAAGAAGTATATTTATGGCTTAAAGCAATCTCCAAGACAGTGGTATAAAAGGTTTGATTCATTTATGATCTCACATGGTTTTGAGAGGTCTAAATATGATAGTTGTGTTTATATTAAGTTTGCTGATGGGTCGCCTATATACTTGCTGCTATATGTTGATGATATGTTAATTGCTGCCAAGGGCATGAAATAAATCACTACTTTGAAGGCACACCTAAGTAGTGAGTTTGAGATGAAGGATCTTGGTGCTGCTAAGAAGATCTTAGGTATGGAGATTACCCGAGATAGAAAATCTGGTTTGTTATTTCTTAGTCAGCAAAGTTACATTAAGAAAGTTCTTCATCGTTTTAATATGGATGGTGCCAATTCAGTTAGTACTCCTATTGCTCCTCATTTTAAATTGTCGGTTATCAATGTCCTACTACCTTGATGAAGAGTTTGAGTACATGTCAAAGGTGTCATATTCTAGTCTTTGTTGGTTCTTTGATGTATGCCATGGTTTGTTCTCGTCCTAATTTATCATATGCTATGAGTTTGATAAGTAGATACATGGCTAATCCGGTAAAGAACATTGGAAGGCTGTTCGGTGGGTTTCAGGTACCTTCTTGGCACTTCCAATGCTTGTTTGAAGTTTGGCAGGACCGGTGAGGGACTTGTTGGCTATGTGGATTCAGATTTTGCTGCCGATTTGGATAAGAGAAGATCCCTCACAGGTTATGTGTTTAATGTTGGAGGTTGTGCTGTTAGCTGGAAGGCTACATTGCAGGCTGTTGTTGCACAATCTACTACTGAAGCTGAATACATGGCTATTGCTGAAGCCTGCAAAGAATCTGTTTGGTTGAAAGGTTTGTTTGCTGAGCTTTGTGGAGATGATTCTTGCATTACTTTGTTTTGTGACAGTCAAAGTGCCATATACCTTACAAAAGATCAGACCCACACCGTGCCCAACGGGGACGCCTGTGGGGGGTGTGGGGGGCGATAGCCCCCCGCGGTACGGCACGGATCATCGAAGACCTAGGTTTCCACCGATATATAAACCCCTTGTAAGCCGCCGGTTGGGATGAGTTGCATCTGTGAAATCCCCGACGTTTGTAAACACTCCTCGATATAGTGAAGTTTATTTGGTCGCCGTGGTTTTTTCCTCTCTTTGTTGGACAGGTTTTTCCACGTTAAATCTGTGTCCCCCTTGCTGTGTTTTTCATTTTCGTTCTTCGTTATCTTCTTGTCGCAATTGTAACAATATTATCAGGTTGATCCTAGGACAGTGTATTCAGACTACCAGGTCGGCTGTCAGGTCATCAGCCATTGGTACAACAACGTACTACTATATACTAGCTCCGTTGGAGACTTGGAGTCCCCATACGAGCCAGCCGTGCCTGAAAGAATGCACACCAACCTGTATTGCAATCCCACAGTGGTTAGTGGAACTTGAAAAGATCATACCATGGAGATTTAAGAGAGGAATCAGTCAAGTTCAAGCTAACCCATAGGAAACAAAATAGAACACATCATAATTTCCACACAATCTATTTGCGTGGAAGATTTAACTCATTTTTCCAGGACACAAATAGAGTGCAGATGAGTCAAATAAAACTGGCAATACTGGGCAACATGTAAGCAACAACATTCATCAAGGAAGGAACAAGAGAAAAAGTATATCATCAAATTCAAGAGTCAAGGATCAGCCAAACTAGAT
Source organism: Avena longiglumis (assembly GCA_030063025.1). Classification (NCBI taxonomy): domain Eukaryota; kingdom Viridiplantae; phylum Streptophyta; class Magnoliopsida; order Poales; family Poaceae; genus Avena; species Avena longiglumis. The sequence goes on from CP125975.1 coordinate 171,732,874, forward strand.
AGTTTGTTCAAATGTTTGATGATCAGCTTTCAAAAAATGTGCTCCAATCTGCAACTGTACCACGGATGCCCTTGCTGAGTTCACTAGATTCAACTCTATGACCAAACAAGTTATCATACTTGGTTCAAAACTGAAACATTTAAGTGAACTAATATTTTAGTGCCAATTCTGCGCAACAGAAAAATATCTAAATGTGAGATTGATTCTAAGTCTGCTAGTTTTATTTGTTCCGAAGCTACAAAACTAGTACCCCGTTCTCGGTAAGTGTTTGCAGTTTACTGGAACATGTTGTATGCTAGCCAAAAATACCCTAATAATAAGGACATAAGGTCAAACAGCATGACAAAAGTAACAAAAGATGCAAAAAATGATAACACGCAATGCCAAATGTCCTGTACGACATGATAATCTACAACTCATTTAGGTACAGTTTCCTAATGCAATGAGTTGCCAATGGTCAATTACAACTCAAAAAAAAGTGAAACTATTCGACGGACCAGATGCTTTTACAATGACCAAACAACACTGAGTATGTCAGACCAATAAATTTGTTAAGCACATCGTTATTATACTAGCACACAAGATTCAGTGTTCATTTGTAAATATAATTCAATACAATGTTCTAAAACCTATATAATAATTGTCCAAAATGCTTCACACAACACGTATTTTGCAATTTCAAACCATGAAAATCAAAGAAAGCACAAATTACAAATTTTAGTGACCCAAGACCCTCATTCCACAAAGTTAGACACATGCATATAATGCTAAGTTAAAAGAATAATCTGCAATGAAAAGCCATTAAGCTATAAAACTGGCAAGTAAGCAAGGACAACAATAACCCTGAAATGCTGCAGCTCTCAAATTAAGCTTTGCTTCATGAGAAGGCGACCTTGCTTTCTCATATATCCAAGCAAAGACATATCATAATGAACACTGGTGGTCCTATAACCAAACGTAGCAATCACAAAAACTGACTTGAGATTTTAGCTCTTTAAAGCGGAAGTTTTCTTTACTATGGTCGACTAAATAAATAAAAACACACACACTGCTAAAGTATAGCTCAATCAAAATATACGTTACATTAAGTATAAAGTTCAACTAGATCAAGGTTATTCCCCAACAGACTGATGGCAAACAACTACTATACTTTATTAAATCAATCAAATTCATGCATAGTAATGTGACACCAGTGAGAAAAGGTTTCACTGTAAGTTGATCCTATGGGTTAGAGCTACATTTTAAAGAATCTGTATAAAAACTATCGAGCTAAACAACAGAACCTTGCTAACTGACTCAACAAGCATAACAAGTAAAGGCTCAGGGCATCATATTAACAAATAATATGAGCATGATTTTGGAAATTGTTGTGGATATATCCGGGCGCTCGGGGGATACAATCGTTTGATGTACAATTATGCATGTTCTTTTGAGCATCAAGCCGCCTTCGACGAAGCCGACTCAATGCTCGGGGGCTACATATGGTTATATCAACAAAACTTTCAAGACGGTGAAAAATCCGGCTAGAGAAACTCGGGGGCTCGACATCAACTTTGCCTTCGCGGATGTTTCACTGGGTTACACGGCTTGATGACCTAAACGTCTGTGATATGAGAGGCTCCAAGACCTTAATTCAGCAAGCTCTTATGTCTGTGACTTTGCTGGCTCTAAGTCGGCAGTTTGGCAGCCTTTACAATCGTGGCCCGGTAGTCGTGATTTTTTCCGGCTTACCTATCGTCCTGCATGGATGATGATATTGAAGACGTTCCTAGAGCTTGGAAGAATCACTAACGATTCATTAGAGATTTCTCCGCCTTGAACTCGTTCGCAGAAGCATACAAGCAACTCTCTGGCTAGGCTTAGTCGGATGAGAATATGTTATGGGAGCTCTCCAAGATTCTTCGCGAAGCACGCCTACAAATTGAAGACGACATGATACTTACGCTCAAAGCTAGACGAGAAACGCGAGGATCTTGAAGAACTCCGGGGGCTACTGTTGTGGATATACCAAATGGGTATACCTACGGCATAGTCTCATACCGGCAAGCCCGAGTGGCCCACAGTTGGTGGTTAGGCCTATGGCATAACCGGGCGGCCAGTTGCTGATAGACAAGACGGAGGTCCAGCAGGGATAAATGAAGTGAAAGGATACGGATGTCGCCTAGAGGGGGGGGGGGTGAATAGGCGATTAAAACTTTTCCTAGAGTGACTCAACAAAGGCGGAATAAAACTAGTGTTTACTTTGTTAAGCACAATCTAGAACAACTAAGGTTCACCTATGTGCACCAACAACTTATGCTAAGCAATACAAGCAACAAAGTGATAGCAAGATATATATTACTTCAAGCACGAAGGCTATCACAATGTAAAGTGCATAAATAAAGAGTTCGGGTATAGAGATAACCGAGGCACGCGGGGACACCGATATTTTACCGAGTTCCTCCCAACATGGAGTACGTCTCGTTTGGAGAGGGGGTGGTATCAAACCACCAACGCCACAAAAGGCCTCCCTTATTCTCCGGTGAATCTCACCCCAACGAGATCGATCCACGCTTACACTATCGGTGCACTTGTCGGTGGAAACCGGAACCTCTCACAAGGTTGGGGCATTTCTCCACAACTTAATTGGAGGCTCCCAACAAATGCCACAAAAGGCCACAATGCCACCAAGGCCACAAAACCGTCTAGGGTTACAAGAACCCAAGAGGGACAAACTCCAATGAGCAACTCAAACCAAATCCTCCGAGGAGAACTCAAACCGATACACCAAATGAAAATGGCAAGAACACCACAAAGGTGCTCAAATCCCTTACTCTCAAGTTGCAACAAAGCTACTAAAGCTATTGGGGGAACAAGAGAGGAAGAATCAAAGAGAAACACAAAATTTCCAAAAATCTAGATCCCTAAAGATACACTCACAAAGAGATGAATCGGTTAGGTCAAAACGTGGGGCTAGATCTCCTCTCTCTTCCACTCAAATATGGGCAAGAATCATCGAAGGAAAAAAATTAGGCAAGCTTCAAGATCTAAAGTTTAGCCTAATAGATAAGAGAGAAACAAACTAAACTGAAAATAGACAAAGGGTATAAATAGAGGCCCATAAAAACTAGCCATTTGGGGCTTTTTTTAGAACGGTCCAGTACTACCGGATTTAACCGGTAGTACCGCATGTTCCATGAAAAAGCAGAAGCAGAGCAGCAGCGGGATGTGGCCTGGCCGTACGTGGGGCTGCGCTTGGCATGCAGCGGCCAGCTGCGCTGGGCCAGCAGAGCAGCAGCGAAGATCTTGTGACAGCATCTACGCAACAGCAAGCGGGACATGGCAGCAAGCAAGCGGCGGCGCAATGAGCGCTAAGCCTTGAGAGAGAGCGGCGTGGGGCCCAACACGCAAGGCAGCCGACGGCAGGCTCAGCGGTGAGAGAGCAACGCGCGCGGGATCTAGATCTGGATCTGAAAAAAATCTGGGCCAAATAAACTGGACCGACCGGTAGTACCGGCCCACTCAATAGGACCGAAAAAAGGTACCGGGCAAGACAGAAAATGGGCTGCGCGTGCCAGGCGCGTCCGGTACTGGGCTCGGTAGTACCGGACGGCCCAGAAAACAACTTTTTCTTTTTCTTTTTAAATCGAATAATAGCCAATATTTAAACGGTCATAACTTTTAAACTGTAGCTCCAATTGACCCGATTCCAATTACGTTGGATAGAGGACTACAAGTGCTACCTTATAAAAAGCGTAAATATTGGTTATAACCAAGTGAGAATGTATCAAGTAATATAATGTGAGATACCTCACTTGGTGAGACACCGGAAAACCGCCATAAATCAAAATCGCAACAAGATACATATGGGAGATCCGATTTTGATGAACAAGAGCTTGTTATGGAGATTACCACAAGCTCTATATCCTCACATGGATAAGGCCAAATAACAACCAAATACGATGATGCAAGTATGCAAAGGTTTGAGCTCTCTCCGAACGATGTGACCGAATTACTCATACGAGAGCCCCTCTTGATAGTACGGTTATCTATCCTAAACCCGGTCTCACACACACAACGTGAGACCGGCAAAAGGGAAAACCTATCAAGATTATACCTTTGCCTTGAGAATTCCACTTGAGCTCGATGTAGACGGTCTTGCCCTTCTCAAGATGGAACGCCTTTCTTAATTCCTCATCATCGACCTCGCATATTGAGCTTGCATAACATATCTTCTTTGTATTTCATCGACCTTGAAGCCAACACATGCTCCAAGCGATGCCAATGGACAAATCCTACAAGTATAACTTAATGCACACATTAGTCCATAAAGATTGTCATTAATTGCCAAAACCACACATGGGGGCCCAACATGTTCTTTCAATCTCCCCCATTTTGGTAATTGATGACAATCCCTTTAAGAGGGTTTATATAAGGAATATTAATGAATAAAATGGTAATACCAATATAAAACACTACAAAAGTATGTGATATTGGTACCACCACCATATATAGAGCAAACTCCCCCACAATCTATGCATGTGTGATGAACTTGAATTTCATTGCATATATTGCCAATCATTATCATTGGTGGAGTTTCCTCTATATATGCCACATGCTAAGCAACAACAAAGATGCAAGAACATGAGAGGCAAATGCACAAGAACAAACTCAATGCATCAACCAATTTCCCTTAAACCCTCTAAAACTTCTCCCCCATTGGCATCGATTGCCGAAATGGGTGACAAGTTCTAGAAGGCAAATGTAGTAATACTTCCTCCAAAGGTGCGCCGTCGCACATATCCAATGACGAATACTCGGGAGGGAGTAGGACTATATCGAGGATCCAAATATTGCCAAAATAAAACCAAATGATGCAAGCAATTTCAAGGTCCGACAATCCAATTTGAAATCAACAAATGAGTCCAAATGAAAACAACAAGATGTTATGATATGAGCAAAAGAGTGTTTGAAATAACAAATAGAGAAGCTCCCCAAGATTTGTGCATAATTAAAAATAAATGCATTAGAATACATAGTGCATAAATATGGAATCCTCGCTCCCCCATAAGCATTTAAAACACACTAAATGAGAAAGGAGACAAATGAACATTATTAAATGAAGTGATTGAGCTCCCTAAAGATAATGCACCAATTATGATAATTGTAATTGGGAACAAGGTGCATAATCATGGAATCCTCACTCATCCGAGTTCATTTAACAATACAAGGCATGAGAGAACAAATATGAGTGTCCAAAGATGCAAACAAGAGGAACAAGCACTCATAGGCAATTAAGTTTGGAAGCCACCGAAGAATCAAAAGAAATAGAAAGGTGGTCTCCAAGGATTAAAAATCAACTAAAATTATCTCCTTGTATGTGTATATGTCTCTAAATGGAAAACATCACAAAGACATATGCCAAAAAAGAAATATGCACCCATAAAGAAGATTATAGAAGAAAGCACATGAAAGGCAAAGATGAAGTCATAACATATATCAATAAGATTTTTGCTTCAAAGCATGGCCAAAGGCTCACATATGTCTTATTGTACATTAATTGACTTCAAACACCAACACACTATATATTACAACTTTCACCAAGGGAAGAGGAGAAAGTTGGAATATATGGAGAAAGGCAACAAGTATCATAAGATAAATAGACTAGCAAAAATCTCACTATTGCACATGAGAGAAGTTGATGAAATGATAGGCAATAAAATTGCTAGATTGACATATTTGGGATTGGAGGATCATATGCATGATTTTGTATAGTCCCAATTATATGCACTCATCTCAACTTAAACACATATAAAATATAGAGTCCTCTTTAAACAATGTCTAGAACTACAACAATTACAAATACATTAATTCATGCTAGAAGGCAACCGAGAAACGGTTGGAATCAAGATATGTGAGCAGGAGAAAGAGATACTTGTTACCGAGATATAATTGGTGAAATGATATGAATTAATTGATCATAGTATAGCTTGCCTCCAATTTTCATTAATGCACCACTTCTTCAATATTTGAGAGACAAGCATCCAATATATCTCCAATATACCTAAAACATATTTAAGTACAAAAATGGTCCCCAACCTTATTGGGTCCAAAGTAGTTAGTGCAACTACAATACATAGGAGAGACTCCACATAAATATGTGCATATTAATATGAAATTGATTTTCATGCACAACTTAGTCGATGCGATTTGGTGGAGTTTCCCCTATATATTGGATCAAAGAAAGCAAGCATGCCATAATATAAACATATAGTAAATATGCATGCATAAAGCTTTCAAGAACCAAAAAGGAGATACAATTTGAACAAAAACACCAAGTAAATCGAGATTGCACACACAAGAGTGTGATATGACAAACGATGTCCAAATTGTATCAAAGAACCAATTCAACACATGAAAGATCACAAGTTTAACAAATGAACTAGGCTAAAACCAAAAGAGCAAAAGATAGATAGTAATAAAAATGCTCAAGGATTTATCTCATTCTAAAATGGTCAAATCATGAAACAAGGAATGAGACAAGACCAACTCCCCAAAAGAGCAAGGTTCCAATAAGAAACCAAACTCCCCAAACTTCTCATGATGGCACAAAGTACCAAAACGAAAAATTGAGGTTCCAAGCACAAAAAACCCGATATGGATCAAACAAAGAGGCATAAATACGAGTGTTCTAAATAATATAGGAGAGCTCACCCATAAGTAGTACATTATATAGAATTTTACTTTTGAATGCAAAATGCACACAAATGAGATCATCACTACTACCTACATTAAATAAAGCACAAGAGGATACCAATAAAATAAGAAGATCCACAAAAAGCAAGGAAGGCTTGGGAGACAACACAAAACATTTTCATGGCCAAAGATAGGATAAAGTTAAACAAAGGCCAAAGTGAATATGATCAATAAATTCTACCATAAATTGAGTACTCATTGTCCAAGGACAAGAAATATTGGGAATAATTTTCCCAAGGTAGCTAGCATGGATATCCAAGATCATAGTTACAACAAGAAGCATATAACAAAAGATAAGAATTAAGCATGATACTTCGAACAAGATTCTTGGTAGCTTCCAATAGTCACACAGACACTAGTGATTAGAATAACTTGAAGCAAATGGTTTCCATGCGAATATATATATCTAAATATGAGGAAACACATACCAAGAAACACTCTCATATACAAGATCCAAAATAGGATCAATAAAGGCATTCGAGCAAATTGGAACTTGTATGAGCAAATGTGTCACATAGGCGCTAGATAACTATCAATATCAATTCTAAGTGACACAACCTCGAATATTCACATTTTCTAGGATTTGTAATGTGCACTAAGCATATGACTCCCCCATAATGTGATACTACCATAAAAACACGAGGCAAAAGGATGCAAATAGAGATAATTAATGGACATTATAAAACTTAAATTTCTCATGAGAATTATACCACATAGAGACTAGACAAGAATCCAATATAAGTACTAGGTGGTATTCCTCATGTACACACAATTTTAGGATTGTGGAATGCCCAAGCATAACACTCCCCCAAAATGGGATAATCCATTAATTTCTCACAAGAGCCAAATAGGATACCAAATATAACCAAGCAAGGCTCAAACACAAGAAACATACATACATGGTGTGCCACCTAATCATACACAAATATGATTGATATCTCAAGATAATTAAGTGGAAAGCACAATATGTACAAAAGCATGGAAGATACAAAATCAACACATGCATAAGGGGCGAGTAACTTTCAATATAATGAGTTAAGCATATGTTACCGCAAGGAGGAATGTTGGAAATATAATATAATCATGATAATACAAATGGCTTGGCTTGACAATAATAATTGATGAAGATCCCTCAATTCTTCATAATGTAGCCAAGTCTCCAATGCCCTCCAAAACACACCTATTGATCAAGTTTTGGCTTGTTGGTCCCCAACCAAGTTGGGTCCTAAGAGGTTAGTCACAATAGGCTTGGCAACCCAAACGGTTCTTTTCTTGACACCACATTGAGCACCAACAAATTTGGCAAACACATTGCCAACCTCATCCTTACGAAGTGAATAAGCATCATCAATCAAGATAGGATGGGATAAGGAGTTACCAATAGTGCATGCGGAAGAAATGTGCCCCTTCTCACGGCAAATGTAGCAAGTTCTACTGTTGCTATCTTTCTTCTTAGGTGAAGCCACACCTCGAGGAAGGGCTCGAGTAGTGCACTTAGGAAGAGGCCCATTGATGACTTGAGGCGGAACTTGAGGCCGCTTCCCTTGATGCTTCACACTAAGAGGCTTTTTCTTCAATGGGCAAGATCTAACATGGTGCCCTTCTTCCTTGCACTTGAAGCAAACAATGTTGGCCGGATTCTTGACTTGATGTTGGCCATTCTTCTTGTTGTCCTTGTGCTTCAACTTGATAGTGGACTTGTTCTTGACATTGGAGTTGAATCCAAGCCCACTCTTGTCATTGGGGGATTTTTGCACACTCAAGATTTTGTTGAGTGCGTCCTTCCCTTGATGACCCCTTTTCAAGTCATTCTTCAAAGAAGTGACTTGAGCCTTGAGATCTTTGATTTCCTCTACATGGTTAGGTTCAACAAAAGTACTAGAGGAAGTAGATGCTACATTGTTAGAGCAACAAGGCACGGAATGTAATTCATCACGAGATATAGCATGGTTGTGAGAGGATGAATTACAAGGACTAGCACATGGCAATATAACATTTGGAGTAGATGTAGTGCCAATGTCCACATGAGGCCCACTAGATGTTACCTTTGACACGATGGCCTCATGAGCTAACTTTAGCCTACCATGGGAGACTAGAAGATCCTCATGCGAGCTCGAGAGCTTATCATGACTTTCTTATAATTTCCCATAGTTGCTAGTTAGAAAAGCAAGTTGAGACTTTAGCTCAACATTCTTCTTCGAAATAGATGCTTCACAATAAATGGAGTTAGTAGTACAAGCATCGTCATTATTAGCAAGAGGTGAGTGCAACTTGCTAAGCTCTTTTGAATATGAAGCTTTAAGTTGCTCATGTGACTCGGTGAGTTTGATGAGCTCACCCTTGATGACCCTAGAGCCATTTTTGAGGTGCTCAAAATCCTCAAGGAGTTTGGCATAAGCAACTTCAAGTTCATCATTTTTAATCCTGAAGGAGTTTGCCACCGCAAGTTCTCTATCATGGTATTCCTTTACTCTAGATAATTCTAGAGTAAAAGTCTCCTCAAGAGATTCTTTGGTGGTTTGTTCTTCTTCAAGGGAGTCCTTTAGTTGTGCAACTTCATTAGCATACTCAAGCTCAAGTGCAAACTTTTCATCAATTAAGTTTTCTTGCTTCCCAATAAGATCATTGCCTTCTATGGCACAATTCAAGATTTCAAGAAAGTTGGAGGAAGCAATTTTATTTTTGAAGAGAGCGCTATAGACAACCTCTCCCATTTTCTTAATAGAGGTAATATAATACTTACTTCTATAATCATCATTATCATTCTCAACCTCATCATCATCATGAGATACAATGGGATTCAAAGAGGTTACCTTTGTTCCCTTAGCCATAAGGCACATGTGAGAACCGGAGGAAGATGATGATGAGATTGCACTTGTAGCTCTCTTCAAGACCTTGTCTTGGCCCATAGAATCTTCATTTTCCTCTATATGGTTAGCAACACAAGTACTAGAGGAAATGTAAGCATTTTTATCCTGGCAACAAGACAACACAAGCATATCATCATGAGATTTATTCAAGTCATTTCTACATGATATGCAAGGACTATTAACACAAGCATGTAAGGAGTTTTGAGTGCTAGAAGTGTTAAGGTCCAAAGATAGATCATTGCAACTAGATAGGGATGAAGGATTACAAGTAGTAATATCACTATCCATATTGCAATTTCTATCACCACTCACCATATCATTACCTTGTGAAAAATCACATGTTGGTGAAGTGGTAGACGATGAAAACTCATCTCGACCGGAAGTGGAAGCAACACAATCATCCTTAATAATGTTGGACTTGCTATATTTATCTTGAAGCTTGGTCCATATCTCACGAGCGCTTGAATAAGGCATGATAGAAGAAAGAACTACATTGTTCACAACATGCAAAAGAATTTTAGAAGCTAGAGCATCTATATGAGAGTTCAACTTCTCCTCTAAAGATTCGTTTTGGGTATCCATAGGAGAAGAGAGACCCACATATAGATATCCCTCGATAATTGGGTGAATTTCTCGAAATAAATTAAGCATGCGAATTTTCCAAACATCATAATTTGTGCCATCGAATGTGAGCGTGTCCTTGTGCACTAATCCCCTAGCCGACATCTTTACTCTCAAGGCGGTGAAGCCTAAAATGAGAGACCGGGCTCTGATACCAATTGAAAGGATACAGATGTCGCCTAGAAGGGGGGGGGGTGAATAGGCGATTAAAACTTTTCCTAGAGTGACACAACAAAGGCGGAATAAAACTAGTGTTTACTTTGTTAAGCACAACCTAGAACAACTAAGGTTCACCTATGTGCACCAACAACTTATGCTAAGCAATACAAGCAACAAAGTGATAGCAAGATATATATTACTTCAAGCATGAAGGCTATCACAATGTAAAGTGCATAAGTAAAGAGCTCGGGTATAGAGATAACCGAGGCACGCGGGGACACCGATATTTTACCGAGTTCCTCCCAACATGGAGTATGTCTCGTTTGGAGAGGGGGTGGTATCAAACCACCAACGCCACAAAAGGCCTCCCTTATTCTCCGGTGAATCTCACCCCAACGGGATCGATCCACGCTTACACTATCGGTGCACTTGTCGGTGGCAACCGAAACCTCTCACAAGGTTAGGGCACTTCTCCACAACTTAATTAGAAGCTCCCAACAAATGCCACAAAAGGCCACAATGCCACCAAGGCCACAAAACCGTCTAGGGTTTCAAGAACCCAAGAGGGACAAACTCCAATGAGCAACTCAAACCAAATCCTCTGAGGAGAACTCAAATCGATGCACCAAATGCAAATGGAAAGAACACCACAAAGGTGCTCAAATCCCTTACTCTCAAGTTCCAAAAAAGCTACTAAAGCTATTGGGGGAACAAGAGAGGAAGAATCAAAGAGAGACACAAAATCCCCCAAAATCTAGATCCCCAAAGATGCACTCACAAAGAGATGAATCGGTTAGGTCAAAACGTGGGGCTAGATCTCCTCTCTCTTCCACTCAAATATGAGCAAGAATCATCGGAGGGAAAAGATTAGACAAGCTTCAAGATCTAGAGCAATTGTGGATAAATTTTAGCCTAATAGATAAGAGAGAAGCAAACTAAACTGAAAATGGACAAAGGGTATAAATAGAGGCTCAGAAAAACTAGTCGTTTGGGGCTTTTTTTCGGAACGGTCCTGACCGACGTGGGGCTACGCAGCGCATGCGTGCATGCAGCGAGCGAGCGCAGCTGTGATCCAGCGTGCAGCGCAGCGGCAGAGGCTGCAAATGGGCTCATGAGGCCAATAGAGCATGTGCAGCGGCAGATCTACCCAAAGACGCTGCAGGCGGCGGGGCTGCGGGCGGCAGCAACAAGCAATCGGCGGCGCAATGAGCGGCCAAGTGCGAAAGCGAGAGAGAGCGGGGCCCAAAGACGCAGCGAGGCAGCCGACGCGCGGGCAGGCTCGCGCGAGTGAGATAGCAGCAGCGCGCGCGGGATCTAGATCTGGATCTGAAAAATATCTGGGCCAAATAAACTGGGCCGACCGGTAGTACCGGCCCACCCAGGCGGTACTAACAGGCCGGTCTGGTAGGACCGAAAAAAGGTACCGGGCCAGACAAAAAATGGGCTGCGCGTGTCAGACGTGTCCGGTGCTGGACGCGGCAGTACCATACGGCCCAGAAAACAATTTTTTCTTTTTCTTTTTAAATCGAATAACAGCCAATATTTAAACGGTCATAACTTTTAAACGGTAGCTCCGATTGACCCGATTCTAATTGCGTTGGATAGAGGATGACAAGTGCTACCCTATAAAAAGTGTAAATATTGGTTATCACCAAGTGAGAATGTATCAAGTAATATAATGTGAGATACCTCACTTGGTGAGACACCGGAAAACCGCCATAAATCAAAATCGCAACAAGATACATATGGGAGATCCGATTTTGATGAACAAGAGCTTGTTATGGAGATTACCACAAGCTCTATATCCTCACATGGATAAGGCCAAATAACAACCAAATACGATGATGCAAGTATGCAAAGGTTTGAGCTCTCTCCGAACGATGTGACCGAATTACTTATACGAGAGCCCCTCTTGATAGTACGGTTATCTATCCTAAACCCGGTCTCACACACACAACGTGAGACCGACAAAAGGGAAAACCTATCAAGATTATACATTTGCCTTGAGCATTCCACTTGAGTTCGATGTAGACGGTCTTGACCTTCTCAAGATGGAATGCCTTTCTTAATTCCTCATCATCGACCTCGCATATTGAGCTTGCACAACATATCTTCTTTGTATTTCATCGACCTTGAAGACAACACATGCTCCAAGCGATGCCAATGGACAAATCCTACAAGTATAACTTAATGCACACATTAGTCCATAAAGATTGTCATTAATTACCAAAACCACACATGGGGGCCCAACATGTTCTTTCGGGAAGGCGACGTGCCACCGCCTTAGATGGAAGCCGGAGCCTTGGAGGACACGAAGACTAGTTAGTGAGAGTCTAGGACTCTGTAACCGTATCCGGCTGGGACTCTCCATGTAACCCTAGGTCCTGGCGTCCTTATAAGCTAGCCTACGGGAGCCTTTAGGGCAGATAACACCAAGTGCATAGCACTACCCGCACACAGTGAACCCCCAATCCTGTAACTCGGCGTATTGCCATTATAGTGATTTATAGAAGGAGTAGGATCTCACTACTGTTGTGAGATCTGAACCTAGGTAAACTGTGTCACGCTGACCCGGACGCTCTCCGTCTTCCCCCACGTCTCTAAACTCGCTGTTGGGATACCCCTATGGCGTGCGTGTCGTCAATACCACATCACAAATCCCGGGAGATCCCGATATCCCAAACAAAGCTAGTGCTATCTTGCAAGTAGAACCATAACCACTTAGGAGAGTGAGAGCACTATAGAAACCCGACACCAAAACATAGTCGTCAACCTCTAGTTGATTCAATTTCAGTTTACATAGCCTAGTTCAAGAATTCAGATGTGCGCGGAATCTCAAATTAGATACCATGGTATTTTTCAAGCATCTGTAGATTTCACTATAAAAGACATGGTAAGCCAACGATTCTCAATTTACTTAGCAGTATTCAGTACAAAGAACAATATCATATCAGATACTCGAACATATCACCCACTCGATTGACGAGTCTCCTGTATTTAACCCTCCCAATCGACAGGCTCCGCTAAGAACCCTAACAAATCGAACTGTGCAATTTTGATTGAATACCCCCAAATTAAATGGAGTTAACAAGTAGGAGTAGAAACTTACTTCTAGTTGTAGTAGAGCTCGAGGCCCATGTCGTCGTGGATCTCATAGTCGCCGAGGGTGATATGGTCCTTGTAGATGGTGTACCACTTCTGGATGCGGATCTTCATGTGGAGGTTCTCTGTGGTAAGATTAAGTATCCTGCAGATTTTCTAGTGCTTAATTCAGGAGCTAGCAAAACTTGTCCTATCATTTTTGGTAGACCTTTCTTGAACACTTGTGGAGCTATTATTGATTGTAAGAAGAAAAAGTTTTAACTAAATTTGATGGAGATTCTTATGAGTTTAAATTTTCCAAATTTTCTAAAGCTCCTTGTGAAAACAACTTGCCTAATAAAGATTTCAGGATGGAACAACTTGCTTCTATTGATCCGGTTTATGACCTTGGACCTATTTTTGGTGACTGTAAGTATGCTTATTCTGATGATAAAGTTGTTTCTAATGATAGTTATATTGTCAACTTTATTCAAAGTGCTACTAAAAGTTATTTTGAGAGAGGGAAACATGGTTTTATGCATCCCAATAATGTTAAGTTTCCCCGTTTTATGTTGAAAGCTTTGAAGTTGCATCTGTTTTGTATTCCTATGCTAGTGGTTTTTTATTTTAAAAATTCATTTTCTCATGATACCCCCATGCATAGGAAGTGGGTTAGACTCAAGTGGGTTGGTTATTTGCTTCTTGATGCTCTCTTTCATTTCAGGTATATATATCCTATGTGAGCTTCTTTGGAAGTTTCAAGCCTAACTTAAAGGCATTAAAGAAATGTACTTGTTGGGAGATAACCCAAGAGTTTGGTTGAGTCTTGGAAGTTATTACTTTAGTAATAACCGCTCCTTATCCTTTTTGTTTTGTTTTTTGTGTCAATTTCAACTACTTTTGTGAAGTAGAGGAGTTGTGAAAAGTGGCTATCCTGGGACAGATTTTTGTGCTGTATTGTAAAAATTCGTGAGGAAGCTCAGTACTTCGGATGGAGCTGAATTTTTTTGAGCTTGTTATCCAAGTTTGTATCCAAATTTCATCAGTTCTGCATTTTCTTATTTGAGCAACAGAAGGTTTTTGAAAAAATCAATCTTTACATGGTGGTCTGTTTTGACAGATTTCTGCCATCATTTGCATTTGCCTCTTACAAAAGCTTTTGTTTTGATAGGTTTTTAGTTGAAGTGTGTACCCAAAGGTTTATTGTTTTTGCTTACACTAATGTTGTTATTGAGTTTGTCCAAGGGTTTTGTATGAAGGAAATTTTCAGGAGAAGGAGAAAAGGAATCTGCAGAGTTCGTCTTTGAATAGGTAAAAGTGGTGAAAACAGAAGGTTCGTGAAACCCCAATATTTTTTATATTTTTGATGTTTTTAATACATAAGGAAAACTACAAGACGGAACTGAAGAGGAAATGGATTTCGGGGTGGATAAAACCACCCCAGGCGCGGGCCTATCCTGGCCACGCCTGGAGGGGGTTTGATTCCCCCGAACTCCGTCTCCGCCTCGTTTCCATGTCAGTACCTTCCTTATGCCTTGAAACTTCGTAATATATAACCCCCCGGATCCCCCGAGGTTCGTGCATCGTGTTCTCGTCATGTTTTCATTTCGATCTGTTTCTGTCAGGAAATCTTCTCAAGTTTAGAGCACCATGGTCTCCGCCAATGACAAAGGCAAGAAGCTCAAGGAAGACGATCCTCACAAACCCAAGGAGGGGGAAATTTTGGTAGGTTATGAAGGAGAAATGGAGGAGGACAAGCAACCAGACACCCGCGCTACCGTCGCAAGCATTGGAGTGGTGGCAACCCCTATCAAGCTTAAGAGGACATCACGGATGTCTACATGAGGGAAAACTCCACGTCATACCCTCTCTCCACGATCATCTCCTCCATGTAACAAGAGACCTTTCCATACTCTTATACATGAGCGTCAATTTCAACATGTGCCCAAAGGGAACTTGCCCTCGATGTGGGATATGCCTTGTTCTAACCATGCAGGGGAGGAACATGCTAAGGAAGAAGAATGGGGAAAGAATAACAAGAACTGGGATTCTCGGTCTAACATGATCATGGACCGTATAGAGAAAAACTCGGAGCTAATCCATACTCTTACCCTTGAGTTTGAGGAGTTGAGGAAACTTATTGAAGAGATTATCAAGATGAAGGAGTAATTGTTGGAATTATGCCCTAGAGGCAATAATAAAGATGTTATTATTATAATTCTTGTTCATGATAAAGTTTATATTCCATGCTAGAATTGTATTAAGCGGAAACTTTAATACTTGTGTGGTTTGTGAACAACACCGTGTCCCTAGTACGCCTCTATGGACTAGCTCATTGATTAATGATGGTTAAGGTTTCCTAACCATGGACATGAGTTGTCAATTAATAATGAGATCATATCATTGGGAGAATGATATGGTGGACAAACCCAAACTAAGCGAAGCAATTAGATCGTGTCATCGTGTTCGTCTTTGCGAAGCTTTTCTTATGTCAAATATTGTATTCCTTAGACCATGAGATAATGCAACTCCCTGGTATCGGAAGAAAGCTTTGAGGTCATCAAACGTCATCCTATGAGAGTGTGATCATAAAGGTGTCTCTCAGGTGATCGAAAAGTATCTGTTGGGTTGTATGTATCGAGATGGGATTTGTCCCTCCCAAGTCGGAGAGATATACTTCGGGCCCACTCGGTAATCGATATCAACACCACTTGCAAGCATGTGTTTAAGGAGTTAATCACAAAGTGATATCGGATTACGGAACGAGTAAAGTACTTGCTGTGAACGAGATTGAACTAGGTATGACGTGCAAGACGATCGAATCTCGGGCAAGTAAAATATCGCGAGACGAAGGGAATATATATATGGGATTGATTGAATCCTGGCATCATGGTTCATCCGATATAATCATCGATGAATGTGTGGGAGTCAATATGGGTTTACAGACCCCGCTGTTGATTATTGATAGAAGATCATGTCTGCATATTCTCGAACCCGCAGGGTCACACACTTAACGTGTTTCGACGCTAGGATAGATTGGATAATTGGTTTATGAGTTTTTGTTCCGAGTCTCGGATGGGATCTGGGACATTACGAGAGGTTCCGCAGTGGTCCGGAGAATAAGATTCATATAAGGCAGTGCAATTTTTGGAGTTCGGAATTGTTCCGGGTTAATCAGTATTGTACCGGAAGCTTCTAGAACCTTCCGGAAGGGGACCAACGTGGCCCCACCTTCCGGGAGGGGGCATGGGCCTATGAGGGAGTGCCCTGGCCGCATTGGGACAGGTGCATAAGGCCCCATAGGGCCCAGCCGGCCTAGAGAGGTTTAAACTCGAGATAGACCTTCTAGAAGGGGGGGGGTTTCCTTGCCCCCCACTCCTCCTCCTTGGGGCCGCCGATTTGGGCTTGGGGGAGGGGCTAGGGATGCGCCCCCCTCTATATAAAGATGGGTGGGGGCGTACCAAGCCCACACACCTTTCCCTCCAACCCTAGCCGCCCTGCTGCCCTTCCTCTCTCCCTCCCGACTGCTTGTAGGCGAAGCCCTGCTGCAGAAATTCTCTACCAATTGCACCGCGCCGTCGCGTTGTAGATCCAACCCATCTCTCCACCATACTTGCTGGACCAAGGAAGGAGGAGACGTCGAGGTGCTGCACGTGTGCATCTCACGTAGGCACCGCCACTTGTGGTGCTAGATCGGATCGGATCGCGAGGAGGAGAAGCGAGTACGACTACATCACCCACGTTCCGACGAACGTTCAGCTGTGCGAATCTTCAAGGGTATGAAGATCTAATCCAATCTCTCTCTTTGTTTGCATCTCCTAGAATAGATCTTGGCTTTCCCTCTGTTCGCATCCGTAGAAAATTTTGATTTACTATGCCGCGAAACCCTTCAGAGGTATCAGAGCTAGATCTATGCGTAGATGTGTTTCACGAGTAGAACGCAACATGGTTGTTGCAGGCGTTGATGTTTTATGTTGCAAGCCTCTTGTTTGTGTTCTTCTTATGACGCGGGATAGTGAGATTGAAGCGGTCCAGGCCAACCTTACGCGACGTCGTTCGCGAGACCGGCTCCGCACTTGACGTGTGGCTTGTTCCACACATGCGGCTGGTGGATGTCAGTTTCTCTCACTATAGTTGTCATGGGATTAACACCAGAGTTTGGCAACCATAATATCACCGTTGTGGCTTTCCGTAGGTAAGAATCGTTCTTAGCATCTACAACCATAAGCCACGTAAAACATGCAACAACAAAGTAGAGGCGTCTAACTTGTTTTTGCAGGGAGTGTTTTCTGTGATATGGTATGGCCCAAGATGTGATGTGTATATTGTATGCGATGATCATGTTTTGTAATGTTTCACGACTTGCATGTCGATGAGTACACAACCGGCAGGAGCCATATGGTTGTCTTTATAATTGTGTATGACCTGCGAGTCAACTTCTTATACGCCATGTAATAGCTTTACTTTATCGCTAAGTAGTTAGCAATAGTTGTAGTTGTTATTCGTGGTGGAGGCAATCATGGTGGAGTGATGGAGATCATGTCGGAATGCACAAGATGGAGATCATTGCGCGAAGATTGGCTATACCATGTCACATAAAGTTATATGCATGTGATGTTTATCCTTTTATGTATCTTATTATGCTTAGATCGTGACGGTAGCATTATAAGATGATTCCTCACTTAAAGATCAAGATAAAAATGTGTTCTCCCCAAGTATGCACCGTTGCGAAAGTTCTTCGTGTCCAAGCATCACGTGATGATCGGGTGCTATAGACTCTACGCTCACATACAAGGGTGCAAGCCAGTTTTGCACACGCGGAAATACTTGGGTCTAACTTGACGAGCCTAGCATGTACAGACATGGCCTCGGAACACAAGAACCGAAGGTTAAGCATGAGTCATATGAATGATATGATCGACACTTCGTTGTCCACCATTGAAACCACATCTCTTCTCGTGATGATCGGATTAGGTGTGGTGAATTTGGATCGTGTTCACTAAACAACTTGAGGGATGTTGAATTTAGTGGGAGTTCATCTAGTAATTTGATTAAGTTGAACTATTTATCATGAACATAGTCTAAATTGTACTTGCAAATATTGTAGATCACATGGCCAAGTCCAACTTCAACTTCAACGTTTTCGCTGAGAAGGAAAAGCTTAGAAACAATGGGTCTAACTTCACCAATTGGTTCCGCAATCTAAGAATCATTCTCTCTGGCGGTCAAAAGGACTATGTCCTTGGGAAAGCGTTAGGTGACCCCCCTGCTGCAACTGCGCCGGCTGATGAGAAAGCTGTCTATCAGTCGCGCAAAGATGATTATGGTGTGATTAAGAGCACCATGTTGTTTGCTATGGAACCGGAACTTCAAAATCGTTTTGAAGACTATCCCGGGCCCTTTGAGATTCTCGAAGAGATGAAAACCATGTTTCAGACTCAGGCCCGTTCTGAGAGATATGAGATCTCTGAGAAGTTCTTTAACTGCAAGATGGAGGAAGGGAGTTCCGTTAGTGAGCACGCCATTAAGATGACGGGCTACACTCCACGCCTTGAGCAACTGGAATGCACGATTCCAGAGGAGATCAAGATTGACAGGGTTCTCCAATCACTCCCTCCCAGCTACAAAAGTTTTGTAGTGACTCACAATCAGATTGGTTCCACTGATACGATCACCGAGCTCTTCGCAAAGCTGAAGGCTGCGGAGGTGGACATCAATAAGGATAATCATGTGTTGATGGTCAACAAGCCCTCCTTTAAGAAAGGTAAGGGTGCAAAGAAGCCCTTCAAGAAAGGCGGCGGCAAGCGCGTTGCCCCTGCTGAGAAGAAGCTCAAGTCTGGTCCTAAGACGGACACTGAGTGCTTCTATTGCAAGGACAAGGGTCACTGGAAGCACAATTTTCCGAAGTACTTAGCGGACAAGAAGGCTGGCACCATCGAAGGTATATTTGATATACATGTTATTGATGTTTTCCTTACTAGCCCTCGTTGTAGTGCCTGGGTATTTGATACCGGTTCAGTTGCTAATATTTGTAACTCGAAACAGGAGCTACGGAATAGATGGCGGCTTGCGAGGGATGAAGTGACGATGCGCGTTGGCAACGGATCAAGAGTTGATGTGATGGCCGTCGGCACGCTCTCCTTAGTTTTACCTTCGGGATTAGTTTTAAACCTTAATAAATGTTATTATGTGACTGCGTTGAGCATGAACATTATTTCTGGATCGTGTTTATTTGTAAGAGTCCCAATCTTTAATAAGATTGATCCCTCCTGTGTTTACAATGATAGTCCCTGGATCAATAGCTAGCATCCACAGTTTAGATGTAATATCAAGAAACAAGGGTCATAATATAACTTTATAACCAGGAATAACATAATTTTATTACATCAAACATAGCTCATTAGGCTATTACATTACATTGCAGCGGAATAAATATAGTCATGGGTCCTTCATCTTCAAAGTGCCACAGGCAGATGTTGGTTGTAGACTTTGTAATCCTAATCAATCAATCAATCTTCTCTAAACAATCAAACCTGCAACATACAAGTTACAGCCACAAAGGGTCAATACATTTGAATTGTATTGGCAAGTGATACTATGGTAGTATAGTGGGGTCTATCAACTATATGCATTTGGATAAGTGGAGTTGAGGCTTGCATTGCTCAAAATAGATTTTTCTTATCATTTTGAAAATACTAAGTTTTTGCTTGACAAAATCATTTCCTCTATCAAAGATTTCAAGATCCTTGTACCAAGCCATCTCTCCATCAATGATTGAAGAATTCAAACAACCCTTGTTCAAACCACAAGATTTTAATTTAGAAATTGGAATGATGAGATTCTTGATTGCTTCCATGTCTTGATGTTCAAATTGTCCTTTACCAGGGACATGGCTAAGTACTTAGATTTTACACTCTGCAGAGGTGGTGCACTTTCCCCACAAGACTTGGTTTCCCAAGACAAGATCTTTCAGAAGCTTTCCCTTAGACCAAAATGGACGCGTTCCAACCTATCAAACACTACCACCCACTGTCCATATGGCTAAGTTCTTGCAACCTATATGATCATGGCAGAGCCCATATTGCCAAGTGGTTGCACTTGAAGCTTCTCAACATTTGACATCTCAAATCCCTTTGTTTCCTGGGTGGCATTCCACAAGTGAGATACACAATCCAAGCTCATGGCATTGTGAACCACTCAACCATTCTCCACCAAGCAAGCCCATTCCACCTGTGGATTCATTAACTTAGTTGTTTTATTAAACAAAAACATAAGTCCTCAGACTTAGAATATTTTTTTCATAGTGTGAATATATTTTCCACCCATGTTTTCTATTAGCTAGGCTAAGCTTGATAGTAGTAGGAATATTTAACTTAGGAAAAATCCTACTAAGGATTCATCTACAAGGTTTTCCTATAGTAAGGTCTATACTTAGCAAAATCCATGCAAGTTTTACTTAGCAAAATCACTAATGCATAGTGAAAGTAATAGGACAAAAAGTATGAAGCATCACTTGCCTTTTTGGTAGGGAATGGTAGTTCACTCCTTGATCTTGCTAGTCTCACACTTCACTACAAGTCAATCAAGCAAACACTAATTGAATTTACATTCCAAACCAATAATCACTCAAACAAATTCACACACACAAAACAATGGAAACCAATTCATGCATGGGAGCATGCACAAGATAGTTTTATTTTGCAAAGGGGTCTTTATGGGGTTTCTAAACTTTGTAAGATTCAAATTGGTCATTTACCAAAGTGGCAAAGTCATTGGTTAGAGGGTTTTGTCCAAAACTATTTTTAAATCCATTTATCATTTCATGTGGTGAAAAATGTTTTTATTAAGGCAAAACTCTTAAGTTGTTCACCAAATGAGTTGCTATTGCAAAACTTGGTGTTTTAGGGTTAGTAAGTTTGGTCCAAACCATTTTCTCAAAGTTTTCTTTCCATAAACATTTGGATAATAAAATCAACAATTTTATTTGGCTAGAAATGGACTAAACTAATTAATCCATTCCAAACTTTTCCAAATTCATTTTCCAAACCATGGGTTGGTTCCTAGGGT
This sequence comes from Avena longiglumis, assembly GCA_030063025.1. Taxonomy (NCBI): domain Eukaryota; kingdom Viridiplantae; phylum Streptophyta; class Magnoliopsida; order Poales; family Poaceae; genus Avena; species Avena longiglumis. The sequence goes on from CP125975.1 coordinate 171,754,407, forward strand.
CAGTAAGGTCACAACAAACCATTTTGCAAAGGTTTTAATCCAAAAATCATTTTTAAACAATTTTTATACTCTAAACAAGTACACAAATGTTTCTGCAAATTCAAACAAGCTAACAGTTACTATATGTCAAACTAAGGCCATGGTTGGCTAGGGCTTGTTCTCCTGAATTCATTGATATAAAATTTGCCAAATTTGGACGTGTGGTTCAAAAGTTATAAGGGTTTGAAAATGGCATTTAAATCTGTTTTCAAAAATCTGTTTTAATTCAACCACCGACACGCGTCGTTTTTCTACTGGGCGATACCGGTTCGGGTGGATCGTGGCCTGCTGTGCGTTGGATCTAAACGAATCGTGCGGCTCTGAACGCATACCCCTTCGCGTTAAGTGATTCTTTCGTACCGCTACGATCTGCATCTAACGGCTGGAGATGGCCTGACCTAATTCTGGCGGCGTTTAGCGGCAGCGCGCGGCGGAGCTGGCGATGCAGGAAGCGAGGGAGAGGCTGGCAAGGCTTACCAGGCTCGCAGAGACTTGCTGATGCTCGACGTGGGGTCAGCTACTCGAGGGGCGCAAGGGGTTGCTGTTAATCGCTCGTCGGAGAAGTTGCGGGCGACGGTGCTCTCAGGTTGTCGTCATTGGCGACGTTTAGGATCGCGCTGAGGCAAAGGAGAGGCACGGTTAGGTGCACGGGATCAAGGCAAATCTGTGTGCTTGAACGAGAGGGGAAGGGGTGGTCTGGTCTCACCGGTGGGACTCGTCGGAGCGGAGATGCAGGGCAGCGGTCTTGGAGGTTGTCGCCTTGACACTCTGAGCGCCAGCGATCGTACAAAGAACCAGGCGGATGCGCCTGGATGTGGTGAATATGCCTGCGTGTAGAGGGAGTCGAGGGGCGGCCGTGGTTCGCCGGATTTTGCTGGAGAAGGTCGCCGGAGACAGGGGAAGTATCTGGCAAAATTCTTCGGCCTGGGGGCGTGCTCGGGGAAGGAAGCAGAGGGGAAACGGAGAGGAGTGACTGGCGATTTAACACGCGTGATCACTGCAGGTTTTACTCATGGAATTAAAGCGAATTAAGTCTGAGGAATCAAGTCTGCAACGGCGAAGTGAGAGGAAGAACAGCTCGCGGGGTGGGGAAGAAGAGCAGTGGGGTGTGGGGTCCGCTGGCAGTGAAAGAAAGGGAGAAAGGGAGGAGGTCCACCAGTCAGTCTCGGTGTGGGTTAGTTATTTGGTGCGAATCGTTTTCTTCGGGGTGAGGGGAATCTGGTGGGATGTTAATGGGCCTTGTTGGGCTGGTCTGTTTCCTCTATTTTTTCATCTATTTGTTTTATTCTTTTCTAATTCTTTTTCTGTTTTGAAATTCAAACAACCAAACACATTCAAAAGATTCAAACAATCATCAATGCTTTTCAAATATGAATTTGGTTCTGCTTAACATCATAAATCACATTCTAAAATAAAATATTGTTTTAAATCTTTTTATGTTCCATTTATTAATTAAATAAATGGATCATTAGTTATTTAATAAAATAAGGTTTGTTTTAATTAATAAAATTTTCATTTAAGATCCAAATGTTTTCAAAATCAAATCAGTAGGTTTAATTTGGGAAGTACATAATATTTGGAATTTGTTTTTAAACAAATAACATTTTAGAGTCTATTATTAATTAAATAAAATAGACTTTCATTATTAAATCAACTTGGGTTTGTTTTATTGAGATATTTATTTTGAAATCCAATATAAAGCCAAAACATTTTAGTAGATTTTATTTGTGAATATAAAATACTTAGAAAACTTATTTTAAATAATTTAATAAGTTTTGATGTTTCAATTAAATTGGTAAGACCTTTTATTTTAAAAGAGTTTGGATATTAATTATTTTATTTAAGAAATCCTTTATTATTTTTAATTAAACCTTTGCTATTTTATTTAAAATAAAATGTTTTAATTCAAAAGCTTGGCCAAGTTTTATTTTGGTTTTATAAAATAATCTTTATTTGTAAATCCATCTTTTCTTTTGAATATCAAATCCTTTTATTAAAAGATCCAAAATAGTAATTCCAAAACATTTTAATTTCCTTTATTAAATGTTTATCTTTAAGAATCCCTTTAGGATTTTATTTAATTCAAATGGGTTTGAAGTTCCAATTGAGTTCAAAAGTTTCTTCGGCTCAAAATCATACAAAGTTTTATTTTATTAATTTATTTTCACATTACAAGATTTGGAAAATCTTGGGATGTGACAGTTACCCTTAAAATAAATCTCGTCCCGAGATTTGGGAAGGCTGGGGTTACAAGCAAGTTCAAAACAACTAGGGTACTACCACCCTTAAAAATTTTCAAACAAAAATTACATATTGGCCTTCTTGGGTCCTGGAAAATTTCTCTAAGCAAACTTTTGCTTTATTTCTATACTTGACTCATGGGCCAAGGTTGAGATCCTTCATAGACTTGTTTAACTTGTTCTCCATCCTTTCTGGACAATTGTTGGCATAGTGGCCTAGTTCCTTGCATTTGAAACATGTGACAAGGCTGAGATCCCTCATAGGCTGGTTTATCTTATGCTTCATCTTTTCTGGACAGTAGTTTGCATAATGTCCTAACTCTTTGCAGTGTTTGCACATCACTTGGCTAAAATCCTTCCTTATCTTGGGTTTCACTAGCTTTTGTTTGTCTTCTTGTCTCTTCTTCTTTTCTGGGCATTCACTGGCATAGTGTCCCCTCTCTTTGCAATTGTAACATTGCAACTGGCTTATGTATTTCTTCTTCTTGTTGGGTCTCTCCAAAGCTAGGAGTTCTTCTAGTTCATGTTCTTCATAAGTGGGAGATCTTTCTCTCTTCTTGAGGCATTGATCTTCATGTTCCTTGGATGAATGATCCTTGTCTCTAAAAACATTGCTAGCTTGGGTTCCTTCTAGAATAACATCCTTGTCATCCTTGTTGTCATTGGCTCTTGGAAGAAAGTTTTCTCTCATGTTGATCATTTGAGTAGTGAGTCCTTGCAATAATTTGGATTGAAGTTTCAAAATCCTTTGTATGGCTGGGTCTAGTCCATTGTTGTTGGCTAAAAGCTGAGTTGTCTCTTGGCTCAACTGGTTTTGGGTTGCTATAAGTTCTCTCATGTTGTCTTCTTGGTTGTTGTTGTTGTCTTCAACCTTGATGTTGGAGTTTCTTAGAGTAGTCATCTGTTTGGGTTGAAGGGAGATTAGAATAGGCAAGATATTTCTAAGGAATTATTTCTAATCACACACATCACAATTCACACAAACAATGTGCATGCAATCACAAACCAAACATTCACAAACAACTTTGCATTCAAACAACCAAGTTCAAGCACATACTTAGGCAACAAAATATTTTTGTTACACCACATAAGTTGGTGTTTTGTCTTAGCTAAAATTTGGTGGTCCATCTATATGGTTCACTTGTGGTCTTTCTTTTCTTCTTGATTCTTCTTGTATGAGATCATGGCTTCCTTGGAAAAACTCTTGGTTACAATACTTCAAAGTTGTTGATGGTTCCTTCTTATTTTGCATTCCCTCAGTCTCTAAATTTGAGTAGGATTTCCTTATCCCACTTGTGGTCCTTAGTAGTTTCTAAGTTGGAAGTCCTTGGTGAACATGCTGAAGATGTTGAAGTCATTAGAGTTGAAGAAGTTGAAGTCATTAGAGTTGAAGAAGTTGAAGTCATTAGAGTTGTAGAAGTTGGAGAAGTCCTTTGCACATGGTGTAGTCTTTGGTCATGGGTAGGTTTTTCCATCAAGTTGAAGTAGAAGAGAGGTATAGTTGAAACCAAAATGGTTGAGGAAAGAGTTTACAAGTGTTTTTGTAAATAAGTTTTGGAACAAATATAACTCTTATTTTTCTAAGGGGTTTTTTCCAATCCTAGGGTTACAATCCACAGGCAACACAATGCTCTGATACCATCTGTAAGAGTCCCAATCTTTAATAAGATTGATCCCTCCTGTGTTTACAATGCTAGTCCCTGGATCAATAGCTAGCATCCACAGTTTAGATGTAATATCAAGAAACAAGGGTCATAATATAACTTTATAACCAGGAATAACATAATTTTATTACATCAAACATAGCTCATTAGGCTATTACATTACATTGTAGCGGAATAAATATAGTCATGGGTCCATCATCTTCAAAGTGCCACAGGCAGATGTTGGTTGTAGACTTTGTAATCCTAATCAATCAATCAATCTTCTCTAAACAATCAAACCTGCAACATACAAGTTACAGCCACAAAGGGTCAATACATTTGAATTGTATTGGCAAGTGATACTATGGTAGTATAGTGGGGTCTATCAACTATATGCATTTGGCTAAGTGGAGTTGAGGCTTGCATTGCTCAAAATAGATTTTTCTTATCATTTTGAAAATACTAAGTTTTTGATTGACAAAATCATTTCCTCAATCAAAGATTTCAAGATCCTTGTACCAAGCCATCTCTCCATCAATGATTGAAGAATTCAAACAACCCTTGTTCAAACCACAAGATTTTAATTTAGAAATTGGAATGATGAGATTCTTGATTGCTTCCATGTCTTGATGCTCAAATTGTCCTTTACCAGGGACATGGCTAAGTACTTAGATTTTACACTCTGCAGAGGTGGTGCACTTTCCCCACAAGACTTGGTTTCCCAAGACAAGATCTTTCAGAAGCTTTCCTTAGACCAAAATGGACGTTCCAACCTATCAAACACGACCACCCACTGTCCATATGGCTAAGTTCTTGCAACCTATATGATCATGGCAGAGCCCATATTGCCAAGTGGTTGCACTTGAAGCTTCTCAACATTTGACATCTCAAATCCCTTTGTTTCCTGGGTGGCATTCCACAAGTGAGATACACAATCCAAGCTCATGGCATTGTGAACCACTCAACCATTCTCCACCAAGCAAGCCCATTCCACCCAGATTCATTAACTTAGTTGTTTTATTAAACAAAACATAAGTCCTCAGACTTAGAATATTTTTTCATAGTGTGAATATATTTTCCACCCATGTTTTCTATTAGCTAGGCTAAGCTTGATAGTAGTAGGAATCTTTAACTTAGGAAAAATCCTACTAAGGATTCATCTACAAGGTTTTCCTATAGTAAGGTCTATACTTAGCAAAATCCATGCAAGCTTTACTTAGCAAAATCACTAATGCATAGTGAAAGTAATAGGACAAAAAGTATGAAGCATCACTTGCCTTTTTGGTAGGGAATGGTAGTTCACTCCTTGATCTTGCTAGTCTCACACTTCACTACAAGTCAATCAAGCAAACACTAATTCAATTTACATTCCAAACCAATAATCACTCAAACAAATTCACACACACAAAACAATGGAAACCAATTCATGCATGGGAGCATGCACAAGATAGTTTTATTTTGCAAAGGGGTCTTTATGGGGTTTCTAAACTTTGTAAGATTCAAATTGGTCATTTACCAAAGTGGCAAAGTCATTGGTTAGAGGGTTTTGTCCAAAACTATTTTTAAATCCATTTATCATTTCATGTGATGAAAAATGTTTTTATTAAGGCAAAACTCTTAAGTTGTTCACCAAATGAGTTGCTATTGCAAAACTTGGTGTTTTAGGGTCAGTAAGTTTGGTCCAAACCATTTGCTCAAAGTTTTCTTTCCATAAACATTTGGATAATAAAATCAACAATTTTATTTGGCTAGAAATGGACTAAACTAATTAATCCATTCCAAACTTTTCCAAATTCATTTTCCAAACCATGGATTGGTTCCTAGGGTCAGTAAGGTCACAACAAACCATTTTGCAAAGGTTTTAATCCAAAAATCATTTTTAAACAATTTTTATACTCTAAACAAGTACACAAATGTTTCTGCAAATTCAAACAAGATAACAGTTACTATATGTCAAACTAAGGCCATGGTTGGCTAGCGCTTGTTGTCCTGAATTCATTGATATAAAATTTGCCAAATTTGGACGTGTGGTTCAAAAGTTATAAGGGTTTGAAAATGGCATTTAAATCTGTTTTCAAAAATCTGTTTTAATTCAACCACTGACACACGTCGTTTTTCTACTGGGCGATACCGGTTCGGGTGGATCGTGGCCTGCTGTGCGTTGGATCTAAACGAATCGTGCGGCTCTGAACGCATACCCCTTCGCGTTAAGTGATTCTTTCGTACCCCTACGATCTGCATCTAACGGTTGGAGATGGCCTGACCTAATTCCGGCGGCGTTTAGCGGCAGCGCGCGGCGGAGCTGGCGATGCAGGAAGCGAGGGAGAGGCTGGCAAGGCTTACCAGGCTCGCAGATACTTGCTGATGCTCGAGGTAGGGTCGGCAACTCGAGGGGCACAAGGGGTTGCTGTTAATCGCTCGTCGGAGAAGTTGCGGGCGACGGTGCTCTCAGGTTGTCGTCATTGGCGACGTTTAGGATCGCGCTGAGGCAAAGGAGAGGCACGGTTAGGTGCGCGGGATCAAGGCAAATCTGTGTGCTTGAACGAGAGGGGAAGGGGTGGTCTGGTCTCACCGGTGGGACTCGTCGGAGCGGAGACAGACGGCGGCGGTGCTGGAGGTTGTCGTTGCCGACACTGGGCGCCATGATCGTACAAAGGGCACAGGAGGATGCTGGATGTGGTGAATATGCCTGCGTGTAGAGGGCGGCCGTGGTTCGCCGGATTTTTGCTGGAGAAGGTCATGAGACAGGAAGTATCGGCAAAATTCTTGACTGAGGCGTGCTCGGGAAGGAAGCGGAGGAAAGCGGAGAGGATCATGGCGATTTAACACGCGTGATCACTGCAGGTTTTACTCATGGAATTAAAGCGAATTAAGTCTGAGGAATCAAGTCTGCAACGGCGAAGTGAGAGGAAGAACAGCTCATGGGTGGGGAAGAAGCAAAGGTGTGGGGTCCGCTGGCAGTGAAAGAAAGGGAGAAAGGGAGGAGGTCCACCAGTCAGTCTCGGTGTGGGTTAGTTATTTGGTGCGAATCGTTTTCTTCGGGGTGAGGGGAATCTGGGCTGTGGGACTGTTGGGCTGGGCCTTGTTGGGCTAGTCTGTTTCCTCTATTTTTTTCTGTCTATTTGTTTTATTCTTTTCTAATTCTTTTTCTGTTTTGAAATTCAAACAACCAAACACATTCAAAAGATTCAAACAATCATCAATGCTTTTCAAATATGAATTTGGTTCTGCTTAACATCATAAATCACATTCTAAAATAAAATATTGTTTTAAATCTTTTTATGTTCCATTTATTAATTAAATAAATGGATCATTAGTTATTTAATAAAATAAGGTTTGTTTTAATTAATAAAATTTTCATTTAAGATCCAAATGTTTTCAAAATCAAATCAGTAGGTTTAATTTGGGAAGTACATAATATTTGGAATTTGTTTTAAAACAAATAACATTTTAGAGTCTATTATTAATTAAATAAAATAGACTTTCATTATTAAATCAACTTGGGTTTGTTTTATTGAGATATTTATTTTGAAATCCAATATAAAGCCAAAACATTTTAGTAGATTTTATTTGTGAATATAAAATACTTAGAAAACTTATTTTAAATAATTTAATAAGTTTTGATGTTTCAATTAAATTGGTAAGACCTTTTATTTTAAAAGAGTTTGGATATTAATTATTTTATTTAAGAAATCCTTTATTATTTTTAATTAAACCTTTGCTATTTTATTTAAAATAAAATGTTTTAATTCAAAAGCTTGGCCAAGTTTTATTTTGGTTTTATAAAATAATCTTTATTTGTAAATCCATCTTTTCTTTTGAATATCAAATCCTTTTATTAAAAGATCCAAAATAGTAATTCCAAAACATTTTAATTTCCTTTATTAAATGTTTATCTTTAAGAATCCCTTTAGGATTTTATTTAATTCAAATGGGTTTGAAGTTCCAATTGAGTTCAAAAAGTTTCTTCTGGCTCTGAAAATCATACAAAGTTTTATTTTATTAATTTATTTTCCATTACAAGATTTGGAAAATCTTGGGATGTGACAGGCTACCACCCTTAAAATAAATCTCGTCCCGAGATTTGGGAAGGCTGGGGTTACAAGCAAGTTCAAAACAACTAGGGTACTACCACCCTTAAAAATTTTCAAACAAAAATTACATATTGGCCTTCTTGGGTCCTGGAAAATTTCTCTAAGCAAACTTTTGCTTTATTTCTATACTTGACTCATGGGCCAAGGTTGAGATCCTTCATAGACTTGTTTAACTTGTTCTCCATCCTTTCTGGACAATTGTTGGCATAGTGGCCTAGTTCCTTGCATTTGAAACATGTGACAAGGCTGAGATCCCTCATAGGCTGGTTTATCTTATGCTTCATCTTTTCTCGATGAGTTTGCATAATGTCCTAACTCTTTCGTGTTTGCACATCACTTGGCTAAAATCCTTCCTTATCTTGGGTTTCACTAGCTTTTGTTTGTCTTCTTGTCTCTTCTTCTTTTCTGGGCATTCACTGGCATAGTGTCCCCTCTCTTTGCAATTGTAACATTGCAACTGGCTTATGTATTTCTTCTTCTTGTTGGGTCTCTCCAAAGCTAGGAGTTCTTCTAGTTCATGTTCTTCATAAGTGGGATATCTTTCTCTCTTCTTGAGGCATTGATCTTCATGTTCCTTGGATGAATGATCCTTGTCTCTAAAAACATTGCTAGCTTGGGTTCCTTCTAGAATAACATCCTTGTCATCCTTGTTGTCATTGGCTCTTGGAAGAAAGTTTTCTCTCATGTTGATCATTTGAGTAGTGAGTCCTTGCAACAATTTGGATTGAAGTTTCAAAATCCTTTGTATGGCTGGGTCTAGTCCATTGTTGTTGGCTAAAAGCTGAGTTGTCTCTTGGCTCAACTGGTTTTGGGTTGCTATAAGTTCTCTCATGTTGTCTTCTTGGTTGTTGTTGTTGTCTTCAACCTTGATGTTGGAGTTTCTTAGAGTAGTCATCTGTTTGGGTTGAAGGGAGATTAGAATAGGCAAGATATTTCTAAGGAATTATTTCTAATCACACACATCACAATTCACACAAACAATGTGCATGCAATCACAAACCAAACATTCACAAACAACTTTGCATTCAAACAACCAAGTTCAAGCACATACTTAGGCAACAAAATATTTTTGTTACACCACATAAGTTGGTGTTTTGTCTTAGCTAAAATTTGGTGGTCCATCTATATGGTTCACTTGTGGTCTTTCTTTTCTTCTTGATTCTTCTTGTATGAGATCATGGCTTCCTTGGAAAAACTCTTGGTTACAATACTTCAAAGTTGTTGATGGTTCCTTCTTATTTTGCATTCCCTCAGTCTCTAAATTTGAGTAGGATTTCCTTATCCCACTTGTGGTCCTTAGTAGTTTCTAAGTTGAAGTCCTTGGTGAACATGCTGAAGATGTTGAAGTCATTAGAGTTGAAGAAGTTGAAGTCATTAGAGTTGAAGAAGTTGAAGTCATTAGAGTTGTAGAAGTTGGAGAAGTCCTTTGCACATGGTGTAGTCTTTGGTCATGGGTAGGTTTTTCCATCAAGTTGAAGTAGAAGAGAGGTATAGTTGAAACCAAAATGGTTGAGGAAAGAGTTTACAAGTGTTTTTGTAAATAAGTTTTGGAACAAATATAACTCTTATTTTTCTAAGGGGTTTTTTCCAATCCTAGGGTTACAATCCACAGGCAACACAATGCTCTGATACCATCTGTAAGAGTCCCAATCTTTAATAAGATTGATCCCTCCTGTGTTTACAATGCTAGTCCCTGGATCAATAGCTAGCATCCACAGTTTAGATGTAATATCAAGAAACAAGGGTCATAATATAACTTTATAACCAGGAATAACATAATTTTATTACATAAAACATAGCTCATTAGGCTATTACATTACATTGTAGCGGAATAAATATAGTCATGGGTCCATCATCTTCAAAGTGCCACAGGCAGATGTTGGTTGTAGACTTTGTAATCCTAATCAATCAATCAATCTTCTCTAAACAATCAAACCTGCAACATACAAGTTACAGCCACAAAGGGTCAATACATTTGAATTGTATTGGCAAGTGATACTATGGTAGTATAGTGGGGTCTATCAACTATATGCATTTGGCTAAGTGGAGTTGAGGCTTGCATTGCTCAAAATAGATTTTTCTTATCATTTTGAAAATACTAAGTTTTTGATTGACAAAATCATTTCCTCAATCAAAGATTTCAAGATCCTTGTACCAAGCCATCTCTCCATCAATGATTGAAGAATTCAAACAACCCTTGTTCAAACCACAAGATTTTAATTTAGAAATTGGAATGATGAGATTCTTGATTGCTTCCATGTCTTGATGCTCAAATTGTCCTTTACCAGGGACATGGCTAAGTACTTAGATTTTACACTCTGCAGAGGTGGTGCACTTTCCCCACAAGACTTGGTTTCCCAAGACAAGATCTTTCAGAAGCTTTCCCTTAGACCAAAATGGACGCGTTCCAACCTATCAAACACTACCACCCACTGTCCATATGGCTAAGTTCTTGCAACCTATATGATCATGGCAGAGCCCATATTGCCAAGTGGTTGCACTTGAAGCTTCTCAACATTTGACATCTCAAATCCCTTTGTTTCCTGGGTGGCATTCCACAAGTGAGATACACAATCCAAGCTCATGGCATTGTGAACCACTCAACCATTCTCCACCAAGCAAGCCCATTCCACCCAGGGGATTCATTAACTTAGTTGTTTTATTAAACAAAAACATAAGTCCTCAGACTTAGAATATTTTTTTCATAGTGTGAATATATTTTCCACCCATGTTTTCTATTAGCTAGGCTAAGCTTGATAGTAGTAGGAATCTTTAACTTAGGAAAAATCCTACTAAGGATTCATCTACAAGGTTTTCCTATAGTAAGGTCTATACTTAGCAAAATCCATGCAAGTTTTACTTAGCAAAATCACTAATGCATAGTGAAAGTAATAGGACAAAAAGTATGAAGCATCACTTGCCTTTTTGGTAGGTAATGGTAGTTCACTCCTTGATCTTGCTAGTCTCACACTTCACTACAAGTCAATCAAGCAAACACTAATTCAATTTACATTCCAAACCAATAATCACTCAAACAAATTCACACACACAAAACAATGGAAACCAATTCATGCATGGGAGCATGCACAAGATAGTTTTATTTTGCAAAGGGGTCTTTATGGGGTTTCTAAACTTTGTAAGATTCAAATTGGTCATTTACCAAAGTGGCAAAGTCATTGGTTAGAGGGTTTTGTCCAAAACTATTTTTAAATCCATTTATCATTTCATGTGGTGAAAAATGTTTTTATTAAGGCAAAACTCTTAAGTTGTTCACCAAATGAGTTGCTATTGCAAAACTTGGTGTTTTAGGGTCAGTAAGTTTGGTCCAAACCATTTTCTCAAAGTTTTCTTTCCATAAACATTTGGATAATAAAATCAACAATTTTATTTGGCTAGAAATGGACTAAACTAATTAATCCATTCCAAACTTTTCCAAATTCATTTTCCAAACCATGGGTTGGTTCCTAGGGTCAGTAAGGTCACAACAAACCATTTTGCAAAGGTTTTAATCCAAAAATCATTTTTAAACAATTTTTATACTCTAAACAAGTACACAAATGTTTCTGCAAATTCAAACAAGCTAACAGTTACTATATGTCAAACTAAGGCCATGGTTGGCTAGGGCTTGTTCTCCTGAATTCATTGATATAAAATTTGCCAAATTTGGACGTGTGGTTCAAAAGTTATAAGGGTTTGAAAATGGCATTTAAATCTGTTTTCAAAAATCTGTTTTAATTCAACCACTGACACGCGTCGTTTTTCTACTGGGCGATACCGGTTCGGGTGGATCGTGGCCTGCTGTGCGTTGGATCTAAACGAATCGTGCGGCTCTGAACGCATACCCCTTCGCGTTAAGTGATTCTTTCGTACCCCTACGATCTGCATCTAACGGCTGGAGATGGCATGACCTAATTCCGGCGGCGTTTAGCGGCAGCGCGCGGCGGCGACGCCCTGCTAGCGGCGGAGCTGGCGATGCAGGAAGCGAGGGAGAGGCTGGCAAGGCTTACCAGGCTCGCAGAGACTTGCTGATGCTCGACGTGGGGTCGGCTACTCGAGGGGCGCAAGGGTTTGCTGTTAATCGCTCGTCGGAGAAGTTGCGGGCGACGGTGCTCTCAGGTTGTCGTCATTGGCGACGTTTAGGATCGCGCTGAGGCAAAGGAGAGGCACGGTTAGGTGCGCGGGATCAAGGCAAATCTGTGTGCTTGAACGAGAGGGGAAGGGGTGGTCTGGTCTCACCGGTGGGACTCGTCGGAGCGGAGACAGACGACGGCGGTGCTGGAGGTTGTCGTTGCCGACACTCTGGAGCGCCCGCGGTCGTACAAAGGGCACAGGCGGATGCGCCTGGATGTGGTGAATATGCCTGCGTGTAGAGGGAGTCGAGGGGCGGCCGTGGTTCGCCGGATTTTGCTGGAGAAGGTCGCCGGAGACAGGGGAAGTATCTGGCAAAATTCTTCGGCCTGGGGGCGTGCTCGGGGAAGGAAGCAGAGGGGAAACGGAGAGGAGTGACTGGCGATTTAACACGCGTGATCACTGCAGGTTTTACTCATGGAATTAAAGCGAATTAAGTCTGAGGAATCAAGTCTCAGAACGAAGTGAGAGGAAGAAACATTTCATGAGGTGGGGAAGAAGAGCAGTGGGGTGTGGGGTCCGCTGGCAGTGAAAGAAAGGGAGAAAGGGACGAGGTCCACCAGTCAGTCTCGGTGTGGGTTAGTTATTTGGTGCGAATCGTTTTCTTCGGGGTGAGGGGAATCTGGGCTGTGGGACTGTTGGGCTGGGCCTTGTTGGGCTGATCTGTTTCCTCTATTTTTTTTCTGTCTATTTGTTTTATTCTTTTCTAATTCTTTTTCTGTTTTGAAATTCAAACAACCAAACACATTCAAAAGATTCAAACAATCATCAATGCTTTTCAAATATGAATTTGGTTCTGCTTAACATCATAAATCACATTCTAAAATAAAATATTGTTTTAAATCTTTTTATGTTCCATTTATTAATTAAATAAATGGATCATTAGTTATTTAATAAAATAAGGTTTGTTTTAATTAATAAAATTTTCATTTAAGATCCAAATGTTTTCAAAATCAAATCAGTAGGTTTAATTTGGGAAGTACATAATATTTGGAATTTGTTTTAAAACAAATAACATTTTAGAGTCTATTATTAATTAAATAAAATAGACTTTCATTATTAAATCAACTTGGGTTTGTTTTATTGAGATATTTATTTTGAAATCCAATATAAAGCCAAAACATTTTAGTAGATTTTATTTGTGAATATAAAATACTTAGAAAACTTATTTTAAATAATTTAATAAGTTTTGATGTTTCAATTAAATTGGTAAGACCTTTTATTTTAAAAGAGTTTGGATATTAATTATTTTATTTAAGAAATCCTTTAATATTTTTAATTAAACCTTTGCTATTTTATTTAAAATAAAATGTTTTAATTCAAAAGCTTGGCCAAGTTTTATTTTGGTTTTATAAAATAATCTTTATTTGTAAATCCATTTTTTCTTTTGAATATCAAATCCTTTTATTAAAAGATCCAAAATAGTAATTCCAAAACATTTTAATTTCCTTTATTAAATGTTTATCTTTAAGAATCCCTTTAGGATTTTATTTAATTCAAATGGGTTTGAAGTTCCAATTGAGTTCAAAAAGTTTCTTCTGGCTCTGAAAATCATACAAAGTTTTATTTTATTAATTTATTTTCACATTAAAAGATTTGGAAAATCTTGGGATGTGACATTATTGCAAGACGGTTATTCATTTAAATCGGAGAATAATGGTTGTTCTATTTATATGAGTAACATCTTTTATGGTCGTGCACCTCTTGTGAATGGTTTATTTCTTCTAAATCTCGAAAGGGATGAAACACACATCCATAACATTGAGGCTAAGAGATGCAAAGTAGATAGTGATAATACTACTTATTTGTGGCACTGTCATCTAGGTCATATTGGTGTAAAGCGCATGAAGAAACTCCATTCTGATGGACTTTTGGAGTTTCTTGATTTTGAATCATTTGACACATGCGAACCATGCCTCATGGGCAAGATGATCAAAACACCATTCTACGGTATGATGGAGCGAGCAACGGACTTGTTGGAAATCATACATACCGATGTATGCAGACCGATGAGTGTTTCGACGCGCGGTGGATATCGCTATTTTCTCACTTTTACCGATGACTTAAGTAGATATGGGTATATCTATTTAATGAAACATAAATCTGAAACATTTGAAAAGTTCAAGGAATTTCAGAATGAAGTGGAGAACCATCGTAACAGAAAGATTAAGTTTCTACGATCCGATCGTGGGGGCGAATATTTGAGTTATGATTTTCTCACGCATCTTAAAGCAAGCGGAATTGTTTCGCAACTCATGCCACCCGAAACACCACAACGCAATGGTGTGTCTGAACGCCGGAATCGAACCTTATTAGATATGGTCCGATCAATGATGTCTCTTACTGATTTGCCGTTATCATTTTTGGGTTATGCATTAGAAACCGCTGCATTCACTTTAAATAGGGCTCCATATAAATCCGTTGAGACGACACCGTATGATCTGTGGTTTGGTGCTAAACCTAAGTTGTCGTTTCTCAAAGTTTGGGGATGCGAAGCTTACGTCAAGAAGTTTATGCCGGACAAGCTCGAACCCAAAGCGGAGAAATGCGTCTTCATAGGATACCCTAAGGAAACTATTGGGTATACCTTCTATCACAGAACCGAAGGCAAAGTGTTTGTCGCAAAGAATGGTTCCTTTCTTGAAAAGGAGTTTCTCTTGAAAGAAGTGAGTGGGAGGAAAGTAGAGCTAGACGATGTTATTGAACCTTCTCTTGAGTTAGAGAGTAGCGCAGCACCTGAAATTGTTCCAGTGCCGCCTGCACCAACGATAGAGGAAGCTAATGACAAGGATCATGAAGCTTCAGACGATCTTGCCATCTTGAACGTCGCAGGTCGACAAGGTCGCGTGCCCCTCCTGAGTGGTATGGCAACCCTGTCTTGACTGTCTTGTTAGTAGAAGACAGTGAACCTATGAACTATGAGGAAGCGATGATGAGCCCAGACTCTGAGAAATGGCTAGAAGCCATGAAATCCGAATTGGGATCCATGGGCGAAAACCAAGTATGGACTTTGGTGGACCCTCCTAGCGACCGAAAGGCCATTGAGTGCAAATGGATCTTCAAGAAGAAAACGGATGCGGATGGTAATGTTACCGTCTATAAAGCACGTCTTGTCGCGAAAAGTTTTCGACAAGTTCAAGGAGTTGACTACGATGAGACTTTCTCTCCCGTAGCGATGTTTAAGTCCATTCGGATTTTATTAGCAATTGCTGCGTTTCATGATTATGAAATATGGCAGATGGATGTCAAGGCTGCGTTCCTCAATGGCAACATTGATGAAGAGTTGTATATGATGCAACCCGAAGGTTTTGTCGATCCTAAGGATGCTGATAAAGTATGCAAACTTCAGCGTTCCATTTATGGACTGAAGCAAGCATCTCGGAGTTGGAACCTTCGCTTTGATCAAGTGATCAAGAGCTTTGGATTTGTTCCAAATTGCTATGAAGCTTGCATCTACAAGAAAGTGAGTGGGAGCTCGGTGACGTTTCTGGTACTATATGTGGATGACATATTGATTATTGGAAATGACATCAACATGCTTAACGATGTGAAGAGTTATTTGAACAAGTGTTTTTCAATGAAAGACCTAGGTGAAGCTGCTTATATATTGGGCATCAAAATCTATAGAGATAGAGAAAGACGCCTGATAGCTTTAAGCCAGAGTACATACCTAGACAAAGTTCTGAAAAGGTTCAGAATGGATAAGGCAAAGAAAGGTTCAGTGCCTATGTTGTCAGGTAAGATATTGAGCAAGGCTCAGTGTCCAGCTACGGTAAATGATAGGGAAGCTATGAGCAAAGTGCCTTATGCCTCGGCCATAGGTTATCATGTATGCCATGCTGTGTACTAGACCGGATGTGTCCAATGCTCTTAGTTTGACGAGCAGATATCAAAGTGATCCAGGAGAGGAACACTGGACAGCCGTGAAGAACATCCTAAAGTACCTAAATAGGACTAAAGAAATGTTCTTAGTCTTTGGGGGTGATGAACAGCTTGTCGTAAAGGGTTACGTCGATGCTAGTTTTGACACCGACAAGGATGATTATAAATCTCAGACAGGATACGTGTATATTTTGAATGGAGGAGCTGTGAGCTGGAGAAGCTGCAAGCAAAGCGTGATCGCGGGATCTACAGTAGAAGCGGAATACATGGCTGCTGCAGAAGCGTCAAGTGAAGGAGTTTGGATCAGGAACTTCATCACTGAGCTTGGCGTGGTTCCAAGTGCATTGGACCCACTGGAGATATTGTGACAACATCGGTGCCATAGCACTCGCTAAGGAACCAAGATATCATCCAAATACCAAGCATATCAACCGCAAGTTTCATATAATCCGAGATTATATAGCGGATGGAGATCAAGATTAGCAAAGTACATACAGATCGAATGTCGCAGATCCATTGACTAAACCTCTTCCACGTGTAAAACATGATCGGACCTCGGTGCCATGGGTGTGATTGTTGCGGATGTAAACTAGATTATTGACTCTAGTGCAAGTGGGAGACTATTGGAATTATGCCCTAGAGGCAATAATAAAGATGTTATTATTATAATTCTTGTTCATGATAAAGTTTATATTCCATGCTAGAATTGTATTAAGCGGAAACTTTAATACTTGTGTGGTTTGTGAACAACACCGTGTCCCTAATGCGCCTCTATGGACTAGCTCATTGATTAATGATGGTTAAGGTTTCCTAACCATGGACATGAGTTGTCGATTAATAATGAGATCATATCATTGGGAGAATGATATGGTGGATGAGACCAAACTAAGCGAAGCAATTAGATCGTGTCATCGTGTTCGTCTTTGCGAAGCTTTTCTTATGTCAAATATTGTATTCCTTAGACCATGAGATAATGCAACTCCCTGGTATCGGAAGAAAGCTTTGAGGTCATCAAACGTCATCCTATGAGAGGGTGATCATAAAGGTGTCTCTCAGGTGATCGGAAAGTATCTGTTGGGTTGTATGTATCGAGATGGGATTTGTCCCTCCCAAGTCGGAGAGATATACTTCGGGTCCACTCGATAATCGATATCAACACCGCTTGCAATGTCACATCCCAAGATTTTCCAAATCTTGTAATGTGAAAATAAATGAATAAAATAAAACTTTGTTTGATTTTCAGAGCCAGAAGAAACTTCTTGAATTCAATTGGAACTTCAAACCCATATGAATTAAATAAAACCTAAAGGGATTTAAAAAGATAAACATTTAATAAAAGGAAAAATAAAAACATTTGGAAATACTATTTTGAAACTCTTAAATGAAAAGATTTGTTTTCAAATGAAATAGAAGTTTATAAAGCCAAATTAAACCTTGGCCAAGCTTTGGAATTAAAACATTTATTTTAAATAAAATCAGCAAAGGTTTATTTAAATAAATTAATAAGGATTTAATATCCAACTTTATTTAATAGAAGGTTTTACCAATTTAATTGAACCATCAAAACTTATAAAATTATTTAAAATAAGTTTCCAAATATTCTTTATTTCCAAATAAAACCTACTGAATGGCTTTGGTACTATTTTAGTTTTAAAATTAAATATTCTAATAAAACAAATCTTATTTGAAGTAAATGAATAAGGCCCATTTTTATTTAATTGTTAATGGACCTAAAATAAAATGTTATTTTGTTTTAAACAAGTTTCCAAGTATTCAATATTTTCAAATAAAACCTACTGATTTGGTTTTGAAAATATTTGGATTTCAAATGAAGATTTTATTAAATAAATCAAACCATATTTGATTAAATAACTATGGTCTATTTTATTTAATTATTAAATAGATCCTAAAATGAATAAAAATATTATTTTATTTTGAGATTTGGTTTATGTTGATAAACAGAACCAAAATCTCATTACAATTGTTGAATTGTTTGAATTATTTGAATGCTTGAATAGTTGGGTGAAATTCAAATCAGAAAATAGAAATAGAAAAAAATAAAACAAAGCAAACAGAAAAAATAGAGTTTGGGACCAGCCCAGTCGACGAAGCCCAATAGGCCCAGCGCCAGCCCAGTTCCTCTATTCACAGCGAAACGTTTTCCTACCTAAACACTAACCCACACAGACAATGACCGGTGGACCCTCCCTCTCAATTCTTTTCCCACTGACGATGGACCCCGCTCTACTGTTTGTCCTCCCCACCCGCACGACCCCTTCTCCCCCACCCCTCGCCGGCCGTTGCAGGCGGAATAACTCCGGCGTAATACACCTTAATCACGCAATGAAGCTTCCCCTTGACCACGCAGGATAAATCGCCAACGTCCCTTCTTCATTTTTCCTCTGACTCCTTCCCCAATCACGCCCCCAGGCCGCCCCAATTCCTCCTCGAGCTCCTCTGTTCCGACCACCATCTCCGGCCAATTCAGGCCAGTGCGCTCCACCTCCTACCTTCCCGAGCACCCTAGCAGTTTCCCCACTCCCAGACGTATCCCCGAGCACCCTCCTCTCAACCACGGGCGCACCAGAGCTTCGGCTATGACGAGCTTCTGAACGCCGCCGCGACTAGTTTCTCTCCGACGACCTCCCCTGGTAAACGCTGACCACCCCGAGCCTCCTCGTTCACGCTCCCTCACTCGCCTCGGTCTTGCCGCAACTAAACATGACCTCTGTTTGTCTTTTCGTGATCAGTAGCCTCGTATTCGACCACGGACAGAGCCGTCCGACGTTGTCTTCAACTCCGGCGAGCAATCCCTGTTGTTCCAGGACGCCCCACGACCAAACGACCACGCCCCGAGCATCACCTCGTCCTCGCGATCACGGTGAGCATTCCCATCTCGATCTTTGCTTCCTAGAACCACCACGAGCACCTCGCCTGGCCGTGCGCCGCCGCTAAGCCACCGTCGGTGCCGCTCACTTATGGTCGAGTGAATCAGTACCGTAGGATCTAGATTGAGCGAGCGAGATTAGATCACTTAAACTCGAAAAGGTACGCAGCCAGCGCCGTGCGATGCCACTTGATCTAACGGCCTGCAGCCCGCGATCCAACCGAACCGGTACCGGCGAATTAGAACATGACGCGTGGCATCAGACGATCTGAAATAGAATTTGAAATCAGAATGTTATGCCATTTTCAAACCTCTGTAACTTTCAAACCACACGTCCAAATTTGGCAAACTTTATGTCGTTGGATTCAGGAGAACAAGCCCTAACCAACCATGCCCTTAGTTTAGCAAATAGTATCTGTTAGCTTGTTTGAATTTGCAGAAACATTTGTGTACTTGTTTGGATTAGAAAAATTGTTTAAAAATGATTTTTGGATTAAAACCTTTGCAAAATGGTTTGATGTGATCTTACTGACCCTAGGAACCAACCCATGGTGTTAAAAATGATTTTGGTAAAATTTAGGTTGGATTACTTGACTTAGTCATTTCTAGCCAAATAAAAAGAATGGTTTTTGTTATGAAAATATTTATGGAAAGGAAACTTTGAGAAAATGGTTTGATCAAACCCACTGAACCACAACACCAAGTTTTGCAAATTAACAACTCCTTTGGTGAACAACTTAAGAGTTTTTCCTTGATAAAACATTTTTCACCACATAAAATGATGAATGGATTTTAAAATAGTTTTGAGATGAAACCCATTTGCAAATGACTTTGCCATTTTGGTAAATGACCAATTTTTAACTTACAAAGTTTAGGAGCCTAGTGGAAACCATCATTGCAATAGAACCAACCTTTGCATGCTATTGCATGACTTAGATTCCATTACTTTGTGTGTGAAAAATTGTTTGTTTGACTTTGGTTGGAATGTGAATTGAATTTGTGTTTGCTTGATTGACTTGTAGTGAAGTGTGAGACTAGCAAGATCAAGGAGTGAACCACCATTCCCTACCAAAAAGGCAAGTGATGCTTCATGCTTTTTATCCCATTACTTTCTCTATGCATTAGTGATTTTGCTAAGTAAAACTTGCATGGATTTTACTAAGTATAGACCTTGCTATAGTAAAACCTAGTAGATAAATCCTTAGTAGGATTTCCTAAGTTAAGTTTCCTATTACTACCAAGCTTAGCCTAGCTAATAGAAAACATGGGTGGAAAATATATTCACACTATGGAGAAATATTCTAAGTCTGAGGACTTATGTTTTGTTTAATAAAACAACTAAGTTAATGAATCACCTGGGTGGAATGGAAGGATTGGGATATGTTGAGTGGTTACACAAGGCCAGGGGACTGGTGAACCTTGTGTATCTCACTTGTGGATGGCCACCCAGGAAACAAAGGGATTTGAGATGTCAAATGTTGAGAAGCTTCAAGTGCAACCACTTGGCAATATGGGCTCTGCCATGATCATATAGGTTGCAAGAACTTAGCCATATGGACAGTGGGTGGTAGTGTTTGATAGGTTGGAGCGCGTCCATTTTGGTCTAAGGGAAGGCTTCTGAAAGATCTTGTCTTGGGAAACCAAGTCTTGTGGGGAAAGTGCACCACCTCTGCAGAGTGTAAAACCTAAGTACTTAGCCATGTCCCTGGTAAAGGACAATTTGAGCATCAAGACATGGAAGCAATCAAGAATCTCATCATTCAAATTTCTAAGTTAAAACTCGTGGTTTGAACAAGGGTTGTTTGAAATCTTAAATCTTTGGTTGGTAGATGCCTTGGAAAGGATCTTCAATCTTTGATTGAGAAAAATGATTTTGTCAAGCAAAAACTTAGTATTTCCAAAATGATAAGAAAAATCTATTTTGAGCAATGCAAGCCTCAACTCCACTTAGCCAAATGCATATATATGATAGACTCCACTATACTATTATAGTATCACTTGCCAATACAATTCAAATGTATTGACCCTTTGTAGCTGTAACTTGTTATGTTGCAGGTTTGATTGATTTTTAGTGAAGTTTGATTGACTAGGATTACAAAGTCTACAACCAAAATTTGCCTGTGGCACTTTGAAGATGAAGGACCCCATGACTATAGTTATTCTGCTGCAATGTAATGTAATAGCCAAATGAGCTATGTATGATGTAATAAAATTATGTTATTCCTGGTTATAAAGTTATGTTATGACCTTTGTTTCTTGCTATTACATCTTAACTGTGGATGCTAGCTATTGATCCAGGGACTAGCATTGTAAACACAGGGGGCTCTATCTTATTAAAGATTGGAACCTCTACATGCAAGCATGTGGTTAAGGAGTTAATCACAAAGTGATATCGGATTACGCAACAAGTAAAGTACTTGCTGTGAACGAGATTGAACTAGGTATGACGGTATCGACGATCGAATCTCGGGCAAGTAAAATATCGCGAGACGAAGGGAATATATATATGGGATTGATTGAATCCTGGCATCGTGGTTCATCCGATATGATCATCGATGAATGTGTGGGAGTCAATATGGGTTTCCAGACCCAGTTGATTATTGATAGAAGATCATGCATATTCTCGAACCCGCAGGTCACACACTTAACGTGTCTCGGCGCTAGGATAGATTGGATAATTGGTTTATGAGTTTTTGTTCGAGTCTCGGATGGGATCCGGGACATCACGAAGGTTCCGGAGTGGTCCGGAGAATAAGATTCATATATAAGGCGGTGCGGTTTTGGAGTTGAATTGTTCCAAGTTAATCGGTATTGTAGCAAGCTTCTAGAACCTTCCGGAAGGGACCAACGTGGCCCCACATTCCGGGAGGGGCATGGGCCTATGAGGGAGTGCCACGGCGCATTGGGCCAGGGTCACAAGGCCCATAGGGCCCAGCCCTAGAGAGGTTTAAACTCGAGATAGACCTTCTAGAAGGGGTTCCTTGCCCCCACCTCCTCCTTGGGGCGCGGTTTGGGCTTGGGGGAGGGGCTGCGCCCCTCTATATAAAGAGGGTGGGCGCACCAAACCCACACACCTTCCTCCAACCCTAGCCGCCCTGCCCTTCCTCTCTCCTCCCGACTTGTAGGCGAAGCCTGCTGCAGAAATTCTCCAATTGCACCGTCGCGTTGTAGATCCAACCCATCTCTCCACCATACTTGCTGGACCAAGGAAGGAGGAGACTTGAGGTGCTGCGTGTGCATATCACGGAGGCACCGCCACTTGTGGTGCTAGATCGGATCGGATCGCGAGGAGGAGAAGCGAGTCGACTACATCACCCACGTTAAACGAGCGTTCATTGCGAATCTTCAAGGGTATGAAGATCTAATCCAATCTCTCTCTTTGTTTGCATCTCCTAGATTAGATCTTGGCTTTCCCTCTGTTCGCATCCGTAGAAAATTTTGATTTACTATGCCGCGAAACCCTTCAGTAATTCGTCATCAGGTTTGGCATCCCCTTGGCTTGTTCCAAGCTTGGGGGAGTGCCGCGGTATTACCACCATTATCTTTTATATTTTACCTTTTTAGTGGATTCATATGTTTGTTAGAGAGGTTATCTTATAGTTTGGTTTGCATGTGGAAGTATCTCTCCTTTAGTTGATCATCTATGTATCCCTTGGTGTGAGTGCCTTTATTGGAATATTAATGAGAAGTCTCATCTTTTAGTTTTTGCACTTCTTATTTTAGTTTGTAATCTCTATTATATGACGGATCTTGTTGAAAAGTATTGGCATCACTTTGGGAGCATCAAGTGGATCTAAATTGGTTTTGGCAAACCGAGTTCTGGTTAGTAGCAATACCTTTTGAGGTTTGAAAGAAAAAGAGGAAGGAAAAAGCGTGCAGGTATTTTGTATCATTTGTTTTCTTTCTTGTTGGCTCATAAGCTTAGTACTCTTTATTTAAGATCTTTTGTGTATTCAAGGAAGATTGCATGTTTGGCTTTATTACTTGTATGTTTGCTTGTTTCTTTCAACTCTCTTGCTTGCTACCCAGTCTTGCTAGCCAAAAACCTATTTTGAGAAGGCATAATTCTCATGTTTCCAAATCCCCTTTGAACCAAAACATTTGCCACTTGTGTCCACCATATCTACCTAGTAGCTTTTGCTATTCCAAGCAAATTCTCAAGCTTCATCTACCTTTCGAATTAAAAAGTATTTTGCTATGTGAAAACTAGTTAGTAAAGCTCTCACGAACTTGATGGCACACCTTATTTTCTTGCCCCTAATAGACTTGAACCATTGTGCCATCAAAGTTGTATATGCTTGCATCTATACGTTGGAATTAGCAGAACTGTGCTGTCACGGGGAACGTTTTCAACATTGCACCTGTACTTTGTACTCAGTTGATATCATGTTCTTTTGTCTATGGATGTCAACGGTGTGAAATAAAGAGGGAACTTGTAAGTCCATGGAGTTTGTAATTTGTGTTAGAGAAACGCCTGGGCCGCTAGCCTAAGCCATGCCTAATCATGGTGGAAACTTGCAGCATCACCATAGTGAGCTATCTATGAAGCATCCTCAATAAAAAGCTATGCACGTAGTAAATAAAAATATTGCTGAGATGCTCATTGTCTGCTTGCCTTGTCATTTTGATTATGGGAAAGCTCATGTACCATGTGCAAGGGTTACCTTGTTGGCGGTTCTCTATGATACGCATGTACTTACAATGACAAGAACTTACCTGTGACCAAAGTGGAATAGCATGAGGAGTGGCCCTCATATTCAAGGGACATGAGATTGCCAACTTATATTTCATCAAGCATATACTCCATCTTTGTGCACTTTAACCTTAATCATCTCAAGATGCTTATGATAGGGGCAATGAGGGCTCAAATCTAGTAAGTACCATAATCTTTTGGAAGCTCTTTATGACTTGTAATCCCTGCTTCCCTCTATAAAGGGACCTTTCTCCCACTTCCAAGTTGAGTCAGTAAACCTACTTCCTCTCTATCTCCAGCAAGCATTTGAGTTGTTGTGTTTCAAGCATTCATATGGTGATTTATTAAATCATGTTATTTATCATCCTTGTTTGCACAAAACTTTTATCTATTGAGTATTACTTTGAAAGCCTTCACTTGTGAAAGACCTTTTTGAGCAAAGAGTGCTCCTGTTTTGAAAACTTCTACAAAGCTTTATTTGTGAAACTGTTTGCCAGCTGTTCTCTAACTAGGAACAAAGTTTACCAATTCCATTTATGATTTATCTTTATGCATCTCTTTTGTGACTGCTGTACTTGGTTGCAAGCTAAGTTATATAATGGTAAGTTGCTTTCTTCCTTGAGTTGTGCCATGGTAAGTGTGATGCTTCTTGTTCGTATTCTTTTATCGACACTTCACTCCATAAACCTATGGACATGTTTACTGAGCTTAGTTTTCGCTTGGGGACAAGCGAAGGTATAAGCTTGGGGGAGTTGATACGCCCAATTTGCATCACCATTATATATCATAATTTACCTATATTCATTGATATATGTCTTATTATGAGGCATTACTTATGGCTTTTGAACTATTTATGCATGTTGGATGATCCTTGGAGGATGGACTGCCGGAGTGTGGATTCTGATGGAAAAGAAGGTGTTTCGGTGCAATTTCGCGAAGATCAGAAAAATACCATAAAAATATGGGAAAATATTATTTTTCCAGAAGAATGAGGAAGCCAGAAGGAGGAGCGAGGGGGGTCGTAGGGGGACCACACCGCCCCTAGGAGCAGGCCCACCCTGGGCCGCGCCTAGGGCAGGTGTGGCCCACCTGCCCGGCTCCCGACTCCGCCCCTTCGCCTATATCTTCCCTACGGAACCCTAAGCCTCAGGGAGAGACCACAGATAGATTTCCGCTGCCTCTAGGGGGCGGAAAACACTAAGAGAGAAAGATCTCTCCGGTAGACAGATTCCTACCGAGGGAATTCCTTCCCGGAGAGGGGAGACCATCGCCATCAACACCATCATCAAGCTAGGCTTCATCAGGATCATCATCATCCACACCATCATCTCCACCAACACCATCATCACCACTCCGTCCCGTTGTAACAATTGTGTTGGATATTGCTTTAGTTCTTAGGGAAAACTTTCCCGGTGTTAATTACTATTGTAGTTGATGCTTGTGAGTGGAACCATTGGATTATTGTTTATGTTCAGATTGTTATCCATTATCATATCATCTTTGATCTTGATCCATATGATGTCTTGTGAGTAGTTTGTTTAGTTCTTGAGGACATGAGAGAAGTCATGTTGTTATTAGTGGATTTGTGTTGAGTTATTATTCAATGGTTTAGTACTTAAGTTGTGGTGCTATTCTTCTAGTGGTGTCATGTGAACGTCGACTACATGATACTTCACCATTTATGGGCCTAGGGGAATGCATTGTGTATTTGGCTACTAATTGTGGGGTTCCGGAGTGACAGATGTTGGAGATATGCCCTAGAGGCAATAATAAATATAGTTATTATTATATCTTTGTGTTTATGATAAATGTTTACATTCATGCTATAATAGTATTAACAAGGAAACATTAATACTTGTGTGATTTGTAGACTAAAATAAGAGTCCCTAGTAAAGCCTCTATATAATACTAGCTTGTTGGTTAATATATGATTGTGGTTTCCCTATCATGAACATTGAGATGTTATTAACAACAAGATCATATCGTTAGGAGAATGATATGGTGGACATACTCCTATAGATAAGCGTAGCATAAAGATCAAGTCATTTTAATAGTTCAATTGCTATATGCTTTCTGATACATAGTAACCTAATTCCTTCGACCATGAGATCATTCATATCACCATCACCGGAAGGATGCTTTGATGACATCAAACACCACACCGTAGCTGGGTGGCTATAAAGGTGGCATTGAGTGTTCGGAAAGTATTGGTTGAGACACATGGATCAAGAGAGGGATTTGTCCATCCATATGACGGATAGATATACTCTGGGCCCTCTCGGTGGAATGTCATCCAATTGGCTTGCAAGCATGTGACTAGCTCACAAGGGATCACATGTCACAGGAACAAGAAAAGAGTACTTATCAGTAACGAGGTTGAACTAGGTATGCAGAGATACCGACGATCAAAACCTCGGATAAGTAAACTATCGTGAGACAAAGGGAAATTGGTATCGTATGTAAGTGGTTCATTCGATCGCAAAGTAATCATAGAAATATGTGGGAGCCATATGAATTTCCAGATTCCTCTATTGGTTATAGTTCGGAGAAGTGTCTCGATCATGTCCGCATAATTCACGAACCGTAGGGAGACACACTTAAGGATTCGACGTTGTTTGAGTAGTTATGGAATGATGAGTAAAAGACCGAATGTTGTTCGGAGTCTCGGATGAGATCCGGGATATCACGAGGAGATCCGGAATGGTCCGAAGAATAAGATTCATATAAGGAAATTCCTGTTTCGGGGTTGGAGAATGGTTCCAGTGTTTTCATCAGGAATGTTCTAGAAGGTTCCGGAATGTCCGGCACTCCGGAGGGGAAGGGTACATGAATGTGTCATAACAAGTTGGAATGGTTGCATCATGTACTAGGTGTCATCGCTGAGCGAAATAAAGGGATAAATCAAATCCTAGTTTGAAAAGTCAAATGCCAATTTGAAAAGGCAAACGGCTATTTTGCTTGGTGGAGGGAGAGTAGGAAACCTACTTGGGGAGGAGTTCCTCTCCCTCCACCCGCCGGCCTTGGAATCCGAGTTGGGGAGGGACTCCCCTCCCCTTGGCCGCCGCCCTCCACCTATATAAGGAGGGGCAGGGCATCCCCTCCAGACACACAACTTACACCTCGCAAACCCTAGCTCCAAGCCGCCGGTGCCGCCACCACTTGCTGCTGCCGCCTCCGCCTAGGGCTAAACTCTAGCCGCCGAGTTGGGGCACCCCCTTGCCCAAGCCGCCGTCCTAGCCTCTTCTCCTTGGTGCGTCTAAACCCTAGATCACCAAGGGCTCTCTCATAGTCCACCATACTCGCTCCGGCTTAAGGCGAAGCCCTACGAGATCTCCCCTCTACTTCCGGTACCACGCCGTCATGCTACCGGAATCGCGAGGAGAGTGCTACAACCTCCGCTGCCTGCTGGAACAAGGGAGAGGAAGGTCTTCGTCGAGTACGGAACGTGTGACCGACTACGGAAGCGCTGCCAGAATGCAGCGCCGGAAGGATCATCTACGCGATCTTGAGATCGGGAAGAGTACGACTACATCACCCACGAGAATCCGCTCTCGTTAAACACTTTGGAATCTTCGAGGGTGAGTTATTCTATCGACTCGTTGCTACAATCTAGTAGATAGATCTTGGCTTGTTTGTTTGTATGCGGTAGAATTTTTTTGTTTTCCATGCTACGAACCCCTACAACAGAAACCTGAACCCCTGTTAGGATACCTTTGCACAAGGGAGTGTAGGATCCCAGAGTTTAAGGTTGTGGTTAGATTTATATCTTAATTACTTTCCTGTAGTTACGGATGTTTGCAGGGGGTTTAATCACAAGTATGTATTAGTCCAAGTAAGGTCGGTATGTTAGCACAGGTTCACCCACACAACACTTACAACACCAAAGAAGAGTACTCAGCTATATGAAGCGAAAGCACTTGACAGAATCCCCATGTGTCCTCGAGAACGTTTGTACTTTATAAGTATTTTCACCGACTTGTACTTTGCTAAGAAAGGATTGGGCCACTTGCTGCGTTTGTTCTTTGTTACTTGCACTTTGTAGGGGTTCGTAGCATGGAAAAACAAAAAAAATCTACCGCATGCACACAAACAAGCTAAGATCTATCTACTAGATTGTAGCAACGAGTCGGTTAGAGTACTCACCCTCGAAGATTCCAAAGTGGTTAACAAGAGCAGATTCTCGTGGATTATGTAGACTCTTGTCGATCTCAAGATCGCGTAGATGATCCTTCCGGTGCTGCGTTCCGGCAGTGCTTCCGCGGTTGGTCACACGTTCGGTACTCGATGAAGACCTTCCTCTCCCTTGTTCTAGCAGGTAGCGGAGGTTGTAGTTCTCCCCTCGCGATTCCGGCAGCACGACAGCATGGTGTCGGAAGTAGAGGGAAGATCCCGCAGGGCTTCGCCTAAGCTGGTGCGAGTTATGGTGGATCTAGGGTTTCCGGCGATCTAGGTTTAGAAGGTCGGAGAGGAGGAGGTGGTGTCGGAGGCGGCTAGGGCAACGACGACGGGCTGGCGGCGACGGCGTGCAGCGGCGGCGCACAGGTGGGGAGGGCTAGTGTTGTGTGCTTTGGGGCAGCCCTCCCCCTCTATTTATGAGAGGGAGGGCAGCTTGTGAGAGGGGACTTTGAATCTATAACCCAAGTTGGATAGAAGGAAGGACTCTTTCCTTCTTCCACTAGGAAACTATTGTTCCAGTTTGACTTTTCAAACCTTCTTTTTGACTTTTAATTTAGAGCTTTATTTCTCTCTCGCAAATTCCCAACCAAAGTGACCTAGGACATGATCAAATCATTCCTCTTAACCATGACACATTCATGGACCATTCCCCTTTCGGTCCGGTGAACCTTCTAGACCCTTCTAGAACCTCTCTAATGAAAACATTGAAATCATTCCCGAACTCCGGAATCGGACTTTCCTTATATGAATCTTATTCTCCGGACCATTCTGGATCTCCTCGTGATATCCCGGATCCCATCCAAGACTTCGAACAACATTCGGTTTCCCTACTTACATTCCATATCTACTAAACAACATCGAATCCTTAAGTGTATCTCCCTACGGTTCGTGAATTATGCGGACATGACCGAGACACTTCTCCGATCAATAACCAATAGAGGAATCTGGAAATTCATATGGCTCCCACGTATTTCTATGATTACTTAGCGATCGAATGAACCACTTACATACGATACCAATTTCCCTTTGTCTCGCGATAGTTTACTTATTCGAGGTTTGATCGTCGGTATCTCTGCATACCTAGTTCAACCTCGTTACCGATAAGTACTCTTTTATCGTTCCCTTGATATGTGATCCCTTGCGAGATAACCACATGCTTGCAAGATAATTGGATGACATTCCACCGAGAGGGCCCAGAGTATATCTATCCGTCATATGGATGGACAAATCCCACTCTTGATCCATGTGCCTCAACACATACTTTCCGAACACTTAATGCCACCTTTATAACGACCCAGTTACGTGTGGTGTTTGATGTCATCAAAGCATCCTTCTAGTGATGGTGATTAGCATGATCTCATGGTCGAAGGAATTAGGTTACTATGTATTAGAAAGCTTATAGCAAATGAACTATATTGAATGACTTGATCTTTATGCTACACTTAACTATAGGATTATGTCCATCACATCATTCTCCTAATGATATGACCCTGTTGTTAATAACATCTCTATGTTCATGATCAGGAAACCATGATCATATATTAACCAACAAGATAGTTTAACAAGAGGCTTTACTAGGGACTCTTTTATGTTTACAAATCACACAAGTATTAATGTTTCCGGTTAATACAATTATAGCATGGTATGTAAGCATTTATCATAAGCATGAAGATATGATAATAACCACTTTATTATTACCTCTTGGGCATATCTCCAACAGTCTCCCACTTGCACTAGAGTCAATAATCTAGTTTCAAACCTTTGTGCATTCAACACCTATGGCTTTCTGGTGTTGTATTTACACGATTGCTAGTGGTCAACTGATCTCCGGATCCGACACTTTCAGGTCCGTGTGTAATTGCATGTCTTTGCGTCTCTAAGCATCACTCATTCTCTAATGAGATGTCTTTGTGTAAATTTGGTCCTTTGGTGAGACCTTTAGTTCCTTAGGGTTAAAACATGTTGATAATATTGTCGTACAATATATCTTCATAGTACTATCCTGCTGTGAACCACACCTAGTTTGATAACCAACTACTTGACACAAATGCCCTCTTTTGCTGCTATAATAGCATTCATATACTTAGCCTTTTGTTGTAGTATCTGTCACAATGTTTTAACTTTGGAACTCATCCAAATCCATTATGGAACTTACTTTCCATCATATTGTGCCACCCTTAGTTTAGATTGAGATAAACTTAATTTGTACTTTGTGACAAAACTAGTATCAATGTAATACTTTTACAATGTACTAACCATCTATTTGTCACTTCTACAAAATAATATATTCTTAGTTCTTCTAAAATATCATAAGAATATCTTTACTATCGTCCAATAATCATCTTATGAATCATTCTGGTATATGCTCATAACATTTAGAGCATAGGACATATCTGGATTCGTACACATCATAGCATGATTGATAAAATACTCTTTGTGATTTTATCTATCAAGTATCAAAAATACTTAAATCTTTATTCAATCCTTCCTGTGCAACAAGAACCTTTATTGTAGTTTCTATATTGAACTCATTCAATATCTCATCTATGTACTTCTGGCACAACCATATTGGTGTCACAATTTATCCATATAGACATTGATGCCAAATATTCGGGTTCTCCCTAAGCCTTTCATCGTGATGAAATTCTTAACCCGTGTCAATAAAAAGATACATCATTTCCAATCAACAATATGTATTCCACATAATATATTAGAAACATGTCTTAGCGCTCCCACTTAATTTCTTGCAAATGCAAGCATCTTCATCATCTCCGATGAAATTAAACTCTTTTAACAGTTTCATCATAGTGAAGATTCCAACTCCGCGATGCTTACTTCAACCATTGAAGTTTGCATATGCTTTTAGCATCCTTTGAATTAACAAAACCCTTTGGACCGTGTCATGCACATGTCCTAGGTAACCATTCTATTAGAAGAACTTGTTTTGTTTATTCAACTACCACATAACAAAATTATATGTAGTGGTTGCTACATTAATCCATCTAGACTAAATATCGCTTAATGAAAGATCGGATCTTGTCATAGTCAACTATTTGAATATTGTCATGAACTGTTTCTCGACATGTCGATAATTTCATATATGTGAAACATCAATGTCTATTTCTTTATAGATCCAAATACGACTGTAGGGTCTTGCACCTTTTCAGAGGATCTTTCAAGTTCAAAGCTTGATCTCTCGTATATGGAACTATCACGGATTTTATGGCTTCAAACCATTTGACGGAGTCAGGGCCCATCATCGCTTCTTTGCATGTAGCCGGATCATTATTGTCAAATAATGATTTAACTCTCAAATGTTGGTATTTGATTGTTTACCCGACCTACTTGGTTCAATAGGAACTTAGACCTATGTGACCACAACCTTTGAAGCACGTGAGCCATGAGCATTGTTGCTTCCTCCGGAACACTTTTGGCGCTGCGCAACTTTGTAGATATAGCTAAGGTTCTTTTAACCTTATCAAAGTTCTATTGTCCTCCCACTTAACTTTTCACGGAAAATTCCTTTCTCAAAGAAACTTGACGTTCTAGGCGACAAACATTTTTGTCTTTGATGTTATGGAGGAATACTCAACTATTATTCAAAATAACATACAAAGATATGTTCATCCGATTTTGGTTGCAAACATATTTCTTATGCATAGCATACCAATGTTTAAGAAAGGACAACTTGGGTTTTATCCCAAACCATAACTTTCTATGGTGTCATTTCAACGGATTATGATGGAGCTCTTTTCAATTAAAAAACGGTAGTTTCTAACACTTTAATCTTTAAAATATAATGGCAGTTTTATAATTTACACCTTTGATCTTACCATGTCACACAAGGTTTCATTACATATCTCGAACGCTCCATACTCTTATGGTGTTTCGGGAAATGAAAATCCACAGAACGATTCCTCAAATCTAAGGTATTATGCTAAACTTGTAACTCAAATGTCTTCCTTTATGATCATATCATAAATTCTTTATTTTGTTGTTACATTGATTTTGCACTTCATCTTGAAAGTTTTTGAACTTTTCAAATGTTTCACACTTCATCCTCACTAAGTAAATATTCATATATTCACTCAAATTTTTGGATAGAGCATATGAAGTTGAAATCCATCGCTCTTGACTACATGTAATGGACTCCATACATAAAATATGTACAAATTCCAATAATCTAGTCATTCGTTCAATTTTGGCCTATGAACGGAGTTTTAATTATCTCTAGGAAAGTTTCACAAGCGTCATTTGATCAAAAATCACAAGACTCCAAAATTCCATCCACATGGAGTTTCTTCATGTTTTCTTTCCAATATAATTTAAACGGCGATGTCATTTCCTAAGTGATCTTTCAATCAATTGTCTTTCGACATTTTAGCATTTATTTTATGGATGTGATTTATCCAACGACATTTGTAAATCATCCATCTTTTATGGATTACGACAATTATTTGAACAACGCTTTTGTTCTCATAATACCTGATAAAACAAATCTTGAAGGCAAACTTTTATGTCAATGAGAAACACATCAATACTTTATTTGTTCTCGATGAACATCATCACATATTCTCTTGCTAGCTACCTAGGCCATTGCAGTTCATGAATTGTGTTTTTTCGTATGACGATTTACACCAACAAATTCAGTATCCAATACTTAAGGACCACATTGTTTAACAAGCAAAGAATACAGCCATATCACATATATCCTCTATATACCTAAGCTGAACAATTCTAGTCTTTTCTTTTCTGCCATATATTTCTGAGATTCTCTTTCAGTATTTTCTTTTCTGTTTGAAAGAATCTATTAACATCAATAGTGGAGCCATACACATGACACATAGTCCAAAGCATGTATAGTTAAATACCAATGTCTTTGGACTTGCACTTTGAAGTAGATCACCATCATCAAATACTTAGTGTTCTTTCAAATTCCATTTTTTAGTAATCTTTTAGTTTAGTAAACATGTTGCCTTCATCCTATATTCATCCTTATCATGGAACTATTCATGATCAAGCTACTTTAGCTTATAATGGTGAATTACGAGTATAATGTTGCTCTCCAAAACCTTTTGGAGGATTAAGACGACCAGCGTCTCCAACCTTTTGCAAATTCTCATCAAATATGAGAACATGACTTTTGCCATATTATACTCTAACATGTTGCAACCAAAACTTCATTTCAGATATCACAATATCTTTCACACATGATGGTTTCTGAAACAATTCTTTCAGCTCCCTGATAACCTTGATATTAAAACAATCTTTTGAATATCAAGAATCATGGAAACAAACATGATATTTATATACTAATAGTGGAATTCTTACTCTTGATTTAATACCAACTATTAAACTTCAAGAAGTAACCGGAACTTACTGAAAGTTTGCAATAGGACTTTTAAACTTTAGATTAACACTTCAAAACAATACAATACCAGTTCGCAAAGTAATTAACCAGAATTCTATAGTTCTATTATCTCAATTATAACTAAGCGCAAGGTGGTAAACGGATTCCAATGACTACAACAATTATGCAAATTCACTTTGATTGAATTTTTGATAAATAGTGTTTACCTTTTCATATTGCTATTGAACTCCCACTCAAAACAATACCCCTCACATTGTTTTAGTGATCACACGAACCAAATTCACTACACTAAGTCCGATTATCACGTGACATGATATAGTTTCAAAGGCGAACAATCATCATGTTCATCATATCATCTATATGACTCATGCTTTACCTTTTGGTATTCCGTGTCCCGAGACCATGTATGTACATCTATGCTCGTCAAGATCAAACCTTAGCTTCCGCATGAGCAAATCTGGCTTGCTCCCATTGTATACACTCGCAGAATCTAACACACCCAATCATCACGTGGTGCTTCGAAACAACGAGCTTTGGCAACGGTGCCTACTAAGGACGAACACTCTATAACTTTATATTTTGTGAGAGGGATCATCTTATAATGCTACCATCGCGAAGTAAGAAATACAAGATGCATAAAAGGATTAACATCACATGCAATTCATAATGTGTGATATGATATGGCCTTTCTTCTTGTGCTTCCGATCTCCATCTTCAAGCACGAACATGATCTCCATCATCACCGGTATGGCGTCAAGGTCAATGGTGCCGCTCCATGGTTGTCGTCCACCAGCATCAACTATTACAACTACTTTGAGTAATAGACACTCACGTCTTAACGAAATTAAAAAACAACCATAAGGCTCATGCCGGTTGCCGACTTACAATAAGGAACATTTCATACATCATATATAATCACAATCATGGCCATATCACATCACATCACACCCCTGCAAAACAAACTTAGACGCCTCTAATTTTCTTTGTATGTTTTACGTGGTTTAGGGCTTTCAGTAAGTGTCGTTCTAATTTACGAACAAAAACCACTACGTTGATACTAGTATTGTCAATTGCCCGTTGTAAATTGAATCTTCACTATGTTGGGAGAAACATGCACCCGCAAATCCACTTATGCAATACAAGTTGCATGTCAAGTGTGGAGCAAGTCTCATGAACGATGTCATGTAAGGTTAGCCCGGGCCGCTTCATGCCACCATCCCGCAAGATGCAAAGTACACAAGAAGCACTCGACAACAAAAACATCAATGCCCACAATGACCATTGTGTTCTACTCGTGCAACAGATCCACATATAGACACGGCTCTGATACCACTCTAGGGGTTCGTAGCATGTAAAAACAAAAAAATTCTACCGCATGCACACAAACTAGCCAATATCTATTTACTAGATTGTAGCAACGAGTCGGTTAGAGTACTCACCCTCGAAGATTCCAAAGTGGTCAACGAGAGCAGATTCTCGTGGATGATGTAGTCGTACTCTTGCTGATCTCAAGATCGCGTAGACGATCCTTTCGACGTTGAGTTCCGGCAGCGCTTCCGTAGTCGGTCACACGTTCGGTACTCGATAAAGACCTTCCTCTCCCTTGTTCCAGCAGGCTGCAGAGGTTGTAGTTCTCCCCTCGCGATTCCGGCAGCACGACGGCGTGGTGTCAGAAGTAGAGGTAAGATCCCGCAGGGCTTCGCCTAAGCCGGTGCGAGTTATGGTGGATCTAGGGTTTCTAGCGATCTAGGTTTAGAAGGCCGGAGAGGATGAGGTGGTGTCGATGGCGTCTAGGGCGACGACGACGGGCCGGCGGTGGCGCTGGGAGGCGTGTGACGGCGGCAGTGCACGGGTGGGGAGGGCTGGTGTTGTGTGCTTTGGGGCAGTCCTCTACCTCTATTTATGAGAGGGAGGGCAGCTTGGGAGAGGGGAGTTTGAATCCATACCCAAACCCAAGTTGGATAGAAGGAAGGACTCTTTCCTTCTTCCACTAGGAAACTATTGTTCTAGTTTGACTTTTCAAACCTCCTTTTTGACTTTCAATTTAGAGCTTTATTTCTCTCTCGCAAATGCCCAACCAAAGTGACCCAGGACATGATCAAATCATTCCTCTTAAACATGACACATTCATGGACCATTCCCCTTCCGGTCCGGTGAACCTTCTAGACCCTTCTAGAACCTCTCCAATGAAAACATCGAAATCATTCCCGAACTCCGGAATCGGACTTTCCTTATATGAATCTTATTCTCCGGACCATTCTGGATCTCCTCGTGATATCTTGGATCCCATACGAGACTCATAACAACATTCGGTTTCCCTACTTACATTCCATATCTACTAAACAACATCGAATCCTTAAGTGTGTCTCCCTACGGTTCGTGAATTATGCGGACATGACCGAGACACTTCTCCGATCAATAACCAATAGAGGAATCTGGAAATTCATATGGCTCCCACATATTTCTACGATTACTTAGCGATCGAATGAACCACTTACATACGATACCAATTTCCCTTTGTCTCGCGATAGTTTACTTATCCGAGGTTATGATCGTCGGTATCTCTGCATACCTAGTTCAACCTCGTTACGGATAAGTACTCTTTTCTCATTCTCGTGATATGTGATCCCTTGTGAGCCAGTCACATGCTTTCAAGCTAATTGGATAACATTCCACCGAAAGGGCCCAAAGTATATATATCCATCATATGGATGGACAAATCCCACTCTTGATCCATGTGCCTCAACACATACTTTCCGAATACTTAATGCCACCTTTATAACCACCCAGTTACGTTGTGGTGTTTGATATCATCAAAGCATCCTTCCGGTGATGGTGATTAGCATGATCTCATGGTCAAAGGAATTAGGTTACTATGTATTAGAAAGCTTATAGCAAATGAACTATATTAAATGACTTAATCTTTATGCTACGCTTAACTATAGGAGTATGTCCATCACATCATTCTCCTAATGATATGACCCTGTTGTTAATAACATCTCTATGTTCATGATTAGGAAACCATGATCATATATTAACCAACAAGATAGTTTAACAAGAGGCTTTACTAGGGACTCTTTTATGTTTACAAATCACATAAGTATTAATGTTTCCGGTTAATACAATTATAGCATGGTATGTAAACTTTTATCATAAGCATGAAGATATGATAATAACCACTTTATTGTTGCCTCTTGGGAATATCTCCAACACACTTTGTTTTGTTGCCTTATTAGAAAACCCCTAAAAATCCATTTGCTAAGTATTTGCAGAGAGTTCCTGCTCCACACCACTGTTCAGCACCTTCTTCTCCTTGTTGGGATCGACACTCCTATTTATCAAAAGTACTACGATACACCCCCTATACTTATGGGTCATCGACCGCACTAGGAGGGACCTGTTGTTTGAGATCGACGACTCTCCTGCCCCTGCGGGGAAAGACTCCCCCTCTCCTTCCCCACCTCAGGATGACGACCCTAGGACGGGACGAGGGGGATCGGAGGAGGACTCGTCTCCTGAGGAGTCACCGTAGGCGGCCATGTCTCTGACATAGGAAGCACTGGTCCCCCTACTCCTCGGCCTGCCGCGGGTGGGGGTCCACCCCCCGCTGTGATAGGCCGCGCGACTGGGGGTGCGGGCCCCTTCTTCCTGGGTCGCCTGCAACTCTCTCAGAGTGCCCCGGACAAGACGATGTCGGTCGACGTCCCGCGCAGTGCTCGTCCCCCCAGCAGGAGTCGATCGCCTTCAACATCACGCAGTATGGCTCCAACCTCGACCTGTCCCTGCTATTCTTGTGTGGTGGGCCGTATGGGGGCAAGGAGGATCCTCATCCCCCATCCAGCTCGTGTTGTCATCCGAGGATACCTCGAGGAGCATGGGACTTGATGTGTTTCCCCAGGTTTCCCCCCGCTCCCCTGGGATGGTGTGCTACTCCCTCGCCCCTGACATGCCGGATCTCGACGCTGGCGGCGCTCCACGGTCGACGTCACCACTTCCATGGCGGACCCCAAGGCTCACCAGACCAGAGGCCCTCGCCAGCCGCCTCCGCCCCCATCCCACCACAAAGAGCGCATTGCGGGGTCCTGGAGCAGGGGCTTGGGTCTTGAGTCAACGATTGCGGAAGGGGCGTCCGAGAGGGATTCATCTCGCGACGAGTTCTCAGGTACTCCCCACCCTCCCCCTTCTTCTTCTATCTCGAGTTTGCCTTCGGGTTCTAGGTTTTCTGCGCTGGAGGATGTGTCCCTGGAGCACCTGGGTGCGGTCGCTTTAGACAGTGGCATCGTTTTCCGCGGCGAGAAGGGTCCCTGTATAGAGCAGATCGCGACCATCAAGGCTCGAGAGGTGTATGAGGGACAGATCGCCGCAGCCCGTGCACGAGATGCACGGGAGCAGGACCGGGCCCTCAAGATGGCAGGACCTGGATCCTCGGAGGCCGGGTCCAGCATGGCTCCACCCCTTGACCCAGATGGCGGACAGCCCCCTATGAGGACCCCCTGCCTAGGGAGACCTCGTGGGCGGCCTCCCAAGGTCCCGCCTCGCCCCGCTGTGCCTAGCCGTTCCCGTTCTGCCCTAGTAAGGGGGCCACCCTCGAGTGATCGTTCGTATGAACATCCTCCGAGCATTCCGGGTGTTCATTTGGAATATCTGGGGTTTCAGCCAGGACAGAAGGCGTCGTCAAATCAAGGAGTACTTGCGCCAAGAAGATGTGGATATTGTGGGCCTTCAGGAGACGATCCGTCAGGACTTCCCGATGGTGGAGGAGGGACTATCTCGGCATAAGTTTGCCTGAACTTGTCTACCGGCCTCCGTCCACTCGGGAGGCATCCTCCTTGGTGTCAAGAAGGATACCTTCGAGGTAGAGGATATGGACCGCGGGGAATTCTTTATGAGCATGTCCCTTACCCATGAACAATCGTGCCTCAAATGGGAGGTTGTGATTGTCTAAGGCCCCGCAGACCATAGGAGGTCACAAGCGTTCTTGCTTGAGCTCAAGGCTAAGTTGGAGCGTACAGAGACTCCGGTCATTGTGGCTAGGGATTTCAACCTCATTTGCTCCACCGCGGACAAGAGTTCGGTGAATGTGGACCTCCATAGGATTTGTTTGTTCAATGACTGCATCGCTGACCTCGCTCTTAGGGAGATCACTAGAGTTGGAGCGAGATACACCTGGACCAACAAACAACTGGACCCAATCCACAGCGTCCTTGACCGGGTCTTTGTCTCGGTAGATTGGGAACTGGCCTTACCCTTGGGTAGGCTCAGACCATACCCCCCTCCTCCTATCCTCAGGGGAAGGGCCCCCGCCTAGAATGAATCGCTTCCACTTCGAAAACTTCTGGATCCACCAGCGAAGGTTTGTGGAGGCGGTTCGGACTAGGTGGTCGGAGGCAACAACCTCGCCGCCCCGCTCCTTCTGTGTTGTCGATGTCTGGCACCATTGTGCCTTGATGTCACGCCAACTTATGCGGGGCTGGGGGCGAACCTAGGTGTCATGATTCGAAGTCAGAAACAGGTCATTCTACAGGAAATCCAGGCCCTTGACCAGGAGGCTGACCGGGTGGGGATTTCGGTGGATGTCTGGTCCCATAGATACTCCCTAGAGACCTCCATTATGGATACCTATGACTGAGGCATAGGAGATGCAATGCATCTCTTTCTTTCTTTTGACCATGGTTGTAATACTGAGTCTAACTCAATGCTTCATACAAGTGAGAACCACTTTCTTATATTGTTTCATTCTGAACTCCTTCAGAATCTTACCTAGGACACTCTGAACATCTTCAGAATCAAGTCCAGGAAGAATTAAATAATAATGTTTATTAAACTTACCAATCTATCTCGATAGATTCCATTGTTTAATCACTTCTTCAACTTCATACATATTTACTAGCTTAAATATTATTAATACCAATCACATCATTCATATATGTCATCCACATATTTCAGAATGATGACACGCTCCCACTGAAATATGGCATCCATATATGAGATCTAGGGATTTCTTTTAGCTCCCACTCAAATATGTCTCCTACATATTGAGTCTTAGCCAAGCCATTAAGCTCCCACTCAAATGCAAGTCCTCTCAATAATCTTGGACATTCCAATTTTTCTCATCATCATCAAATTAAGAATTCCAGCTGCGAGTTCCCAATATCCATATATTGTTGGGGTAAATCCAATAGACTCAAGCATCATTACTTTTGTAGTTAACTCCTTGAATTTGTCCACACATCCTTTGTGACAAATCGATCTTTATGTCTTTCCATTAAGTTTCATTTCCTTCTTATGACTTCGCAATCATTAGAAATATTAAGTAAACCTCTTTACTCAATAAGATCAAGTAACACATTACATTTCAATCTTGAATATAACTTAATACATGATTTTATGACCCCTAGTCATTTCTTGCATTTAGGTCCATCATGTTTTTTTGTATTTCATAGGTATGTTTTGTTCAAAACATGACAAGTGAATTGATATGTCGGAAATGTATCTATAATTTTTGATGTTCCATGCTTTTATAGTATCTACTTTGCTTTGCTTTGTCTACACTTTGAAGTGTTTTTATATGTTTTTCTGGACTAACCTATTAACAAGATGCCATAGTGCCAGTTGCTCGTTTTCTTCTATTTTTGGTTCAAGCAAAGGCAGAAAATCAATATTCTCGGAATTGGACGGGACAAAAGCCAAACTCAATATTTTACCGTGGGGAACAGGAGCCTGAATACTAGACGAAGGGGAGCCACCAGGGGGGCTCACCCCTGGCCACGCAGATGGGACTAGCCCACGCCTTGGGGGGTGCGGCCGCCCTGACTGCCCCCGTGCCTCGCCTCTTCGCCTATAAAGACCCCCCGATGCCAAAACCCTAAGTACCCGATCAATATTCCACAAAACCATTTGTAGACGCTGCCACCATCGTCCCTAGATCAGGGATCTGAAGCTCTTCCCGGCACTCCGCCGGAGGGGAGATCATCCCGTAGGCCTTCTTCTTTATCATGCCAGCCTCCGGTATGAAGTGTGAGTAGTTCCACCTTGGACTACGGGTCCATATAGTATCTAGATGGTTGTATCTCCTCCTTTGTGCTACCATGTTTAGATCTTGTGAGCTCCGTTCATGATCAAGATCATCTATTTGTAATCATGCATGTTGTGTTTGCGGGGATCCGATGGATATTGAGATTACTATGTCAGATTGATTAATGGTTTTGTCTTATTGATTCTATCATGTCTGTGTTGTTTGAGATCTTGCATGCTCTCCATTTCTAGTAGCTATCTTGGCCAAGTAGATGCTAGTGACTCCAAGACGGGGTATTTATACTCGGTAGTGGGTTTATGACTCTATTTAATCTAAGGGAAGTGACAGAAATCTCTAAGGTTGTATATGTGATGTTGCCACTAGGGAGAAAACAACGGTCTCTTGTTCATGGAACAAGTGGATTGTTTACCTTACACACTTTGCTTAAAGCAGTTATCCATTGCTTGCAACTTAATACTGGAGGGGGTTCGGACGATAACCTGAAGGTGGATTACTAGTCATATATGCAGTTGGATGGCAGTCTATGTATCTTTTTGTATTTCCCAATCGAATCTCATAGGATCATGAATGTCTAGTATTGCATTGTTATGCCTTGCTTAGTCCTGTCAATTGCCCTGCTGTAATTTGTTTACCCAACATGCCATGTTTGTTTATCTTAAGGAGAACACCTCTAGTGAACTATGGACCCCGGTCCAATCTTTACCATTCTTCCACTGTTACTGTGTATGTTCTACAAACCACTATTACCTTCCACACCATATAGTTAACCCTTTGTTTTCAGCAAACCGGTGAGATTGACAACCTCACTGTTCGTTGGGGCAAAGTCTTGAGTTTGTGTAGTGCAGGTTTCCAAGTTGCTAGCAACACATTTGAGTCATTTCCTTCCTCCTACTAGTTCAATAACCTTGGTTTCTTACTGAGGGAAAAATTGTTGCCGTGCTCATCACACCTTCCTCTTGGGGTCTCCCAACGAAGCTTCCACGCACCATCATGAATCACTAATATAATTCTGCTGACTTGCAGAATATTCTTGAATCCTACTTTCTTTTGTAAAAGTATTATCTGAAACTTTATGATCATTATAATTAGTTTCTCCTCTCTTTGTAGAGTTCAGTTTCACGAAACAAATTTCGCCGTGCCACTCAACAATCAGGAGGTAAGGTCAAATACCTTATTTTTTAACTTTTACTTTCTTCCATCGGTATCTTCATCAAGACACATAAACTTTGGACAACAACAGGTTTGCCCCTTGTGGAAAATGTATTTATAATTTCCTAATAATACACTACAAAGACTTGTTTATTCGCCACGATTTCGAATCATCGAAACCTCTAGAAACTCGAACGAGCCATAACTCTTATGGTGTTGTTTCCATGAATCTTTAGATGTTCCTGTGTATTTCAAATGAGTGTTTGTTTATTTATATCTTTAACTCTAAATGATAACATAACCCTCATAAGTGATAATATTAGACCATATGTATCTAATACATAATGATTATGATATCTAGACATGTCAACACCTTGAATTTGTCCAATTATCATAATTTGTGAAACATATTTCACAAGTCCCTTTATGCCAATACTTAACTTAAATACTTTAGTCATATTGATCAAATCAAAGATACTTTGTATTCCTGTTAATTACATATCCCACTTTATTTAAGCTCATTTTAACAATTCAAAATGATTCAAACTCGTGTTTCATTAAGTAAATACACCTATTCACTTAAGTCCACAATGGAATAATGATTTCCACTATTTGTTGAAAATATGATACATCACTATATATAAAATTCAACGAATGCGGAGTTTTAGTCATCTTTCCAAAAGAGGCATGGTTTTGCAAAGTCTCTAGATCAAATATCTAAGACCCCAATTTTCATCTATGTGTAAAACATGCAATAACCACCATGGCTTAAACAATAGTGTCATTTCATTATTAACCTTTGGATATCCTTTAGCATTCTAATCCTTTATAAATGCTTAACCTATTATCATTAATATAGTTATGTGAATAACTCGTTTATAATCATAATGTGACCATAAATGTATTATTCATAAGTGTAGGGGTTCGTAGCATGGAAAACAAAAAAATTCTACCGCATGCAAACAAACAATCCAAGATCTATCTACTAAATTGTAGCAACCAGTCGATAGAGGAACTCACCCTCGACAATTCCAAAGCGGTTAACGAGAGCAGATTCTCGTGGGTGATGTAGTCGTACTCTTGCCGATCTCAAGATCGTGTAGACGATCCTTCCGGCGCTGCGTTAACAGCGCTTCCTTGATCGGTCACACGTTCGGTACTCGATGAAGACCTTCCTCTCCCTTGTTCCAGCAGGCAGCGGAGGTTGTAGCACTCTCCTCGCGATTTCGGCAGCACGACGATGTGGTACCGGAAGTAGAGGGGAGATCTCGCAGGGCTTCGCCTTAAGCCGAAGCGAGTCTGGTGGACTATGAGAGAGGCCTTGGCGATCTAGGGTTTAGAAGGCACTAAGGGGAGAGTTTAGCCGGCGGCTAGGGTTTGGGATCACCCCAACTTGGCGAGTTGGTGGTGCCCTAGGCGGCGGCAGCAGCAGGGGTGGTGGCGCCGACGACTTAGGGTTAGGGTTTGGGTTGTGAGATGTGTAGGGAAGAGGGGCAGCCCTGCCCCTCCTTATATAGGTGGGAGGGCACGGCTTGGGAGGAGGGAGTCCTCCCCCAAGTCGGCCTCCTTGGCCGGCGGGTGGAGGGAGAGGAACTCCTCCCCAAGTAGGTTTCCTACTCTCCCTCCACCAAGCAAACTTGCCGTTTGACTTTTTCAAATTGGCGTTTGACTTTCAAACTAGGATTTAATTTCTCCCTTTATTTTGCCCAGCCATGTTACCTAGCACATGATGCAACCATTCCACATTGTCATGACACATTCATGTACCGTTCCCCTCCGGAGTGCCGGACCTTCCGGACCCTTCTAGAACATTCCTAATGAAAACACCGGAATCATTCCCCAACTTCGAAACATGACTTTCCTTATATGAATCTTATTCTCCGGACCATTCCGGATCTCCTCGTTATATCCCGAATCCCATCCGAGACTCCGAACAACATTCGGACTCTTACTCATCATTCCATAACTACTCAACAACATTGAATCCTTAAGTGTGTCTCCCTACGGTTCGTGAATTATGCGGACATGATCGAGACACTTCTCCGATCAATAACCAATAGAGGAATATGGAAATTCATATGGCTCCCACATATTTCTACGATTACTT
Organism: Avena longiglumis; assembly: GCA_030063025.1. NCBI lineage: Eukaryota > Viridiplantae > Streptophyta > Magnoliopsida > Poales > Poaceae > Avena > Avena longiglumis. The sequence goes on from CP125975.1 coordinate 171,797,852, forward strand.
TGTGATCGAATGAACCACTTACATACGATACCAATTTCCCTTTGTCTCACGATAGTTTACTTATCTGAGGTTTTGATCGTCGGTATCTCTGCATACCTAGTTCAACCTCGTTACTGCTAAGTACTCTTTTCTCGTTCCCATGGTATGTGATCCCTTGTGAGCCAGTCACATGCTTGCAAGACAATTGGATGACATTCCACCGAGAGGGCCCAGAGTATATCTATCTGTCATATGGATGGACAAATCCCACTCTTGATCCATGTGCCTCAACCCATACTTTCCGAACACTCAATGCCACCTTTATAGCCACCCAGTTACGGTGTGGTGTTTGATGTCATCAAAGCATCCTTCCAGTGATGGTGATTAGCATGATCTCATGGTCGAAGGAATTAGGTTACTATGTATCAGAAAGCTTATAGCAATTGAACTATTAAAAAATGACTTGATCTTTATGCTACGCTTATCTATAGGAGTATGTCCATCATACCATTCTCCTAATGATATGACCTTGTTATTAACAACATCCCAAATGTTCATGATCAAGAAACCATGATCATCTATTAATCAACAAGCTAGTATTTTGAAGAGGCTTTACTAGGGACTCTAATTTAGTTTACAAATCACACAAGTATTAATGTTTCTGGTTAATACTGTTATAGAATGAATGTAAACATTTATCATAAACACAAAGATATAATAATAACTACATTTATTATTGCCTCTAGGGCATATCTCCAACAGTCTCCCACTTGCACTAGAGTCAACTAATCTAGATTACATGGTAATATACCGAACACCCATGGCGGTTTGGTGCTGGTCATGTTTTGGCCTCAGGAGAGGTTTAGTCAACGGAACCGCCACATTTAGATCTGTGTGTACTTTACAAATCTTTATGTCACCATCTTGGACATGTTCTCGAATAGCGTGAAAATGTAGCTTGATGTGCTTCAGCTTCTTGTGTGACCTTGGTTCTTGCGCATTGGCTATGGCGCCCATGTTATCAGAGTAGATAGACATTGGATCCAGCGCACTTGGAACCACACCGAGCTCTATAATGAACTCCTTCATCCATATCGCTTCTTGTGAAGCCTCCGAAGCAGCTATGTATTCCGATTCAGTTGAAGATCTCGCCACAACGCTTTGCTTTGCACTCCTCCAGCTAACTGCTCCACCATTCAAAGTAAACACGTATCTAGATTGAGATTTAGAATCATCCAGATCGGTGTTCCAACTAGCATCGGTGTAACCATTAACAACGAGCTGTTCATCACCTCCATAAGAAAGAACCATATCCTTAGTTCTTCTCAAGTACTTAAGGATGTTTTTGACCTTTGTCCAATGATCCACTCCTGGATCAGTTTGATATCTACTAGTCAAACTAACAGCATATGCAATGTCGGGTCTAGTACATATCATGACATACATTAGAGATCCTATGGTTGAGGCATAGGGAGTTTTACTCATCCTTTCTCTATCTTCTGTCGTTGCTGGACTTTGAGTTTTACTCAAGGTCGTATTGGGCAACATGGGCAAGAACCCTTTCTTGCTATCTTCCATTCCAAACCTCTTTAGAACTTTGTCCAAATATATACTTTGTGACAATGATATTAGGCGTCTCGATCTATATCTATAAATCTTTATGCCTAATATGTAAGCTGCTTCGCCAAGAGCTATTATTCAAATATTCTTTGACACTATTAAGAAGGTCTACATCATTCCCAATCAACAATATGGCATCTACATATAGTATTAAGAATGCTACCGAGCTCCCACTCACTTTCTTGTAAATACAAGCTTCTCCATAAGTTTGTATAAAACCAAAACTTTTGATTACCTTATCAAAACGTTGATTCCAACTTCGGGATGCTTGCTTCAATCCATATATGGACCGCTGAAGTTTGCATACCTTGTTAGCATCTTTAGGATCGACAAAACCTTTGGGTTGCATCATATACAACTCTTCATCAATGTCTCCATTGAGGAATGCCATTTTGACATCCATCTGCCATATCTCATAATCGTAATATGCAGCGATTGCTAACATAATCCTCACAGACTTTAGCTTCGCTACTAGTGAGAAAGTCTCATCATAGTCAACTCCTTGAATTTGTTGAAACCCTTTTGCGACAAGTCGAGCTTTATAGACAGTAACATTACCATCAGCATATGTTTTCTTCTTGAAAATCCATTTGTCCTCGACAGCCTTCCGGCCATCCGGTAAGTCCACCAAACTCCATACTTGGTTTTCGTACATGGATCAAATCTCGGATTTCATGGAATCTTGCCATTTATTGGAATCTGGGCTCATCATCGCTTCCTCATATGTCGCAGGGTCATCGGTGTTGTCCACCAACATGACACTCATAACAGGATCATACCAATCAGGAGTGGTACGAGTTCTCGTTGACCTGCGAGGTTCTGTAGCAACTTCAACCGAAGTTTCATGATCATCATCATTAGCTTCCTCTCTTATTGGTGTAGGCGCCACAAGAACTACTTCCGGCGTTGCTCTACTCACAAGTTCGAGAGAAGGTTCAACAACCTCGTCGAGTTCTACTTTCCTTCCAGTCACTTCTTTCGAGAGAAATTCCTTCTCTAGAAAGGATCCATTCTTAGCAACGAAGATTTTGCCTTCGGATCTATGATAGAAGGTATACCCAATAGTTTCCTTCGTGTATCCTATGAAGACGCATTTTTCTGCTTTGGGTTCAAGCTTGACCGGCTGTAACTTCTTTACATAAGCTTCGCAACCCCAAACTTTAAGGAACGACAATTTAGGTTTCTTTCCAAACCATAATTCATACGGTGTCGTTTCAACGGATTTAGATGGTGCTGTTGGAGATATGCCCTAGAGGCAATAATAAATGTAGTTATTATTATATCTTTGTGTTTATGATAAATGTTTACATTCATGCTATAATAGTATTAACAAGGAAACATTGATACTTGTGTGATTTGTAAACTTAATTTGAAGTCCCTAGTATAGCCTCTATACTTCACTAGCTTGTTGGTTGATAGATGATTGTGGTTTCCCTATCATAAACATTGAGATGTTATCAACAACAAGATCATATCGTTAGGAGAATGATATGGTGGACATACTCCTAAAGATAAGCGTAGCATAAAGATCAAGTCATTTCAATAGTTCAATTGCTATATGCTTTCTGATACATAGTAACCTAATTCCTTCGACCATGAGATCATGCATATCACCTTTACCGGATGGATGCTTTGATGACATCAAACACCACACCGTGAATCGGGTGGCTATAAAGGTGGCATTGAGTGTTCGGAAAGTATTGGTTGAGACACATGGATCAAGAGTGGTATTTGTCCATCCATATGACGGATAGATATACTGGGCCCTCTCGGTGGAATGTCATCCAATTAGCTTGCAAGCATGTGACTGGCTCACAAGGGATCACATATCACGGAACGAGAAAAGAGTACTTATCGAACGAGGTTGAACTAGGTATGCGAGATACCGACGATCATAACCTCGGATAAGTAAACTATCGTGAGACAAAGGGAAATTGGTATCGTATGTAAGTGGTTCATTCGATCGCAAAGTAATCATAGAAATATGTGGGAGCCATATGAATTTCCAGATTCCTCTATTGGTTATTGTTCGGAGAAGTGTCTCGATCATGTCCGCATAATTCACGAACCGTAGGGAGACACACTTAAGGATTCGACGTTGTTTGAGTAGTTATGGTATTATGAGAAAGAGACCGAATGTTTTTCGGAGTCTCGGATGGGATCTGGGATATCACGAGGTGATCCGGAATGGTCCGGAGAATAAGATTCATATAAGGAAAGTCCCGTTTCGGAGTTCGGAAATGATTCCGGTGTTTTCATTGGGAATGTTCTAGAAGGTTCCGGAATGTCCGACACTCCGGGGGGGGGGGAAGGGTACATGAATGTGTCATTACATATTGGAATGATTGCATCATGTACTAAGTGTTCTCGCTGTTCCAAATAAATGATTAAATTGAATCCTAAACTGAAAAGTCAAATAGCAAGTTTGAAAAGTCAAACGGCTAAAACAGGAAAGAGAGGGAAAGAGGAAAGAGGGGGCAAAACCGAGTTGGGGAGGGAATCCCTCCTCCAACCGGCGGCGCCTCCACCAGGCCAAGTTGGGGAGGGACTCCCCTCCCTCCCCTGGCGCGCCGGCCCCCTCCACCTATAAAAGGAGGGGCAGGGCCTCCTCCTCTAGACACACAAGTTCCTATCCTCTAATCTAAATCCTAGCCCTAGACTCCGGTTTAGAGCCGTTTTGGTTTAGAGCTTCTAATTGCCCTAGCCTTCGGATTAGAGCCTTCTAATTGGTGTGTCTAAACCCTAGACCACTAATAGTTCTCTCTCATACTCCACCATACTCGCTCCGGCTTAAGGCGAAGCCCTGCGGGATCTCCCCTCTACTTCCGGTACCACGCCTTTGCCGAAATCGCGAGGAGAGTGCTACAACCTCCGCCTCACTGGAACAAGGAGAGGAAGGTCTTCGTCGAAAACCGAACGTGTGACCGATCAAGGGAGCGCTTAACGCAGCCGGAAGGATCGTCTCGCGATCTTGAGATCGGGAAGAGTACGACTACATCACCCACGAGAATCCTCTCGTTAAACACTTTGGAATCTTCGAGGGTAAGTTATTCCATCGACTCGTTGCTACAATCTAGTAGATAGATCTTGGCTTGTTTGTTTGTATATAGAAATTTTTGTTTTTCATGCTACGAAACCCTACAAAGGGTATCGAGCCGTGTCTATATGTAGATCTGTTGCACGAGTAGAACACAATGGTCAATGTGGGCGTTGATGCTTTTATTGTCGATTGCTTCTTGTGTACTTTGCATCTTGCGGTATGTTGGGATGAAGCGGCCCGGGCTAACCTTACATGACATCGTTCATGAGACTTGCTCCACGCTTGACATGCAACTTGTATTGCATAAGTGGCTTTATGGTGTCTGTTTCTCCTAGCATAGTTAAGATCCAATTTACAACGGGTGATTAACAATACTAGTATCAATGTTGTGGTTCATGTTCGTAAGTTAGAACGACACTTATAGAAAGCCCCAAACCACGTGAAACATGCAAAGAAAGTAGAGGCGTCTAACTTTGTTTTTGCAGGGGTGTGCAGTGATGTGATATGGCCATGATTGTGATTATATTTGATGTATGCAATGTTCCTTATTGTAAGTTGGCAACCGGTAGGAGCCATATGGTTGTCTTTAATTTATGTTAAGACCCGCGTGTCTATTCAAAGTAGTTGTAATAGTTGAAGCCGGTGGACGACAACCATGGAGAGGCGTCATTGACCTTGATGCAATGCCGGTGATGATGGAGATCATGTTCGTGCTTGAAGATGGAGATCGGAAGCACAAAGAAGAAAGGCGATATCATATCACATATATATATTGAATTGCATGTGATGTTAATCCTTTATGCATCTTGTATTGCTTAGTAGACGACGGTAGCATTATAAGATGATCCCTCATGCACATGAATTTCAAGTCATAAAGTGTTCACCCTTAGTTAGCACTGTTGCTAAAGCTTGTTGTTTTGAAGCACCACGTGATGATCGGGTGTGTTAGATTCCGCAAGTGTATACAACGTGAGCAAGACAGATTTGCTCATGCGGAAACTAAGGTTTGATCTTGACGAGCCTAGCATGTACAGACATGGTCTCGGAACACGGATCACCGAAAGGTAAAGCATGAATCATATAGTAGATATGATGAACATGACGATTGTTCGCCATTGAAACTAGATCAACTCTCGTGATGATCGGTGTTGATGTAGTGGATTTGGTTCGTGTGATCACTAAAACAATGTGAGGGATATTGTTTTGAGTGGGAGTTCACCTAGATTAACTTTATTAATTAATTTGAACTCAATTTGTCATAAACTTAGTCTAAACTATTGCAAATATGTTGTAGATCAATGGCAGCCCCTACCATCAATTTTAATGCGTTCCTAGAGAAAGAAAAGTTGAAAAACAATGGAAGCAACTTCGCGGATTGGTTCCGCAATTTGAGGATTGTCCTCACAGCTGGTAATTTGACCTATGTGCTGGATGCACCGCTGGGTGACCCACCTGCAGATGATGCTCCCGATGAAGTAAAGAATGTTTACCTTGCTCGGAAGAATCAGTACTCCATAGTTCAGTGTGCTATCTTGTATGGTTTGGAATCGGAGCTTCAGAAAAGGTTTGAGGATTCAGACCCATATGATATTGTCGAGGATCTCAAATTGATTTTTGAGACTCATGCGGCAATTGAAAGCTATGAGGCTTCTGAAAAGTTCTTTAACTGCAAGATGGAAGAGGGCAGCTCCGTCAGTGAGCATGTGCTTAAGATGTCTGGGCACGCAAACAAACTTCAAAACTTGGGTATAGTGATTCCTAATGCTTTGGGGATTTACCGTGTCCTCCAATCACTACCACCAAGTTACAAGAACTTTGTGATGAACTACAACATGCAGAACATGAACAAGACGTTGCCAGAACTCTTTGCCATGTTGAAATCTGCAGTGGATATCAAGAAAGAGCACCAAGTGTTGTTGGTCAATAAGACCACCAAATTCAAGAAAGGCAAGTCTAAGCAAAAGGGACACTTCAAGAAGGGTGGTAAGAAAGTTACCACGCCAAATAAGAAGACCAAGGCTGGACCTAAGCACGATCTTGAGTGCTTTTACGCAAGGAGAAGGTCCTTTGGGCGGAATTGCCCAAAGTAATTGGCGGATTTGAAGAGCAACATCAAGAAGAAAGGTATATCGATATACATGTTATTGATGTGTATCTCACTAGTACTGTAGTAGTGCACAGGTATTTGATCTTTGGTTGTTGCTCATATTTGTAACTCGAAGCAGTCTTTGCAGAATGAACGGAAGCTAGCGAAGAACGAGGTGACGATGCACGTGGGAAATGGATCAAAGGTTGATGTGATCGCGGTCGGCACGCTACCCCTTCATCTACCATCGGGATTAGTTTTATACTTAAATAATTGTTATTTGGTGCCTGCGTTGAGCATGAACATTATATCAGGATCTTGTTTATTGCGAGACGGTTACTTGTTTAAGTCCGAGAATAATGGTTGTTCGATTTATATGAGTAATATGTTTTATGCACATGCACCTTTGATAGATGGTCTATTCTTATTGAATCTCGATAGTGGAAATACACATATCAACAACATTGAGGCTAAACGTTTGAAATCAAGCGATAATTCGACCTATATGTGGCACTTTCGTCTTGGTCACATTGGAGTGAAACGTATGAAGAAACTCCATTCCGATGGACTTCTTGAATCACTTGAAAGATGTGAAGCATGTCTGATGGGTAAAATGACTAAGACTCCATTTTCTGGTATGATGGAGTGAGCTACGGACTTATTGGAAATCATACATACCGATGTGTGTGGTCCAATGAGTGTAGCATCGCGCGGTGGTTATCGTTATGTTCTTACCTTCACGGATGACTTGAGTAGATATGGGTATATCTATTTCATGAAACATAAGTCCGAAACTTTCGAGAAGTTTAAGGAGTTTCAAAGTGAGGTAGAGAATCAACATAACAAGAAGATTAAATTTCTACGTTCTGATCGTGGAGGTGAATATCTAAGTTACGAGTTTGGCGAGCATTTGAAGAAATGCGGAATACTTCCACAATTGACACCGCCGGGAACACCACAGCGTAATGGTGTGTCCGAACGTCGTAATCGAACTCTCTTAGATATGGCTGGTTCTATGATGTCACTTACAGATTTACCGCTATCATTTTGGGGTTATGCATTAGAAACAGCCGCATTCACTTTAAATAGGGCACCATCTAAATCCGTTGAAACGACACCGTATGAATTATGTTTGGGAAGAAACCTAAATTGTCGTTCCTTAAACTTTGGGGATGCGAAGCCTATGTAAAGAAGTTACAGCCGGATAATCTTGAACCCAAAGCGGAAAAATGCGTCTTCATAGGATACCCGAAGGAAACTATTGGGTATACCTTCTATCATAGATCTGAAGGCAAAATCTTCGTTGCCAAGAATGGATCCTTTCTAGAGAAGGAATTTCTCTCGAAAGAAGTGACTGGAAGGAAAGTAGAACTCGACGAGGTTGTCGAACCTTCTCTCGAAATTGCGAGTAGCGCAGCACCGGAAGAAGTTCCTGTGGTGCCTGCACCAATAAGAGAGGAAGCTAATGATGGTGATCATGAAACTTCGGTTGAAGTTACTACAGAGCCTCGGAGGTCAACAGGAACTCGTACCACTCCAGATTGGTATGATTCCGTTATGAATGTCATGTTGGTGGACAACACCGATGACCCCAAGACATATGAGGAAGCGATGATGAGCCCAGATTCCAATAAATGGCAAGAAGCCATGAAATCCGAGATTGGATCCATGTACGAAAACCAAGTATGGACTTTGGTGGACTTACCGGATGGCCGGAAGGCTGTCGAGAACAAATGGATTTTCAAGAAGAAAACAGATGCTGATGGTAATGTTACTGTCTATAAAGCTCGACTTGTCGCAAAAGGGTTTCGACAAATTCAAGGAGTTGACTATGATGAGACTTTCTCACCAAGGCGAAGCTAAAGTCTAAGGATTATGTTAGCAATCGCTGCATATTATGATTATGAGATATGGCAGATGGATGTCAAAACAGCATTCCTCAATGGAGATATTGATGAAGAGTTGTATATGATGCAACCCAAAGGTTTTGTCGATCCTAAAGATGCTAACAAGGTATGCAAACTTCAACGGTCCATCTATGGATTGAAGCAAGCATCCCGAAGTTGGAATCAACGTTTTGATAAGGTAATCAAAAGTTTTGGTTTTATACAAACTTATGGAGAAGCTTGTATTTACAAGAAAGTGAGTGGGAGCTCTGTAGCATTCTTAATACTATATGTGGATGACACATTGTTGATTGTGAATGATGTAGACCTTCTTAATAGTGTCAAAGAATATTTGAATAATAGTTTTTCAATGAAGGATCTTGGCGAAGCAGCTTACATATTAGGCATAAAGATTTATAGAGATAGATCGAAACGCCAAATATCATTGTCACAGAGTACATATTTGGACAAAGTTCTAAAGAGGTTTGGAATGGAAGAAAGCAAGAAAGGGTTCTTGCCCATGTTGCTTATCGACCTTGAGTAAAACTCAAAGTCCGACATCGGAGAAGATAGAGAAAGGATGAGTAAGACTCCTATGCCTCGACCATAGGATCTCTAATGTATGCCATGTTATGTACTAGACCCGACATTGCATATCTTTGTTAGTTTAACTAGCAGATATCAAAGTGATCCAGAGTGGATCATTGGACAGCGATCAAAAACATCCTTAAGTACTTGAGAAGAACTAAGGATATGGTTCTTTCTTATGGAGGTGATGAACATTTCGTTGTTAGCAGTTACACCGATGCTAGTTGGAACACCGATCCGGATGATTCTAAATCACAATTCGGATCGTATTTATTTTGAATGGTGCAGCAGTTAGTTGGAGGAGTGCAAAGCAAAGCGTTGTGGCGAGATCTTCAAGCGAATCGAATACATGGTCGCTTGAGGCTTCACAAGCGATATGGATGAAAGAGTTCATTACTGAGCTGGGTGTGGTTCCTAGTGCTTTGGACCCAATGTCTATCTCTTGTGATAACATGGGCGCCATAGACAATGCGCAAGAACCAAGGTCACACAAGAAGTGAAGCACATCAAGCTACGTTTTCACGCTATTCGAGAACATATCCGGGATGGGGATATAAAGATTTGCAAAGTACACAGATCAATGTGGCGGATCCGTTGACTAAACCTCTCGCGAGGGCAAAACATGACCAACACCAAACTGCCATGGGTGTTCGGTATATTACCATGTAATCTAGATTAGATGACTCTAGTGCAAGTGGGAGACTGTTGGAGATATGCCCTAGAGGCAATAATAAATGTAGTTATTATTATATCTTTGTGTTTATGATAAATGTTTACATTCATGCTATAATAGTATTAACAAGGAAACATTGATACTTGTGTGATTTGTAAACTTAATTTGAAGTCCCTAGTATAGCCTCTATACTTCACTAGCTTGTTGGTTGATAGATGATTGTGGTTTCCCTATCATAAACATTGAGATGTTATCAACAACAAGATCATATCGTTAGGAGAATGATATGGTGGACATACTCCTAAAGATAAGCGTAGCATAAAGATCAAGTCATTTCAATAGTTCAATTACTATATGCTTTCTGATACATAGTAACCTAATTCCTTCGACCATGAGATCATGCATATCACCTTTACCGGATGGATGCTTTGATGACATCAAACACCACACCATAACTGGGTGGCTATAAAGGTGGCATTGAGTGTTCGGAAAGTATTGGTTGAGACACATGGATCAAGAGTGGGATTTGTCCATCCATATGACGGATAGATATACTCTGGGCCCTCTCGGTGGAATGTCATCCAATTAGCTTGCAAGCATGTGGTAGCTCACAAGGGATCACATATCACGGAGCGAGAAAAGAGTACTTATCGGTAACGAGGTTGAAATAGGTATGCGAGATCCGACGATCATAACCTCGGATAAGTAAACTATCGTGAGACAAAGGGAAATTGGTATCGTATGTAAGTGGTTCATTCGATCGCAAAGTAATCGTAGAAATATGTAGAGCCATATGAATTTCAGATTCCTCTATTGGTTATTGTTAGAGAAGTGTCGATCATGTCCACATAATTCACGAACCGTAGGGAGACACACTTAAGGATTCGACGTTGTTTGAGTAGTTATGGTATTATGAGAAAGAGACCGAATGTTGTTGGTCTCGGATGGGATCCGGGATATCACGAGGTGATCCGGAATGGTCCGGAGAATAAGATTCATATAAGGAAAGTCCCGTTTCGGAGTTCAGAAATGATTCCGGTGTTTTCATCGGGAATGTTCTAGAAGGTTCCGGAATGTCCGGCACTCCGGGGGGGGGGGAAGGGTACATGAATGTGTCATTACATATTGGAATGATTGCATCATGTACTAAGTGTTCTCGCTGTTCCAAATAAAGGATTAAATTGAATCCTAAACTAAAAAGTCAAATAGCAAGTTTGAAAAGTCAAACGGCTAAAACAGGAAAGAGAGGGAAAGAGGAAAGAGGGGGCAAAACCGAGTTGGGGAGGGAATCCCTCCTCCAACCAGCGGCGCCTCCACCAGGCCGAGTTGGGGAGGGACTCCCCTCCCTCCCCTGGCGCGCTGGCCTCCTCCACCTATAAAAGGAGGGGCAGGGCCTCCTCCTCCAGACACACAAGTTCCTATCCTCTAATCTAAATCCTAGCCCTAGACTCCGGTTTAGAGCCGTTTTGGTTTAGAGCTTCTAATTGCCCTAGCCTTCGGATTAGAGCCTTCTAATTGGTGTGTCTAAACCCTAGACCACTAATAGTTCTCTCTCATACTCCACCATACTCGCTCCGGCTTAAGGCGAAGCCCTGCGGGATCTCCCCTCTATTTCCGGTACCACGCCATTGTGCTGCCGGAATCGCGAGGAGAGTGCTACAACCTCCATTTTCTTTGGAACAAGGAGAGGAAGGTCTTCGTCAGTACCGAACGTGTGACCGATTGAGGCGGGGCTCTTAACGCAGCGTCGGAAGGATCGTCTACGTGATCTTGAGATCGGGAAGAGTACGACTACATCACCCACGAGAATCCGCTCTCGTTAAACACTTTGGAGTCTTAGAGGGTAAGTTATTCCATCGACTCGTTGCTACAATCTAGTAGATAGATCTTGGCTTGTTTGTTTGTATGCGATAGAAAAATTTTGTTTTCCATGCTACGAAACCCTACAGGTGCCCTATTTAAAGTGAATGCGGCTGTTTCTAATGCATAACCCCAAAACGATAGCGGTAAATCTGTAAGTGACATCATAGAATGAACCATATCTAAGAGAGTTCGATTACGAAGTTTGGACACACCATTACGTTGTGGTGTTCCCGGCGGTGTCAATTGTGAAAGTATTCCGCATTTCTTTAAATTCTCGCCCAACTCGTAACTTAGATATTCACCTCCACGATCAGAACGTAGAAATTTAATCTTCTTGTTACGTTGATTCTCTACTTCACTTTGAAATTCGTTAAACTTCTCGAAAGTTTCGGACTTATGTTTCATGAAATAGATATACCCATATCTACTCAAGTCATCCGTGAAGGTAAGAACATAACGATAACCACCGCGCTATGCTACACTCATTGGTCCACACACATCGGTATGTATGATTTCCAATAAGTTTGTAGCTCGCTCCATCATCCTAGAAAATGGAGTCTTAGTCATTTTACCCATCAGACATGCTTCGCATCTTTCAAGTGATTCAAAATCAAGTGATTCAAGAAGTCCATCGAAATGGAGTTTCTTCATACGCTTCACTCCAATATGACCAAGGCAGCGATTGCCACATATAGGTCGAGTTATCGCTCAATTTCAAACGTTTAGCTTCAATGTTATTAATATGTGTATTTCCACTATCGAGATTCAATAAGAATAGACCATCTATCAAAGGTGCATGTGCATAAAACATATTACTCATATAAATCGAACAACCATTATTCTCAGACTTAAACAAGTAACCGTCTCGCAACAAACATGATCCAAATATAATGTTCATGCTCAACGCAGGCACCAAATAACAATTATTTAAGTATAAAACTAATCCCGATGGTAGATGAAGAGGTAGCGTGCCGACCGCGATCACATCAACCTTTGATCCATTTCCAACGCGCATTGTCACCTCGTTCTTCGCTAGCTTCCGTTTATTCTGTAGTACCTGTTTCGAGTTACAAATATGAGCAACCGAACCAGTATCAAATACCCATGCACTACTACGAGTACTAGTGAGATACACATCAATAACATGTATATCGGATATACCTTTCTTCTTGATGTTGCCGTTCTTCAAATCCGCCAAGTACTTTGGGCAATTCCGCTTCCAGTGACCTTCTCCCTTGCAGTAAAAGCACTCAGCATCAGGCTTAGGCCCAGCCTTGGTCTTCTTCGTCGGTGCGGTAACTTTCTTACCACTCTTCTTGAAGTTTCCCTTTTGCTTAGACTTGCCTTTCTTGAATTTGGTGGTCTTATTGACCAACAACACTTGATGCTCTTTATTGATCTCCACTTCTGCAGATTTCAACATGGAGAAGAGTTCTAGCAACGTCTTGTTCATGTTTTGCATATTGTAGTTCATCACAAAGTTCTTGTAACTTGGTGGCAGTGATTGGAGGACACGGTAAATCCCCAAAGCATTAGGAATCACTATACCCAAACTTTGGAGTTTGTTTGCGTGCCCAGACATCTTAAGCACATGCTCACTGACGGAGCTGCCCTCTTCCATCTTGCAGTTAAAGAACTTTTCAGAAGCCTCATAACTCTCAACTGCCGCGTGAGTCTCAAAAATAATTTTGAGTTCATGGACAATATCATATGGGTCTTGGTTCTCAAACCTTTTCTGAAGCTCCGATTCCAAACCATACATGATAGCAAACTGAACTATGGAGTATTGATTCTTCCGAGTGAGGTAAAAATTCTTTACTTCATCGGTAGCAGTAGCTGCAGGTTGTTCACCCATCGGTGCATCCAGTACATAGGTCAAATTACCAGCATTGAGGACAATCCTCAAATTGCGGAACCAATCCACGAAGTTGCTTCCATTGTTTTTCAACTTTTCTTTCTCTAGGAACGCATTAAAATTGATGGTAGGGGCCGCCATTGATCTACAACATATTTGCAATAGTTTAGACTAAGTTTATGACATATTGAGTTCTAATTAATAGTTAAATTAATCTATGTGAACTCCCACTCAAAAAAATATCCCTCACATTGTTTTAGTGATCACACGAACCAAATCGACTACATCAAAACCGATCATCACGAGAATTGATGTAGCTTCAATGGCGAACAATCAAATGGTTCATCATATCTACTATATGACTCATGCTTTAGCTTTCGGTGATCCGTGTTCTGAGACCATGTTTGTACATGCTAGGCTCGTCAAGATCAATCCTTAGCTTCCGTATGAGCAAATCTGGCTTGCTCACGTTGTATACACCCACAGAATCTAACACACCCGATCATCACATGGTGCTTCGAAACAACGAGCTTTAGCAACAGTGCTTACTAAGGATGAACACTTCAAAACTTGAAATTTGTGTGCTTGAGGGATCATCTTATAATGCTACCGTCATTAACTAAGCAATACAAGATGCATAAAGGATTAATATCACATGCAATTCATAACATGTGATATGATATGGCCTTTCTTCTTGTGCTTCCGATCTCCATCTTCAAGCACGAACATGATCTCCATCATCACCGATATAGCGTCAAGGTCAATGGCGCCGTTTCATGGTTGTCGTCCACCAGCTTCAACTATTACAACTAATAGACACGCGGGTCTTAACAGAATTTAAAGACAACCATATGGCTCCTGCCGGTTGCCAACTTACAATAAGGAACATTGCATACATCAAATATAATCACAATCATGGCCATATCACATCACGGCACACCCCTGCAAAACAAAGTTAGACGCCTCTAATTTTCTTTGCATATTTTACGTGGTTTGGGGCTTTCAATAAGTGTCGATCTAACTTACGAACAAGAACCACAACGTTGATGTTTGAACTATCAAGTGTCCGTTGTAAATTGGATCTATACTATAATGGGAGAGACAGACACCCGCAAAGCCACTTATGCAATACAATTTGCATGTTGAGCGTGGAGCAAGTCTCATGAACGATGTCATGTAAGGTTAGCCCGGGCCGCTTCATTCCATCATACCACAAGATGCAAAGTACATAAAAAGCAATTGATAATAAAAGCACCACCACCCACAATGACCATTGTGTTCTACTCGTGCAACAGATCTACATATAGACACAACTCTGATACCACTGTAGGGGTTCGTAGCATGGAAAACAAAAAAATTCTACCGCATGCAAACAAACAAGCCAAGATCTATCTAGTAGATTGTAGCAACGAGTCAATAGAGGAACTCACCCTCGAAGATTCCAAAGAGGTTAACGAGAGCAGATTCTCATGGGTGATGTAGTCGTATTCTTGCCGATCTCAAGATCGTGTAGACGATCCTTCTGGCGCTGCGTTCCGGCAGCGCTTCCACAGTCGGTCACATGTTCGGTACTCGATGAAGACCTTCCTCTCCCTTGTTCCAGCAGGCAGCGGAGGTTGTAGCACTCTCCTCGCGATTCCGGAAGCACGACGGCGTGGTACCGGAAGTAGAGGGGAGATCTCGCAGGGCTTCGCCTTAAGCCGGAGCGAGTATGGTGGACTATGAGAGAGGCCTTGGCGATCTAGGGTTTAGAAGGCACCAAGGGGAGAGTGTAGCCGGCGGCTAGGGTTTGGGATCACCCCAACTCGGCGAGTTGGTGGTGCCCTAGGCGGCGGCAGCAGGGGTGGTGGCGCCGGCGGCTTAGGGTTAGGGTTTGGGGTGTGAGAGGTGTAGGGAAGAGGGGCAGCCCTGCCCCTCTTTATATAGGTGGGAGGGCACGGCTTGGGAGGAGGGATTCCTCCCCCAAGTCGGCCTCCTTGGCTGGCGGGTGGAGGGAGAGGAACTCCTCCCCAAGTAGGTTTCCTACTCTCCCTCCACCAAGCAAACTTGCCGTTTGACTTTTTCAAATTGGCGTTTGACTTTCAAACTAGGATTTGATTTCTCCCTTTATTTTGCCCAGCCATGTTACCTAGCACATGATGCAACCATTCCACATTGTCATGACACATTCTTGTACCCTTCCCCTCCGGAGTGCCGGACCTTCCGGACCCTTCTAGAACATTCCTGGTGAAAACACCGAAATCATTCCCCAACTCCGAAACAGGACTTACTCGTATCTCCTCGTGATATCCCGGATCCCATCCGAGACTCCGAACAACATTCGGTCTCTTACTCATCATTCCATAACTACTCAACAACATCGAATCCTTAAGTGTGTCTCCCTACGGTCGTGAATTATGCGGACATGATCGTGACACTTCTCTGATCAATAACCAATAGAGGAATCTGGAAATTCATATGGATCCCACATATTTCTATGATTACTTTGCGATCGAATGAACCACTTACATACGATACCAATTTCCCTTTGTCTCACGATAGTTTACTTATCCGAGGTTTTGATCGTCGGTATCTTTGCATACCTAGTTCAACCTCGTTACTGATAAGTACTATTTTCTCGTTCCCGTGGTATGTGATCCCTTGTGAGCCAGTCACATGCTTGCAAGCCAATTGGATGACATTCCACCGAGAGGGCCCAGAGTATATCTATCCGTCACATGGATGGACAAATCCCACTCTTGATCCATGTGCCTCAACCCATACTTTCCGAACACTCAATGCCACCTTTATAGCCACCCAGTTACGGTGTGGTGTTTGATGTCATCAAATCATCCTTCCGGTGATGGTGATTAGCATGATCTCATGGTCGATGTAATTAGGTTACTATGTATCAGAAAGCTTATAGCAATTGAACTATTAAAATGACTTGATCTTTATGCTACGCTTATCTATAGTAGTATGTCCATCATACCATTATCCTAATGATATGACCTTGTTATTAACAACATCTCAAATGTTCATGATCAAGAAACCATGATCATCTATTAATCAACAAGCTAGTATTTTGAAGAGGCTTTACTAGGGACTCTAATTTAGTTTACAAATCACACAAGTATTAATGTTTCTGGTTAATACTGTTATAGCATGAATGTAAACATTTATCATAAACACAAAGATATAATCTACATTTATTATTGCCTCTAGGGCATATCTCTAACAATAAGAACAGTGCAACTGACTTGTAACTTATTCATATGAATAATCGTCTTACTTAAAGCAAGACACATAAACAAGGATTACAAAATTTTATTCAAGTTCACTAATCCAAATGATAAACTTTGAGGGAAGGAGTGATGTCGGCCATTAACCAGTTTGCTTGCCGTCATCAAGACACATTGCCTCAATTCTAGCAATTCTCAAGCAGACCATCCTGTTTTCACAAAACGGGACAAGTATCCAATACTTTGTAAACTGCAGCGAGTTTTGCAACAGTCACATTTATAACTTTGTATATCTGACATATACCATTTTCCTCCATGACCTCCATTACAATCAAGCCCTTCTGAGAGTTCTCAACTCTGATGCAAGATTGCTATGTGATTCTCCAAATATTCTGTTTCCATCCACCATGGAGGAAAACTCGTCCAATGGCTCTTACTTTATGTGCCTTCTTTTGCAGAATACAAAATTGTAGCCCAACTCTCCATCGAATGGAGAATGGATCCTTTTGGATGATTTATGGAGAAAACACAAACTTTGTGGAGTCATCAGATTATCTCCTAATTGTTATTGTATCAAGAAGAGAAGATCAATTTATTACGAGGATATCACTCAGTCATGGGTATTAATATATGAAGTTGGACCCTTTTGCTAAGTTTCATATCTAGCAAGAAATTGCTCATGGTCGCAAAGGACCTCAATGAGATAGGCCATGATCTACCAAGATATTTGCAAATAGACATCAAGACTTAGTTCATAATATGAGATCAATTCATAATTGATCTCCCACTAAAATCCTCATCCCCTAGACAATTTTAGCGATCACATGATCCCAATTCACAATGCAACCCCCGATCATCACGTCGGCAACGTAACTTCAAAGGTAGACATTCTCCAATGTTAATCACATCATCCATGTGAATCATGCTCGATCTTTCAATATCTTGTGTTTCGAGTCCCATGTCCCACATGCTAGGCTTCGAAATTCAAACTTGTGTGTATTGCAGTACAACCCTTGCAACCACTGTATGCGAACATAGATATGTCTAGCCCCTGATCATCATGGCCGGCTTCATAACGAAGAAGTTTCTTGGTGGTGCATACACAAGGGGAACACTATTATTGGAATTTAATACGGATCATCTTATATAATATGCTACCATTGAGTATCTAATACTAGCATACAATAAGATATAAAATAGGTATCAACATCACATGTATATTTCTGATATGGTATGGTCCTTCTTGTGCCTTGATCTCCATCGAGCACTCCTGCATGACCTCCATTATGCCACTGGCATGATCTCCATCATGCCACCGGTTTTGACACCAAGTCCACAGCGCCACCAGTAGGTCGTCCATCGGAATGATGATTAACCTATATGAGATATGTGAAGGTAAAGTAGTTTTGCTTTTATGTTACTAAGTTGTGTAGTAATAATCATCATTCCGATGGACGACCTACTGGTGGCGCTGTGGACTTGGTGTCAAAACCGGTGGCATGACCACTGGCATGATGGAGGTCATGCCGCCGGTTTTGACACCAAGTCCACAGCGCCACCAGTAGGTCGTCCATCGGAATGATGATTATTACTACACAACTTAGTAACATAAAAGCAAAACTACTTTACATTCGTAACGACCATGACCATATCAAATCACATGCCCCTCCCGCAACATTAAGTTAGACGCTTCTACTTTATATATTGCAAGTTTTACGTGGTTGTTACGGCTTTCGTAATAGAATCATTTCAACTCTACAAACTTTCCAACCACAACATGGATCTATAGATTTGTCTCTACTACACCCCTTTCGGGGCCCTCCATTGTAAATGCTATATCAACTATTGTGAGAGTGACAGACACCCGCTAGCCACTTATACGGAACAAGCCGTATGTCGAATGTGTAACCAGTCTCGCGTAAGAGTATGCGTAAGGTCGGTCCGGGCCGCTTCATCAAACAATCCCGTGATATAAACAAGTACACGTGGGAGGGTAACAAATATAGCATCAATGCCCGCATAAAACATGTGTGTATTGGCCGTACAGTACTACTACGCATAGATCGTCTCTAATACCACTGTTGGGGTTCTAGTATAGACAATCAAAAAATTACTACGATAGATCGCCCCGATGCCCAAGATCTATCTACTAGTAATGCAATAATGATCAAGAGGTTTCGGATACATACCCTTATAGTCAGAAAGCGGTTAACATTCCGAGAGGAACGTGGTTGAAGTAGTCATGCTCGTAGCCGACCTCAAGGTCGTGAAGCTCCAAACATGTCACCCCTTGCTCCATCACCGTGCAGTAGTTCGACTCACGACATCCAAAGTACCCCAAGTGTTGCACCTCGTGGTTTTGTACACATACGGTGTACGATGAGAACCTTCATCTCCCCGATCCTTCCGGGAGTACATGCGGAAGTAGATCTCCGGCTTCAGAATCCCCGCAGCACAACGGCGCCTGCAGAGTAGCCTTGTTCACACAGCCCTTACATGGGGCCCACTGTCACAAGGTATATATATAGAGAGAGAGGGAGAAAGTCAACCAAAGGACTTCTCAAATTGTGTGTTTAATCCCACCCATGATCACCCCTTTATATAGGTGGAGGGGATGAGCCCTCCCCATTAGGTTATCCATGTAGGACTAATAGACAAAAGAAATTTGGAAAACACTAAAAACTGCCGGATGGGCTGGATTCATTCAGCCCAAGCTACCAACCAGCTCAACCCGGGTGGGCCAGGGACCCTCCCAAGCGCGTGGAGTGCGCGCGTCGCAGCCACGGCTGCTAGCGGCCCGAGAGGAGAGGCGACATGGAGGGGCGGCCGGGTGGGCCGTGACCAGCCCACCGCGCGCCAGCCCGTGGCCTGCCTTGTGCGGCCGGGAGGGAGTGGCCGGGTGGGCCATGGCTGTCCCACCACGCGCGCACCCACGCCGCCTGTCCACCAGCGTATTCCCGCGAGCGGTGGCGATAATCCGTCGCCCACTTTAAGTGGGCTGTCGGGCCCACTTGCGGAGAGGCAGTTTTTCTGCTGTTTTCTTTTTCCCTTTTCCAGGGTAATTTTCTCTAGGTCAATTCCCTCTGGGGTTTTGACCTAATATGGAAGTTGCCCTATAAATTTTTATTTAAATATTTATTTACTATTCATAATTAGCATATGATAAATACATATATTAAATTTCCATTTATTCAAAACTCCTTTCGGTCCTTTCCTTTATCCTTTTCTTCGAACATCTTCGGATCTCTCCCTGGAACAATTCCAGTTTCTATTTCTCTATCAAGATTCTACCTTACGGATGATATCCAGCTCATCACACCCTTAAGTGTATCCCCTCATGGCTCGGGAATGGCACAGACATGATCTCCATCTATGATCAACAGCGGGATCGGGATGCCCATAATGACCCTTGTACATTCCAATCGTTTGAACCGTAAACGTCGAGTCCAATTTTCTTTGTTTCTTCGATTACTTGTCAGATATCCGATTATTATATATCTCCATACCTTGTTCAATCTCGTTACCGGCAAGTATTGTTCACTTGTTACCGCGATATTATATCCCACATGTTGCAACATTATGTATATAATCTCACCAAGTCGGCCTAACTGTATCTTACCCATCACTGGGTGAACAAATCCCGGTCTTGATTCATAGGCCTACCTATTCCTCCGGATACCCAGCATACACCTTTGTAATCACCATTTCACTGAGTGATGTTTGATGTAGTCAAAGCAGCCTCGGGAGACAGTGATTAATATGATCTCACGGTCTAAGGAGAAGGAGACTATGTTTCTGACTATTGCAACGATGAACTTTCTAACTTGATTGTGTCACAATCTTTGAGAAATGTTCATCACATCATTTACCAATGATATGATCTCGTTGTCAACTAGCTCTATCACTTGTGATCAAGAAACCTTGATCAGCCGTTGCCCAATGAACTAGTATCAACAGAGGCTACTAGGGACTTATGTTTTATATCACACATGTATCAATGTTTCCACTTGATACAGTTATAACACAATATGAAACTATTACAAACTTTATTGGGATATGACAATAATAAACTTTTTATTATTTTTTTAGGGCATATTCCCTTCACTATATACATAGATCCCCCAATCCAACGTCCCATCTTTTTTCTCAATTTCTCCCCCCTAAAAACTCATCTCAGCAACTGTCAACCTTCTACTACAGACAAGAGTACCCAGATATTTCATTGGCCATTCTCCTGCTTGACAATTAAAAAGGTCAACAAACTCCTGTAATCTTACATCATCATCTTGAATCATAAAAATCTCACTTTTTTCAAAATTAATTTTCAACCTAGACTAAAAAATGTATAACATAAGTTTAAGATTTCTTGCTCCTTTCGGGTCATATTTTTTCAAAATAACAGTATCATCAGCATACTGCAATAGAGCCAAACCTTTGTTAAAAATATGATCAGCCAAGCCTGTCAACAAGCATGTCTGTTTAGCATTCTGTACCATCTTACCCAAGCTATTAACTGCTATACTGAATAGGATAGGAGCCAAGGGATCACCTTGTCTCACCCCTTTAAAGCTACTGAAATAAGGATCAGTCGGATCATTCACTTTGACACTAAGTGTCCCTTGGGTAACTGCATTTTTATCCAAATCAGCCACTTATCACTAAGATTTTTCTGTCTACAACAGTCCATAAGGAAATCCAAATTAATCTTATCAAAAGCTTTTTCAAAATCAAGTTTTATGATCACACCTTGCTCTTTCCTCACTTTAGTCTCTCTTAGCATTTCATGTAATAGGACAACACCATCAGTAATATATCTACCCTTAATAAAAGCAAATTGACAAGGATGAATCTATTAGAGATATGCCCAAGAGACAATAATAAAGTGGTTATTATATCTTTGTGTTTATGATAAATGTTTACATACCATGCTATAATTTTATTAGTAGGAAACATTAATACTTGTGTGTTTTGTAAACATAAAAGAGTCCCTAGTAAGCCTCTTGTTAAGCTAGCTTGTTGATTAATAGATGATCATGGTTTCCTGGTCATGGACATTGGATGTTATTAATAACAAGATCATATCATTAGGAGAATGATGTGATGGAGACACACCCAAAGTAAGCAAGCATAAGATCAAGTCATTAAGTTCATTTTGCCACAAGCTTTCAAATAACCTAATCCGTTGACCATGAGATCATGTTAATCACCATCACCGGATGAATTCTTTGATGACATAAAACGCCACTTCCATAATTGGGTGGTTATAAAGGTGGCATCGGGTATTCTGAAAGTATGTGTTGAAGTGCATGGATCAAGAGTGGGATTTGTCCATCCAAATGACGGATAGATATACTATGGGCCCTCTCGGTGGAATGTCATCCAATTGGCTTGCAAGCATGTGACTAGGTCACAAGGGATGTCATATCACGGAATGAGTAAAGAGTACTTATCGGTAACGAGGTTAAATTAGGTATGGAGATACCGACGATCGAACCTCAGATAGGTAAATTATCGCACGACAAAGGGAAACAGTTTTGTATGTTAATGGTTCATTTGATCACGAAGTCATCGTTTAATATGTGGGAGCCATTATGGATCTCCAGGTCCCACTATTGGTTATTGATCAGAGAGGTGTCTCGATCATGTCTACGTAGTTCATGAACCGTAGGGTGACACACTTAAGGTTCGATGTTGTTTAAGTAGATATGGAATATGAGTTGGAGACCGAATGTTGTTCGGAGTATCGTATTGGATCCAGGACATCACGAGGAGATCCAGAATGGTCTAGAGTATAAGATTCATATAATGAAAGTCATTTTCTAGGGTTCAGAAAAATTTATCGGTATTTTGACCGGAGCTTCTAGAATGTTCTAGAATGACCAACGATGGGCCCACCACCTCGGGAGGGGCCACATGGGCCGAGGGCATGCTGTGGGGGGCATGGGCCAGCTGCACCAAGACCCAAGGGGCCTAACCGGCCAGCCCAAGGATTTAGGGCAAAACCCTAAATTGGAAAGGGGGAAACTTGGGGTGCAAGTTTCCCCCCAATCCCTCTGTGCGCCGCCTCTAGAGGGAGGAGGCCAAGGGGGCTTCCCTAGTGGCACCCCCTCTATATAAAGAGGGGAGGGTAGGCCGCACCCTTACCACTTTCCCTAACCCTAGCCGCCACCTCCCTCCCTCCTCCTTCCTGCTGCTCCGACTTAGGCAAAGCCCTGCACGATTCTCTCCTCCACCACCACCACCACGTCGTCGCGTTGCTGGGATTTCGAGGGGATCTAATACCTCCACTGCCCGCTGGAATGGGGAGAGGAAGATCTTCATCGACTATGTACGTGTTACCGAGTGTGTAAGCGCTGCCAGAATCCGGCGCCAGAAGGATCATTATCGCGATCTTCAGATCGGCAAGTGATCGACTACATCAACCACGAGATCCGATATCGTTAAACGCTTTGGATCTACGAGGATTAGTTCTCTCCAATCTTGTTTCACCTATCTCATGGATTAGATCTTGGCTTTGCCATAGATTGGATCTTGGTTTTATTCGTTGTTGTGATAGATTTTTTTGTTTTCCCTGCAATGAACCCAACAGAATCAACTTCTGGATCACTAGCTCAAATCTGACAGTTAAGGTTTTGGTGAAATTTTTGAACAAAACCTAGAGCAAACAAATGGACCTGTACTTCTGAATTACATTTGCATCCTCACCTTTTGGAATTAAGGTGATGATGCCATAATTGATCCTCTGCAAATCAATTTTATGTAAATAAAAATCATTGAAAGCTGAGAACAGATCCATTTTAATAATGTTCCAATAAGCCTAATAAAATTCAGCAGGGATTCCATCAGGTCCTACTGCCTTGTTTTTTCCATCTGATCAATGACACTTTTTATCTCATCCTCAGTAAAAGGTCGATCCATTTCCAATTTCTCAGCATATGACATCTGCTCATTAGCAGTCCAATTATCATCCCTTAATCTGATATAAGCTTGCTGGGAGGGACCAAAAAGAGTTGTATAAATCTGTCGCATGTTGTAATAAATTCTGAGCCCCTTGAATCATCTGATCATTATGGTTGAGAGATAAAATGATCCTTTTTATCTTCTTACCATTTGTAGCTCGATGGAAAAATTCAGTATTACAGTCTCCTTGAAGAAGTCGTTTCTCTCCTGCTCTCTGTTGCCAGTAATCTTCTTCATGCCTATAGATCATCATCAGCTCTTGTTGAACCTGAGTTTTCATGTGATGTTGTTGAGCCGAAAAACTACTAATCTCCTCTAGGTTTTCCAAGTCCAACAACTCCTGAGATAAACTCTTTTTTTGTTTGATATCCTGGCCTCTCAAATTAGCACCCCAACCTTTAAGATCATTTTTGACATTTTTGAGTTTCTGCTGAATAAGCTCCAAACTATTCTTAGCTCTGATGGGTTTGGACCAAACTCTAGCCACTCTTGTTAGGAAAGAATCTTCAGCCAACCACCATTTCTCAAATCTAAAATCTTTTGACCTCTTTTCTCTACCTTCCAAAGTATCCAGAATAATTGGACTATGATCAGAAATCTCTCTAGCCAATTTGTGGAATGTAACCAGAGGAAAAAGGAGCTCCTAGTCTCTAGTCATAAAAAACCTATCAAGCTTTTCTAAAGTAGGGACGGCCTGATTGTTTGACCAAGTAATTTGCCCACCAGACATATTGATTTCTCTTAGCTTATAGGAATTTATGATAGAATTGAACATATCATTCCATTTGTTGTTCCCAGACTTTTATTCTTGTCTAAAGAAAAACTGAGAAGATTGAAATCTCCTCCAATTAACATGGGTAAGCTTTGTTCTCTACAAACATCGCTCAGATCTGTCAAAAAAAATTCCTTATCATTTTCCTGGGTAGCACCATAGACAATCACCAAACACCATTTCTTCTACAATTTCAAATCTTGCAAAATTACCTTAATATAGAACCTGCTGATTACTGAATCACAAACATCAAATTTTCTTGTTCTGAAACCACCTAAAATACCACCAGACCTGCCAACCAAGGATGACCATTTCCAGGAAAATTGATTCAAAGGATCAATTTTCCTGAAAAATGCATCAGAATAGTACTTTATAATGGTTTCCTAAAGGCCAATAAAATCCAACACATGATCTCTGATTATATCTTGCAAAAACCTGCTCATACCTTTCTTACCAACTCCTCTGCAATTAAGACTAGCACTTACCATAAGAATCTGAATTTTTCCTTCTAACTTTGGATCCAGCCACAATACCACACAAAGGGTGGTTTTTGTTCGCTTTCACCCAGGCAGCACTTGATTTGGCTAGTGCTCCTGAATCTGGCTCATTAACTGACTAGACAAACCACCCATAGAAAGGGAGGAAGAATATTCCATAGAGTTTTTCATTCTTATTTTACAAGTTGATCTAAGTTTCTTCTTAGTCTTTCTTGACATCACAGGAGTAAAACCAGCCTCTTCATCAACATCCTCAGTCAAACATAATAAAAGGAACTGCCTACTATCCTCACTACTACTATCAATAGCAACGTTTTTTTAAAGATCTAGATTATGTCTAGCTAATTCAAGATCTTTTAGATGATTAATTTTTTCGAGATTAAAGGAAGCATGATCTACTCCAAACTCCAAAGCTCTATTGCAAATATCATCATTATCAAGAATAGCAAAGGAGTTGTAAGAGTTGAGATTAGTACCTTCCAGATTCCTGGTCCTAAGCTCCACCCTAACATGGGTATCAGGATGAGAGGCCAAGCGTGTACTAGCTCTCACTTGGGGAAAATCTCCACAACAACATCCTCCAGTGTAATAGGAATGTCTTCAGTAGACCTTTGAGAAATAGCTTCCTCCTAAGTAGATTCTTCCTCTGTCTGTGAACCATCTATAGGCATAGCAACAACATGTTGAGCATCTTCATCAAATACAATAGCAGGCAGGGCCACCACTACTGGACCAGTAATTTCCTCCTCCACCAAAGAATCAGACTGATTTTTCACACTGTCCTCATAGTCAACCTTCTCTTCACAAAGATCTCCCCCATCAATTTGCAGGCTTCCACTATTATCCTCCAACTCATTATCAACACCTTCTCTCGCTTCTAGAATAGGATCCAACAATTGCCTAGAATCTTTTTTTAGGAAGTAACTTATGTCACTGTCAGATTTCACCAGATCATTGACAAACTTTCTGTATGCAGGATCAGCATTACCTGGATAATAAATCTCCATATTATCAACCACATCATGAGCCAGATTGATATTCTGATTAGAACTAGATCCAAGCTCAGCACTCCTCATATCAACATCAGCCTCTCCACAATTCCTTGTCCCATCCATAAAAGTACCTAGGAGAGGAGCCAACTTTGTACCCCAAAGAGATAGAATCGCTGTCACTAGCCTGATCCTCATTGATATCCAAGTTTTTACCATGTAGCCTACCAGACTCACTACCATTCTATCTGCCTCCGGTACCAGGAAATCTGGGAGGAGCATAATTGGGTCTATCAGATGCACCATCCCCAGCCATACCAGTCCTCTGCCTTTTTGGAGTATGTTTTTGATCGGTACCATCATTGTTATCAACTCCCACACTATAAAAGTTCTCCGGTAAACTGAAACTCATAGAAACCTTTCCTAATTTCCCCAATCCTGGAACTAGGAACTAGGGAGACATCTTGACAACCAATTTTGACTCTGATATAAGCAAAGTTTTTAACAAAGTTCTTATACCAAGCTAGAGGTTTCCCCACAATGCTAGACACATAGAAAGCAGTTGATATGTTCCTAAATCTCATTGGTATCCCTTTAATTCTGAACCAAGCTTCATCCATCACCGCAAAAGGTTCAATATCACCAGCCCATTTCTCCATCCCGATAACTGCATCATAACTGTCTTCATGAAAAGTTTTCCAAAATGAGCAAGTTCCTCAATGTAACGAGAATTAGGGAATCTAGTTCTAAACTCAGAAACAGCTTTAGCAAAAAATCTCCAGTTGATATTCATAGTATCTGCCCACAGATTGACCTCATGTTCTATATTCGTACAGTTCACCTCCCCTTTCTCAATTGTGATATGGGCACTCTAACGGTTGCATGGACACTTTTTTTGGAGCAACCAGCAGGAGCACTGCCTTTTCTATTAGAAGAAGAGAATTGGCCGGTTTGGAAGGGAAACAGGCCAAAACCCGAAACAGACGTATATACACATGGGTCCGGTTAAAAGGGGAACCGGACCAAAAAAAGACCCCAATGGCACAGTTTTAAGGAAAACCGGCAGAAACCACACGAGGCCACACTACCTAGCTCGACTAGGTCTGGAGCACCGCCGAACGACGCCAGCACAACAGTAACGGCGAGCATAACGGAAAGCCTGGTCCACGTCCCCGGAGAGGAAGTCAGAGCCGAAGGAACGACTAGGCCTCACAGGCTTCATGGCGAGAGGCAGGCCGCAGAGAACTCGCCAGCGGCACTCGCACGCCGATAGGGCCCGAAGGTGTCGACCCTCCCCGAAGCACCAACAACCCCAGGCAAAGGCTCACATTACTCCGAAAAATGACGCCTTCAGGAAGGTCACAACATCCAAGAGGATGCCGCCGTCATCCAATCTGGCGAAGCCAGATTTGGGTTTTCACCCCAAAGTAATGGATGGAGGGGTGACCGGGCTCCACGACAACGCCCCCAAGAGCGAAGCGGCGCCCACAGGCGTCGCCGATGTCGGCACCAACCAAAGTCGGGCAGGACTTTCGTCCGGAGACCCCTGCACCACCTCCAAAGGACCGCCACGAAGGCGACCCATGCCGCCCGGCGAGAATGACCGGCGTAAGGAGAGACGGCACCCCCGCCCACATGCCCATGCCCCGCCGCCCACACGGCCAGGACAGAACAACAACACCATCCTTGCTCGGAGTCGCAGCTCCGGCCTTCACGCGTAGTAGAGCGAGCAACCACACGCCAACTCGCCACCGGCCAAGGGGTGCACCAAAACGCCCCGACCACCGAAAGCGGCGCCGCCGCGCCGCCGTCCATGCACCATGGCGCACCTCCGCCAAGGGAAAGCCAGCGAGGGCCACCAAGCCCCCGCCACACGCAGCAGCCCACCAAAGCCGCCAAGGCACCAACAGAAAAAGGCGAGCTCCACGAGACCACCACGCCGAGCCCCTGCACTGCGTCCTCCATGCAACCGCCGCGTCGAGGCAAAGCCCAGGCTGCTGACCACCACACAGCCGCTGCGTCCCCGGGGCCGCCGCCCCGGCATCCTCATCTCCGGCGAAAGGCGACGGAGAACGACAAGCCGGCCACCCCTACCAGCTGTCCGCGGCCGAGGGACACCGCCCCGGCCAAACCCCGCCCGAGCCCGTCGGCTCGGCTTCCCGCACGCCATCCGTAGCCGCAGCAGCCCCGTCGCGGCACCCACCAGCCGAGGCAGAGCCGAGGCCCGCCAAGCCCATCTAGGCCCGGCCTCGCACCCACCTCCCGCAGCACCGCGGCCGCCGCCCGCCCGCCGCCGTGGGCGCCGCCCGCCTCCCCCCCCGAAGCCCCATCTTCGCCATGCCGAAGAAAGGCGTCGGGCGAGACGCATCCATCGCGGGATCTCCCCCAACCTTTGGTGAGGCGCCATCAGGCCAGCCGGGCGGAGAGGAGGTCGTGGGGTGGGGCCGGCGGCTCAGTTCTCGAGTCGCTTTGGGGCGACGCGAGGGTCACGAGGGCGACGGGAAGTTGCATGGGCACTTCAACAACAAGTATGGAGTAGAAACCTTGATGAAAGTCAGCATTACCGAAGAAAGGGGCTACATACTCCCATGGATACCTCTCCTGGTAGACACTGATATGATGTTTCTTGCCACAGTTCTCACACCCGAAACCGTCCACATCTCTCAAGTCAGGAGGATTTGCATCCTCAGCATTGCTGGACGGCACAACATGCACCGTCGAAGGTACAGAGGACCCCTCTGGCGCTAGAGTGACAGAAACTGGAATCTCTGCTGCTGACAAGAAGCATTGGTAATCATATTGGCAGAACTCACCGTGGTAACTTGATTCGATTGACCCAAAGGAGGGGCTGAAGCCGAAGCAGATCTCGTAGAGGTAACAACCCGGGAGGAGCCCCCTGCATATCCTGGCGGTGCGCCCATCTGTTTCAGTTCAGACGAGCATCATCTTCTTCCTTGCGCCTGCGTTCCGCTAGAGCTATCTCCTTGGGCAACTGCTCTGAATTGCAAAGTGATTCAGCCCGCCTTCGATCATCTCAAGATGCCTTCGCTCCTCAGATCTGCGGCGTTCATCATCTTGCCGACGTCGAAACGTCTCCTGCTCAAATCTTCCTCCCTTCTTCTATTGTCTTCCCCTCTTTGCTCTTCTTCATGGCGCCGTTCATCTTCACGTCGATGCTCGTCCTTGCGCCTTCTCTCCTCCTCCACAGGACCTGTGTTGCTGAAGTTGTTGTGCATCAACGGGCGCGGAAGATTGCGGGATGGGGATCTATGAGAACCCACAAATCTTCGATCCATGATTACGGGCGAGACGACAACCTCCACGAAACTACAGCGGTCACCGGAGGAAACCCCTCTCCAGCGTGGGGGAGAAACAGGGGAAGGGGAACTCGATCTAGGGTTTGAGAGCGAAAAGACGAAAACGATGCCGCATGTACCCCTTCTTTTGGGATTGAAATGGACTACTGAAGAGGCGGGTTGGCTCTGTCCCCAACCATTAACCGCATCACCCGACCCACCCCTGGTCTGAGCAGTTACGTGTGGAGATCGAGACACACCAGCAACCACCATTAACGACATCATCGTATCAAAGGTACAGGCAAGGTGCACCACATCGCATACACGCGCTAAGGGCGGTACACGGTACAGTACACGACCCATCCTGCCAGTTACCATCACATCCATAAAAGATGACCCAATTGAGCAATGAAATTCTCAAATCGAATGATAAATGCATATCCGACTTCTTTTGTGACTGAATCACAAACCCCATCGATCACATTATGATGTTCGTCTTCTAGGATCCACCCTGATTTATCGCCTTTGATCACGAGCCCTTTGTGATGAGAACGTTCCCTCGATGGGAACCGACTGAAAAATACCGCAGACCATCTACATGTGTTGTTTGGGAATCGCGGTGGCGCGGGATCAACCAGCGATTGTGGCAGTGGCGGTGGTGGAGGAAACGATGACGTGGTAACCGCCATCCAATACCTCATCTCCGTGAAGTTCCTATGGAGATAAAATATCAGACGTAAATCCGATGCATCGGAAAGATTCGGTCCCTATTGTCTAGCTTTCGATTCTCCATCTCCAGCTTGCCGCGAGTCATCTCTCCTAGGCGTACGTGCTACTGATGTCGTAGTTGGAGCCGGCGAGGATGTCGACGACAATCATCTACGAGGTCGTGGAAGAAACGGAGTAGGATTTTTTCCATCGCAGTTTACGGGATTGGCGCTTAGCCTCGTCCTCGGAGTTACAAAGCCGAGCAGCACAGAGAAGAAGAACATCGGTAGTGTAAATTTGATTGACTTGCATAATAATATTGCTTGAGGGGTACAGAGTATATATGGGGTTATAAAACTTATCGGCCAAGATTACTTAAACCGACTCTAAAACAAACTCTTAACAAATCAAAACAGACTCAACATTGTGTAGTCTAACATCCCCCCGCACTCTCATCGGCGAGCGCAACGACGTTGAGACTGGATCGTATGTCAATGAATGGTGCAGTAGCAAGCCCCTTGGTGAAGATGTCAGCAAATTGCGCCGTGGTTGGAACATGAAGAACACGAACTTGTCCAAGAGCAACCTTCTCGCGAACAAAATGTATGTCGATTTCAATATGTTTTGTCCTCTGATGCTGAACTAGGTTGCCTGCCATATAAACTGCAGAGATATTATCACAATACACAATGGTAGCCTGCTGAATTGGGCGATGAAGCTCGGACAGAAGTTGACACAACCATACCGTTTTTGCAACCGCATGGGCAACCGCGCGGTACTCAGTCTCAGCACACGAACGAGAAACCGTTAGCTGACGCTTAGAAGACCAAGAAATCAAATTATTGCCAAGAAAAACACAATAACCAGATGTGGACCGACGAGTTTCAGGACATCCAGCCCAATCTGCATCAGAATATGCTTTCAAAGTTGTAGGGGAAGAAGAATTAATATGAAGGCAATGATCAAGAGTTCCTTTGAGATATCGAAGAATTCTTTTGACTATATTATAATGAGGAAGGCGTGGATCATGCATGAAAAGGCATGCTTGTTGAACAGCATAGGAAATTTCGGGATGTGTAAGAGTGAGATATTGGAGTGCTCCTGCGAGACTTCGATATAGAGTGGGATCGGAGAATGATTCGCCGGTAGAAGAAAATTTAGAAGTGGTGTCGATGGGGGTGCGGGATGGTTGGCAGTCCGACATGCCAGCACGAGAGAGAAGATCGAGAGTGTATTGCCGTTGAGAAAGAAAAAGGCCAGAAGAATCACGAGTTACAGCAATGCCCAAAAAATGATGAAGCATACCTAGATCAGTCATAGAGAATTCGTGTTGAAGACTAGAGATGATAGAGTTGAGAAAAGTTTGGGTGGAGGCTGTGAGAATAATGTCATCAACGTAAAGGAGGAGATAGGCAATGTTATTATTTGATTGATAGACAAAGAGAGATGTGTCAGAGAGAGAGGGAATAAACCCTATAGTTTGGATGAATGTAGAAAAGCATTGAAACCACGCACGAGGTGCTTGCTTCAGGCCATAGAGAGACTTTTTGAGAAGACAAACATGATTGGGTGAACTAGGATCTTCAAAACCTAAAGGTTGTTGACAGTAGACAGTTTCTTGAAGAGAATTATGAAGAAAGGCGTTTTTGACATCGAGTTGATGAATAGGAAAAGAAGAGGAAACGACAATGCTAAGGACAGTGCGAATTGTGCTTGGTTTGACAACAGGAGAAAAGGTTTCGTCATAGTCAATTCCTTGTTGTTGAGAATAGCCACGACATACCCAGCGGGCTTTGTAGCGAGAGAGAGTAGCATCGGAGTGAAATTTTTGACGAAAGACCCATTTACCAGAAACAATATTTGAATTAGAAGGACGAGGAACTAGCTGCCAAGTAGCATTGGTAACCAAAGCATTGTATTCTTCTTTCATAGCAGCGGACCAGTTGGGATCGAGAAGAGCGGATTTGTAGGATTTTGGGATGTGAGAAAGGTTGGGTTGAGCTAAGAAATTAAGACGTTTGGAGGGTAGACAAAAACCAGATTTTCCGCGGGTACACATAGTATGATCATTGGTGGGTGCTGGAATAGGAATAGCATAGGAGGGTAAGTGTGGGGAAGGAGACGGATCATGCTCAGAAGTGGGTGCTGAAGAGGGAGGCGTGACAGTGGAGTTGGGTGATGCATCAGATGAGGTTTGTGACGCGGCAGGAGAATGTGCCGTGGGTGGAGAGGGTGGTGCGATGGAAGGCTGCACGGCTGGCTGCCGTGAGGGCTCGGCAGAGCGCGCGGTAGGAGAAGTGAGCGAAATGGCCTGCGCAGCGGATGTAGGTTCGGGCATAGGGGGTTCTGTATGGAATATTGGGATGTGTAGGGCTTTAGGTGGTGTAGCTAAACGAGTCGAGGGAGAGGGATCGGTGGAGGCGGAATCATGGGGAGATGTATGTGTGGCAAAAGGAAAAGAGTGTTCAATGAAAGTAATGTGACAAGAGATATGAATACGACAAGAAACTGGGTCAAAACATCTATAACCTTTGTGCTCATCGGAATAACCTAGAAAAACGCAGGGTAGAGATCTAGGAGCTAGTTTATGAGATGAAGTGGCATAGGTATTTGGAAAACAGAGACAACCAAATACTCGAAGTTCAGGATAATTGGGATGACATAGAAAGAGAGAGTAATATGGTGTGGTTTGTGGGTTAAGTTGGGAGGGACGAATGTTGAGGAGATATGTGGTTGTGCGGAGAGCTTCGGCCCAAAAACGTGGGGGGCATAGAAGCTTGGATAAGAAGGGTTCTAATTATGTCGTTGATAGTGCGAAGAGATCTCTCGGCTTTGCTGTTTTGAGGGGAAGTGTAGGGGCAGGAAAAACGGAGAATGCCATGGTGAAGAAAGAAATTACGATTTTGGTTGTTGTCAAATTCTTTGCCGTCTTCACATTGGATGAACCGAATGGGGAGAAAGAAGTGAGTTGCAACATAGAGTTGAAAATTGAGAAACATTGTGTGCACATCAGATTTTTTGCGTAATGGAAAAGTTCATGCATAATGAGTGAAATCATCCAAGATCACAGGATAGTACATAAAACCAGAAATACTCTCAATAGGTGACGTCCATAAATCACAATGTAATAATTCGAAGGGAAAAGTACTAGAAGAAGTAGAAGAATTGAACGGAAGACGCACATGTTTTCCTTGCTGACAAGATTCACAAACTAGAGGATTATGAGTATCACGATTACAAGGAATAGAGAAATCACTAAGGAGAGAATCTAAGACGATTTTATTGGGGTGGCCTAGACGTTGATGCCAAAGCTCGACCGAAGCAACAATAGATGAGGGTTGAGTGGCCATGGGAACACCATGGAGGGAGTAGAGATCTCTATCACTATTGAAGCGAGCGATCTCCGCCTTGGTTAGAAGATCCTTCACAGAAACACCAAAGGAGTCAAATTTGATAGAAATAGGATTGTCACGAGTGAATTGTCGAACGGAGATTAAATTTTTAATGAGATCAGGTGCAACAAGAACATTACGAACGAGGAGAGGTTTTGTGGGTGAGAGAAGTTGTGCATTACCAACACCAGAGATAGGGATAGTAGAACCATTGCCAAGAGTTATAGAGGAAAAAGGTGATGAGGAAAAATTTGACAGCATATTATTCGAAGAAGACATGTGACTAGAAGCACCAGAATCGAAAATCCAATCGGTACCTGAGTTTCCTTGAGCAGCAAAGTGGTTCATGGCCTGGATAAACGCTGCTTGGTCCCAGCTCGGTGACGAGGAAGAGGATGACGATGGTGCAGGCAGTGGAGCAGGTGGTGATGGCGCGTAGAACGGCATGTAGGCACCAGCAGACGTCGAAGGAGGGGCTGGAGCGCTGTACTGCTGGTAAGTCGGACCAAACATGTAGGTTGGTGCAGTCATGTAGGCTTGGTGCGGAAGGCGAGTGCCGAGGAGGCCCGGAGAGCCAGCGTGGGGGCGCATGCCCGGCGTCCAGGCGCCGGAGTACGCCGGGGAGCACCAATCGGAGAGGGCGCGATCCAAGGCATGGGCCAAGCCTGGACAAGCCCTGTCCATGGGTCGTGCATCGGGCGCCAGCTAGGAGACACAGGAGGTGCTGGGGCTGGAGGCGTCGGGACGCTGGGAGGAGCCATGGGTGGTCGAGGCGACCGGAAGGTAGGGTTTTTGCCCCTGTAGTTTGGACTAGGGCGCCACCCCGGAGGTGGCTGCACCGGTGACGGAGGAGGCGGCGCAGGGGCAGAGGAGGTCGCTGGATCGCGGCGAAAACGTGATGGCGCGCCTCTTTATTTGCGAGGGCACGGTCGGCCCACTGCAGCATAGATCGGACCTCGGCGAAGGTAGGACAGGGCCGCATCATGGGAATGAAGGAGGCCTGCTTTTCGAAGCGGTCACCGAGCCCGACGAGGAGGATGTTGATCAGTTGACGGTCGTCGACGGGGTCGCCGAGCTCTTGGAGTTCATCGATGATCGTCTTGAGCTTTTGACAATAGACACCGACGGGAGAGTCACCTTGGACGGTGTTGCAGAGTTCGGTGTGGAGGGTGTTGACGCGGGCGGAGACGTTGTCTTGGAAGAGCTGTCGGAGGGCCACCCAGAGGGCGGCTGCGCTGGTGGCGTCGCGAAACACGAGATTGAAGATCTCGGTGGACACCCGCTGGTAGATCCATTGGATGATGGCAAGGTCGTCCTTGGCCCAGCGAGGATCGGTAGGCCGGGGAACGGCATGGTCGGCGACGTGGTCGAGAAGATTGCACCGACCGAGATGGACCTCGAAGAGATGACGCCAATGGTAGTAGTTATGCTTTGGTAGATCTAAAGTGATTGGAATAAAGGGGCTAACATTTAGATTGTATCGGCATAGTGGATAGTTGGGAGGGTAGGAGAGGGTAGAGCAAGGGAGGTGTTGGAGGTTTGTCCGGCGTCACCCAGGGAAGCAGCGGCGGCGGCCTTTTTGGTGAAGTAGTCGGGAGGGGGAGGAGGGGGCGGCGTCGGTAGGGGCGCCATGCCCTAGGATCTAATTGTCTGATACCATGTAAATTTGATTGACTTGCATAATAATATTGCTTGAGGGGTACAGAGTATATATGGGGTTACAAAACTTGTCGGCCAAATTACTTAAACCGACTCTAAAACAAACTCTTAACAAATCAAAACCGACTCAACATTGTCTAGTCTAACAGGTAGCAGGGCTATCACGAGGAGGAGGAGGAAGAGGAGCCGTTCTGGCCGGATTTGATGGAGACGACCTGGGCGGAGAGCAGGTCGGCAGATTGAGACCTTGTTTACTTCTCTGGTATTCACTAGCGAGGATCGGGAGGGATTATTTCAATTTCCGCAAAATCCCCGTAGTCCGTTTACACACACCGAATTTGGCTGGGATAATCGTAGGATATCCTCACAAATTCTTTATATTTTTGTCTAGATTAAAAACTCTCTTCTCTAAGATAGAGTATTTTAGGAAAGAATATTTTAGGGAACTAAAGAGTATTAATTAAACACCAAATTCTTATATATCTCAAAACTCGTGAATAAAAATACGAGAAAATTAAACAAGGCCTGAATGCGCCGTGTACCTGAAGGACATCGAGGCGAAGGACAAGGTCAGCAAGATGCCGTGCGGCCACTGCTTCCATCAGGGCTGCATCTTCGAGTGGCTCCGGGTCAGCTGCGTCTGCCCCCTCTGCCGCTACGCGCTGACCACTGCATGATGACGACGTCCACCGTCGACGGAGATGGAGGCGACCTGCCCATGATGAACCATCTCTCGGTTCAGTTTTTCTTCTTCTTTGGCGGTGCTCTCCCTCCTTCAACATCTTCCTTTCTCAATGTAAACCTAGGAGCAGAGCGCCATAGCGTGATCTGCTTCTAGAGCAACGATGGGTTCTGTCTGTCTCTCTATCTCTGATGCAGAAATAGCTCCTGTTTCCCGACAGAGTGTTTACCTTCTCCTCAATGTAAAACTGGTAGCGGTGACATGTTTATTTTCACCTGTTGTAACCAAGATCAGTAGAGCACTGATGCTCTCATGTTACTGATGATATTGCAATCCCTGTTATGTCACAGTACTCCTCACTGAGAAATAACAATATTTACATTTAGTAGTACACATGAATTAATTGAGTGAGTCACACTAGGGAAATTCATGCTGAATGACTTTTGTTGTCACTAACAAGAAATTATTTGACAGCAACCTACTCTTTCATTCGAGAGTCCCTACTTTAAAAAGAACAATGTAAACCGAAACAATCAAGAACCGGAAGAGGTTCAAATAAGGCCTTACAGTTTCTGTCAAAAAAGAACTATATTGCATTGTAAAAGTATACCAGGAGAGAGAAAATGTGGGATTATGCAAGAAAAAATAGATGAAAGTATGTCATTGCAGAGAAGTACACCTGGTACAGGAGAGCCACATCAAAATATTTGTTTGCAGCTCCATGAAAGATAATCAGGATCTATTTTTACTCACACAGGCATGGAGAATTGAAGGCCAAGTATTGTGTATGAGTACCAAACATATGACTATTGATCCAGTTTTAATGCAAGAATGTAGAAACAAGCTATTTCATTCAACAAACATAAGACATAACCTATTTCATATTCATATCCTTCTGTTTGGTGTCCCCCTGTTGTTTAGGAAAGCAAAGAACACGTCACTCTTATACCTAAGGCGATAGCTTTTGTCCTCGTTACAATTGCTTGATCTTGCCAGCTTACAGAATACTCAACAGGAGGTATAAGCACCATAGTTTGCCTAATTTCTCCGCAGTGGGAAGAACAGAGTAACAGTGTGGTATCTTGCTAACTGAAATATCGACAGTTTAAGACAGAGAAGCGCCCTGGATGAACAGTCAGTCTTTCACGTC
Source organism: Avena longiglumis (assembly GCA_030063025.1). NCBI lineage: Eukaryota > Viridiplantae > Streptophyta > Magnoliopsida > Poales > Poaceae > Avena > Avena longiglumis. The sequence continues at coordinate 171,834,768 of CP125975.1, forward strand.
CATCAATCCGCCTGTTGTAATCTGGAAAACGTGCTGGTGGTCAAGGGAAACAACTGATCACTGCCAATTTATGCGAAGCTTTCAGTCATGAAGGTTAGCGGGTAGAGTTAAATTATAAACTATGATGTGCAACAATTTTTTCAAGAGTTAAACAACCAATCAAAGTACAGCAACGAAGAGCACAAGCAGTAAACAAGTACAGAGCAAAAGGATATTGCTTCTCCCTCAGGAAGGTTAGGGGCATCAAAGATCTTGCAGACGCGCTGCTCGCCTTTGCCTTTCCTCAGCATCAACCGGATGGTGGCTGCATGCGCCAGCACGTGGCCTCCTGCCGGCTTTTTGGGGTCAGTTATGAACATACCACCGCCTGGATCCGCGATCACTGGAACAAGGACAGAACTTATGGTCTGAGATCCATGAATCTAAGGTGTCTTTCATGGAACAGAAAAGATTAGATTGGAAAGCACACCTTGGTTGGTGATGTACACTGCAACATTGAACTCCTCAGCAATCTTCGTAAGGCGGGACAGCATCTGAGCCAGTTTTTGCTGCAGTTCCAAAGCACATACATTTAAGCAAGTATATAAAATGGAAGATATCGATCATTTCATGAGTTGCTTGATCTTTTGACATAGTTAGGTAGTTACAGTACAATACCTGACGCTCTGCAAGCTCACCCCTACCACTGAAATCAACACGGAACAGCGCAATCACAGAATCCACAATCTATCATTTCCAGGTAAAATAAAAGAACAGTTCAGATATATCGACTTATAAAATTTGCAGCAAAGTCATGCCTACCAGAAGCCTGAAAGGCTCTTCAGCCATCTTGGCAGCAAGGCCAAGGAGCAAGTTGTACTGGTGCTCATATGTGTATGCGCGAGCATATATGATCTAAACCAGAAAGAACCCAGATTAAACAAAGATCTTGATCTATTCGTTCTTAAATAGATTAAGAGAGATCACACGAGCCATACGTTGTCAAGAACAGCATTGGCATCCATCCCAAATCTCTCAGCAATTGGCACAATGCGTTCAGGGCGGCTGAAAACTCCATTAAGGGAACAGTTTGGAGAAATACAGGAACGTAAGCAAATTCACTGAGCAAATAAGCTAGAGGTATTACTCAGGAAATTCAAAGGATACAATGTTCCCTCAGTGTCAATGTAGGCAACTTTCCCATTCCCACCATGCATGTGAACCGGAAGCTGTGATTCATTAATTAAACAAAGAAAGCTATAAACCATTCCTACTACAATGTAGTAAGGTTATATTGGCAAACTACGACATCGGAAAGGTACCTGAGTGGAGACACAAAGAGTATGAGCCAACTGGGTCTTTCCTGACCTGCAAGACCAAGTAAAAAATATGGAGATTAATGTCAGAAATTTGGAACTGAATTGAAAAATGGTTGAGTAACAAATGTGTATTGGAAGTTAACGCTACAATTGTTCTCACTAAATAATAAGAGAATGTGTGTATTGCACGATATTAGTCTTGCATCAGGGAAATAGTGAGAATAATATTGATGTGGATATGTTTGAATTTTGGCACATAACAAGTAGCATGTAGTCAGTGTTAGCAGTACAGGAAGCATGCTTGGGAAACTTGCTGTATGCACTACATAAATACCTCTAGAAGGCTAGACAACAAAAAAGGAAGTGAAAGAAGCTTGTCAGACTATTACCAATATGTACTAATAAAACTACTAGGACTAGCTACATCTGTTGCCAAAAATGGCCACACATCATACATTTCAATGACACAACTAATAGGTGCTCCTTACAAAAATTTCAGGAAAAAAGTAAGTGGAACATTTACTCACCGAAACTCTCCAAATGCCTCTGTGATACAGAGTGTTTCAATCCCTCCTTCAAATTATGGAAATAAGTTAATAGGTTAGAGCGGAAGATCAGGAATAATCAGAACAAAGTTAAGGACGACATATGTTACCTCCAAGCAGCTCATCAAGCGCCTGACTCCCAGTGGTAATCCGAACAACAGACTTTCGCTTCAAAATAAGCAAACATCAACCAAACCGCCTAAAGGATATTACACGTGCAGCAATGAAAGCACCCAAGCATATTCACTAAACAAACTACTCAGTTCAGCAAAGTAGCACTATTCACAAGACAGCCCTAAACTGTATGCCCATCCGTCATCAGTAGACTTCGTTACCTTGATAAGGAGATCATTCACTAAACAAACTACTCAGTTCAGCAAAGTAGCACTATTCACAAGACAGCCCTAAACTGTATGCCCATCCGTCATCAGTAGACTTCGTTACCTTGATAAGGAGATCACTTCCTGTCATGAAACCCTGACTCTGAAAACCAAATTGCATACAGATCTCAGAGGACTGTATCACACAGAACTGATGGCACAGAAGTTTCAGAACCAGAATCAATGCAAAAAGGACACCTGAACATACCAGAAGTTTTTCAGCAGCCTCACATATCTTATCAACCTTCGCTTCAGACAGACCCTTGATCCCTGTAAGGCTCTGCGAGATGAATCCATATACAGAAACAACATCAGTCATGTGTTGAAGATATGGAATAACTGAAAGCAAACATGTGTCATGCACCAGGAATCAACTTCAGTATGCAAACCAAAATATCTAGGGAGAAGGCATGCAGATTTAGGCTGACGAGATTGTGACCTTCTTGGTGTGCATCATCAGGCCATTGCAAGTGTAGATCCCCGCATCCTGCAGCTTCTTCACGTCTCCTGCGTTTATTCCCTGCGAGATCACTGTTTGGACGAGTGGTTAGTTACAGCCTTACAAGGAAGGTCTCTCAGAATTCAAATTTATGGCAGTGAACAAAGTGCACGAAGGGCCAACTGGATCACGGAACCAAAGGAGAAACAAGCATTACACCTAAACCAGCGCTGAAAGTTGCTGAAACTCGTGGAAGACACCAGTAATCGTGGAACAGATGAGGAACACTACTTAAACCATACGCCTCGAAGTGCACGAAACCACATCCATAATTAGTTCAAATATCTACAGAGGACATACACGATTTAACTAGTTATAGTTACGAACTCGAAAGGTTTCCACAGATAAGTGAGCAGTAAGTCGGATTAAACGCATAAGAGCTCGAAATGGAACTAAATTCTGACCAACCCGATGAGAAAAAACGGCACCATCCACCGATTACTACCAACTAGCCGAGGAAGAGAAATCGAATGCCGGAGTCAGAAAAGCTGCACAAATAGGCTACCAAAGCGCGCTAGTTTAGCCTCGGAACGCACGAAATTGGGGAGAAAACCTAACGCAACACAACCACGCGCTGCACACAGCAAAACGAAGCACGTACGGAGGCCAAGCCCGCATCAGATTCACCTCGTAATAGCACCAAATTGCGACCGAAACTCTCGATCCTAGAGGCGGAAGCAGCCTGGACGCGATACTGAGCATGCCCAACCCCCACAAACGCGCTACGCACGCACACGAACAAGCAAGTAAATGCAGCATCGAGACGAGATTGGGGGGCTGGAGAGGAGGGGTACGAAGCGGCGAACGTACACTTGTCGATGGACTCGAAGCACTCCTCCTCCTCCTCGATCCGGCCGTCGGCCTCCATGAGCTGGAGCTGCCCGCCCTCGTCGTACTGCTTGGACGGCGCCATCCTTCCTGCGGGCGCCTGCGTCGGAGGAGAAGATGTTAAGCACGAGCACCGGAACACGCAAGCGAACACGGCGAGCGGAAGCGGAGGGGGGAGGAGACCTGTACAAGACGGGGGTCGCGTGGAGGGCTTGGAGGAGAAGGAAGTGAGGCGGAACTGGGAGAGAGAGAGAGAGGTGGTGGTGCCGGTGCTGGTGGGTATCGCTGCGGCTGTGAGGTGGGGGGTATTTGAAGGCCTTTGGTCTCGTTTTGGACCAAGCCGAACTGCCTATAGCGCGTGGGCCCTAACACCAAGCCCAACATTGCTGCTGCCAGCTAAGCTTGTACGCCTCATTCGAATTCAAAATTTTGAACGGGAAGCACAGAGACGTGCCAATCAAAAAAACTGAATTCTTGAAAGCGCATGCGCTGGATCGACATCCCAAGCGCACGCGCTTCACGACAAACCAATCACATACCACACATTTCGTCTCCAAACCAATCAATCTTGTCCGTTTGTCCTCTTCCAAATCGCACCAACACGCGCGCCTCCTGGCCATCCACCGCACTGTGCGAGCCTCGACCCTATGCCAGATGCTGCTCGCTGCGCCGCCTTGGACTTCCTCATCGCCGACGGTAGGAGGGGCGGCCATAGAGCTCGTGTCAGTGAGTCCCCAACCACACTCCTGTCAGTGAGTGCAGGGACATCGTCGTCGAGCAGGGCAGGCCCGGTCAACATAAGCCCCAGTCTTATCGCCCCTCCTCCCCATCCCTGCCCTGCTCCTCCCCGTCCATCTTCCGCTTCACGGAGCGCCGGTCTGGGAGGCGGCACCCGCCTAGAGGAATTGGTGCGGCATCGAATCTGCATGTAGTAGCGTCCTGGTGTGCGCAGAGAGCGGGATTCTCGCGGCGGTCCAGACCAGACGATGGAGCCCAGGGGTAGGCAGCGTAGTGCATTTAGGGGATGGGCCACTGGCCACTGGTTGGCGTTGGGGAAGAAATAGAAGGAACATTAGCTTGCCCATAAGCTACAAGGTTGCTTCCCGTGGTGAGAGACAAACCATATATCTGCAAATTTCTATGACTTATTCAACAGTTTTTGGGTCTTTTATGCGCTACCGAATGAATTTTCTCTAGATCCAGTCATATAAAGTTGCATATTACTGTTATGAAATTGCATGTTGCTATAGTGAAGCTGCTTACTACTCGTATGAAGTTGCCTTTTTAGGCCTTTTTGAGCGTGCTATCGATGAATTTATCGTACTCTCTCTGATCTCAAATTTGTCTAGATACGGGTATATCTATCATTAAAACTTAACTAGATATATTGGATAACGAATTCATATCTAGATACATTGACTAGATACTTGTCTAGATACGGGTATATCTAGCAATTTCGGTGCCCAAAAGAGCAACTTTAATGCCTGACGAGACAACTCCAGTGCCCAAGTTGCCCGACGAGGCAACTTTGTGCCATAAGAGAAACTTCGGTGTCCGACGATGCAACTTTGGTGTCCGGCGAGGAAACGGTGGTGCCCGTCGTAGCAACTTCAGTCCCGGTGAGGCAACTTTATGATAGTGTGCGACGAGGCAACTTCCATGCATAATAAGGAGACTTTGAAACCCCGCGAGGAAACTTTTGTGTCCGACGAGGCAACTTCGAAGCCCGACAAGGTAACTATTGCCCGGCGAGGCAACTTTAGAGCCTGGCAAGGCAAATTTTGCCCGACGAGGCCACTTTGGATCCCGACGGGGCAATTTCTGTGCCTAACGAGGCAACTTCGGAGTCCGATGAGGAAACTTTAGAGCCCGACGAGGCAATTCACTGCCCGACGAGGCATCTTGTGCCCGGCGAGACAACTTCAGATCCTGACGAGGCCGGCGAGGCAACTTGTGCCCAACTTCGGAGGCCGGCGAGGCAACTTGTGCTTGACGAGGAAACTTTGGTGCCTGACGGACCAACTTATGTGCCTGATGAGGCAAGTTTTGCTCGACGAGGCAACTTCGGAGTCCGATGGGGCAACTTTTTCTCGGCGAGGCAACTTCAGAGCCCGACGGGGCAACTTCTGTGCCTGACCAGGCAATTTCTAAGCCCGATGAGGAAACTTCAGAGCCCGACGAGGCAACTGTGGTGCCTGATGCGACAACTTGTGCCCAGCGAGAAAACTTTGGAGCCCGACGAGGCCTACAAGGCAACTTGTGCCCAACTTCAGAGGCCGTCGAGGAAACTTGTGCTTGAGGAGGCAACTTCAGTGCCCGACGGGGCAAATTCTATGCCTGGCGGGGGAACTTTTGCCCGGCGAGGCAACTTCAGAGCCCGACAGGGCAACTTCTGTGCCTGACCAGACAAATTTGAGCCCGACGAGGCAACTTCGGTTTCTAGAGAGGCAACTTCAGAGCCCGACGAGGCAACTTTTGTGCCCGGCAAGGCAACTTCGAAGCCCGAAGAGGCAACTTTTGCTTGACAAGGCAACTTCGGTTCCCCGACGAGGCAACTTTGAAGCCCTGTGAGGCAACTTCGGTTCCCGGCGAGGCAACTTTGGATCCCGACAAGGCAACTTATGTGCCTAACGAGGCAATTTTGTGCCTGAAGAGGCAAATTTTGTGCCCGACGAGGAATCGGGCTCCAAAAATTGTAAAAAATGAGAAGTGTTAAGATAATATGCAACAAATCTGTCTAATTAAGCAACTATTAGGCGTTATATTAGGCAAAAACCTAACATAAACTAACAACATAGGGCTCTTGTGTACATGAAGAAGGATCTGTTGTATACACAGAGAAGTGGAAGGACTAAAGTGTAAAACATTCGAACAAATAAGATTTCCAGGACTCTTTCTCCGTGTGGTTCCTATGGGAAAGAGTTCATATGAGAGGTAGAGGAGGCCGTGCACTCGTGGCTAGGCGTCGTGGCCGTGGTCGTAGCCATGGCCGGCGTCGTGGCCATAGGAGGTAACTTCTGTGCCTGACAAGACGACTTCAACGCCTGACTTGAGCAACTTCGATGCCCGGCAAGGTAACTTTGGTGCCCGACGAGACAGCTTCAACGCCTGACAAAGCAACTTCAATGCCCAACCGGACAACTTTGATGCCTGACAGAGCAACTTCGGTGTCCTAAAGTTCCCGGTCTCCGATGTTGTTGGGCTCCAAAGTTTCCTCATCAGGCTCCAATGTTTCCTCGTTAGGCAACGTCTTGCCTGAAGAAGGGTCATCCTCATGCACCGCAGTAGCGTCGTCCTAGTGGTCCACCAAAATTTTCTCGTTGGGTACCAAAGTTGCTCACTCGGGCACAAGTTGCCTTATCGGGCTCCGAAGTTGCCTCTCCGGGCTTCGATGTTACCTCGTCTACCAGCGACTTCATGAATAAGTGTCGTCCTCACCCACCGCGGCAGCATCGTCCTAATGGCCTACCAAAGTTTCCTTATTAGGCTTCGAAGTTGCCTCATTGGGCTTCGATGTTGCCTAGCCAGTCAGCGGCTTGTCTGAAAAAGGGTCGTCCCAACCACCACGGCGACGCCTTCCTAATGGCTGATATGTCCATTTTGTATCACTATTTTATACCATAGTTTGCTGTTATTCATTGATATATTTCATATTAAGAGGTGATACTTATGTTATTTCATCTATTTTGCATGTTGGATGACTTTTGGAGGATGAACTGTCGGAGTCAGGATTCTGATGGAAAAAGCGGTGTCCAGATGCAATATTCGTGAAGATCAGAAAATTCCAGAAAATATATGGAAATCCCTATTTTTCAGAAGACGAAGGAGTCCAGAAGGAGGAAGAGAGATGGGCCACAGGGGGACCACACCACCCCCTGGAGCCCCCCCTGGGCCATGCCACCAGGTGGTGTGGCCACCCTGGCCCACCTCTGGCATCGCCCTTTCGCCTATAACATCCCATAAAAACCCTAAGACACTGGGAGCGACCATAGAAAGATTTTTGCCGCCTTTGCGGGGCGGAAACTACAGAGAGAGAAAGAGCTCTCCGGTAGGCAGAATTCTGCCGGGGAAATTCTTTCCAGTAGAGGGGAGATCATCGCCATCAAACCGTCATCAAGATATACTTCATCGGGATCATCATCATCCTCACCATCATCTCCACCAGCACCATCACCACCACTCCATCCCGCTGTAGCAATTGGGTTGAATCTTGCATAGTTCTTAGGGGAAACTTTCCTGGTGTTGATTACTTTTGTAGTTGATGCTATTGAGTGGAACCACTAAATTATTGTTTATGTTCAGATTGTTACTTATCATTATATCATCTCTGATCTTGATCCATATGATGTCTCGTGAGTAGTTCATTTAGTTCATGAGGACATGGGAGAAGTCATGTTGTTAGTAGTGGAATTGAGTTGAGAAATATTCAATGGTTTGATATTTAAGTTATGGTATTATTCTTCTAGTGGTGTCATGTGAACGTCGACTACATGATACTTCACCATTTATGGGCCTAGGGGAATGCATTGTGTATTTGGCTACTAATTGTGGGGTTGCCAGAGTGACAGAAACCAGAACCCCCATTAGGAAAACTTTGCACAAGGGAGTGTAGGATCTCAGAGTTTAATGTTGTGGTTAGGTTTTTATATTAATTACTTTCTTGTAGTTGCGGATGCTTGCAAGGGGTTTAATCACAAGTATGTATTAGTCCAAGTAAGGTCGGTACATTAGCATAGGTTCACCCACACAACACTTATCCAACCAAAGAAGATTAATCAATTATATGAAGCGAAAGCACTTGACAGTATTCCCATGTGTCATCGAGAATGTTTGGTCCTCATAAGTATACAACCGGCTTGTCCTTTGCTGAAGAAAGGATTGGTCCACTTGCCGCAATTATTATTATTGTCTTGCACTTTATTTATCTGCGTTATCAAAAACCCCTAAAAATATGTTTGCTAAGTATTTACAGTGAATTCCTTATCCAAACCACTAGTCAACACCTTCTGCTCCTCGTTGGGATCGACACTCTTATTTATCGAAAGTACTACGATACACCCCCTATACTTGTGGTTCATCAAGACTATTTTCTGGCGCCGTTGCCTGGGAGTGAAGCGCTATTGAAGAGTGGAACTGATAAAGGAAATTTCTACTATGAGTATTGTTTTTATTTCTGTTTGCTACTTTATTTCCAATATGGATAACTCACTTGGTTTCCTAATTGGGAAATCTACTACCACTGCTAGGGTAGTAGATGAACCACCACCTGCTGAGATAGATCCTTTTAAGATACCTACAAAAATTGTTGATCGTGTTATGGATAACTACTATTTTGGAGATGGAACTGTCCATCCTGGTGATCATTTTCTTTTTATCCATGAATTTTGCGGGTTATTCAAGTGTGCAAGTATCAAAACGGAACAAGTTAAGAAAAAGTTACTCTCTATATCATTGAAAGGTAGAGATGAAGAATGGTATAAGCTGCTGAAGAATGGACAATCTATGGAATGGGAGGAAATAGTACCTCTCTTTTATTCTAAATTCTATCCTCCTAGTGAGATCCATAAAGACCAGAATAAAATATATAAATTTTGGCCTCGTGATGGAGAGAGTACAACCCAAGCTGGGGGGATATTGAAGTTACTAATGCTTAAATGTCCTATTCATGAGCTCCCTAATAATATTATTAGTAATAACTTTTATGCAAGGCTTTATCTTCATGATAAGGATTTATTAGATGCTTCTTGTACTGGATCATTCACACGTATGAAAGAAGAAGCTCCCTTGTTCTCCCTTGTTCTAGTAGGAAGCGGAGGTTGTAGTTCTCCCCTCGCGATTTCGACAGCATGGCGGCGTGGTGTCGGAAGTAGAGGGAAGATCCTGTAGGGCTTCGCCTAAGACCGAGCAGGTTATGGTGGAGAATTAGGGTTTCTGGTGATCTAGGGTTTAGAGGGATGGAGAGGAGGAGGTGGAGTCGGCGACGGCTAGGGTGGCGATGACGAACCGGCGGCGCTGCGGCGGCGGCGGCGGTGTGGGAGGGGCTGGTTGTGTGTCTCTTGGGGCACCCTCTCCCCTCTATTTATGAGAAGGAGGGTAGATTGGGAGAGGGGAGTTTGAATACTTCCCCAACTCCCTTTCCTAGTTGGCTTGTGGTGGAGGGAAAGAAGGATTCTTTCCTTCCTCCACCAGGATACATTGTCCTAGTTTGACTTTTCAAACTTGCCTTTTGACTTTCAATTTGGAGCTTAATTTCTTTCTTTCAAATGTTCATCCAAGTGACCTAGGACATGATGCAATCATTCCAATTATTCATGAAACATTCATGTACCCTTCCCTTTCCGGTCCGGTGAACCTTCTAGACCCTTCTAGATCATTCCGGTGAAAACACCGTAATATTTCCCGAACTCCGGAATTCGACTTTCCTTAAATGAATCTTATTCTCCGGACCATTCCGAATCTCGTCGTGATATCCCGGATCCCATCCGAGACTCCAAACAACATTCGGTCTCCCTACTTACATTCCATATCTACTAAGCAACATCGAATCCTTAAGTGTGTCTCCCTACGGTTCGTGAATTATGCAGACATGATCGAGACACTTCTCCGATCAATAACCAATAGAGGAATCTGGAAATTCATATGGCTCTCACATATTTCTATGATTAATTTGCGATCGAATGAACCACTTACATACGATACCAATTTCCCTATGTCTTGCGATAGTTTACACATCCGAGGTTTGATCGTCGGTATCTCTGCATACCTAGTTCAACCTCGTTACCGATAAGTACTCTTTTATTATTCCCGTGATATGTGATCCTTTGTGAGCCAGTCACATGCTTGCAAGCTAATTGGATGACATTCCACCAAGAGGGCCCAGAGTATATCTATCTATCATATGGATGGACAGATCCCACTCTTGATCCATGTGCCTCAACACATACTTTTCGAACACTCAATGCCACCTTTATAGCCACCCAATTATGGTGTGGTGTTTGATGTCATCAAAGCATCCTTCTAGTGATGGTGATTAGCATGATCTCATGGTCGAAGGAATTAGGTTACTATGTATTAGAAAGCTTATAGCAAACGAACTATTGAAATGACTTGATCTTTATGATACACTTATCTATAGGAGTATGTCCATCACACCATTCTCCTAATGATATGATCTTGTTGTTAATAACATCTCAATGTTCATGATCAGGAAACCACGATCATTTATCAACCAAAAAGCTAGTATTATAAAGAGGCTTTACTAGGGACTCTAATTATTTTACAAATAACACAAGTATTAATGTTCCCGGTTAATACTATTATAGCATGAATGTAAAAATTTATCATAAACATAAAGATATAATAATAACTACTTTTATTATTGCCTCTAGGGTATATCTCCAACAGTCTCCCACTTGCATTAGAGTCAACTAATCTAGATTACATGGTAATATACCGAACACCCATGGCGGTTTGGTGCTGGTCATGTTTTGCCCTCGGGAGAGGTTTAGTCAACGGATCCGACACATTCAGATATGTGTGTACTTTGCAAATCTTTATGTCACCATCTTGGACATGCTGTCGAATAGCGTGAAAACACAGCTTGATATGCTTCAGCTTCTTGTGTGACCTTGGCTCCTGCGCATTGTCTATGGCGCCCATGTTATCACAGTAGATAGACATTGGGTCCAGCGCACTGGGAACCACACCGAGCTATGTAATGAACTCGTTCATCCATATCGTCTCTTGTGAAGCCTCCGAAGCAGCTATGTATTCCGATTCAGTTGAAGATCTCGCCACAACGCTTTGCTTTGCACTCCTCCAGCTAACTGCTGCACCATTCAAAGTAAATACGTATCCAGATTGAGATTTAGAATCATCCGGATCGGTGTTCCAACTAGCATATGTGTAACCATTAACAACGAGTTGTTCATCACCTCCATAAGAAAGAATCATATCCTTTGTTCTTCTCAAGTACTTAAGGATGTTTTTGACCGCTGTCCAATGATCCACTCCTGGATCACTTTGATATCTGCTAGTTAAACTAACAGCATATGCAATGTCGGGTCTTGTACATAGAATGGCATACATGATAGATCCTATGGTTGAGGCATATGGAGTCTAACTCATTCTTTCTCTATCTTCTACTATAGCTGGACTTTGAGTTTTACTCAAGGTCATATTGGGCAACATGGCAAGAACCCTTTCTTGCTATCTTCCATTACAAACCTCTTTAGAACTTTGTCCAAATATGTAGTTTGTGACAATGATATGAGGCGTCTTGATCTATCTCTATAAATCTTTATGCCTAGTATGTAAGCTGCTTCGCCAAGATCTTTCATTGAAAAACTATTATTCAAATAATCCTTGACACTATTATGAAGGTCTACATCTTTCCCAATCAACAATATGTTGTCCACATATAGTACTAGGAATGCTACAGAGCTCCCACTCACTTTCTTATAAATACAAGCTTCTCCATAAGTTTGTATAAAACCAAAACTTTTGATTACCTTATCAAAATGTTGATTCCAACTTCGGGATGCTTGCTTCAATCCATAAATGGACCGTTGAAGTTTGCATACCTTGTTAGCATCTTTAGGTTGACAAAACCTTTGGGTTGTACCATATACAACTCTTCATCAATGTCTCCATTTAGGAACGCCGTTTTGACATCCATCTGTCATATCGCATAATCATAATATGCAGCGATTGCTAACAAAATCCTTGTCGTGGTATTACCGACGAGTACGCCATGGAGGGGTCCTCACAGTGCGTGTTTAGAGACATGGGGGAAGGCGGACGGTTGACGGGTATGAGGTAACACAGCTTACCCAGGTTCAGATCCCACAACGGTGGCGGAATCCTACTCCTGCTATAAATCACTATAATGGCAATACGCCGAGTTATAGGGATTGGTTCGCTGTGCGAGGTGACTAGAAAGTCTAAGTTATTGTTCCCTAAAGGCTCCCATAGGCCCGATTTATATAGTCGCCAGGTCCTAGGGTTACAGGGAAAATTCCTAGCTGGACAGGTTATATAGTCCTACACCGTCTATTACTAGTCTTGCGTGTCTTGTACTCCAAGGATCCGGGTACGTCGGTGACTCCAACCGTAGCCTTCCTTTATCCGGCATGGGCCTCCCTTCTGGATCCATCTAACTGGGCTGCCCAGCAGGCCATGGGCCATGCTACCAACTGTGGGCCATCCGGGTTATCCGGATAGGAGACATGCTATGAGGATACCCATATAGCATATCCCCAACAGTAGCCCCCGGAGAACTCCGAGATCTTGTGCCGTCTTGCCACTTCATGTTTAATGATCCGTCTAGATGGATGTCGACAAATCGTCAAGCAAATATCTTGTAGTCCTCCCAAAGAACCCTGCGTTTTTCTCCGTCTTCAACTTGTAAGTCAAAGAAATGTTGAATCTTTCATTGTACTCATCCGTAGCCGGACCGGATCCGTCCATGCTGGAATCTTCTGATGTGATGGTTTATCTGCCTATGACAGCTAGGGTGATGCAAACGTAGGTTAGCGACGCCTCGTAACTCACACATGCAGAGAACACAATCATGTACGATTTTCCCGCGCAAGCGATACGAACCGTTGGCGGTGACGGTTGGGGACGTGGCGAAATTTCCGCGCACGTCCGCACACATGTCGTCTACACGGAAACCGTCCGATCAAGCCGCACGAATCTTGATGCTGGAGATCATAAATAGTAACTGCGGTGGAACTTTTTACTTTTCACCTCATTCTCTCCTCGCATCGTCTTCTTCCTCCAGCGAGCGCCCCCTCGAGCTCTCCGCGCAACCTTGCGAAAAACCCTAACTCCCAATCTCGCCAGTCACTTCCAAACTTGCGCAATGGCCAACAGCAGCTCTACTCCCTCGATGGCGGCGTCGGGCGAAGCCACGGTGAAGCCGGTGAGCTCCATTGTCGTGCCCCCATAGGGTCTGGTCATCCCCGTCTCTGCGGTGGTTGAGACCACCGGCAGCGACCACAGTCCAGCGACGCTGGAGCCGTTGGAGGAAGAGCTTGATTCCCACAAAGGTGATTGGCACGGTTCGGACATCACGGACCGCGACATCAAGGAACTGATCGCCGAGGGCTACCTCCCCGTGATGGATGGGCGCGCCTGGCGGGTGGTGCCGGTCGGCAAGGTCACACCTTCTCCCCAAGCCGGAGAAAAGGTGTACCTCAAAGCACAATTGGTACACGGCGTCTCCCTGCCCATCTCTAACTTCTTCCTTGGCGTCTTGAACCACTACCGAGTACAGCCCCAAAACCTTTCTCCCAATAGTATCCTAGCGCTTAGCAATTACGTGGCGCTTTGCGAGGGTTACCTAGGGATTAAGCCTAGGCTAGATATCTTTGTGTATTTCTTCACCATCAAACGCGAAGCCGGAGCCAGCAAGGATGAACTTAGAAATTGTGGCACCATAAGCTTCAAGATCCGTCCTGGCCGGCGGTTCCCCGACATCGTTGGCCACGAGTCCTGCAAGAACTGGCAGCGTACTTACTTCTATGTCCCAGATATCCCTCTGGCCGGCCAAGAAGTAACGTACCCGGACTTCTTCGATGGAGCCGCCGCCGAAACTTCGACATGGAGATCCCAGGCCTCCCTTCCTTCCGACATCGACGCTTCCCACGCCATAAGGCGGATAGAGTGGTTCGTAGAGACGGGTTTGACCGGCTTGGACCTAGCCATGTGCTGGTTCATCAGGCAAATCCAGCTTCTGCAGCACCGCTCGAAGCTAATGCACGAGTATACCAGCGATAGAAGGGATAGCCTCCACATCTCCGTGGACAATTTCTCAAGCGACTCCGTCAAGCTCCGCCTCAAGGACATCGTCAAAGTGAAGGACAAGAAGCGTGGCTTCACCATCACCTACGACATGTTCGTTGATAATAAGTGCCCAAAGGTAACTGTTTATTTTCCGTGTATGACATATACTCCAGTTTTTTGTCTAGCCATTATCATCTTATCTAACACGGTGGTTCTTTACCTTATAGCTTAGCGACATAGATGAGGACAGCATGGCTCCTCAAATCTATGATCCAAAGATGAAGGAAGTCACCGTCGTTTCCGACGACGATGCTCCATTGGCGCGAAAGCGGAAGAGCTCCACCTCTGACGCTGCCGACAGAGGCAAGAAGAAGAAGACAGGGGGTGGAGCCTCCAAAAACACTACCGCCGCCCTGGAGGCGGAGAAAAGAAAGACTACCGGGATCCCTTTTGCCAAAACACCCCCTCTTGTGTAAGCTTATTTCTCTCCGACATTGTCCATTTGTCTGTCTTACTCCTGTACTTATACATTTTGCACGTTTCAGGAAGAAAGCCACGACCAGCTTGAAGAAGACCTCCAAAACATCGGGGGCTTCTAGAACCATGAAGGACACGCTGCATCGCGACGCATCTCCCGCCATCGCCCCTGTCACTCCCAGCGTCAAGCCTTCCTCCGCTCCGACAAGCTCACAAGCTAAGGAGGCATCTGGCCCTTCCGCCATGGAAGTGGACTCAGGTGCCTCTACCGAGATTGCTGTCGTCGGCGAGCAGGCGACACAGGAGAGTGCCGCACACCAAATGGCTAAAGCTCCGGCTAAGGATGCCATCAGTTGCGGTAAGGTGGCGGTGGAAGCTGATACTTCTACCGTAGGCGGCGCCCCCGCACCCAAGAAAGCCATAGAGTATCCAAAGATAGTCTATCCGGTACTTACGCCGGATAGAACTGCTCTGGTTCCTGGTGCGGCGCCGACATCTCTGACGTGCGGTCTAGAGGAGCTTCTCCGGCAAGCAGAGATCTTGCAAGGAAATAGCGTATCCTTTGGCAAGCTGCTGGCTGAGAGTGCTACTAACCTCAAGATCATTGCACTTGTAAGTTTTATTTGCCTTTTACATTTCATATGAGTATACCACTATAGCCCCCGAGGATTTAGACGGAAAACCATAGGTCTTTGCGTCTAGATGCTCTAAGAGTGACTAAGCTAGAAAACTTCTCACTGTAGTACCCAAGCATATAGGTGGAATGAACTATTCCGACTAAATGCATTAAGAGTAGCATACGCAGTGTTTATAAATTTCAATACTGTAGCCTCCAAGCCTCGAGTTGTAACTGAATTAGTTCCGACTAGATGCTTAAAGAAAATCTAAGCATATATCCGAGTTAAAAACTTTATACTATAGCCCCCAAGCTTCTAATCAAGAACTAAATTAGTTTCGACTAGATGCTTAAAGGAAGACTAAGCATATTAGCTAAGTTAAAAACTCTCGCTGTAGGCCCCGAGCGTCTAGGTGGAAAATTTCCGGCTAGATGCTCCAACTAGACCAAACAACGTTTAATTCTTCTTTTTTCCATAGAACGAGAATGCTTGGAGGGGCATGGCCAACGACAAGTACCAGAATATGCGCGCGGACCTGGAAGCCGAAAAGGGTAAAACTGCCTTCTTGAAGGAACCGATCATCAAGAGCAAGCATCTGTTTTTCCTTTCTTTTTTGTATTCTGACTTGAACTTGTGTATTCTCCGATTACTCACTGTGTACTTTGCTTTCTCCGACTTGCAGAAACCATTGCCAAGGCTAAGGACATTTCGAGCAATCCAAGCACATTCAGGAGCTGGATAGCAAGAACAAGATTCTTAAGCAGGAGAGGAAGGGCATGCTGAAGATGCATGAAGAATCCATGAAATCCCTGCAAGACTCCGACACTGAGGATATGAACCGCTTGAAGGACGAGATCTCGATCTTAAGAGATCAGAAGAAAGCCGCCGATGAGAAGAATCAACGCCATCATGAAGCGTACAAGCTCCTCCAACAAGAATGGGACTCCTTGGCGGATACCCTCTGGCAAGCTGAGGCTAGCATCTTCAGTAAGTGATTCTTCGTCTTGGATTTCTGTAGTCTAGATACTTTGAATTTTTGAACTCATGTGCTCCTTGTCGAAATTTGCTGCTCCTATGGGTTTAACCCGGTCGCCTCCTCCGGCAAAGGAATGCATGGTTCTTGCCAGCAACTTCATTAACACCGCCATCGCGCAAGACAAAGAGATTGCCAAGCCCCTCCATATCAACATCAAAGCATCGGACTCTATGGCGAAGTTCTCGGAGATCCTGCGCCGAGCCCCCGAGCGTATCACAAGATGGAAAGCTTCATGTGCAGGGGCCGATGCAAGGATGGCGCTGTCCATGGTAAAGGCACACTATGAAGATGCCGACATCGACACGGTAACCTCTGGCATTCCCGACGTAGACGACGATGGCAAGGAAATAAACCTTGAGTCCATCTTGTCGTCACTCGCGGGCTATGACACCAGAGTTGCCGAGTTTGTCGATGTCAACGTCCTCGTGCCGATGAATACCATTGATGGTGGCAACCAAAGCTCCTCCGAGTCTCTTCACACTACCGACTTCGAGGGTGATTCTCCTGCTGCCGATGACGCTGCTTCCAAGTCGCCTGCGCCAAAGGAATGAAAAACAACTTGTAATAATTGTTTCACCTTTGATGCGTATGCAGAGAAAACTATGTATTAACTTAAGGCGGAAAACAATGATGTATGTCCTGCTACTTAAGAACTATTTCCAGCATGTATATATATATTAAGAAAGTGTTGGCTTATCCATTACTTTGGTTCTTATGCTTGACTTTTCGTGAGTCGGAAGACTCGTTGTCGGAACCATGCACTCAGGTGAGTGATGCCCAATGGCACCGTCAGTAACCTAAGCACAAAATCACCGACCATAAGTGCCAAAAGTCACTACTCCAGAATCCACATAAAAACGACAAAGAATGTGTAGACCAGAAAACTTAAGCTAACGCCCGTAGGCGGAATTTTCACAAGTGCAATCGCAAATATTTTGCATAAAAGTTTTATATGATCCAAAAATGAACACTAAAGGAGCTAAAAGACTCAGAAATATGAGTGAACCAGAGAGCTTTATTTCATTGATCATATAAGAGGTACACAATTAGATAAAAAATGCTAAGTGTAAAAAGGACGTAGCTGTGCTATGTTCCATGGCCGATCAAGCTCCGGGTAGTCATCATACGGGTCACGTCGCTTACGCTTATGATCCTCGTTGGGTCTATCCTTCAGTTCACGATTGTCAACGAGGTAGTAGGACCCATTGAGTAGCGCCTTGCTTATGATGAACGGTCCTTCCCATGGCGGGGATAATTTGTGTGACTTCTTACCGGAGCACCAAATCCCCCTCTTTAAACGAGCGATGCCGAACGCGGCGACTATGGTAGCTGCGTAGCTTCTGCTGGTAGATGGCGGATATTTGGCATGCCAAAACACGCTCCTCCTCGAGAAGGTCCACATCTAGGCGTCTGGATTCTTCAGCGTCATCTTCGTCGTAGGCGGCAACCCTTGGTGCATCGTGAAGTATGTCGGAAGGTAGGATGGCTTCTGCTCCATATACCATGAAGTAAGGGGTGTAGCCGGTGGATCTGTTGGGTGTAGTTCGTACACTCCACAGCACAAATGGCAATTCTTCCGCCCAGGCTCCAGCTGCTCTATGTAGCGGTGCCTCAAGACGTGGCTTGATTCACTGCAGAATTAATCCATTGGCTCGCTCGACCTGACCTTTGGATTGTGGATGCGCCACAGATGCAAGGTCAAGTCGGATGCCTTTCTCCCAACAATAAGCCTCCACTTCTCCAAGTGACAAGTTGCTACCGTTATCGGTGATAATGCTATGTGGGAGACCAAATCTCACCACTAGATCCTGGACAAACATGAGGGCAGTTGCCCCATCAAGCTTTCTAATGGGTTTAGCTTCTATCCATTTAGTGAATTTATCAACTGCTACTAGCAGATGCGTAAACCCACATGGTGTCGTTTGTAACGGTCCCACCATGTCTAGCCCCCAGACTGCAAACAGCCAAGTTATTGGTATTGTTCGCAATTCTTCAGTAGGAACATGTGGTTGTCAGGCATAATACTGGCATCCCATGCATGTCTCAACCAGCTTGTCGGCGTCCGCCTTCGCGGTCAGCCAGTAGAATCCTTGCTGGAAGGCTTCCGCGACCAACGATCGAGGAGCGGCGTGATGCCCGCAATCTCCGAGATGGATTTCACGTAGGATTTCAATACCTTCTAGGTGGGAAACACACTTTAGGTATACACCAGTAGTGCTCCTTTTGTAGAGTTGTCCATTTATTATGGTATAACTCTTTGCTCGTCGTACTATTTTCCGTCTTTTGACCTCGTCATCGAGCAAAGTTCCATGTTTGAGATATTCCAAGAACGGTTTTGTCCAAGCCGGAGGGACCTTTGCCACCATGTGGATGAAAGAGTCAGTTCTATCCGGATTGTCGATGTCGGCTCCCTTCACGGATGGTGTACGTAGATGCTCTAGGAAAACTCCTGGCCAAATTCTTTTGCGCCCTGATCCAAGCTTAGATAGCAGATCAGCGGCCTCGTTTTGCTCCCTAGGAACATACTTGAAGTCGTAGCCCAAGAAGATCTTGGCTATCTCGTCCACTTCGTCTCGATATGCCGCCATCATAGGGTTCCGCGCATTCCACGTGCCAGCCACCTGCTGGGCAACCAAGTCGGAATCTACACAGCAAACTATGTGCTTGATGCTAATATCCTTGGCTACACGTAGTCCGTGAATGAGTGCTTCATACTCCTCCATGTTGTTCGTAGCCTCGAAGTGGATATGCAGAACGTAGTGTAGCTTCTCTCCTGTTGGTGACTGTAGCAATACACCAGCCCCCAAGTCGTTGAGCATCTTTGATCCGTCAAAGTGCATCACCCAGTACTCTGGTTCCGGCGACGGAGTAGCATCTGGCATCTCCGTCCAATCTGCGATAAAATCCGCCAAGGCTTGTGACTTGATAGCGTCGCGTCTCTTGTAGGTGATCTCGAAGGCGGCAAGTTCAATGCCCCACTTCGCGACCCTTCCTGTATCGCCGCTGTTGTTGATAATGTCGGACAGTGGAGTCTTGCTCACCACTGTGATTGGGTGCTCCTGAAAGTAATGCCTCAGCTTCCGAGAAGCAAGGAATACTCCATAAGCTATCTTCTATTAGTGCGGGTAACGCTGCTTGGACTCCGTCAAAACCTCGCTCACATAGTAAACTGGTCATTGAACTCTATGCTCATAGCCTGGTTCCTTCCACTCTACCACGACGACGATGCTGATTACCCGGTTGGTTGCCGCAATGTAGATTAACAGGGGCTCTCCAGGCTCGGCTGCTGCAAGGATGGGCGCTGAGGAAAGAATCTCCTTGGGCTACTTCAATGCTGCATCTTCTTCGTCCGTCCACGTGAATTTTTCCGCCTTCTTCAGCAACTTTTACAGTGGCAGAGCCTTCTCTCCAAGTCGGCTGACGAACTGACTAACTGCTGCAACACAACCTGTTAGTCGTTGAATGTCCTTTAGGCATGTCGGACAGTTTATGTTTACGATGGCCTTGATTTTCTCCGGTTTAACCTCGATTCCACGCTGGGAAACGATGAAGCCCAACAATTTGCCGGCTGGAACCTCGAAGACGCACTTATTAGGGTTAAGCATCATGTTGTATTTCCGGAGATTATCAAAGGTTTCTTTTAAGTCGGAGATTAAGTCATTTGACTTTTTAGACATCACCGCGATATCGTCCACATAGGCGTGAACGTTCCGACCAATTTGGTCGTGAAGGCAACGTTGCATTGTCCGCTGGTACGTAGCACCTACGTTTTTCAGCCCAGAGGGCATCGTAACATTGTAAAACATGTCGTATGGGGTAGTGAACGAAGTGGCCAATTGGTCCGACTTCCTCATCTTGATCTGGTGGTATCCTGAGTATGCATCAAGAAAACACAGAAGTTCCGAGACAGCCGTCGAGTCAATGACTTGATCAATGCGAGGCAAAGCAAACAGATCGTTGGGGCATGCTTTGTTCAAGCCGGTGTAATCAACGCACATTCTTAATTCTTTGGTTCCCTTTTTGGGGACAAGTACAGGATTGGCCACCCATCGGGTGTGAAGGACTTCTCGGATAAATCTAGCCTTAAGTAACCTAGCTATCTATTTTCCAATGGCACGTCTTTTCTCGTCTCCGAAGCGTCGTAGAGGTTATTTCACTGGTTTGCATTTTGGATCAATGTTTAAGCTGTGCTCGACAAGTTCCCTAGGTACACCTTCCATGTCGGCAGGTTGCCAGGCAAAGATGTCCTTATTCTCATGGAGGAACTCGACGAGTGCTCTTTCCTATTTGGGATCCAGGTTCGTCCCAATGGCGGAGTGGTCTTGGAGGCATCGCCTACCACAAGTTCCACCGTCTTGGTCTCGATGGCGGCCTTGAATGCAGGAGCGGAATCGGAGATCTGCTTCTTCGATGCGGGCATCTCTGAGTCATCGACCTTGCTCTGGATCTCTTTGAATTCTTTGCTGTAGAGGACAGCTTCCGCAAAGGCTGCTTCATTAATATTGCAGTCTCTTGCCTTGGTAAATCTTATGGATACGGTGATGACACCGTTTGGTCCGGGTATCTTGAGTTTGTTGTAGATGAAGCATGGCTTGGCCATGAACGTATGGAATATGTCGCGGCCGAATATGACATGGTACACGCTCTTGAAGGGGGCCACCTCAAAGGTCATGCGCTCTTGGCGGTAATTATTAACATCGCCAAAGGCAACCTGAAGTGTGATGCACCCAAGGGACCGAGCCTCCCCACCAGGAACTACATCGTGGAAGATGGTGTTGGTCCGCCTTAGGTTTGCCTCCGTCAAGTTCATCTTCTGCAGTGTATCCAGGTACATGATGTTGATGCTGCTTCCACTATCCACCATAAACTTGGTGAACTCCACGCCGTCAATCAAGGGGTTGATGACCATGGCGTATTGGTTCTCCGTAGGAATAAGGTCTGGGTGGTCTGTCCTGTCCCAAGTAATTGGAACCTCCGACCAACGCAGGTACTGGGGGACTGGGGGTAGAGTAGCCATCAGGATCGTCAAAGAGGTCTTCTGTTTTCAGACGATGGGGGTGCCAAGGAAAGTGTGGTAGACTAGCGCCTTCTTCACGAAGGGGTTCTTGCCCTTGTCGTCGCTCTTGGCGGCGTGCTTGGGTTCAACATCCTCGTCCATGTCACTTGAATCCTTGGACTCCTCCTCCTTCTTTTCCCCCTTGCCCTTGCCTCGCGGTCTGTTCTTCCGACTTTGCTTGTAGTCGGACTCCGAGTCTTCCTTTAGGTCATTGATGAACTTTTAGTGACGATTGGTATGGGTGGATTTGCCGTTGACATCGAGGTGTACGAGGCACGGCATATCGCGGTACTCTTCGTATGTCTGGGGAACGCGGAGCGGTGCCGAGGTAGTTTCACTTCCTCATTGCTGCCCACGACCAGCTCCCCGTCCTCGGCCATGTTGTCCACCATCACCTCGTCCTGCAAAGGTCATGGCGACCATGTCGGGAGATTTCTTTTCTTCTGGAGCGGTTTTCCTCTTTGTACTGTTGTTCCTCCGAGCTTGAGTTGGAACGGCCGTTGCCGGCAAGGAGCCGCGAGCATCATCGTCAGCAGCTGCAAACTCACTAGTTAACTGAATCATCTGGTTCAAGTCAAGATGGTGATTGTCCTGCAAGCGCTTCAGCTTATGTCGGAGCAGCGTGCCCCTTTCCAACCCATCAATGAAGGCGGCCATGGCGGTCTAAGCGTGCACTCCTGCGCAGGAATTCTTCATATCCAGCCAGCGGGAGAGGTAGGCGCGAGATGTCTCGTCTTTCTCTTGCACGCATCGCTGTAGATCGCCAACAGTGCAGGGACGATTGTACGTACCCTCGAAGTTCTTGGTGAACGCTTATTGCATGTCCAACCAATTGCAGATGGATTTTTCTGGCAAGTCGTCAATCCATTGACTTGTTGTGCCCACCAACATCAAAGGGAGGTACTTGACGGCAACGTTGGGGTTTCCTCCGGCAATATCCACCGCGTTGTCGTAGTCCTGCAACCATGTGGCTGGCTTGGCGGTGCCGTCGTAGGGCTTGATGGTCTTGTCAATCCGGAAACCTTTGGGGTAAGTTGCGGATCGTATTGCAGGTCCAAGACAACGTGGTCCCATGTATGGTCCTTCCCGGGCCTCGTGGATCTTATCGATCCGCGAACGTGCATCGTACGGCTCCGGGTTCTTCTTCTTCTTGTAGACAGGGGATGGGCTGCGTGAACGACGCGGGCCCCCTCCGCCATGGTGACTGCTGGGTGGCGACAGAGGCGGAGGTGGCGGTGGGTTAGCCTTCTTGCTATTACCCTCCTGCGATGCCTCACGCTTGTCGCGATTGCTTGTCGGACACGGAGGGTCATGGCGTGACCTGCTCTTGTGTCCTTGGTTGCGCTCTCTGTCATGACGGGTCTATTCCGCGTTGTCGCGGATGACGATGTCGCACTGCCTTGGTGGGGTCATATCTGTACGATGGTGATCCTTGGGTTCTTCGCGATGTCAGGGAGATCGGGGCGGTGGCGATGGGCGACAAGGTTGGGCCTTTTCTCCGTGGTCGAAGGATATGGTGATAGCATCCTTCCTGTTGCGCACATCCCTCCATCTTCGTTCTGATGAACCCACCTAGGACCCGACATCAAGAGGAGATCTATCTCTTGCGCGCATCCCTCCGTCTTGGGTGGGCCTTGAATTTTTCTGATCTTTGCCGGCAAACTCCGAAGAGAGATCTGACATTGATCCTTCTGCGAACGTATCCTGCCCGTAGGTGGTCCGTGCAGGCCTTGATGCTCCTTCGACTCCCAGGGAACTAGTGCCCGAGTCAGTTTCTCTAATGAAGAGGTGGATGTCTCCGATAGGAACGATCGAACAGCGCGTAGGGTTCGTCTTCGCCGAGATCCATAACTCGTCGGGAGGGACGATCGGAATGTTGCCGGAGAAGAGAACGCGACCGATGGCTACGGTTTCGCCGATTCCCGCGAAGATCTTGGTCCTCGCCCGCTGAAGAGCCTGAAGCGCCTCTTGCCCCATGGTGGGCGCCAACTGTCGTGGTATTGCCGACGAGTACGCCATGGAGGGGTCCTCACAGTGCGTGTTTAGAGACATGGGGGAAGGAGGACGGTTGACGGGTACGAGGTAACACAGCTTACCCAGGTTCAGATCCCACAACGGTGGAGGAATTCTACTCCTGCTATAAATCACTATAATGGCAATACTCAGAGTTACAGGGATTGGTTGCTGTGCGAGGTGACTAGAAAGTCTAAGTTATTGTGCCCTAAAGGCTCCCATAGGCCCGATTTATATAGTCGCCAGGTCCTAGGGTTACAGGGAAAAGTCCTAGCCGGACAGGTTACAGAGTCCTACACCGTCTATTACTAGTCTTGCGTGTCTCGTACTCCAAGGCTCCGGGTACGTCGGTGACTCCAACTGTAGCCTTCCTTTATCCGGCATGGGCCTCCCTTCTGGATCCATCTAACTGGGCCGCCCAGTAGGCCATGGGCCATTCTACCAACTGTGGGCCACCGGGTTATCCGGATAGGATACATGCTATGAGGATACCCATATAGCATATCCCCAACAATCCTCATAGACTTTAGCTTTGCTACCAGTGAGAAAGTCTCATCGTAGTCAACTCCTTGAATTTGTCAAAACCCTTTTGCGACAAGTCGAGTTTCATAGACAGTAACATTACCATCAGCATATGTTTTCTTCTTGAAAATCCATTTGTTCTTGATAGCCTTCCGACCATCCGGTAAGTCCACCAAAGTCCAAACTTGGTTTTCGTACATGGATCCAATCTCAGATTTCATGGCTTCTTGCCATTTGTTGGAATCTAGGCTCATCATCGCTTCCTCATATGTCGCAGGGTCGTTGGTGTTGTCCACCAACATGACACTCGTAACAAGATCATGCCAATCGGGAGTTCTACGAGTTCTCGTTGACCTGCGAGGTTCCGCAGTAACTTCAACCGAAGTTTCATGATCAACATCATTAGCTTCCTTTCTTATTGGTGTAGGCGCCACAAGAACTACTTCCCGTGCTGCGCTACTCTCAAATCCGAGAGAAGGTTCGACAACCTCGTCGAGTTCTACTTTCCTTCCAGTCACTTCTTTCGAGATAAATTCCCTCTCTAGAAAGGATCCATTCTTGGCAACAAAGATTTTGCCCTCGGATCTTTGATAGAAGGTACACCCAATAGTTTCCTTCGGGTATCCTATGAAGACGCATTTTTCCGCTCTGGGGTCAAGCTTGTCGGGCTGTAACTTCTTTACATAAGCTTCGCAACCCCAAACTTTAAGGAATGACAATTTAGGTTTCTTCCCAAACCATAATTCATACGGTGTCGTTTCAACGGATTTAGATGGTTCCCTATTTAAAGTGAAGGCGGCTGTTTCTAATGCATAACCCCAAAATGATAGCGGTAAATCTGTAAGTGACATCATAGAACGAACCATATCTAAGAGAGTTCGATTACGATGTTCGGACACACCATTACGTTGTGGTGTTCCCGATGGTGTCAATTGTGAAAGTATTCCACATTTCTTTAAATGCTCGCCAAACTCGTAACTTAGATATTCACCTCCACAATCAGATTGTAGAAACTTAATCTTCTTATTACGTTGATTCTCTACTTCACTTGGAAATTTCTTAAACTTCTCGAAATTTTCGGACTTATGTTTCATGAAATAGATATACCCATATCTACTCAAGTCATCCGTGAAAATAAGAACATAACGATAACTACCGCTTGATGCTACACTCATTGGTCCACACACATCGGTATGTATGATTTCCAATAAGTTTGTATCTCGCTCCATCATACCAGAAAATGGAGTCTTAGTCATTTTACCCATCATACATGCTTTGCATATTTCAAGTGATTCGAAATCAAGTGATTCAAGAAGTCCATCGGAATGGAGTTTCTTCATACGCTTCACTCCAATGTGACCAAGACGACAATGCCACATATAGGTCAAGTTATCGCTCAATTTCAAATGTTTAGTTTCAATGTTGTTAATATGTGTATTACTACAATTGAGATTCAACAAGAATAGACCATCTATCAAAGGTGCATGTGCATAAAACATATTACTCATATAAATTGAACAACCATTATTCACGGACTTAAACAAGTAATCGTCTCGTAATAAACATGATCCGGATATAATGTCCATGCTCAACACAGGCATCAAATAACAATTATTTAAGTATAAAACTAATCTTGATGGTAAATGAAGAGGTAGCGTGTCGACCGCAATCACATCAACCTTCGATCCATTTCCAACGCGCATCGTCACCTCGTTATTCGTTAGTTTACATTTATTCTGCAGCACCTGTTTCGAGTTACAAATATGAGAAACCGAACTAGTATCAAGTACTCAGGCACTAATACGAGTACTAGTGAGATACACATCAATAACATGTATATCGGATATACCGTTCTTCTTGATGTTGTCGTTCTTCAAATCCGCCAAGTACTTAGGGCAATTCTGCTTCCAGTGACCTTCTCCCTTGCAGTAAAAGCACTCAGTATCAGGCTTAGGACCAGCCTTGGTCTTCTTCGCCGTCACGGTAACTTTCTTACCGCCCTTCTTGAAGTTTCCCTTTTTTCTTAGACTTGCCTTGCTTCTTGAATTTGGTGGTCTTATTGACCATCAACACTTGGTACTCTTTCTTGATCTCCACTTCCATAGACTTTAACATGGAGAAGTGTTCCAGCAATAACTTGTCCATGTTTTGCATATTATAGTTCATCAAAAAGTTCTTGTAACTTGGTGGTAGTGATTGGAGGAC
Organism: Avena longiglumis; assembly: GCA_030063025.1. NCBI lineage: Eukaryota > Viridiplantae > Streptophyta > Magnoliopsida > Poales > Poaceae > Avena > Avena longiglumis. The sequence continues at coordinate 171,861,032 of CP125975.1, forward strand.
ACGGTGAACCCCCAAAGCATTAGGAATCACTATACCCAAGCTTTGGAGCTTACTTGCGTGCCCAGACATCTTAAGCACATGCTCACTGACGGAGTTGCCCTCTTCCATCTTGCAGTTAAAGAACTTTTCAGAAGCCTCATAACTCTCAACTACCGCGTGAGCCTCAAATATCATTTTGAGCTCACGAACAATATCATGTGGGTCAAAGTTCTCAAACCTTTTCTGAAGCTCCGATTCCAAACCATACAAGATAGCACACTGAACCGTGGAGTATTGATTCTTCCAAGCGAGGAAAACATTCTTCACCTCATCGGTAGGATCAGCTGCAAGTGGGTCACCCAGCGGTGCATCCAACACATAGGTCAAATTACCAGCATTGAGGACAATCCTCAAGTTGCGTAACCAATCCGTGAAGTTGCTTCCATTGTTTTTCAACTTTTCTTTCTCTAGGAACGCATTAGAATTGATGGTAGGGGCCACCATTGATCTACAACATATTTGCAATAGTTTCGACTAAGTTTATGACAAATTGAGTTCTAATTAATAGTTAAATTAATCTAGGTGAACTCCCACTCAAAACAACATCCCTCACATTGTTTTAGTGATCACACAACCAAATCCACCACATCAAAACCGATCACCATGAGAGATGATGTAGCTTCAAAGGCGAACAATCAACATGTTCATCATATCTACTATATGAATCATGATTTACCTTTCGGTGATCCGTGTTCCGAGACCATGTCTGTACATGCTAGGCTCGTCAAGATCAAACCTTAGCTTCCGCATGAGCAAATCTGGCTTGCTCCCATTGTATACACTCGTAGAATCTAACACACCCGATCATCACGTGCTGCTTCGAAACAACGGGCTTTAGTAATGGTGCCTACTAAGGACGAACACTTTATAACTTGATATTTTGTGAGAGGGATCATCTTATAATGCTTCTGTCACGAACTAACCAATACAAGATGCATAAAAGGATTAACATCACATGCAATTCAAAATATGTGATATGATATGGCCTTTTCATCGTGTGCTTCTGATCTCCATCTTCAAGCACGAACATGATCTCCATCATCACCGGCATGGCGTTAAGGTCAATGGCACTGCTCCATGGTTGTCGTCCACCAGCATCAACTATTTCAACTACTTTGAATAATAGACACGCAGGTCTTAACGAAATTAATAAACAACCATAAGGCTCCTTCTGGTTGCCGACTTACAATAAGGAACATGGCATACATCATATATAATAACAATCATGGCCATATCACATCATAACACACCCCTGCAAAACAAAGTTAGATGCCTCTAATTTTCTTTGCATGTTTTACGTGGTTTGCGGCTTTCAGTAAGTGTCGTTCTAACTTACGAGCAAGAACCACAATGTTGATACTAGTATTGTCAATCACCCATTGTAAATTGAATCTTCACTATGTTGGGAGAAATAGGCACCTGCAAAGCCACTTATGCAATACAATTTGCATGTCAAGCGTGGAGCAAGTCACATGAACGATGTCATGTAAGGTTAGCCCGGGCTGCTTCATCCTACCATCCCGCAAGATGCAAAGTACACAAGAAGCAATCGACAACAAAAGCATCAATGCCCACAATGACCATTGTGTTCTACTCGTGCACCAGATCTACATATAGACATGACTTTGATACCACTATAGGGGGTCATAGCATGGAAAACAAAAAAATTCTACCGCATGAACACAAACAAGCCAACATCTATCTACTAGATTCTAGCAACAAGTCGATTAGAGTACTCACCCTTGAAGATTCCAAAGCGGTTAACGAGAGCAGATTCTCGTGGGTGATGTAGTCGTACACTTGCTGATCTCAAGATTGTGTAGACGATCCTTCCGGCATTGCGTTCCGGCAGCGCTTCCATGGTCGGTCACACGTTCGATACTCGATGAAGACCTTCCTCTCCCTTGTTCCAGCAGGCAGCGAAGGTTGTAGTTCTCCCCTCGTGATTACGGCAGCATGACGGCGTGGTGTCGGAAGTAGAGGGAAGATCCTGCAGGGCTTCGCCTAAGGTCGAGCAGGTTATGGTGGAGAATTAGGGTTTCTGGCAATCTAGGGTTTAGAGGGACGGAGAGGAGGAGGTGGAGTCGATGGCAGATAGGGCGGCGATGATGAACCGGCGGCGTTGCGGCAACAGCGGCGCGGGGCGGCGACATCGGCGTGGCGGCGGTGTGGGAGGGGCTGGTTGTGTGTCTCTTGGGGCACCCCCTCCCCTCTATTTATGAGAAGGAGGGCAGATTGGGAGAGGGGATTTTGAATCCTTCCCCAACTCCCTCTCCTAGTTGTCTTGTGGTGGAGGGAAAGAAGGATTCTTTCCTTCCTCCACCAGGATACATTGTCCTAGTTTGACTTTTCAAACTTGCCTTTTGACTTCCAATTTGGAGCTTAATTTCTTTATTTCAAATGCCCAACCAAGTGACCTAGGACATGATGCAATCATTCCACTTATTCATGAAACATTCATGTACCCTTTCCGGTCCGGTGAACCTTCTAGACCCTTCTAGATCATTCCGGTGAAAACACCGGAATCATTCCCGAACTCCGGAATTGGACTTTCCTTATATGAATCTTATTCTCCGGACCATTCTGAATCTTGTCGTGATATCCCGGATCCCATCCGAGACTCCAAACAATATTCGGTCTCCCTACTTACATTCCATATCTACTAAACAACATCGAATCCTCAAGTGTGTCTCCCTATGGTTCGTGAATTATGCAAACATGACCGAGACACTTCTTCGATTAATAACCTATAGAGAAATATAGAAATTCATATGGATCCCACATATTTCTACGATTAATTTGCGATCGAATGAACCACTTACATATGATACCAATTTCCCTTTGTCTTGCGATAGTTTACTTATTTGAGGTCTCGTCGTCGGTATCTCTGCATACCTAGTTCAACTGTAGAGGCCTGAACCCAATAAGGTACAAGTCCCTGTGTTTACAGTGCTAGTACCTGGATTGATTAGCTAGAACCCACAGTTTAATATGTAATATCAAGAAACAAAGGTCATATTACAAATTATAACCAGGAATAAAATAATTCATTACAGACTCCATGCTTTATAGATATATCTGGTGCTTTGTAACAACATAGCCATATGAGCTATGTAAGATGTAATGAATTATTTTATTCCTGGTTATAAGTTGTAATATGACCTTTTCTTGATATTACATCTTAAACTGTGGGTGCTAGTTAATCGATCCAAGGACTAGCACTGTAAACACATGGACTTGTAACTTATTGGGTTCAGACCTCTATAGATGGGATCAGAGCATTTGTGTTGCCTGTAGGATTGTAACCCTAGGATTGTACAAAACCCCTTAGGAAAATAGGAGTTGTATTTGTTCAAAATTATTTACAAACAATCTTGTAAACTCTTTGCTCAACATTTTTTTTGATTCTACATCTCTCCCTTTTCAAATTGATGGACAAAAACTTCAACATGAGCAAGGACTTCAACATCACAAATGACTTCAGCTTAAACATCTCAAATGACCTTAGCCTCAGTTTCACCAAGGACTTCAACTTGGACATCACTAAGGATTTCAAGTGAGATAGAATAATACTCAAGACTTGGAGACTAAGGAAACTCAACTCATGAGGAAACATTATAGACATCACCTTTGAACTTTGTGACCAAGATGCAAGAATTTCTCCCAAGGATACCATGATCTTGTTCCGGATGTAACAACTAAGAAGGATGGAAAGATCTCAAGTGATACCCTATAGTTGGACCACCATACTAGTGTTTAGTTTAAATCTATTTATTGATCATACCAACCTATGTGGTGTAGCAAAAAAATTTGTTGCCAAAAATATGATTGAACCTTGTTGATTGAGTGGAATGCATGATTATGATTGCTTGTACAATGCTTTGTGTGATTTGTTGTGTGTGACTAGAATTGTTTCCCTAGAAATCTTTTGTCTATTCTAATTACAACCCCACCCAAGCAGATGACTTCTCCAAGAGACCACAACTCCAACATCAAGGATGGTGACAACAACAACCTCGAGATGCCCATGACATTACAACTGCTAGCAACCCAAACTAAGTTGAATCAAGTGAGAACCCAGTTTTTAGCCAACAACCACAACAACATCGAGTTAGACCCAGCCATGCTAAAGTTCTTGGGATACCAATCCCAACTGTTGCAAAGGATGACCAATCAGATGATCAACATGAGAAGCAACCCTTCCCAAAGATATTGTGACAACAATAATTTCAAGGATGAAATTGTGGGAGGAACTCAAGCCTGCAAAGTCTATGGAGACATAGGACACACTTATAAAGAGCATATGGACCAATGCCCTCATTGTGAAGAGAGCCATCCATCTAGACAATGCCCCACATCTCAAGTTACCTTTTTCCTATGTGAAGGAAATGATCATGTCCCTGTCCAATGCCACATCTATCCTATAGTTCAACGGATGAAACATCAAGCTAAGGATGGAATACATCAAGTCTTTGGAAACATCTATGAAGGTACAACTTCCACCAAGAGTGATGAAGACAAAGACAAATATCAGTATGCACCTCCATACAAGGTAACCAAGTTTGGTGAGCAAAAGAGGAAACATGGACGTTATCCTAGGAACCGTTCTAAGAACCGAGGAAGTTTTCCCACATTTGTGGTGAAATATGAAGAACATGAACTAAGAGACCTCCTAGCCTTGGAGAGACCCAGAAAGAAGAAGGACAGTCCAGTCCACTATTTCAACTATCACAATCCTGGACACTATGCCAATGAATGTCTGGTGGAGAAAAGTCTTGACTACCAATGTGAAGAGTGTTTGGTAGGGAAATGCCTCAACCTTGTCACATGTTTCAAATGTGAAAATAAGGGACACTATGCAAACAACTATCCATAGAAGTTACATCAAGACACCAAGTAAGCCAAGATGTAATCTAGTTAAAATCCTTTTAAGGGTGGTAGTACCCTAGTTGTTCTAAAAACCAACTTGTTGACTCTAGCCTTCCCGAATCTCGGGACGAGATTCCTTTTAAGGGTGGTAGTCTGTCACATCCCAAAATTTTCAAATTTTGAAATGTGAAAAATAAACAAACAAAAGAAACAAATACTGAAATTTAGAGGGAAAATAAACTTTTTTTGCTTCTAAATGGAAACATCAAAACCATACTTGAACAAAACTTGAAGGAGAAAGTAAGAAACAAATTTTCAAATAGATCAAATGCATTCATGCAAGGAATGTATCTTGATTTTAAGCACTTGGAAAAGTTAAACCAAAAACCTAAACCCTAATAAAGGAAATCATCATCAAGATCACTCCAAGACTATGGATTTGTTCAATATAAAAATTTAGCAACAACATTTCTAAATGACCAATAATGGTAAACAAAAATATTATAAAATCATGGGAATTGATTTCACTCAATCTGGAGCCATGGATAAAAACTTATGATTTTTATAAGATAAAAGAAAGTATTTCCAAGGCTAATAAAGCTCCTAACTAAAATCAATGCCAAATTGTGAACAAAGTTAAATAAAATTATATAAATTGGAATCACTAAATTTGGAGCTATAAATAAAAAGATACGAATTATATAAGACAAATAAATAAATAAGAATTGTTGCAAAGACAATTTAAACCATAGTTAAAATCCATAAGTAAATAGAATAAAAGTTTATTAAATAATATAAAAGGATAAAAGTTTATTTAAATAAATTATATGGGCTTATGAACCATATTCAAATTTTTATTTAAATAAATGCCAAGGTGCAACACTCAAATTTAAATGATTAATAAATCATGAAAAATATTTTAAAATGAACTAAATAACCAACTTATATTATGTGTAAAATATTCTGAAAAGGTTGGCAAAGTTTTGAATCAAATTGAAGTTTGAATCAAATGATTTGAACTAAAACAAAAAACAGAAAAATAAAAGGAAAAAAACATTTGAAGAAAAAAATAGAAACAAACCTACCTACCCAACCCAGCTAACCACCCCTGGCCCAGCACGACCCAACTAGCCCACGCGGACACCTCTCTCTCCCCCTGCTTTCCTTCCTCACCACGCAGAACCCCCGCACCCTCACTGACGATCCGGCCCCACTGCCACGTCGCCATCGTCTTCAACTCCGCGCCTAGAGCCCATTTTTTCCCTCTACCGTTTCTACTGCAAATGAATTCACGTAAATTCGCGGATTCAACTGCGTTATTATTTCCCTCGACCCCCTCTTCTTAACCCCCACTGCCTCCTCTCCATTTCCCCTCAAACCATGCCTCTAGAGAGCCACCAGGCTGTCCAATATTTCGCTCGAACCATCGCAGCTACTGACGAACTCCGGCGATAATTCCGGTGAGAATCTACCTTCCCTCGCCCTCCTTCTTGTCCTAGATTGTTCGCCATCCTCAGGATTGTATGTTAACCCCATCTGTTCATTTTATTTGCACCCCAGGTTGTCGACATGGTCGCCGCCAGAACACCTCCTGCCGTCAACATTCACCGATGAACTACGGTGAGACCTAGCTCCCCCTCGCCCTAATTTATCCACTAGGATCTTAACCAGGACCCTACAAACCTCACTGATTAGTTTCCTTGCTTGCTTACGCCCTAAGTTCTCAACTCCGTCTTCATCTGCAAGCCACCGATGACCCCACAACTCCGGCGAGGAATTGTGGATGAGCCCGTGCGCCCCTTCCTCGACCACGGCCACCACTGAGGTCGCCTCGATCACAGGAACCTCTGGTAACATACCACGCCCCCCTTAACCCTCTGGAATCGCTGGAGCGCAACCCACCCAACGCAGCGCCGTCGCGCGCAGAGAGCAGCACCGCCAGTTCTTGGCCGCGCGCTCTGGTTCGCTAGATCTGGATCGCAGGGCTAGGATTAGGTCACTTAGCAAAGAGGTACCAGTTTATCTGGCCCGTACGATCTCACTTATATCCAACAACTCACGTTGCTGATCCGCGCGAAATAGTACCAGCCAGTCAGATAGAGCCACGTGGCTAGGGTTTTCTGTTTAAATCCAGATTTTGTTCTATTAGAAGTTTAAATTTGTAAAATCAATAACTTTTGATCTATTTATCCAAAAATTACAAATTTTATATCAATTGATTCATAAAAATGAGACCTTTGAACCTATGGCCTTTATTTGGTCATTTGCTTCTAAAAAAATAGGTTTTTATGCATAGACATGTTTAGGGCTATTTTGAGTATAAAAATTGTTCTAAAAATTATTTTTGAGTGAAACCTTTTGAAAATAATTTTGTTTTGAACCCTCTCACCTTAAACACTAACATTTGGAATTAAAAATATTTTTTAGCACTAGAAAATATTCCTTTGAATAAAAGCTTTTCTAACCAAAGAAAAATGATTTAAATGGCTTATTTTCACTAACTTGTTTTCAAATGAAATTCATTTATTTATAAAAGACCAGTAGGTGTTTTGAAATGTTTAGAACCTTGTTAGAAACCACTTTTTCAATAAAATAATCTTTTGCATGCGTGCATGCATTTCTTTGTTTTCTTGTTTTGTTATTTTGTGTAGTAGTTTTAAGTGTGTGCTTTTGCTTGATTGTATTGTAGTGAACTTTCAAGAGTGTGACATTTGCAAGGTCAAGGAGAGTACCTAGATTTTATACTAAAAAGTCAAGTGATACTTTGGTCATCAAAATTCCTATCTTTTCAATATTGCATTAGTAATATTTTTGTAGTATGCATGATAGGATTATTTGTTATAATGCTATGCTATAGTACTATAGAATATATCTTGGTAGAAATATTCCTAACTTAAGAGACATGTTATGCTAGTATGATTAGTCTAGCTATTAGAACTCAAGGGTGGGAATTCATGTTTTAATATTATGGAAACGTTATACCTATGTGTTTTTGACTAAGAAAACAACTTGTTAATGAAACACTTGGGTGGAATGGTAATTGCATGGATGGATTTTTCTTGAATGGTTACCCAGGGCCCATTTCTATGGTCTACCATAGTGTATCTCACTTGTGGATGGCCACCCAGGAACAAAGAGATTTGAGATGTTTAGTGTTGAGAAGCTTCCAGTGCAACCACATGGCATATGGGCTCTGCCTTGACCAACTAGGTTGCAAGAACTCAGACGGACAGACATAAGGTGGTAGTGATGATAGGATGTAACTCGTCTGTGGTGATCTAAGGGATTGCTTATGAAAAGTCTCGTCTCGATGCATCTCGAGTCTTGTGGGGAAAGTGCACCACCTATCGAGAGGGTATAAACTAAGTACTTAGTCGTGTCCCTGGTAATGGGCATTTTGAGCATCAAAGACATTGAAATGATCAAGAATCTCCTCATCCCAATTTCTCTAAATTAAAACTTGTTGGGTGAACAATGGTAGCACCTGGTGTGATTGAAGTCTTCCACGTGTGATGAAATGTTTTTAAAAATAGAAAAACTATTTTCAAAGGATAGGGAAAACTTATTTTATGCAAAGGCCAGCCAAAACTCCACTTAGCCATATATTCATGTAGATGTTAGATTATCCATATCAATATGATATCACTTGCCAATACAATTCAAATGTATTGACCCTTGTGGTTGTAACTTATCATGTTGCACGTTTGTTTGATGTTAGTGAAGTGTGTTGAGTAGGGATTACAAGTCTACAACCAACATGTTTGCCTATGGCACATGAAGATAAAGGACTCCATGCTTTATAGTTATATTTGCTGCTATGTAATAAGATATCCATATGAGCTATGTAAGTTGTAATGAATTATTTTATTCCTGGTTATAGGTTGTAATATGACCTTTGTTTCTTGATATTACATCTTAAACTATGGGTGCTAGATATTCAATCTAGGGACTAACACTGTAAACACAAGGACTTGTACCTTATTGGGTTCAGACCTCTACATCAACCTCGTCACCGATAAGTACTCTTTTCTAGTTCCCGTGATATGTGATCCCTTGTGATCTAGTCACATGCTTGCAAGCTAATTGGATGACATTCCACCGAGAGGGCCCAGAGTATATTTATCTGTCATATGGATGGACAAATCCCACTCTTGATCCATGTGCCTCAACACATACTTTCCAAACACTCAATGCCACCTTTATAGCCACCCAGTTATGGTGTGGTGTTTGATGTCATCAAATCATCCTTCTAGTGATGGTGATTAGCATGATCTCATGGTCGAAGGAATTAGGTTACTGTGTATCAGAAAGCTTATAGCAAACGAACTATTGAAATGACTTGATCTTTATGCTACGCTTATCTATAGGAGTATGTCCATCACACCATTCTCCTAATGATATGATCTTGTTATTAATAACATCTCAATGTTCATGATCGGGAAACCACGATCATTTATCAACCAACAAGCTAGTATTATAAAGAGGCTTTACTAGGGACTCTAATTAGTTTACAAACCACACAACTATTAATGTTTCCGGTTAATACTATTATAGCATGAATGTAAACATTTATCATAAACACAAAGATATAATAATAACTAATTTTATTATTTCCTCTAGGGCATATCTCCAACAAAAGGAATATTCTATTATGGATAATGTGGTTAACAAGAGTATAAAGAAATCTGTAGAACCTGATGAACAAATAAATGTTGAACCTGCAGTAGCAATTGTGAAAGACCTTGACACTAAAAATCTAGAAGATGGACACATTATTTTTTGTGAAGATGCTTCTAATATTGTTTCACATCCTAGTAGAAATAGGAAAGCTAGTGTTCCTGTGCTTTCTTTCAGAATAGGTGATCATTGCTATTATGGTTTATGTGATATTGGTGCAAGCTCAAGTGTTATTCCTTATGAGATTTACAAAGAAATTATGCATGAAATTGGTCCTTGTGAACTTGAAGAAATTGATGTGGTTATTCAGCTTGCTAATAGAGAGACCATATCTCGAATTGGTATTGTAAGAGATGTGGAAGTTCTTTGTGGTAAAACTAAATTTCCTGCTGATTTTTTAGTACTTAGTAAGGAAGCTAGTAAAACTTGTCCTATCATTTTTGGTAGACCTTTCTTGAACACTTGTGGAGCTATTATAGATTGTAAGAAGGAGAAAATTTTAACTAAATTTGATGGAGAATATTATGAGTTTAATTTTTCCAAATTTTCTAAAACTCCTTATGAAAATGAATTGCCTAATGAGGATTTCAGAGTTGAACAACTTTCTTCTATTTCTCTTGCTCCTAACAATGATTTGCAGAGATATATGGAATATCATGAAATTGAGGTCATCATGGAAGAAAGAAATGAGATTGACGAGATTTTTCTTCGTCAACCTGAGATGCTTAAGCATAACCTACTTCTGGAAGATTTGGGGACCACACTACCACCTAAAGAGGATCCAGTCTTCGATCTAAAACCTCTACCCGATGATCTTAAATATGCTTATCTAGATGATATGAAAATATATCTTGTTATTATTAGTTCTAAACTTTCAGGAAAGGAAGAGGAAAGATTATTGGACGTATTGAAGAAACACCGAGGAGCTATGGGTTCTACTCTTGATGATTTAAAAGAGATTTCTCGTACTATATGTCAGGATGCTATTAATATAGAATCGGATGCAAAGCCAGTTGTTGAACGTCAACTCTGTTTAAATCCTAAGATGAAGGAAGTGGTAAGAAATTAGGTATTAAAACTTCTTGGTGCTGGTATTATTTTTCCTATTGCTGATAGTAATTGGGTTAGTCTTGTTCATTGTGTCTCTAAGAAAGGAGGAATTACAGTTGTGCTAAATGAAAATAATGAGCTTATACCTCAAAGATTAGTAGTTGGTTATAGGATGTGCATTGATTTTAGAAAGGTGAACAAAGTTACTAAGAAAGATCATTATCCTCTACCTTTTATTGATCAAATGCTATAAAGGTTGTCTAATAAGACTCATTTTTGTTTTCTTGATGGTTATTCTAGGTTTTCTCAAATTGCTGTTAGAACGCAAGACCAAGAAAAACCACTTTTACGTGTCCTTATGGAACTTATGCTTATAGGCGTATGCATTTTGGTTTGTGTAATGCTCCTGCTACTTTTCAGAGATGTATCTCTGCTATCTTTCATGGTTTTTGTGAAGAAATTGTGGAAGTGTTCATGGACGATTTATCCGTCTATGGAACTTCTTTTTATAATTGTTTGCACAATCTTGATAAAGTTTTGTAGAGATGTGAAGAAACTAATCTTGTTCTTAATTGGGAGAAATGCCACTTTATGGTTAATGAAGGAATTATCCTTGGATATAAAATTTCTGAAAGAGGTGTTGAAGTTGACAGAGCCAAAGTTGAAGCAATTGAGAAAATTCCCTATCCGAGGGATGTGAAAGGTATTCGTAGTATCATTGGTCATGCTGGTTACTATAGGAGGTTTATTAAATATTTCTCCAAGATATTAAAGCCTCTTACTAATCTTCTCCAAAAAGATGAACCTTTTGTTTTTATGATGATTGTAAGGAAGCTTTTGAAACTCTAAAGAAAGCTTTAACTACTGCTCATATTATCCAACCACCTGATTGGAATTTACCCTTTGAAATTATGTGTGATGCTAGTGATTTTGCTGTAGGTGCTATTCTTGGGCAACGAATAGATAAAAAATTGAATGTTATCCATTATGCTAGTAAGAGTCTTGATTTTTCTCAAAATAATTATGCTACTATTGAAAAAGAGTTCTTAGGTGTAACCTTTGCTTGTGATAAGTTTAGACCTTATATTGTTGATTCAAAAGTTACCATTCATACTGATCATGCTGCTATTAAGTACCTTATGACAACGAAAGATGCTGAGCCTAGGCTTATTAGATGGGTGTTGCTTTTACAAGAGTTCGATCTACATATTGTAGATAGGAAAGGTGCTGAAAATTCTATTGCTGATAATTTATCTCGATTGGAAAACATTTCTTTTGATCCTGTGCCTGTTCATGATAGTTTTCCAAATGAACAGTTGGCTGCAATAAAGGTAAGCTCGCAAGAGAGTCCTTGGTATGCTGATTATAATAACTTTATTGTTTCCAAGTATTTGCCTCCAACCTTTACAGCCCAGCAAAGAAGGAAATTCTTTTATGATCTAGGGCATTATTTTTGGGATGACCCACATTTATATAAAGAAGGAGTGGATGGTACTATGCGAATATGTATTCTAGAATATGAACAACAGGAGATATTGAGAAAATGTCATGGTAGTGCTTATGGAGGACATCATGCTGGAGATAGAACCGCACAAAAGGTTTTACAATCTGGTTTTTATTGGCCTACTCTTTTAAAGATACAAGAAAGTTTATTTTATCATGTGATGAATGTCAAAGAGTTAGTAACATATCTAAATGCAATGAAATGCCTATGAATTATTCTCTTGTTATTGAACCATTTGATTGTTGGGGATTCGAATTTATGGGTCCTTTTCCTCCTTCAAAAGGGTATACTCATATTCTTGTTGATGTTGATTATGTTACTAAGTGGGTAGAATCCATACCTATAAAAAGTGCAGATGGTGAGACCTCTTTAAAAATGCTTAAAGATGTTATTTTTCCTAGGTTTGGTGTGCCTAGATATCTTATGACTGATGGAGGTTCTCATTTTATTAATGGTGGATTTAGGAAGACCCTTTCTAAATATGATGTTAATCATAGAATTGCTTCACCTTATCATCCTCAAACATGTGGGCAAGTAGAATTATCAAATAGAGAAATTAAAACTATCTTGCAAAATATTGTCAATAGATCAAGGAAAAATTGGGCTAAAAAGTTGAATGATGCTTTATGGCTTATAGAACTTCTTATAAAAAATCCTATGGGAATGTCTCCTTACAAAATGGTTTATGGGAAAGCTTGTCACTTGCCTTTAGAATTAGAACACAAAGCTTATTGGGCAGTAAAAGAACTGAATAGAGATTTTAAACTTGTTGGTAAGAAAAGATTGCTTGAATTGAGTTCTTTAGACGAGTGGAGAAGTGAGGCTTATGAAAATGCTAGACTCTTTAAAGAAAAGGTTAATAGATGGCATGATAGGAGGATTCTTAAGAGAGAGTTCCATGTTGGTGAGAAAGTTCTATTGTATAGGTCTCGTCTCATTTTTTCTGTAGGAAAACTACTCTCAAAATTGGAAGGACCTTTTGTTATTGAAGAGGTGTATCGTTTAGGTGGTATAAAAATTTCTTCTTTGAGAGACAACACTACACAAGTGGCGAATGGTCAAAGGCTCAAACATTATATTTCTGGAGATTCTTATAATAAAGATGCTGATATTATTCAAGTGGTGACTTCGGAAGAATTTATTAAAGACCAAAGTCAGGAATCTGTAGAGTCCGTTTTCGAATAGGTAATAGTTTTGGGATGAAAAGGTTTGCAAAAAACATTCCAAATTATTTATTTGCAGTTTTTATTCAATATGGAAGATAACAAGTCGAAAGAGGGAAGGAAACAGATCCTGGGTGGCTCACACAACCCTGTGGTGCGAGTCCACCTGGCCGCGCCACCAGGTGGTGTGACCACCACGGAACCCGTCTTCGTCCCGTTTTCGCCCAGTACCTTCCTTATGTCGTAAAAATTCATAATATATAATCCCCCGGTCCCCCGAGGTCCGTATATCATGTTCTTGTCGTGTTTTCGTTTCGATCTGTTTCTATCAGGAACTATTCTCAAGTTTAGAAGCACAATGGTCTTCGCCAACGACAAGAGCAAGAAGCTCGTGGAAGATGATCTCCAGGACCCCAAGAAGGAGGAGGAGATCGTGGTTGAAGTTGAAGAAGAGGTGGAGGAAGATAAGCGTCCACGCACCCGTGCCACCGTTGCAAGCATTGGAGTGGTTGCAAATCCTGTCAAGCTCAAGAGGACTGCACGAATGTCCACGTTCCACGTCTTTGCTTGTCTCCACGGTCACTTCCTCCACGTACCAAGAACTCCTTCAACTCTTATTCATGAGCAGCAATTCCAAAAGATACCCAAAAGAAAGTTTCCCTCCACTTGGGATATGCCTCGTTCTAACCATGCAGGGAAAGAATAAGGAGGAAGAGTGGGGAAAGAATCACAAGGACTGGGATTCACAGTCTGACATGATCATGAATCGAATTGAGCATAATTCGGAGATGATTCGTACTCTCGCCTTTGAGATTGAGGATTTGAATAAGTTGATTGAAAAGCATATCAAGAGAACACCACCACCACCGAAGGAGTAATTCGTCATCAGGTTTTGGCATCCCCTTGGTTTGTTCCAACCTTGGGGGAGTGCCGCGGTATCACATCATTATCTTTCATCTTTTTACCTTTTTAGTAGAGTCATATCATGAATAGAGAATTTATCATATACTCCCTCCGTTTCAAAGAATTAGGCGCACACGGATTCCAATGCAAAGTTTGACCGAGTAAATAGAACAACTAAAATTTGATTATATTATGTAAAATTAGTACCGTTGGATTCGTATTGAAAGACACTTTCCAATGATGCTAATTTTATACCAACATTCTTTGTATATTTAGAGTAAATCTTGGTCAGAGAAAACTCATGCAAAACAAGGACGCCTTATTCATTGGAATGGAGGTAGTAGGATTGTTTGCATTGTGGAAGTATCTCTCCTCTAGTTGGTTATCTATGTATCCCTTGGTGTGAGTGCCTTTATGGAATATTAATGAGAAGTTTCATAATTACTTTTTGCACATCTTATTTTAGTTTGTAATTCCTGTTATATGTTGATCTTGTTGTTAGTATTGGTATCACTTTGGGAGATTCAAGTAAATTTAGTTGGTTTTGGCAAACCTAGCTTTGGTCAGTAACAACACTACTTTGAGGATTGAAAGGAAAAGAGGAAAGTACTTGCATATATATTATTTAATTTTGTTTCTTTCTTGATTAGCTCATAAGCTTAGTATTCCCAAGTTAAGATCTTTTGTGTTTTCAAGGAAGATTGCACGATTGTTTCTATCACTTGTATGATTTTTTGTTTCATTCAACTCTTATGCTTGCTACCCAGCCTTGCTAGCCAAAAACCTGTACTAAGAGGGAATTCTTCTCATGCATCCAATCCTTGAACTAAAACCTTTGCCATTTGTGTCCACCATATCTACCTATTAGCATTATTGCTATTCCAATTAAATTCTCGATTTTCATCTATCTTTCAAAGTAAAAAATCTTTTGTTATGTGAAAACTAGTTAGTAAAGCTCTCATGAACTTGATGGCACACCTTTATTTCTTGCACCTTAATAAACTTGAACCATTGTGTCATTTATGTTATATATTCTTGCACTTATAAGTTGGGAATTAGCAGAACCATGCTGTCATGGGGAACACTTTCAACACATGTACATATTATCCAGTTGATATCATGATCTTTTGTTTATGGATGTCGGCGGTGTGAAATAAAAGGGGAGCTTTTAAGTCCATAGAGTTATGTATATGTGTTATAGAAACACTTGGGAGGCTAGCCTAAGCCATGCCTAATCATGGCGGAAACTTGCAGCATAACCATAGTGAGCAATCTGTGAAGCATCCTCAATAAAAACCTATGCAAATAGCAAATAAAAAGATCGCTGAGATGCTCACTGTCTGTTGCCTTGTAATTTTGATATGGTATAGCTCATGTGTCATAGGGCAAGGGATACCCCGTTGGCGGTTCTCTATGATACACATATACTTACAATGACAAGAACTTGCTTGTGACTAAAGTTGAGTAACATGAGGAACGACCCTCGTACTCAAGGGACATGAGATTGCCAACTTATGATTTGTCAAGCATATACTCCATATTTGTTTCACTTTAACCTTAATCACCTCAAGATTCTTATGATAGGGGCAATGAGATCTCAAAGCTAGTAAGTACCATAATCTTTTGGAAGATCTAACTTGAAATCCCTGCTTCCCTCTATGAAGGTTCAATCTTTTACTTTTTAGTTGAGTCAGTAAACATATTCCTCTCTATCTCAAGCAAGCATTTGAGTTGTTGTGATTCAATCATCCATATGATGATTTGTTCAATCTTGTTTCTTATGTTCCTTGTTTTGCACATTGCTCTTATCTGAATGAATACTATTGTGAAAGCTATCTTTGTAAAAATCTCATTTTGTTTGAATAAGAGATTCCTGCTTTATAAACTCCATTACAAAAGCTTTGCTCAAAACTAAGTATGATTTTTCAATTGCTCTCTGAACAAGAACAAAGTTTGCCATTACCAATTATGATTTTCTTTATGCATCTATATTGTGACTCCCATACTCGTTGCAAGTTAAGTTATATAATGGTGAGTTGTTTTCTATTATGACTTGTGCATTAATGAATGTGATGCTTTGAAAGAACATGTGGGCCCCCATGTGTGGTTTTGGTAATTAACGACAATCTTTATGGACTAATGTGTGTATTAAGTTATACTTGTAGGATTTGTCCATTGGCATCGCTTGGAGCATGTGTTGGCTTCAAGGTCGATGAAATGAGAAGAAGATGTGTTGTGCAAGTTAAAAATGCGCCATCTATAGAAGATCTCATGTTTGATGTTTGCCATCCTCGGTGATCATGGATCGATGATGAGGATCAAGAAAGGCATTCCATCTTGAGAAGGGAAAGATCGTCTACATCGAGCTCAAGTGGAATGCTCAAGGCAAAGGTATAATCTTGATAGGTTTTCCCTTTTGCCGGTCTCATGTTGTTAGTGGGAGACCGGGTTTAGGATCGATAGCCATACTATCAAGAGGGGCTCTCGAATGAGTAACTCGATCACATCGTTCGGAGAGAGCTCAAACCTTTGCATACTTGCATCATCGTATTTGGTTATTATTTGGTCTTATCCATGCAAGTATATAGAGCTTGTGGCAATCTCCATAACAAGCTCTTGTTCATCAAAATCGTATCTCCCGTATATATCTTGTTGCGATTTTGATCTTGGCGGTTTTTCGGTGTCTCACCAAGTGAGGTATCTCACATTATAATACATGATACATTCTCACTTGGTGATAACCAATACTTTATAGGGTATCTCGTATCGTCCTCTTTCCAACACAATTGGAATCGGGTCAATCAAAGCTACCATTCAAAAGTTATCGCGATTTAAACATTTGCTGTTATTCGGTTTGTAAAAGAAAAACAAAACTGGATTTCTGGGCCGAACGGTAGTACCGCTTGGTACTACCGGACAGCCCAGTGCGCGTGCGGTCCGCATCAGTATCGTCTTGTACTGATTTCCGGTCGTACCGGCTCGGCCCGGTAGTACTGCCTTGGCGGGCCGGTACTACCGGCCGGCCCATCTTCTTTTTACCGCCCTGCTCCCCGCTTTGCTAGCCCAGCTCGGCCCCCTTTCCTCGCGCGTGCACGCAGCCGGCGCGCTGCCTTTTTCCCGCTCGATCCCGCCCAGGCTCGCCCTGATTCCCGCTTTGGCCCTAGCTCTCGCTCGCTGTTGCCTCTGCGTTGACAGCGCGTCGCTCACTCCTGTAGCTGCTTGGCCGGCCCCGCTCACGCCTCGCCTGCCTTGCCACTGGATTGATCCTTTTTCCTCGCACGCGCACTGCTATGCGCCCATCTCGTGTTGACCAAGCGCTTGCGCTTACGCGCCGCTCCGCTCATTGTGGCCCCTGCTTTCTTCTTTTGTTGCTCCGTTTTTCCTTTGTCCTTCGCTGTCACGTGCAGTAGTACCGGTTTGGACCGGTACTACTGGCCCATTCTGAAAAACGCCCCAACAGACAGATTTTGTTCAGCCCTATATATAGCTTTGTCCTTTTTTTGTTTTGACTGCTTCTTCCTCCTCCATTAGTCTAAGCTTTGTCCATACTTGCTCTCATTCTCTAGCTTGATTAATCTCTTTCCCTCCAATGATTCTTGCCCATATTTGAGTGGAAGAGAGAGGAGATCTAGACCCACGTTTTGACCTAACCGATTCATCTCTTTGTGAGTGTATCTTTGGGGATCTAGATTTGGGGGGATTTTGTGTCCCTCTTTGATTCCTCCTCTCTTGTTCCCCTAATAGCTTTATTAGCTTTGTTGGAACTTGAGAGCGAGGGATTGGAGCACCTTTGTGGTGTTCTTGCCATTTGCATTAGGTGCATCGGTTTGAGTTCTCCTTAGAGGATTTGGTTCGTGTTACTCATTGGATCTTGTCCCTCTTGGGTTCTTGGAACCCTAGACGGTTTTGTGGCCTTGGTGGCGTTGTGGCCTTGGTGGCGTTTGTTGGGAGCCTCCAATTAATTTGAGGAGAAGTGCCCCAACCTTGTGAGAGGTTCTGGTTTCCACCGACAAGTGCACCGATAGTGGAAGCGTGGATCGATCCTGTTGGGGTGAGATTCATCGGAGAATAAGGGAGACCTTTTGTGGCGTAGGTGGTTAGATACCACCCCCTCTCCAAATGAGACGTACTCCATGTTGGGAGGAACTCGGTAAAATATCATTGTCCCCGCGTGCCTCAGTTATCTCTATACCCGAGCTCTTTACTTATGCACTTTACATTGTGATAGCCTTCATGCTTGAAGTAATCTATATCTTGCTATCACATTGTTGCTTGTATTGCTTAGCATAAGTTGTTGGTGCACATAGGTGAACCCTAGTTGTTCTAGGTTGTGCTTGACAAAGTAAACGCTAGTTTAATTCCGCCTTTGTCGAGCCACTCTCGGAAAAGTTTTAATCGCCTATTCACCCCCCCTCTAGGCGACATCTGTATCCTTTCATGCTTCTTGACTGTATTCTTTTTATGGACACTTCACTCCATAAACATGAGGTCATGTTTACTAAGTTCAGTTTTCGCTTGGGGACAAGCGAGGTCTAAGCTTGGGGGGAGTTGTCCATTTTGCATCACTATTTTATATCAAAATTTGCTGTTATTCATTGATATATTTCATATTAAGAGGTGATATGTAACATCCCAAAAATATAACACAAAGATCATCAAACTCTAATCACTAAATTAGTGTTAACAAGAACATTAATTAATTTAAAATCATATGAATGCATGTGTGAATGAGATGATTTGATAAATGCATGAATGAACTTGTGTGATTAACCTAAATATCAAGAAATGGTTTAAATATGAAAATAACATCATATAAAACATTTCCATGAAGAAACAAAACAAGAGAAAATCAAAAACAAATAAAATAAAGCAAATGGTCATTTTTGCCAATCTTGCTCACTAGGTCACTTTGAGTGTTTCTAGTTCAAGATTTCAAACAGAAACTTTTCCAACTCTTTTCACCCCTTGCTAGAACAAGTAGAAGTAAATCAAATCCAACCTTTCAAACTTGCAGAAACATTTGGCGACCTCATTCAAATCACAATTCAAAATTGAATCTTTATCATATGTGAAGATCACCCATTTTCAAAACCCAACCAAACCAGTGCCCCTTGACTAATCCAACTAACCAGACACTCCCTAGTATGTGCCTAGCAAACCCACCAAGTTTGAATCCAAAATTCAAATTTAAAGTTCTTGCGGCCATTTCATCAAACACCTTCTAGATATAAATCAAACAAACATCAAACACTATAGTGTGCAGTAAAATTGGCCTAACTTGTTCCCTCTATAGCTCACTCTACACTCTCAGTAGATGATCAAAGTAATCTAACTAGCTTTAGCACCACTGTGAGCAAGCCTAGCCATTAATGTCAACCATGCCGAGAGCACCATTGCCACCCCATTGTCGCCAGCGAGCTAGAGGACGCACTAGCCTCGCCAACCTTGTCTAGGACATGCAGCACCGTCCACCGCCACCCACTGTCCCAGCCCCGAGCAATGCCAGCCCCTGGACCACACGACACGCCCATGCCAAACCTCTCTACGACCATGCTGAGAGCGCGCCAGTGCGCCAGGCTCGACCAGCACCCACAGACCGTGTGCCGCCCTCGCCGCTTGCAGGGATGATCACCAGCACCCCAGCACCCCGCTAGACATGCCCATTCGCCGCCGCGCGGACCACGCGCGCTGTGAGACATTAAAACCGCCGTCGGATCCGCCCAGAGGATTAACGTGTTCCGACCGATCAGCACCGCCCCACGCCTCGCCACCGCGCCGTTGAGCTTCGCTAGGGAGCACAGCACCGCCCCCTACCATCTCCCATGCCAATAGCTCTCTATGCCGTCGACCACGACGAGCTCAGCCCGCGCCCATCGGTCCCCTTCCGCCACTATAAATAGAGGCCTCCACCGCTCATTTTCACCACACCAGTTCACTCCCCTATCACCCATAACCACCCCACCGCACTCCCGGAGCAAGGCGAGCAGCGCATCGCCAGAATTTGGCCGGAGCCCGCCGCTGCTGGAGGAGAAGGGAGAAGTCGATTGGAGCCGCCCAGGAGAAGCTGTCGGTACCAGGAGAACCATCGTCGTCGACTTCGTCATTCGCCCCCATCGCTGATCCTCGCCTGAGCCCCGGTGAGCCTCCCATGACCCCCCACCTGTCGCGCCTGGCGCTGCCCGACATGGACGATGAATCGTAGCCATTCGATTAGAGTTAGATCGTGCGGTTCACATTGCCCCGTATCGCTTCGCCCCTCCCCGTCTCACTGACGCGTGGGGACAACCACTTAACCAGCCCGCGTACGCGATGTGTGTAGTGGGCCGGCCCAGTAAAACATCCCGCGCGACCCAACAATTCAAATTAAGCTTTATTCATTTAATTTCAAACATAGTTCTGTACCTAGATTCAAAAATCCACCCAGCTCGATTCACTGAACCAAAATGCATGACCAATTTTGTTAGAAAGGTACTGAAATGCTTAATCCAAGACCGTTGGATTCAAACCATTTGGAGTTATAGATCAACCATGGTAAAAATAACAAGGCAGAAGCTTTTCTGCATTCAAACATTTTTCAAAATTCAACCATAAAGGCTTTTGAGTTGATTCCAACTCTCAAAAATTTTGATCATACCTTTCAGAATATATAAAAACATATGGGTTTACTTGCATAAATAATATTCAAGTAATAAAAGAATGCTACATAGGCATTTCTACTCACTTTATTTAATTAAAATAAAAAGGTTTAATAAGGTTTAACCTTTTTATTTTAATTAAAAGGTTAAACCTTATTATTCGGGTAGGGCTTGACTGGAAATTCCCATGTACTAAAATATGTGGTTATGACATGTGTCAACATGATCCCAGAGTTGGAGAATATTAAATCTTAAGTAGTTTTTCAATGAGTAGAAATTACTTTTCTCAAATAAAATAAATAAGACAAATGCTTTAGTCCTTGTGATAATGGTGATGATGCTAGATCATCTAGTATGACTTTTTGTGTGATGATTTAAAAGTAGTTAAGTATTGTTTGGTGATTGTGTACCTCGTATTTATTTATAGACGCTAGTACCGAACAAGGATACGAGGAGGAAGGAGGATACTACGAGGAAGAAGCCGATGTAAACTTCAACCACTGCTCTGCACAAGGCAAGCTAACACTTGCAACTTAGCAAGCCCAATATTACTAGTTGGATTAGCAAGCTATTAACTTAGAAAGCTAACCCTTGCAAATTATGCAAGCCAATACTTGCTTTTTACTATGCCAACTATATGCCTTAAGCATATGTGATCATACCCACTTGATAAACCAATCCTAGCTTTACTTGCAAGCTTAATACTTTACTTTCTATATCAAAGCTTTCTCTTAGAGTTTACATGGTGACTTGTAGATTCTAGAAAGATAACTAAAGGTAGCATAGAGAGCATAAAATTTGGCCTAAGTTAGATAATCTTGATGTCATCCTAAGGCATGATATTGAACTTAGCAAATCTCCACTTATTTACCACCCCTCATTAGTATTTACCACCACTTGTAGATGCTAGTGCTAAGTATAAAACTTGATCAACTTTAGATGGGAATACTTGGTGAAAATGGTTCTGAAAACCTTAGAATGATGAGTCAATCTACTGAAATGTTTTCACATGTGTTTCCGAACACCAGATGATTTTGATGATGAAAATTTTGAGGCATGAGCCTTAGCCCTTTATAAAACTGATGGTTGTCTGGATGCGATACCATTCCAATTTTATCGTACCACCACAATACCCGAAATTTGGGTAGGGCTTGACTGGAAATTTATATACCTTAGTATGGGTTCCCTCGCGGCCAAGGTTTGAGGTGAGGCTACCTTGTGAAGATTTTCCACCTGTGCAGTACCCAAGATGACAGTTGGTCATGGTTGGGAGGCCAAACTCACAGGAGAGGTGCCTATACTAGGGCGTGTAATTGAAAGTTTAGGATTGATTATCCGCATATTGAGTATGGTGAATTCAAGATTGTTCTTGACGGATGTATCGAATGTTATGGTGAAAGTGTACAATCTCTGCAGAGTGTCAAACTATTCGAATAGCCACGTCCGCGGTTATGGACAGTTGGAGTGGCCATACTGTTCCCCCTTCAGATGTTTTCAAAATGACTTGTGAAATGAATTATGACTTTGACTTGACCACAATAAAGTTGTGATACGAAATTCAAATTCCCACTTAGGTGGTATAAAACTCTCAACTAGTTTTCTTTGCTTCTGAACTTAGTAGAGGTAAATCTGGCTTTTTGCAAAACAACCTTAGAGCTTAGTATCCTACTACAAAAACCCCCTTAATTTGTTAGTATTAGTTTGCGAGTACTTAAAGAGTACTCATGGCTTTGTCCCTGGCTATTCCCGTGGCCATACTATGAAGAGGAGTATCAGGATGACGGACCGCAGGAAGGTTATGACAACTAGGATCATCTCCCATCGTCAGCATTGCCTGTGACCCTGAAGATGGAGCTTTGCTTACGCTATCGCTACTATTACGTTATTCCACTGCTTGAGTTGTATTAAGAACTGGATCATGAGATCCTTATTTGTGTAAGAACTTATGTATGGTTTGTAATGGATGATATACTGTGATATCCAAATCTGTTATGTCTCGCAAAAATGGTAATCCTGGGATTGCAATGTATGGCATAACAGGCATCTGGGATTAAAAATCTGGGTGTTGACATGATACTTATGTTATTTCATCTATTTGCATGTTGGATGACTTTTTGAGGATGAACTGCCGGAGTCAGGATTCTGATGGAAAAAAGAGGTGTCCAGATGCAATATTCGCGAAGATTAGAAAATTCCAGAAAATATATGGAAATCCCAATTTTTCTAGAAGACGAAGGAGGCCAAAAGGAGGAAGAGAGATGGGCCACAGGGGACAACACCACCCCTGCCCCCCTAGGTCGCGCCACCAGGTGGTGTGGCCACCCTGGTCCACCTCTAGTATCGCCCTTTCGGCTATAACATCCCCTCGAAACCCTAAGATTCAGGGAGCGACCATAGAAAGATTCCACCACCTCTATGGGGCGAAAGCTATACAGAGATAAAGCGCTCTTCGGCAGGCAGAATTCTGCCAGGGAAATTCCTTCCCGGATAGGGGATATCGTTGCCATCAACACCGTCATCAAGCTATACTTCATCGGGATCATCATCATCACCATCATATCCACCAGCACCATCACCACCACTCCATCCCGCTATAACAATTGGGTTGAATCTTGCATAGTTCTTAGGGGAAACTTTCCTGGTGTTGATTACTTTTGTAATTGATGCTATTGAGTGGAACCATTGAATTATTGTTTATGTTCAGATTGTTACTTACCATTATATCATCTCTGATCTTGATCCATATGATGTCTCGTGAGTATTTCGTTTAGTTCTTAAGGACATGGGAGAAGTCATGTTGTTAGTAGTGGAATTATGTTGAGAAATATTCATTGGTTTGCTATTTTAGTTGTGGTGTTATTCTTCTAGTAGTGTCATGTGAACGTCGACTATATGATACTTCACCATTTATGGGCCTAGGGGAATGCATTGTGTATTTGGCTACTAATTGTGGGGTTGCCGGAGTGACAGAAACCTAAACCCCCGTTAGGAAGCCATTGCATAAGGGAGTGTAGGATCTCAGAGTTTAATGTTGTGGTTAGGTTTTTATCTTAATTATTTTCTTGTAGTTTTGGATGCTTGCAAGGGGTATAATAACATGTATTAGTCCAAGTTAGGGCAGTACATTAGCATAGGTTCACCCACATAACTCTTATCCAACCAATGAAGATTAATCGACTATATGAAGCAAAAGCACTTGACAATATTCCCATGTGTCCTCGAGAATGTTTGGTCATCATAAATAATACAACCGGCTTGTCCTTTGCTGGAAAAAGGATTGGGCCACTCGCTGCAATTATTATTATTGTATTTTATTTACTCGCACTTTATTTATCTACATTACCAAAAAGCCCTAAAAATTTGTTTGCTAGTATTTACAGTGAATCCTTGATCCAAACTGATCATCAACACCGTCTTCTCCTCGTTGGGTTTGACACTCTTATTTATCAAAAGTACTATGATACACCCCCTATACTTGTCGGTCGTCAAGACTATTTTCTAGCGCCGTTGCCGGGGAGTGTAGCGCTATTAAAGAGTGGAAATTGGTAAAGGAAACTTTACTGTGAGTATTGTTTTTATTTCTGTCTATTATTTTATTTGCATTATGGATAACACACTTGGTTTCCTATTTTGGAAAACTACTATCCCTGCTAAGGTAGTAGATGAACCCCCGCCTGCTGAATTGGATCCTTTTAAAATACCTCCAAAAATTGTTGATCGTGTTATGGATAACTGCTATTTTGGAGATGGAACTGTCCATCCTGGTGATCATTTTCTCTTTATACATGAATTATGCGAGTTGTTCAAGTGTGCAGGAATTACAATGGATCAAGTTAAGAAAAATATATTCTCTTTATCGTTGAAAGGCAGAGCTAAGGAATGGTATAAGTTGCTGAAGAATGGCCAATCTATTGAATGTGAGGAAATTGTACCTCTCGTTTATTCTAAATTCTATCCTCCTAGTGAGATTCATAAAGATCAGAATAAAATATATAACTTCTGGCCTCATGATGGAGAGAGCATTTCCCAAGCTTGGGGGAGATTGAAGTTATTAATGCTCAAATGTCCCATTCGTGAGCTTCCCAATAATATTATTATTAATAACTTCTATGCAAGGCTTCCTCTTCATGATAAGGATTTATTGGATGCTTCTTGTGCCGGATCATTTACACGTATGAAAGAAGAAGATAAATGGGATCTTCTCGACCGTATTCAAGAAAATACTGAAGCATGGGAGAATGACAAAGGAAGAAAGTCAGGTATAAATTATGATTATGAATGCATTAAATCTTTTATGGAAACTGATGACTTTCATAATATTAGTGCTGCTTATGGTCTTGATTCTCAAATTGTTGCAAATTGTTTTAAGGCCTTTGCCTCTTATATTGAAATTCCAAAAAAGGAATGGAACAAGTATCATGCGCCATATAAAGATATTGTTAACTATGTTCCTGCTAGAAATACTGAAGTTTGTACTATTGATCGTATTTCTCCTGAACTTTATATTGAGA
The DNA here is from genome assembly GCA_030063025.1 of Avena longiglumis. Lineage (NCBI taxonomy): Eukaryota > Viridiplantae > Streptophyta > Magnoliopsida > Poales > Poaceae > Avena > Avena longiglumis. Next base: position 171,886,383 of record CP125975.1, read on the forward strand.
AAATACCTTTCCATGCTAAGGTAAAGGAACATCCTATGATAACTAGTGTGGTTAACAAAAGTACAAAGAAATATTTAGAACCCGATGAACAAATAAATGTTAAACCTGCGATAGCAATTGTGAAAGACATTGTCACTAAAAATCTAGAAGATGGACACATTATTTTTTGTGAAGATGCTTCTAATATTGTTTCACATCCTAGTAGAAATAGGAAAGCTAGTGTTCCTGTGCTTTCTTTCAGAATAGGTGATCATTGCTATTATGGTTTATGTGATATTGGTGCAAGCTCAAGTGCTATTCCTTATGAGCTTTACAAAGAAATTATGCATGAAATTGGTCCTTGTGAACTTGAAGAAATTGATGTGGTTATTCAGCTTGCTAATAGAGATACCATATCTCCAATTGGTATTGTAAGAGATGTGGAAGTTCTTTGTGGTAATACGAAATATCCTGCTAATTTTCTAGTACTTGGTAAGGAAGCTAGTAAAACTTGTCCTATCATTTTTGGTAGACCTATCGTGAACACTTGTGGAGCTATTATAGATTGTAAGAAGGAGAAAATTTTAACTAAATCTGATGGAGAATATTATGAGTTTATTTTTTCCAAATTTTCTAAAGCTCCTTATGAAAATTAATTGCCTAATGAGGATTTTAGAGTTGAACAACTTGCTTCTATTGCTCTTGCTCCTAACAATGCTTTGCAGCAATATATGGAAGATCATGAAAGTGAGATCTTCATGAAAGAAAGAAATGAGATTGACGAGATTCTTCTTCGTCAACCTAAGATGCTTAAGCCTAATCTACTTGTGAAAGATTTGGGTACCACATTACCACCTAAAAAGGATCCAGTTTTCGATCTAAAACCTCTACCTATTGATCTTAAATATGCTTACATTGATGATAAGAAAATATATCTTATTATTATTAGTTCTAAACTTTTAGGAAAGGAAGAGGAAAGATTATTCGAAGTATTGAAGAAACGCCGAGGAGCTAAGGTTTATACTCTTGATGATTTAAAAGGGATTTCTCCTACTATATGTCAGCAAGCTATTAATATAGAACATGATGCAAAACTAGTTGTTGAACATCAACGCCATTTAAATCCTAAGATGAAGGAAGTGGTAAGACATGAGGTATTAAAACTTCTTGATGCTGGTATTAGTTTTCCTAGTGATGATAGTCAATGGGTTAATACTGTTCATTGTGTCCCTAAGAAAGGAGGAATTGCTCTTGTTCCTAATGAAAACAATGAGCTTATTCCTCAAAGAGTAGTAGTTGGTTATAGGATGTGCATTGATTTTAGAAAGGTGAACAAAGCTACTAAGAAAGATCATTATCCTCTACCTTTTATTGATCAAATGCTAGAAAGGTTGTCTAAGAAGACTCATTTTTGTTTTCTTGATGGTTATTCTGGGTTTTCTCAAATTGCTGTTGAAAGGATACATATGTCGCCTAGAGCGGGGGTGAATAGGAGATTTAAAACTTTTCCTAGAGTGGCTCAACAACGGCGGAATAAAACTAGCGTTTACTTTGTTAAGCACAACCTAGAACAACTAAGGTTCACCTATGTGCACCAACAACTTATGCTAAGCAATACAGGAAACAAAGTGATAGAAAGATACATATTACTTCAAGCACGAAGGCTATCACAATGTAAAGTGCATAAGTAAAGAGCACGGATATAGAGATAACCGAGGCACGCGGGGACAACTATATTTTACCGAGTTCCTCCCAACATGGAGTACATATCGTTTGGAGAGGGGGTGGTATCAAACCACCAACGCCACAAAATCCCTCCATTATTCTCCGGTGAATCTCACCCCAACGGTATCGATCCACGCTTCCACTATCGGTGCACTTATCGGTGGCAACCGGAACCTCTCACAAGGTTGGGGCACTTCTCCACAACTTAATTGGAGGCCCCCAAAATGCCACCAAGGCCACAACACCACCAAGGCCACAAAACCGTCTAGGGTTCCAAGAACCCAAGAGGGACAAGCTCTAATGAGTAACTCAAACCAAATCCTCCGAGGAGAACACAAACCGATGCACCGAATGCAAATGGCAAGAACACCACAAAGATGCTCCAATCCCTCACTCTCAAGTTCCAACAAAGCTACTAAAGCTATTGGGGGAACAAGAGAGGAGGAATCAAAGAGGGACACAAAATCCCCCAAATTCTAGATCCCCAAAGATACACTCACAAAGAGATGAATCGGTTAGGTCAAAATGTGGATCTAGATCTCCTCTCTCTTCCACTCAAATATGGGCAAGAATCATCGGAGGGGAAGAGATTTATCATGCTTAAAAATCTAGAGAAAGTGTGGACAAATCTTAGACAAATAGAAGAGGAAGAAGCAACCCTAAACGATAATGGACAAAAGGCTTATATAGGGCTAGGCAAAAAATGGCCGTTGGAGCGATTTTCCTGAACGGTCCGGTAGTACCGGAACGGGCTGGTACTACCGGACCCTAACCAGCGAACTCCGGGAAAAACCAACCAGCGAGCAGGAAATCAAGGCCAGCAAGGGGCCACCGCAGAACAACAGCGAAGGGAAAGCGCGCAAGGCGGAAGCGTGCTACGCGTGGGGCAGCGGTTGCGTTGCGGCAACAGCTGTAGTGAGCGGGGCCAACGCGGGCAGAGCAGCACGCGCATGCGGTCAACGCACGAGGCAGCCCGCGCGGGCGAGGCGAGCGAGCCAGGCCAGGGATTGGGGCGGCCGTCTGGGGCCCGGTGCGAAGCGTGGTGAGAGAGAAGCGGGGCTGGCGACGCGGAACCACCGGGAGCCGGGGTCAATGCGAGGAGGCAGTGCGGCGCGCGCGATGCATGCGGGAACAGCGGCAGGCAGGCCAGCCAGCGTCTTGAAGCGTGGCTGGCCTTGGCGGAGCGGGCGACGTGCTGAGTGGGTCCAGCGAGCGGAAACTGCGTGCGTGGGTCAACGCGACGAGCGGGACGCAGGGATCAGGGAGTTTCCGGGCAGATGTTTCTGGGCCGGCCGGTACTACCGGGAAATACCACTGGGCGAGGCAGAGAGGAAATGGTCCCCGCTCAGGGGCGGGCGGTAATACCGGCCCGCCTGGGCGGTACTACCGCTCGGCCCAGAAATATATATTCCTTTTTAACACAAATAAAGCAAACTTCAAATATTCATAACTTTGGCTAGGAGGCTCCGATTAACCCGATTCCAATTGCATTGGAAAGAGGACGACAAGAGCTTTCCAATAAAAGGTGGAAATATTGGTTATCACCAAGTGAGGATGTATCATGTATTATAATGTGAGATACTTCACTTGGTGAGAAACCGAAAAGCCGTCAAGATCAAAATCGCAATAAGATGCAAACGGAAGATCTGATTTTGATGAACAAGAGCTCGTAGTGGAGATTACCACAAGCTCTATGTCCTCACATGTGTAGGACCAAATAGAAACCAAATACGATGATGCAAGTATGCAAAGGTTTGAGCTCTCTCCGAACGATATGCTCGAGTTACTCATTCGAGAGCCCCTCTTGATAGAATAGTTATCTATCCTAAACCCGGTCTCCCACACACAATATGAGACCGGCAAAAGGGAAAACCTATCAATATTATACCTTTTCCTTGAGCAATCCACTTGATCTCGATGTAGACGAACTTGACCTTCTCATTATGGAATGTCTTTCTTGATTTCTCATAATCGATCCATGATCACCAAGGATGGCAAGCATCAAACATGAGATCTACTATAGATGGCGCATTTTGAGCTTGCACAACACATCTTCTTCTTATTTCATCGACCTTGAAGCCAACACATGCTCCAAGCGATGCCAATGGACAATTCCTACAAGTATAACTTAATACGCACATTAGTCCATAAAGATTGTCATTAATTACCAAAACCACATATGGGGGCCCACATGTTCTTTCAATCTCCCCCATTTTGGTAATTGATGACAATCCCTTTAAGAGGGTTTATATAAGGAATCTTAATGAACAAAATGGTAACACCAACATAAGTATGTTATATTGGTACCACCACCATATATAGATCAAACTCCCCCACAATCTATGCATGTGTGATGAACTTGAATTTCATTGCATATATTGCCAATCTTTATCATTGGTGGAGTTTCCTCTATATATACAACATGCTAAGCAACAACAAAGATGCAAGAGCATGAAAGGAAAATCCGGGCGGCGCCGCCTCTGCCATGCTCGCTTTGGCTCGCTCATCGAGCATGCGTAATCGTGTAGTCCTTGGCGTCCTCTAGCGCCTTGTTGACGTCTGGCCCGTTGGCCGGCGAGCCAACGTGGCGCCCGTGTGGCGTCCACGTGACGCCTGCGTGGCTTCGGCCCCACCTGCCAGCCCTAGTGGGTAGCTTCTGCCTAGGTGAGAAACACCCACCCCCCTGTCCCACTTTGCCTGCGTGGAGGCTGAGTTGGCACTGGGGCCCTTCGGTCAGTCTCACTGGCTAGCCATCCCTTGGTGTAAAAAGTATTTCCAATCCTATTTAAATTAAGAAAAGGTTTAATAATTTCAGAATTTGAATAAAACTTGTAAATTCAATATCTAATTATTTATAAATCAGAAAAATGTGTATAATATATCAAATTGTTCAGAAAAATGAAACCTAGATATCTAAGCTATAATCATGCATTGTTCAACAACTTAAATAACAAGTTTAATTAGAACACCCTAGTAACCCTAATAGGTGATTCCGGAGTTTTACCCCGAGTTAGGGTTTTCACCCCTCGGAACCCCGATTAATCTGTCAAGCATGCCTTAGGGTTACTTCTCAATACAAATTAACTTTTCATATCATCATACTTGCTTGAGCATTGCATCGATGCCATGTGTTGATTATTTCCCCTTTATTTCCGGTGTTTGGTTCTTTCCGGTAGAATACGGTATCGAGATCAAGATCGAAGACCGAGTACAACACCATCGAAGATCGAAGATCGATGAACAATACTTGACCAACTATAATCAAGTCAAGTACAAGGCTTCCGAAGATCTATTTATCTGCTATCAACAGGCAAAGGCAAGCATAGCCACACCATGATATAATCCTATGATTTCGAAAGCATTTCAATTCTGCCATGATGCATACGATTTTACTATGGTCTTTTATAGATAGATAGAGTATCCTATCTATTGCATACTCCCTTTGAGCTTATATTACGTGATCCACTGCTCCTAGCATAGCTAGGTTTGGCTCGGGTGCGCTGCTAGAGCTATCATGTGTGTTCTGCTTAGCCATGCATAGCTGTCAGTTCTGGTCCATCCAGATGATGTATCAGAAGCAGAGAATCTAGTATAACAGGAGAACGTGATGAGATGAGATCAGAGGTGATATGAGATTAAATATGCTAAGGCTTGTATGGGAGGCCACGGTGGGATGTGGTTTTTCTAGTCCCATGCTCGCCACCACTAGGACCTGAGTTCTTGCCTTTGGAACCAAGACGAGCGTGCAACCACACGGGGCCTGGACAACCTCATGACTGACTAACTTGCCTAGTATTGCATGAGTCACATAGTTTGGGCGTTCCATTCGACAAATGCATAGAAAATCTTTTGAAAGATTTGCCGGGTGAAGTTGGTGCATTCATAACAGGTAGGTAAGCGTGGACCGGGTTGCTTGGGGTAGATGGCGCCCCTGTTAACCAACCTGGCCTCACATCTTTAAGTACTGGCTTCGGGATTTGACCCGTTACGGCGGAACCATACTTATTGCGTGACTCATGGTCTCGGCGAAAGCAAGGTAAAGGTCGTGTATAACCACCCTCTGTCGGCCTTCGAAGGGAGAGGGCTAATCATGTGGCGCTAAGAGAAGGTTGGTACATGTGGGTGAAGTTGTACACCCCTGCAGGGTAATAATCTTTTCTAAAAGTCGTGTTCACGGTTATAAACGACTTGGCGACCGGACTCAAGATCATAGAGAACTATAACATAATCCTAAAACTTGGTAGATCAACGAGTGCTTAAGGATGCTTCCTCATGGGTATGAGGGGGTGATCCTAGTTCAGATGATGATGATTCGGTGGATATCAAAAGATGATGATCAATATTTTCGGAGATGTCACTCTCTTATCCCCTTTTAAAATACTCTGAATAGACGAGCCTCTTCTCCTTCTTGTTTTATAAACAAAAGTGGCTTTATGCAAAACAACTCCACCAACCAGAAGTCTTGCGGAGTACACCCTGTACTCACCCTTGCTTTGTTGATACTTTTGGCAGAGTAAGTGTTCACCTGAAGACGAGTTCCATACTACATCGACATCGATGAGTAGCTTGGGGTTCCCGGCCGGCAGCCTGGAATCTATGGGCTGGGATGTCATCGTTATGCTTCAGGCCTCTTAGGCCATTTGTTAAGTTTGCTATACTTAATAGCATAATTTGCCTTCCGTTGTTTGATGTTTGTGGTCAGTGACCTCTGCTTGTAATAATTTGGTTCTCTGCTCAGATATGAGCTTGCTGTAATAAATTTTGTGTCATAGGGTCACTGTTGTGTTATTAATTCTTCACTGGATATTCTCGAGCTCAAGGTTAAGCTTATGTCAGACGGAGGTCTAGGATTTGTTTAGCCCTGATCCCGGGGGTGTCATAGTTCTTGGTATCAGAGCAGTACCGACCATAGAAAAACTTTGCTATTGGTCGATGTTGAGTCTAGTGTTTGAGAAAACTATTTTAAAAGATGAAAGGTATTTGCGAAAACTCTAGTATGCTTCTTTTACTCCTTATCCAGTTTCGCTCTAACTATGGGTTATCTTATCTGGTCTTGATTTGGAAAAGTTTTGATATCTCTTGTAATCTTTCAAAACTTAGGTGCCTTCTTGGCATGTCGATTCTCAGCCAGTTGACCTAGTGTTGAGTTCTCTAGAGTTGTGTGTGTTGTGTATCCCTTGTTACCCCTTACTCTTGTTCATCTGAGAGATTTATTTCCATCATGATCCCTCTATCTTATGGACCCGCAATATTATATTGTTGGATCTGGAGTGTTCTGATCTAGGCTTCGAGGTTTCCTTTCGCCTCGTGTGCCCCCTTTCCGTTTGTTGGGTACTTCACAAGTTGTTTCTTCTCTTGGAAGCTACCTCGTGGTTACTAACTTGTGGTGTACGCTATGTCCCTCAAGCAGTAGCTATTCCTTTCTTGGGTTTTAACCCTAGGACTTGAACCAAAGATCCCCGATTGTGCTGGATTCTGGTGTTGTGAATCTTGTACATGAAGCTGACCTTTAACCCAAGATCCCTTCTTTGACCTCTGTCGCTAATGTTCATACATTACCCCAGGATGGCTGGTATTACTATTCTAGCCTTCAAGCTTGTGGTCTTTGTCGCGATTGAATTGTGACAATGAAGGACTTCCCCTACCACATGCTATGGCAGATGTTCTTTAATGGAACCAAAAAGATCACGACAAGAGTACTCCTCGTGAGTCTCGCATCTATACTCGTGACTCTTCCATACCATATCTCTTCTTTGCATTGGTTTTCGGGAGATTTTTGACTTATGCATCCACATCTCGGGATTATATCCTGAGCATGTTCCTTTCCCCTTGTTGTTTTTGACCTTTGTCTACAGTTGGTAGCAAAGTAGTAAATGTGCATCAGTGTCTTCTGATGCAAGATACTCTTGTGGTCCGTCAAGACAAACCATTTCGGGATGTTAGGAGAAACAAACTCCAGTACCTCGTCATATCTAGGACCATGTCAAAGTGTTGTAAATTGCAGATCAAGAGGCATTGATTGTCTTCCATCTGTTCTACCTTAAAGTATCACACTCTTTTATACAAAGAGGTCGTGCTGAGTTTCCTGACCCCTTAATGAAGTGATGCTCCTACACATATTTACCCACGCTTCCTCGAGCTTTCGTGCTCGTGAATGATGTGTGTGCGTAATAATGTGGTTATCCGAGATTCTTAGCAATTCTTATTATTTGAACTCTAAGGGCATTTGAGTCATTCTTAGCGTGATTGGTTAACCTCGTCACTATGCGAAGAATGATTGTGCTACCAAGTCCGCTATTCTAGTACATCTCTTCCGTCAAAGAGTTAGGCTTGTGCTGAAGCTCTAAGACTATGTCTTCTTGCCTTACAACGCAAGTTTCCTCTCGAACCAAGTGACATATCGGTGGTTCGTGATATTCTAGACGTCTTTCTAGAAGTATCGCCATGTTGCCACATGACCGAGTTATCAAGTTCTTGAGAAAGCAAGTTCTCTGAACTACTATTTTCTCCAAGGATCTGTACTGGATACCCCTGAACTAGTTGGTTGAGCTTAAACAACAACTTGGAGAGTTGTAAGACAAAAGTTTTATCCGACTTTGTTCCTTCTTAAAGGGATGTCTAGTTTTGTTCGTGTTGAAGAAAGATAGTATTTCCTTTATGGATATATTATTTCCCCAACCTTTGATTTGATTTGGGTTATCGTCAAATCAAACTCAGTACCAAGGACTATCTTGATGGTGTTTCTACTTGTGATGTTTCACTTGAGTACATCTTCATGTCTTTGGTCTGACCAACAGTTATGCTTTGTTCATGCAACATACGAGTCCATCTTCTTTGAGTATCTCGATAAGTTTGTTGTTGAGCCCATCGACAATATCCTTACCTTCTCCTTGTTAGATTGGATTTATACGGAACAATTGGCATTGATGTTGGAAACTTTTGAGAACCATCTCCGAGTCATCTCGAAGTATGTGCTCTGTATGTTAGATGTAACCTTCTCCAATTCACGTGCAAATGTTGAAAAATGTCGCCATGAATTCGATTAGAGTTATCTCCGCTTCTTAAGGATACATGTGTATTATGTTGTGAGCACCTTATGTGTGTGCAGTTGTCTCTCGACAAGTTGTAAATACATGGGTCTATCAATCTAGCTCAGCCTCTTGGAGCTTGACACTGTAGTCCATGTCTTGAGAATCTAGCAATTTTACCTTTTTGTAAATGTTGCAAACTTTCTATTCGGACATGTTGAGTCTGAAATATCATTCCACCTAACCAAAGCTGAATCTCAAGCAGCAATGATGGTTGGTGTTCCTCAAGGTTTTGACATAGGTCTCTTTGTAAATCTGGCAAGAATGATGTACTGGTTGACATACTTAGCCGGAAGGACTTTTGTCATATCCTTTAGAATTAGAAGTAACAACCACTCCTCATGAGGCTTCTTCTATGAGTTATCATATGAGTTGTGCTTATGGTTTCCTTTGTCTTAGAAGTCTGACCTTTACTTGGTGTCTGATTTCTCCAACATCAAGGAGAACATTTAAAGTAGTGTTGCTAAATGTCTCTCGGTTGATCCTCCAGACCCTTTATGTTGGCAAGCGTTTGGTTGTGCCAAGAAATTGAAGTCTGAGAATGAAGTCTCTTTCTTCTCATGTCATCAGGAATCTTCTTACCTATTCATCTAGTGGTGTAAAGTGATATCATTATCTTTGGCAAAGATTCTGATAAACCTAGATGAATAAAGAGTTTCCTTCATTTTCTCAACCATATTTTTGAGAGTAACTATGATTTTGGTAATCAATAGTTTCTTTTGATACATGTTTCCTGAGACTCTTACGAGTCCTCTCCACCAAAACACTTTTCTGTCTTAAGCCTTCTGTTTAATGAAAGAGTGATCCTTCTGTGTCAAAAGTAGTTCAATAGCTTGGTTTTGTTGAACCATAACTCTGCAACCTGAAATCTCTACCTAAGCCATTTAGTAGAGGTTCCTCATCGAAGTCTGTGTTATGTTCTTTCTCTTGGAAGCTTTCTTCTTCAGAAGCTTCAAAAACTCTTGTAAGTTCCATGGTCTCAATCCTTATGAAGACCAGCTATCTAATAGCTTGAAACCTTCCCCTCTCGTTTCCTCTGTTACCTTGACGTGTTTCATGTTTGTCATCTCCGAGTTGTTTCTAAACACTCCATCCATGAGTTGACCATGAGATACTCCGTGTGTTGTTTAGTGTGTTTCCCTCTTATCCTTAGAGTGACCCTATTTCTTTCTCTCTCTGTCTCTTTTCCTACCTTTGGAATCTCGGGTCGAGATTCTCGTAAGGGGGATAGAGCTGTAACACCCCAGTTTTAGTTAATTTATAATTAGGCTTGTTTGTGCATTCATGAGCATCATCCTTTAAATTTTGCATTAAAGAAAATAATGCCAAACCCTAAATCCTACTTTCTTACTCTTTGAACTCAATTCAAATGGTTTTGGAAATTTTGAAAACTACCAAAATGTTTGGAAACCCAAATGGTTATAAGGGTCTTCATAGTATTTTAAATGTTTGGAAAAGTTTTTGTATTTTGAAAATAATCAAAACAGATTACAAATGGAAAATACAAACAGAAAAAGAGAAACTAAAAATAAAAGATTTCTGGAAATAAAAAAAACTACTCCTATCTCTCCCTAGGCCGCAGCCCAGCTACCCTCTCCTCTCTGCCTGCCACACACCCGCAGCGGCCTGAGGCCCAGCAGAAGCTCACCCGGGCCCGTGCCCCTTCGCCATCTGCTTCTTCGTCTTCCTCCCCGACGGCGAGTTGCTCGGTGTCCCGAGCGCCGCTGTCGATCCCCACCGCTCGCATCCGTCCGTCCTCCTCCATGTGGAGGAGGATAAGATCGTCGCGTCGTCTCCCTGGCCACTCTCATCCATTTGTCCCCTCTCCAGAGACCTCCCCCTTTCCTCCTCTCTAGGCGACCGAACCCTAGCCGTCGGTAACCGCATGCCGCCGTCGCTCTGGACCGTCCTGAGCTTCGTCGTCTGTCCTAGGAGATCCGCCTCGCCACCCTTGTTCGTCTCCGGCCAGCCAATCAAGCTGGCACGCTCTCAATTGGTCGAATCGAAACCTCCATCTCGAAGTCCGGCCGATGTTGTTCCATCGATCCCGGCCACATCCGGCCTCGCCCTGCCTCGACGACGGCCCCTTGAGCATCCTGGTGAGCTGGAGGTTTCGTGGATCCTCTCCACCCTCTTTCCCCCTCTCTGTATCGCGCTCTCGCTGTAGCTCCGCTGTTGCCGCCGCAGTAGGTAGCTCGTGCCGGCGCTCCAGTGACCAAATCCGGGCGGCGCCGCCTCTGCCATTCTCGCCTGGCTCCGTTCGCTCGAACGCACGTAATGGCGTAGTCCCGCGCGTCCTCTAGCGCCGCCATGCGCCGCCGTCTAGCCCATTGGTCGGCGAGCCAACGTGGCGCCCGTGTGACGTCCACGTGACGCCTGCGTGGCCTCGGCCCCACCTGCCAGCCCTAGTGGGTAGCTTCTACCTAGGTGAGGAACACCCAACCGCCCCCCTCCCCCTGTCCCACTTTGCCTGCGTGGAGGCTGAGTTGGAACTGGGGCCCTTCGGTCAGTCTCACTGGCTAGCCAGCCCTCGGTGTAAAAAGTATTTCCAATCCTAGTTAAATTAAGAAAAGGTTTAATAATTTCAGAATTTGAATAAAACTTGTAAATTCAATATCTACTTATTTATAAATCATAAAAATGTGTATAATATATCAAATTGTTCAGAAAAATGAAACCTAGCTATCTAAGTTATAATCATGCATTGTTAAACAACTTAAATAACAAGTTTAATTAGAACACCCTAGTAACCCTAATAGGTGATTCGGGAGTTTTTCCCCGAGTTAGGGTTTTCACCCCTCGGAACCCCGATTAATCTGTCGAGCATGCCTTAGGGTTACTTCTCAATACAAATTAACTTGTCATGTCATCATACTTGCTTGAGCATTGCATCGATGCCATGTGTTGATTGTTTCTCCTTTATTTCCGGTGTTTGGTTCTTTCCGGTAGAATACGATATCGAGATCAAGATCAAAGACCGAGTACAACACCATCGAAGATCGACGAACAATACTTGACCAACTATAATCAAGTCAAGTACAAGGCTTCCGAAGATCTATTTATCTGCTATCAACAGGCAAAGGCAAGCATAGCCACACCATGATATAATCCTATGATTTCGAAAGCATTTCAATTCTGCCATGATGCATACGATTTTACTATGGTCTTTTATCGATAGATAGAGTATCCTATCTATTCCATACTCCGTTTGAGCTTATATTACCTGATCCACTGCTCCTAGCATAACTAGGTTTGGCTCGTGTGCGCTGCTAGAGCTATCATGTGTGTTCTGCTTAGCCATGCATAGCTGTCAGTTTTGGTCCATCCAGATGATGTATGAGAAGCAGAGAATCTAGTATAACAGGAGAACGTGATGAGATGAGATCAGAGGTGATATGAGATTAAATATGCTAAGGCTTGTATGGGAGGCCACGGTGGGATGTGGTTTTTCTAGTCCCATGCTCGCCACCACTAGGACCTGAGTTCTTGCCTTTGGAACCAAGACGAGCGTGCAACCACACGGGGCCTGGACAACCTCATGACTGACTAACTTGCCTAGTATATTCCATGAGTCACATAGTTTGGGCGTTCCATTCGACATATGCATAGAAAATCTTTTGAAAGATTTGTCGGGTGAAGTTGGTGCATTCATAACAGGTAGGTAAGCGTGGACCGGGTTGCTTGGGGTAGATGGCGCCCCTGTTAACCAACCTGGCCTCACATCTTTAAGTACTGGCTTCAGGATTTGACCCGTTACGGCGGAACCATACTTATTGCGTGACTCATGGTCTCGGCGAAAGCAAGGTAAAGGTCGTGTCTAACGACCCTCTGTCGGCCTTCGAAGGAAAAGGGCTAATCATGTGGCATTAAGAGAAGGTTAGTACGTGTGGGTAAAGTTGTACACCCCTGCAGGGTAATAATCTTTTCAAAAATCCGTGTTCACGGTTATGAACGACTTGGCAACCGGACTCAAGATCATAGAGAACTATAACCTAATCCTAAAACTTGATAGATCAACGAGTGCTTAAGGATGCTTCCTCATGGGTACGAGGGGGTGATCCTAGTTCAGATGATGATGATTCGGTGGATATCAAAAGATGATGATCAATATTTTCGGAGATGTCGCTCTCTTATCCCCTTTTAAAATACTCTGAATAGACGAGCCTCTTCTCCTTCTTGTTTTATAAACAAAAGTGGATTTATGCAAAACAACTCCACTAACCAGAAGTCTTGCGGAGTACACCCTGTACTCACCCTTGCTTTGTTGATACTTTTGGCAGAGTAAGTGTTCACCTGAAGACGAGTTCCATACTACATCGACATCGACGAGTAGCTTGGGGTTCTGGGCCGTGTATGGTTCCCAACCTTTAATAAGGTAGAGATCCCTGTGTTTACAATGCTAGTCCCTGGATCAATAGCTAGCATCCACTGTTAAGATCTAATATCAAGAAACAAAGGTCATAATACAATTTTATAACCAGGAATAAAATAATTTATTACATCTTACATAGCTCATTTGGTTATCTCATTACAATGCAGCAGAATATAACAATAGCATGGAGTCCTTCATCTTCAAAGTGCCACAGGCAGTCATGTTGGTTGTAGACATGTAATCCTAATCAATAAACTTCACTATCATCAAACAAACCTGCAACATAATAAGTTACAGCCACAAGGGTCAATACATTTGAATTGTATTGACAAGTGATACTATGGTAGTATAGTGGAGTCTATCATCTATATGCATTTGGCTAAGTGGAGCTTAGGCTTGATTTGCTCGAAATAAATTTTCCTTATCATTTGAAAACACTAAGTTTTTGCTTGACAAAATCACCCAAGGCATTCCCCAATAGAAATTGGTGATCCTTCAACCCTTGTTCAACCACAAGATTTTAACTTAGAAATTGGGATGAGGAGATTCTTGATAGCTTCCATGTCTTGATGCTCAAATTGTCCTTTACCAGGGACATGGCTAAGTACTTAGATTTTACACTCTGCAGAGGTGGTGCACTTTCCCCACAAGACTTGGTTTCACCAAGACAAGATCTTTCATAAGCCTTCCCTTAGACCAGAATGGACGCGTTCCAACCTATCATCCCCTACCACCAACTGTCCATTTGGCTAAGTTATTACAACCTATATGATCCAGGCAGAGCCCATAATGCCAAGTGGCTGCACTTGAAGCTTCTCAACATTTGACATCTCAAATCTCTTTTTTCCTGGGTGGCCATCCACAAGTGAGATACACAAGGTAAACCATAGAAATGGGCCTTGTATAACCACTCAACACAAACCATTCCTTCCATTCCACCCAGGTGATTCATTCACTTAGTTGTTTTATTAAACAAAACACAAGTCCTTGACTTTGAAATATTCCATAGCATGAATATATTCCACCCTTGTTTTCTACTAGCTAAGCTAAGCATGATAGTAGTAGGAATCTTAACTTAGGAAATTCTACTAAGGCATCAACTACTAGTATTTCCCATGGCATAGCATACTTAGTAAAAAATTCCATGCAAGTCCTACTTAGAAATATCACTAATGCATAGTGAAAATAATGGGACAAAAGTATGAAGCATCACTTTCCTTTTTGGTAGAGAATATAAGTTCACTCCTTGATCTTGTAATACTCACACTCTTCAAATCACTACAATTCAATCAAGCAAGCAATATTTCAATCTACCATTCAAGCAAACATCACATAAAATAATAGAAACAAAACAATGCATGCAAGCATGCATAAGATAGTTTTATTTGGAGAAGTGGTTTCTAATAGGTTATAAACATTTGAAAACACCTATTGTTCATTTTATAAAGTGACAAAACCATTTGCAAAATATTTTACCCATAAACCATTTTTAAACCAAAGCATTATTTTATGTGGTTGAAAATGCCTTTAACAAAGTAACAATCTTTATAAGGTTCACCAAATATGTTTTCAAATCATAAAACTTTGTGTTTAGGGTCAGATAGTTTAAATCAAAACATTTCCCAAAGGTTTTCCTCTAAAATGCATTTTTAACACATAAACATTATTTTTATTTGACTAGAAATGTTTTAAATCAAAGATTTATTCTTTTGCATTTCCAAATATTTTTTTGAAACCACAAATTGATTTCTATGGTCAGTAGGTTTAAAAAAAACCATTTGCCAAAGATTTCATCCCCAAAATAATTTTAGAAAGAATTTTATACTCAAAATATGCCTACACAAGTTTCTGCAAAAACAATCATTTTTTCAGAAGCAAAATATTAAACAAAGGGCATGGTTGGAAAGTACTTGTTTTGCTGAATCCATTGATATAAATTTTGCAAAATTTGGACGTGTGGTTTGAAAGTTATGAATTTTACAAATTGGAACATCTAATAGATCATTTCTGGTTTTTAAAACAAAAGTTGGGCCACGTGGCGTGTTTCTATAGGCTGGTACCGGTTCGTGTGGATCAGCCTTTCTGGGCCGTCAGATCTAAATGACTACGCATGGCACAGATCAAAGGATACCCCTTCGGTTAAGTTTCTATCGAAACCATTTGATCAAGATCCTACGGCTTACAACCACTGGACATATACTGGTGGCGCTAGCGGCGGCGCGTGGCGGCGGCGCGCTCAGACGATGACGGTGTTGGCGTTACAGGAAGTGAGAGAGCGAGGGGAGAAGCTCACCGAGTTCGCTGTGGCGTGGGGATGCTCAAGGTGGTTGTTGTCGACTGAGGGGCGCACGGTAATGGCGGGTATTGCTCGCCGGAGTTCACGTCTGTGTCGGGTTTGTCTGTTCGTCGTTGGAGGCGAGTGTACGGTTCACGCCAAACCAAACAAACAACGCTATTAGGTTCACGCGAGAAAGGCGAATACGGAAGTATCAGTCAGAGATGATGGGGTGGTCAGGAGTTACCAGGGGGTCTCGCCGGAGAGGTAGCAGACGACGACGGCGTGCAGAGGTCGTCCTTGCCGACGCTCTGGGGCAAGCGCGACCAAGCAGGCGATACTGGGAGATGCAGTGAACGATGGGGAGCACGCTCGTTTGCTGCAGCGAGAAAGGGGTGGTGTAGACTAGCCGGAATCGTTGCCGGAAGGTCGTCGGAGATAGTGGCTTGTCGCAAAGAATTGGCGCAACCTGGGGGCAGAGAGGGAGGGGCGAGTGAGGGGAAATGAGGAGGAGAGGCAGGAGTTTAAGCGAGCGTGGTCGTGGCGAGGAATAAACGCGGCATTAAGGAGAATTGATCGCGAGTAATCGGCGGCAGAAACGGCCAGGGGGCGTGGTCTTCACGTGGGTGGAGACGATGGTGAGGTGGCAGTGGGGCCTGGCGTCAGCGAGTGAGAGAGAGTGGGTGTGGGGTCCAACCGTCAGCGTCTTTGCGGGTTTAATCGTGAGTAGAAGTAAACGGTCCGGGGGAAAGAGGGAAATGGGCTGCTGGGCTAGTTGGGCCTGCTGGCTGGGCTGAGTCCTTTTATTTTTTTCCTGTTCCTGTTTATTTTTCTTTTTCAATTTATCTGTTTTGATTTTATTTAATCAATTTAAACAACCCTTTGAATTCAAACTTCACTCAAACTTTGTGTGCAATCAAATACTGATTAATAATACATTTTAAATTCAAAATTAGAATATTTCTTTTATTCTTTTTAGGGTCTTTTAATTATTAAAATAAGCTCTTGTATTAATTCAAATAAGATTTAATAGTGTTTTCAAACTCCATTTTAAATCTAAATCTTTTCAAATCTTTTTAGTAGGTTTTATTTATTTAATAGGGTGTCAAAATATTCACCTTGAATTATTTGGAAAATATTTAATATGATTTATAAATCATTTGAATTGGGTATTTGTTTTAATTCCAATGGAATTAAATATAGTTTTAATTTCCTAAATTTTATTTGGAAGATTTCTTTAATCTTATTTAAGTTAATTAAACAACTTTTATTCCACTTGGGTAAATTCCAAAATACTATTTTCTCATGATTTAAATAATCATTCTTATTATAGATTTGTCTTTATTAAAATAGGGATAGAATGGTTAATGCCATTTTATTTTATTTGGAAATTTTTTATCCTTTTATTTTATTTGGATTTGGATTATATTCATTCCATTTGCTTATGGTCTTAGCCAAGTTTTAATTTGGTCTTTAAATATTCCTCATTTAATATTTCTGTAACATCCCTAAAATCATGTTTTAAAACTCATGCATATCATCCATGCATCCATGATCATTTAGGGTTTCAATTCAAAATCATTTCAAAAATAGGAGCTTATATTGCTCATTATTTTATGTATGTATACTTTAGCCTTTAGGCTACTTGCTAATGAGTAAGGTGCAAATATTCATTCAGTAGTGCTTTGAATTCAAACATAAGTGATTTCAAAAGCTTGGTTAAAGTTTCCAAACAAAGTATAAATTAAAACCAAGGTTATGCCAATTATTATATCACATAATGACTTGGTTTTGTTCTATTTTTTCAAATGACCCAAGTTGGTTTTTGTAACCAGAAAGGTTTGACACTTATTTGAGTACAAGATTCACTGTACAAAAGTCCAGAGAAGATTTGAATTCAAACAGATTTGAAATGGAGTTTGAAAATTCTTTTTAGAAAATCAAACAGAAAAGAAAAGGAATAAAAGAGAAAAAAAATCAAACAGTCAAATCTGGCCCAACCAGCCCAACTAGCCCAACAGCCCCCCCCCCCCCCCCCCCCGCGAAGCGTTTTCTTTAATCACACCCGCACCACTAGGTCGCTGACAGACTGGACCCACTCCCTCTCCTTTCCTCTCGATGACAGCCATGGCCCACACGACCATCGTTGTCTCCACCCAGCGACTGGTTCATCCCCAAATCACGCCGAGCGTTTCCTGTTTGATTCGCGTCGTCAATTCTCGTTCAATGCTGGAGTGATTCACGCCCCCATCTCACCTACTTAAACCCCCTCTGCCCCCTCTCCATTTTCCCCTGCATCATGAACACAGAGCATCCCAGTCGCCGTAATCGCCCTTACACCGCCGCACACAGAACCCACTCCGGCGACCAATCCCGGTGAGCTCCGTGCGCCCCTTCCTCTCTAGTTCATGCAGACTTCTTCGCAACATCCTTGCGCACCTTCTGACATTGTTGGTTCATCCTATACTGCCCCAGGTCGTCGAACCCATCAAACACCGCAAGTTCCTCACGCCGTCTCCAACTCCGGCGACAAAATTCGGTGAGCCTCGTGTTCCCCTCTGTTTCTGAATCACACGAGCATGTCTGCTTGCATCTACCGCACCTGCTGATACTTTTTGTTTGGATCCTCGTTCCCCAAAACGTCGCCTTCGACTCCGACAGAGAGCATCCGACGCCGCCAGCAACTCCGACGAGTTCGTGCTTGTAGGGGTCCCAATCTTAGATAAGATAGAGCCTCCTGTGTTTACAATGCTAGTCCCTGGATCAATAGCTAGCATCCACAGTTAAGATGTAATATCAAGAAACAAAGGTCATAATATAACTTTATAACCAGGAATAACATAAGTTTATTACATCAAACATAGCTCATTTGGCTAATACATTACATTGCAGCGGAATAACTATAAGCATGGGGTCCATCATCTTCAAAGTGCCACAGGCAGATGTTGGTTGTAGACTTTATAAACCTAATCAATCAATCTTCACTAAAATCAATCAAACCTGCAACATACAAGTTACAGCCATAAAGGGTCAATACATTTGAATTGTATTGGCAAGTGATACTATGGTAGTATAGTGGAGTCTATCATCTATATGCATTTGGCTAAGTGGAGTTGAGGCTTGCATTGCTCAAAATAGATTTTTCTTATCATTTTGAAAATACTAAGTTTTTGCTTGACAAAATCATTCCCTCAATCAAAGATTTCAAGATCCTTGTACCAAGCCATCTCTCCATCAATGATTGAAGAATTCAAACAACCCTTGTTCAAACCACATTATTTTAATTTAGAAATTTGAATGATGAGATTCTTGATTGCTTCCATGTCTTGATGCTCAAATTGTCCTTTACCAGGGACATGGCTAAGTACTTAGATTTTACACTCTGCAGAGGTGGTGCACTTTCCCCACAAGACTTGGTTTCCCAAGACAAGATCTTTCAGAAGCTTTCCCTTAGACCAAAATGGACGCGTTCCAACCTATCAAACACTACCACCCACTGTCCATTTGGCTAAGTTCTTGCACCCTATATGATCATGGCAGAGCCCATATTGCCAAGTGGTTGCACTTGAAGCTTCTCAACATTTGACATCTCAAATCCCTTTGTTTCCTGGGTGGCCATCCACAAGTGAGATACACAAGGTTCCTGTCCTTGTGTAACCACTCAACATAACCCAATCCTTCCATTCCACCCAGGTGATTTATTAACTTAGTTGTTTTATTAAACAAAACATAAGTCCTCAGACTTAGAGATTTTTCCATAGTGTGAATATATTTTCCACCCATGTTTTCTATTAGCTAGGCTAAGCTTGGTAGTATTAGGAATCTTTAACTTATGAAAATCCTACTAAGGATTCATTACTATGTTTTCCTATAGCAGGATCTATACTTAACAAAATCCAAGCAAGTTTTACTTAGCAAAAATCACTAATGCATAGTGAAAGTAATAGGATAAAAAGTATGAAGCATCACTTGCCTTTTTGGTAGAGTATAGGTTCACTTCTTGATCTTTGCAACAATCACACTCTTCAAGTCACTACAAATCAATCAAGCAAGGCACAAACTCAATCTACCAATCAAGCAAAACAACACACATAAATAACAAAGTCAAAGAAATGCATGCAAGCATGCCAAGCTTTGTTTTGTTTGAAAAAGTGGTTCCTAGTAGGTCATAGTTATTTGGGTGCATCTAATGGTCACTTCCTAAAGTGGTCAAGTCATTTGCAAAAGGTTTCACTTTAAAAAACTATTTTCAAAACAAAGTGTTATTTTATGTGGTATAGAAATATTTTTATTAGGGCATTATCCTATAGGGTTCACCAAATGAGTTGCTATTGCAAAACTTGGTGTTTTTTTTTGGTCAGTAGGTTTGGTCTAAACCATCTACTCAAAGTTTTCTTTCCATAAACATTTTCATAATAAAAACTATTCTTTTTATTTGGCTAGAAAATGACTAAGTCAAGTAATCCAACCTAAATCTTACCAAAATCATTTTTAATACCAAGAGTTGGTTCCTAGGGTCAGTAGGGTCACAACAAACCAATTGGTAAAGGGTTGATCTCAAAATTCATTTTTAAATGATTTTTCTAATGTTAGCAAGCACACAAAAGAATCTGCAAAATCAAACAATCTATCAAATACTACTTGCTAAACTAAGGGTAGGGTTGGCTAGGGCTTGTTCTCCTGAATTCATTGATATAAAATTTGCAAAATTTGGACGTGTGGATCCAAAGATACAAGGGTTTGAAAATGGCATTTAAATCTGTTTTCAAAATTTTGTTTTATAACATCTCTGGCCACGTGTCTGTATCTTATTGGCTCATAACGGTTCGGTAGGATCGCGTGATGTGGACCGCAGGATTTAAGTGGGAGTGTGCGGTGCAGATCAAACGTAACGGTTCAGTTTAAGTGATATATCGTGTGCATAGGATTTTGATCTAACGGCTCACATCGAATCAGCCAGAAACTGGCGGCGCTGCGGTGGCTACCGGCGGCGGAGCGGCCTGGCGGTGACGTTGCCGGCGATGCAGGAAGCGAGGGAGAGAGGGAGGAAGCTCACCGGATTCGTGGAGCGACGCTGATGCTCAACGTGGTTTCGAGGAGGCAAGGGGTGCACTGGGTTGGGCGGGATTGCTCGCCGGAGTTGGTACTGGCGACGGACGGCTCTGGTCGAAGTCGAAGACGAAGCTAGGAATCACCCGGAGACAAACGAGGCACACGGTCAGGAGCGCAAGGACACGAATAAGGCGTGTGCGTGAACAAGAGGGGTCGGGGTGGTCTGGAATTACCGGAGGAGCTCGTCGGAGGCGAGACAGACGCCTTTAAGTTTGTCGTAGCCGAGGCTCTGGGGCGCCCGCGGTCAAATGGGTGGTATGGGGAGGAAGGTCTGGGAGTGGGAAGGCTGCCAGGGTGCTCGGGGAGGCTCGGGGTGGTGTGGGCTGGTCGGATTTTGGCGAGGAAGGTCGTCGGAGACAGGGGAAGTATCTGGCAAAATTCTTCGGCCTGGGGGCGTGCTCGGGGAAGGAAGCAGAGGGGAAAGGAGGAGGACGTGCTGGTGTTTAAAGGGGCGTGGTTATTACGAGAAATCAAAGCCTCCTTCACGCGCAATCAATCGTCGGAGTAACTCACTACAACGGTCCGGCGACGGGGTCTGGTTGGAGACGATGAACAGGGAGGGGTGGGGCCGTTGCGTCAGTGGGAAAAAGGGGAAAGGGGGAGGTCCACCTGTCAGTTGCTTCGTGGGTTTTAAAATTAGTGTGAAACGTTTTCTCGCAGGAATGAGGGCTGGGCCGTTTCCTGGGCTTGTTGGGCTGGGCCTTGTTGGGCTGCTGTTATTTTTTTTCTGTCTAATTCTTTTTCCTTTTCTATTTCTATTTCCTGATTTGTTATTTCAAACAATTATTCAAGCATTCAAATAATTCAACAATTCAAACAATCATTAAACTTTGCACTATGTTTTTGGTTCTGTTCATCAACATAATTCACATTCTAAAATAAAATATTATTTTAAATCTTTTTAGGCTCCATTTATTAATTAAATAAGTAGGCCATGGTTTATTAATTAAATAGAGTTTTTGTTGTTTATTAATAAAATCTTCATGTGAAATCCAAATACTTTCAAAATCAAATCAGTAGGTATCATTTGGAATTAAATAATATTTGGATACTTGTTTAAAACAAAATATTATTTTACTTTAGGGTCCAATATTAATTAAATAAAATGGGCCAAGGTTTATTAATCAAATAGGATTTGTTTTATTGAGATATTTATTTTGAAATCCAAAATAAAGCCAAAACACTTTAGTAGGTTTTATTTGTGAATATAAAGTACTTGGAAAACCTATTTAAAACAATTTAATAAGTTGTGATGTTTTAATTAAAATGGTAAAACCTTTTATTTGTATAAAATTTGGTTATTAGGTTCTTATTAATTTATTTAAATAATCCTTTGTTTTATTTTTATTCAAAACAAAATGTACTAATTCCAAAGCTTGGCCAAGGTTTTAGTTTGGCTTTATTAAATAATCTTTATTTATAAAACTTCTATTTCATTTGAAAACTATTCTTTTCATTTAATTGTTTCAAAATAGTATTTCCAAATGTTTTTATTTTTCCATTTATTAAATGTTTATCTTTTTAAATCCCTTTAGGTTTTATTTAATTCAAAAGGGTTTGAAGTTCCAATTGAATTCAAAAAGTTTCTTCTGGCTCTAAAAATCAAACAAAGTTTTATTTTATTCATTTATTTTTCACATTACAAGATTTGGAAAATCTTGGGATGTGACAGTGCTGCTGTGTCTGTGCGCCCCTTGTCAAGCCATCGCCACGTTGAGCTTCAGTACATCGCCGCGAGTCTGGTAAGCATCTCCGACGACCCCAAAACCCCCTGTAGTCCTTGCAACACCATGGACAGAGCCGCCACCGCCAGTCGCCACCGCTAGCACCGCCAGAGTATGGTCGCTTGATCGCGGACCGTTAGATCTAGATCCATCGGCAGCGTTAGATTCACTTAACGAAGGGGTACGCGCTAGATCTGGCCGTGCATCTTTATTTAAATCGTGTGGCTCTCGTTGATCGATCCGCCCGAAACGGTACCAACCAATAGAAACACGCCGCGTGCCTGCTAGTTAGATTTAAAATCAGAATTTGAATCTATTAGATGTTTAAACTTGTTTTAATCATAACTTTTGATTCCCACGTCCAAATTTGATGAGTTTTATATCAATGGAATCAGGAGAGAAATCCCTTTCCAAATATGCAATGTGTTTAATATTTTGATTCTGTTAAAATGGTTTTATTTACAGAAACATGTGTAGGCCTATTTTGGGTATATTAATTATTTGAGAAATGTTTTAGTGTTCAAATAAAGGTTGTTTGGCAAGTTTTTAACTTCTTTATGAACCAGTACTGTGCACTTGACTTGTTGAATTTAGAAAATCATCACATATCATATTGCATGCATCCATATACTTTTGCTTGTATTTATTTTGTATGTGATTTGTTGCTATGATTTTATGTTTAGATTTTGGTGCAAATAGTGATTGTGATTGTGAGGAGTGTAGCTACTCTCCAAACTACCAAGGCAAGTGGTGCTTCATGATTTAATTCCTATGTTTTCAAATATGCATTAGAAATATTTTGCTAAGACTTGCATGGATAAATTTTGGTCTTTATATGCTATGCTTGGGAAATCCTAGTAGTTGTAGAATTGCTAGAAATTTCTAAGTTAAGATGCTTATATATGCCATGCTTAGCCTAGCTAGTAGCAACCAAGGGTGGTTATATATTCATGCTATGTATAAATATTTCTAAGTCTTTGGACTATGTTTTTACTTAATAAAACAACTAAGTGAATGAAACACCTGGGTGGAATGGAAGGAATGGTTTATGTTGAGTGGTTACACAAGGCCCATTTCTATGGTTTACCTTGTGTATCTCACTTGTGGAAAGCCACCCAGGAACAAAGGGATTTGAGAGGCCAAATGTTAAGAAGCTTCTAGTGCAGCCACTTGGCAATATGGGCTCTGCCTGGATCACATAGGTTGCAATAACTTAGCCTTTTGGACAGTTGGTGGTAGTGGGATGATAGGTTGGAGCGCGTCCATTTGGTTTAAGGGAAGGCTTCTGAAAGGTCCTGTCTTGGTGAAAATCAAGTCTTGTGGGGAAAGTGCACAACCACTATAGATGGAAGAATCTAAGTACTTAGCCATGTCCCTGGAAAAGGACAACTTGAGCATCAAGACATGGAAGCTATCAAGAATCTCCTCATCCCAATTTATAAGTAAAACTTGTGGTTGAACAAGGGTGAAGGACCCCAATGTCTATTGGTGGTTCCTTGGGAAAAGTTTTTGACAAAGAAAAACTTAGTGTTTTCAACTGATAGGAAAAACCTATTTTGAGAAAAGCAAGCCTAAGATACACTTAGCCAAAATGCATATAGTATATAGTCCACCAATATTCTACTAAGGTATCACTTGCCAATACTATTCCAATGTATTGACCCACTGTGACTATAACTTGTGATGTTGCAGGTTATTCTGATGATGATTAGGAGTCATGAGTCTACACTCAACATGCTTGCCTGTGGCACATGAAGATGAAGACTTATTTATCTATTTACTTGTTTAAACTCTTGTACTAGGCCTATGGCCATGGAGTTGTAAAAGACTATGTTGTCTCTGGAATGACTGTAATAATGACCTTTGTTTCTGTGTACTTCATCTTAAACTGTGGATGCTAGCATTGATCCAGGGACTAGCATTGCAATCATAGGGATCCTTTTCCTTTATAAAGGAGGGATCTTACAGATGGTATCAGAGCACTGTGTTGCCTGTAGGTTTATGATTTTATGATTGGAAACCACTAAGGAAAAAATTTCAACAACTTCCACACTTGCCTTTTCTTCTCGTAAACTTTTCTAATCTTCTTTCTCATCTCTATTTGTAGATGAACTCCATCAACGAAGCCGTAAAGAAGGGACCACTCATGACAATGACTTTGGAATGTGAGACAGAGTTCCCCAAGGCTCTCAAGGACCTCATGGTTGCAATGCGAATACATGGTGCAGCTGTGTACAAAGGTTTTCCTGTGATGGATGAAGGAGTTGAGTACTGGTGGGTGCAACTTCACTTGTATAAAAACAGTGAAGACAACCACAAGGACTCAGGATTCTGCATGGTCACCAACACAATGATGCACACCACATTCTTTGATTCAGCAAGGGATGCAGCTTGGAGAGCCATCAAAGAACTTGGTGATAGAATCAAGTGCAGAATGCTTAACACTCAGAATGATCTTAAGGAAGAGAAGAAACATGCCCAAGAGTTAGAGGCTACCAACCAAAGCCTAAGGAAGGACATCATAGAATTAGCAATGGAGTCTTGTGATCTAGACAAACAGATTGCCTCTAGAGATGCCCTGTTAGCCAACTTGGCAAGTGAGATGGGATTGTAATGTACCACATTAGTTGGACCACCACACTTATCATTTTATTTTCCAAAAATGTTGTCTAAATAAGTTGAACCTTGGATGCTTGTAATGGGTTTTATGTATGCTATGACTTGTGTGTTTGCCAATGTTATGCTTGTGATGCTCTGTCTTGAAATTTAATTATTGTGTTGATTCTAACTTTTTATATCTTATTAAATAGATGCCTAATGTTACCATCAGCATTGTTGAAGAGTTCCAAGGAACTCGTTTTGGCCCTCGTATTATTGAGCTCACTAGTTTGCTCAATCTCCCTCTTCCTACCATCATGGTGCTTCCCCTCACCAAGTTTGAGAGGAAAGACCTTTGGGGCTTCAAGGTCAATCAGACCTGACGCCAGACTGAGCCTACCACAGAGGCTATCATCTTCAAGCTCATGCACGATGACAAGGAGAGAGGCCTTGAGGTAGTCATGCAGGACTTGATTGGACGTCTGTTAGGGAGACACTCTTGACAGGTTAGAGGTACTCACTTCCACACCTTCGGTAGACGTGATGAGGATGGTGAGGCCATTGACTTCGAGGACACTTCGAGGGAGACAGCAGAGCCGATTCGTCTATACCTCCAGAACTTAGAGGTTCTCCTTAGGCACATGGACACTAATAGGACCAACGTCATGCTCAGCAATGACGAACTCCAGGTGCAGCTTCGTGAGAAGGACAAGCTCTTCGTGGAGCAAGATGAGATAGTCAAGGAGATGGAGGCCAAGTTCGAGAGTCAGGACAGAAAGTTCAAGAGTCAAGAGAAGCGAGTCCAAGATAGGAACAAGAGGATTCGAGACATGACTGCAGAACTAGAGAACAAGGACTTAGAGCTCGAGCATCAGCAGACTATGATTGAGAGGCTTCGTTCTCAGAAGAGGGCTCTCAAATCCAAAGTAGAGACCTTGACCACCAATGTCGGGGAATACAAGACCGCTATGGAGAATGCATGTCTTACCTTTGTTGAGGAGGAGGTTGATGCTGAGGAGTAGTGATAACTACTCATTTATCAGTTATTTATCATGCTTTTCATTGAGTCGCAATGACCATCCAACATGTGGATGGCTTGCTATTGGTGTGTTTATTTTGCAAACTTGTTGTTTATGTTGTTGAACTATTTTTATTATTATGATGCATGTTTGGTGATTGTTTATGTGATGTATTGTGCATGATAGCATCTATGGGTATCTCATTCTTATCTCTATTGAACAAACCACAGATGCCTCCCCGTCGTGCCAATCCCAACCCCAACAACAACAACATCACCCTTGAGATGCAGCAAATGATGACATCTCAGACTCAGCTGATGCAGATGATGACTATGTTCATCCAGAATCAGAACAACAACAACAACAACAACAACAACAACAACAACAACAACAACAACAACAACAACAACAACAACAACAACAACAACAACAACAACAACATCAACAATAACAACAATCAGAACAACCCACCTAGTTTTGACATGCTTACCAGGTTCTTGAGATTGAGGCCAGCAAATTTCTCAGGAACTACTGATCCTATGGTGGCCAATGATTGGCTACGCTCTGTGAACAAGGATTTAGTAACATTTGGCTGTACTGATGAAGAGAAAGTCAGATTTGCAGCTCACTTGTTGGAAGGACCAGCAGCTACTTGGTGGGATAACTTCCAGATCACCACTCCCATTGAGGATGTGACATGGGCTATCTTTGAAGATGGTTTTCGTACTGCTCACATCTCATCCGGAGTGATGAGACTGAAGAAGAAAGAGTTCCATAACCTGAAGCAACGCCACCGTAGCGTGGATGAATATATTGAAGAGTTCAACAATCTGGCCCGTTATGCACCGGATGAAGTTGAAACTGATGCTAAGAGGAAGGAAAAGTTTCTTGAAGGCCTGAATGATGAATTGAACCTACAGCTATCAGTGGCCTATGTTCCCACATACCAGTCTTTTTGTGACAAGGCTGCTATATTGGAGAACAAAATGAAACAAGTGGAAAGCAGGAAGAGAAAGCACTCTGACAAGCACAACTCGGGATCGTCTCACAAACGTTCCCATTATCATGATAGTGGGAGTTCAGGATCCCACAAGCATGGGAAATTCAACAAGCACCACAACCACAACCGTCATCATGACAACAAGCATCACCGTAGTCATGACAATGACAAGTACAAGAATCACAAGGGTGGATATAAGAGCCACCACAGTGGTAGTGGAAGTGGCAGAGGAAGCCAGCCTGTCAAGAAGGATCTTAGTCAGGTTGAGTGTTTCAAATGCAAGAAGATGGGGCATTATGCAAATGAATGCCCAGAAAAGAAAGTTGAAGAACCCAACAAGCCCAACCCTTTCCAGAAGGGACAAGTGAACCACATCAATGTGGAGGAAATCTATGAGGAGCCAGATGCTGTTGCTGGTAAGTTCAAACTCAATTCTATTCCAGCACTTGTTCTTTTTGCTACTGGAGCATCGCATTCATTCATATCAAAAGCATTTGTTGATAGAAATGGGTTCCCAACTGAAAACATTTGGTGTCCAATAAAAGTTAGTTCTCCAGGTGGAGATATGATAGTAAGTCTTGGATGCCGGGATCTAGTGATAGAGTATGGAAAACATAAGTTTCCAGTGAGTCTGATATTCCTAGATTCTCAAGGACTGGATGTAATATTGGGAATGGATTGGATGGCTAATTATGAAGGAGTATTAGATTGTGCTAATCGTACTGTTGCACTCATAACCTCGTAGAAGAAACGGATTAGATTCAAGTCTAACTTTGAATCAAAAGGGAGTAAGCTAAATTCTCTTAAGGGGTTAGCATAGAAAGTGTGCCAATTGTGAGTGAATATCCGGATGTGTTTCCGGAAGAATTGCCGGGAATGCCACCAGACAGAGATGTGGAGTTTCTTATTGATTTGCTACCAGGATCTAGACCAATAGCAAAAAGACCATACAAGATGTCAGTTGATGAGTTGAAAGAACTCAAGAAGCAGCTTGGAGAACAGTTGCAGAAAGGTTTTATCCAACCAAGTTCCTCATCTTGGGGAGCACCAGTTTTGTTTGTGGAAAAGAAAGATAGAAGTCAAAGCTTATGTATAGATTACCGTTCACTCAATGAGGTGACTATCAAGAACAAGTACCCTTTGCCTAGAATCAATGACTTGTTTGATCAGTTAGAAGGAGCATGTGTGTTCTCAAAGATTGATCTCCGGTCAGGTTATTTCCAACTCAAGATAAGAGAACAAGACATACCCAAGACAGCTTTCACCACAAGATATGGATTGTATGAGTATACCGTGATGCCATTTGGTTTGACCAATGCACCAGCATATTTCATGAATATGATGAACAAGGTGTTCATGGAATTCCTTGATAAGTTTGTTGTCGTTTTCATTGATGATATTCTAATCTACTCCAAGAGCAAAGAAGAGCATGAAGGACATCTACGTTTGATACTTGAGAAACTTAGAGAGCATAAGCTATATGCCAAATTCAGCAAGTGTGAATTTTGGTTAAATGAAGTTGGATTTCTTGGACACGTTGTGTCAGGAGATGGTGTGGCAGTTGATCCTGCTAAAGTTTCAGCTGTAACTGAATGGGAATCTCCCAAGTCAGTGAAAGAAGTTCATAGTTTCCTTGGCTTAGCAGGTTACTACAGAAGGTTCATTGAGAATTTCTCCAAGGTAGCAAAACCTATGACAGAATTGCTAAAGAAAGACAAGAAATTTGCTTGGTCTGAAGGTTGTGAACTCAGCTTTCAAGAATTGTAGAAGAGACTTGTGAAAGCACCAGTCTTGTGTTTGCCAGATTTGGAAAAAGATTTCCAAGTATATTGTGATGCATCTCATCATGGTTTGGGTGCAGTACTTATGCAAGAAGGGAAAGTTGTGGCTTATGCCTCGAGACAACTCAAAACTCATGAAGTGAACTATCCTACTCATGATTTAGAGTTAGCCTCTGTTGTCCATGCACTCAAAACATGGAGACGCTATCTTTTGGGAAAGCGTTGTGAAGTGTTCACAGATCACAAGAGTTTGAAGTATTATCTTCACCCAGAAAGAAATTAACATGAGACAAAGAAGATGGCTAGAACTCATCAAGGACTATGACCTGAGTTTGCAATACCATCCTGGTAAAGCAAATGTCATAGCGGATGCTCTAAGCTGTAAGGTTTTTGTGAATGGCCTTACTAAGGGAGAATTACCAGATGATCTGTGTGCCCAATTTAGAGACCTCAGATTGGAGATTATGCCTGAAGGACATCTCATGTCTTTGGATGTTCAACCCACTTTGTTGAACAAGATCAAAGAAGCCCAGAAGACTGATAAGGAAATTGAAGAGATTAAGGAAAATATTGGTAAGGGAAAGCCAAAGGATTCCATGAAGACGAACAGGGTACTTTATGGCATGGAAAACGTATTTGTGTTCCACAAGATCCGGATCTTCGGAAACTGATTTTACAAGAAGCACACAACTCATCGTATTCCATTCATCCGGGTAACACCAAAATGTACATGGATATGAAGGAAAGATTTTGGTGGAAAAATCTCAAGAAGGACATCACCGAACATATTGCTTTGTGTGATGTATGTAGTAGAGTGAAAGCGAAACATCCGAAACCAGCAGGATTGTTACAACCACTACCTATTCCTGATTGGAAGTGGGACAAGATTGGTATGGATTTCATTACCGGATTACCAAGGAACAGGTCAGGATATGATTCTATTTGGGTAGTAGTGGATCGCCTAACTAAAGTGGCTCATTTCATACCCATGAAGACAACCTATACAAGTGCAAAGTTAGCAAGATCTATATGAGAAGAATTGTATGTCTACATGGAGTACCCAAGAGTATTGTGTCTGACAGAGGAACACAATTCACTTCTCATTTTTGGAGGCAATTACATGAGTCATTAGGTACGAGGTTGGAATTCAGTACTGCTTTTCATCCTCAAACTGATGGACAAACAGAAAGGACTAATCAGATTCTTGAAGATATGTTGAGAGCTTGTGCTCTAGACTATGGAGCCAGTTGGGATGAAAGTCTGCCTTACGCAGAATTTTCTTATAATAACAGCTATCAAGCCAGTATTGAGATGGCACCATTTGAGTTTCTCTATGGGAGAAAGTGTACCACCCCATTGTTATGAAATGTTGTGGGATAAAGAAGCTTGTTCGGACCAGAACTTATCAAAGAAGCTGAAGAGAAAGTCAAGCTAGTTAAGGACAGATTGAAGATAGCACGGTCCCGAGAGAAAAGCTATGCAGATCCTAAGCGTAGAGAAGTCACCTATGAAGTTGGTGATAGATATTATCTTAGAGTGTCACCACTTCGTGGAGTGAAGAGATTTGGAGTCAAAGGTAAATTGGCCCCAAGATATGTTGGACCATTCAAGATTCTGAGTCGTAAAGGAGAAGTAGCTTATGAGATCGAATTGCCAGAGTCTTTGTCAGCAGTTCATAATGTGTTTCATGTGAGTCTGCTTAAGAAATGTCATCCAGAAATGGAAGAAACTTCTTTGAAGGATACTATACCTTTGGAAGAGGTTCAATTGGAAAGTGACCTCACATATGAAGAGAAACCTATCAAGATTATTGAGACTGCAGAAAGAGTTACTTGGACTAAGACCATCAAGTTCTACAAAGTTCAATGGAACCATCATTCCGAAGAAGAAGCAACATGGGAAAGAGAAGATGATCTTCGGAAGGACCACCCTCACCTATTTGCTAGCCAATCCGAATCTCGAGGGCGAGATTCACCTTAAGGGGGTTAGATTTGTAACATCCCTAAAATCATGTTTTAAAACTCATGCATATCATCCATGCATCCATGATCATTTAGGGTTTCAATTCAAAATCATTTAAAAAACAGGAGCTTATATTGCTCATTATTTTATGTATGAATACTTTAGCCTTTGGGCTACTTGCTAATGAGTAAGGTGCAAATATTCATTCAGTAGTGTTGTGAATTCAAACATAAGTGATTTCAAAAGCTTGGTTAAAGTTTCCAAACAAAGTATAAATTAAAACCAAGGTTATGCCAATTATTATATCACATAATGACTTGGTTTTGTTCTATTTTTTCAAATGACCCAAGTTGGTTTTTGTAACCAGAAAGGTTTGACACATATTTGAGTACAAGATTCACTGTACAAAAGTCCAGAGAAGATTTGAATTCAAACAGATTTGAAATGGAGTTTGAAAATCCTTTTTAGAAAATCAAACAGAAAAGAAAAGGAATAAAAGAGAAAAAAATAAGAAAGCAGTCAAATATGGCCCAACCAGCCCAACAGCACCCCCCCCCCCCGCGAAGCGTTTTCTTTACTCACACCCGCACCCACTAGGTCGCTGACAGACTGGACCCACTCCCTCTCCTGTCCTCTCGCTGATAGCCATGGCCCACACGACCATCGTCGTCTCCACCCAGCGACTGGTTCATCCCCAAATCACGCCGAGCGTTTCCTATTTAATTCGCGTCGTCAATTCCCGTTCAATGCTGGAGTGATTCACGCCCCCATCTCGCCTACTTAAACCCCCTCTTCCCCCTCTCCATTTCCCCGGACCCGAACACAGGCGCCCAGTCGTGTCGCCCTTACACCGCCGCAGACAGAACCCACTCCGGCGACCAATCCCGGTGAGCTCCGTGCGCCCCTTCCTCTCTAGTTCATGAAGACTGCTTCGCAACATCCTTGTGCACCTTCTGACATTGTTCGTTCATCCTGTACTGCCCCAGGTCGTCGACCCCATCAAACACCGCAAGTTCCTGACGCCGTCTCCAACTCCGGCGACAAAATTCGGTGAGCCTCGTGTTCTCCTCTATTTCTGAATCACACGAGCATGTTCGCCTGCATCTAGCGCACCTGCTGATACTTTTTGTTTGGATTCTCGTGCCCCAGAACGTCGCCTTCGACTCCGACAAAGAGCATCCGACGCCGCCAGCAACTCCGACGAGTTCGTGCTGCTGTGTCCGTGCGCCCCTTGTCAAGCCATCGCCACGTTGAGCTTCAGTACATTGCCGCGAGTCTGGTAAGCATCTCCGACGACTCCAAAACCCCCTGTAGTCGCCGTGCCGCCGTGGACAGAGCCGCCGCCAGTCGCCACCGCTAGCACCGCCAGAGTATGGTCGCTTGATCGCGGACCGTTAGATCTAGATCCATCGGCAGCGTTAGATTCACTTAACGAAGGGTACGCGCTAGATCTGGCCGTGCATCTTCATTTAAATCATGTGGCTCTCGTTGATCGATCCGCCCGAACCGGTACCAACCAATAGAAACACGCCGCGTGTCTGCTAGTTAGATTTAAAATCAGAATTTGAATCTATTAGATGTTTAAAATTGTTTTAATCATAACTTTTGATTCCCACGTCCAAATTTGATGAATTTTATATCAATGGAATCAGGAGAGAAAGCCCTTTACAAATATGCAATGTGTTTAATATTTTGCTTCTATTAAAATGGTTTTATTTACAGAAACATGTAAAGGCCTATTTTGGGTATATTAATTATTTGAGAAATGTTTTAGTGTTCAAATAAAGGTTGTTTGGCAAGTTTTGAACTTGTTTATGAACCAGTACTGTGCACTTGACTTGTTGAATTTAGAAAATCATCACATATCATATTGCATGCATCCATATATTTTTGCTTGTATTTATTTTGTATGTGATTTGTTGCTATGATTTTATGTGTAGATTTTGGTGCAAATAGTGATTGTGATTGTGAGGAGTGTAGCTACTCTCCAAACTACCAAGGCAAGTGGTGCTTCATGATTTAGTTCCTATGTTTGCAAATATGCATTAGAAATATTTTGCTAAGACTTAAATGGATAAATTTTGGTCTTTATATGCTATGCTTGGGAAATCCTAGTAGTTGTAGAATTGCTAGAAATTTCTAAGTTAAGATGCTTATATATGCCATGCTTAGCCTAGCTAGTAGAAACCAAGGGTGGTTATATATCCATGCTATGTATAAATATTTCTAAGTCTTTGGACTATGTTTTTACTTAATAAAACAACTAAGTGAATGAAACACCTGGGTGGAATGGAAGGAATGGTTTATGTTGAGTGGTTACACAAGGCCCATTTCTATTGTTTACCTTGTGTATCTCACTTGTGGGAAGCCACCCAGGAACAAAGGGATTTGAGAGGCCAAATGTTAAGAAGCTTCTAGTGCAGGAACTTGGCAATATGGGCTCTGCCTGGATCACATAGGTTGCAATAACTTAGCCATTTGGACAGTTGGTGGTAGTGGGATGATAGGTTGGAGCGCGTCCATTTGGTCTAAGGGAAGGCTTCTGAAAGGTCCTGTCTTGGTTAAAATCAAGTCTTGTGGGGAAAGTGCACAACCACTACAGATGGAAGAATCTAAGTACTTACCCATGTCCCTGGAAAAGGACAACTTGAGCATCAAGACATGGAAGCTATCAAGAATCTCCTCATCCCAATTTCTAAGTAAAACTTGTGGTTGAACAAGGGTGAAGGACCCCAATGTCTATTGGTGGTTCCTTGGGAAAAGTTTTTGACAAAGAAAAACTTAGTGTTTTCAACTGATAGGCAAAACCTATTTTGAGCAAAGCAAGCCTAAGATACACATAGCCAAAATGCATATAGTATATAGTCCACCAATATTCTACTAAGGTATCACTTGCCAATACTATTCCAATGTATTGACCCACTGTGGCTGTGACTTGTGATGTTGCAGGTTATTCTGATGATGATTAGGAGTCATGAGTCTACACTCAAAATGCTTGCCTGTGGCACATGAAGATGAAGACTTATTTATCTATTTACTTGTTTAAACTCTTGTACTAGGCCTGTGGCCATGGAGTTGTAAAAGACTATGTTGTCTCTGGAATGACTGTAATAATGACCTTTGTTTCTGTGTACTTCATCTTAAACTATGGATGCTAGCATTGATCCAGGGACTAGCATTGCAATCACAGGGATCCTTTTCCTTTATAAAGGAGGCATCTTACAATTTCTTTCTCTATCTTGTAAAATCCATATCTTTTTATTTATAGATCCAAACTTGGTGATTCCAATTTGTTAAATCTTATTTGATATTTATTTATCCCTTTAAATATCTTTAGGATTATTTGCTCACCATTTGGTATGGATTTAAGATAAGTGCTTTATTAGCTTTGGAAATTACTTTTCCTTATCTTATTAAATTCATAAGATTTTACCTATGGCTCCAAATTGAGTGAATTCAATTTCTATGGTTTTATAATATTTCTATTTGTCATTCTTGATCATTTTGAAATGTTTGCTTGACAACTTTTTATATGGATAAAATCCATGATCTTAGAGATAACTTGAAAATGATTTTCCTCCATTAGAGTTTTTAGGGTTTTGGTTTATTTCTCAAGTGTTTAAATTTCTAGATGCATTTATGAAGAATGCATTTCACTTGATTTGTATTTAGTTGGTTTCAAACATTAACCAAAGTTTGTTCAAGATGGGATTTTAAGTTTCCATTTAGAAACAAAAAGTTTCTTTTCACCCTAAATTTCACCAATCATTTATTTTGTTTATTTACTTTTCACATTTCAAAATTTTGAAAATTTTGGGATGTGACAGGATACCACCCTTAAAATAAATCTCGTCCCGAGATTTGGGAAAGATAGGGGTTACAAGTTGGCTCAAAGCAACTAGGGTACTACCACCCTTAAAAATTTTCCAACTAGATTACATCTTGGCTTGCTTGGGGTCTTGATGATACTTCTCTGGGCACTTGTCTGCATAATGGCCTAGCTCTTTGCATTTGAAATACATCACTTGGCTATTATCCTTCTTCTTCTTTGGTATCATTTCCTCTTGTTTATTTCCTTGGTTCTTCTTCTTTTCTGGGCAATCACTGGCATAGTGTCCCATTTCTTTGCAATTATAACATTGCAAATGGCTTATGTCCTTCTTCTTTTTGGGCCTCTCCATAGCTAGGAGTTCTTCTAGTTCATGCTCTTCATAATTCACCACAAAGGTGGGAAATCTTTCTCTCTTCTTGGGGCAATTACTAGAGATATGACCTTCTTCTTCACAAGAGTAGCAACACTTTGTGGTCACTTTGGATTTGGCCTTACGATGCATGGTTTTGACTTTGCCTTCATCCTTCTTGGTAGAAGTTGTTCCTTCATGAGGGTTTACAAACTTTTGATGCACTCTATTTTGTTTCCTTTGTTGAACTATGGAATAGATGGGGCATTGGATAGGGACATGATTATTTCTTTCACATAGGAAACAAGTAGCTTGAGATGTGGGGCATTGGTCAGTTGGATGTTTCTCTTCACAATTGGGGCATTGATTTTCATGCTCTTTGGAAGTGTGATCCTTGTCTCCACAAATATTACAAGCTTGGGTTCCTTCTAAAATATCATCCTTGACATCCTTGTTGTCATAAACTCCCTGGGATGAGTTGTCCCCCATGCTGATCATTTGAGTGGTCATCCCTTGTAGCAATTAGGATTGGATTACCAAAAACTTTTGTATGGTTGGGTCTAACCCATTGTTGTTGGCTAAAAACTGAGTTGTCATCTGATTCAAATGGGTTTGGTTTACTAGTAGTTGTTATCTCATGTTGACCTCTTGGTTGTTGTTGTCACCATTCTTGATGTTGGAGTCTCTTGGAGTAGTCATCTGTTTGGGTTGGATTGGGATTAGAATAGGCAAAAGATTTTTAAGGGAATAATTCTAGTCACACTCAACACAATTCACACAAGCAATGAGCAAGCAATCACAAACAATCATTCCACTCAAACAACAAGTTTCAAGCACATTTGTAGCCAACAAAAATATTTTTGATACACCACATAAGATGGTGGGTTTAATTTAAACTAAACATGGTGGTCCAACTATATGGTTCACTTGAGATCATTTCATTCTTCTTTGTTGTTTCTTCTTGAATGATATCATGGTTTCCTTGGAAAAATTCTTGTGTCTTGGTCACAAAAATTCAATGGTGATGATGATTCCTTCTAAGTTGTGTTTCCTTAGTCTTCAAGTCTTGAGCAATATTTCTTGTCTCACTTGTAGTCCTTAGTGATGTCCAAGTTGAAGTCCTTGTTGAGACCAAGGTTGAAATCTCTTGAGTTGGTGAAGTCCTTTGCTCATGTTGAAGTCTTTGCTCATGGTGGAGGCTTTATCCAACAAGTTTGAAAAAGAAGAGATATAGAGTTAAAACCAAAAGGTTGAGGAAAGAGTTTACAAGATTGTTTGTAAATAGGTTTTGGAACAAATACAACTCCTATTTTTCTAAGGGGTTTTGTCCAATCCTAGGGTTACAATCCTATAGGCAACACAATGCTCTGATACCATCTGTAAGGTTCCCAACCTTTAATAAGGTAGAGATCCATGTGTTTATAATGCTAGTCCCTGGATCAATAGCTAGCATCCACAGTTAAGATGTAATATCAAGAAACAAAGGTCATAATACAACTTTATAACCAGGAATAAAATAATTTATTACATCTTACATAACTCATTTGGCTATCTCATTACAATGCAGCAGAATATAACAATAGCATGGAGTCCTTCATCTTCAAAGTGCCACAGGCAGTCATGTTGGTTGTAGACTTGTAATCCTAATCAATAAACTTCACTAACATCAAACAAACCTGACAGCCACAAGGGTCAATACATTTTAATTGTATTGGCAAGTAATACTATGGTAGTATAGTGGAGTCTATCATCTATATGCATTTGGCTAAGTGGAGCTTAGGCTTGCTTTGCTCAAAATAAATTTTCCTTATCATTTGAAAACACTAAGTTTTTGCTTGACAAAATCACCCAAGGCATTCCCCAATAGAAATTGGTGATCCTTCAACCCTTGTTCAACCACAAGATTTTAACTTATAAATTGGTATGAGGAGATTCTTGATAGCTTCCATGTCTTGATGCTCAAATTGTCCTTTACCAGGGACATGGCTAAGTACTTAGATTTTACACTCTGCAGAGGTGGTGCACTTTCCCCACAAGACTTGGTTTCACCAAGACAAGATCTTTCAGAAGCCTTCCCTTAGACCAGAATGGACGTGTTCCAACCTATCATCCCCTACCACCAACTGTCCATTTGGCTAAGTTATTGCAACCTATATGATCCAGGCAGAGCCCATAATGCCAAGTGGCTGCACTTGAAGCTTCTCAACATTTAACATCTCAAATCTCTTTGTTCCTGGGTGTCCATCCACAAGTGAGATACACAAGGTAAACCATAGAAATGGGCCTTGTATAACCACTCAACACAAACCATTCCTTCCATTCCACCCAGGTGATTCATTCACTTAGTTGTTTTATTAAACAAAACACAAGTCCTTGACTTTGAAATATTCCATATCATGAATATATTCCACCCTTGTTTTCTACTAGCTAAGCTAAGCATGATAGTAGTAGGAATATTAACTTAGTAAATTCTACTAAGGCATCAACTACTAGGATTTCCCATGGCATAGCATACTTAGTAAAAAATTCCATGCAAGTCCTACTTAGAAATATCACTAATGCATAGTGAAAATAATGGGGCAAAAGTATGAAGCATCACTTTCCTTTTTGGTAGAGAATATAAGTTCACTCCTTGATCTTGTAATACTCACACTCTTCAAATCACTACAGTTCAATCAAGCAAGCAATATTTCAATCTACCATTCAAGCAAACATCACATAAAATAATAGAAACAAAACAATGCATGCAAGCATGCATAAGATAGTTTTATTTGTAAAAGTGGTTTCTAATAGGTTATAAACATTTGAAAACACCTATTGGTCATTTTATAAAGTGACAAAACCATTTGCAAAAGATTTTACCCATAAACCATTTTTAAACCAAATCATTATTTTATGTGGTTGAAAATGCCTTTAAAAAAGTAACAATCTTTATAAGGTTCACCAAATATGTTTTAAAATCATAAAACTTTGTGTTTAGGGTCAGATAGTTTAAATCAAAACATTTCCCAAAGGTTTTCCTCTAAAACGCATTTTTAACACATAAACATTATTTTTATTTGACTAGAAATGTTTTAAATCAAATATTTATTATTTTGCTTTACCAAATATATTTTTGAAACCAAAAATTGATATCTATGGTCAGTAGGTTCAAAAAAACCATTTGCCAAAGATTTCATCCCCAAAATAATTTTAGAAAGAATTTTATACTCAAAATATGCCTACACAAGTTTCTGCAAAAACAATCATTTTTTCAGAAGAAAAATATTAAACAAAGGGCATGGTTGGAAAGTACTTGTTTTTCTGAATCCATTGATATAAATTTTGCAAAATTTGGACGTGTGGTTTGAAAGTTATGAATTTTACAAATTGGAACATCTAATAGATCATTTCTGGTTTTTTAAACAAAAGTTGGGCCACGTGGCGTGTTTCTATAGGCTGGTACCGGTTCGTGTGGATCAGCCTTTCTGGGCCGTCAGATCTAAATGACTACGCACGACACAGATCAAAGGATACCCCTTCGGTTAAGTTTCTATCGCAACCATTTGATCAAGATCCTACGGCTCACAACCACTGGACATATACTGGCGGCGCTAGAGGCGGCGCGGCGCATGGCGACGGTCGATGTGAAGCGAGAGAGCGAGGGGAGAAGCTCACCGAGTTCACCGTGGCGTGGGGATGCTCAAGGTGGTTGTTGTCGACTGAGGGGCGCACGGTAATGGCGGGTATTGCTCGCCGGAGTTCACGTCTGTGTCGGGTTTGTCTGTTCGCCGTCGGAGGCGAGTGTACGGTTCACACCAAACCAAACAAACAACGCTATTAGGTTCGTGCGAGAATGGAGAATACGGAAGTATCAGTCAGAGAGGATGGGGTGGTCAGGAGTTACCAGGGGGTCTCGCCGGAGAGGTAGCAGACGACAGCGGCGTGCAAAGGTCGTCCTTGCCGACGCTCTGGGGCAAGCGCGGACAAGCGGGCGATACTGGGAGATGCAGTGAATGATGGGGAGCACGCTCGTTTGCTGCAGCGAGCAAGGGGTGGTGTATACTAGCTGGAATCGTTGTCGGAAGGTCGTCGGAGATAGTGGCTTGTCGCAAAGAATTGGCGCAGCCTGGGGGCAGAGAGGGAGGGCGAGTGAGGGGAAATGGGAAGGAGAGGCATGCGTTTAATCGAGCGTGGTCGCGGCGAGGAATAAACGTGGCATTAAGGAGAATTGATCGCGAGTAATCGGCGGCAGAAACGGCCAGGGGGCGTGGTCATCGCGTGGGTGGAGACGATGGTGAGGTGGCAGTGGGGCCTGGCGTCAGCGAGTGAGAGAGAGTGGGTGTGGGGTCCAACCGTCAGCGTCTTTGCGGGTTTGATCGTGAGTAGAAGTAAACGGTCTGGGGGAAAGAGGGAAATGGGCTGCTGGGCTAGTTGGGCCTGCTGGCTGGGCTGAGTCCTTTTATTTTTTTCCTGTTCCTGTTTATTTTTCTTTTTCAATTTATCTGTTTTGATTTTATTTAATCAATTCAAACAACCCTTTGAATTCAAACTTCACTCAAACTTTGTGTGCAATCAAATACTGATTAATAATACATTTTAAAGTCAAAATTATAATATTTCTTATATTCTATTTAGGGTCTTTTAATTATTAAAATAATCTCTTGTATTAATTCAAATAAGATTTAATAGTGTTTTCAAAATCCATTTGAAATCTAAATCTTTTCAAATCTTTTCAGTAGGTTTTATTTATTTAATAGGGTGTCAAAATATTCACCTTGAATTATTTGGAAAATATTTAATATGATTTATAAATCATTTGAATTGGGTATTTGTTTTAATTCCAATGGTTAAATATAGTTTTAATTCCCTAAATTTAATTTGGAAGATTTCTTTAATCTTATTTAAGTTAATTAAACAACTTTTATTCCACTTGGGTAAATTCCAAAATACTATTTTCTCATGATTTAAATAATCATTCTTATTAGAGATTTGTCTTTATTAAAATAGGGATAGAATGGTTAATCCCATTTTATTTTATTTGGAAATTCTTTATCCTTTTATTTTATTTGGATTTGGATTATATTCATTCCATTTGTTTATGGTCTTAGCCAAGTTTTAATTTGGTCTTTAAATATTCCTCATTTAATATTTATTTCTCTATCTTGTAAAATCCATCTCTTTTTATTTATAGATCCAAACTTGGTGATTCCAATTTGTAAAATCTTATTTGATATTTATTTATCCCTTTAAATATATTTAGGATTATTTTCTCATCATTTGGTATGGATTTTAGATAAGTGCTTTATTAGCTTTGGAAATTACTTTTCCTTATCTTATTGAATTCATAAGATTTTACCTATGGCTCCAAATTGAGTGAATTCAATTTCTATGGTTTTATAATATTTCTATTTGTCATTCTTGATCATTTTGAAATGTTTGATTGACAACTTTTTATATGGATTAAATCCATGATCTTAGAGATAACCTGAAAATGATTTTCCTCCATTAGGGTTTTTAGGTTTTTGGTTTATTTCTCAGGTGTTTAAATTTCCAGATGCATTTATGAAGAATGCATTTCACTTGATTTGAATTTAGTTGGTTTCAAACATTAACCAAAGTTTGTTCAAGATGGGATTTTAATTTTCCATTTAGAAACAAAAAGTTTATTTTCACCCTAATTTCAACAATCATTTATTTTGTTTATTTATTTTTCACATTACAAAATTTGGAAAATTTTGGGATGTGACAGGCCGACAGCCTGGAATCTATGGGCTGGGACGTCATCGTTATGCTTAAGGCCTCTTAGGCCATTTGTTAAGTTTTCTATACTTAATAGCATAATTTTCCTTCCGTTGTTTGATGTTTGTGGTCGGTGACCTCTGCCTGTAATAATTTGGTTCTCTGCTCAGATATGAGCTTACTGTAATAAATTTTGTGTCGTAGGGTCACTATTGTGTTATTAATTCTTCACTGGATATTCTCGAGCTCAAGGTTAAGCTTATGTCAGACGGAGGTCTGGGATTTGTTTAGCCCTGATGCCGGGGGTGTCACAAGCAAGATATCCAAAATGAAGTCATGACATTACCAATAAGATTATTCTTGAAAGCACGGCCAAAGGCTCAAATATATCTTATTGTACATCGATGATCTTCAACAACCAACACACCCCATACATTACAACTATCACCAAGGGAAAAGGAGAAAGTTGGAATATATCGAGAAAAGCAACAAGTATCACATGGAGAAATCAACTACCAAAATCTCACTATTGCACATGAGAGAATTTTAGGAAAGGAAAGACAATAATATTGCTAGATTGACATATTTGGGATTGTAGGATCATATGCATGATTTTGTATAGTCCCAATTATATGCACTCATCTCAACTCATACACATATACAATAGAGAGTTCTTTTAATACTGTGGCTAGAGATATAACAATAAATATAATAACAAAAATTCATGCCAAGATGCAACCTACAAAAGGTTGGAAGAAATATAAATATGCATGAGCAAGAGATACTTGTTACCGAGATATAATTGGTAGGATGTAGAGGATATGAATTCATTGATCATCCTATAGCATGCCTCCAATTTTCATTAACGCACCACTTCTTCAAGATTGAGATACAAGCATCCAATATATCTCAAATGTACCTAAAACACATTTAAGTACAAAATGGCCCCAAACTTATTGGGTCCAAAGTATTTAGTGCAACTACAATACATAGGAGAGACTTCACATAAATATGTGCATATTGATATAAATTTGAATTTCATGCACAACTTAGCCGATGGGATTTGGTGGAGTTTCCCCTATATATTGGATCAAAGAAAGCAAGCATGCCATGATATAAACATATAGTAAATATGCATGCATAAAGCTTTCAAGAACCAAAAAAGAAGATACAATTTGAACAAAAACACCAAGTAAATCGACATTGCACACACAAGAGTGTGACATGACAAATGATGTCCAAAGTGTATCAAAGAACCAATTCAACACATGAAAGATCACCAGTTCAACAAATGAACTAGGCTAAAGCCAAAGAGCAAAAGCTAGGTAGAAATAAAAATGCTCAAGGATTTATCTCATTCTAAAATGGTCAAAAAGTGAAACAAGGAATGAGACAAAACCAACTCCCAATAAGAGAAAGGTTCCAACAAGAAACCAAACTCCCCAAACTTCTCATGATGACACAAAATACCAAAACAAAAATATTGAGGTTCCAAGCACATAAAACCCGATATGGATCAAACAAAGAAGCATAAATATGAGTGTTCTAAATAATATAGGAGAGCTCCCCCATGGATAGTGCATTATGTAGGATTTTCCTTTTAAATGAAAAATGCACACAAATGGGATCATCACTAGTACCTACAATAAGTAAAACACAAGAGGATATCAATAAAATAAGAAGATCCATAAGAAGCAAGGAAGGCTTAGGAGACAACACAAAACATTTTCTTGGCCAAAGATAGGATAAAATTAAAAAAAGGCAAAGTGAATATGATCAATAAATTCTACCATAAATTGAGTACTCATTGTCCAAGGACAAAAATTATTGGGAATAATTTTCCCAAGGTTGCTAGCATGGATATCCAAGATCATAGTCACAACAATAGGCATATAACAAAATATAAGAATTAAGTATGATACTTCGAACAAGATTCTTGGTAGCTTCCAATAGTCACACAATAACTAGTGATTAGAGTAACTTGAAGCAAATGGTTTCCATGAGGATATATATATCTAAATATGAGGAAACACATACCAAGAAACACTCTCATATACAAGATACAAAATAAGATCAATAAAGCCATTCAAGCAAATTGGAAATTGTATGAGCAAATGTGTCACATAGGTGCTAGATGATTATCAATATCAATTCTAAGTGACACAACCTCGAATATTCACATTTTCTAGGATTTGTAATATGCACTAAGAATATGACTCCCCCATAATGTGATACTACCATAAAACCAACACAAGGCAAAAGGATACAAATAGAGATAATTAATGGACATTATAAAACTTAAATTTCTCATGAGAATTGTACCACATAGAGACTAGACAATAATCCAATATAAATACTAGGTGGTATTCCTCATGTACACACAATTTTAGGATTGTGGAATGCCCAAGCATAACACTCCCCCAAAATGCGAAAATCCATTAATCTCTCAAAAGAGCCAAATAAGATACCAAATATAATCAAGAAAGGCTCAAACACAAGAAACACGCATACATATTGTGCCACATAATCATACACAAATATTATTGATACCTCAAGATAATTACGTGGAAAGCACAATATGTACAAAAGCATGGAATATACAAAACCAACCCATGCACAAGGGGGCGAGTAACTTTCAATGAAATGAGTTAAGCATATGTTACCGCAAGGAGGAACATTGGAAATATAATAGGAGCAATATAATCCACATGACTTGGCTTGACAAATATAATAATGAAGATCCATTAATTCTTCATGATGTAGCCAAGTATCCAATGCCCTCCAACAAACACCTATTGATCAAGTTTTGTCTTGTTGGTCCCCAACAAAGTTGGGTCCTAAGAGGTTAGTCACAATAGGCTTGGCAACCAAATGGTTTTTTTCTTGACACCACATTGAGCACCAACAAATTTGGAAAACACATTGCCAACCTCATCCTTACAAAGAGAATAAGCATCATCAATAATGATAGAGTTGGATGTAGAGATACCAATAGCGCATGAGGAAGAAATGTGCCCCTTCTCACGGCATATGTAGCAAGTTCTATTCTTTCCATCTTTCTTCTTAGGTGAAGTCACAACTCGAGGAAGAGCTTGAGTAGTCCTCTTAGGAAGTGGCCCATTAATGACTTGAGGTGGAGCTTGAGGCCGCTTCCCTTGTTGCTTCACACTAAGAGGCTTTTTATTCAATGGGCAAGATCTAACATGGTGCCCTTCTTCCTTGCACTTGAAGAAAACAATGTTGGCCAAATTCTTGACTGATCTTGGCCATTGTTCTTGTTATCCTTGTGCTTCAACTTGATAGTGGACTTGTTCTTGACATTGGAGTTGAATCCAAGCCCACTCTTGTACACTCAAGATTTTTTTGAGTGCGGCCTTCCCTTGATGACCCTTTTTCAAGTCATTCTTCAAATAAGTGACTTGAGCCTTGAGCTTTTTGATTTCCTCTACATGTTTAGTTTCAAGAAAAACACTAGAGGAAGTAGATGCTACATTGTTAGAGCAACAAGGCATGGAATGTAATTCATCACGAGATATAGCATGGTTGTGAGAGGATGAATTACAAGGACTAGCACATGGCAATATAACACTTGGAGTAGATATAGTGCTAATGTCCACATGAGGCCCACTAGATGTGACCTTTGACACGATGGCCTCATGAGCTAACTTTAGCCTACCATGGGAGACTAGAAGATCCTCATGCGAGCTCGAGAGCTTAACATGACTTTCTTCTAATTTCCCATAGTTGCTAGTTAGCAAAGCAAGTTGAGCCTTTAGCTCAACATTCTCCTTAGAAATAGATGCTTCACAATAATAGTAGCACAAGCATCATCATTATTAGCTAGAGGTGAGAGCAACTTGGTAAGCTCTTTTGAATATGAAGCTTTAAGTTGCTCATGTGACTCGGTGAATTTGATGAGCTCGCCCTTGATGACCCTAGAGCCATTTTTGAGTGCTCAAAATCCTCAAGGAGTTTAGCATAAGCACCTTCAAGTTCATCATTTTTAATCTTGAAGGAGTTTGCCACCGCAAGTTCTTTATCATGGTATTCCTTTACTCTAGATAATTCTAGAGTAAAAGTCTCCTCAAGAGATTCTTTGGTGGTTTGTTCTTCTTCAAGGGAGTCCTTTAGTTGTGCAACTTCATTAGCATACTCACGCTCAAGCGCAAAATTTTC
The DNA here is from genome assembly GCA_030063025.1 of Avena longiglumis. Lineage (NCBI taxonomy): Eukaryota > Viridiplantae > Streptophyta > Magnoliopsida > Poales > Poaceae > Avena > Avena longiglumis. The sequence goes on from CP125975.1 coordinate 171,931,096, forward strand.
ATCAATTAAGTTTTCTTGCTCCTCAATAAGATCATTGCCTTCTATAGCACAATTCAAGATTTCAAGAAAGTTGGAGGAAGCAATTTTGTTTTTGAAGAGCGCGCTATAGACAACCTCTCCCATTTTCTTAATAGAGGTAATATCATACTTATCTCGATAATCATCATTATCATTCTCAACCTCATCATTATCATCATGAGATACAATGGGATTCAAAGAGGTTACCTTTGTTCCCTTAGCCATAAGGCATATGTGAGAACCTGAGGAAGGTGATGATGAGATTGCACTTGTGGCTCTCTTCAAGACCTTGTCTTGGCCCATAGAATCTTCATTCTCCTCTACATGGTTAGCAACACAAGAACTAGAGTAAATAGAAGCATTTTTATCATGGCAACAAGACAACATGAGCATATCATCATGAGATTTCTTCAAGTCATTTCTACATGATATGCAAGGACTATTAACACAAGCATGTAAGAAGTTTGTAGTGCTAGAAGTGTTAAGGTCCAAAGATAGATCGTTGCAACTAGATAGAGATGAGGGATTACAAATAGTAAGCACACTATCCAAATTGCATTTTATATCACCACTCACCATATCATTACCTTGTGAAAAGTCACATGTCGGTGAAGTGGTAGAGGATGAGAACACATCTCGACTGGAAGTGGAAGCAACACAATCATCCTCAATAATGTTGGACACAACATATTTATCTTGAAGTTTTGTCCATAACTCATGAGCGCTCCAAAAATTAAGAAGAGGTAACTACATAGCTCAAAGCATTAACAAGCACATTAGAAGCTTGAGCATCGAGATATAAGTTTTTCTCATCCTCACAAGATAGATATTTGAAATCCATAGGAGGAGAAAAACCTATATCTACAATATGCTCCAAATTTGGGTCCATGTTCGAAAATGAATAAGCATACGAGTTTTCCATATATCATAATTTGTGCCATCGAATATAAACATGTCATTGTGCACTAATCCCCTAGCCGACATATTTACTCTCAAGGCGGTGAAGCCTAAAATGAGAGACCGTGCTCTGATACCAATTGAAAGGATACAGATGTCGCCTAGAGGGGGTGAATAGGTGATTTAAAACTTTCCCTAGAGTGGCTCAACAACGGCGGAATAAAACTAGCGTTTACTTTGTTAAGCACAACCTAGAACAATTAAGGTTCACCTATGTGCACCAACAACTTATGCTAAGCAATACAGGCAACAAAGTTATAGCAAGATATATATTACTTCAAGCACGAAGGCTATCACAATGTAAAGTGCATAAGTAAAGAGATCGGGTTT